>JAEDXX010000005.1:0-1327003 GCA_021725515.1 Epicauta chinensis | reverse complement strand
TCTCAATCATTTCCATATACCTACGTTATACGTCCACTTTCGCCACTCATACCCACACCGTCTCTCCGTATTATTGTCGAAATGAAAGAAACTTAATTCCCGGAACGTATTCATGATAATTTGAAATTTAACAGAAAGTATATGGGGGTAATTGTGTGTGTGCGTGTGTGTGTGGAATAACCGAGTTTGAATCTATTAGATATGTTTGAATGTAATTTGTGGAATATTGCGAAATTGTCCATCCAACCAACCGACCACTGTTGCAACACCATTCATTCTTCCCTATTAGTTCGATCGAATTATGTAAATAAATGACACGTGGGAATGCGATCCTGACAAAAGCATACATTCTATCTCTGTCGCTTTAGACCGATTTCACCCCTTCGGTTTTATTTAGGTAGTTTGTGGGGGTCTCTAGGTGGATGGTGATCAATAATATACACGCAAACTAGAGAACTGGGGCAATGTTTTGACGAGAAAACCCAACCATAAACTTCCACTCTTCCATCGATAATATTTCGTTCTTATCAGTAATGTATAACTTTAACGTAGTGGTATTTGTATGTATTAGTGGTATATCCACCATTACTACCATCAGCATTGTTATAAACGTTGACAACAACAGGAAGGGGTTTGGTCTTGGAAAATGATGGAAGAAATTCGAACTGTATAATATACTTGATAGGGGATTGGTCGTGAATATTGAATAAATAAAAACAAAAATTTGCGTCTTATCAAAACTAAAATATATCCGAAATGATCGTAAAATACAGGAAATCAACAGCTTTTTTAATGCTTATTTGTTTGATTTATTTCGGAAATGGATACCTTTTGATCAACGAAAAGTTCGTGCTTTTTGTCCCATTGCCCGATATATAATTTTACTACTTTTTCCATCATTTTGTTATTTTCTTGTTTATTAATGTGTTCTTGTAAGTTTCCATGATTTATAAATTGTTAACCATTATTTTCTATAATAAAACGATAAATTATATTTATCGAATACTAAGTGACACGAGCTACACTGTTGTAGAATCGACTAGACAATAACAATAATCTACTACACAGTGTTGGCGAATAGATTAGGCAAATACACCGTTTCTGGAGAAATAATGTCTGAAACAACCACACAACAAGAAAACTTCCCAACTGCCTTCACCGTATCATAGCACTTAATTTCATTGTTTCTAAGACTGTGACAGATATGATAAGCACAGCACTCAGCAATTTATTATGAGTATACAGTGATGGTACCTTATCTAGACGTTTGGGGAAAACAGTAGACAGGAAGAAATGTAAGTATGCATGTCGTCGATAGCCCGTGGTCACCCAAAAAAAAGTTCCTTTGAGCAGTGCTCGGCCAGGTATCTGCGACAGTAATGTACCCTAAGAATTGCGTACGTTGCATTGTCAACGGCTATCGAAGAATTCTTCAATTATTCCGCAATACGGAGAGGTTAAAGGACCAAAATGATTTATCGTCCTGAAATGCAGTTCATTTAATTCCTATACAATCTTAACTTGGTCGCACAGGCACATATATGGTAGATATCTATAGATATACACGTTAATGTAATAAATCCTGACGGATGTGATTAATTCCCACAAACCGTTCGCCATCCTGTTTGTTTGTTGCCATTTTTACGTATTTATTTTTATACAATTTTTCTCTCTCTCAATTTTGAGCTTGATTATTTCTATTTTGGATCATTTGTAATTCGTGTGTTATGTGTTGTTATCAATAACATTAAAAAATAAACGGATAAAAGTACACATTTGTTTGTTTGAAAGATCGTCGTTAATGCGGCTAGATATAGAATATATATTTAAAAAAAACAACATCAATCAATTAATTTATTGGATGAATATTGGCAATTTTTATCGTAAAAATTCACACATCTAAACCATTGCTGCTGCTTCTGTTTGTTCGTTGTTTTTTTGTTGCACTGCATGATTTTCAAATATAAATCCTGATATGTTGACGTGTTTCATGTAAATGAATGTGTTGTTTTCTGTAATCGTAATGCTAATGAAGATCATGCTAATGATCTGATGTTGATGATGATGATGGAAATGAAGAGATTGTGAAGTGTTTGTGTGTATGATTCAGCAATTTGGTGAGTTAAATTTAATTCAAGTGTGCATTAGAAATGCATTTCCGTATTGTATAATATTAGAAATGGACTCGTTTGTAAAAGATCAAACACTCGGCTCCACTACCCATTAGTTGTGGGACATTTTAATAGAATTAGAATTTGAAATGAATTAATACTGATTTTGCGATTATTCCGATTTTAATAGATAGAATATATCAACGGCATGATAATCTTTTGATTTTATCAGTTGTCCTGGGGAATATTTTATGTGTTATTTTTCGACAATCGATATTTTGAGCTTTTAGCTCATTGTTGACTTTCGTGGTGTAATGTGATATACCCAAAAAATGATCTCGTCTACCGACGGAGGTAATCAACCTCTTTTTAATACATTCTTTCCCCTGTTGGTCACTTAAAAAAAATATAGACCTAAAGTGTTTTTTTTTTGTTTTCAAGAATATCATCTCAGACTTCTTTGCTGTCGCTATTCGATCTTCTCTAAAGCACATTTTGTTGCATAAGTTTTAATGACTAGTTTTTCAACTTTAATTCGGTGTAAATATGTTTTTGATAAACCCAACTGTGCAGCAACTTCTGGCTCGGAAATATCCAGGTT
Organism: Epicauta chinensis; assembly: GCA_021725515.1. Classification (NCBI taxonomy): domain Eukaryota; kingdom Metazoa; phylum Arthropoda; class Insecta; order Coleoptera; family Meloidae; genus Epicauta; species Epicauta chinensis. The sequence goes on along the minus strand of JAEDXX010000005.1, from coordinate 1,324,291 downwards.
CTTCTTATAAACTTTACAAATATGATTGTGCCAGTTCTTTTCTACTTGTTAACATTTGTTTAAATGCGGCAATTTCTCATACACAATGCGGATTTCGTTACTGCTTCTTTGGCAAAATGTTTACATTGTTTCAGCAAACTTTGATGGAAAGCGTTTACTTTCTTTTCTTGGCAATTTTAAATAAATAACGAGATTTTTTTCACTTTAATAATAAGCAAACTATTCGGACGCATAATTAAACTACGGATTTTGTTGTTGCACATTTTATTTTCAGCACCTTTCACAACTTCTTCAATTATTAAAAGATTCGTATGTAACCCTCAAAACTTGAATCGGGTCACCTAAGGACCTTGTTTCAGTTCTTGAAGGCTACAGGCGAATATTTTAATAATTGAAGAAGCTACGAAAGGTGGGCGTTTAGGCTGAAATAGTCTGTATAAAACGCACTGAAGAATAACTTTTCTTGCCCTAAATACCTTCTCTAATGATCTGCTACAATTGTGAGTTAAGCCTAACTCAACTTATTTGAAACTACAAGCTCTGTATCGAACTTTTTGGATTCGGTTTTCTTTTGACGAGTTTTCCGATAGTTCTACAGTGCCTCATGATAATTCTTAATTACCCTGGTTTAGCACTAGAGTCGTGTTGAGAATAGCTGTAATTTCCCTGAAAAACAGTCGTTGTGGATATTTTTACTCGTATCGTTAAAAACCAGTTAAATTTAACACGTTTTTGTCATTGTCAATTCAACGAATGTTCGTCAGAAAAATTGAAAACGACATTGATTGATTATTGAGACTAAAAATAATTGATTGACATAGAAATATGGCGGTTAAGGTCAATCTCTCGAATTACCGAACGTACCATAAACTACACGTATTTATCAAAACTATACGAAGGCATTCTTTGGAATTATTCTGTGATATTGGTTGAATTTTGAAAAATAGTTATTATTTCAGCTAAAATGATTTTTTTTTGTTGCTATTTCAAACGACAAAAAAACGAACATCAATCACAACTAGCGAAGCTTGGAAACCGTTGAACTGTTCATGTGTTTGTGGAGCAATGAAAATTTCATACTTTTACATTAAATTGTTTTATTTTTAATGGTTTCCTGGTGACTGAAAAAGCGTTTAGTTCACTATAATAAATATCACTTCATATAAAATGTAATAGTAGGTCAATTGTTAACATGAAAGATACGCTACATCGATTGTCTGTCAAGTTTATCAATAATTCTTTGAATAATTGTACAGACATTGCTTTGTAGATCCAGAGGGGTGTGTACTTTGATTATACTGCCACTAGTTTCCCCATAAATGAATACTGCAACATGTCCACCTAGTTTTCTACTGTCCAACTATATCACCAACCTTTTTATTATATCATTATGATATATAAACTGAATTGGATTTTCAAATCAGTACCAACTTATTACATTTGCTATTTCTTAACAATATTTTTTTTTACAGTATAGATTGAATATTTATAAACAAGCACACCTGTCACGCTTTTTATCATCATTATTTTTGACAATCGAACAATTATACAGGTGACGTAAATAATTTCGTGCTTTTTCCTATTTTCTATTACTAGACTACACCCCTATTCGTTGATTTTTTTTTATCTTTTCTCTACCCTCCCGTCCCCAATGAAATTTGCTGCGTTTGCGTGTCGTTATGCAGATTGAACTAAAGCTATAAATTCCATGGGATAATCAACGATTTCTTTTTCCTGATTAAATCGTATACCTCCATATATGACCGCACCTCTTTTTTTTTTGTTGCTGCCTTCCCCCTTCAACCACCGCCACACTAGTATTGATGTGTTTGGTTGCAGCAGAAAAATCGAATTTCTGTGCTTTACGGTTAGGTTATCCCAAGTGGTTCGATGTGTGATTAATACCTTTAAAGCTTGACGGAATATAATCGAGAATGGGTGTTGTTTATGTAAACAAACTACACTTTCAAATCCATTGAGATATAGTGAAATCTCAACCCTTGTATATATAACTCTGACAGTGTACGCCTTTTTTCGATATAAAGTTACTACGATAGTAATAAAATATTGGTGGATAAATAACTTTATCGTAATTGATCTTGTTTAGCGAATTTCTAGTATTTTTTGTAAGCAGCTTACAATTGGCAGCTTCTCTTGCGTGTCAATTCGGTGTTTTCTTAAAGCTCGTCTCGTAAGTCATTCAGTGCGTAAAGTTGACTTTCACTCACTAAAAATTTCCAAATTTAAGTCTTTAGATCTTGGGTGGTAAAAAACTTATTAAATCTTAATTCAGAATTGCTAGAATTGTTCGCTTTATGCTTGTATCCCATTAGAGATTGTTTCACTCAACTTAGACTATTCGAAGGCGCGACCTGTGGATAGCTGTACTGTAGATGAGAGAGAGAGAGAGAGATAATCATGACTTCCAGAGATTTATCATGAAACCTACTGCAACTCTAGGCGCTAGAGGATCGAGTAGCCACATTTGGACAAAACTGTTGAAACATGTCGTTTTGTGGAAGAAAACAAGCTTACCGATTCTGCAGTGGCCTACCTGTTTGGAAACGCTTACAGGCGCGGGGATGGCCACCCCAGCAACATATACCCGCGAGTAGATTTAGTGACATTTAGAACCGACTCTACAATTCGTTTAATTCCACCTCTTTCGGCTCCAGTTGAAAAATTTAACTGAACTTTATTCTACTTCTGACTTTTGCTAAGGGTTAATTGTGCAACTATAGAATTCAATCTCTTTCGTCACTGCGACTGCTATACTTTTGGAGAAAAAACTGCGAACTATTTTCACTTCGTTTAATTTACTTGTTAATCAGCTTTATCTTAGCTTCTATAGATTTGTATAGTTTTCGTATTACTACTGGTGGTGGATCCTATGGAATATGCATGGCTCGATTACGGTTCTTGTATAATTTACTATTTGTGATCTTCTACACACAAAAGCCACCAGTTTCAATATATGTATAAAACCGTAATTTATCTGCTAGGGCACGTGCTAGTATCAGGTCGGAAATTACACCACCGGTAGAAATAGAACAAGATAGAATATAAATAAATAGGTGAAACAGAGAGAGAGAGAGAGAGAGACGAATCAAAGCCATCAAGTCGTTCATTGATTAGTTTTAATTAAATAAAGATTAACGCTCTTATATTTATAAAATACACATACACATCTGGTTTTTATTCTTTTGATGTTTTCTATCTATGAAAAGGTGTGATAAAGTGATAAATATTTCGGTTTATTTTTTGTGTGTTTTCGAATTATTACTTCCGTTAATTTTCACGAGAGTTTTAATAAAACTTTCCATTAATTTATTTCGATAATTTCCCTCCACTAATCTATCAACTATTTACTTTAATAATTTATATACCTGTTGCATTTACACACACCTTACTGTTGATCTATTCAAATAAACGTAACTAATCAAACAAATAAACAGTTAATTTTTCTTATTATACAAATACTTTCGTATTTATGCAAACAACAATTATACTGAAATAACTGTAGAATATCGTGAGGTGTTGCTTAAACAAACCCTCCTATACAGGACCGGCACATGGACTAGACGAGTTGACTCTGATCATTGTCGACAGTAGTTTGCGATAGTTTACCCAATTTGTTTTGTTCACCCCTTCAACATTATCATCATATTTATATATAAAACCGAAAAATTACAGGGGGGTGAAATAAAAGTGGCGTTATTACATTAACCGACAAACCGCCCTTAATCATACAGTAAATGTACTGTTGTTGACATTGGATGATTTATCGATAATTTGGCTATTGGTTTTAGGATATTTGTCAAAGATAGACTTTTAATAGTTTAGAATTTAGATTAATGTCGGCTTAGTTTCTAGTAATAAACAACAACTTTGAGGGAGTTTAAAGTTGATGCTGTTGTTGTTGTAGACGTGTACGTGTTTATCGTTCTATTGTTGTTGTAGATTTACATTGGAACTTGATAATTTGATTACATTATAAATGCATCCTAACCGCGAATGTATTTCACGTTCTAATGTCATTCATCCGACAATTTCCACATCCACATTGTGGATCGCTGTGTGTATTTATGTGTGATAAACTTGAGATGGAAAGACAGCCGACACTATTACTACCACTATCATTTTACATTGTTGACGGGCGAAAAAATAAATATTAAAGCGTACGAGTGCAGATAAGAGTGCTAAAAACTGTTTTGACATTTGTTGGACAACTCTAATGTGTGTGTGTGTGCTGCATTGGGGTGGTAGTGGTGGTGAATCGTACACATTTCTCTTCTCTGTCCCTCAAAATATGATTTCCAGTCTGTTTTTATTACTCTCTCATTGTTGGAATAAGTTTTAATTAAATTTTTCTTGATTAAGTTGAGATGATCAATTTGGGAGATAAGTCATTCGTGATTTTTTGTTTAATTAACGAATTTATTCGCTATGTAAACTTTATTAAAAATTATATGATTTAGATAAAAAAACAAAAAAAAACTGTTGGAAATTAATTCAGTTACTTATACGTGATCATTTTTTTTCTGTCAATTAAATGAAAAATTACCTTGGCCATTAAAACGGCACGTTCTATTGAATGTAAATTAGTTACATTACAATCGAATTTTATTATTTCGTTATATTCCTGATGTTTTAATGTTTATTATCAAAGGGAAATTATTGTAAAAAAAATACTATATAAAGATGTATATTGTGACTACGTGATGAGTTGGAGTCGATTAGTTCAACTTTCAGAAGTCAAAAGTCATTTGCGTCAAGTACAATTACAGCTGGAGTAATAACTGTAGTAGGTAGACAAAGTTCACAAATAATACGTCAGCAGTTTTCGTTATTGCAGAGTTTTTTTCTCTAAACATGCTCAGGATCTCGTAATGCCCATATAAAGAAAGAACCAATAACTGTAATGAAGTTTTCCCAATATAAGGGAAACTAGAGCCGTGCAGATTCTAGAAATTGGGAAATTTTAACCATATCGTCTCATGATTGCCTCGTACTTCAAAGAAACTCCTAGAGCTGGCCCAAAGAAGGTTTGTCAATAATAGAAACTTGTCGAAGATTTTTGACTTCATTATACAAAACCAGTATTGTGCTCACTTTCCAAAATATGCCATTTCCACAACTGTCCACACTTTATAAGGCGGGGAGGAAGCTGCAGTAATAGCACTGATGACTGTAAGCTTCGCAAAACGCTAGCATGAAGATCGAAATATCGAGACACTTATTTCATTAGCCTTCAACATAAGATTTAAAATCTGAGCGCATAGTAATTCTGCCTTTAAGATTGAGTATTTGTGGTTCTCGTCCAGTGTAATTACCTGCATTTACTTGAAGCCAAATCTATGCTAAACTGTTTTTTCCTTATAAAACTATTTATGGTTGTAGTTTCAAAAATAGGTTTACTTCTTTTGATATTAAATTAGTGGACTTTTTTGGCATGGGGCTCAAGGAAGCGAGGCAATTGTCTCAGGATTATAGGCAGATTTTCGTCTCTAGTATTGTTTGATTTAAACATATATTTTTTGAATTTTCAATGATTGCCGCTTCTATGAACTCTTCAATGCTGTTCCCAGAGGATGGAATTCACTGAGGACCACTGGATTCGATTTTGGCTGCTATTCTCGATTTCGGTCAAAATTTGATTTGTGTTAAGTCGGCTTTTCAAGTATTCCTTTGTTAAAATGAGCTTTGAAAGAGGCAAAAAGGTTTTCAAACCTTAGATCAATCTTAGGTTGGTGCTCAGAAATTAAGGTACAGCGGGCCTTAGTTGTTTCGCCTCTCTGGGTGTAGGTTTTATGTTCTTTTTGGTTTTTTCCAAGGGACGTTCTGTTTCATATGGCACTCTTCCTTTTTGATGTTCTTCCTTCTGTTTTGTTTTTGTCACATTACTCCTGATGTGATGTTTATATTGTATTCCCCTGCAATGCTTCTGATTTTCTTAGTCGTTCCTTTTGCGTATGCAGTCGTTAAAAAATGATTATGATTTCTTGTTCGAGCTGAGAATAGAGTAATCATTGTTGAAAGAGCCTTAGGGGACCACCGAAAATCGCGCTCTATACACTCAAGTCGCCTCTTATAGAACACCAAAGTTGATTAGTTCTCCAGAAAGGAAGCTCGACTAAAAATACTCTCCTATCGTCTGTAATTTATATAAATTTCTGCCATTAAGCTTTATTGGGAAAAACCAAATTGATTCTACGATCTTCCTGTTTTTCATTCTCATTTTCAGAGGAAATAATTAATTTTGCTACCCAATTAAGACTCGGTATACGTTGCGTCTGTCTGTCTGTAATCAATTACGGTAGAAATTACCGTTTGAATGATTAAAGTTTACTATTAAAACCAGAAAAATTCGTCTTTATCACTCACGAATTACTTTCATATTTTAATAGTTTAATTATAAATAATTGAAATTTGATTCGCCACTATTTGTGATAGTTCATGTGAAATTTCTGAATATAACTCAATCCTTCACTACAATTTCATTTTGTTCTTATCGTCCAACTCTTCTAGTAGCTTCATATATCTTATAAAACTCCAGCTTTACACTGTGTAATAGCTTTTTTTGTTTGATAAAATGTCTTGTTGAAAATATCCACATATAAGAGATAAAACGATATTTCGGCATTCTTGAGAAAATTGGTAAATTTTTGGAAAATCTTTCCAACAATAACCAAACGTATACCCACAGCGGCATATAGAAATAAACATGTTCCCACGGTAATATCGTTGACAATTTCCATGAAATTCTCACTGTTTTTCTTTAATTTCATGTCGTTGATTATCTTGATGATGATGATGATAATGATGATAATGATGATGTTGAACATGTTCTGAAGATAATTTACTTGTCTTGTCGTAATGTATTTTTTCTCACTCACAACTATTATAAAAACAGTTAAAATTAAATTGATGCTGACGTAAATAGACAATGATTTTGATTTATTTAACGTTGGGCGGCTCTTGATTGTTGATAAAACAACATGGGAGAGAAGTGATAATTGTTCCACAAATTCATACAATCTGTCAATGTAAATATTTGGTTGTTCACATAATATAAACATTAAAATAGGGTTAGTAATTATCCATGTAGAGAGTGGATATGATCAGATTTAATATATCTTTTTTGTTGACGGTTGATTAATTAAGTTGTTAGATAGGCATTGACCTGTTCAAATTCGTGATAAATTCCCTAAATAAAACAACATATTCAATCTATTTGTTTATATTCCATTAAATCTATGTAATCAAATGTAAATAATATTAATTAGGTTAATTAACATAATTTAATGATTTATATCGTTTAATTGCATGCAATCCAACTGTTGATTAGATAGCTTAAGTGAAATTAACGTCGGAATAATAATAGAATGCATACACTCTGAATTTCCACTGAAAAACGAATATACAATGGGATCCCATTGAGAATTATAAAAATGTCAGGAAAATATCTACAACATCACGCGAAATGTAAACATTAAATTAAATTGAATCAAGTACCATTGAAACTCCACATAGATATATAAAAATTTCGAAATTACAACGTGGAATTGATTTGATTAAAAACGAAATTCGGCATAATTTCCTAGAATTCCATTTATATACACTTGACTGTTATTATTCTATTTCTCTGGTTGGATTTCTATACGAGTCTACAGCTAATGATATCCCCCGTTTTTGTCGGATTTTTCATGGCGTAACAGTTGAATAGCTTTTCACTAGCTATGTTGCGTTAGTCGACTGGCAAAAGCTCCACTTTTTACCAGCTTCTGTGTCGTAGTCGTTAAAATACCGTCGCGTAATTCCCTGGCTTCGTTGGCTTTTCAATATCGTCGAATAGATGCCGGTTTAAGGTGTATGTATAGTAAAAAAAAAACAACACAAGAAATATGTTGAAAGAAGTACAAATGGATACCAACCGCTATGACGATGAATTAAAGAAATACTTGGCAGAACGTAAATCTATTTTACGCTAGCTTGTTGGCGAACGTTTTCGATTACTAAACGGACAAGTCGACGTTTCTGGTAATTTTTCCAATTTCATTTCAAATTATAATGAATCATCGCATCTCAATGTTGAAGTTATATACGCATTTCAAAATACAACAAAGTCACGTTAATGGAAACGTGCTGATTGCAATTATTCGATTTACCATTCCGGATTCGTTCGTTTCTTTTCTAATTTCCAATTGATAAATAATCAACGAATATTTTCAATATCGTTTTTTTTTTTAAATTAGTATAACGGAACAAATGAATAGAATTGTATGGAGAATAAGGGCGAGAGAGGGAGAGTATTAAAAAATAATAACGAACGAATATGTTGTTGAGAGAAACGAATTGGTACAGATGAGAGAATATTGCGCTGTCTTAAGCGAGACACTTGAAAATATTAGATTAAAATTCAATTTCCTTACCGTCATTTTAATTTTATGAATTCTGACAAGGCACAAGACGATTAAGAAAAATTATATCCTATAGAGTTTCCAATGAAGTAACTAGGATTCTGATAAGAATCCGGTGGAAGAATATCGACGCCTCTTCCGAAAAAAAAAACAAATTAAAAGCTGAAATGTTTGAACACCGATAAGCGTCTTAATACGTTTAACGTAGAAATCGACACAGTCGAGTTATTCGGTTGGAAAAAAATTGCGATAAATTTTCCAACTCGACTCTACAAGTGGTCAGCTGCTTACCCCAATTCTTTTTGTTTCGAACACAGTTTTATTTTTCAGCAAAGCGCATTGCAGCAAACGCCCAAAGAAACGGTTTCGTCACCGTTACAATAATAAAAAAAAACGACCCGAGGAATTGAAGGAAACGTGTCCGGATTTTCTGAAATATTTTCGTTGCGGAATTGAAACGATTTTAATTTGGCTAAGACAGATTGGCTTGCGAGTGAAGTTTGCAATGAGAGAGCGAACGAACCGATGGTATAGAAAAACGAAAAACGGTTCTTAATGATAAATAAATTCGCGTTCATTTTCAATTGTCAATCGATTAAATGGGAATTGAGAGAAAAAACAAGAGCTCTGAAGGAATTAACTAAGAATTATTTTGTAATTTTCCGGATAACGATTGATATTAGGGGAGGTGATGCGAAATGAAAGCCTCTATCTTTCACTCGATATTATTCTTTTTGTTTTGTGATGCTCTCTCGCTCTTTCATCCGATCTATTTATTCAAATTGATTTGCATATTTGCGAGTTAAAATTGATAAAGCGATAACGGAAATGAATACAGACGTTGCTGAAATTGATGTTCAAAATTAGTTTTTAATTTACGGGGGATAAACTGTTTCACCAACTACCATTTACTATATTGTACCGTACATCTGTTTATACACGTGAAATATATAATTTACACGTATGTGTATGTACCTATTGCCCTCTTATCTCCAATCAATTACACGTATATTTTCACCCAACCACCCACTTAGTTTCCATTAGTGCAAGATTAAGTAATTAACTGTAGCGGAAAATTGATCTGATCTAGTTTGAAAATCGATGGGTTTTAGGTGGTAGTTGCAGTAGTAGTTGGTTGGTTGGTTGAAGAGAATCGTGTGTGTGCAAGAGAAGGGTAGGTATATAGATGAAATCGGGGGCGTCTAATGTGGAAATACATCGCGCAAAATTGAACGGAAACAGGCCACCGCTCTTCACTCACTCCTGATGTGCACATTGACGAAATTTCCATTTGACAAACACAAATTGAAATAGTGAACGTCACACAAACGACGAAAAACAAACATAACAATTCGCTCTCGAAAACACCCACACACACACACGAAATCCGAGTAAAAGGGGTGAAAGAAAACGTTTAAAAATCGATTGAACAACGGTGATCGATTCGTTTAGAGTGTCGAGTTGTTTAGAGTATATTTCAAAATCGAGACAAATTCCGATTGTCCTATAAATAACGATTTATTCCATTGGCGATGCCGTCAAAATGTCCTGAAGACTGTTATAGAACCATACACGTTCGTGTCTTTAATGATAGCCGCACAAACAATTCAAGACAACATTCAACGTTATTCCGTTTTAAGTAGTTCAATCATGCTGAATGATTCATGTGGGGTGGTGCTTGCGTCTTTACTGGCCATTCTTCAATATACCGAATCGAACGGTAATAATCGAACTCGTTTATTTAAAATTACCCCCAAAATAACAATAATTCCCTTGATGTTTTCGTCATTTGTTCACATTCAATCCATCATATCGGCTATTTGGGTGCAATCTAAATAAATAAAGAAACTGATCAGTGGGGTGAATTCACCGACTTTATGAACAACGATAACAAATTCATCCGATCCACATCGAAAATTCAATTAAATATTTTAACACGCTTGTGTGATAATAAAACAGAGGGTTAAATGGGTCCAATGACACGTTTTTTCCACCCTTAGTTCTTTACGGACCATTTCAAATGTTATATAACGTCAGCTTATCTAAATATGTGATTTATAATGCCTTTTACATATGAGTACACGGCGAGAGGAGAGAAAAAAATGCCTTCAAGACCCGGATGATGGACCTCTTCGGAAAAATAAAGTTTGACCCGAAAGCATTAACGTATGCATGATATATGTTGAAACACTGAAAAGAATAACGAATAAAATTTGTAATTTTTCGTTAAAAACACCATTAACTTTGTTGTTGTTGTTGTTTTTATTTTATGAATAATAAAAGTGGAATTTTAGAAAATTTTAAGCACACTTCTTAATGAAATTCGTCAAAATTTCGCTTTGGCAATCTCCATTTTATATTATCAAACCTCTCAACTCATTTCGGGGCGGTTTTATTGCCAGGTTTTAACGGGCGTTTCGGATTATCGAATTATCCAATTTGTGTTCTTTTAAAAAGACGACAACGACTACGACAACGACGACGACTATCTCCAACTCTTCAGAGACAAACTTTACGTGTTTTTGTACGTTTTTGTTATTATTACGTTTATAGTTTGTTGTTGCTATTGAACCAGGTGTATAAGCGGCGGAAAGATGCAAAGCGTCCGATATTTATTTCAATTTCTGTTCAACTTTGACGACGAAACTTTCTTAGTTTTTTGTTGATCTTCTTCCAGTTTAATAAATTCGATTTGATTGATATGTATTTGTGTTAGGAGAGGGAAATTGGTATTTTGCGACTTGACCGTGCCCATAAAATTTCTCTTACCTCAATATTCGCAGTTTTATTTCTGGAAATTGATGCTGAATAGACAGTTTTTCCCATCATTTGCCAAAGCTGTGGTATGACAATTTTTTGGAACACCGACTGTTAACAATGTATAGATTTCCACTGTTTTTTCCGTTCGGTTTATGCCGGGGTGCTTCAATAAAAATTTTGTCGTCTCATACAATTTTAAATCAACAATAATGTTCCGAGTTAAATCTCTTGGATTTATGTACAGTACTTTGTTTGATCCTGCAATAACGCTTTATTTTCCCCAGTTTAAGAATTAAGTTGAACGCGTAGAAATTTAATATGTTCCATTTTGTTTCAAACAACTGTATTTTATTTGTTAGTGTTGTTTTGTGTGTTGGAGATTCGTAATTTGCCCAAAAATTAAAACAAGTTTAATTTAGAAATCACGATTTTTCTATTAACTTGATTTGCAGTTGTACGTTTTGATTTTATTAAAATTCCAACAATATTGTTTTTGGGGGAAATTTGTAGATGCTTGAAAACATTCCAATATACAACGTTTTAGGTGTTTGTTTGACGCAAACTATTTGTCTCTTGTTGTTGTTGTTATTATTGTTTGTTCTCGTATTCTAAGAATCTAGGATTGTTTGATTCTCAACTGCAATAGAACAGTTCCAACTAAAACCAAACAACTAAATGTCGAATATGTGTGCGGAATATCAACTGGAATCGCAAATATAACAGACATGACATTATTGTCATTGTCAGGGAGAATCTGGAGCAAATTCGGTACGGTTCCAGCTACTAACTGGCGTTTTTTTTTTTGGGGTGTAAAACCGTAGATTTACCGCTATCAATGTAGGTTAGCTCTATATTTTTTTTTCGTTGTTGCCCGCAGAGTGGTGGAATTTATTGTTACGAAGAAATACCTTGGAAGGGTTTTTTTGTGATGGTCGATCGTAAAATTCTCTATTTTTTCTTCCATAGATTACGCAAGAAAATTGCCAATAAACCAATATCAACATAAAAAATTTCAGGAAATAAAACAAAACGTAGGCTCCTCAAAATTCGGAGGCGAATAACTAGAATTGATTGACGTTGTAGATTTCAGATAATTGAATTGGTGAATTAAAAAAAAATGGGAATTGACAGTAAATATTCGCGTGAATATTGTATAAAATTGAAATATCATTCCCGGTATAGATATATGAAAATAAATATTTGTGCAATCATGATGAGTAATCGTATATTGGAGACATGTAAAAGAAATTTTCAGATATTTATAGAAAAAAAAACAGAACACGAGACGTCTAGATAGTTAAATGACATCAAAAAAAAACTACAGCAAGGTTATACATGTTCGTGTCTGTATGTGTTTGTGCGAAAAAAATATGATAAATTGGAGGTAATATTGAAAGCTTCAGTCCAATTTTCGTGAATATGAAGTAACTGGCATTGACAAAAAAAAAGGGAGCTTTAGATGAGCTTTCCATCTTGTCAGTCAGAGATTCTATTAACCGATAATTTTCTCTTAAATTCAACGAAAACATACACGAAAACGTGTTGCAGCACTCATAATAATCCATAATACCGGAAATAATAGATACACACAGAAAAAATCGATCAATTTTTGCCTCTCCCCCCGCATAAAAACTGTAAAAGTTTGTTACGATTTATGGATGATTTTAATGGCACGATTGTTTCGATCACGCACTTTTACCACCGTATAACTTGAACAAATACAATGCAGATAGATAGGTAGACTTGAAATTTTGACAGTGACTGAGTCGTAAGGAGAATGCGGCATTAATCCCGCAGATTTATCGCTTGTTTTTTTTTTAAAAAAGTTGTTGAAATTGGAATTTGACCCACTAACCCTAGATTATTACAAAATATTCACCTTTATCAGGATCAAACTCAAACAACTTTACAGTTCATCTATTCATAACTAGTCGACTTGTCTGTATTGCTGTCTAGATCTGGATAGTTCATGAAATTTGCAAAAGAACAATCTATTGAAATATTTAATCGTAATTGTGTGTTGTGAGAGTAAAAAGTTTTATCTTCAAGGTGGAGGCGAGCGCTTGCACGCTAGATCCGTCACATTCCGTTTCAATTGTAACTTTACGGAAATTGGTGGATTAAAGTGGATTTATTTTTGAAAGATTAATGTTGTACCGATCGTGTTGTTGTTAAATGTTATGAATATCTGACCGAATTCAGTTAGTCAATGACCGTCATAGAACTACTGCCAAATTGCAGATAGTTGCAAGGTGACAAATTTAGAAATAGCAGCTGCTGCACAAATCGATCCACAAGAATATATAGTCAGTATCTCATTGGTAGATTATGTAGTTAATCATTTATTATGGTCAAGAAAAATAATTAGTTATAATTATGAAAATAAATAAAGTTAAATTTAGATGACCTCTGGAATTGGCCAAAATTTCCAAATACAGATTCGTTTACTATTTATAATATCTTTCAAACGTTAAATCAAAATAGGATTTTCTATGACTAAAAATATTCAGTTGAAATCTTAAAATATATTCCGACCGCATATACTACACATTTCCCATCAATATTATTATTATCGTTGTAAATAAGGATTTATACAAATCATTTATCATAGAAATGGAAGAACATTTTATCGATTTTATAAATGACTAATAAATAAGTTGTAGTGTATATTAACCGATAATTGCAAGGTAATTTGCTTTATATCACCAATTTCCGACATTAATTTTAACGGGATATTCACGCTTGCCCACTTTGGCTTTTCATTATGTTTATTTGTAAATAAGTAAATTTTAAGATTGTTAAATGCTAAACGAGTAGCGTGAAGTGTGATTATGTTGAAGAGATATTTTTTGTGTGTTTTTTTTGCGTAAATTATAGAACAATAGGAAGAGAGAGATAATGTGGCGTCAACTAATTGAAGGCAAGACCTTATCCTTCAAATTGAGACCGTTAGCTAAGAAAAAATAATAAATTATGTAGAATTGTATAGTAGACTGTGTCAGAAAAAAAATTGTTTATTTTTGAGTAAATACATCTAAAAAGTTTCTTTAATAGATAAAAAAAATCTCCCAAAACTTGAGCTTAATATCTTAAAAACTGAGCTAGCGCATGGAGGGGTCCCCTTTCCCATTTAAAATACATTGAAAAAACTTTTTTTTTTAATTTTCAATGTTAATCATCGAAAGAATTTTTTTTTCAATTTCCGTTTTCATTAGCTTACAGGAAATTAAATTCTCTACAAAAAGGTTTCTTCCATTTTTTGCTCAGCCTTATAGGAAAAAAGTTACACTTACACTAACACTCGCACTGGACGCAATTATTTATTGATTAACAAAAAAAATCTCAATTTTTCGAAGCAACATTAACACTTAAAAGACTGGAACACAAGAGAAGAAGTATCGAACTAATCTTAAAAGTGTGTTAAGTCCTTTGTTCAGTTCTTATCAAAAACGTATATACGCGATTACTACAACCTTCACAGTAAGGAAAAATGTGCTTTGAATAGTAGTATTTTTTAAAAATAGTGCAAAGCCATAAAACTATTGCCGATTCAATTCTACACATTGAAGGCGGCGTTATAGGAATTTCGCCCAACCTCTCTAGTTTATATTTTGCATATTACCTACAATGTTGAAATGGTGAGATGGTCAACTTCACCAAAAGATTCAGCCCATGCCAAAAAATCACTGGTTTCCTTTTAAAAGCATCCCACTTGCGACCCAACCATGTGTATTGTTTTCTCTCATTTTAACTATAAGCCTCCGTTGAACAGAAAAGGAAACGTAATACAGAAACGTGTATTGGGAGTCAATTTTAAGAACTGTTTACGTCTCTCTTGCACTTTACAGCTTTATAGTATTTAAAAAAAATACTACTATAAATGAGAATAAGGCTACTTAAATAAATAATAAGTAAATAATACAGTTGAAGGGATTGGGGCTAAGGAGACAATTGGAAACTTTAGAAGAATTTGATTGGTGGATTTGGTAAATTCTAGGTCCTACGGAAGGTGCAATTGTAGTGTTGCCAATTTCTGTACTTCCAAAAAAGGGTATTTGTCGTTATCCTAAAATTTTGACTGAGAGAATTTTCAAAAAACTGAACCTCTATTACGATCTACGAGGTCTAAAGACCTGATATAGGACCGATCAATTGTTTATCCCTGAATTTGAGGATTTCCCACCTTCAATCAGTAAATAATATTTTCCGTATTTATCACCAGTTCCCAAGAGTTCTAAGGTAATGACCCAATCCCATACTGAGCAAATTCATCAGACTTAAGACAGTTCTACCGTTTTTTGTTTTTCAATTGATAATAGAGGACTTTAAACAAATTCTACTCAGGACGCACTAAAAAGTGCGGCCCCTAAAATTATGCCGCTCCAGGTTTGCTGTGGTCTCGAGCCAGCCCTGCATAGCTTCAACAACAAGCGAGACAACAGCTCCAAAACTAAGTGTTTTTAAATTCCTGAACAGTTTTTGATTTCATAGTTATGAAATGTTTTCTAAGAGGAAATTTCCGACTCAACATAAAACATGTTTGTTGCAATTTTAATAATTTTTGGATTCTTCTAACTGACAAAACAGTGTCATAATAAATTACAGCGAAAACGTTTTTCGTAGTAAAATTGGCACACTGTCGCCTGTTATTTTATAGCTCAATATTTTGCCGTCCGCCCACCTGCATGTTTTTCGGACAGTTTTCAATCGAGCATCTCTGAATCCATGGGTCGTAACTCAAAACTGGACCCAAAATGAGTCTCTTGGTGGAAATAATTTCTTCAAATCAGATTCTTAATGAGCTCAACTACAGCAGACCAAATTCTGTATCGATTTTGTGGCCCAACGATTCTATAATTTTTAGATTTGTTGCTCAGTTTTAACGAGTTTTTTTTAAAAATTTGATTGCCTCCTCTAATAAAAGCCTTCCAGACAATTTTAACAGAATTCGCTGCCAATTTAACGTTTATTGTTGACTGAAAGACAGTTGAATTTAGCGGAACTAATCTCGGAAAATCCGTATCTTGAAGTATGTCTAGATGTGTTGCCGCCTCTGTATAGTTTATAGATTATAGTTGCCGTTTGATTACTCGACATTGATGAGTAGAAATTCAATCTTTTTACGCTAGAGAAATATAATTTATAACCTTAGACAATTTCTAAATCGTTGACACTATATTTTCCATTTACTTTTATCATTGATGATTAATTATTTTGATAAGAGACACGAACGTTTGCGATTATTTGTAGGCATTTCAAAACCGAGATTACTTTCTTTTATCAAATACGAAAAAATAACTGTATCCATTTAAAAATCTGGTTGAAATATTTTTTAATTATGTTGGTGTTCTATTAAAATACACCCCTTTCGTGTTATTTAAAATAGACGATTTTTGTAGGGGTGCTAATTTAAATTACTACTAAATCTAGTTTTTTTTTGCTTGGTGTAGAAGAGTTGTTTAGATTTATTAAGAGATTTTCTACTAATTCTTCATAAAAACATTTGATTATAATCAATTTGTACAATGTTGTAGTTTTGCAAGATGGCGTGCAATACTAGTTGGTTTTAAGGTGTAGAGAGAGGGTAGTCTTGACGATATTGATTATACAATTCCACTACAGTCAGGTTTTTAACAATTTCATTTATTACAGAGCAATACCGATAATAAAAATCGTTTTTAATTTTTATATACGATATATTTCCAACATTTTATCATTTTATTATCAGATTGTTATCGTAGTAGGTAGACAACAATTTGTACGATAAGAATTTGTAAATAGGCAGGTAGTATTTTGTAATAAAATGCAACAATTTTGTATAACATAAACTTGATATTAAAGGTAACAGAAAGAGAGAGGTAGATACTCATCTTTTGTAACACAAAGTAATAGCACTTTGACGTAATTACACAACATAAATTTAGCTTCTATGTTGAACCTGTTTCTCTCATTCACTTCCTTGTCTCATTATTATATCATTCTATCTACTTCTAACAAGTTAGACAGTCTCATCAGACAGACATGGGAATTCCACTTGAAATATCTGGACCTAACTTTATAAATTGTTACAACATCTAGGATCTAATGTGACATTTTAGAATGCCAGAAAAAAAAACAGGAGTTAATCCGGAAAACAAGAAACAAACTTATCGTGGATTCAATAATGTGAAAGACGCTAATTTTAGGTCTCCGTAGCTGAACGGACTATCTAAGATCGATTTTAGTGTTTATTGTAGAATTACAATGTATTTATAGATTTTTTTTTCACGATTCATTGTGCCAATTATCGAACACAACGCGCTGATGATAGATAGAGTGTTTTTAATGAAACACTAAAACCTCCGTTACTTTGCACTTAATTTACGGGTTGTTATCGAAAGTCTACTTAAATTATCACTTATTTAACGGTAGGAGGTGGCGAAATGTTACCGTTTCGAAGCCGTAAGGTCCTTCACCTCTCGTCAATCTTATGAAAAAAATATGCTAGCTCGAACTACCTATCGCTACTGACCTATTTGTGATTACTTTCATGTAACGCTTTATCGATTTAAATGGGCAGAAGCATTGATCTTTTGCGGACACAATCAATACCTTAATTCCAGGTGAATAGTGCGATGCTTCACACAAGTACTCGTTTACCAAACGCTCAGTTTATACAATTTTTTGATAAAGTAATTGTCGCTTCGTTAAGTGGCAAATATTTGTTTTTCGACTAACACTAATGAGATATTGAAAAAAGTATGTTGTACCAGAGACTGTGTGTTTCGAGAGTCTCTCGCATCTCGTCTCGTATCGTCTCGTTGAGGCGATACGAGAGAAACTGTTCTCTTGATGTGCGTCTCTCGAAGAGACCGGTTGCTCTCGCCGAGACGTCACTAATAATCGGTGGAACACCTCTTTTATTTGAAGAGTTTGTTTATCGGTTATTCTATCAAATAGAATTCTTTATAAAAGAAATTTCAACGCTTAATTAAATATATTCCAGTTGCATTGAAGCTTCTGTCCTGAAAATCATTAAAGCATAAGGTTCTGACAGATTTTTGTAGGATTCCAAAGACACTCTGTTGCAGAAGAAACGAATTATTTTTTACGCGAACATGTCTTCATTCATTTTTTTGTTAGTTAAAGTTGTCGGCATTTTCAATCAAAATTGTAATTAACATTTGACAAAACTTTGTCTGTCTTTGTCCCTCAATTCCTGTTAATTATTATTGAATAAGACGGTCGCTTGATGCCCTACTTTATTACCCCCTTTTTCTCTGTACATTTCTCTACTACTTGTATAAATAAATATAAACATGCGTATACAATGACACCTTGTGCAAATATTTACAATTTAATAATTCCCCAGTTTGCCAAATTCAAACATTTTAGGGTCTTGTGAACAAATTAATTATTAATTATGTTTGATCTTATCTGAGAATAAACGCCTTGACTATTGGAAAAATATGAGATGACCCACTTTTTTTTCGTTTCAAATTGTCCAAGTAAATTTCAAGTATATATAAAGTATTTTCTGTAGTCTTTCTACGTCCAATCAATTGTTTTCATTGTTATTTTTACGGTATTGGTTTAAAATAATTTATTTACGGCTTTGGTACAATAAAGGATCAATAATCAGTAACGTGCTTCGTTAAAATTTCAATCGAAAATTACAGAGAATTTATAATAACCGATATAATAACATTTCTGTTTTCTATTGAAGATATTCGTAAACTATAAATAATAATTTAATTTAAACGTTTTGTAAAATAGATGTTGGATTTAAATTACACGGTATTTCGTGTTAAACAGGATAAATCTAATAAGAGAACAACAACAATAACATGCTATCTGTCGAATATATTCGTGTGGATATCGTTTACTTATTCAACAAGATTCTTTTGTTAATCAAGGAAATTGTGTAATCCTTTAATTGTTAAAATTTAATTAAATCTTGGCTAATTTATAATCATCGCTTAATTGATATATTATGGAAATTAATTGTCATCTGGTTTATATACGTTATTGTTGGTATCAATATATTCCAATACAGTTCAACGGCCTATCTTTAAACAAATCACACACAATTTATTGTTATTTATTTCATTATTGTGCGATAGAATTTACGAGTTGCATGTAGAAAATATAATAAGCAAGTATTCTCTTTTCTGTAATTTCCACGATAAGAATTCATTTTCGTCATACGTCTAACTATTCTCTTTTGCAATTAAGTTTTGTTTGCGTTTATGTCACATTATCCATATACCTTGACAGGTAATTAGACGCATTCTAATAGACGAGTATTACGTAAATTAATTGTCAATATTTGTTGATAATATCTTACCAAAAGTTTTTATTTTAATTACGTTTGTTTATTAGTGGCTGTCGATTTTGAAATTGTATAAATTTTCAAAAACTAACAAGTCTATGTCATTTTTAATGGTACGTTGTGAAACTTATTTTATGTGCGTGCAAGTCTCCATTGTACTGTCATTTGATAATAGAATGGAACAATAGTAAGGTTCTAATGAATGTTTGAGAGGTATTGCCTGGCAATCCAATGGAATAATTTACAGTTTTCCCAAAAGCTCGTCGGTACAACGTAAATATTGGGTTGTTCAATAAGTTTTATCGTTCTATATGAAAAACACGATTTTACGGTTTCAAATACAATTTTATTATTCAATATACTTGCCGTGCACTTTCAATACATTTGTCCCAGTGCTATTTTAATTTAATTCGATATCTGCATTGAGAATCTGGAAGATTGTCGAAATACGCTGGCATGGCTACTATTACCTCTTCGTTTTATGAAAATCGTTTGCTAAGCAAGAATTTCTTGACATTTTAGAACAGCCAAAGGTCAGAAGGAGCTAAATCTGGCGAATAGGTTGAATTTTACAAAAATTCATACATCAATTAATTCATTTTCGCAATGGTTTTTTGATCAGATGATGAGTGTGCGTTGTCTTGATTAGAAATGACTTTTTTTCTGTAAAGCAGATCTTATCTATGTTTTTTGTTTTACCAATTTGGAAATAATCCACCAAGTTGGAGTAATTCTCCCACACAAGTGATGGTAACACTTCGAAGCCGAAGCACCGGGTTCACTTCTTAGCCTCCTGTTTTGATTCGGGGTCATGATGGTAGACCCAAATCTCTTGTATAGATCAAACGACCCATACAATCCATGTTATTCTCTCTAAAATACTCCAATCCAGCTTTCTAAAATCCAAAACTTTATCAAAAATGTTGCCCATAGTGTCTAATGAGTAATGGGCGGATATCAGCTCCAAGATGGAGCAAGGCAAATTCTAGTGTCCTGACAAATTCGTATAGAGTGTATTGGCCACAGCCGTTGTACCTGCATAGTTTATCTTTTCTTGTGAACTGCTACCGTGACGTTACGGCAAAAAAACAGGTGCCTAGTTGTACCGAATTTCTATGAAATTCTGGTCGCTATCTCTCAATCTTTAAAAAGCGGCTCGTCATAGACAACAAACTGATGATACTTCCATAGAAAATTTAAAAAAACAACAATTTTTGACAAAAATAAATTTAAAAAAAAACTTTAAAATTTTGAACACATTTTGTTGATTGGTTCTACGTGTCTTTTTTTTATAAATTTATGTAAATACATGTGTTAAAATTAAACTACGACAATGGTGCATTTGCCAAATGATCTTCAATCCGCCCTTTACTAATGAGAATCCTAATGCTTCTACTAGAGCTCTATCAGATAAATGCTGCATTTTTGCAACGATTTCCGGTGTTGATGCACTTTTCGAACATCTTTCACGTGGACGGTCTTCAAGACTTGCAGAACCACGTTTCTACTTGTTCTAATTGAAGGTGAAGAGTCATTAACACTTTTAACAATTTTTTATAAATTTGTTTGGTACTCTACCTTCCAAAAATAAAAAATTTTTCATTGCGCGATCTTCAGTTCTTTCCATTGCAAAAAACTACGTCACCTCAACTTTGAAGACCTATAAATATACGAATCATATGTTCATCAAACAGTACTACAATCTTTAGAAAAATAAAATGACGAACCTTATAGCGCTAATTCTTATGGAACGGTAAAACGTATCGTTACCACAGAAAATGCTACCGCTGTGAAGTAAAGAAATTTATAAACGTTTTGCTAGATTTTTATAGAAGTTTCCAGTTTGTTAGACCCATCGGAGTATGAAGAGTTTTTTGTGCACTGTCAAGGATTATGCAAGAAAAGCAATGTTACGAACGTTTATTATGAAAATCATCAACCGTGGAATTGAAATCATAAAACAATAAAATTGTACCAAAATTTCTAGATTGCCTGCTTGACGCATTGGACTATAACGGTGCAACTAAGAAAAAGCACACAACATCGCCTGCTTTTATATGTCGTGCATAAGGAAATTAATTTGAATTTTTTAAGTTTTCCGACAAGCAAATGAAATGTTATGAAAACACATTCATCTCATGTAAATATGTAGGTACTTTCAATCGGTTTTGTTTTGCAGATTTGTGAGAAAATTTTCTGAAAAATTGGTACAATATTTAGAATTTCTTCTTAGGATTCGTGCAAGTCTTCTTCAATAGTTTCCAGATGCGGTTGATTCCTGTAATGTTCTTTTGGCAAAAATAATTCAGTCCATATTATTAGTTTGCTGAATTCAGTATAGATTAACTCTCAAAGCGAAGTTGGATTGAATAAAGTAGACTCAAAGTACTCCCTAGGTAGTCTAGTTTCAGTTCTTGAAAGTTGCATTCGAGTGTTTTAATAGTTGAAGAAGTTGTGAAAGGTGGTTGCATGGACTAAAACAGACTGTATATCTATATTTATATAAGCGATTTCGCACTCACTCACTGACTCATCACGATATCTTCGAAACTATCCGTCCGATCGACTTTAAATTTGGCACATATACTCCTTTCATGATGAAGACGTTCACTAAGAAACGATTTTTGAAAATTCTACCCCTAAGAGGGTTAAATCTTGCATTAAAGTTTTAATATGTTGGAATATAGGCGGTTGAAGAAATAAGTTTTGACATGCGGGTACCCGTCGCTGGCCGCTTTTGGAAATAAGTTTTGATAATTTAGCAGTTCCATTTTAAAATGTAAATAACAGATATTCTAACCTCATTTTCTTAGACGTTTTACAATAATTAAACAATGATTTGTTCAAACATTTCGATATTTTGCCAGATTATGACTTAATTAATAGAATTAATATTGTTAATTTTGTGAATATAAACCAACGAACGCTAGTACTAAATAAAATCTATTTTTTCTTGTGACTAAAGCAGGCAGGAGTAGCCAAACGCCCAGTATGAAAGCAGAAGTTATATACAGTTTCTCCTCATCGAGCATGTCCACTGACGAACTGTTTATTTTGCTTGTGATCGGTCAAATACGGAAGAAAAAATGAATTCACGAGATACTTCCGAATATGTTGAGATGAATTTGAGAATTTATATACTTTGATATAGTTTAAGATATCTTAAGAGAGAACTAATTGGAGAAAACCCATCGGGACTAAGGAAAAAGTTTTCAACATAGTTGACGGCGAACTTTGTAACAAATTGCAAGCGAACTTAACTGGCCGCTTTCTAATGTTATGTAAGGGGAAATGAGCTCGTGAGACAATTGCTGGATTTTACTCGATTTTACTGTCTACTATTGTATTGAAAAACTACAAGTAGCCTTCAATCAATGTTGGGAGTCTTACTTCACAAGTACGAATGCAATCTAGAAATCAAGTGACACTGGAAGATTTAGAATATCTTCAACAAGTCTTCGACTAGCTGCCTTCTCTATGCAGCTAGTCCGCCTTCAGTTTTACCGCAACTTTACTATTTGTTTTCTAACTTGAACAACCAAAACTGAACAATATAAAGATAATAACATTTATGGTTAAAATCTCGTATATTACCATTCTGTAACGATATGTCACAGAGTTATCTAAAAAAAGGCGATTTTTAAGCAGTTGCTCCAATTGTAGAATGAGACTTGATACAAGTTAAAGAGGACTTTTGCACATGTTGAAACTAAACGGAAACAACTGATCTTACAAGAAGTGTCTTGTTGAGATTTCTTGATATAAAAATTACCAGACATGAAACTACACAATAGCATGCTGTCTTGATGCTCAGCTAACGGATATTATTAAATGAAAGCAACATGACAAGCCGCCTATCTGCACCACATCCATATTCTAAATTGTATACGATGTGTTGTTACCTTCCTGAAAAAATCCAATCGTTTCGGGTAAAATTCAACTGTAATTTGGTCGCGTAACCAATACGTTTTTATTGGAAACAATTGATTTTAAAACGGTTAAATTCTGAAGTTTAAGAGTTTCCACGTTGTTGTTGAACTTCACTACATTATCAAGTACGATAATGAAAGTCGACTGGTTATATTTCTGTTCGTTTTGCTTTAATATATTTTCTACTTCCCTGTGTTTGTTTCTATGATCCTCTACAACAATGTCGACAATGATGACAACAACAACAACAACAACAATAACAACACAAAAACATAAATGCCAATCTAACTTATGATCTTTTGTTCCAGGTGGGTGTTGACTTGATGGAATTCACGGGCCGCTGAATTCGCTTTGTTCTTTATTACGGTTCGTAAGTTGTATGTTTTACGCACACGGCTGCAAGTATATAGAAAACGGATGGACACACACATTCTTCTTACCTATCGACATACACAAAAAAAATCTCGAAAGAGGGAAAAAAAACGGGAATTAAAAAGAACTCCGCTTTTTTGTTAATAGCGTGATTTAATCAATTTTCGTATTCGTAACCATATTAACGGAAACGTAATCCGTTGGGGAGAGTTTGTATATTTTTTTCTCGTCTCGCTGTTGGTTTCATGCAGATGGCTTTTTAACAAATTAAGAGTTTCGGGTATAGTAGCAGTTTAGACGATGGTGACGATATAATGTTTGGGAAATGGCGACGTGTTTTTCCACTCTACAAACTTACACCTTTTTTTCGTTCTCTCACTCTTGCGCCCTGAAAAATAAAGAGAATGGACGAATTAAAGGCAACGTTTGAAATATGATGGGAAAACTTTCCACTTCTTGTTATTTTGACGGTCTATTTTTTACTTTAAAAAACCGAAAAAACAAAGTATCTGAAATATCCCAACTCTATTGAGATGTTTTTTTTTTCGTCGAATTTTAGAATTTCAATTATCGCTTTATCACACCATGACACGCACTCTTATTTTCTTCACGATCTTTACAATAAGAGTAATTTGATTAAATGGCAGAAAAGATGAGAACGGAAAAAATAATTTAGTTAATATTATAATCGATTCTGTATGGATCAAATTAAAAACGCAAACTTTATCCATCTACCGCGATGATGATAAGAGGAAAAATCTGTAGAACGTTTCAGATGATTTTGGAACGGTAACGATGCCGCCTGTTTATAATTAACGCATGAAAAATTCTCTTGGCACACAGTGTTTGAATGGGATACAAGAAAAAAAAAGAAACGAATATTGTACATAGAATGAAACAAGGCGAGGTAAATGAAATATAAACCGGGCTCGGGTTCCGGCATTTGATATCAAGACTAATTGCGTAATTAACGTCTAGTCCTAAGCCCTACCACCACCACTGCTCCCATCATCATCATCATCATCAACACCACTACAACCACTAAACATCAAACGGATCTCATTTGTATATCAGTAAAGGGATATGATACTTGACAAATCCATCATTATCAGGAATTTGTATTAGAAGCAAAAATATCGATTATAGGTAGATATTTTACCTACAACAATATGCATGAGTAATTAGTAAAAAGGATGAAACTCAAAGTTTTAGCAAATTTAGTGATTATATAACAAAGTAGGAAGATATATTAAGAGCCAAGTGAGCTAACTTTGAACTTACATTATCAAATCATTAAATCTTAGAGGATATGCGCTTAATAAGCGTACTAAACTCAAAACTATTCGTCTAGAAAATGTAAAGTCAATGGCGGCTCGTTTTGCTATGGATCACTTGACGAATTATTAAAACCGCACAACATGCGCAAGAAGGTGCGTAAACGAGCTTAAAATGTTACGAACCTACAATCAATAACTGACCAAATGCATATGCTTACTTTCCCCATTTGTTTCTATCCCGTTTTTGCACTAATCAAATCCGAACATAAAATCGATTCAATTCTCTTCTTAACAAATGCATGGTTGTGTGGAGATAACAGATAGTTTCAGTTTCAATTTTTTGAACTTCATTTGCTGACGAGACGCTTCTGTAATTTCTTTTTCTCTCTCTTCCATCTAATTTACTTTAATGTCCTAAAATGAACTCTTGTCTTCTCTCTGTTCATCGTGTTGTTTCTATCTTGTTCAGCAGGATGT
This sequence comes from Epicauta chinensis, assembly GCA_021725515.1. NCBI lineage: Eukaryota > Metazoa > Arthropoda > Insecta > Coleoptera > Meloidae > Epicauta > Epicauta chinensis. Next base: position 1,298,744 of record JAEDXX010000005.1, on the reverse strand, counting down.
GGATTTCGAAACTTATGCATATAAGATACGATAGTGGTCGTTTCCTATGTTATATGAGTGTGTGTGTCTGTGCCACACTAAGTTCAGAGGACTTGTGGTCTATGAGACTGTAATGTTTGCAATTACTCGGAATGTAATGTTGTTTCAAAGTTCGCACCTCTCCGATTGTCGATTAAAACTTTCGGCCTCTATCCAATGTTGAACTAGCAACACTTAATACAACAATTAAACAAATATTGGAAAATACACACACAAATTAATCAATTTTATTTGATTTATAGTCGATAAACAAGTGTCCAAAATAGAATTGGAAGAATCAAAACAGAAAATTGTAATTTATATCTATAATATTGTGGTTATAGACGAAATAGACTAGCAAAAACGACCCTTCACAACATCGTTGTCATACTATTTCTTGTACTATTGTCCGTTTTTCTCTTCCTGGATTTTGTTAAAGAACAACCGGAGTTCTCGGAAAGAAACCCATCGACCATTCGTTACTTATCTTAGATTGGATATCTCGATACTGATATATTTTTAGGGGTGGATACTAGAGTAGGTATTTTGTCCGTGTGTATGTGTATATCTCTAGAAACGTCCAACCATGATGTATAGTTGGTGCGCATAGGGTTGTTTACGCGCTTCCGTTTCCTGTTACGTAACAAACCCGCACACACATCCACAACGGAACATTATTCCACTTCAGTCTATTTTCCCTAACTAATCAGTTCTAACAGATAGATTCCGGTGGAATTCCGTAATAAATGTGGAAGTTAGCAAAGATTAAAGAATACTTTAAGCGAAAAAAGTATACCTTTGAAGTATCTTAGTTTAATATGTCGTTTACGAACACACATATATACACTTTAAGAACTTTATGATTGGTTTGCTCACCTTTTCTCTATTTTCTTGGTCTCGAATGAAGAAAGATCTACAGCTGACGCCAACAACTTAAAACGTTATTATAAAGTACATTTCGAACTTATAACGTATGCGTTTGACAGAAATTGCAAAAACCCTTCCCAATTACATTTTCAATTCGATCTTTATGTATATATATAACGGAGCGAAAAGAGGGTGAATGTCACACAAATCGGGACGATAATATTATATGACAGTTGAAATCAAAATAATAATAATACTGATAATAGAGAAAATCGATCCGGTGTGTTGGTGGAGTGTTGAACAGAAAATGCCACGAACCCTTTATTATTCAAGAAATTAATTAGAAGGAAATGGTGAAAAATGAACGAAAACGTTGAAGGAGTCTTACGTGGCGGCGGCGGCACTCATCGTTTATATTCATCAAACGTTGAACGTCATAACCAATTATTGTATCTGTTCTGTTTCTTTTGAGTTGAAAAATAATAAATTACTGAAATTTACGTAAATTTCAACTGCCACCATTACGATGGAATGATATCGACAGATTTCCGGTCAAATACGATAGAAATTGTCGATCTTATTTGTTGCTTTTTAATTTTGTTCCAAACAATAAAATCTCTACTGGAAACATACAATTTTCTTTCGATTTTTCTTTCAATTGGATTATTTAATGTTTGTGATGAAATCGACCACATTCGTATAGAAATATGTGCCAACATTTCTCTATTCACTATTGGATTATCGTGGAGATTTCATATTCGAACATTTTCAAAGCAATTACAAAAGGCCTCATTCGTATTCCAAAGCCGGCCACCCTTTTTATACAAACGCTCACAACCGCCCCACCGTATATATGTATATGGGTTTGTGTGCTATGTGTACTACCTTCTGAGTGAATATCTTTACACCTCCATGAATATTTCATAGGAAAATTGATACACTAACTAAAATCCCAGTCAGAGGCGCTTTTATACCGTTAATATTATTTAGTTTTATTTTTTCGTAAAATATTGTTAAACATGATTTTTTGTGTGTGTCTGTGTACAAAGCCAAATATCGTGAATTTATAAATTGTGGGAACCCTTGAAGGGTGGATGATTGGGGACGAGCGAATTGGTCCGTAGAGAGCGAGGTTATATCGGCATATAGCATAGCATAGCGAGCATAATCTGATCACATATCGGACTTGGAGTGGCATCTACGTTGAGTTCAAGAATACAAAGATTTCAATTTGGTCTCGAAATTGCCTTTCAATATAAACACGAAAAAAAAACCGAGTATATGAACACTAAAGTAGATTGGCATAGAATCGCTCGGATGACAAAGACAACGGACCCAATTCAAAGATGGTGAAATAAAGATAGAGATTGAACATGAAGCATGAACCATCCACACTCTTATTTCTGATGGTTGACTGTTGTCTTATTGTGTTTGACAACGTATACATGCTTGTGCATAAAATATGTCAGCTGATATGATGGATTATTAAAACCGGAAAAGCATAAGAGCTTTATATTACATATGCTTGATGTTCAAGAACGTTGTATTTTGGTGTATGTGTGTTTATCTATGTGTATTTTCATGTAAGAGTGAGTGATAAAGATTTTGTAAATATTAGCAAAATGAAAAACTTTTACGTTAACATTTCCTTAAAGTAGGGAATCAAAACAAAAACGAAAAAAACAACGAATCAATTTGGTGTTTTTTTTTTGTTTCGTCTTCTTTTTCGTTTCGTGAAATATTAGAAACGCGTCGAATTCCCAAATAAACAACTTTCTCTCTTAGACACGATGTCGTTATCGAATAATTATTTCATAAATTGGTACCTGTAAACCAATTAAATTTCAAATGATCGTTTTTCGTGTAATTAAACCAATTTTCTTATATATTGAGAGAGACGAAAATTCCCATGTAAGTGGAAAAAATAATTTTCATAATTCAACTCAGAAATCACGATCTGTTTGATAAATTACATAATTTATTCTACCTCAATCTCTTTCGGAAAGTACTTAATCTTTTTGTTTCGCTCTCTCTCTCTCTCAGGATTCTATTTTAATTCCTTCGGGATTTGTAAAAAGACCAAATTAAACATTCCCCCACACACACACACTCATAGGCGATAAAACGATTATTATAATATATAATACGAGCAACAGGGAGTTATATATCTTTCTGGCTAAGACAAATTAATGCTCTCTTGTGTGTTACTCGCCGCAAAAGATCGGCATTTTTCGATCCTCCTCCATCTACGTCCGTATATTAATCATCTCTATTTTACTGTAGCTTTTTTGAATATTGATACAGTTGCATAGAAACCGTGCGTTTTGATTAGATTCTGATGATTTTTGAAAATCGATTTGCGCCGCAATCCGAATCTCAAGACTTTTTCTCTTTACAGCTATGAATCTTCACCGCTGGCTTCGCTAAGAAAGTCCAATTTTATATCACTATCTGTTGATTAGATTCAGTTTTGATTCTGTCTCGTTTTGGACAGATTTTTGCTCGACCAGGCGGTCAATGGAAATGTGTGTAAATCCCTCAATTAGGGCATATTTTAAGAAGAAAAATATCGAAAACGCTGCATAATGGAACGAGTCTCGTACTCATTCCACAAATAGCAAATTATCAAGTATTTTTTTTAATTGATTTCGTTTAATTTGTAAAATCCGTGTCCATTAAAGTTGAAATCGCTGAAAATCGACGATTTCCACTGTCGTACAGATTACAAGTTTCGTTTCACGAAAATATTGATTGTAATTGCGATCAAGATGCAATATAACTGGTGTGACAGTTGAGAGTTTTCCCATCGTAATAGGAAAAAAAGTGTAGAGACGGAGGGCGAAAACACCGAGTACTTTATATAAAGTTTTCTAGAGTGTTGGAAGTTTAGAAGTCGCTAAATTCTACTTTAAAAGGCAATCATTTAGAAGAGCCTTCAGAAGGGACGCACCACATTTCTGGTTCGAAGTTCGTTCAACATTTATAAACATTAAATTATGTTAGAATCCCCCATAAATATATGTAATGTATATGGATTTCAATCAATATTATAAACGTTCTATTAGAGCTTGTCGTTGAATATGAAATTTTGTAAATATTTTATAGTATAGCAGAGATATAAAATATTATTAAGTCGGTACTATATCGTACGTGTTTAGATGGATGTTTTGTTTTATCGTCCAGTTATTCATAAAATATGGCCAGTGGCTGGATTTCTGTTGAAATCCGTGCCTCGGTTTTATTAATAATTTAAACCGTTGCCTCTTAGCTTTCGAGTTGTTGTTACGTTTAAATGGCACAACGATTCCTGATATTCTACCTTGTTAATATTTATTAAAGTTTTAGCGATAAAAGCCCATCTACCACCTACTCCATCATCATTATTATCAAGTCTAAAGCCTATATATATATATAGAAATTGCACAATCCCGCCGCTTCTACTTTTATCAAATTTTCTTTTAAACGATATTGTATAATGATAGAAAATTTTCATCTCTTTGAAACTTTATAAATGAGCTTATCAATAATGAATATGCGAAACGACAGTTCTTCGATACCGTCGTCACCACCATTTTGTCGTTTCTTCTTTAGTATGCCATCAGCCCTTAGTCATATTTCGTGGCAACTTCACCCCCATCTCGTCATTATAGACCCCTTTTTCTGGTGCCACCATTTTCGTGGTTGTTTTGTTCTTTGTTTTTTCGTCGAAACTACAATGTTCATTAACGATTAAACTCTATAAATTTTCGTAAAATCAAATTACATTTATATCAATTTGGATTTTTCTGCTGTACAAAACGATAAACGATTCAGTAACTACACCTATAAAATTCTGAAGTCTTTGCTTCAATTGTACACTTACATGAATTCTATCTTTGTCTATTATTTAATACAAACTCATTTAAAAGTTTTAATTGGAAAATAAAGTCGCCAGAATTCTCGATCCTCATTTATAAAATCCAAGCAGTTTTGAATACAACAATCATAATTTCACAAAAATAAAAACGCTCGTTTCATAAATTATAAACAATTTTAATAGAATTCTAGAAAAAATTGTATCTAAAGATAGTTTTACATGAAACACTCCAATTGTCTTGGAATAATTGTTGAGCAATTAGTAATAATGATACTCCATTTATTATTCAATAGCATTTCTAATAATATTCCTGTCAATTAAATATTTATGTCAGACACTGATGATAGGGACAATATTGGCGACGATGACGATAAAAGAAAGTGACAAAAAAAAACAAGCCGTGATAATGATTGATACGGCTTTAACGAGGTGAATTAGGTCGTTTTTTACAGCTCTGATGATGGATTTCGACACGATCATTTTTTTTTTCTGTCGTTGTTGTATTGTTGAAGATTTTCATTAAATGATAACTTATAAACATTATAAAATATCAATGATTTAAATTGCAATATAATTCATGCGATTGTTGTTTTTGAATTATTGATTATCGTTGGCGTTTATATGAAGCCATATAAAAGGATCAATCTTTCAATTGTGTTTCATTATTAGTTAAATTGGTTTATTTGTACATAGATTGTATACTGGCTGAACTGCAATGATGGATTCGTAATTATTTTAAAATAAATCAAAAGTCGGTATTTAAGGGGGATTTATCGGAAAGTGTCTTGTAAAATTTATAGTTTATTACGTTGGAAATCGATTTGTAGAATATTTATTAAAATTCTTGGCAACTATTCTGTGTAAAATCCAACATCTGTTCACGAATTTTATTTTTGTACAGGATGTTTCCTGAAAATTGTTTTATTTATCAATCAATTTAAAGACAATTTATTAGTTTGAAACTGTATCAAACTGGAAAGTTTTTTGGAAATTTACAAGAAGTGAGCTTGAGCAATTTAGGGCTTGATTCAAGATCAATTATCTACACTGATTTGAAAAGGTATAATATGAACGTTGATAGTGTAACTGGCCAAAATTTTTCCCGATTGAAATATATAAATAAAGTCGATGTTGAAATATTTAAATCTGAACGGTCAAGGCCTGTTTTATTGAGCAAACCGTACAGCTGACTTCATAAAAATTCATCTAGAAAACGATTTTTATTATTGTAGCGGTCAATCCAAAGGATATTTTCAGGGCCGAAGGTTCCAAGCGATTAGATTAATTAATTTTCGGCAGACTCAAATCGGGTGTATTTCCCAGTGAAACAGGAAAGCCGATATCATTTGAAAATTTAATAGAAAAGTCGCTTAATATTAAACGAAGTGCATATTAAATAACCAACCCAACACTGTTGGAAATTATATAAGTTATAAAGATAAATTTTTAAGCGACAACTAGAATCTGTGCCGATCCTCAATTCGTTTCTTGTCATTTTTAACTAATAGACAATAATTAATTTTGCTGTTTTTTTGGTGTAAAAACCGGACTTCCTAACAGCAAGAATTTCATTATAAGACTTTATGAGTCTCTAAGCGTTGAAAATAAAAATTTTACTTGCAAACAATTGATTGTTAACTATTTTCCACAATCTACCGTTCTGTAAAGATTACACGAAAAACTATTTGCGAAGCTTCATTTACATGCAGTCCGTAATCTCGTGGCTTTATCTCTGATAAATTCAATTGACAGACAAATCGTTCTATTGTAAATAAATCAACAATATTCAAATAATTCAAAATAATAATTCAGATTTATTTATTAATTTAATTCAATTAATTAATTAATTGAAGCCGTTAAAAATTATTAACACAACCAACCTATCTGTGTTTGTGTCAAACTTACTTTTTGGCGTTAGCGAAAATAGCGGACACCTTCAAAAGGGCCAACTTCACGGTCTGAAATTCTGCATCAGCCCTCATCGTTAAAGAACATCAAAAATTCTACCCAAATGCGCATATATTCAGCTTTTTCTCTAACAACTCACAACATTACAACAATATTGCTGGAATAATATTTGTAATGTTGTTGCAAGATTGCAGTAAAGTTGCAACATTGCCTTTATACAGGGTGTCGCAGCTAAGGTTTCCACCTCAAATATCTCGTTTGTTTGTGAATTGAAATGGAACAGTATCTAAAGATATTAGACTATAATGTCTATACTTCAATTGATCGCCAAGATTTTCTTTCTAGCTATTTTCGAAATGCCAAAACATCCTTTAAGGTATCGAAAATTACTCAATATTAGGAAACCAATTACTTACAATGAATACTGCGAATGAATTGGATATGAAAATAATATTTTTTTTTTGAAAACTTGTCATGTGCTGCTCAAAATGAAATTAGAACTCCTCTGGGATCAATAACGTATTCATTGATGAAAAAAGCCTACGTCAAAATTAAATATTAGGAAACCAGCAATGAATATCGTGAATGAACACAATTTCGAGTTAAAGACTGTATTTCAGATCAAAGATAATTCATCATTTAGAATGGTGGAGGCGCTGGACAAATCGCGCTTTCCCATTTTATTTTTTGATGTTTGGGCATTTCCAAAACAGTTAGAAAGAAAACCGTCTCGGCCAATTGAAGTACAGACATCGTAGTCTAAAATCTTTAGATACTTTTCCATTTTAATTCAGAAACAAACGAGATATTTGAGGTGGAACTCTTAGCTGGGACACGCTGTATAATGCAGCAGCAATTTACACATTATATTCCAGTAATGTTGCGGCAATGTCTTGTTAGGGCTGTTGCGGCCGATTATTGTGAGTCCAGCTCAAAACTTGAACCGCCTTTTATAGGATAATTTCTAGTCTTTGTAGAAATCTTTGTTTGGTAGTCCCACAAAACGCTACAAATAAGGCTGCCAAATATTGTTGAAATTATAAATGTGCCAATGAATGTAAAAAAGACGATTAGGTACAGTTTCCACAGTTTGGGAGTCGCTGCGATTTGTGATAAAATCGAAACAATTTTATAAAAAATTAGTAAACTTTTTCAGAAATAAGTTAGATCAAAATAGCGAGAGCCGTTTGTTAAACTGATTACTTTAACCGAAACGTTTTTACCTTGGTTTTTATAACACAGGTGAAATATTCTGAATACGGTGATCGTATGTAAATTTTCTATTTAATTATGAATCGTTACGTTATTCACATATCGAATTCAAAAGTTAATAGAAACTTTTGCGTATAACGTTATAAAAGAAATCCAAAAAAAAGCAAAAAAAAAACAAACGTTGAATTGACAATAAATTAGGATATAAAGATATTGTTTGCGTTATTCTCAAATAACCAGGATTCGTTATCTTGCACCATTTATCATCTCTATTTTCTTAATATAAGAAAGTAAAATGTTGTAATTTGTTATATCAACATTGGAAGTAATATTGATCACACCGTGTTTTAAGGAGGTTCGTTCAATAAAATTGAACTATTCATAAGTTTCACCTTTTTAACGAGTGGCATTATTTATTTGAAAGAATTGTACACGGGCGTAACTACTACTTTTTTAATTCTACCTTTAACGTTAATGATACAATTAACGTTGATAATGCGGAAAATTTGATATTTTCGTATTATGAAAATGAAGGGTTTGCGGCTATACGGAGATATGATACGTTGCAAATATTAATCTAAGCTCGTAATCAAGCTCTACATTACACTTCATTTAGGTATCGGTTTTATTTTTACTTGTAATTTAACCAACTTTACGAAAACAAAACAACATTTCTGTATTCTCTTGAGGTGTTGGAAGGTAAAGGATCGTTTTTCATGTACGCCCATATACGTCCAATGATATTAACGATAATCCTGTGCACCGTTCGGGATACGTAACCGTGAGAAACGACAATGCAACTCAGTAATAGCGAAACGTAAAATGATGCAGCTCTACAAAGCCGTTGAGTTCTAAAACCAATTTGCATTTGTTTCGTTTCAATTATTGCAATGTTTCTGGATAAATCTATAAAACGTTCTAGTCTACGATTAAGTCAAATTTTGAGCAGTTTCTGTACAAGTTTTGCGGGATTGGTTCCTCCAAGTAACCGTGTTATTGGGCTTGAACTGCTATAATACCCGAACGTGTGATCCGTTCCGATATCCACTCGATCTTTTTTTGCTATTTTAAAGATAAGACACGAGTTTAGATGATGTCCCGAAAATCGAATTTCAGTATCAAATGAACACGACATAGGCGTTGAAGTTGACTGTTTTTTTTTGCTAGAATTCTTACCATTCATCCACCCATTACGTGCTTACTACATTTGTACTGGAACCATTGCCGTTATTGTATATTTTTGATATTAGTAATAAAGTTGTCGATTTTTTGTAGAAATCATCAAAGTTGTAAGATAATTGTTAGTTATTGGTTAACCAAATTGGATGCCAAGTTTAGTAATTGTTACACTTTTTGTGCTATTAAATTACCATATTTTCTTAGATAAAGTAAAGTATATTTGTGTTTTTATTCGAACGTGTAAATAGAGAGACGAAAAAAACTTAATCCGTAAGAAAAACAGGCTAATGATTATTTGACTGGCTACAGTAACAGTCACTTTATAATAACATTCTTTGTTCAATTTAAATATAACTTTATATTTCCCCTTATGCCTGGTTTTTGCAAATAATTCTTATATTATTAGAAATAATCATAGCAAAACACGCATATTTAGAATCACAAAAAAATAAGAAGTTTAATCGTAGTTTTTATTGTAAATCAAAAAAAAAATGCCAGAACTCACGTAAAAGTTAACAAAACAGATAAAATCTAGATTAAAAACCCTATTAGGTGCTCGTTTTTTTTTTAAACTTTCTATAAAGTACGGCAGCTATAGAGTTTCCATTATAAAACTGAAAATGCCGATGAGAAAACTTTACATCAATAATCTAAATATATCGGCGGATCTCAACCGTTCAACTTCTCTTTGTTGTACGGAGTTTATTTTAAGAAAAAAGTGACTTATTTTTGTCGAAAAATATTTATTTATCAATATCTAGTTTGTCCCTTCGAAGTAGTTCTCCTCACAATCAGACATGGTACACTTGCACCAGCGCTTTTGCTAATCCTCGAAACACTTCTTGGTATGACGTTGAGCTCTTCCAGCGATGCGGTCTTGACCTCCTCAATCGTAGCATGGATCTTTTCAGTTTTGCGAACACGAAAAAGCCACAAGGGGCGGCAAGTCCGTTGGCTAAGGCATAATAACGGTCTTGGTTTTACTCAAAAATCACGAACAAGTAATAACGTGTGAGCTGACTCTGAAATGTCCATGTTTCGTCACCAGTTATGACCCTTCTGAGCAAATCTCGATAGTTGTCGCCGTCATTCAATAGCTCCTGAGTCATGCTCATGTAAGAGTTCTTTTGGTCATTTAGCAAATTCGTTTTACGTTTCATGCAAAGCATCTGAAAAATTGCAAGGCATGGACCAACCGATACGCCGACATCCTCAGCAACTTTTATAATAGTGATTGGACGATTCTCTATGATTTTCCTCACTGCTTCACAGTTATTGTTATTGTTGGCTTTTCGATCATTTACGCCTTACGGAGAGCTTGAACTACTTGTACAGTTTTTTTTGCTCAAAGTAGACTCGCCAAATGCTGCCACGTTGGAGGACTTGATTTTATTTTTTACGTAAAATTTAAGACAGACTCCTTGATCACACACCAAAACACCTAATCTTTCTATATGTTAAAAATAAACTGAAAAAAATCGACAATCATAGATTGTCGGCGTATAATTGGGTTGTTAACAGTGCTAAGAAATACTGCGTTACACAACAGAAAATATTACTAGAACGATAACGAGTATCACATAATATATTTCATATTATCACCGGTAATAATGTAGAATTTTCACTTTTGTGAATTGTTACGCATTCAATTGCTTTGTATCACTAATTCAATTGAAAAAATTAGTACTTTTACTCTAAATGTCTCCACTAATGGATGATTTTTCTCATAACACAAGGCGAATTGTGTTGAGAGCTAGAAAAGGTGATCTGTACATGAAAGGCCGACAAAATGCCACCGAATGAGAACAAAAATGTAGATATAAATTGTAAGTCGTGTGAATGGTTTGCGAAGCTTACATTCTTCTTATAACGTGAAATATCTACCGGAAATACGTATGGATATCAACAAGAGACATCTTTGTCACGACTATATAGATTTTCCTTGACCCAGTATGTTTCACGTATAATTCTACGTGTCAGAGAAGGAAGAATACAATCTGAAAGATCACAGTGTATCGAGTTTGTTCAATTTTTGCTTATTAGTTAGTTTACTTATCTCGAAGTATTTGACGCAATTCTTTCGTTGCCCTCCAACGATCGATTTGGGCGGTTATAATTGTCCATTGAGCGCTAATTTTCTTTGAAAAATGTCATGTATTAATGGGTTTTGAACTCATTACTGCAGCCATTATACGTTATTTCATTGAATATCTTCAAACATTCCATTTTATCTTTTGTTCTATTTTGTAATTATTTACACGCGATTCTGTATTATATTTAGTGCACACAAAAAGGTCATTTTTATAGACAAGCGGTATTTATTAATAATAAATAAACATCATTTATAATAATTGCAGCTCACAACAGATTAGTGAGTACTAGTTGAGGTATTTAGAACGTTTTTAAACTCCGCCAGACAATTATCAAGAAGCTATGATGATGTGCGCTCGTTTAGAAATTTTCCTAATTAATTTTTGCTCAGAATCTCAGAAAGTCGTATTATTGCACTACACTGCAATAATACTGTGTCTTTTCATCTTTTCTCAGATGAAACACCAAAATAGAACACTCTGTACACGATCAACTATAAAATTAAGTTACAACCATTTAGAAACGTGTGAGAAATATTCAATACAATAATTGGAAGTTTATCTACACGAAATCCATAAAATTATAAAATAATTACACGTTCTTTACTAAATAGGTTTTTATAAAGACTTGTAATTTTCTTAATAAACTTTCCATAAATTTTCCACTATTCCGTTAGAAGAAATTCTTCATTTTACATTCGACATAATCAACAATTTGGAATTCAACACAAATTTCCCAATTTCTTTTAATCAAAAATGCCATTTGTTCAAACAATGAATACCGCCGATTTGCACAAATAAATGATTAACTATTTCTCTAACACAACAATTGTATTTAAATGAACAAAACATGACGATAGTTTATTGAAAAGACAATCATTCATCGATATTTCTCTCTACAAATACTCATCAATAATAAACCTAATGAATCAAACAATTATAGTTGTCATTACAGTAATGATCATTGATGTAACCATTTCGAATGGAATATTGCAAAAAGTAAAATGATAACGTGTGAATGTTATTTATGCAATAGACTTGTCTCCATTCGCAGGAACAATAATAACAAGTGCATTTGATTATGCAATATTTACATTTAATAACAATAATGAAACGAGTCGCCGCTCGCTGTTTACGTCGATTTCAATTGAGTCTACTTTAAAATTGTATTTTTTTGTTAGTCGGTCCTTATCAATTGTTATTAGAAAATTGATTTAAAAAGAATTTAACAGGAAATGGAGTTGTATGGTTGTTCTCTATTCTCGGCCGGTTGGACGTTTTTAAGTTTCCCCTTATAGATTTTTTTTTTGTAAAGCAATTTATGCAACACGACAATATAATTCGTTTATCGAGAGAAGAACTAAAGTTTTCCAACTTGATTCCATAGATAATTTTTCTTCGTTGTTTACGTATTGTTATTCTACTGTAAAGAAACAATATACAAACTTTGGGCTTTTAAGAAAGTTGGGTTGTGTTCGGGTTTTTTTTCTCGCATTCGTTCGTTATTCATTTTATTTTGTGGTTCATTCGTTCGCTTCCTTCTTGATGCGCTTCACAACCACTTAACCAATTTAGAAACAGTCTACATATAAAAGTCGATCAGCCTTGGATAGGTTGTATTGAGGCCTATTTCTTATTCATTTTTTTTGTTAAAAATTTCATCAATTTTCACCCCACAGAGGTGGCTAATCACCCCCCCAATACAACAACAAGTTGATTGATGATTGTATGATTTTTTTATAAATTTCAGTTAATTAGTCGCAAGTTGGTCGATATTAGAATTTATCTTAATTAATATAAATTAAAATTACACGTTTGAATCAACTAACTTTTCCGTATTTTCTTTTATATATAAATTAATCACTCAATGTTGACCGGGAGAGGTTTAATGTCGACATCGACACGCATTCATTGTAAATTAGTGTCGGCCAAGTTTTTCGTTTTCGTTCCCACACATAATGACGTTAGTCTCTCGTCCTATTCTTATCAGAAAAGGGGTCTATTATAGCAATAAAGCCGCGACTATCACGAACCTATACTTTTATTGTTCTCAATCAACGTAGATTGTTATTAAAAAAACCACCGGTATTGGTTATTGAACCGGTAATTGATCGCTCTTTTTGCCTGCTTCAAAGCTGTATAAATACGATTTTTTTTTTAATAAAAAGAAATCTTAAAAGGTCCGCCTGAAGCATGAAAACGCATCAAACATATATTAAATATTTTCACTAGTGTGCGAGACTTTCTCTAAAAAGCTCGACTCACAAGACTGGCCCCGGGATATAAAGACGAACCCCAACCGATTCACAAAAATCCTTTAGATTTTCGTAAAATTCTCCATTGTTATAATAATAACGGTGGTGATTCGTTCATTACAACGATACGTAGCATTTTATCGATAGACCTCCGAATGATTGATGATAGTCGCTAGTCGTAGACATCAACACAACCTAGACATAATACAATCAATACACGGAAACTTGAACGTTGAAGGGCGATCATTTTCTAATCGTGTAATTAGATGTAATTGAGAAATTTCCCAGTTAACTTCCGAACTAAAACTACAAACTCTTTTGGTTACATTTCACATAAAACCGCAATTGATGGGGAAATAACACAAAAAAATCTACACGTTTCGTGAAAATTGTGTGGCTATAAAGAAACTTAAAGTAAAACGAAAAAATATACATATATATCTGGTACGAAGGAACGAACAAGATTGATAGTAGAAATGCCAATTAGTGAGTTCTTTCGACGCCTTTCGCATTAGCCAAATTGCCTGAAATCTTTTTGAAGGACGAAAAATAGGAAACAGGTGCGTGTTAGTTATCTATAAAAGCACACTGCCACCACCAACCTATTACTGCTACAACCACCATCAACTGGATAGCTATGTAAATATTTCAGGAGTTTTTATCGTTGATTCTCTTGTCATGGGAAATTAATTGTCTTTTTCAGGCGGTAGTATAGCAACACCAAGATTTCACAATATCAAATCATTTTGTACTGTTTTATCAACTGTAGAAGCTTTACAGTTACAAGACATTATTATTAATAATAATAACGCAAAGGTTACGCATGCGTTGCGTTTTCTTCAACTTTTACGAAAAATCTTTAACCACACAATGTCAACGTTTTGGACGTTTGCGTAACGTAAATTTCACGCACCATCTATCATTATAATCCGGCATTTAAGAGAGCTTAACAGGATAATTTGTTATACTAACCGAAGGTTTATTGATGGAAGAAACGCTAGAATGGTAGCGTTAATGTTGCGGAATGTTGTTGTAGGTGATTCTCTTATTAATTTCGTGCATCAGCATTGTTTCAATGTAAAAATCGCCGAATCAAAACAGTTTAGTGGTTGTAAAACTAACATTTTATGTGGGCATTATTTAGTTTTCAACTTTATAGTCCGATATTGTCGTCTTCCTTCCTCTATATTCACACAATATATCCATATAAATCGTTGATTTATATTTTTCAGGTTTTCTATAATTTTCATCCACGAATTATTTTCACTTTCTTGCCATTTTTATGTCGAAAGTTTTAATGGATCTAGAAGAGAAACTTTTAAATTTTTTTCTCTTACCCATTGGTCCTTTCTTCTAAATCGTTTATCGTCAACGGCAATGTTGCCGAAATTCGTTCTTTATATTATATATTTTTTTATGTCTTGTCGTTCTTTCCCTTCTGTATTTTTGTAGATTTGTTGTTATTTTCGTCGATCAGAACAGTACAGTTGAATTACAGTTGCTGAATCGGCCCTTGTTCATTTGATTTATATACGTTGCTCCGGAAAAAGCTCACAGTAAATTATTACATGTTTTTTTTTTTATTTATCTCCCCAATTTCAACACCTCAATCCCAGCTCTCTTTCTCTAACGGTGATAGTAAATGACCTGATTTCGTCTAGCTAACAAATATCTACTTATCGAATATTAATGCTTGAATTGTCTTTATTATTTTGTTGTGTACATAGTGTTTTTTTCTAAATATTTTCTTTTTATTTGAATGGGAAGTAAAAATTGCCGGTGTGAATTCAATTCAACCGTTCCTAGTGACCATATTTCAAATTTTGCAACATAAAAATATTTTATTATTTTATGTCCTATCATAAATTATAACAAAACGCTCTTATGTAACCAAGTTTTGATAAAACGTTCTCGGGTTTTTAGATTTAAAACACTTTTGGGACTTGTACCATATAAAATCAGAATGCAGCAATGGAAATAATATATTGTGACACTTGTTTTTTTCCTTAAGAAACGTATACACACATAGTAGTAGTTAGGTTCAGTAGGTTTTCACAGACTTTGGACGTTTTTGCTTTAAAATACTACACGCTACACAATAAACAAGACAACTTTATGTTAGCAGGAATAAAATAGTAATTTATAACGTGGCAACATTGTTATTAGATGGATGAGAACAGAACAATTTATCGGTAATTATCATATTAAATTGTGATATGCATCATATACTGCATTATTATTATTATAACACGACTTGTGGGCTTCACGCCAAGGGACAAGAACGACCGTATTGTGTAAACAATATTGATGTGAGGACAATTTAAACGTTATTGTTGTGGTCTACTAACCACAGAATAAACTAAGTTGTCTGGCGTTTGTAGGCAAAAACTCTCGATTATTAGGTTGTTCAATAAGTTTGTCGTTTGATAAGAAATAGCGCGACAAAGTTGGACATGTGTGAAGTTTCATTTAGGTCCCTTTACTCATTCATTGAATATATTTGCAGCTGTTCAAAGTTAAAGAACAAAGCTGAATGTAGAGCAGTGATAAAATTTTTACTTTTGGAAACAAATTCATGAAAGATCGTTAAAATTGTATAAGGACTCTTCACTTTCAATTATAACAGTAGAAAGATAGGGTGCTGATTTCAAACACAGTCGTACAATTCTTGAAAACCATCCACATGAAGGGCACCCAACAAGTGCGTCAATGCCAGAAATCATAGCAAAAATACAGGATTAACAGAGAGAGATTTAGTAGAAGCTCCGGAGATATCATTATGCATAGTGAGCAGCATTTTGGCTGAAGTTTTAGAATAATGGAACTAAAACACATTCGAAAGCATTTGGACCGTTGTAGGATGAATAAAATGAATTTTGTGCGTTATTTTGTCACTATAAATGAGATTTGGATCTACCACCATGATTATGAACCAAAATAAGAGGCTAAAGAGTGGTGTGAACCTGGTACTTCGCCCCCGAAGAGAGTTAGAATCCAGAAGTTGGACAAGAAAATGTTAGAATCAATTTTTTGGGATACAAAACGAATTTATGGTAAAACAAGCAAGCTTATGGACCAACTAAATGTAAAAATTCATGAACAAAGACCTGCTTTACAGAAGAAGAACGTCACACAAACAGAAAACACAGCACAAAATATGATCACGAAAGCCGCAATTTAAAGTACGAATTGTTGCAACATTCCTATGCGCCAGATTTAGCTCCCTTTGACTTCTGGCTGCTCTCACATTTCAAAAATTTTTTACTAAAGGAGGAGGTAATTGCAGCCATGCGGATTCCCCCTTCAGAGGACCACAAATATATTAAAGTGCAGGGAGCATATTTTCCATAATAAAATGTATTTCATGTATAATGACAAAACTTATTGAACAACCTAATATTTAAACGCCATTAGCTATTAATCATATCTAATTTGGATCAGTTGTTTTGGTTATTTAATCATTTCCTCTCGTTTTTCACTTACAGAAAGCCTGAGGGAGTACTTTAGTAAATATGGTGACATAACAGAAGTAATGGTAATGAAAGATCCGGCCACCCGGCGGTCGAGGTAAGTTCTCCACAAATAAAACGTATACAATCAAGGAAAACTAAATTGAATTGCCAGAATGATAATTTTCCCCACATAAAAATACTAATAAATCATATTAATTTTATTATAAAGTTGATGAAACCTCTAAAATAGATTAATTTATGATGTGGTGAGATGTGGTGAGTTCCAAGATAAACTCCATTTCGGGGACTATTCAGATTAGTTCATCCTTGATGGTGATGACGAGGATGATGCTTACTTGTTCTCAAACTCCTCCTTATAAAAGCTCCTCAACTTACCCACTACTACAACCACCCCTCCGCCTGCAAACTATCTGTGAAACTCCATCCATCCTTTTGACGTATCAACCCCCTAATAGATTCGGACTTGTATTAGAACGTTGTTCGGTCTCTCGAATTTTGAGAAGCACATGAAAGTTTACAAAACCTCCCCTTTCGATTCGGGCCAATTTTCATGTTATTTATATATTATTTGTCCGTTAAATTTAACATTCAATTGCAATTAGAAAACTTGGAAGCTTGACGAGGAATTTGTGTGTTTTTTTTTGTCTTATTGTTTATTTAACATTGTTAACATTGTTAACAGATTCTCGCATTCCTCGTCGAGCTTATGCGAGTCTAAGAACAAAATTAAATTTTGCATGAAACTTTGATCAGTCATGCATCACATTGTCAGAGAAAAAACACACTTAATAAAAAACAACGAAAAATCCACACAATTAAATCTTTGTATTTTTCTACAACATTTAACTCGAAAATGTAGATGTTAGCATTTTAGAGTGTGCTTGTTAGAGATATATTTTAGTGGCACGCCATTATTAACGTAGATCTCTATCTCTAATATTCTTACCATTAAAACGATAAGAGAGAAACTCTTATAAACTTGTCTACACCGACTAAGGGCCTTGCGAACTACAGCTATCAAAAAAGAAAGGTTATTAGTAGTGTTGCTTTTTTTAGTGTTCTTTCAGAGCTTTATTTTAATAGAGATTGTTTAGTAGATTATCGCAATCTCGATCTCTATTCTTGTAAATCTTATTAGAATTTTATTTATTTGTTGTTCCGAATTGAAAAGTTGCCGGTTCTAGTTTGAGTGTTTGCGAGATAGGGATCGAGACGTTCACGTCCCGCGAACACTACCGATTAGTTTCTAATTCCAATTATCTCTCATCTCTATCTCTCTCTATTTATTTTTGTGGCTTACATTTTAATGAGAAATTGTTGTTACTATTTTGATTTATGTCAAAATAACGTTTTCGAAACGCAATCGTTTTGGTCTGTTTAACTTCAGGTCAAACCAATAACGAATGACACAATTGAAGCTATTTTAATTATCTTCATTAGTTAAGAGAGAGATAGAGTTATTTTGTAGTGAATAAGTTACTATAATTCGTGGTATTATCATGAAAACGGCCTACTGCTAAAATCGATTTGTTCATCTAAATAATGAACAAGGATTACATTGTTGCCAAAATAGCAAACACTATAGAATAGTTATAGGTAGGGATTAGTATTACAAATATGGGCAATTGTCCAGAAATTGCATAATTATTACGGTCGATTAGTTATTGTTGGAAAATATGTGCTTTAACATTGAAAACAAAATCGAATTGTTGAAAATAGTTGATCAGGATGATAAAGTGAACGAAATAAAAACAAAAAACACACCCCCACCGACTATTTGAAGCTTTTAAAGCTAGAACAAATTGTCTCCTTATTTTATACCGACATTCGAGTAAAGTAACAACGACAAATCTACGTCGAAACACTAAAAACAGTTATATGCGTTCAAAACGTGCCGCAATATTCTTCAATATTTGTATTCGACGATTTTTATACGTTGTTCTTTGAAAAGCCGGACTAAATCGTTCTGTTTGGATTTTACGACTCTAACACCTGATGGGGAAACGGACAGATGGTTTTTCTTCAGAATCTGATAATCTTTTGATACGATTTCTGGCCGAGATAATCATGTTAATTGAGGCCGGAAACTGAAAAGTCCAAACAGATTTATTTACAAATAATAGCGCAAACGAGGCTTCTCCTTTTTTGCATTTGTAATGTATGAAAGGTGAATTTTACATGTTTTCATAACAAATTCATTTGAAATGCGATCTTTTAATATATTAAAAAATTAGAGAGAAAAATGTTAGGTCAAAGGTAGGATTTCCCAATGTTTCTACAACGAATAAGGGCCGAGTCTAGGATCGTTTTATTCTGTCCGATATTCCGTTTCAAGAATTCGCTTTAAAGGAAACGCTCGAAGATTCCCAATAAATGCTGAGAATGAAATCAAATTTTTCGTTGCTTTTATCGCAAGTGTTAATGGTCCACCCCCGCAAAATGCTTTCTCCCTTTAATTATAAGGTGCCTTTCAAGCGATTTTTTTTCTGCGATTGCTAGCCGGTTCTTGAAACTACACGGCCCTCGATCTGGGTTACTCGTTGAAATACAACGTACAATAATACAAATATAGAAAATCGAATTAGTCAGTTTTTGCCAATTGGCGTTACAAGATCCAGCTGTAAAATTGAATGTTATCACAGTGTTGATACCATATTTAACAAAACACGCACACATATCTACAGTCGCTCATACATATAAAACGTGGCTAGATTATCGAGAATCCCATACAACCCCCATATTCGAAAAATACAACATAAGTATAATCCGAGTACGAATTGATGATGATATCAATGACATTGAATTTATAATCTCGTATCATTCTTCTGTCTATTGTGCCTGTTTTTTTTTGGGGGGAGGATTTAGCAGTGTTTAGGGTATTATGTAATATGAATATTAATGGTATTTGTATATAGGAATTCCTGGAACTGTGGAGATTGTGCGTGCCAGGAAATGCAATAGTTATATTGTATAACAGATTGTTGCACTCGACTGCATTCTTTAGATTTGCCACATTATCCAGTCTATTGCAGAATAGATGGCCCAATGGCTAGCTTAAATTATAATTGAACGTCTATACACACATCCATACTTGTACAGAAAGCGATCGTTGAAAGTTGTTGAAATTACTTGAAATTTTACAAATTCAAATTAAGTCCTTTAAGTTGAATACGATTATAATACGAAATGTACGAGTAGAGCGAGACTTTTAAAACTTGATTCTTATACAGTGATCTTTGTAACTCATGCATACAGGATTTGTTGTATTAAATCAAGTTACGAATACATTAAAATATCGTTTATTTACATTATTATTTTTCACAATAACGTAGAATCTAAAATTAATTCAAATTAACTGTTTTTGTTGTTGGACAATCAAAGATCATCAAATGGCAAGTTGTTGACAACTATTCTGTTATTCACATAAGACAAGGTCCATAATATTGACACCGACAATCGATTGTTTGTTTACTGAAATGTCCAGAGATTTGAGGCATCTGATACATAAAAATTGTAAACATAAATCTTGTAAATTTCACAAGACTTTCAAATAAGTTTGTGTGGTGTGTTTTCGTGACGAAATAAAGATGAGATTGTTTTTTATAGATAAACGATGTAGATTTAAATATAGGTGAGATGTTAAAAAGCTGATTAGTGTGTGTTATACGTTTGGTTTGTGCTTTTTATCAGTCAAAATAAAATACGGACGCATTTTCTACTTTGCCTTACTACATCTGCTATGCTAATGATATTCGTATTCGCCTTTATTTTTCCTGATTTCACTCTAATCTCATCCATTATGGGCCTATAAAATGCAGAGACTTAGCTCCTTTATCCACACTTCGATTCTCCTTTTGTTATCCATTCCGATACAATTTCAACTACTTAGCATTTTCCAAATCTTTCGTATTTCTAGTCTTAACGCATTTGAATTGTTTAATTTTTTCAATTATTTGATCTACAATTATTGCTGTTCATTATGCCCTCTAGCTATTTTGCAGGAGCAAAGAGTGTTTTAATTTTGAGTAAGTTCTTGAGCCCGTCTTTTATAGTTTGCGCCTCTGGCCAGCCCTTAGCTACGACAGTTACCATCTCAAAAAGGTCAATATTTTGATGATTTACCATTTTGCCAAATTCTCTTCAATCCTCAACAATTTGTTAACGTATTCTATGAACTCGACAGTTTGCTAAATTTCGGGCCGATCCTGATTTTGTGTACAGCTTGTCAAATCTAGCATTGCGGGTGAAATAGTCCCGCTCCTAGTTGCGTGGTAGAAAAATTTCATGCATGTGACACTAAAGTACATTCAACAGCAAAAGTATTGCTGTATTTTTTTCATTTGTGTATAGATTCCCGCACGATTCATATCGTCTACAGCAATCGCATAATCATCCCTTAAATTATTATAGATACTTAATGACTATGGAAACAATTATAATTATATAATAAGTATGATTTAACTGATCTATAAATACATTATTTTTATTCTGAATAAATAATTATGTCCTACAATTCATAGAACAGAATTCTGTCACAGACTGTACTTTCTCTACATCTCTCTATTCCGAATACTTTCTCATTTCTTCATTTGCGCATTTCTTGAAATTTTCACCCGCAATGCTAGATTTGACAAGCTGTAAGTCTTGTCGTTTTTTGCTGTTCAGTTTTAATGTTTCAATTGCCGATTCAATACGTAAACTGGCTAGAATCTGAAAACAGTTGGGAACTTCTGTTTCTCATCCAATCTCGACCTCATTAAACGAAATTTATGAAATAAATACATTCTGGTTTAATGTTATCGAAGTGGTATAATAACGGTGAAAGGGGTAGAAGAGGTCAGTTACTACAATATCTCATGGGAAATCATCAAATATGAAGTTCAATTCAATATACCTGGCTCGAATCTCTCTCCGTGCTCAGTTACTCTTCCACCGATTTGTCTAACAAGAGACTGTAACCTGAATAAAATTAATTTTGAAAATTTCATAATTAACGATGCAAAAAAAAGAAACATTATTATCTATAATTGTTTCTTGTAATTTTAGGCGTGTTTCGTAGTGAAATATCAGAAGTTGGTTATTGATAGCCGGTGGCATCCGTCGTCACGCAATTAACTGTCAAACTCCAGTTTAATTTCTGACATATCCTGCGGGTCTTTCACGTTTGTTGTTGTCGTCGTCGTCGTCATAGCCGTCGTCATTGCTAAACATTAAACGACAATATATATATATATACATCTTAGGAAATATATTTTGTTGTTATTTAAGAATCTTCGATAGAAATCAATTTTATGATTTGTTTTTTTCCGTCGTTTCTCTTCGGTTTTTGTGATCAATAATAAGGGAGAGTATTTCGTGAACATAAACGATATTCGTGTTCTAATTTCATAAAATGACTATACAATGTTTGTGTTTAAAAGCAAAGTTTAACATAAGAAATCAAAAACAAAAAAAAAAACGAAAATCACATCATCGACTTTTGCATTTCGTAGAGAAGTTGGAAAACTAGTTTGTGTCAAGTTGTTTGTTGGATGAATAAAAGGGGGCCGAGAAGGAAGGCAGGACTATTCGAGAGGGCTCTATATTGATGTTGGTAGTAGTGGGATGGTATAGCTAACGCCTAAACTGAACACGTAGCGAATGTCGAGCATGTTGCTAAACTCCCAGATAAATAATTCATAAATAAATTTGAAATCTTATTCTTTGGACCATGAAACTTGTCAGGATTGAATTTCGGTGGTGCGGATCAAAAAGATAACAAAAAAAAATACACCAACGTCTTTCTTCGGGAATGAAGGTGCGACTTTCGGTATGTAACGATATTAAAGTTGGAAAGCTCGTCCTGACAACGTTGTGTTGGAACGCGACATGAAACCCTAGAAAATACGAGTATACACACTATATGCATAGAACAGAGAACAGGTCATATTTGTCGTGCTGCTCGCTCCTTCACTCTTTGTTATATATTGGATACGAATGGGGGGCAATAGAAAATGTGCAGGAGAGAAGGACGACTTAAGAGGCCAAGACGACATTGAGTAGAGACAAGTCTGCAATAACAGCCTACTCCATATGTAACACTCATGTATATTCACGGGCACCAAGAACAAAGCCTTGCCAAGTAAACAATGACGACGGATCATGGGAGAGCACCGTCTCAGACGAGATATACACACTGCTATCTGACGGACCCAAGCAGGGACATTAGCATAATCGGATAAAGCACTGGCAATCGTTATGGTGGCGATTAGGATGCGACAACATATCCTTCTCGCTACTACCACCATTACATAATAATGGTCATTGTAATAATTACGGCAATTATTAAAAGATCCAGTTCGGCATTAGGAATACAAATAGACAGATAGAAGAAGAAAAAAAACAACTCGACTATAGCATATCCAATGGGAATAACACGAATACGTGGACTTCATAAGGAATATAGTATAAAAGTTGCAACTATCCGAAATAACAATTTTCATAGGAATTTCATAAAAATTTCGAAAATAAATATAAAATTGAAATGTTTTCGTAAACGAGACGGGCAAAAATAGTGGCTATGGTTAGGTAATTTCGTTCTATGTTCGATATTGAAGAGAGAAAAAAGGCTGAAAGCAATAGAGCAGAGGATTAAAACAGCCACGTTTCTATTAAAAATGTAAAATAGTAGTAGTCTGGGAAATGCATACGTAATGGAAATGGTTTTATAAGCACGAGCGGCTGAAAGAATTCATCGACAAATACAACACACATACACATTGTAACAATGTAAATACACACGAGCAATTTCTATTTTAGTTTTGTTGAAATTTAAGTGACATTTAAAATATCACCGACAATTTAAACATTTAGTAGTAAATGCTTTTTTTTTTATCACATATCTATGATAAGCCAACGATAAATTAAATTAAATAGTTGCATACAGAAAATTGCGTGTACTATGAACATTACATTATTATTAAAAACTGTTATGAGATTATAAAGCGTATTTAACTGTAAAGATTTGAGCTTTATAATTCAATATTTCGCTATCAACCTGGTAATTCTTCACATTCTCATCTCTATCTAATCAACGTGTATGAATTATGGATGTTGGTCAGTTTCAAAAACAAATCAATCAACTATATGAATCGTTTATATGTGGCTATAGTAGATTAAAAGTAAAAGACGAAGATATAGAAAACTTACATCATCAATCAGAATCAGTACAAGATGAAGAAAAAGTTAAAAAGTTTGGATAACAAAACAGGCCACCAGAGTGGACAACAACAACAACAACAGAAAAAACACTCTTTTTTGGTTAATTTTGTTGGATATTAGAGAATTATGTTTTGTTGTTGTTGTTGTTGTTTATTTACAAAGTTCTGAAATGGGGTGTTAACGATGTTGGTTTGTTTATCAAGAGGCAACCACCACTATCACGGCCACTCCTTTGGACCATTAAGGTTAATCCAATCGACTATAGAGCATAATTCATCTGTTAGGCAATCAATCAATCAATGCGGCCTCTCTATCGTCTTGACAACATAAATCCGATTTCCTTTTTCAAATTCGTGTTCGTAACACGTTCGACAAAAATACAAATCTATCTTACAATTAGTTAACGGATTTTAATTATTATCGATTAATAAAGCCGATTGTTTGCCGAATATGTGGATTAATATTGGGACTTTAGTCCAAGTACTTATGGTTAGTTGGATCTATTATCAAAACGTATAAATTAATGTCAACGTCGTTTCCATTATATGCAACTGCACACAAATGGCTACAACACATTTATATATATGTGCTGCCATGACTTTAGTTTCATTATGTTGGACAGTTTGCAGATATTATAATTTTAACAAGTGAAATAAATGTTAACGGCTATTTATGTTAAAACATTTAACGAGAATGTTGGGCATATTACGAAAATAATTTACGTTTCAGTTGAAACTGTCTGAAATGAAGACGGATCACTTATCGTAAAAAAATGTTCACATACTGTTTTTGAAAGTACTATGTAAATAAATGTGGAAATTAAAAGAAACGAGTCTAATTTCCATGAAAAGGAAATTAAGAAATATCCATCCACACACACACACCCCTTTATATAAAACACCCCCATCACTATTATTTAATGTCATTCTCTATCTCTATCCGAATTCATTCTCTGTCCACAATTTCATTGTGCTTGTTATACGGAATTGTATGCATATAGAATGCGATTGAATAACCAATTTAAATTCCATACCATCAAGGATGGTGGTAGTAATCGGTAAATGATTTGAACACTATTAACAACAACGCATACATCTTCAACAACAACAACAGCAACAGCAACAACGATAACTGTATACAGTTGTTGTAACTGTTGGCGACAAGTAATTAAATCTAATTACATTATACTACCGTGATTGCTGCTTGAATAAAGGTATAACTGGTAACCGGAAATCGAACATAGAATGGCGCTCTATACTCAGCAGATTGCGTGAATGAATTATTTCGATTTGAAAATCGTCGATTTGAAAGATAGACGTGAAAGTAAACAATTCGACATCATTAAACATTACTTGTTATATAAGACAGACAAGAAATAATCCGATGATAATAATAGAGTGTGGTAGAAATAAGGATAGGAAGAAGATTCTTACCTATAATGTGCGTCTTACAGCCATTCTTTTCGAAACCATATCCGAATGGCGCTTGGATAATGAGCCGAGAGCTCACCCTCAACGCAAATAATAAATAATTCATTGTTCGCCTTCATTCTGAATAATACCATTAATAACTACGACAATCTAAAAAGGAAATGTAAAGACATAGAGAGAAATAAGTGAAACAATTGTCAAGATTGCAATTACAATTTTATTACCAACTACTTCAAATGAACAAAATCTAGGACAAGGTTGGTTTTCTTGTAACATATAAACAAGATACAATAACAACAACAACAACAAAAAGATGAAATGGAAAAAGAAGAAGCTCGAATTTAATGATCATTAAAGTTTTACAACATATTTTGTGGTTGTATTCAGAATAACCGTACTGTTTTAATCGTTGGTATTAAACTGTTAACTATATAATACCCACTCTTCGCCTACTACCTCTAGTTGCTCTCTGTTTCCACAGAGATAATTTTTACGTTCTAATCTCGCGTATAAAAAAAAAGTTCACATTTTAAATTCCCTTCTCTTACAACTTTTCTAATTAGGAAACAACTTTTTTAAATTGCTAAAACCATAAATGAGTATAACTTACTATGTTGGAATTGTTAAAAGTTGACTGTTAGATTGCGCATTCACCATTTCATCTCTTAATGTTCATTATGAAAATACGGATCACCAATTTGAAAATTGAAGAGAAATTCAATTCGTCTACGAAAATCTCTAAATATCAATGATTTGCCAATTTTAACAACAATTGTATCTTTGCACAACGTTGACAAGATTACCGAAAGTCAGCAGTCGAAAGGAAATTAAACTGAAATTGTAATATCGAAAATCGCAGGAAGGAAATATGCATTAGTCTGATCAATATATATATATATATATATATATGTATCGGAGAGATATTAATGTGCTGCGCCTTTACTTGATCCATATAGTCTCTATATCTCTGACTACTGTGCTGTATAGATTACTATAAACCAGAACCAATCAGTCCGATGGATTTCACCGTTCCTATTTGTGAAATACTACTACTATTATCGACAGATGGAAAATACCGTTTCGAAACGTACCTACTCATGAATCTGTCTCTTATCTCTTCATATTCTTTTACGAATTAAATTTTGATACAGACTGATTGGAAAATTTCTTTCAGCAAAGTGTCCGATGTCCTGTCGGCATCTGTAGTGGATTGTTTTTCGAGCAAGTTTAGCTGTAAACTTTCTTCTGTCACGACAACAGCTCTGTCCACTATCAACTCATCACTTTGTGATAATTCTTAATAGTTAAACTATCCCAAATTTTAGTCAAGAATGGTCCTCGAATCAAACGAATTTGGCGATCACTCCATAGAGAGTTTTTTTGATCGTTCAGAATCCGTCTCGGCATGTTTTTTAAAGTGAACTGTCTCTGTTGTTTGTTTCCTCATATTCTTTATATGTACTTCAGCGAAACGCCTTAGATTAAACTGAGGGACGGGGGATTATATTGAAATTTAAGTAATTTACCAATAATGTGCAATCAGGTGTGGAAAACATGGTGAAGTCAATTCTCAATGGTAGAAAAAAATTTCATACTATCTACAATACCGCTTAGACAATTGTTTATTTATTTTGATTCGTTAGAACAATTCCATAGTTTTATCGTAAACATTATAGTATTACACTTTACAACTGACACACCCGGACACACCTCCCCTGTAGTAATTAGCAGAAACAAGCCATACTTAAGTGTGCATGGAGGGGGCGACGCAATTTTTTTTGAAAATATGCTTCATTGACCCTTAATTGATGAGAAAGTGTTTGATGCCAAGCGAAATTCGTGTTCAATTTTTGTTTATAACAATAAATAGGGTTATCAGCTCAATAATTCCGTAATTATTTATAAAATTTAATATATTATGAACTAAACCAGTAGAATATTTATCAAATATTATCTTATGCCGTATTTGTTTATAATAAATCCATTCGTTACTAAAAAACGGCCAACTCTATCGTTTTATCATTATATTACTTTAATGGTACAAAATATGAAAAAATCATGGGGAACAAGTTTGTAGAAAATTTAATTTCGAAGAAATCATATCATTAGCAAAAATTCTAAAAAACTAACATTTCTCATGTCATATTGCTTTAAAGGTCCTATTTTCGAGAGCATCGCCACATTTATACCTTGCGGACAGCGTTTTTCGCCTTTGTCACTATATAAATAATTCACTAATTGAGATAATCACATGATTCTAATTTTATTTTATTTAGAAATTAATTATCTACATTAAATTTATGAAAAATTTCATGAATTCGATTAATTTATATTTTAAAATTAATTTTAATCAATACTCATAACACTTCAAAAAATAGTATTCTCACATATTTTTTAAATTTATTAGAGATATTTATTTTCAATAACATATTTAGTTGTTCGAACATGAGTTAGCCAGGTACAATTGTACATAGAAATATATTTTTCTACCATTATTGTCGAATGGAAAGAAAAAAAAAGGTGAAAATCTTATTTATTTATAATATATCTCACTGTAGAGAAAAGTGTTTTAAGAAATTGATTTTCTAAATTTTATCTAACAATTGTCATTTACTTTCAATAGAAGTAACTGTTTTAAGTAAATTTGTCATATAATCAAAAAAGCTGTTATGTAACAATTTCGTCGAATATCATGTAATAATTAAAATACATTCAAACTGAGAAGTAATAAAGTTTCGAAATTTTTTTAACAAATTTTGGTTAGAATATTGAACAAAATAAAATTAGAATCAGGTGATTATCTCAATAAGTTAATTATTTACATAGTGACAAAGTCGAAAAACGCTGGCGATGCGCTCGAAAATCGAACCTTTAAGGCTATATAACATAAGAAATATCAGTTTTGTCGAATTTTTGTTAATGATATGATTTGTTCGAAATTACATTTTCTACAAAATTGTTCCCGATGATTGATTCATATTTTGTACCATTAAAGTAATATAATGATAAAACGATAGAATTGGCTGATTTAGTTCATAATATATTAAATTTTATAAATAATTACGGAATTATTGAGCTGATAAGCCTATTTTTTATTTATTGTTATAAACAACAATTGAACACGAATTTCGCTCATCAATTAAGGGTCAATGAAGCATATTTTCAAAAAAAATTGCGTCGCCCCCTCCATGCGCACTCAAGTACCTCCAGCGCCTGGACTATAATTTCCTGACTGCATCTGTGACAGGTTGTAATTCAAGGGATTTGTTTCGAACAACAAATTTTTGGAAAATATCTACGTAAGAAGGAAGTAGATGTTTTAGGGGCTCCAGAACTTTTCAGTGTATCTTCGTATGTTTCTCGTACGGTTAACTTTCATTCTTCTGCCTCCAAACGGATATTTCTTCGCCAAGTATTGATTCGCCACTTTAAGATAATTCTGCGCCTTTACGTTGACTTAATAGTGAAACTCTAACTCTCAATCAAGGATAGTTATCGAATCAAACAAATTTAGCGATCACTCTCTACAACCGTGCCCCTTGAGTCTTTTGATCGTTTATAATCTGCCTCGGCCAATTTATTAAACTTACCCGTCTCTGTTACTTGTCTCATTCTCATAAGTAGATTCTTGATTGGAAAATTTCTAATAATCTTCAACTGTGAAAACAGAAACTCAGCATACCAGCTAAACTTCGCACGAAGATTTGAAATTTGAAAAAGTCGAGTGAAAACCTTTCTTTTGCCACAACAGCAATTCTAGAGATTCGAGAACTTCTCAGTCCATCCTCGTAAGTTTCTCGGTGGACCCCTGTTCTTCTGGCGGCAACCCCATTTTTCATCTCCCCATATATTGATTCATTGCTTCGAGATAATTCTGGACGTTTACTTTGACTTAATAGCAAAACTATCCCGAATTTCAATCAAGGATTAAATCCAACAAATTTGATGGTTCCTTAGATCGTTTGACCGTTGAGAATCCATCATGGCTGATTTATTAAAGTCGACTGGCTGCGTGTGTAATTAACTTAAAAAGTTGCCATTTTCACTCCAATAAATCGGACAGATTTGAATCGATAAAATCAGAAAATGTCCACGTTTAAGAAAACACCACTTAGGAAAACGAACAGAGATGTTTAAATTAAATTACCAGTTTTGGAACGAAACAGAGCGAGATAGAGATGGAATGTAAGGTTTTTTCTCAAAACAATCTAGTGTAAATGTACTCTATTCTACAAACAAGACGATTCACTATTAAAACAACGCCAATGTTTTCATTTTAATTTGAGTTATTTTTTGAAATTATTGACACAATCATATATGTAATTTATGTATGGAATGGGATACGAGAAATTTGTGTGGAATTTATAAAATGTCCACAATATTCGATTCAATATGTTTCGTTACATTTTAGAATTTTTGTGCAACATATGCCGGTGACTAGTGCAATTTGTTTTTAGTAATTTTTGACCACTGGTTTAACGACTAAATTAGTGTGATAAATAGTCGAGTCGTTAGTAGCGTTTTTCAACATTGAATTGCCAACAGTAGCATAAATGAAATTATTTTAATTTTGATAAAAATTAATAAAACATGCACACACACACACATATACACATAGAAACAGAGAGGAATCAATTAACGCCTGGTTTTATTTAAAATGATTTAATACGAGAGACCTTTCATGTTGAACATTTTAAACAGTTTAAATACTGGTCGGCCGTCAACGCACGTGACGTTATCGAACGCAAATCTACATTGACGCATTTTGCATAATTAATAATCAACTTGCATACTGATTATTTTCTATCCGTTTGTATTGTCCGATCTCTTCAATTCTTGTGGTAATCGTATTCGATAACTTTAAGGGTAGTTTCATTATTACCATCACTACTAATTGTAGACGACGACGATGTTTTCGAGTTAATGGCACTTTGCAAGTTGTTTGAATTGCGTTCATACCAAACTGTCATAACCACTATGAACGCAACTCCTTTCTCGTTTCGGATTGTTTAAGGAAATTCTCTTATTATCTGTTAAGATAAACCGACTATGAAACTTGCCGTTGAATATTGAAATTAATAAATGATTACAGTACGTTTTTTCGTTTTTATTTCGTTGATTAGTAGAAGAGGGTTGTTTGATAATCGCTATTGCACACAAAAAGGTTTATGAATTTCTAAATATTATCATGTAATGTGTGTATAGATCGGGGTCGTTTATACACACATAGAAAACGGCAACTTTCAAACCCTATTTGTGTCCAATTTGAAATGTCAAAAGTGTACTAAATGGAAATTTATTACATCATATTTCACTTTGTTGCCAAAGAAATGGTGCGAATATGGTGTAGTGTAGAAGAGTGCTGTGTGATGTTAAAAAAGACGTGTATGTTTGTGTTGCACGTATATACGATTTACAAAACGTTCCAAGTGGAGAGAATTAAAACGAATCGATGCGATAAACGTATCTGAAATCAATTTAATTTATCCTTACAGATAATTCTTTTAATATTTACGATTATACTCGTGCAATAAAAAGACGAGACTATATTACAACACATTGTTCACAGATGGTCTCTGTTATTATCCTTTTGCAAAGGAAAAATTATAGTTCTCAGTTAAGCTCATCTCTAGTTACGTCTCTCTGTATATTGTATTTGTCGTGGAATAAGAACTAACTGTAATCCAGACCTCCGGTTGCAATCTTGTCCAAGTGCATAATTTTCTTGTAAATGTGCACAGTTTCCAACCGAACATAGTGTCTCTCTATGTTGTTATCGCTCGTTTTCTCAAACTAAACTTAACAATTTGGCACGCGTTCTTGAACGATGTCGGAATATTATTGGATTATACTCCGTTTCTCACAATATCCTCTCTCTTATTATCTTTATACAATTTTCTATCTATCATTTTCTGTGTATTTTAAACGAAATCAAGTTGTGTGTGAATTGAGAAGCTTAAAATGCAATTATAAGTTTGCCAACCACAATCGATCCTATTGCAGCAGTTATATACCTTCAGTATTTGGCATTTGATTCAACTTTTACACAAACTAGCACACTTTTCCGACAGATACATGAGGAAAAACTAATTAACAAAATTTCCCATCGATTCTTTACTAAAATTAAATTCTATAAAACCAATTTTCTTTCGATATTGTTCTGTTACTTTATAAAGTTTTCCAATTTTCTTTAAAATTATATCTATCGCTATTGTTTAAAACGTAACGTAAAAATACTTATCGTAAATTACATTAGATTTATATATGTGGAGAAAGATCGATCTAATCAAACGATTTTAAATCTTCGCCATTCAAATAACAGAGAGAGAATTTCTTACAGTTAACTTGAAGTGGAGAAGTTGGATGCCTACTTGAAGCCTCTTGAAACTTCCCAAGATTTCCGTCCATAACAATTTCGCATAGTTTACATGTAATTAATATTCAAATTAATTTCGTTTTTAGTTTTCCGTATATATTTGGATTTATATATACAACAACGATAATAATAACAATAGACGTTTAATACTATCGTTTTTGACACAGTTATATAAATCCGGATTAGGCGATACAAATGCCACTTTAATCTCCCACAATGGTCACAATTTAGAGACAAATAGTCATTTTTGCTTCACTGAACTGAACTTGGACGTTTATATTTATAACATCTGGTGTGGAAGGCAAACACATTTAACATTTCGCAGTCGCTGTAGTTGTTGTCGTCATTGTTGCTGATGTTGAAACTTGTACATTGTCATCCAGTTAAGTGTCTCTTACAATATTATTAACCACAAAACTGTCCAAAACGGAAAAATATTTCTCCGATACCTTCGAAGAATTATAGTATTTGTTGGATCTTTGAAAGAACGTACGTTGGGATTTAATAATCATAAAATTTGAGGCTCGGAAATGGGTAGAAATTTTCAGGAAGTAAGCTCGCCGGTAACACTTCAGCTTAAGAAGTTTTAATATCGGCAACACAATCTTCACTACCGTGTTTATATTAGGACCCTCTCGGATTTTCGTCATGATTAATTGTTGGCCTTTAAAGTATCGTCATTACGCAATTTTATTGTGTTAACTGAGACTAAAGTTGTGAATTTTCCAAGGATTAAGTCATTTGTGCGACGGTTCCGTATGCTTGCTTAACGTGTACGAAAAATAAGGACCATGAATCATTACGGCTTTATAAATGTACGGAAGCGTTAGAGAATCGGTTCTTTGGCCGTTACCTAGGCAAGAAGAGTGTTTCTATAGCTAAAATTGTGCTGGATAGCCAGATCGAAGTGAGGAGGAGTCTGCAACTCCAAAAGGAATCGGTAATCGGCCTTGACGACGCTTCTGTTCAGAGTGATCTCCTGAGCAAGTGGTTATTATAGTTTTTATAACAATAAATAAATAAATAATTGACAAAAAAAAAACAACAGCCTTTTCGAGAAGACTCGACTGCGTAAAATGTGTGTTCGTATGTAACGGATAAGGAACAATCTTTACACGAATTGGTCTGTATGTGTGCGAAGGCATTTTGCGTGTTTATCCGCAATAAATAACGTAGATCTGCGGCGGTGTAACTATAGGCCGCGAGGTTAGTCTCTAGCATTTGCCGCTTTTGTTACAATTGCTAGTAAGTAAAACGTCCCCCCAGAAAAGGGATGATGTAGTGCTGCTTACTTACCAAGGGGCAAAAACTCACTTAGGGTAGTTTCCGGAAGATGCGTGCTCATCTAACCTTAAATCTTGTATATATCTATATAGTTTTACTATATATGCGGTTCACTTGAATAGAATAGAAAGGGAAAAGTATAACATTGGATTTTAACTGGGTTAAAACGGTAGAATTTATTGTTTCTACTTTATTCACATTATTATCAGAAATAGAATTAAATTTTATCGTTTCAACATCACTGGTTAAGAGATTTTATAATCTTGTGTTAGTAACAGAAAAGTGAAAACATAATTCTTAATATAATCGTTGTAGAGATGTAGTAGTTTGGAAAACATAAAATTAGAACACAAACAAGAATAGTTCTTTGGTTAAAGTGTAAATGTTACCATAGCTTATCTCTCAATGTATCCTATTACGTTGCCTCATATTCTTCAGATAACAACTATCAACATAGTAGATTATACGAGCATTGAAATACACCCTCCATCCAGAGACTTATATAGTTTTACCCTTAGCTAAAACTACACACATACAGATAGGACACATTTAAACATTGTTTAATAAACTAATTCGAACTAATCCAGTGTTTATTGTTTTCGATTAATTCCGTTTTGTGGAAATCAAGATTTCAGCACATATCATCGAAAGTGTTGTTTTGAGAAAATCGCTATTTCTCTTCCACTTTCTCTCAACTGCACGAAAAACGGGCGAAAAAACCCTAATTGCAACAATTTCTGGCAATTATGTGTCAAGCCTCTTTCCACATTATTTATGATATTTCTTAAGTGGATTTTATTTAAGATTACATTTTCCTCGCTTTCCAAGGGTAGGAGATAAATTGTGTTTTTACGATACGAATACAAATAGTGTGTGTATGAAATTTTTCGTATATCTCGCAAAAAATATACAGAAACACGAGGCAACTGTATCTGTTCTTAATAGTAGTACGGTAGTTTATAGCAAGATTCATTTTGTGAGATTTTAATTAAAATTTTTCACAACCACAGCAGCTCCAACAAAGTACGTCCATTATAAAGGACTCCCGATATCACCCCCTCTTTACAACTACATATATTTATACATCTTATCCGTAAACAGTTTAATCCCGGTTCGGATGTAGGAGCCCTCTTTTCAAGTCGGTGTAGTGTTGACAAAGCCTGTCGTCTTTTGAACGCGATATTGAAATTTACCCGAAATTTTTCGACGAACCTCCACATTTTCTATGTTCAAAATCTATAGCGTTTTTATATTTCAACTATCCAATTAATTTTAATTATATATAGGTGTTAACTAGTATTGTCATAGGCATGAATATAATTAGTTTTCATCATAACAATGGCGTGTGGGGGTGTGTTGCGTGCTGACTGATTTCCTCGTCAACAACGACAATTAATGTCTACATATGTTTTCTAAGTTAAAAAAGCATGTTTTAGAAAAATAATCACCAGTTTAATATTATTCGAAATGACAAACAAACATTAAAAACGTACACACTGTTTATAATCGATAAGTTGGTTCAACTATTCGGAATTTTAATGATAAAAACGGGCGATTTGAACGAAACAACGCCTTATTAAAATCCAACGGTAATTAAACTGATCCGTATAAGAGTTCTTACCGCAATAATCACGATTATTTCTCCAGTCAATTTATTTAAAATTGTCGAGTTCAGTAGTGTTTGCCTCAACAACATTATCGTTAAAGCGACCAGTCGACAGTTTTCTAGTAGTTCTAGTTCGTGTTGTTTTTTCTATAGTTGGCTATACAAAATCATGATCTTGATGGAGTCGAACCATAAAGTTGTACTGCTGCACGTCAAATTATAGCGTTGGTTTTGTTAAATCGTATTGTCTCTTTATCGGACCGAATGTTTACAGGTGTGGTCTTTACTGAACTAAATGTACATATAGTCTGTCTGTACAACAAAACAAACAATTAGATGTTGGCTTAATTGCAGGTAAAACAAAATAGTGTTCCAAACAACAAGATAATAATTTGGGGCGTAACTCAATACGGACTTAAAAAAACAAGTCTTGAATGTAGTAAAAGATGTTCTCAATGCGAAAATGGGCCACGAAGTTCACCTTTATTCGTTAGTAAAGTAAATGAACAAAAAGTCGATATCGTCCGATTTGTCTTCGTTCTTTAAATGTCGACCGAAAAACGTGCGCTCTAAATCCGTCGAAAGCTCACTTTATTTCACAACAGATTTATGCTTTTTTCCAATCAACTAAACCCTAATTTAAGCCAAATAGTTAACAAATTACATGATTCTACTTTGTCGTTACTAGAAAAAAAATGTTATTCCAAAACACCTATTTTTCATTTACTGTAACAATAAGATGGACTAAGCATAATCTACAAATCTATTTGGCTGAAACTGGTAAAATTCTCGTCTCAAACAAAAACAAGATTATAACTGAAAATTTTATGTTGCATATTTACTAGTAAATAATTCCGTATAAATTAATGGAATGCTTTTTCATAAGTTTTGCCCGCATCTATTTAATCACGTATGTCGACAAATAACATATTCAGTTAATACTGAGCCATTCTGAGAATTAAAGCGAATATAAATAATTAGTATTTTGAAAACATACTTTTTAGAAAATACGAAACAAAATTTGTGGCATTCCTTTTGTAATGCCATACAGTACGGCTTAATAAGCTGGCAGTGTATCGCAGTTGTTTCTGAAATCTTTTCAGGACGTCATTTACGGATGAGATGACAGTTGGGGGGACGCTTAGGGCGAACCAACCACTTTATAAATACGCGTTTTATTATTCCAACATCATTAAAAATAATTAAAACAACTCATCAGATATCAAGAAGGTTCCTAATAACGTAATACGCCGATTCGAGTTTAAGAAACTTTTTCATGACGCCATTTATACAGTTTTGTTAGCTGATGCACAAATATCTAGTTCTAAACTCATTAAAAATTACGATAGAATTTGTATTACAGTCAAGTTTTTCGATGTTAACTCGAAATTAAGCAACTTTTGGTTGCAGTTTTTGATTTATTTTAGAAAACACTTTGCTGTCTCTATAGTTCTGTGAAGTCTCATATATGTTACGCTCTTCATGGTTTACTGTTTACAAAACAAACATCATATATGTATGTTGTGAACTTGAAAGAGATTTCTCGTTGATTCTCTCCCCCTCGCCGTGCAGACTTCTTGGTGAAATTCCATAAGTTTATTGGCTTTACCTATTGGCCCCAATGTTGCCGTCAATTCGTAT
Organism: Epicauta chinensis; assembly: GCA_021725515.1. NCBI lineage: Eukaryota > Metazoa > Arthropoda > Insecta > Coleoptera > Meloidae > Epicauta > Epicauta chinensis. The sequence goes on along the minus strand of JAEDXX010000005.1, from coordinate 1,262,349 downwards.
CACAAACTTGATACAATTATATGATCATGCCAGATTTAGGGTCATCGTACATAAGTCCATGAAAGTGCCAATCTCAATAGATGTCATGTTATCTCAATCGTTCCTATTAAATGCCGACATATTTCAGGTGCCACATCAAATTAAATTGTGAATCAATAAGTCTAATTTTTGGTATTATTTTTGCCGCAAATCAATCAAAATCGGAGATACCGGTGCAAAAAATGGACAATTTCATTTAGAAATTTTTCAGGAGAAGGAAATTGAATCATATTGAGTGCAAAATACAACTTTTTCTATATGTGTTTCTATTTAAAGTCGTTTAGGTAACGACGAGTAATTAAAAGACTCCCCGTTTTTGGATCGGGAAGCGAATTGGATGCGTCAAGTTTGAAAATTAATAATTAATTCGAAAAAATACCCTTATTTCAAAAAACTTATTAGAGAAAAAAGTAATATCAAATTGAAGACGCCGGGGCAAAGAGAAGACAGCTCCATTTTTACAAGTTTTTCAGGAGAAAAAAAAACGGTTTTGCTGTTAAAGATTTGTTTAACTATTTTTCATTTAATCTGAATGTTGAATGCAAAATACAACATTTTTTTATTTTGCTATTAAAATTGTTTACGTAAAGACGAGTAATTGAAAAACTCTTAAGGGAGTAAGATTAGTCCTTTAAAAATGTGTCTTTAAGAGGATTTTTCAAAATTCAAATTATTTTCGGAGATATAGCTGTTTTTGTGACCCGGCATCCAAAGCGGCTCGGCCGCAACGCGAAACTTTATACTCCTTTTTCTCGAAACTATCTTTTTTAAAATGGTACGTACGATTTCTCAAATTCTACTGAACCGATTTACTTGAAATTGGGCGTGGGTCTTCTCTATACACTTATCTATCGTATGAACTATCCTCAGTCCAAAATTTGAATTTTTACTATATTTAAAAAATTCGGAAAGCTCAAAACAAAGTAGTACAAAAATTAATTTTTTTTTCAGACAGCTGCCATTTTATGGAAAAGAAATATTTTTCAACTCTTTTCGTTCATACGATAGTGGCATTACTCTAGATTAATAATCTTTTATTTATTTTTTATTCAGATTACTAGGAGGGTTGGAATCGTGGTCACCGTCGCATGCCGTTTTTTTTGAGACCGCCCACTTCATCGGCCGATAACTTTTTGAGTTTTAAATTTTTTCACTTTTTTTTTATTTTAGGCATTCTTGAAATATTAATAAATATCTGATAAAAAATTCACAGTAAAACTATTGTTTGCCTTATTTTTACGGCACTTCAAAAAGTATCTAAAATTCGTGCCTCTAGACCAGAATACCCCCTTAAGGAATCGCTTCGTTTTTTGGACTTTCATTATTTTCAATTTGTTTACAATTCATATGACGCTTCGCAGCAAAGATGTAAACGTCAACTCTATAAAACGAGGTAGCTCCGGAGCTATCTGCTTTTTGCACCGAATCGAACTTAGGTATAGTACAGTTTTCGATACCGCATTCGTTTTTGCACGAATCGATGCGGGGTTTTGTTCTTTCATAAATACCGAAAAAAATGTAAAAATCATATGGAGATGTTCCCCTTTTGCACAGGTGTCCCCAATTATTCGATGTTAATTTTAGTTCAATAAACATACGGTTGTAACGGTGATATATTATTAACGAACATAGATAGGCATCTAACTAGTTATGTATTATGATGATTGGCAGGGGTTGTGTTGTACAGTAATTCTGGAATCCTATACAAGATTAGTATCGTGACCAATATTGGTTTAGTCGTTTGTAGTCTATGTGGTGAAATTGGTGCATTTCCTATTAATTACAATAATCGCCTATACTTGATCATTATCGTATTAATTTACAAAATGATCAAAGTTTATGGTATTTACTGATTGTTTATCGATAGAATGGTGCCAAGAGGGGCGAATTTTCAACGAAAATCGAAAATCATTTGGAAAATTAATCACACCACACACATTCATAAATAACGAAAATCTTCTACTGAAAATCGAGAAAAGTGCTGCTTTTCCGCTGTAAAAGTTTACTACGTATATTTTACGATTTTTACCATATTTATACTTCGAGATTTGGTTATAAAGATCGTAGGTATAATTATTAATAGTAAACGATAAAAGTTATGCTTTTACTATAGTAAAACTAACGAAATACGCATAATGTTAATAATAAAAGAAACTATATACAAACAAATTAAATTGATTTAACCCACACAATAATTTAGATTGTACCCTGAATTTTCTAGATAACATTTTCAACGTAAATAACTTCCCTAACTAGACCATCAAAGTGTTAATCTACTATTATAATAACATTTGTGGTTATTGGAGTATATTCCAAACAATAGAGATTTGAAATTGAAATTCACTGATGGTGATCGTGTCACGAATCAACCATAAATAAACATAATAGAAGAGAACTACTTTTGGAGAGACACCAAAAAAATTATAGGGGAACGAAAAACAAAACAAACACCGACACAACAAAATTCACAAACAACACCTAAATCATCAACAATGAAACAAGACAATTACTTGCGGAAGAAAAATTGTGAAAATTCCATCCGTTTGGCGAGTTGAACAGATTGTAAAATCGCCAATTAAACTAGTCTTTAACAATTATTTTGAATGATTTATAGATGAATTCATGGAGAAATTACCCCTTTTTTGTCTGTTCGAACGTTCTTCAACATTGCGGAACAATATTAAATAAAATTGCAGCTGCTCTATAAAAGTTTAACTGTATCTCTGGGTTGCTATATAACTTTGTAAATTAATCAGAAAAATAACAGTTAAACAGCATTATCCAAAAATAAATCACTGTACAAATGTTTGATATAGAAGGGGTAAACTGTTGTGTCAGTTTTCCTAAATAAAAGGCAAGGCACGAAAGAATCTGAACCGATGCAAATTCTAGCCCTAGATGAAAAGACATTAAAAATATATCAATTGAGAGTAAAGTTCATAAGGATGTAAAATCCTAGGAGAAGATCCTACGATCAATAAAAGGAGTAAGATTGCTAGACCACATAAGAAGCAGAATTACGGTAGGAACTGCATATGGATGGGATCCAGAAGAGGGTAGTCGCGAGATCGTGTAAATAGAATGGATCAAAGCAGACGACAACAAGCCCTTTAGTAGAAGATCTTCGGGCATCAAAGGGGCGGCCAGAGAGTTGCATGAATCAACTCAATTGTAACAGCTGAAGTAAGAAAAAGCAATGCTGTAATATTGAAAGCTATCAGGCAAGTTTTCGAGCATCTGATCTGATTTCTTTTATTTTGTCGAATATTTGGCGTTCATGTCAAAAAGCGTAGTCCTCTATCGCAGATAAAAAAACCGTGAGTTGCAGGAGAAGAGAGTCCGCTATGCTTACAGACGTCGCTCATCTCCAAAGCTATCATCCCTAAGCCACGCCTTCAGACGGACAAAGCTACATGAAACGGCTCATAAAAGTACGCAGCGTCAAACTGTTCTTATGAAAATAGACAAAGACCGCAATAACGGTCTGTTGACACGTTTCAATTCCCGGATATAGTCTCTTTTATTGTCTTATATTTGCATGTAAAGAAGACTAGATTCTCCAAGTAGAAGAAATACTTTTTGATTTATTGAAAACGAATATTCGACGTTATTATCATTGGTTCTTTAATTCACTGTTATTATTACATGTTTGATATTTATTAAGAATTTCCCATTTAATACATATAATAAATCATTCTATAAGAACAATTCCCTAAAGGGATATAGGAATCTGTCGTTGACAAGTAATTAAATGTTTTTTATTGGAAACAATAGCCAACGACCCAACAGAACTATAAACAAAACTAATAATCGTTAAATTCGTATGAAAACAGTAGCAATAGAATGTATAGCAATAATATACGATAAAGGGATGATTCCAACCGCAAATTTAAGTGTGAGGGGGCAATCTATTAACCACCCATTCAACCATCATTATTAAATTAATTCGTTTCTATTCACAACCGGACTATAAATAACGCAGATGTAAATAGAAATTGGAATATTTATTTATAACATGCTGGTTGTTGTTGTCGTGGCCACGGTTCGTTTTTCTTGCGTGTACGAAAATTACGTCTTTAATAAAGAAATAATGTTATAGTAAAATAGAATAGAGTATAGGTCTTGCGTAATAAAGAGATGACAACAATGTAAAATGAAAATATAACCGTTGTCGCTTGGTTTTCATGGTTAGAAAACGTCTCATAGTGATTTATCAATTTGTTTTCAGCCCTTCTGAATAAGTGTATGTATGTATGTGTAGGTATATATAATACTCGTATCTTTACAAGACATACTGGCAAATATATTGCACAAAAAGACAACTAACTTTACTGATTTATTGCGTATTCATATTTTTGCGTATTAACGCCACAAAAACGTAGCACACTGTAAACTGAAAGAATAGAAACAAAATTGCAATTACACCAGAAAAATAGTAGCAAAAGAAATTCTCATTCACTATACCATTATAATCCTATAATCCTGTCGCTTTTCTATTCTCTTCTTCATTATTACTATTATTATTATTATTATTTTTCAAATCAAAAACACATTTCCCTATACTTTAACAATAACAAAAGAGACAAATTCAAATCGCGTCTTGTAGACTAGTTGGCTTCTAGAGGTAGAAACTGCACGATACTGATAAGAGGGGGTTTGAAGTGAGTGATTCTCTTTCAGCAATTGCGACGGGTCTACCGTCTACGGCATCGACAGCATCACCAGATTGTTCACCCCCAGGTACGTTTTTGGCTTTGTTGGTGTCGTGCTGTAATTTACCTTTTAAATTATAATTAGATAAGTAGGTAAATCTACTACAGAAAAAATTATATATATTAAAAAAAAAATTACACTATCACCACCATTACCACCATCACAACTATCATTTCTTTTCGTTTGTTTTTATCTTTAATTTAGTAGATAATTAAAGTGAAGACGCGTAGTAGTTAATATTTGCCCCACGTAGCTATCTCTTATCTCTTTTGTTTTTCTAATTGTTAATGATTTCTTTTGTTTGATGATGATGATGATAATAACAATAACAATAATATTAATAATTAATATAATCTTTCTTATCATTCGTTTTTCTATCTATCTTATTCTATATGTTTTTTAACTATACTATTCTAGTAATATTATCTTATGTTGTCTTATAGGGGCTTTGGATTTATCACCTTCACCGACCCGGCTAGCGTAGATAAGGTTTTAGCCCAAGGCACTCACGAACTAGATGGCAAAAAGGTAGGGTAGATATTTATATATTTTCTTATTTATTTATAATCTAATATAGTTGTAACAATTTTTTTTTAATTTATTTATTTATCAATGTGACAACAAAATTAGAGAGAGAAAGATTGTTATTATATGAGAAAAGAGATAGATAAGTGGGCTACCATAGATCTAAAAGAGAAATTATTAATCAATATTTAATTAAAATTGAATTATTGAAGCAGCAAAATCATCATAAAATATAAAACGAAAAGCTGTCTATTGACTTGACAGACCGAGAACGGTGTGGTTTCAACTAAATTACTCGTATAATAGTGATATTTTATGGAATCAGCAGTATTTGCCAAAATTATTGCATATGAGGAAAATTGAGGTAGTATCGTGTTATATTAATAATCGTATAACAAAAGAGAAACTACAATGAACGCGTTTTATATTATATCGTGTCCAGATCTCAATTTTTTTTAATCTATTCCCATTCATTAGAGAAACTAATAAAATAGCTTGGCCATCTCTGGATGCATAAGTGGCACTCGATAGAGAATGCCCACTACAAATAGGTTTACAAACACCATTTTTAGATCTTTTAAAATAATTCGAAGACCTTCAGGCAGCTTTTATAGTACGAATGGTCAGTGTGAATTGCTTTAAACGCGTTCGAGTCACTCAGTGGAGTTGTTTGAATACACAACGACCGCAATATCAAGTTATAGGTGATTCTACATTTCGCCATTCTCTAGGAAAGACTGTATTTTATTATCTTACCTTGGCTAGGCTGGGAAAATCCATTTAAAAAACACTTGTCCTTTGCACTGCACTACACTTCAATTTCACTATCATCGAAACACCGATACTTCAACACGTTTCAACAATAACGATTCGACTGATAATAAAATTCTAGCTGACGAATTGCGATAAGAAAACAACTTCTTTGTTCAATTCTTACTTGTAAAGAATTAACATATCCGTTATTGGTTGGATTTAATTGTTTTGGAAGGGGCGAAGCAACGTGTGTAGCTAATAGCGATGAAAGATGGAATAAAAAGTACCCAGGTTTAAGATTCACATAAGTAACAAATTCTGAGGCAAGTTTCGATTTTGCACATGGTTGTTGGATGTTTTGAATCCTAACCGAAACGATTGTGAGAGAAACTAAAAAGAGGCTACAGTCTTCGAGAAATATCTTGAGAAAAAAGATTATCCGATAAGAATGTGGTAATAAACAGTAAAACGAATATGTTGGGGGAAAAAGAGGAATAGAAGCAAAAGATACTAAAAACGGCTCGTGTCTAGATGTAGCTCAGGCTCTTTTGTAATTTCAAAGTGGATAGTACGAAGCATTTAGTCATATCTTTCTAGAGTCGGTAGGTGTGTTTTGTATCTGCCAAATTTTGACCATCAAATTATGAGCAAAATTTATAGTGTTGCAAAAAATTCCCTAATAAACTCCAAATCTAGAAAACTGATAAATCCTGCAAGTAATTCACACTCTAGACATCAGAGACGGCGCTACAGAAGGGCTAGAATGAGCAGATGTCTCCAGCCACCACTAAAAATTTGTTTCGCCTCTGCTTGTTTCTTACTTTGACTAGTCACACCCTTATTCGAGATACATATTCACATGTTTAAGGGTCATTCTAGTCTAGAACTTTGAAATAGCCAATGTTTTTTCTAGCTTTCTAAAAGCATCAACCCTGGAGAATTTGTTTACCTTCAAACAGTCGTTATTTAACAAATTTTCAATTTTTGCTCGTAATTCTTGTATCTGTTAGTAGGAGACTTTTGTCCTGATTAAAAAATCGAATTTAACTTTTGATACTAACGAACGAGAGATTGGAAAAATATCAAACGGCCCACTCCTTTTTTGTGGTCAAGTCTAGTCGCTTGTAAGTTCTTACATTTTTATTTTTTGTCCTCATTTTTTTCTGTTTTCTCTGTTGAAAAACTGTTGCACCCATTGCAAAACTTTTTCTGACCTAAAATCGCCCTAAAATTACTTTGAAGTTTATGTTGCTACAGTACGAGCCTAACTTTTCCTTTATAAATGAATTAAGCCAAAATAGGTGATCAAAAACAATAAAAATGTAGTCTCCTTTATAAACCTTCGATATTCTCCCATAAACTTGACAATGAACTTAAATGATCAAATCCGGAAAATGATTGAACTTCTCAAATTCGGAAAATGATTGAACTTCTCTTATAACTACCTCCTCTTGATAGATAGAACCATTTATGATCTTCTACGTAAACTTGGCCATGTTAAATTTGTTTAACGCAAATGATATAGTGTTGAACAAGACTATCTACAATACAATTTCAACCCTTATTATGGGGGTTACTAAGTTTTCTTAGTTAAATAATATATAATAAATGAATAATTGTAGCAACAGTTAAACAACAGATGTTATGAATACCTTTGTTTTACTTTTAACAAAACTTTCTGTTGTTAATTTCATGTTATTTAGTTTGAGTTAAGACAAACGTGTGTTTTTTTTCCCTAAAACGTTCAACAACTTACGTAAATTTTAAATGAGAAACTTTTTGAAATTTATAAACGTAGGTACACAGTTGACAACATACAACAGTCGTTCGGAAGTTTTTTTCAAATATTTAATATAAAGTTTAATTTAAACTCGATCTAATTCTATTCTAAACAAAGCATGGCCGTGGAGTCGGTAAAAAATACGACTTCGACTCTGACTCTTGATGGTTTTAGTCGTTTAATTTCGACTCCAATTCCGGTTGAAGCAAACAGATTCTTAGACAATAGGTCTAAGCAATAATATGGCTCCAAATAGCACTTCCTTCATAAATAGCCTTAAATCTATTTTAGTGATTTACGAAGCTGGAAATAATCGTGCCACACTGACTTGTGCTGCTTGTATTGCTGTCACAACTCTGGCTCTATCTCGAACAATTTGGCGATCAACAGAAAAGTCTATCATATTCAACTTCTCAGTTTCTCTTATCCGTTCAAAAAATTTTCTTCAAATTTTATCTTCATCATATCTTCTGGATCAGTATTTTGAGTCGCTAACCGTTTCCGCTTTGATCTCCGGCGCTTGCAAGGTTTTCAAACAAATAAAATTCTTTACTAAAAGTTTTGAATATCGGAGTCGGAGGCGGTACATTTTTCTCGACTCCAACACCGACTCCACTGAAAATTTCCTGATATCCGACTCGACAGCTCTGGTGATAAGTGAGTCAAGTGAGAAGAGACCGAGTATGTATAAACCTAGATAACGACTAGGTTTATATGGAGCGATAAAGTCGATATCTTTTTACAAGAATTTTAACGTACTGCGTGTCAGTACATAAAAGCCACAACTATCCCATCTGCACATTTTACAATAACTATGTATACAAAACATAAATGCTAATTATTTCTATAATGTTTCGTTGGCCATTAGTGATGAGTGTATAAAATGAACCCTCATAATCCTCAGGTGTTATGAATGGTTGAAACTTTATACACCCATTATTGACTAGAATGGATCTTTCACAACAATAATAAAATTGTACTGCTATAAAATTTTCTAATAAAAATTATAATAGAAAAAAAACAACATAATATAAAGGGAGCATTGGAAAAATTTAATTGAAATCGTCACAATCTAATCCTAGTAACTACAATATCACAATTTCCTCGTTTATTTGTCTTTTATTTTTTTTCTCTCAAAAATTTGATATACAATTCATTCAGTATTGTTGACTATATCTATAGATATACGAATAGACAGTAATAATAATACATATAAAATCTCCAACCAATTATTATTCCAATTCTCTTCATCTCACTCGGTTGCAATTATTTTATCCAATTACGTCAGGCTCGTATAGAATAGCTCTCATATCGAATGATTCTCTTCAAATTCAAGAATCACAAATGTGCGCGTATACACATGTTTTCTGTATCACATTTAATGACCAAATTGATATTGCAAAGGTACCGGTAGGGTGTTCTGTCTAAGCATTATGAGTTAAATTGAAACGCATCGATTACCAGAAAGAGGCTGATACAGTTTTAAACAAATCCCCGTGCAATTCATGCGACTGGATGGTGCAGTGCTTGCTTACAGTTCATATAAAATGCCAAATTTGTATTGCAATTGCAAAGGCAAGAATTATATTAAACAGCATGTGGACAGAATTTAAGACGGCGCCCTAGGCCTGGTCTGAGATGCCGCTTTTTCGTATTGGCTAGTCTGCCTAAATATGGTCGCTAATCAAGATCACACTCTAGGAACTGGGCATATTCTTAGGGTTCTTCAAATATAAGGAGGATGCCTTCGTAATTTGGAAATAGGAAAAATTCAATCCAATTGTTATAAATTAAAGAAACTCCTTGGATCGACTGAAAATAAGCTCGAAACAGAAAAACGTTTGCAACTGTGACACAAGACCATTGTGCAAAGCTATTTTCACGATTCTGTGGAGTAACTATGTTTTATTTGTAATATATTTTATTATCAGTGCACCTAAAATTTGGCTTACATTCCAAAATATACCGCCCTGCACTAGTCCCAGGCCTCACGGATCTAAGCCTAAAAAAAAAACAGTTGAATAGTCTTAAAACGCCTAGATAATTGTAAGCTTTTTCTATAATTTTGTTGGAGAAAGGATGCCTGGAACTTCAGAAAAGCTTGATTATACAAATGAAGAAAGCTGGAACTAATCAGCTACAAAACTGCGTAAATTGTGTCATAAGAAAACTAGTAAAATCGCTTCGGAAGAGTTTTCCAGATGAAAAACATTGCCAGCGGCTGTTTCTGTGTAGCATATAAAAAAGTCTTTATCTGTTTTTTTTTAAATTTTTTTCAATTGACAAAACCATTGTACTCGTTTAGTCACTATAACATCGTTAGTCTCCGTTGAAGTCAAGTCGACCGAATAGAATTACCCGAGTATACCTATCCGTGCACCGGTTGTGATTACGATTTATTGATAATATGGAGCATGAATTTCAATGAACCCTATACGATCCTCTAAGTAATTATTAAAGGGTGAAAGTGGTTGTGTAATCATCAAAATTCATATTTAGTAAAGATTTCAATGGTTAATTTCGATTTACATAATTACTACAACAATTCCTTAAAATTACTCATTATATGGGTAGTATTGTTTTGTATTTGTATATTCTAAATTGAAATAAAACACAAAGCAGTGCTTAATAAATCGGCCCGATGTATAATATGTATATTTGAGAATTAGCAAAAACTGTATTTATATCTATACATTGTGTACGATAATAACCTGAGGGATTACGAACATTATAATGCACACAAAGCTTTTTGTGATTTTGTGCGTGTAATATGTAAGTTGGTAGAATTGACAAAGACTTCAAAAACAAACTGGGAATAATCCGTAAATGAAATGTGAATAATTTGAGAACGTCGACAGATAAGGAAGTGAGACAAGGAAGTTCAGTTTATTTGTGTATTCATCATTTGTGAACGGTTTTTAAAAGAACGACGCCATCAGATTATTAAAAAAAAAAACCTCTTTGATTCAGTTTCCTCATCTTTAAAACCGTACTTTTCCAACGTTGTTAGCATCATTAATATGCCAGAAGAAAAAAAAAACTGTTAATTTCACGGCATTTGATAATTATCGATAATAGAACGATGAACGATATAGATCGTCGTCATCATCATCATCATCACGTCTCATTAGGAGACAATATTCTTGAACCTTAAAGTAAAAGGTTCCAGTAATTGCTTTCGGTTTGGTTTTAGTTATTAGGTATGAGTTACTTGAACTCTTGTAATATGATTACGTCTAGGTAACGTAATATTTGTGTTGCGGATGTGTTGGTCTATATCTGTCTTTGTCTGTACCATCTTTTACTTACTTCTTATTCTTCGTGTTCTTCTATTCATTATTATTTTCAAGTGTGTGCGTTTTCAGGGACTATGTTCCAACATTCGTTTTCTCCTCTAGCTTTGAGTATTATAAAATATAAAACAAAAGCACAACAACGGAACTTGGCTTCGTTGCTCATAAAACGATTATTTTATTATTAATTGCGCCCCAACGGATTCTTATTCCTAAACTATATAAGGCTTTATACCGTCTTTCAGATCAATTTATTACATATTATAATAACCGTTTTCTCTTATTCTCTTTTATACTGTGAAAACTTTACACTTTATCACAATCTGAATAAATTTTAAAATTCTATTTCGAGTATCTCATAATAAAATTTCCATTCTCTTTAACACAAAAAACAAAACAAAAAAAAATAATAAAAAGCGTCTTACAACAAATTGGTGTAATAATTATTGCTTTCTAACAGTGAAGACTTCTTTATTGTCTCATTTTGATGAACACAAGAAATCTCCAATTCTCTATCCAACTCAAGAACGTTGTACATTTTTCGCTTGATATCTTTACAAGAGAGCAACAAAGATATTAGTATTTCTCCACTGGTGGCATTTCGTATAGCGTTTTGAGAATGGGTAGTCGCAATGAATCTTCAACGGCGGACGCGCCTGCAAATGATAGCCGGTCCAGCCCCGTGTTCAATGTCCATATATTAAAGAGTCAACCGTCGATCGATCCGAAACAGATGGATGAAATTGGGCGAACCAAACCAGGATAGATATATATATACAACGAAACGATTTAATCGATTTCAATACAAGTCACTAACAATGATTATAACAACCATAGCAACAACAAGATACACATTTTTATACAGGGTTCTCATTTTTTTGATTCCCTTACGTTTATGTTTTTTTTTGGCATTATTTTTTTCTGTATTAACTTGATTAAAACTCAGAGTTTTTCCATTACACACGCTTAGTGTGAAATTATTTAAATCCTCGAAGCCTGAGGGTGATTGATGATGGGTCTTTTGAAGTGCTTTAATACGGATACACAGCTTTGAATTAAACTCTAGTCGATTTTTGCTGTTAAACGATGACAACAAAACGAAAATAGATCTGACCTAGCTGAAAATATAAGAACGACTTTTCAGTTGTATGCGCGTGAATTGTCTCAATAAATTCTCCTTGTAACTTAAATGAACGTATCGTAATTTTAGAGTGTATTCGAATTTTTGCACCCACACGTTTTTTTGCTTTCAAATAAGCACAAACTAATCTTTTATAAAAAAAATTCTTGATCGACACTTTACCGGTATTGCTTTTGTCTTGAGAATATAAAACGTTTTTTTTTAAGCAGGATATATTCGTAAAATAGTAAGTGAAACAGAACGATATCTCGTCTCTTTAATCATGCACATACATTTTAACACAAAGAAGAAATGCAGCTTTCATTCAACTAAAGTAGGCAAAAATACAGGAATAAAAAAGAAAAACAAACAAGAAAAACGGTGAATAAAGGAGCTCCAGTCGGTAAGCCTTTCTGGAAAATGATAAGGACGTGTCTTAAACTGTGAGTTTATTGCGTCGTAAAAACCTCATCCTTATATTATTCGAGTAAAGAAAAAGAATATAGAACTTGATTTATCAAGTATACAATTATTTCTCATCGTAATTCTACAATCTTTATTTTAACTATAGAGTTGTTTCTTCACAGAAAAAAGTGGATAGAGAAATAAAAGTTCTCTTTCAATACTACGTTAGTTGACATCTTTATTCATTTCTCTCCATTATTATTATTGTGATTTTAATTCAAGCAACCAGCCAAGCGAAAATTTCTGATAAGTTTCGTACATTTTTCTAGAAAAATGATAAAACGAGATACCACAAAAAGAAGAAGAATTACGTTATATAATTGAGAGAATTTTAATCAACTTCACAGGTGATTTGAACAAAACGCTGACGCCTTTGAACATTTCATCAAGATCGATTCTATAAAGGAAATATATAGCGCGTCCTATTGCGCTTATGAACCACTTAGAGTACTTAAAAATATTTCAAAAGTATTACACGAAAATATCTCTTCCAACTCGTAAAAGAACGCATAATTGATTCGTCTTAAGCCGTTTTCTAAGGTTTTGTCCACTACTGAATTAGAGCATTCGATTTGGCTACCAAATTCTTGGTTTACAAAAAGTGAAATGGGGTGGGAACAATAAAAGTATGCAGTAATATTATCGTACACTGGTTTAGTTGACTTCAAATCGGCGAAAATATTTTCCAAATGATTTGAAGCGGTTTTTTGTTTGTTGGATTTAATTTTGGTGGATGCGCCGGGATTATGAAGCACCATCAACTACAAGAAAAAAACGTTCCGCTTTCTAATTGATCGTTGGAAACTTGACAATTAGTAAAACACTTCCACGCTGAATAATTACAAAACAGAAATGTCAGGTGTTTCTCTATTATTGTACTTTAATTGACCCCTTCTATAATTGTCGTTCTTACCACCCTTGAAGTTTTCTGCTTCATTTCAAACAATTGCTTCTAATTGTAAATTTTCCTTTAATAACGAACTCTGTTGTATACCCATATATATCATTTCTTTTGTTTAATTAGAATCTCAAATAAATAAACAATCTCTATGACCTTTCTCTATTTATCTTTCTATCTCTTTTTCTCTCCGTTTTTTGTTGTTGTTGTAGAACAATACGAGATTACGAATCATTTTTAACCGTCCTTTTTAATGTGGTTTTCTCTCTCACGATTTATTTTGATTCGGAAACGACACTGTATTTTTACGCGGACGTGTTTTTTGCCGTTGTTCTGACCGAAAACTCATTTTAATTAGAATAGTTTTTTTTCAAATCACCCACACCAAAAACAGATTTCAATATTGAATTCCTTTTCAATTTCAACGAAATATGTGTTGTTTGTTTTTCTGTTTGTTGTTTATATTTTAACAATACGTATTTATAAATTATGTGTTGTTCAAATTCCTTTTTGGGAGTGAATTATTAAATGCGATGCTCCAGGGGTTGTAATTTTGGACACAAGGGTTGGGAGTCAAGTGGCGCGTGTCTTGCATGGTGCTAGAATTGCCGTCTTTTGATTGCCCATAATGCCGCCCGTTAGTCTCAAAGACGGCAACGAAATGAAACAGAATAATTCAAGTAATTCGTTTATTACTAGTCGTAAAACAAGTTGAATAATTAAAAGAGTTGTTTTTTTTTTATAGGCAACATGATATTTTGTGAAATTTATTTGTTTCTGCTCTTGTTACAGATTGATCCAAAAGTAGCATTTCCACGAAGAGCACATCCAAAGGTGAGTGTTATTTTATAGTAGTTTTCTATTTATCGTCAAAAATTCTAATTACTTGCTATAAGTAAACTTTTAAAGAGCAGATTATAAAAGAGGGAAAGAAATTGGCTGGCGTTTTTTACGTTTTTTTTTTCGCTCGTGCAGCCACAATGATATCAACAACAAAAATCCTGCTAGCAGTAGCAGCGCTTTAAAATTATCTACTTAGCGAAATGAGAGTATTTATAAAAGTTATTTAATCGCTACTGTCGTTTATGGAACCGTTTTTCGGCTCTGTACTTGTAAAAGTGCAAAATATAATTAGATTATTTCTCTGGGGAAGTTCGTATACAGTTCTCCGAGTACGGCGCCTGGCAAGCTTCTATTTGTCAATATTAATCAAAGTCATAGATTTTTAATTACGATATATTACAGTCTCGGAGAAACTAGAGAAAACTGTCGTCAACAAGTTAAATTCGTTTTAGAAAGACAACGAGAATATAGGATGAAACAAATATCTGGTTCTCTAGTGAACGCACTGGTTTAATTTCGCAAATTTAACACAATTACAATTAAGCACGAAATAACGTCATTAACTAGATGAAAACGAAGTAATATTGTTGGTTGTGGAAAATACTGTACTTTAGAGTCCTCGTCTGCTATTCATTATTTTATAAGAATATTCAGATTTCGGAGGTGTTATTTCACAAACAACTAAATAATTCTCTTATTCCAGCCACTAAATTTCTAATAACTGTAATAATTTCTCATGCAAAACAAACTCTAGCTTTATATATAATTGTAAAATTTCGTTAGTAAGAAAGTTCTTCTTCACAAAATGTAACATACTAAGGCGCAATATATCAACGTAAGTTGTGCCTAATTTTAATGAGCACTCTCTTATCCAACATAACAAGCCGTACCTGTAATAAAATTATCGCGTCCTATCCAAGAGTTTCCGTCGTAGATATAATTCCGTTCCACTTTTACAACAGCATCAACATCACCATAGAGCAATAGCTGCAAAGGATGACAACGACGGGTAATAGGTAGAAATAGTGAATGTTCGTAGTTGTGTTGGTGGCGGTGGTAGCAGGACGGCTTACATTCTACAATGTTATTTTGGCACAAGATTTATGCAGGAGCTGACTTTAGTTATTTTGTTCATAAGCGACGCTTACTTAATCGTCGTCCTTAATTGAAATTTGGCGTGTGTTTTCTCTTCCACAATATCCAGACGGAAATGAACCTTGGGCTAGAGCGAACACGTTCTATATATATATATATATATACCTACATGAAAAGACAAGCCCATCATAATCCCAACAACTATTCTGTCGTTTTAGAACTATGAATAGAGAAAAGAACGGCCATTTCCTCTATTCTGTGTTGTATTATTGATTTTATTTCCGCATCGATTAACGATAATAAATAAAGCAAATATTAAAGCCAGTACAAACAAATTAAGTTATCGGTTTTTGTGACTATATTTAGTTTTTATATAGCATTGAAAAAAAAACGGTTTTTTGCCGCATCTTCGTCCTTAATTTTTTTCCGTATATTTGAAGATGCTCTACTTTAATCAAACACTGTTAATGCTCAATGCTGTTCAGTTAGTAGTAAGCAAACAGTATTTCATTGGATTTCTTCTGACTTCAGCATTGTCGATAAGGGCGTAGTGAAATTGGTCTTTTTCCGGTCATGCACACACATCTTGAGAAATTATCATTGTTTTCGTTTCGAAGTCCAATATTTTCACCTTTGTGCAGAATTATGAGTTAAGACATAAACTTTTGCAAAAAAAAAGACACAAATCCCAAGGAAACCCAATAATAACGTAAAGCTACAGTTAGTCGTTTGCAGGTAGTTTTCCTCGAAAAAGTTGAAATATTTGAAATAAGACGCTTGGTTAACGGTTTTTTGAGTGGCAAGTTGTAGTTTTCTTTAGCTTGTTCCGTTATTTTTTTTATCACTTTTAAGTTTTCTCTATTTGTTCGATTTGGTGTGTGTCGAGTTGTTGTTAAAATTCTATGATTTTATTCAATTCTCGATGGAATACAATTGATATAATATTCGATAAGGATCTATAAATAATGCACATTTGTATATTTTGTTGATCGACGATGTTGTATTTCAGTATTTAATAAATTTCAGTTTTCACATTTACACGATCGAAGGCCGTGGAAATAATTGTTTTGCAATAATTTTCTCGATGTTAATTAGTACGATTTAATGAACATTTCCTTTGCCTTTCCCCCCTCTATATCATTAAGGATCAAGAAGCCTTATTATTCTAATCGAGATATTGTAACACCCCCGTTTTAGTATCGACCAAACTTTCCAAATAAGCTCTTCTATATATTATTGCGTATAAACATGTAACAATGTAGTCAATAATAATCGAAATATATCAACAATTGAAAGACCCAGCGGTCGTTGTTACTCCAACCAATAAAATACAACATGCTCTGATTACAAGATACAATAAACTAAATTGAAATGGGATTGGATTTGATTGAAAAAATTCGCATTTTCTATGTGTTTGTTGTATGATTGTAGGTAATTGATCTTAAATTTCGTTACTGTGGTGGTCCGTTGATAGTATCCATCGTAGATTTCGAAAGTATTTAAAAAGATGAATAGGGCTATTCCGTTGATTCAGTTATCGGAAAAGCCTCCGTACACACATTCGATCTATACGCTTTCTACAATGTTCCAGCCACGTTTAAACAAAGCGAAAATACTACAACCAACATGCAAAATGTAGAGGAGGAAAAACGTTTCGATTAGTTGCCTTCAATATATTACTATCTACTACTACTACGCACCAACCGCATGTTGTAATTTATAGAATAATAGAAAAAGAGAATTGTGTAGGGGGAAAAAACGGACGAGATAGTGTAATAAATTTTTTAATGGAAATTCGTTGTTAAGACAATTTCCACAATATAATACAATAGAGAAAATAATGTCGAAACAAAAAAACAACAGGATTTTTGACTTTTGTTTCAATTTCAAAGCTGTGTACATAACAGAAAAAAAAAACTGAAAATAAATACGAGAAAAGGAGAGACAACTTCAATCATTCATTGATTTGTTGTTTCGTGTCTTCCAATTCTCGGTTAAGGAAGTGGAATATCAGGCATTGAGCATCACAAAATATTGATAACCTGATCCTCTAGAGGATAACGGAAGCAATATCGCTCGACTGTCACCACTCTCTGGGCCTTTTCTTTTCGTTTTGTGTTTTTTTTGTTTTTCACAATTTCCACCCTCTCTCCTGATGTGTCTGTTGATGATATTATGTACGATTTTTTGATCTGGTTTTAATTTTACATATTTATAAGGCATCATTATGGAACATCAATTAATTTCCACTCTTTTTTAAATTAAAACAACATTAACGTTGATTTTAAATCAGCAAATTGAATTGAAACCGATAGATAGAAGATTGCTGTTCCATTATGTATATTTTTATAAAAATAAATAAAATATCGATAGAGAGAGAGATGGGGGGCTATACAAGAATTCAAAGTAGTTTGCACGCAATTTTATCGAGACAATTTTATAACCCATCCAAATCTTTATTATTATTATTATTATTATTTTTATTATTCGTTTTCTTTTTACCTCGAATATAGTTACTATTTTATCGATAAAACATACATTCTCAGACTGACGCCTCATAGAGTTCACTCTATACATTGAAATGCAATTTCAGGAGAGCCCATTTCCTTGAAAATATTAAGCCCGAGTGGAATTTTCATGAAGTGTGTTATACATTAAGACACACTCAGTTGGTTTCTGTAATATGATGGTAATTCGCTCCTCTTGTCTCCTCTATCTTTATACAACACACTGTATATAGTTGAGTTTCTTCAACGTTGGCTGCTAGCCAGAAATGTTCACTTAGCGTTTATTCCAACAATAACTATTCAATTGTTTTTATATCTAGTATAAAGATTGTCGAATTAATAGAGTTTCGGCCCCCTGTGGCCGTTTTTCACATAATAAATCGTTAATGATATAATCGAATTGAAAAGTGGAAGCTGGTTTTAGAGTGGATTGAATAAAATCTAGACAACACACACATAGGGTGTAAGATGGGGAGCGGAGGTGCGGAAAAATCGAGGTGGTAAATCCTTGAGCGCTTTTAGTTGAATTGAAATATGCACAACGACGATAGAAGTATTAGTTGTGATAGTAGAAGAAGAAGAAATAGAACGATGTCTGCACGAATCTGATAAATAATGAATGTAATAATCATACTGGAAACTGAAACTGTTCCCTGAAAATCTCTTTCTACCGTATTCAAATTGCAATTGTAACAACATGGGATAGAATATAAAAGGTAATAGATTTTAAGTTGCTGAAATCGCACGTTCTCATTATGAGATTTTTCGTTTATAATTGGATAATAGAAAAAAATTAATAGAAATATATAGAAAGTTTGCTCTATATGCAAGTTTGCTGCATTAATTTACATTCTTTTTCTTTTCGAAATGAATACATCGTACCGTTTTCTATAAAGTTCGTTTATTTTAAACTGAATCTCTATACTTCCTCACAGCTGTTACTTTTAACAGCTGAAAGACGTTGATTGATGATAGCAACTCCGATGATCAAAGTCTAATGAAATCCTGTAAAAAAGCAGTTTCGGATATTCCCGAAAAATCAAGCTTTCATCTCAATCAAAGACCGAAAATCGACATAAACTTACAGATGACGATAATGAAGAAGAAGAAGACGAAACGGTCGTTGTACAGTGATTGCAATTTAATAAGCATGAAATCCAAAATTGTAATTTAATTTCGACTTAATTAACGCTGTACTTTACTAGTAAAGTAAAACTAGAAGGGTTTTGTCGGATACTACATGGTGGTGTGTCGTGTTCAAATTGATACGCTACGAAATAGAGAGACCACCACAACATCTTGATACGTTTAAGAGGTCGCACTTGAATTATGTCAAAGTCGTAATGGAGAGTTTGTGAAAAAATCGGTTCTCATTTGAATCCAAGTCACGGCGCTTTATCGAATCCAACATAAAACTAGGGAGAAACAAGAACGAAAAAACACAATTACACAAATTGACAGTGTTAGTGATAATGTGGTTTGTGTGAAGTTCACGTTTACATTCAACACAAAAATAAAAACTTGATGATAGACAATCGGAGTCTGCTATTAAATTGTCCCTTTAGTAACACGTAAGTGATGCCAATAGAATAATAGTCGAAACAGAAATGAGATGGGGTTTGTTTATGTTAACTGTAGTGTCAACTTTGATTTTGCCTATTCAAATTCTCTTATTCGTTGTATACGCTGATGAAACAGTTGTTTGTTGAACAAACAGTCAATCTAAACTGTACCTATTACATTTGACCGAGTGCATAGTTTGTGATTACAACACTTTGACTGTTCACTAGATTTATTCTTGTAGGATTGATTGTTACAATGAAGCTAGCAAAACAACTTTCCCTTTTTTTATAGTACTTATAGTTGAAATAACACAAATACATTTACGTGTGTACATACCGATAAATAGATGGGGTTGTATTGTGACACGCAAAGAAATCGTTTAATAATAAATGAAATATGTCAAAATAACATTGTCAACATTACCATTATCACAAATAATTACCAAACAAAGAATTCATTAACGTAAATATAGAGATAAACGCTTAATGTTTATTCACTACGAATTCAACCGGTCGGGCTATATATTTTTTGGGAAACTGGGTCAGTTCTGTAATAGTAATTAACTGTTTTCTCTAACAAAACAGAAGATTTGTATTACCATCGACAATTTACAACAACTCAATTAACAATTATCCAATTTTTTCGGCGTCGCATCAAAATAGAAATCTCGGAATTGAATCGATTCAGTAGTCCATCTCATTGATGCTGTTCCAATCTGATCAATTCAGTTCAATTTATCCGAATGGCGATTGAAATAAACCATATTTTTCGTCTATCTGCTGGGCTTAATTAATTGTGATGTGAACGATAAACGTGACACGTATTCTTGTTAATTGTGCTTCGACTATAGATTGACGCGAATTATTGTAAGGGTACTTCAAAATTTGCTGCATAAAATAACGTGGTTGATTTGAATTGAAAAACCAAAACTAAGAAGACATTCGAAATAGGAAGTTACAATTTAGGGGATCCACCCCTTACATGTTACATATTTTATCAGAGGTCCTTTTTAAGTGGGTGTAGATCGTTATTTTGTTTTATTGTCAACTGTAATTAGTCGAATTTAATCTGTTCGAAGTTGCCAAAATCGCACAATTTCTTCCTGATCGTTATTCGAACGAAAACATCGGCTTTAGAAAACATTTTTTTGCGTTAACAATCTTGTCGATATCCAAGTATTCTTAAAGTAGTCTCAAGGTACGTATTTTTTCGCTTGTATATGTATATAAATTCGAACATAGCTAATCTTTAGTACCATCTGTTGAAATAGAACCTGTCTCTACTATTCTCCATCGTTTTACTGGTGTCCCAAGAGTTTCGTTTCAAGTAATTCTCAACGCTATCGGCACACTTACCCACGCATCGTTAACATATTATGTGAAGAGCATTTCAAATGAGGCGAATTAACAACCACCAGTACACCACACCGTTACCCATCAACTCTACACTAAGATCTGGGGAGTCCAGCAACTATTCCACTACGTCGTAAAAGTTAGTTTCAACTTCCTTCTAACTAATAAACCTCTACAATTGTATAAGATACTCGTATGATGCCAACTTATTTCTATGGCTACTTGTCATTGTTTTATTTTCGTTTAAATACATAAGATAATCGTAATAGTAATAGAAAATAGATTCGTTCTTCTTCTACAAATCTATATACACGAGTAGATGTACAAATACTTGGAGAATTATTAATAATTGAAAAGACACGAATTTGACGGGCGAAATCTAGATCTGTGGTGTGTGTGACACAATTCAACTTGTCTTTTTCAATACGAATTATAGTCTCTGGGGACTTATCGGTATTTTTTTTCTCGTCTCTCTATTTCTTAACTAATAACTCACGAAAATTGTGGAAATTGCTTGAATTATTATTTAAAGCCACTCTAGTAATCCCTTCTACCCAACTAATCGTCTTCCATTGATCCTCTTTTAGTTATCTCTCGAATATAGTGAGTAGCTAAACAACGTTTTTAGATTAATACATTTATATCAACTATTAATCCGTATATAAAACTGGTCATAATATAAATAAGAATTTAGTCGTAAAACCCCACCTATACAACACAATGTATAACATAGACGTAGGATAAAACGGGGGTAATGTTATAGACCACAGACCGGTCGTATTAATTAGTTTTGTATTGTTTTATCAGTAGTGGGAATTGTAAAGGGTAGGAGACGTATAGAAACATTTTATAGCTTTTGTATATTAATATTATTACAACACTACAATACCTCTTCCCTTATATTATAACGTAGATAATGTAAAATGCTCGTTCATGATTCAAGTTATTATTCTCATGCTAAACTCGTAAAATTCCATTTTGGTATTTGTTTAATAATTTATTTGCATTTTAAAACAAACAAAATTATTAAAATAATAATAATAACGTTCTACTATATATATGTGTTAACAGTTGCGATAATACAATGGATAATAAATTTCTTTCTCGTATAATTCGCCAATGTTATAAACCAAACGTACGAGCAATGAGGCCCATAATTGTTGCCAACGTAAATCTTCGAAACAGTGTTTTATATAGCAGTCAGGACCTCGTCTCGATTTCACAGCCAACATCTGGATCTCATGTGGTTATCCCTTGGAGAGAAAAAAAAATCAATAATCCACTTTTTTTCTCCTCTAGCTTACACACTATCCACGAATTGTTACTATTCGGTAAATTTCACTTATTGTCTAATATCTGGATGCGAATAGGTGTTTTTCGATACTTGTCTTCGATTCTTCTAGACGTGACCTGCATATCTATCTTATCCATCCAGGTGTACGGAAATAATTCTGTCAGTGTTCTGTTTTTATTTACAATACACTGTCAACGTATCTACGATTATTGTTATTATGGAAAAACGGTATCGTTACATAATGGAATAATGGAATGGAACATGATGGTTTGCGTGCATATACGAATTTAAAACGAATAAAGCAAATTGTCGTTCCCTAGAGAGATTACGAGAGTTGTATATAGTTCGATAGAATTATATATCTCTGCTATATTTTTCACAATATGTAAAGAGTATAACGAAAAGATCTTGTCCACAATTTCCATAGGGTTGCACTTGGTGATAAGTCATGTGTAAATATCTACATATATCTTTGTTGCGCTTTACTGTTTTATAAAGCGTCGTTGATGCTATTGTTGTATAGCAGGAATACGTATTATTCAGACTGTACGAAGTTCAAGCATCAGTTGCCTGTATTCAAATGTATAAGTCTTGTGCGAAACAAGTAGTCTCATTGGTGTTATTAGCAAAATGCGTACATGGATATATGTATAGACACACATTTTTTTGTTTTTTTGTTTTTGAAAGGGTAGTTTTGTTGATTTTAAAAGTAGACTTTTATTGTTCACATCATATAAATAGAAGGGAGGCGTTCATTATTTCGTCGACGTACGTCGACAATTCCATTTGATGATATTGTCCTTAATGGTAATTACGAAGGCGAAGAATTGTATATTGACGCATAAAAAACTCATCTCGAAATTTTATTACTTTCATCGTATTTTCTTTGCATTTTTTTTGGGGCTTGATGTCGTCAGCAATTTCATTTTTTTTTGAGACAAAGACCCATGCAGATCGATTTGATTTAGGTCAAACTTCTTTAAAATCAAAGATTAACATAGATATGTGAATTTTCCAAAGAATTTCTTTGATACGTTTCGAATTGATAAGGACAACAATTTACTTTTTTTTTCGATTTTTATTCGATCAAAGAAGTTTCTAAATTTATTAAATTGAAATTTACGATAATGAGAGGTTTTAATATTCTAACTTCATTTCTCAGATCCGATGGGTCGATACACCTCTCTGTCTTTCGCACTTTATGCTGCTTTCAAAAAAGAAAAAACGATTGGAGTTTGTGTTCTAACGAGAAAAACGAAAATCCCCTTATTGGCCAAAGATAAAAATCATCCCTAATCATTTTATCTGGAAATTTCGAAATTAATTTTTTCCATTTCCTCAAAACACAGTCACACACACACAGAGACACAAACCCATATAGATATAAGACACATACAAACACAAGAGTAGAAGAGACACACCAATAGATTTGTGTCTAGATTATCGTATCGTCAGCAGGAAGTTGATAGCAGGATCAGATCCAGGAACTTATGCGTATATAGCTGGAAAATCGGTAGGCAGGCAGGAAGGCAAAACCAAGCAGGATGGCTGGCAGGCAAGCAAGCAAGCAACGAGGCGGCTGGTGGTAGAGAGGACGTAGGCGCAAAGGTCCGTCGCGGCGCCATCGCCGAATTGGTTGGTCGCTATGGCGACGACCAGCTCCGAATGGATCGTAGAATAGTGTCGAGCTGCTCTCAGTTCCCGCCATTCCGTGAAACGGCGCGCACTCGCTTAGTCACGTGGAAGTTGGTAAATAGAGCGCGTGCGGATTTATACCTTACAGATCTGTTAGCGTTGAATATCGTCCTGCGACTGGTTCTAGCACCCGGGCAAAAAGAAGCTCCACTTCAATTCGATCTACATCATCCTAATTTTAATAATAATCATAATAATAGAACAAAATTGTATTGAAAAACGGAAAAAGAATTGTGTGCAAGAATAACGTCACAACATATCCTCAATAGGAATTCCAACGATCACCAACATTAGGCAGAGTAAGTCAATAAATAAAACATCATCTGGATAAAATTTTGATAAACGAGTGCACTTATTGTGATACCGATTGTTTTGTTTTAAAATTCAATTACACTACAAATTCACCCCTCGATTTGTGTGCGTGTGTGTGTAAAATCTTGAACAAAATCAATGGAGAGAAGAGAGGTATAATTGTTGTTGGACGCGATGAGCCAATTTGACCCTCTGACCCTAATCGTCGTGTGCTATCCTTAACTATAACACGCTTACTGTCAGTTTGATGCGCGATCACTTACAAAACTCTTCTGTCATTCTCTCTCACACTTAAACAATCCTCGATGTAATCCATAAATCACATCCCCAACACCTTAAACATCACTACTTATTAAACAATAACAATAATGATTATTATTATTATCAATTTTGTTGATTAGAGGTGGCCGCAGTTTACTGAGAAATCTTTTTAGAGAATGTGGCGCGGACGTTTTTGTGTTACGATTTGATTTTCGCCGGTGGTTGGCTTTATCGATTTATGCAAATTAACTCCTAAATATTTGATCGTGCAACATTCCTTTTCCTTTTCTGTAACTGTTACCAACCTTTTATATTACATTACTTGCTTTTTTCCATCTCTCTACCATTCCTTATTGTTGACAGAATTCGAAAGGGAAGCAATGAAGGGACAACAAAACGGCAACAATTCCAATTTCCAATTGTTTTCTATGTTTACAAATACTTATAATAAGAAGAAAAAAAAGTTGACGTGTATTTACCTTTTGATGTATAATTTATTTGTATAGTCGGTATCTCATAATTATTAACGGGGATCATTTGGAGTTTTTCTGTTTTATTTTTTTTTTGTAAACATTTTTGTAATTGTCAATTAGCTGTAATTGTAGATAGTTATAGCGGTATGATAGCTTAAATGGATTTTCTTTGTACGGAAGTCGAGTTATCTTCCAATCTACTTGTCTGGCGCTTTTGATGTTGCTCGTTTACATCAAATTAAATCTTTTAAAACTGTTATTTAAATTTACGTTAGAACGATACTTGCAAATTTAAATTTCTCTATTATATTCCATTTTCAACAACAAATTTCATAAATTCCACAATTTGATTTCTGTCCACTTTTGAGTAGTTCCTCTAATATTCAATAAACTAGTACAAGCGATTTTCAGTTTCTTGTTCAATCAAAAATCGAGCATGCATACCGGCGGGACCATCTCAACGATCGTTATACTTCTGTTCAACCATATCACTCTATCTCCCTCTATTTATAATCGATATCAGTTTTATTGGGGGGGAACTTTTTGAACTTTAATGTGATATCCGCTTCGGGCCAGAAGGCACTGTTGGCCCATTTATTATTTGCTATGTTTTCCCTATAATTTCATATGTTTTCCTGCTATCTTCAAAGTTTTTTTGTCCACTTAAACATTTGTTTTATTGTTGTTACTTCTATTCATCCCTACATGCGGATATTTATACATACATAGTAGGATGTGGAATTGTGTATAATTACAAGGGTTGCGCCTATATTTTATTTCAATTTCTCATTCTATACGATTTTGACTTTTGGGGTTGTTATTAGGGATGCGATCAGGTTACATTTATTGTATACATACTGGAGTGAATGTGACCTAATATAATGTACACAATACTCTTCTATCCAAGACATAAAAAACGAACTTTTTGTAATTGAATTTCATGAAATTTTCTATTGAATGTACGATCCATAGAAACCGTACGTTATGAACGTGAATGTACAGGACACACACTGGAACATTAGGGTGAATTGAAGATTTAACCAAGGACTTTGAGTTTATCTTGGCCGGGATTGTTTCTAAGACGGACCAAAGTTCGTGTAAAGGTAAACATAGGTCGACCATCGTCAAGCTGCTTACTCCAAAGGTACCAAGATTACATTAGTGACACTTCTAACCTTTACTGTGATCTTGAATCTCTTCTTATGTTGTTTGAAATTGAAAAATAAAAATCTAATATTGTTACGGGGCAGAAGATTCTCACTATGTGTGTGTTTTGTTGATAACATTTCAACAATCTTTAACTAAAATTTGCCCTGTGAGAGTTGTATTGTCAGCACAATTGTTATCTAGATGCGGGTAAGCAACATTCTGGCAATTTGAGTTTATAGCACGCATAACTAAAAACTTCCTGTTCTTAAACCTTCCGCACCTTTCTCCCATTCTGTTGTTGTTTTTTTTATAATAAATGTATGTTGTTGTTATGTGAAATATAAACTACCTTTTTACCAACATCACCTTTGAACTAAGACAGCTGATTGTTGAGCTCTGTTGCTTTGTGTTTTATTCATGTTATTTAAAAAATGATGTTTTTTTATAAGAGAAAATTAACCCGAAATTCAATTGATGGAACGATAGATTCAATCAAGTGTCAATAATTGTCGGTCAGTATACGGACGGCTATTGTATTAAAGTAGCATCAGAACAACAGAGAGAAATCAATGGAGTGTTTAACGTTTTACCCTTTGTAAAACAAAAGCTTTTCTATATAACAACCTCAATGTCAGCTTATAGAGAAAACAAATGCATGATCGAATCCATTTATAGGATTCCTGAAATTTTTAAAATTCTCGTTTTGTGTGTATTTTTCCTATCAACGTTGTTTTGTGTTGTTGTTGTTGTTTGTTGTTTTTCTCTCTGCACATTTGAAACAAAGGGAGGGTGTTACTGAAAGACCTAGCTTACACGTAAATTAATTCGAAAGCGAGAAAAATCCGTGATTTAAAATTCCTTTCAACTTGTACTAGCAGTAGTCGATTTAACAGTAGAAGCTATTGATGAAAAAAGAACAAAAAAATAGATTGAAGAAAAATCGAGAGAACGAAGGCAATTAAACAGTTGATTCTTGAACATTTCATCAAAATTACCATCGTAAAAACAATTCCAATTACTTTTTTGGATTCGAATTCTGTTGAGACTAGTTTTGTGAATCTGGTGTTTTTAAAATTAGGCATCAGTGGTGGAACGAAATGTTAAGAGTGTCGGAGAGAGAGAGAAATCAGGACTTGTGGAGAGAAAGAGAAAAAGTCGCAGGCACAAGATAGATTGAATGTTGAAAATGGCGGACGGGATTTACGAATTTATGCTAGGAAACGATCAGGCAAAGGCCGTTAATGAACTGTGAACCTGTGATAGGTAGAATATTATCCTTGGTGTATAACTATCTTTTTCTAACTTACATACATTCTGTCGTCTTTAGTCAGATGTTAGAACTCTCACAATTTCCCCTCGCCATCTCACATCTTTTATCTGGAATTATACGCACTACTCTTTCGATAAGACAAGTATCTTCCGGTTGTAGTCGCAGTTGTTACTGTTACGACTACTGCAACGGAAACTTCGCCAGCAGGTGAGATAACGTTCCCCAGATAATCTCCAGTTTCAACTCACTATGTAGAATTACACTATGTTAACTTTGGTAGACAGTTTACATCAATATTAATATAAATTTTGAGTTTGTGTGTGCGCCCACAATAAATGACAAATATACACGGTGATATTTCTGTTGAAAATTGATTCTAGTTAAAAGTCAAGTCATCAGAGAAGCGCCAAATATACCCTTATTCCCTATAGAATAACCACAATGTGCAGGTATCCATAATGTAATACTGTATATATAGCTGTGTATATCTTTGTATGTACACATTTAATGTGACGTTTAATAATTTTGCATATGAAACAGTGCTGTGTCGGGCGTGTACGCTTCTCATTTATCATAAGGAATGTCAGTAGTGGTAGTAATGGTGGTGGTGGTGGTGGGCGCCCGCCACCAGTATATGAACTTATTAATTAATTTTAAACAAATTGCCATTTTGGCATGAACGGCTGGCTTGCAGGTTTTCAAGTGCAAAGTGTATAATTTATGAGTTTTGAGCGTACGCTTCATGAATAGAGGATGTCAGTTGATCGAATTCCTGAAGGGCAAACCCTCTACCCATCTGTTGTCCTCCCCCCCTACCCTCCATTTACCCACTAATATCTATATAATAGTAGTTACATGTATTATATAACGTTATTGTTAGATTAGATCTCTTGGGACAAATTTTACAATAGATAATTAGAATTCTCTTAACTAACTAGAATGTCCAGTTTCAATATTTAATAATACAAAACAAATTAATCTGAGTTAATGTTTCGCACAACTTCTAGCTGTTCGCTAATTGTATAATTAACGAGCCGTCGAAGTCTTTATGATATTAAATTCCAATTCCAATTAGTTTAAATTGAAAAAGATAACCAATGTGTTGAGTCGCTTTAATCGTGAATTTCGTCCACCAATTTAACGTCAAGCATATTAAATTTCCATCTGGCGCAAGAGATTTAGATCGATTCAATCAAAATGTTTCGTCCACTTTGGCTAACAATCGTAAATTAGGAAAGTTGTTTGGATGAGAAAAAAATTGTTGATTTCAACAATAAAGTTAGAAAAGCTCGCACAATTATCTCTACCCTCTAACGAAAACATTTAGGCATATATTTGATCACAGTTATATTCTGAAAGTTTTATTTGTTTTGAATTATTCGGTTTTCAAGAGCAAGTTGAATAAATGTTTGAAATAAAATGGAAGAATACGAAATTCTACTGGCATAAATCCGTATTTGTACAAATACTGAAAATCTTGTTTGTTTCAGATGGTAACCAGGACGAAAAAAATATTCGTTGGCGGATTATCAGCACCTACAACTCTTGAGGATGTCAAATCGTATTTCGAACAATTCGGCCCGGTGAGTTATCTATTTTTAATTGTCACAATTTTCGACGAGAATTAATTTTAAAAGCATAGTAAATCCTGAAAATAAATCACCTAGTTACTAGTAGTGTTGAACTTAACAACTTTTTAACTATAGTAATCCGGAAATTCCGATGCAATACACGCCTCTTCGTATTTAGTAAGCAGGTCACAGATCGCCTTGCACATGAACTCGTCAACATTGACGACGATGTTGACGACAGAGGTTGTCGTTATCAATAGGCGGTAATTAGTAACGGCAACAGTTACAGTAAAGTTGCCGCCTTCATCGCTACAATTACCTTTACCATCATGTGTTAAATTACAAGGTAGTATATATGCGGAATAGCGGTGATGCTATGAATAATAATTAAAAAATACATTCATCTATCAATGATTGTAAAGGTTTGGAATTGCACTATTCAATGTTGAAAATATCGAGATGATTCTCGAATAAATATACAACCCTCAACATATAATTTTAACAACGTATATTCCATAATTCAACGACAAATTTCGTGTCAAGCGCTTGACAATTTTCACATACACACACACAATCAGTAGAAAAAAACCTTATTTATCTGTAGTTGTTCCCTTTTCCGTGTGTAGCATTGCGTTTTCGTGTCTTTGTCCAACATGGACTCAACTCTCAGGAGAAATGAAAACGAGCAGAATTTCCCAACAAACTTTTTACACAGCCAACTGGTTCTAGTTTGAACGAAAATTCCTATTGAATAATGTAAACTAAGCATTTCCCGACTGATTTTTATCTTTCCAACATAAACAATTTATGATCTTCAATTTTCACTAAACTTTAGGATCCTTTAACAGTTCATAATAATCTAACAAACTAGTTTAGTTGTGGTTAATTTTGAACTTTCAATCCTACACAGTCTTCAAGCGGGCCCTTTTGTTTGATTAGTTTCGCACAGAATAATATCGCTTCTGACAGCCGATTCTCGGTTTGCAAACTTATTTTATTATATAGTTAAGTCAAGAATAACGTATCATCATCGATTGGAAACTTATTTTATTTCTTCTTCGGTTTTTTTTTCAGTTTCCTTGTTGGCAACTTTTTCAATCACATTCCAGATAATTATAAGTAATTCAGATGACTATCTTTTTTTTTCGTCTGTTGTAAACTTTCCCATTTAGATTTAACAAGAAGATCTCAATAAGATGACCCTTGGGAAGTTTTGGGACTACTTGAGGAAAAGTTTTGTGTTAATTTAATCATTTAGAAGATTTTTGGCACACTGTAAATTTCCACAAACTCAAATTAAAATTCTTATCATTAACATCTATAAATTCCTTTAGATTTTGGCAAATATTCGAAATTATTTTCAGTAACAAACTAAATTAGTTGAAACATTTCATATTTTGATGTGTTGACCAAACTATTACTTCCGCCAATACAACTCTATAGAAGTCGCATTTCTTTTTATGGTTCCTATTGTATTTCCGTATGTGAACAATATGTCTTTATAAAATGAAAACTTTCTATTTTAAACATCTATTTTTCTGTCGTATATAGGAGGCAAAAAAGGCGGTTGTTTATTACTAGAGTTTGATGTTTTTCTTCTTTTTATGATATTTTAAAGTCTCCGAAATTTCGTTGAAATCCCAAGTAATTTGTTTTCGCAATCTTGTTTTCTGTCAGTATTAAAATGTTTGAAGGGCTCAACTTTTTCAATTTCTCATATTTCATTGTTTAAATGGATTACAAATTTGTTTGTTGTCATCTATTGAGTTACAATTCAACATTATCGGAATGTTGTTGATTTAAATCTTAAAACTTTATCAATAAACTAACTAGATTCAAGACAACAAATGATTGTTGATTAAACTAATCACATCGTATAGTTAAATGTTGAGATGTGCACAGAACAAAAACCAGTTAGATAAACTTCAATATTCTATTGTTTCAATTTATCAAACCAACCCTGTTTCGAGATATTGATTCGATTGTCTCTTATTGTCTTGTATTATTATTAATTTGCAAATGTTCATTAGTCAGACCAATCCAATAGTATTTAACCATTGGAATCCGTTCATTTTAATCAAAATTGTTTTGTCTTGACTTGTTGCCGTTATTGTTCTTGTTGTTATTGTTATTGTTGCTGTTGTAGTTGTCGACGTCGTTGTTGTTGTTGTTGTCGTCGTCATATAGTCATCGTTTCCTATCTAAGTCTCATTTTGAAACGTAAACGGAACTTGCAGTTGACAAGCATAAATTTAATGGGGAGGCTAGAAAGGGAAAGATATATATAATATAAGACCGATTTCGAAACGGGTAGATATCTGGAGGCAAAACGTTCGTTATATACTATCGCTAGAGTTTAAGAGGAAAAAAAAATTAGAGCGAAGAAAATTTCGTTTGATCGTATTTTTTTGTCTGTTCAAACTTCAATAGTCTTTAAGGGTGAACACAGTCGTGTGTGTACTTGTTATGAAAAATCGCCAAAGGCTCTCACCACTAGCACTCCAACACATATATTTTCTACAGTTCATTTTTTTATTTTCCATCGTTATTCTTTCTACAATTGTCTTTGTATGGTAACTGTAATTTCAAAAAGAAACTAAAACGACAATAAAAGCGATAAGAGACAAAATGAAAAGCGAGATATTCAGTTGAATAGACTAATTCAACCTAACATTTGTATACGTGAAATTATGTTTTTATTTATCTAGTTAGATTCACAATATAAGAGACACACACAATATCCATTGAATAATATTTCGTAATTGTATTGTGTGCGTATATTTGGCAAGGTCAGCAAAAACCTTGTTAAACTAACGAGCTGACTGTGCAAAAATCGCACTTAAAAGCGCGCGACACAATTAAAACCATGTCCAATAGAAAACAAGAACAATATGACAGAAGATGAAGGGGTTGTACAGCTCTACACCGAACCCTTGTTAAGTGTCTACCAACTCACTCTAATTCATTACATCTATCTTTTCCTATCATTCTTGAAATAGTCTGTAACATGTCAGGATATAATGTATAATAGTGTATTGTGGCCGATCTGGCTGTAGACAACTGAAGAGTTCTTCTTCTTTTGAGAGATAGATGTGCAGAAGCTTTGAATGGCACTTGAGCTTATAGAGGCGCGTGACATAGCATAGCCTTATGGACAAAGCCCAACAACTACTCACAGTGAGATAGAGTTTTGATGTTGATAAGCGTTAAAACCAACACGAATGCATCCAATTATTATTCATGATAACGTTTCTATATTGTAGATTCATCCATCAATTCATATATAATTTGATTAATATTTTTCACAATTTCTGTATGTGTCTGTGTGTTTTTTAAAAAATAATGGAAATGATAGAGATTTATTGTCTATTTGAAGAATTTACATTGTAATGAAGATGAATAGAAAAATATTCTCTAAGGTTCAACTGACAGGAGGAAATCTTGGAGCAAAGCCATTATTCGATATTTACCTTAAAGTGAACTGCATTACATAATGTCGACATGAATTTCCTAACAGGAAAGCTTTGTTAATTTAAATAGTTTCCCAATAGTCTTTTTACTACAATATTAAAACTGAATAATCTTTATATAAGAGTTGACGGATTTTACGGAAATTCTCCGTATCTAAACTAAAAGTCATCAACTAAATTGATTTTAATTAAATCGAGTTGTTTAAGTAGAAGAAGATAGACTATAATACTTAACCAGATAGAGGGAAAACTTGGAATAAGTAAGGGTAGCCTTTAGAGCCGGATCCCTAAAACGGTCTAGATATCCGGGTCATGGATTTCATTGTGACACTAGACTTAGCCCCCTAGAAATTCTGTAAATCCTACGATCTACTGCTACACATCACTGAAGGGTTTAAGCGATACCACTACCACAACCCCAACATAAAATTGAGTAGAGTAGTCAACTCTATTACTATTTGATCCTCCTTTTCCACCCGGTTTTTTTTCTGTCTTTCTATGGGTGTGTTTCAATTCATTTAGTTTTTCAATTATGATTACAAATCTGGTATTCGAATAGATTTTTTTTACTGATTGTATTTGAATGTATGTGAAATACGATGATGAACCTTGAAATACAAGCAGTATAGCACAAACAATCCATAATTCAAGTTGCTAATGATACTGCTGCCGCGACCATTCGGTCCTGCAAGAGATAGATGGGGAGCACAACAGAATCAACTATATAGCAGATAGACAGGGTGAAGGGTGAGAGAAGTTAAGGGAAATAATAAATGACAATGTACGTACCAAGTTTCATGATGCTGATTTACTAAACAATCCTGACAACAAAAAAAAAACGGAACAGAAGCAAACGAGATAGAAACGAAATTCAATTTAGAATTTTTCATTTTTATTTTTAAACAATAAATTATTGTAACAATCTATATCGGTGAAAACCAGACACCATTTCTTATTAACCATTAAATAAACGATAATCACAAGAGCTCTTATTTATGCTTATAGTCGTGCCTTAATTTAGTTATTACGTTCTTGGTAATAACTTTTTAACCAGAAGCCTGTTCTGGTCTCGTACCGATAGATAAATTACACCGACATGCTTTCGGTAGAACAGCACCAAAAACGTTTTTCATTTTTAAATACTAATTGATAGTTGATCTAATTTTTATTGATTGGTACGTTTTTTTTTATTGTTCGTAAATTTGTGATTAAATTGGTTTTTGTTTTAATAAAATATTGCCAGTTCTATGGAAGTATGGCAGTGGTGGCGCCAGATGGGTTGCCCGCATGCAGGTGTTCGAGATAAATGTTTTAGAGGTGGCATTATTTACCTAGACGGCGCCGCCAACGCTATTGATTTGTCCCGAAAACATACATTCTCCTATCCGTTCACCTATTCCACCAAATCTCGATTCTATCTATTTCAATATTAACCATTTATGATTTTAAACTTTAAACCTTATGAAAGGGGAGTGAGCGAATCGACCAAGAAAAAAATAAAAATAAATGATGACAATCTAGTCAACACCATCAAGATCTTTTAACTATACTTGCGTGTGATACTGAATAAGATAAATCGTTTTCGTTCAAACTGAGACGTGCCCCCGAGCTTTCAGATTTATTGGCTGAAATAAGACAGATTAGGTTGATAGTTCGTTTTTCCTATTCTTATATTCGATTTTCATGTAAAATTGAAATTTTTTGCATGTTTCGGTTATAATAACAAGACATTGCTTATGGTTATATAACATAACAAGTCCCATGTACCTTCTGCCACTGACATGTAACAACCACTACTAATTACGAACAAGCCCCTTTCCACCTAACAAACCTCAAACTTGTATGTCTGTTCTCGACCATTGTCCGAAATTTATTCTTCCATCCGACAAATTTCACCGTACTTTTTCCACCCGCACTCTGACAAAATACAAATTAAAGTCATTTAAAAATGAAATTATAAAAGTAAAGAAATCAACCCCTTTCTAATTTTAGTTTTTTTTTTGTGTGTCTAAAACTTCTTTCACAGTTGATTTTAACGTCTCTAACCAATGAATTAGTTTAGTTTTCTCTCTTTCGTCTACATTCATTCCAATTTCAGAATTTTGTTCGTATAAAAAGACTTTATCAAAATCCATATAATTAATAAAGAACTTAAAACAATACAAACTTGGAAAAAGACATTTGAATATTGTCCTTTAACCTCCCCAATTCGCCCGTCAAAATGCCTTAAACACGAACAAACGAATATTTAACGCAAGAATTCACCCGAAATTCAATTAGAAGCTTGAAAATTCGCCGTTCTCTATAGAAGACAACTTTATTTTAACTCATGATTAAAACATGTCGCAAAATCAAAAGCAAAACGATGGCCAACGATAATGATTAAATTTTTAATACAATAGAATCGAACGTACACATAAAAAAAAACAACGAACGTAATAGTATTGATTTTATCTTTTAATAGAACATACAGATTTCTCATATCGATGGTTATGAAAGTATATTTGTTATGGTAACGACGAACAATATACCTATCCTCAATTTTGTCGTTTTATTTATTAAAAAGAGCATTTTCTTGGCTTCAATTGAACAACGTATCGAAACGAATAACAACATCAAATAATAAAAGTCAAAAGAGAGAGAGTGGTAGAGAAAGAAAATGTTAGGATTCGATCGAAACTCTTTCAAATTTTAACGATCTAAACCTATTCGTTTTTCATGTACATTTGTGTGTTATGTTTATTCAATAAAAGTCGAACATCAAAAATAATACTTGGAATTTGTTTACATATTTGAGTTAGGAAAATTCGACACGTGCTTTCCAAACATTTTTTTTTATTGCTTGTCGTTGTCGAATTACAGAAACGAACACATTTCCATCTTACAAGTTTGTGTGTAAACACTAAACAAACAAGAGAAGTGAATTATATAAGTGGGGCCCCTTATTAGGCAAAATGTGTTGCAAAATTACTACATGTTGTATGCACAACGAAACTACATACTTTGCACTATAAATTTGTTAATATATCAGCCATCTTTGTCGGAACTGTTCCAAACCTCCATCCATTCGGCTCAAATTACAGATTATTGCAATGAGTATAACAAAGACAACAGATGTTTTCCCAAAATCAATCTAAAATTGTGTCTGTGTAATAATAGAATTATGTATAATTTAGGACAGGTCAAGGGAACCATTGAATTATTAAAAAAAAAAGGTAATTAATCCTTTTTTTTCGTTAGAGAGAAAAACACGCAATGGCACACGAATTTATTAAAAAACAACCCAATATAATCTCAGATTCGTACACTCACTCACACAAGAATAGTTGGGGATGTTTTAATGTACATCCCGGAGGATACTTTATTAACATCCGGAATACAACTTGCTAGATATTCCCACTTGGGAACTCAAACAACCTTCAGCTTTGAAACAGACATTAAAACAAAACGTTTACAATTATAAAGTGTAATAATTGTAACAAAATCTCCCTTATATGTATGTATATAATTATATTAAAAAAACTCGACTTCTTTTTATCAAAATTTTCTTGAATATAGGGGATTTTCATATAATTTGTCTCAATTTTTGGTATAAAAGTCTACAAGTGAGATAGAGTGGAATAAAAACGAGAAAAAATCATATATAAAGAGTTCGCCTAATTTCATTTATCGTCACAATGTCAAACCCAGAGAACGAACATTTCCCAAACTACAATCACTCGACAAAGTTTCCCCGTGCGTTATATATATATATATAAGAAGTGAACAATCTTACAAAAGAGAAAAGACTTTTCATATAGTAAATCGTGATTGTATTGACTGACCGAAAAGTTGAAAGCAATTTTCTTTCGATTACGGCCATTATGTGGCAAAAGTATATATGTGATTCAACTGAGCAAACACACTCGTAGAAAGAACAAGAGAGGAAACTTTTCAGTTTACAGTTTTACTTCAGTTCGTAAAGTGAATGAGAGATAGTTGGATTTTTTCGTCTTACTTCCTCTTGTACTCTAACTTTGTCATCATCATCATCATCACCATCATCATGATCATGAACATCGTTGTCGCTCCCGTATTTAAGAGTTAAAGTCGATTGAGTCGAGGCGTTATATATATATATCGCCCGATTCTCTATCTAGCCCCCGAAAAGCGTTAAGAACTAAGAATTTGGTAAAGTTTCTTGTGAATTACCTGCCACTAGTAGCGAAGCAGGCAATTTATCAGTGAATTTCGTTTGGGATACACTGCCGGATATCAATTCAACCGTAAAATGGATCAGAGTAGCCCCTACATGCATACTGAAAAGCTTTGAACATAATTGGGGTCCAACAAATAATTAACAGTTGTCTGGCCAATTTCCATCTGCTAGAAACCGAATTGGATATCAAAAAAAAAACGCTTTATCAAATAAATACGTCCAATGTACTATAATTTATTGTAAATAAAAGGGTGTGATAGTGTTATAAACGAATTATCAATCGATCACCCAGTATGCTCTTATCACATTTATCATTCAGACATAGTTCTATCACGTACTGACGTGTACGGAAGTACATCATTATAGAAATTGTCCCATCTATTGTGATTGAGAAGTGATTCATGTGTGCTATTCGCCTTAGACCCTACCTCGATAATAATAGTAATACTATTACTTTATTCCTACTCAATAAATCCATATTTTATTAATTATTGAGATATTCTCTATGGAAATATAACATATAAATTTAACCGTCTTAGTCGCAATAATCGTAACAGTTGAGTCAAGAAAATTGCTTGTGTGTTGATTTACTTAACAGAAACTCGTAACTATGTCGATGTTTTACGACATTTAACAACTCAAGTTTGTAGTTTATAGTTTCATACGCTCTGTTTGAGGGAACAATGTGGCCTTTTAATGAAGTTAAGTGGAACGAATTCGAAATGTCTATTTTTGTGTGGTATTATAAGCATTTTTCTACAACACATGTTCAAAATTCCATTCATCATTTCAAATGTAAGAATCGTTATAAATTGAGTTTCTGACGATGAATGCTTCCATTTTAAATCACATGCAATTCCACAAACACATTACGGAACATACTGCAGCCTCATTAAATAATAACTCATAGTCATTTTTAATAATTCAAGTAAAATAAAGAAACATGTAGACAGTTCCTCTACTATCATCCCATCAAAACGTATAAAAGTCGGAAATATAAAAACGTTGATTAAAATATTTTATCATTCTGGTGAAACGTGGCCGAGAAGTAAACGTTAATCATATTTTTTTACACACAATTCAAGAAAATAGTAAAAATATTATGCTGTTTCTTTTTTTTTTGTAAATGATAGCAGCCCTTTGAACTCCATCACTACGTTTACCAGCTTTGACTTGATCTCATGCGTATCAAGATGACTATCGTCGAGAGAAAATGCAAGCAAGAAAAAAAAGAGAAAAACACGTAAAGATGAGGGAATATAAAAAAAAAATGAAACATAAAGAATTGGAATGGAGTCGAGGCGCACCTTTAAATGTTAAACTCGATCGGTTCTTATGGTAGAGGAAACGAAATATATGCAAATTAACTATAACTCACCCTGGTCTATAGTTCAGAATATTTCTATCTGTGTAACATATAAATGCATCCATCTATTTCTCATCCAACAACTTTTCTACATTCGCATACATACATATATTCATGCATTACTAATGTACTACATAGGCGTGCATATATACACATAGATGTAAGGGCCAGACTCGCACAAACTATATGGGGGCAAATTTATTCACAAAATCGTTCTACATGTACCTTTTTAAATCACGCAAAATATGCGAAAACTTGAAAATATTCGACAACAACCTTTTTGTAGATTCTGATGATGAAATTCTAATAGAAAACGAATAGGTAAACAAAACGGCTTTGTTTGTTTGTTTGTTTTTTTTTGAATTTCCAAAAATTCCACGATAACAATCGACAAATAAACCACACAACTAGATTTTCTTGAATTTTGCTACATAAGTGGAGCAATCTAAAAAGATACATATTTTTTAATTCTCAATTTCTCAAGTTAAAGGGAGACAATGGGGGTTGAAAATTACTCTTTCAAAATATGTCCAAAACGGTTTATAATTTTGCATTTATAGAAAAATGATAGCTGCTTTCAAGGACTATCAAATAGTCAAATCGATTTCCTATATTTGACTTGGGGTTTTTGATTTTTTATTCGCAATAATCGATGGTGTAATGCTTGTGAAGGGTTGTAGGTTTTGGGGTTGGATTGCAAGAAAAAATATCGTTACAAAATCTTAATTTGTCGGTTACTTTCGATAAGATTAAATGTACTTCAGAATGATTTACCGTCTTATGCAAGAATAAGGGAGGGGGTGTCTTATGGAAATTTTCTCACTTATAATTTTAGATAGAATAATATAGAATAATGTAGTTGTAAATCCCACCCACCCTTATCATCTTACTTAACGTGTCCATCTTTATTTTTGGAACCACATCTATTTGAGGTGTGTAAGAATTTAGCTACAACATGCCAAACATCTGCTGTTTTTTATGAAAATTATAATAATCTGACACAATTTTACACAAAAATACACAGCTCTATGGTTGGTAGTTGGTACAGTAATAGTAATCTAACGAAAAATGTTCGAAATAAAGTTTTACCTTACACCATCCACAGGCAACAAGGTTTTCCTCAATTTTCACACATACGCATAACCACTACTAATATTTGTATTATTCTATGTAACTTAACGACGTAATTGATTATCCATTAAGGATTATTGTTTAATTATGAAGATCGGGTAATATTACAATGTCTAACAAAACTTTTCCATTGACGCAGTCCGTAAACGTCCAGAGATTGGATAAGTTTTGTACATCCCTTAGGCAACTTCATAATGCTTGCAATCTCTACTAGTAAAGATTGTTTAAATCTTCACCATTACGACCGCCCTATGAATCCAATATCAAAATAGATTTCTTATCGATATTTGGAATAAACTGGACCACTTTTCGAATAGTCATAATTTTATGAAAAAAAAAAACTGTTAAATTATTACAAAAATCTTATCAAATAACTCACTCAAAAAATATCACAGTATAGGGTGTAATAAATGAATGATTTAAATAAAACATAAAATCTTTGTACAGATAAAATAAATAACATGTAAAAATTATAAATCAGAAATTTTCAAAAAACACCCCTCCAGCTTATTTTTCCGTAAGCCTTAATCAAAAATTGTTTACTATCCCAGGACAGATGTGGAAAATCAATATTCACCTTTTGATAGCCCTTAAAAGCAATTATTGAAAAATAATGAACCGATTTGGAGATATTTTTGGAAAGACCAATTTTGCAGCATCATCTTCAGCCACTATTTTCTCCCTTAAACTTTCATAATAGTCAATTCTATTTAAGTACCAAAAAGCATGTAAATCGCAAGTCTCTACTTCATGTAGCTTGTAGATTGGGACTGCTAGACTAAAACACCACTAGATCCTACTAAAGACAATAAACCATTGTACCAATAGAGGTATACATTTCCGATCCAATGATGATCAAATAATCCATTATTGACCATTGTCATTCAAATCTATATTTATTTGAAAATCATCAAGTTTTGTCTTGGACAGTCTGTATACATATATGACCCAATTTCGCTTTCTTTTTTCGACTCACGCACACAATGTTCCTCTTTTATAAAATGAACGAATGAAATTTCCATTATTGTCGATTTAATTTCGACTCTAAATCCGGTTCAGGTCACCCTTTTATATTGTCGTCGACTATCGCCCCTTCTCATCCTTCGTTATCTCTCATCAAGCAAAGACACCATTT
Organism: Epicauta chinensis; assembly: GCA_021725515.1. Taxonomy (NCBI): domain Eukaryota; kingdom Metazoa; phylum Arthropoda; class Insecta; order Coleoptera; family Meloidae; genus Epicauta; species Epicauta chinensis. Next base: position 1,222,078 of record JAEDXX010000005.1, on the reverse strand, counting down.
GGCCGACCTACCCCCCCCTTTATCCACCACCCATTCCCACTAACTAACTAACTAACTATTCGAATTAAGTTGATTTTTCTGAAACGAAAATAGTAAGTTCTTTATCTACTTCGTGACAAATAATTGGATACATTATCAAAACCGTCAACCCCCGTTTACTTTTATCCGTTTTACTGTTATCTAACTAATTTTTTAGCTTTATCGAAAATAGATAACAGAAACGAATGTTGATGATGATGGTAGTGGCGGTGGTGGTGGTGACTATATACGGGATAAAAGGGTTAGAATTATATGAAATGGAACCGGATGATATGTTATCAAGTCTGTTTTATGATTTTTAGGTACTTCGTTGCCGATAAAGTATTACATTCGAGTTTACAATAGAGATATATAACTTTTACGGTTAACGCACAGGGACCTATTTCACGTTATTATCAAATATTTCAAAATCCTCTATTAATTATGTATACACAAATATAATTTTACAATTGTATCAGGCCTTTAAACGGTATTGTAGTGAACTAAACTGTATAATAATCCAATGCTTTCTCTTTATTAATGCTGTTCAGTACGCAGCACAAAGGCCGTCACGGTTATGGAAATATTATTAATCATGAAAAGTGGTAAAACAATGTGTTTGTTAAATAATACCGCTGATCAAACTGACTGCATCAAAGATCGTTTAATTTGAAATAAAATTTCATCATTCCTGGCAGCCACTCTCTCTCTCTCTCTCTTTTTTTGTCAAAATATAGGGTGAATTGGACGGCAAAAAGAATCGAATCGAATTACATTCGTTTTTACTTCGTTTTAATCAAAATTAGTAAACCTGTTTTTATTTCATCCCTTTCAAAATAAATTTATCGTATAATGATGCGTTTTTAATTATTTGTAAATGAGTATTCCGTTAAAGAACCGTGACGGGCGCTTGTGATCGATAATAATAAACGAGATAGATGGATAGATTATAGGATTGTAAAATAAAAAAAGAAAAGGAGATAAGGGGAAGATCAATATCAGATTTCGTTAGTGGCTCCTTTGGGAATATTTTTTTCTTTAGCAAATCTCAATTTGTTCAAAATACTGTTGACTTGAAGACGATTCCATTGTAAATTGAACGTAGGTACGTAACTATACAGTTTTCGAATTGTGCTGCTCCCTTTTCACGATCCTTATTAAACTAAAGAAAACTTTGAAATATCTTAGTTGAATTATCAAGGCAAATTCCCAATCTCTTCTTATATGATTGCTATCTTAAGATGGGCTCATTCAAGTGTATTCAATATTGTTGTATAAATAATCGATGAACAAGAATGGAACGCTTCAACCATCCCATCCATATAGAATACTTTAAAGTTATAGTATTCGTAAATTTTAACGAATGTTTGCACTTTATAACAATTTAGTTTTCTATATGAGAATGAAATTGACTTGACCGAAGTATAGAGAAAGATCGGAAACACGGCTAACTTTCTAGGGAGTAATTCTAGAAAGATGTTCTCTCTCATAGAAGATGTGCATCAAACATGGAACACCTTAACAACACCGTTGAGACATCACTGCCAACTTCTCGCCCACATATAGAACGGAATAAAGAAACTATTAAAAGTTTTATTGGATTTCTATACTGATTTTTGAATTGTTCAATCTTATTAATATTAATTTCTTTTGTTTTACAGATTGAAGATGCAATGTTAATGTTTGATAAACAAACGAATCGACATAGGGGTAAGTTTTTTTATTTCTTTTATTATTTCTAGTCTAAAATTGAAATTGATCCACATTCGGCCATTTCAAGTTGAGGTCGATGTTGGAAAAAAAATTGCAAATAGCCTGTCCATCGATATAATCCGGCCATATATCTTCAAGAGAGTAGAAATGTTAGATTGAAATAGAGAGCAACAACTTTGACCAGTTTGGCTTGATCCCTGGTCTTTATCCTGCTGGCTGTACTTATCCCCTTCATTCATCCAAGTTAAATTCTAAGTTTCTATCAAACTTTAAGTTAAATTATCTTAGCGTCTTGCACATTATCTTCATCGTTGTCCTCTTCTTCTTTGTTATAATTTTTTTTTGATAGTAATTTTCCTTCCATCGTTCACTAGATACGAAGTTTGGTTATTGTTTATTTTTGTTTGTTGTTGTGTTGCTGTTATATTGATGTAGTAGCTGCTTAAAAGAGAGGAAAACGTCGACAATCAACGATACATAAATCGACAAATACACGTAAATATAATCCTGAACAAAGGAAGCTATTTAGCACAGCGACAGAAGTGAATTAAACCGGGCATTGTTATCAGTTGTGTAATGGATGTGGATATCTATCCCACTTCCGTGCCGTCGACCGACCAGAAGCACTATTTCACAGATATTGCGGTAAAACGTGAACGGGCGAATGGGCGGGTGGTACAACAGTATGCATATATGTGTGTATGTAGATGGTATTAGAATAATACTGGAGAGATGTTTGTAATTTGAAAACCTTCACCTCCTTTACATTCACATACTATCGAACTAGATGAAGAGAAAGGAAGACAGATAGAAGAGGAACAGAGAGACGACGGTCGCGATTTAATTACTGACACCACCACATTAGCGCCATCCGTAATCGCTTTAATTCGCCCCAAGTTTACCTGATATTAATACAACACTAACACTGGGATCCTTGTGGCAATAACCGTTGGTCTAAAGTTCAGAGTTTTCGGGATCATCGCCATATTGTATGTTCGAATTTGAAATGTGTATGTGTGTATGGGGGAGGGATTCAAACAAGAACACATCGAAATTTCGATTATCTTGCAAAATTTACAATTGTTGTTAATTGTAAATACAGAGAGAAAGATAGAGGAAGAGAAAATGGATTACAAATAGAGATGCAATTGTTATTGAATGCCCAAGTCTAAACCAAGTAAATTGGTTCATTGGCTTAACTACATAATAATTCAGAAGCTAGCAAACATGTCAAATACAGCACGGGTTATAATTATGGCAAGTTGGCCAGTTTCGGTTTTAGGGTTAAATAATTAATATCAGTCGATGGCAGTTAACGTGAAACTATTGCATAATGCATTATTATTAAGCTGTTATATTGTAACTAAATAGAGGGATGCCTTCCTCTTTACTAGAATTCAAACTAATCAAATGGAGAGAATATCCCAATATACTGACAAGACTTGATATACACATATATATACGTATATATAAATCGTCAATACCAAACCGAAACCAAAAGGTATTTCGCCAATCTAAACCACTATTGTATCGGTTATATTCACCCTTCATTAATTTGATCAGCAATAGCGAATATACAGTTGAATGAGGGAGCAGTCACGACTATTGAGAATTTCTGCTATACATTTGCTATCGTTATTTGATCCAGATAGATATACCTGGTTGGAAATCCCTTGTCGCTTTAGGTCATGCTAACAAGGGTGTAAATATAGAGATAGATAGAGACGAATAAACAGACAGACAGATGGACAAAACGAATTCCCTATAATATCCGTTAACAGAGACTTGACAGATGTTGGTGGGATTTCTAGTTTAATTTTCAAGATCTATATTGAATGTTTATCAAACCGAACCATTAAAATCCATCAATAATTGAATATTTTCATCGACAAATGGACGAATTAAAAATTAAAAGTGGCACACAAAAAGAAGCGAGCTATTGAATTGATAGCCGAAAAAATTCAATCCAATTTATTTTTGATCTCTTCCCTATTCCGTCCGATCATACGATTCAGTTGCAATTGTCGACCAACCAGGTGCAAAATTCCCTACAATGACATTTGTGTTTTAACAAGCTGCCTTGTTACTACTATTACTGCCACCACTATACGGTCATATTCAATTCTCCGGCTCTTGATTATAATGGGACGTCGGTTGAAAATAGAATAGACTAAATCATAAATGTACTATACTATGAATGACTTTTGTTTGAAATTAAATCGATTTGAATATATTCCTTTCACCATCTGTCATTGTATTAGTTGTTTGTTTGTCATAATTGCGTACATACGAAAATTCTGGTCAAATTAAACGGATTATAAAAGCATTGAGGTGGCCAGTTCGAGAGCGAGTAGCTAATCGGGCTTTACTTACTGGCATTGTAAGCACCGATTAATTGGAAGGATGAACAATGTTGGGGTACGTTTTTTTTTTTTTTGATAATAAATATGGAGGCTTTATATGCTTTCCCTATAAAACGAAAAAGGGAAATAATAATAAATCTGAACGTTGTAAAAATTGATTTTTACTTACGGAATTATTTAAATATTTATAACAGTTAGTAGTGGCATATAAAAATTGTTATTTAAAGTTACAATTGAATTTTATGTATTAGCCAAATTGGTGTAACCGATCATATCCCTTTGTGGCACAACATCCCATTTCCATAGACTATAGATTCAATTTGTTTTGTCGTATCTCGTTCCTATTGACGGTTTAGCTGTCTATATGTACTCGAGGGATTTTGAAATGATATCAACTGAATTGAGTAAATGCATTCTGACCGACACCGATTTATGCATACATCTGCCATATTATGATACGATTTACCTGTCCCAACTTATCAAAGTTTTTTTTTACTTTTGTTAGAAATCAAAAATATTGATTCGCCTGGCGCATCCACCATTTATTATTCGAATTTCTTATCACCTTTAAAATGATGTTTAATTAATTTTGTGTTAAAGAATGACTTTGACAATTCCTAAATTTACTAAACAATATTGTCTTCGCCCCATTTTCATCTACACGAACAAAGAGACAGACAGAGAGAGGGAATATTAGAAAATGTACAGATCCCCAATACACTTACAGGTGAGATATATACCACCTGGCGTTGTCATTAATCAACGATGGCATTTCTAATGAATCAATCCTGGATTGTATGCAATCATACAACCTAAACCAAAACATTTAGAATTTTAGGTGGCAAGAACCGTTTATCACATTTAACATTGGTATACAAAGAGAGAAAGAGTAGAATTCAGTCCAGTTGATCTAAAAATAAAACGAAACCCTCATCTATCTTCATTTCCAGCTCATCTGCACTTCTCTCTACAGTTCTGTCTATCTTTCAACGATTTTTCATTTTGTTAATTTCCAAACGATAAAAATAACGATAAATGATACCGCAAATTGTTTATTTTCTGATTGGGGTCAGTTTAATCAAATTATAGGATTATCCTTCTGTTCGTTTAAAACCAACTTAACTAATTATCCGTCATGATCAATTCCGTTTTATTTTATTTTTTTTCTGTTTAGTTTAGTTTTGGGTTTTACTTTTAGTGGATGAACTAGAATTTCCCAGGATTTTGTTGTGGAGTTAGAATTGAAATCGGGTGTGCATTTGTTAAATTCCGCTTGTAACTGGGATTATAGTGACCTGGGATATTTATCACGATTGTGCGATATTCTATGTTGTTGCTGTTGTTGTTCATATCCATAATGTTTTAAAAACTTTTTCCTGTCACAACAAACAACAAATCGAATTGGGTTCTATTTCACAACGGTCTCTGTCTCTCTCCCCATAATTTAATAAAATGTTCTGCATAATCTGACTAACAGAGCGTAACAATATTTCCAACTATCAGCCAATTTTGGAATTGAACAATACATTAATATAACGGTCATCAGTTTTACGAACACTATTACACATTTATATAATCATATTGTGTTTGTGTTGGATAGATATATACGACTTTTTATGTCATTTATCTATTTTATACCACATTCCCATTTAACAGTATACGCACATATACAATCAATATCAGAAATTACACTCGAAAATGCAACTAGAAGCATTTTCATGATTGAAAATATTCATTGACAGACTAGTGCAATTTAATTCAATTCAGCACACAACAAACTTTTAAAACGTATTTTTTTTTATATTGAAAATGTCCACTTGAAACTCGATTGTATTATCAATTAATCAATGTTTCACTTTTCAAAACTATTCTATAATCCTTTATCTTTTCAAATAAAGCCGCAAATCTATTATGGCACAATTTCTAACAAATTTTCGTAATTTTATGATAACGGTTGGCTATTTTTGTATTTGAAAAGAGCAACCAACATTTTGGATTTCGGTCAAAGCTTTTGGCTTACCATTATCCACTAAACAGAAACATCAACTTTGATTTTCTAAAGTTTCATTACCACATACAGAATAGTGAATATTTCAAGGGAATTTGTCAGTTGTTCAAAAGTTACTATTTCTGTCTATGTTTCGTTGAGGTTAACATTGTTCCTGAAACTTTTAATTCATGAAAATTGATAATATTAGATTGTGGTTTTAACAACAGTATGAGATAGACAGTTAATTGTATTGCGGTAGGATTGTAAATATTGTAGAAATCTATGCATATAGAGAGAGATTGTATGTGAATTAGTGTGCATTTTCATTTTAGTTACCCTATTGCTTTAATTGCTATTCTGTGTTGTGTATACCGCTCAAACGGTTTTATTCGCTTCGTTTCCATTTGTGCTAAATTTGCATTGACAGACAGAGAATCTTAACGGAGTTACACAGTAACAACTGGATCGAGTTGTGATTCTCCACACTTTCCAGAATAGCGCAAAAATAGACTCAACTAAATGAATAACGTTCGATCAATATTATCAATACATAGGGTGTTGGTCCGGTTCGTTCATTTAAAAAAAAACACTGTCAATTTTCTGCTGTATTTGTAGCAGTCACAGTTGACTCGTCGAGCTATCGTGTTCGTGTTAATTAATAATAGGGTGGCAGGTGGTGGGCCTGAAATGTCCATACATTCACTCTGGACTATGTATCAACTTTATTTATTGCTTTACCACCTTGACATTTGATAAAAGACACTCCTGCTAGATTCCAACAAAGAAAATTAAACTTATCCTGAAATTATTCCAGGATTAAAAAAAATACGGAAAAGCTTGATGTATTTTTTTTATGAGAAACTAGGTAGATAGGTTAGTCGTGCATGTTTAGGGACAATAGTGGGGTAGCAGTGTGTGTTCCCTAAGGATATCATTATTGTATGTACAAGTCGACGCTGAGTGGTGACATTTTCAGTTCTCCATAGGGATCCATGTAATTTCAAACTGACTCTGACATTTCTACATCCAAATGATCCATCCGTTAAATGCTCGTCTTTTTAAATGTGCCAAATCCGAGAGATAACTATTATTAATTCTCCTTTCTCTCTCTAATAAAAATCATTATTGTTCGATGTTTTTTTTTTGATGCTTCAAGCAATAAAATTATTTACTAATTGTAGAAAACTCGCCAAAGTTTTGAATTGTAGAGAATTTCCAACATTACAAAAAACCTGTCCAAAACTTATTACAATTCAACAGAACGCTTTTGTAGGTTTAGTTATTACTTTTTCGTTTGTTGCAAGTTTTTACAAGGCTTTTTTCAACAGTAACATTCTTATAAACGAAAAATGATGATAGTAGCGATCTAATACTGTTGTAATGCTTAATTTCCAGTTGTCGGGGCCCTGTTATGAGTCTAATTAATAAGCTTAACGTCAAAGACGCCGCATGGGAATCGCAACTAGAACAGCAGAACGGCTGATAATGTGTTTACCTGTTCGGCAAACTGTTCAATTAATCGTCATAAATTCTATATTGAAGCGCTACTACAGATCGTACTTTACATATGATGAATACTAATCTAATTGTGTGTTTTTTTTTGTGGTTGTTTTGATTCAACATTCGGCGCCACGGTTATTATCACTATATGTATTTGCTTCTTCCTGTACGTTATACCGTCGATTTGTTCTGTATGGCACCTTAGGATTTCGGAGGCCTCTTTTGGCGACAGTAAGGCGCCGTGTAACATTGATTCGTCCAGGACTCCCAATCACTTGTTTGTCGACAATATAACAAACATTCCCTCATACTTTCTCTCTTCTATTACCGTAGAGTTATTTCTTTATCTCTATCGATGGTAATAATAACCAAGTGCAACAGTCATTTTTATTGATTCTTCAAAATTTGGTACACACACACACATACAACAACAGCATTTCCAATTATAGTAAAGGTCAATTCCTTTAGGCGGAACAGTTCACCTTTTTTATTTCCTGAAGAGGAAACCTTTAAAGGTTATCGTACAATTTATAAGACTTATATTAAATGGTTGTGTACCTTTACAAATCGATAAATTTTGTGGTTAAGATTAAGTTATTGTTGTCTTTGTGAACGAAAATCTGGTTAAATCTATAAATCTAATGATGAAAGCGACGACAATAACAATATAATCGTTTAATTCAATTGCGAATACGTCCTGTTTATGTTCACATATCAGACGTGTGTGTGTCGTCGAGTTATAAGTGCTGCAAACTTTACCCTACGTTGAGAAGCCTGAAGATATTTATTGCCATAGTTAGCGCCACAAACAGACAAATGCCCCCCATGAGAATGTTGAAGGGAGGAAAAAAATGAACACACAATCTCTTATATAAAAAGAAAGCATTCAACGAAAACTTCAAACAACAAAATTTGCAGTTATATGATTCAATTCTATCGGTTTTTTTGTTTGTTTCGGTACAATTTTTACGATAAAGTTTAGAACATTTTTCAGACCTCATCCAATTTCCGAAAACAATTGCCGATAAGTTTCAGGATTTCAGTTGGTAGAGATCATACGGAAATGGAAATTTTCGATGCTATTTGTTGATTATTGTACCCTTTATTGTAGAGGAAAATTGTGTCTCTATTAGATTGAATTATTGCGCGTCATCCTGTCGCCAAAATACTTTTTGATCTGTTATTGTCTATGGACTGTTGCGCGTCACCATTCTCACAATACAAATAACAAATACGAACTTTAAGAAATAAAAAATTCAATTTATCTTGTATGTTTTTATTTGCCTATAAACTAAGTACTTAAAACAACGACAAAAAAAAAACAACATTCGATCAGATGTTTAATTTTCTGAACTACAACAGGATAATAGAGGAAAAAAGTACTGCCATTAATTCCAGCTAATGAAACTTTAAAGCTCGCTCACACACTTTGGTTGTCTCACTGCCCTCTTTTTTTCACCCATAAAGAGGAAGCCGAGAGTTGTGCCATGCACACATACACACCTACACACATAATTTTATAACATTGTATACAACACCATAAATTTAACGGGGCAGAATTTGGTATTCTAGCTGGGGGATTACAGTTATGGCCCAGCAATAATTAGGTGTCGTCCATGCATATTTCAAGAGCGTCGACCATGTAGAGCACAGTACGCCAAACCGTTTTATAATGCAAAGTTGGTAACCACATCAGCCATCCAACATGACATCCAAGATTATCACGTTGATTGTGTATTTTATTTAAATATCCAACAATAAAAAATCTAATGTCTTCCACATATTTCACAAATTAAATAAATTCTATTTAAACTACCATTTATAAATTATGACAAAAGTAGAATGGTGGTATAACATTTGAAGATGATTCTCGCTGATTCGGCTAGAGTTTTTTTTCGCAACCGTGAGCCTGTCATGATCAACGAACATTTGAGGGATGAGTTATTGCCTATCTGTTGGACTGAAAAGGGGAAATGGAAAGGAAAAGCTCTCTCCAACTATTCCAATCTTCGTTTGCTTCTCTTTCCAAGTGTGTGTGTGTGTGTGTGTGTGCGGATGTGTACGTGCGCTATCATATTGTCTCCATAAGAGGCCCCCTTGAATAATATTTTCAGCAAAATCTTAAAAGCTCTCCTAGTCCCCACTCATTTATTTATATATACATATAGAGATATATGTTTTTTGTACTTTTAGTTTCTTTTTTCTCTACACAATCCTGATATTTCTTCCCGACATTCCACTTTAAATAGAATTTATAACAGTTAGTGTTTTGTCGCTTTAAAGACAATTTATTATCCGAAAAATGCAGTGTTGGCAAAAAAAACTTATAAGGGAGAATTTATGTGGCGTTTGTATTGAAATGATTCGATATTTATGCATACATTTGGAAAAGAAACAAAGAGACAAGTGTGTTTTGGTATTTCCTGAATAATCCGTAAAGTTTCTGACGCATTTGATAGAAGTGGAAATTTTGAAATTCACTTTTTTTTCTCCTCTACTGCTTCTTGTAAATCACATTGTTTCCTTTCAATTTAACCAGCACCAAGATATTAAGATACGGTTTCTTTCATCCCTTTTCATATTTTTGCATATTTGAAGCAATCAATAAATGCCAAATAAAAGGAGAGAAAACTGTCACCCAGTTTTCGTTGGCACAATTTCTTTTCAACTTTATTTTTATTTTATGTTACAGGTTTTGGATTTGTCACATTTCAAAGTGAAGACGTTGTAGATAAAGTTTGTGAAATTCACTTCCATGAAATTAATAATAAAATGGTAAGTCCGCTTTTACGTAATTAATAAAAATTTCAAATCCAGACAAATCAGATTTAGTTTAGATTATTCTTATTAGACACATTCAAATGAGTTTTTTTTATGTTGCTATTTTAGAATGTCTATTTTTTCGCCATTGACTATTATTTGTCGAGAACTATTCTGTATGGGTATAGAGCGAAGTTGTATATAAGAAAAGTCAGAGTGACAGTGTTATTAATGTATTTCGGTAATGAGGGCAAACTTCAACGCTAGAACATTGAACAAACAAGTTAAAGTAGGATAGGAAGCTATCATATGTAACAAAAGGTTGCCCTTTGTACTGTCCTTTCTGTTCACTTTTCCAAGCCATAGAATAAAACCCTCGAGATGGTGCTTCGGAATTCTTATTTCCTCTCTATACACTTTTCACTACCAACCACGTTTTGTCTTTATTGTCGATTTTTTATCGTAGTAGAAAATTCCACTTTTTATGCCTTCACTATTTGTAAAAATCAATAGTGATTGTTGCAAATGTTACAATTGTTGTCGATTGTTAATGAAGCATTATGTAGCGTGTTGTGGCAGGTGCATCAAGAATTTTAATAGGGCACAATCAACAATGGTTTGTAGCAAGGCACCAAAGCTTCCAATTACTGACGAACACTCCGACACTTGGGGCCCATTTTAATGTCTTCTGACCCGTATCTGTTCACATTTCATTTCGTTTCCGCTCTTTTGTGTATGCGTGTGTATACACCCGTATAACATACACACATGTACACGTATAAAGATTCTGTTCCCCCTTATTCTCGTTTCCGTATTGAAAGAAATCGTAACCAGCAGCAGAAGCCGTTGCGATTTTCTTCTGCTTAATTAGATTGAGATAATTGCGTTGTTCGAATCGTACAGATAAACTAAAGTAAAATAACCGGAAAATCACAGATAGACGAACGTAAAAGCATCTCGTTTTTAATCTTATCAATAATGGTTTAATTTAATTTGTTTTTTTTTTGTATGTTATAGGTGGAGTGTAAAAAGGCGCAACCAAAGGAGGTAATGCTTCCCGCTAATTTGGCAAAAACACGAGCAGCTGGTCGGGGTGCTTACGGTGAGTTACTAATGCTGAATCCTGGACATTTGGCACCCAGCGGCGCAACATCAGCATTACGTTATACACCATATCCAATACCGACAGTTAGTGCTGCTAGTTTGCCAGTTCTAGCAGCTGCTGGTGGTAGTCAATCAACAATACCAGTAGCTGCTATTACAATGGCACCAGCAGCACCACTACATTATCACCCGTCCGCGGCAGCTACACTGTACGATGTGACGGGCTGTAAAAGGGTTTTTGCAACACCGGCTGCTGCTGCCGCTGCCGCCGCCGCTGCTGCTGCTGCTGCTGCTACAACATTAAGACCTATAACAACACGCGCCGCCCCCACCCTCACATATACCATGAATGATCTGTTAGGTGTTCAAGGTTTAGATTTATCAGCAATTTATCCGGCCGGTCTTGGTCTATAAAAACTTAAAACGATCATTTCGATTTACATTGCATTCATCGATAAAAGCATATTTTTATAAATTATTAGTGGAAATTAACAAGAATTATAAATTCAAATTTACACAACAAAATTACTATTCCGGTTTCATATTCATTAAAGCTTTAAATGTTTGAAAAATACCTATTTACCATGAAAATATTCTATGTTGTGAAAATTCAAATAATTAACCATCAGATTTGACTTCATCACATATAATTTGAGATAAATTTGATGGATTAGAATATACCTACTTAGCAGGCAATAATTGTGTCGTTTACTTTCAATATTTTTAACAAATCCACACAAAAACACACATATAAACACGTAAACATATCAGTATTTATGGGTTATTCCGTAGAACAATATAGAAAATATCCCCTTTTAAAATGGAATATATACCTACATGTAATATATCTTTATAAATTATTCATGTCGTTTTGGCACATCGCATTCAGGAAGCCTCTGTGATGATGAAATTTTAACCATTAAACGGCCTAAAATTCTATTTTATATTAAAACAGTTAAAATAGTTTTTAGTACAAAATTGAAAAGACTGTATAGGTACCAGTATCGTAGAACAATGGGAAATTTTCGATGGTAGAATTTTCATTTTAATTACCGTAGTTGTTTTGTAAATATTCGATTAGGTTGATGCAAAAATAGCCCTTTTTTAGCCCGTCATTGGCCGTACATACACCCAACCTGGAATTTGTACAAATTTACGCGCAAGTTGGAAAAACAAACCTAATGTAAAATTCAACCAACAAAAACAAAAAAAGCACAATATCACGAAAAAATTAGTATTTAGTATTGATTACAATACAGCTGTTAGTTCGTTTGTTTTACTTTAATTATTATGATAGTTCATGAAATTTCATCGTGTCTATACAGAAAAGCTGTAATGTATTTATTTAGATCGAGCGAATTAGACGTTTTGTTGACCCGGAACCGTTCTCTAATTGTTGTGAAATTAATGAAATTCGCTCGATCTGTGAATTGAATCAGAAATTTTGTAAAATTACTAGTGTAATTATTAGGTAATAATTTTTTTCTAGCTAACAATTATTTTATGTTTCATTTTTTTTTTGTTTCTACTTGTGAAATTTTCACGCAAAGTCGGGGCAGTAGTTCGTCCTTTTCAGGTCCCCTTGTCAGGTATCCCCCTTGTTGGTCCTTTCTGAAGATTCGCCCTGGCTTCGTTTACGTTCATGTACCATAACCCTATCAAGGTGCGATCTAATCTTTTGTATAGTTATAATATAACAGAAGAGATAATAATTGATATCACATAACGCACAGTGTTAAAATTCTCTAATTATTCTTTATTTAGCCTATAATAAATGGAAGGTAACAATTTTAGCACTGTGATATAGAGAGTTTTCTGTATTTTTTAATAATAGAATAGAATTGTTTTAAAGACTAAAATTAATTTTAATTTTTACAGAAATCGGTGACTAGTAAACGCCAATAGGGCATTATTCTTAGAATAATTGTTATAATTGATTATTTTTAGATTTTTATTAACGAAAGAATTCTAATAACGTTCATAATGACTAGTTATTTTTGCGCATTTATATAATTTAATTATTTTGTGTAAATAATTGCGCAAATTATTTAATTTTAATAGTTTAAAATTTTAGTAATTTATAGTTATTGTAGTTAAATTTAGTCGAATGTTGGCAGTTATTTTACGATTTCACAAAAATTTAACAATCGGTTTTTATACGGTCATTAAATTAGTTTCAATTATCGCTTTTTTTAACACGTCTTTTTACGTTCAGTTGTACTCGTTAATTTTTTTTCTCTCCTTTATTTTAGTATTTAATTTTCTTTTTAATTGTAGTGTGTAGACACGTTAAAGTAGAATGAAATTTCATGGATGTTCTAACATTCAATCCATAGCAAAATCTAGTAGTTCAGTGTTTCTTACGTTTTTTTTTTGATTTTTTTCTCCTTTAAAATCGGGACAATTTACAAGTTTTCCAACTAATGGTGTTTCGTTTCTTTTTTAGATTTTATGTGGTCTCTTGGGGCACTTCCTGACGGTGAGTATTCATACAACGTTGATTGATTACTATTCTTAAAAGAAATTTTTAAGGTTTTTAGCCAGGGTCGGTCTTCAATAAATACCCCCAAACAATAACAGTTTTTTTTTCTTCTAATATTCGCCTGAATGATCGGCTCTGCTTTATCAGCTATTGTTTGTTTATTCTCTCATTTTTTCTCTATTTCAATCCTGAATAATGCAAAAATTAATTTGTGATATTTTCAATATGTTGCAGGTTTTCCGGCAGCCGCTTATGCGGCCTACGCGGCCGGTCGAGGTTATTCGGGCTACCCTAGTTTCGGACTACCGTATCCAACAGGTAATACATTGGCCAGTTTACATCACCACCACCACCACCACCCATTACAGTTGCTACCCTATCATCCATTAGACCATTTAAGTGTCTATGGTGGTACGGCAGCTGCTAGCCTGCATGCCATGCCCCTGTGAACGACTATTTGTTTTGTTTTTAATTTCTATTTTGTTTCATCTCATCTGTTTTATACTTGTTGTTTTGTTTTTTGGTTTTCCAAAAATATATAAAAAAAGGAAATACATAAAAAACCATTAATTTTCTTCAATCATTTCACATTATTCAAATATATTAATAATGGTAATATAAGCGGGCGTCTTATCACATCGTTTAGATATAAAATTGTGTAGGTGTCTCTATAACTGTTAACTATTAGAAATATTTCCGTATTAACCCACTATTTAGGTAATATTCAGTATTAGGGGGTTGTTTCTCTATCTATGAGTAAAAGACAATTTTTCTAATCCACTATCGTGAAAATTTTGGATTAGATAAACTGTACGATTCTATTTAGAAATTAAAAAAAAATAATAATTATAACGTAAAAATAGCTACCGTTTTGCTGCTAGTAATTAATCAGTAAAATTCCTAATTAATTGGATGATAGTCTATAAATATTCAGGCGGTAACAACACGTAGATTTTTGCCTTTCAACTAATTTAATTGCAACTTTGAAGAAATCCGAAGGCAGAATTCTATGTGCCGTTACAGCCGCAGATCTTGTAGAAATTTTAGAAATTTAGATTTAGGTAAAGGGAAATTTGAGAAATTTCAAATGTACTGTTCTAGGATAATTAGGATAATTGACAGAAATTGTACGATAGTGGCGTCCTTCGGTCTTTACTTTCTCTTCTCTACATTTCGATTAATTTCTTATATTTTGAAATTTTTTTCTGTTCAGTTCTTTTGATAAAAAAAAACATTCCGATATATAAAAATAATAATAATAAGCAGTAATGATAAGATAAAGGGTCCGTTCGTTTTTTTCCTTAAGGAAACAGTCGTCGTTATCAGTACAAACAAAATATAATTGATACGAACAGCACAAATAGCGAATAAAAAATAAAATAAAAATAAAAACGATTTGAACGGAGACCCTGTCCGCTATAAACACAAAAATTGTTAAATTGTTGTTATTTTTATAAATTTTTGACTATTGTTATTTAAAAAAAAAATACGCTTGTTCAATGGAGATTTGATAATTTTTCACCTCGATGCCTCTTTAAATACAAGAGAAAAAAGATTTTTTTACAAATTTTAAAATAAAAAAAAATATAATTAATGAAATAATAATAATAATAATGAACCGTCGTTTATTCTGTCACAGTAATGCCCCGTCCCATTTCCTCCATCCATCTTTTTTATTATTAAGCGGTGTCGCGTATTATGGGTAACCTTATACATTCTTTTATTTTGTTATTATTCTGTTTCGAAAATTATTTTATATAAATTTTTTGTTATTTTTTTTTTGTGCATTACCATCGGTTATTGCAGTGCGTTCACAGGAGCATGGTAGTAGTTTTCTTTTTTCTTTTCATTTTCTGATTTTTCTTGATTTCTATCGGAACTATGTGGATAATTTTTTGGGGTGTTAGGGAGGTGATGCGCACTTGCACACGTGTCCGAACTAGGCGATCCCATTTCGCGCGACGTTTGGCTCCTTTTTTTTACATTTCCTAATTTTCGTTTTACTTCAATTATTTATGTTAAAATGTGCAGCATACACCACATATATTTTGCTACCACTTTTTTAAACCCACCTAGAGAGAGTTTTGTCGCCGTTGTCTAGGTTGGGCCAAGAGAAACGCTTCAAGTATATGCGCACCTTTAGTTAAATATGGTCGACCAAATGACGTATAGATTTTACGGCCTGATAACTTTATGATCCCTAGAAATAATTTTAACAAACTCAATAAATTTGTCTCCAATAGAAAATTGGATCACCGATCGTCCCTAGTTGAAGATTTTTAGGAAAAATTATTGCAATAATTCGGGGAATCGTAAAGTCATTAAGCCGTAAAATCGATATGAAGTTTGGTCTACTGTACGTTGAAATTTGTGGAATTTCTGTAACGATTGATAAATGCTGCTATTGCCTCTGCTGCTGTTGCTGCTATTATCTATTTCTGTTTCGATACCGATTACGATTTTACTAAAATTACACACAAATCATATAGATATTGCAGCAATTATTATTTGTAATAATTTAGAAAATATTTAAGTGAAATATATTCAATTTAGGCGTTGTCTCTATTGTGAATGTGTGGTTTTAACAGCTGCGAGCATTCGACTATTTATCAAATATTACAAGTATTGAAGCAGGAATCGATATCTTGACAACAACAAAAAAAAAACAGAGAACATATCAGTCTTTAAATTTCCTTATAAATCAATACTTTTAATGTTTGATGAGATCGTTTATTATCAAATCAACTCGTCCGGAAAGTCTTTGAATTATCACAATTTTAATTACAAAATTTATTTTCTAATTTAAATGATAACAAAAGAAGAAAAACGAAATAAAAATTACGATATGCCAAAGCTATATTTATAAATGTACGTAAGGATGAATGTGAACGTAATTGTACATAATTATAATTAAATATAAAAGGAAATTATTCTATAAGTAATTCAATGTTATATGAGACTGTTGCTTCTTGTTTTCTGAAACGCAACGAAAGCTGAAACGTTTTACTTGATATTTGTGAAAAATAAACAAAGATGTATACTGAAAAAAAAACGTAGTAACGAAATACTTTATTCATTTAAAAAATATATATCTATATATTCCACTAATTATTTATTTTCAATAATGAATAGATTCACATTTGGATTTTAATTAAAATTTCGATAATCATCAACTTTAAACAAAGTATTTTCACTATTCTCTATTACTACAACAACAACAACTACTTACTAGTTAAAACCATTTTCCAGGTTTTCACTAATTACACTACTTAATGAATTATCGTGGTAATTAAAATAGCTAAATGACGGAAATTGATTGTCTCAATTAGTATTAGGGAGACAATGTAACATTTACTACAACACTTACACAATATCTTTAGACATGAATTAATATTGAAGCCTTTGGCGTCTGCTTTTAGATTCTAACAATAAATCTCTAAATTAATTACTTTAAACCATAAACTATATACTAATCTAATATAAATTACGTAAATCCAAACGTGAATCTTTTTATTTAAAAATAAAACTATACACGATTCAAAAATGGTTGAGAATTACCATCTAAACATGAGATTAATAGAATTAATTTAATTTATACAACTACGTACTAGTAGTAGGACCATTTTTGAAGTGGCTAGCGTAATAATAAAGATTCACCCCTAAAGACATGAACAAAAAAAAAAAATAGATAAGTGTGTGAACGACCGAAGCCGATGCCAATTTGTGGACATTTTTCAACAACGCTAAACGAGGGGCGAGTAATTCTCTACTAATATTTTAATGCAATTTTTTATTATAGCAGTCATGTGAGAATTCTTTTTCTTTATCTCTTAATTTGTTTTTCGTTGTTGTTATCATAGACAGCCGTCTTTTTTTAACAATTTTAGTGGGTAGTTTAGTCGCAAATTAATCGTTTTTTTGTTTTCTTTGAATATTAACCAAATAATGAGAATAATGATGATTTTATAGGAAAATTGTTAATTCAATATTGTTATAACAACATTATTTAGATAGTTTATAGGCTCGGAAAGGGTGCAATTATGTAAATATTAAGATTGTTAATGAATAAAATTTGATAAAGGGTAGAATTGTACCCGTTCTGATAATAACGCGCTAATAGAATAGAATTAGAAACGTAGAATCAAACGATAATTAGATTTAGTAGTGAGTTTTTTTTTTTCAAAACTATAATTGTAAAATTGTTTTACAAACGCTATTTTAAATATTTATTAATAATTTTATAGTCGAACATTTTGTCGTCAATGTGATTTAGTTTCGTTTTAATTTACAGATTAGAAAATGTGTGTGTGTAGTTGATACAATTATCAATTTCATGATCAACTTTTTGCACGTGTTCCATTTTTTTCCTTTTGGCAATTGATGACAAACAACAGTTACGTGCAATAAATTGAATTGCTATATGTTGTTAAAAACAAAGTAATTAATCCTGAAATTGATAACAAAACGATTAATAGAGAGATTTATTAGAGACATATCTTAGAAAACAATTTATGTGTTAAAGAGTGGCAATTTATAACAATTTTTTTTTTTAGAAACCATCATCCACACAAAATAACAAACACACCACCAAAACAAGATACCCGAAAAAATTTCTTTGATTTTTTTTTCTCTGTGTTTTAGTTTCAATTGTCGATTTCCTTTTAGAACAAAAAAAAAATCCCTTTTTACAACAACATCCACCCTTATCGATGGTAGTTTTTTTTTGCGTTGTAACCCTCTATATTGAATGATATAATTTGAAAATTTTTATGGACATTTTTGTATATTAAATCCCATCTTTTTTGAATGATAGATTGTTAGAAAATGGAATATATGCGAGGACAGTTCTGCTTTTTTCCCCGATAATATTCATCCATCACATATCGGATCGTGTCTGTTTTTTGTTTTCCTATTTTTATGGAAATTTTATTTTTAAGTCGATCGATCGTAAAAGCTACCATCGATGTTACTTAATTGATTAAATTCAATGTGTCTCCCTTGTTACACTTGGATTTGTTTGTGTGTGTGTGTGAATCTCTGTGTGTGTGCGTGTATATGCATATATAAGTCATTTCCTTGTACTAATCTATTGTTTGCTATATGTGTTTCCAGTGGACTTAACCAATGGACAACTGACACCTAACAATAACACCCCATTATTGACCCAGGCCTTGTCAGGTAATTAGTGTAATTATTCTGCATGCTTCAACTGTCATCGTCTTTACAATTTTTTGATCCTAAATTCTCAACAATACACTATCGTTATGATGATTTTTAAATAATTTTAATAATGAAACAATAAAATGAGTCGTAACGATAGGTTGAAATGTAGCCATATGGTCGGCTCCAGGCTTTTGTATCCTGCAGGGTCATCAACTAATGGCGTTATCGGTGGTGGTAATAATGCTACAACAAATTGTTGGACACAATCAACAACTGGAGCCGATCAACAAGCAATCAACAATACACCAGCACACCATCATCATCATTTCTCCGTTTCATTTGCAGTAATGAATAATTATCAAGCAGCAGCAGCAGCAGCACAAGGTTTCGGACCGCCAGCATCACCGCATGCCGCCGCCGCAGCAGCAAGTACGCGTGGTGGTTTCCCAGCTGCAAATTCACCAGGACCTACTATTGATATGTATAATAGTAGTGCGGGTGATAGTGTGGGCTATGTGCAGGCCGCTAGTCCACAACCATCCAGTTTTCCTGCTATTGCTGTCAGTAGGGCCCCCTTGAATTATAGTCCGGTAAGTTGAACAAATTAAAAATCATTAGAATTGTATGTTTATTTGTTTGTTTTTTTTTTCTTTGGGGGACGATTATATTTCAGGGTCCGTTAATTCCTGCTGCATTCACCAATGGCTACCATTGAACTTGTGGACTAAATATTATAAATATATGTATTTAGTGTTTTATTCTTTCGTTAAATTTGTCTGTCTGTGCGACTCGACTCGGCAGCTACTGTGATGTCGTCACACACATCTTGAGCACTTGTACATTCACTTATATATGTGTATAATAATTAATTAATTAATTAATTGATAATTAATAATAATTAAAATAACAATAACGTAGCACCCCGCCAGGCGCGGCTCCACTTGTTGTTTAAAAGAATTACCAAAAAAAAATGATAAGTAAATAATTAAAAAAAAAAAACGTAATGTTTGGTGTCAGCGTCCCGCTTTTCCGCTCTTCGGTAGCCGCCGAGTATCCTCCACTACTACTAATTACTACAAACAGCATCATCAAAAATTAATAGTAATTTTTAAAAGAAAATTTTTAAAAAGAGTAATTAATATACAAATGTTCCTAGTTATTATTATTATTATTATTATTACGATTCCATTAAAATTAAAACTGTTAATTGTTTTTCTAATGATCGGAATTCTGTTTAAATTAGTTAAATTTCTGTTATCCCTCTAATTTCCCCCAAAACAGATTAATTTTAATGGAAATATTTGTTGTAAAAATTGCGTGTAAAAAGAAATCTGAAGGAAATCTGCGCTGCCAAAGAGAAAACACAACACAAAACACTAACAATTACTCATACAACAATTATTTAATTTTATTGTTTTTTTTATATTATTAATTTGTAGATTTTATTGTTTTATTTTATTATTGGAGTTGAGAACTCGACGATTCCCGAATTTGCGGCATTAAAAAAAAAACGTTTACCCACCAAACACAGGCACCTAAATCTATACTAAAATGATATTGTTTCCATTCTTTTCTTAACGTATTAAAAAGTATATATTACAGGGTATCTTTAAGAAAGTAAAATTTTTGAACAAAAGAAAAATGGGATACATTATCCTTACATATTAATTCTATTGATTAAACTATAAATTTAAGGACCAACGAGGCGTTACACTATTAATAATAGTGTATTCGCCGTGGTTATTTTTTTGCGTAATTCTTTTCATCCCAAAGTTTCGTTAAAATAGTTCGATTATTATTTTTACGTTGTCGTATTAAAATTCTGTTGGAATAATACACATACAGGACATATGATATCTCAAACGAAAATCGAGCGTAATGCGCGATTAATGTATACAGAATGAAATACAAATTAATAAAAATTAAAATAAGAAATGTAAGGAATTTGTAAATAGTTAATTGTTACAATTTGATGGGACTGATCGAAATATTGTTTAATTTAATTATGATTTTCGTCTAAAAACGTGGTCCTTGTTGTCGTCATTGTTGTTGTTGTTATGTTTTCTGTTTCGTGTTGACTTTTTTTTAAAATGATTTTCGTAGATTCGGTAGGTCCCACCGATGTTTTTGTGTAGCTTTTTAGATATGAAAAAAAAAAGAAACAACCTGAACGTATTCTCCTCATGTAATAATCCTAATCAATAAATAGATCTGTCTTGATTGTTAGCGTAGAACAGATCAATTTAAACAAAAAAGTATATTATTATATTATTAATATTATATATATTATAAATGTTTCCTGTTGATAAGAAAATAATTCTATAATCTAGTGGGTCGATTTTTTTGTTGTTCTATTTGTTTTTTTTTTTAAATACTTATTTTTGATGTTTTAGTCGTGCGACCCGCAACGTCCTCCATGCGAGTTATTTATTATTATTATTATTATTATTATTATTACGATTATTATCAATATTATAGGTGTGTTATCGGTTTCTTTAATTATTTTTAAAAAGTATTCCAACATGTATAGGCTTGTTATAAAAACAAATTATCATTGTTGTCTGACTGACTGCAATTGCTTGTCTCCTCAGTACAAAATATACCACGATATAAATTAATCTAAAAAATTAGAAGCAAATAATAATTGATCGAGTAATTTTACTCTTATTAAATCCTTCAATATCCAACAATTATGAAAAGTAAAATTATACGAAAAAAAAAACAAATAATCATAACAACATACATTCGGTTGTTATATTGTGGTCATGGTGGTTGTAGGATGGTTTTTAGTGTAACCACACACTCGATCGAATATTATAATGGGTTGGTTCGATTTTGTCGCAACGATTATATAGTTGAAACCAAATTTAAGAAAAAAAATCACAAAAAAATTATATATTAAAGAAAAAATTTAGTAGATAGGCGCGCGTTTCCGTGAAATTGTGCGATTAATTTATTCGAAAAAAAAATTATATATATTTCCATAAATATATATAAATATTATACAAATGAAACCACCTCGAAATCCAGTAGAGGTTCCATGGTTAGGTAGCGTTTATAACCCGAATTGTCGTCGGTGTTTCTATTTTGTTGGCCCCCAGAATTTATCGTTTTAATCGACAAAATACCGTCCGTTTTAGAATTGTTTCGCCCCAAAAAAATAGTAATCTCGAAATTTTTCCAGTATATTCCATACAAAACCACCGACGACTTTTCAATGGTTGATTTGTATGTGTGCCGGTCAGTATATGTTTAGTGAGATGGGGGTGATCTGTCTTGGTAATTTGCTAATTTTTTCCGGGTGTGAATTGACCAAAGGTATATTATTATTCTTATTATTCTTATTATTATTATTATTATTATGGAACTAAATTGAATTAAAAATTATATGTCAATACTAATGTCAATACAGTGACTGCGTTTTTATTTTGGTAAAAAATTGCCGAAATATTTTAATGTCAATCCAGAGCAATACGGTAAATGTAGGTAGATATTAAACATTAAAAAAATAATAATAATAATTAAACAAAATGTAGTGACTATTGAGTATTTAAAACATAAAGTTAATAATAATAACAAAAACCAAAAAATATATAAATAATATATAAGTTTCTCATTTGATATATTTTGATATCTGTAAAACTGTGTTATTGCATTATAAGTGGTTTAGGGATAAGTTTTAGATGACGAAAAGACACCACTCGACTCATAAATATTTACAAAATGTTAATAATAAACTGTTGTTCTTTCATGATCTCTCTCTCTTTTATATATTACCTCATTTTTCGAAAATTTCTCAAAATAGAATCAATACATTTATAATATGGCTGTGGCTTTTGGTGAAATCGACTCGATTACGAAAATCGAAGAATTTGTAGAAATTTGAACGTACAATACACAAATCGGATTTATGTAAGGAGAATTTTTAGAAATTGATCGACCCATTAGCCCATCAATGTTCGTTTAAGTTTTCAACATAAAAATTAAACAAATGAGAGAAATTGGGAGAGACGAAAGGTATCCGCGATGATTCATTATTTTTCATTCAATTACACTATACTCAATCGAATCCGATTTGATCAACTTGACCAAATTCGATTTGGTCGAGTATACACAAACACCAACATATCAAACAAACAACAAATTTTCCTTTCAATTAAACTCAATTTCAGATTAGAAGTTGTTGCGTAAATAATTCGGCCTCTATTGTTTCGTTATTTTTCGGTCTTTCGTAGGGAATAATATTTTAATAAAACTACGACGTGTTGTCGCAAATTTTCAAAAGTTTCCTCCTGCAAAACATTGTTGATTTATTTATTTATTTATTAAGTTGTTCGTGTTTCACACAAATTGTTGACTTTTTATCAAGTAATATAACAATAACAAAAAAAAACGATAATAAAAACAGGAAAAAGACGCGTTTTTCACCCACCCGTTTTTGTAGAGGCTTTTTAAGACAAAAGAAAATAAAATAAAACAAATACAAAAGAACTTGTAGGGATTAGTAATTTAATAATAAATTCCCTTAAAAAGAATAAGGTTAAATTAAGGAAAAAAAAGTACATATATATATTATAATAATAATAACGGAATATTATCTCGACAATATTGAATTCACACTGTGAAGTTTTCAGTTGTATGATTATATTTAAAGAAAAAAAAATAACTGTATATCGTGGGCCTTACTTATACACTGAAAATTAAATCGTGCTGTCCAAATTTTTTGTATTATCGCTATTATTATTAGTTATTAATATTATTTATTTAATCTTTCCTCATAAGGTCTTAACACAAATTTAATTTTATTTGTGGTGTGAGGCGCTCTTAGTTTCGATTATTTTTTTTGATTGACTAGCTGAAAATTTCAGTAATTTTAATTGGTAAAGAAAAATACTTAAATTATGTCTCACGCCCTCGTATTTTATAATTTCTGTTTCTTTGTTTTTTATCAAAATATATACATACGTATTTTTTAAGCTTTCTCTGTTATTATTGTAACAATAAAGAGAATAATTGAGTGTATACAAGCTGTATATATTGATAATTATGATATACACACACGTAATATATACTCTGATTTAAAATGATTATAAAACAAATAATTAAACAATTAGCATTATGATTTAGATGCCGTTATAATGTAATATAAATATATAACGACATCTATTGCATGTCCCAGTGTTGCAGTCCTTGTCACCCTGTCCCCAATTCCTCCATTAAAACAAAAAACATCCATCTAATTATATAAATATATAAATATTAAATTATAAATATATGCAACAATGTTCGATGTTTCGACATATCGTCAATTATTTGTTTAATTGTAATTGTTTCTTCGATATTTCGAAATTTCGATTATTGTTTTTGTATTATTATTACTATTAATTGATAATAATAATATTATTATTATTAAAAAAAAACTCATTGTATTATTAGCCGTACACGGCTTCTTGCAATAAAAAAGCAATAACCATATTCCTTCAGTGGACGCTTTTGACTTTTACATTAAGTAAGTAAGTGAAAAAATTATATTATTGTAATAATTAAAATAAATAATAAGAATTATTATTATTATTGAACAATTTAAACTTGTAAGTACGTACTTTATGAACAAGATTTTACACTAATGATAATAATAATTAAACCAAAAAAAAAATTGATAAAATGAAGGCGATGGCATATTGCTATAAACAAACAAAAATACAAAAAAAAAAAATTAGGATGATTGTACAGATAGAGTTTGTAACATAATAATAATTACAAAAAAAAAGAAAAAACAATAACGAAAATGTTGTTCAGCCTCAACTAATTGGTCAAAATAAAAACAAAAATTATACAATTTTTTTTAAAACTACTTTTGGCCATTGGCGAGATGCTCTTGTGTAGTGCTCGGCAATTATTATTCTGAGATTTGATGAAAAACCGAAAAATTACAAAAAAAAAAATGTTACAATCCGGGCCTTCATGTAAAAAAAAATAATAATAATTAAAATAAAACTACACGTTCTACAATGTACATATATATAATTATTAACAATGATAAGACAAGGTTCACAACGTGCCGTGTGTATGTGGGATAAAATATAATATGGACATTGTTCAAAATAAATAATAATTGTCTTTTATTTCACAAGATAACACCTTCCACAATACAAAATCCTTGTGTTTTATTTTTTTTTGGTTTATCAAAAACAAATGACCAAGTGGTAAGTATAAAGTTTTGTTTTTCATTGTTGTCGAATGTAATTCGTAAAAACTGGAATAATTACTCTATTAAAGTACAAATCACGTCTTATTCGAACGTAAATTCACGATAAAGTACTCGACGCTTTGTTGTAATAAATTGAGAAATTTTGAAGAAATGCAAATTTCTTTTTGTACTTTTTGTAGTAATAAACGAAAACCTTTGTAAGAATGAGTGTTTTATTTTCCTTGAATTACTTGGACGTCAAATTACCGGATAATTGACATTAAATTTGTTATTCAATTTGCTTACTTATTTTTCATGCATTTTTTTCGGTACTCTTGTTTGATATACTCAAAATAGACCGTGTTCAATGGTGGGATTAGGCTACAGACCACAAAATCCGAGCCTAGAAGGCACGATTTGAAGGACTAAAATCGGTTCCTATAGGCATCCATAGCCGTTTCAGAATATTTAAAACGTGTGGGCGGAGGAAAATAATCGGAATTTGCCTTAAAAGTTTTGACTAAATCCCGAAATACGTTTCAGAGTTGATTTCTGGACAAAAGACAGAAACACACTTTTCCAAGATTTTCTTAAGATTTCCAGTCAACTCGAGAGCACCCCACAATTATCATATAGCATATATGTATCATGTAGCAGTCTTGAAAATTTTATTATAACTTGAAAAGTACATGTAAAACTGATCAGTTGAACTCGGAACAGATTATTTGAATTTCTATTTATATGGAATATTATGGAAAAATGCAGTAAGTTTTGAAATGCACTCTGTATAGACAATAAACAAAAAAATGGAATGCCTGAACTACTTAGAATATGAAAGAGCATTTTCAGTTTTAAAATCTAAGATTTTACTCTTGAAAATATTCACAAAAAAAGCTCTTCTAATCAATTCTTTCAAAAACAACTCGATTGTATTACCCCGTAGAATTTTTGACAATCTACAAATGTAAATGTTGAATGGTAAATAAATTTTATTTTTCCATAAATGGATCTTGCTATAAATGCTTGTATGAACATTTTCCCAACTGAAATATCAGGTTTTAAAACCGAACAAATCATTTCGTATCAGTGATTTTTCTTTTGAGTACTATATGAACTTCAAAAATTACTGCCATCTTTTTAATGTTAGTCAAAGCAAGTGTAAACATCAGCCCTAAAAGACCATCATACATATGGGTTTCATACCTGCCAGTCAATGGCGTCTGAAGAATATGCAAGGTGCCGTTTTTATGAATGCCACCAAATATGTACTAAAATTATATTTTATCATTCAAATGTGATAATCCTATCAGTCATTGAGTTATTCAAGTGTAATAATAGATTAAAAGCTCCAACGCTAAGTGATGTCCTCTATAAACTCGTAAATCTGTGATACTTTCTAACATTATACAGAATAAGTATTTGTGGTCGTTTATGTAGAGAAGAATCTCGGTAATTGACTAATATTCAGCAATTTTGAAAGATTTTTATTTTAATTAAAAATATAGGGACATTTTTAATTAGTAAAATCAATTGATCATTAACGTATACCACACTACAAAACTTTTCTATTGTTTCTGGAGACTTTCGTCTTCCTGAAATCTCAACAAACTTTCTATTTACTGAAAACTTTACGAATTTCCTCACGTTCTATAATTTCACTCTTATATTAAACTACATAAAGATTTTAACAACATTTGTGATAAACAAAATGCAACACAAGAACATTCTTAATGCTCTTAGGAGTATTAGCTTGTTGATAAATTGCAAAGGAAGGTCTATAACAATATAAAAAAGCGGTTGCAATCTTGTAAACTAGAAAATTCAAAGTCTAGAAAAAAGTTTGAGTGGTATTATTGAAAAAGGAAAGAATAGAAAAAAGGATAGTCTAGGATTTTAGGATTTTGAAACTTTAAAATAATTGGAAAATAAACTCAGTGTCATAGTTTTCGAGATCCGTGTAAGCCATATAGAAAAAAAAACACCAATGTATATTAAACGAGTAAAAAATGCCTCCACCGAGCCATAGATACCAATGGTTTTTAGTAACCACCAATTTACTAACCGACTATTATCACTAGCGGTAAAATGTTTTTACAGTTGCATAAATAATTACCAGTAATAGTAACATTATCCCCTCTAAATTGTAGAATATATCAGTAATTCCGATATTTGAAGAAAAAAAAACGTTTGAATACTCTCAATGTTAATAATATTAAAGTATGTATTTTGAAAAAAGAGAATAAAATATGATAAAATAAAGCTGAATTTGTTGTGTCTTAACAACTTGCCTCCATTGTATCTTCAAATAGCTCTTGACATCTATTATATTCCAAGTTTAAGTGGTCCTTAAGCGCCCACTTCTTAATTTAAAAAATTTTGCTGATTAGTCAAGAATATTCTATTGTCAACATGACAATACAACATCAGAGTCAACAATTTTATTAATTCGTGTAGAAAAGAAATAATAAAATTGATCGTGTATCAAGTATATTTTTTGTTCACAGTAGTTTGTTGTTACTTATCCACTTTAATGTATTATGTGATAAAATACAAAGAAAGATGTCATCCATGACGAAAATGAATATATGACGACAGCATATATAACGAACATTAAAAAATATATGTGATCATAATATATATGGCAGATCTTATTTCAGTTTTTATTACATATTACAATCGCATTCTCATCAAATTTTTCATGAAAATTCTATTACTATTTACAATAAATACTTATTAATATTAATGATAGAATTTGTGAAGAATTCCTGTCACCCAAGATCGATTTTATATTACTCAACATGCGTGAGAATTGAAAATTGCCAGAGCAAAGAAAAATGAGCCAAAAAAAAGTAAGCATTCCCCAAGAGACAAGATTAATGAAATATACGAGGGTGGTCTGAAAAATGGCAAGAACAAACTTATAATTTCAGAATTATTTTGCATTTTTCAACATAATCTCTCTCTCATCAGTGATTCTCCAATGTTATTATCAAATCGGTGATAAATGTGAAAAATATGTAGTTACAGCAGTGATCGCTTTTCGATGCCATCAAAAACCGTCACTCACAAGTAAAAAAGATAGTCAATACTTGAAATTCTCCATTTACTCATCCCAAAAATGATTATTTCTTCTATGGTAGCGAATCTTTTCACCCAGTTTAATACAAAGACTAAAATAAGCATCTCCGCTTAAATATTTTTCTTGCTCCAGGCAACACAAATAATAATAGTCATAATACTCTTCTTTTTAGTGAGGCCTCAGACCAGTTCTGTATCAGGGATCCTTTTAGCATTCGATTCCGCTAATATACCCGATTTGTACTTTTTCACTAGCTTCTGGTGTTAGACTTTTGGGTCAATCTTCACGCGAATCTTTCAGATCGACACGGACACATTTGAGTTCAAAGTTTTCTTTAATTTTGACAAAAAGATTAGCCACGTCTGTGACGTTGAAATAAGTTTCCAGTGCCGTTAAGTCTTCCTTGCAAAAAAAATATAACGATACAATGCTATATTTTGTTATTTTTAACAAAACGCCTATTTGAGATATCTGAATTAAAGTCACTATTTAGTAGCATAATTTGCAATTTTACATCAACCATCAACACCAGAACTTTTCAAACCACTCTCGTACAAGCTTCTATTTGTATACAGGTTTGATTTAAAATTAACATTTGAAGATTTTCAGATCGCCATATGCTTTCTGAGAATTGAATAGTAATTACTGCTGATAAGACAATTAATATAAATGTTCCCAGTTGCAAATCAATGACAGTGTACTTGGCGACTTTAAATATAACAGCAACAACGAAAAGTTTCGTTCTATAGAAATCAGAAAATTATTATTGAAATACTTACTTTGTTCAGAAATTTTCAAGCGGTTGTTAATTATCTTATCACTACATAAAATGTAATTGAGTTTGTTGCTAACTTAAATTGGTTTATTCGTTTGTTAATTTTACAACTTTCTATACTTGAAATCGTTGAAATTTTAAAAGCAAACATTCTAACTTAAAAATACATTAAAACAACATTTGATTCTATTTTTACGTATAATTTTATTGGGGCAATCTGAATTTATAAAGTGAATTATTTTTTATTTGCCCATTTAAAGTTTAAAAGATTTTCCTTTGGTAATTGACCATCACTGTGCAGATAAAAAACAAACTGAAGACTTCAAAGAATTCCATATGTTATTGTATATCTATATATACCTATATGATGGATAATCCACCTCTCTTTCTACCTATAAAACGTACGTGTTAAGCGCCAGAGGATAATAACACGCTTGATATTTTCATAGCGATTATTTCGGTTTAATCGCTAAAATGGCGCTTTTAATATCGCATAAGAGACTGTTTTATTATTTTTATCTGGTTTTTAGAGGGATGATGTGGTGGCAGTAACCAAGGGGAAATAAAAATGAACTTTATCATTTTTACTAACTACGATTAGATATGTATGTATATTTTGTAATTCTTTTATATATATCACATTGAATGTTTTAAACGAAAATGTAAATATATGGTTTTTCTAAATTATTTAATCAATCTAAATCTGGACGCTAGCAGAAAAAATGCGATAAATTTCTCTATGTTGTCAGAATAATGTGTAGTATAAAGCGAAAGAGAAGAGACGGAAGAAAAAAGTAATCGTTTGACAAAAGAACGGAGGGATAATGTAAGTGACAGGAAGAACCCCTCTCCCTTTTGGGGTGATGGTTGGAGGTCACTATTGCTAAGTTCAGACACATAGATTAGTCAATGCCTCATACACAATCAACAAAACCTATATGAAAAAAAAACAAAACGAATAATAAGAACTATACGAATTCATTATTTTTACTATAAAATAGTTGATAGAAATTATGAAATCTCCAAACTTCAGAAATTACAGCCATTCAAACTTGATTAGAGAATTGTACGCTCGTCAACTAACCAACCAACGAGCCCAGTCAGTCAGTAAGTCAGTCGACTCCGATTTCCAGAATAGAATTGCAATGACATTATACAACAGTGCAGAAAATTCAATTATTTAGCAATTATAACTTTGTGAGAAAATTCAAATGTAAAACTCTTTAATTCATTAAACCAAGTAGCACACCCACAAACTACATTTGAATTATTAATGTCATAAACTAGAAATAAATAAATTTTAAAATAAAACTATCTTCAATGGGAATAATAGGTATAAATAAAAATCCCACCGTCAATTCCTCCCTTTTGTCACATAAAATTGTCCATTTATGTGTTAAAAGTAATAAATAACTAGTCATAGTATAAGTGTACAGTGGATAAAAAAAATGTGGAATAATTTTATGAAACACTGGCTGGTGTCCAATTTTCCTCAGTTTATCTTTAAACAAATCTCTAAATATTACTAGTCAAGGGAGTAATTTCAGAAATTTTTACAATTTCTGTACTGTTTTATATTACTACAACAATAAATTTAAATTTGTTTAAGCACACGTATAATAATTGCTAATAGCTGCATTATGATTATTTAAAGCTTTCAAACATTAAAAAAAAAACTCACCAAGTTATTACAAGAAAGCGGCAAACACGATTAAAATAAGTGTATAATCGCATTGAATTATTAATACCCTTTTTATTGATTACTCTTAATAAAATTGTCATAATTGACCCATAAAGTTAACGGTAATGAAACCATATTTTTCAGTTGAATTATGAATATTACATTTTTAAGGCATCTATTCACCGTTTGTGGTTAGATAATTCTCCAATATTTAACTGAATAAAAGAAAACTTACTCTTACCTTAAGTCTGTACATTTGTCTAAATTAAACTTGGTTAATTTTATAAACGTAGGCTTTTTAGAAATGGTGGATGCGCCGGGTGAATTTTTTCCCCAAATTTATCCAATCAACAATACCGACAAAAACGCCTCATTTTTACTGAAAATAGCTAATAGAAGAGATAGATATAAATAAAACTTGGCATATTGAAGTTGATCCCAAGTTATAAGGTTTTATATTTGAAATCGTTATTATATTTCTTTTTTTTTTTTTTAATAAAATCTTTTAGATATTCAAATAAATATCATTCTAAAATTTGGACACTTGAATTGTGCAACTTCCTCAAAATCTTATTAGATATAGACTTTCTGACAGTTTGTGTATGGGTGTGTGTGTCTGTATATAAACTCTCTTTCGCTCATCTCTTCTACAAACATCATCGAAAATTTTCCAGCTGGTGACAGTTGTTTTGTAATAAAGAAACATCTGCGTTGACATGGAAAAATCTTGATTCGATTGTCGACGTTGTGTATAATAAAAATGATCTTCTAGATTAATCTAACAAATGGAATTATTGTAACGAAAACGAAATAAAAACGACAAAATATATACATAATGTAACAGAATTATTTTCTCTTTTCATTTTATTTCAATGTTATTTTTGATGATCCCAACATCAAGGACAACACAATACTCCCTCTATGTTTATCTAGAAAAATTGCTGCTAACTTTAGAGAACTTTATAAACGGGCAAAACAAGGCATTATCCTAGATGATGGAGAAACGAACACATTAAAATGTAAAAGATTGCAAAATCGCAAACGAACTAAATTACGAAACAAACGACACGAACAAGTAATAGAATGAATTGTAGAAGAGATGGGCTGGTTTATTTGGTTGGGTGGTTGGTATGGTTTTGTGGTGGTAGCGGTGGGTGGATGAGAATGAAACGACAATTTTATTCTCGCAATTAATCAACCACTTCGCAAGACGTGACTTGCTTGATGGTGGAATTAAAATGTCCAATTAAATGTGCATGTAAATTAGACTCTCAAAATACAGTTTTCAAGTTTGTCTTGTTTTTAATTTTAAATCCGACACAAAAAAAAAGAAGCTGAAGAGAAAATATATAGAAACGGACAAGTATACTTAAACAAAACAACAAAAAAAAAACTGTGTTAATTGGATTATACGAAAGGTATAGAACAATAGTTGGAAAAGTAGTTTAGAAAAGATTGTTATTTGGTTAAAATGTTAGCCAATTTTTTTGCAACGAAAACAATAGAGCAAAGTTTTAGTTGCTTCAAAACAAGGTAGAGAAGTTTTGATAAATCGTTCTATATGGATAGATTTCACATAAAAATAAAAATGTATCAACAACATTTGAAAGAGTTGGTTCGATGTTGAGGCTGGAGCTTTACCAATTTGACAACATATCCCAAATATATATAAAAACAAATCCAGCTTTTACTCTTTCTACAAACTGACTGGTAAATTCAATTGTAGAACAGAATAAAATATAAATCAGACACGTAAATACAACTTGATCGAATCTTTCCAAACATTATCAAATCCCAATGTACTGTTATCGTTTTTGTCGTTGTCGTTATTATTGTTGTTACTGTTCGTACATATAGATAGATAAGTAAAAAGAAGTGAAGACGCAAACTTCCCGTTTTCAAATCGTGTTCGCCCTCTCTCTACTTACGAAAAGTTTACAGGCACCATTCCGACCTACATAGTTGTCTGATTTATCTTGATACTGTCACTTTAAGAACTCACCCTGTCCGGAACTGCAACTCATCCCACCCATAACGAATACTTACAAACATACATTCGTAATAAACATTTATTAGAGTACCAGCAAGAAAAAAATAATAATAATAACGAAAGTGAAAAGATCCACCCTACTTTAGTAGACACATTTCCATTTTCTATGACCATAAAGAAATCCGTGTCATTTTAAATTATTGACGCCATAGTAGTGAACGTAAACGATATTATACCTATAGAATGTCAGGATCGTTCTGACAATGCTTTTTGTATGCTTTCAAGCGGCAATATGTTTGTCGATTTTCCAACGGCTTGTCTTATAGTTTACGTGATGTTATTACAAGGTAAGGCTGTATATCATCCATGTCAGTTGATCGTAATACTTTCATGCTATGGTTAGTGAGATATGTTGTTATTGTAGTGGTATTCGGTAATATCTAGTTTGTAACAGAGAAGAATATGATCGTTTATAAGTCTTGCTATTAAATCAACTCATCCATGAATTATTTGTAATACAACTACACCAATTCATCGAAGACAAATAGAAAAAAGAGAGGAGTTGAGTGAGAAACTTTGAAATTTCCAGTTTCAAATGTTGTAATTTTACAGATTATTGGATAATTATCTAAAAAGTTTTACAGAAGGGTAAATTCTATATAATCTTGTTTTAGAGGAAATGCTCAGGGAGTAAAACGTTGGTGGCTCAAATCAACCATGATCTAACGCCCGATAACCCGAATTAATAAACAAATCGATAGATTGTTTGAGGGGATGATTTGTAAATTTAACAAATTTCCAAACGCCTTCATTTATTCTACAATTTCACTTTTTTATTGACAATCATTTGAAAATTCGTATTGGTGAATAAATTTTTGAAGTGGCAAAGTTTGAGATTAACAAACGACGCCCTTTAGGTACATTTCTAGATATATCTAAAGGCGAAACTTTGTATGTGATAAATTTTATACTGTTTCCAACAAACTTCGATATTGTGCCAAATGAATGACAAATCAATCCCTTAATCAGTATTCAACTACTAATTATAGAAAATGCGAGAAATTCTAAAAGTATTCCGTCTTCCTGCAATTTATATGGGAAATTTCATCCTAGTTATTAACAAAGGAAGCAAGGAAATTGTCTTGATACGAATTTCAATAAATTTTTGATTACCCAGAATTAACCGGAATTAGTAGGCGGCACAACCTATATAGTTAAAAGGAATATTTTCGAAATCATAGATATTGTGAGTCTTTTAAATAAACCTAAAACTAAAAATTCTCACAATCAGAATGACGAAATGCAGAATAGTTTTTAACCAATCAATGTAGCCTTAAAATCGCAATCAAGACCAAATAACTATGGTCACTGGTTTTCGTATTTTATTATAAGTTAATAATAACTAATTATATTGAAATTTGTTACTCGCTATGAAATTAGCCGCCACCTTAAGATTTGTACACTTGTGTGTTTTTCTTTCAGCTTTAGTCCCATGTATTATTAATAAGGCAACATCTGATATTAGTAATTATAATTTTTAGAAAAATTTCTATAAGAAGTTTCAATTATTCTGTTCCCCAAACAGGTTAACTTCTCGATTTACATTATCCGCACCATGATTATAAATTCTAACAATTCAACGGAAACTTGTACAAATTTAAATGGATGCACATGCAATATATGTCTCCGTATGTTGAATAGTAGATTCGTATTTTGATTGATATTGGAAGAATGAGGAAAAATGCAAAAATGTTTATGACTTACCCAATTTCTGCAGAGTATTCTTCAGTCACCTGCTAACAATAGAAAATTATATTATTATTTCTTTTATTATTAGATTGCTTTTTAACACATTCGCAACGATGATTAAGTTATCAGTATAAGCCACAACTTATTTTTAGTGCGTCCTTTTCTGGACTTTATGTCACATTTTATTAAGAATACTTTATTATTAATTGAAAAAAAACTGTGGAACCGTCTTAATAAACTAACTTAGAAGTCTTTGAAAGTGCTGCTAAATGCGGTAGATTTGATCGTTTACAGAGTGTTTTAGCCCAAGCTCCCATATTTCATAGCTACTTCAATTGATAAATTATTCGTATGCAATCTTCAAGAACTTAAACAAGGTCATCGAAAATCATAAGATGCTTAGGTGCTTAGGAGACCTAGTTTAAGTTTTTGAGGTGTTCTTACAAATATTTTTTGATAATTGAAGAAGTTGTGAAAAGTGGGCGCTTAATTATCTACTTAATTTTTGGGTGCCTGATGACGTTTACCAAGCAGTTGAAACAAAAAACGAGATCAAATTGCGCTAGGTACGCCCATGAAGGTCAACAGCGAGCGCCTGTAGTATATAAAAATCCCATGGAGTTCGTTATATCCAAATTCGACTGTTTTCCGAGAGTTATTTAGAAAAATGTTACAGTTTCCTTAAAGTTCCGATTATGCAAGTAAAAATTACAAAAACTATGTTTAAATCACTTTATAGAGTGTCATGAAACAATTGTTATCTAATAAAAAAAGCAGATAAATAGCAACAATCAAGGTTGAAGCTAGGGTAATAATGGTGCTACAGTACACCGTCATTATTTAAAACTAAAAGGAGTCTTATGTACCCGGACATAAGGTTGACTTAAGACAGAGTCGGTGTCGAGTCAAAATAAGCTTAATACAGTTTTAAACAAAAAGTAAACAAGAAATAGAAACATTTTACAGTAGGTATACCGTTTTATAATGATTAAATTAATGATCAAGATAACATCTACAACCACAAAATACATACAAAACAATGAAAAGACTTCGACTTACCCAAACTTCTAATTTTCTTCAATTAACAATGTGTCTTTTCCAATTTTTCACTCACATTAATCACTAATATTGAAAACGAAATCCAAGATTGGAAAAACGAAAGAAAATCGTTGCGAAAATGTAAAAAAGTACCGAATAGAAATTAACTATCACCGTATTTTTCGCTTTCATCATGGCGACTAATGGCGACTTGTGAGAAAAAGAAAAACAAATGCTATATCAGCCTCATAGCCTACTATGTTGATTTACAATTCCAGAGATTTTCAACATTTAAACTAATAAATAATCGACAATTCGATAATTTGTTAATTAACAAAATAAAAATCACCGTTTTTCAAATGTTTCATTGACTAATTTCATAATTCAATTGTATTTAAATTGCAATTTACAAACAAACAAATGTTGTTAATTTGGTAATGTTTTTGCTTTCTGATCGTCAATTTTTCCAGTTCATAGGCAACACGTTTTAATAACAATTTTGAAAAAAAAAATTGTATTTTGCGTCAATAATAGCGCTATTATTAAACTCTTGCTGCTGTATCGAAATGAGCTCATTTCGATACTTGTATAAAAATGGAAAATGTAGTAATTTTTTTTCCTAACGTTGGTATTAATTTTGACAACTGTCAAAAATCGTAAACAAAATCAACAAAATACATAGTAATTTTTGGTAACATATACAACCATTAATACATCAATCAAAAAAATCAAACAAAGTTCAATTGTTTTATCAGTAACACCAACTCCCACCAATTTCCCTAAATATCAAATCTCGTAAATGTTTTTGTAAAAAAGGACACAAAATAGGCAAAATAGAAAAAATAGTATAAAAAACTCATGTCAGAAGTCGTATATTGCACTCGTTTCTCAGAAAACTCGCGGTTTCGCCGTTTTTTTTTCTTGGACTCGTGCAATAATTTGGACTTCTGACACTTGGACTCGTGCAATAATTGTCGACTTCTGACACTTGTTTTTAATATACTATTATTTATCCTTTAGTTACAATACAAAGTTGTGATATGACTAGCAGACAGGTGGTACCAGTCGGGGCAATTCCGCGCAAATCTCTATCGCAATCTTGATGTTGATCAACACGTTTGTTTTAAAAATTTTTGAATAAATCAATTTAGGGTCACCTTAACAACTTTTACCGGACATAAAAACCGGACAAAAAAATGCCTCGAAATAATTTACTGAGGGTTCTATAACGTACTGTGTTGTACAGTTGTGCACCGTTCATTTTTTTCTTTCCTTTGCAGACGTGAAAATCTGTCCGACCATATCCAAACCCAATTTTTTGTCTTTCGCATTTGTTTATGAAGAGACCTGAATGAAATTAAGAGAAGTACGCGGTGACTACAACACTGTGCGCTTCTTTGTTGCTTGCAATGCCTTATAATGCTAAATACTAATATGCAGGCTGTCACAATTTATATTATCGATATGAACCAAGAGGGTAAGTTTCGTCAATGCCGTTTTGTCCTTGGAGGAATTTCAACATAAAATATCTACCTTCTAAGCTAGCCCTTTACTTTATGTAGTGATGGCAAACAAAACAGTTATGTTGGTAGAGATATATTTGCACTACTGAGTCGAGCTGTTTACAGATATAGAACTTTAGGTAGTAGGACTGTGTAAGGTTTATTTTAATATCGAACAGATTATAAGAGAAATTTGAAAAACTATGACACGTGAAAAATTGTTGATAATAAAGCCTTGAAGGCAAAGTATTAAGACACTTGCTTATGCTATATCTTTTGAGGCAAAAAGCAACAGAAATTTTCTATATTACTCAGTAATCAGTTTTCTGTGTCTAAATGACGTAGAAAAAACCATTTTGATAGAATTTAAAAATCCTTCTCCTCGCCTTTGTGATACAGAGAAGAAGAACATGCAATTCATATGAAAATTTCATTTTTCTATTTCAATTATTTAGCTTCTATGGGTGCTAAAAGAGGGACCATTAGCACAGTAAAAATAATTCGGAAAATACAGAATTGCAGACTCCAGAATTCGTTCAATTGTTTTACGAATTGAATAT
This sequence comes from Epicauta chinensis, assembly GCA_021725515.1. Classification (NCBI taxonomy): domain Eukaryota; kingdom Metazoa; phylum Arthropoda; class Insecta; order Coleoptera; family Meloidae; genus Epicauta; species Epicauta chinensis. Next base: position 1,184,421 of record JAEDXX010000005.1, on the reverse strand, counting down.
ATTATTAATCATTTATTTATCGAGAAAATCATTTATTTTGTGGTAAACTTTTCATTTTTTCACTATAGAAAATGTTTCCTTAAACACATAAAAGTATACCTACTTCGTCGACCATCTCTGTATGTGACGATCAAGATGAACACAGAGCTTTGTTCAGCACTCGGGAATCAATCAAATTTCAATAACAATAAATTACTGTTCGGCTAGATGAAAATCTAATAAATTTTAAACTGATAGATATTAATCAAACGTGTTAATATTTTATTTATCAAAATATTCAATATTTTAAAAGGTTGAAAATCACGATTATGCTCGAGAAAGAATGGATAATTTACATATCAATGGAAAAGCTCCAGTCTACTGATTCTAAAAACAATACAACTTCAACTCTTATTCGCTGCAATAATGCTTACTTTGAATAAAACCGAAAAATTGTAAAAAAAAATCAATAAAACAATGAGACGGTTTGTTATACCAAATTGGACGATTTCTGATTGATCCCGAACTGATTCCTTTTCAACTGTACACCAACCGAACCTACCCCTTTTCTCTTAATACCTCACCGGTTGGTTATCTTTTATCACTCTCCATACCCTTATGTCTATTTCTATCTCTCTTGCACCTCATCCATCTCCAATTAGTTTAATATTGAAAGAAAAACTCGAAACGAACAAATTTCCATTTTAAAATCGTCCCCTCATGCCTCAATTTAAAACAAAAAGAATAAAGAACCGGGGTAAAAAAAGCGAAAAACTAATTCCACTGCTATTTGATTAAAAATTCATGATTTAAACGAATTGTTAAAGTGTGCGTGTGTGTGTGTAAGTGCGTGCGTTTGTATTATTTTTCCTTTTTCTATGCGTGTGTTTGTGGGTGTGTGTGTGTGTCTGCGTGATTTATCTATTGTCAGCTGCCTTTTCAAATTGGAAAAGAGTCCGAATGTAGAAAGATGAACGAGGTGTCGTTTAATCTATAAGGGTAGGGTGTCTTTTCTGTGATTAGCCACAACTATTGTTGTTAGTGTGTGTGTTTGTCTCAAAGTCTTAATTAAATCTCCCGAAAAAAGAAAGGAAAGCTCTCTAGACTTTCTACTAACCTAATTGATTGTTCGTGTGTGTGTGTGTGTGTGTATGTGTCATGGTATTGACTAGGGTGCGTATAGAAGTAGTGGGAAGTTATATTTTTCCATCCCCCCAGAACGTATTGGTCCAGTTTGGCGTTTATATGGAACAGTTGTGATGCAATGTGACAGCTACAGCATCACGTTATTGTTGATTTTATAATTTTTCTGAAGGCAACAAGACGTAGAAATCTTATTTGTAATGACAGTCGTCGGATGTACATATATTTTGATATTTTTACAAATGGAATAAAAGGTTATCAAAACGGGTATTGATTACGGTGGAAAAATTAAATTTGCTTTAAAAGCAAACCGAACTAAAAAGTACTAAATAATTCAATTATAGTAAAAAGCGTGGGATGGTTAATATAGAATGTTACAATTAATTTATTAGTAGCTATTTATTTATAAAACTAGAATTGTTATAAAAATATAGAAAATTGCACCCCACGCTGATTGTTGTCTGGTTCAAACACAAGCACCAAATGTATACAGCACATTTCATTTATCTTCTTCGCGGTTGATTGGTGCCATTTCATCGCTCGCCTATATTCACTGATATCAACGTTATCACTCTTCTTCATGTACGATATATATATGTTCAATATCTCGTCGTCATTGTCACCAATTCAACTCAATGCAACTATAAACAAATTTTTATCAAAAACTCTCAATCAGAACCGTTCCCATTGAAATAAAATACATTACGAATTTGATTTGTTGTTGGTGTTGTTTTTTTTCTATTATTCGAAATTTATTCGATTTCCAATAAATGGCACGAAAATTGCGTGTTATCGAGAATCAATCCGAATTGGTATTCTAAACAAGCTCTGATATCCATCTTGATCGCCATTTCGAATATTTGCATGTATGCAAACGCGCTATTGAGACTATAAGCTGTTAGATGGAGACTCTCTCCTTTTCCCTCTCTCGTCTACATAACAATTTCTCATAAGCCCCGCCTTCGGACGGTGGAAGTCGCATGAAACGATCTCTAAATTCAGTGTGGTTTGTCCGATCGTCAAATTTGCATACAGTTGAAGTCCAAACATAATAAAATTGGAAGTGCAAAGCCTGGAAAGCTTAACGCTGAAAGTTCAATTATTGTTTTGTTTTAATATTAATTATCGACAGTTGACTGTATTTCAGATCAAAGACGTAACAATTCATCGTGCAGAATGGTGGAGGCGCCGGGCGAATAGCACTTTTCCATATTTTTCTTGGGTAGCAAATAAGAAATTTTTAGGAGAAAAAATGAACGTAGTATCAAGTTCATCAAATTTCCTAATATAGCGTAATTTTCGAGACCTTATATGACGTTTTGGTATTTCAAAAATAGCTAGAACGAAAATCGTGTCGGTCAATTCAAATGTAGACATTGTAGTCTAATTTCTTCAGATACTTTTACATTTCAATTCAGAAACAAAGGAGGTATCTAAGGTGGAACGCTTATTTGGGACACTCTGTATATTCGATTTTAAACTTTTACAAACTATCCTAATATTTCAGTGCTCAGGTATGTTAAGTTGCAGTAATCCCTCGTATAACACGCTTCCATTTAATGTTAACGTATCAAAAAAAAAACAGCTGATGTCTTCAAAGCAATATAAAAATGCTATTCTTTACCGGTGTTCATTACGTATAACACATCAAATTATCCACAGATGCAGTTTGTTATTTGATAGATTAAAGGTCGTGTAAAGCGAAATTGTTTAAACCTATAAATATGATTTAAAACGTAAAATATCGTGTAAATTAAAGCCATCTACCGCAAAAAATAAACCATAGGAGCACTTGTGTTAATCGAGACTACTTAATTAATGTTAAACAGTCAAAACCGTGTTAAATAAAGACTTTTACAAAAGTTGTGTTTCCAATTTACAGTACTTATGGATATCGACTTGCGACTTATCGATGCAGATTTCTGTCAAATTGACCAAAAGAAGATAGAATAGAAGGCGAAATCCCCAGTAAAACGATGGTCGGATTTTACTCGATCCGACTGCCTGTTACAGTATGTTAAGCCACCAATTGGCCTTCATTTACAGTCTTACTTCACTATAAATACAATGTAAAAATCAACCGATATGCCCCTCTAATGTATAGCTTGGAATGGTCATACAGTATAAATATTGTAGGGCATCAAGTTGTTAGATTCGTTCATTTTCCAGTCGATGCGACGACATTTTAACGTGCAGTATATTCGATAATAATCGAGTTTGGGCAATTGAATAACTGCAATAGACCGACCGGAAGCTTCTCTACATATTAATCATGACAAATAGAGTTGAAGGTGACGATTTGAATAGAATACTAACGATCGCCTGTATCTGCATGTTTATCTTCAATTATCAATTAGTGTAACAGGATTACGTACGGTTTGATAGTGACTTGTTGCAGAATCCACTTTAGCTCAATTAACACGATTGAAAAGTCTGTTAAATTAAATTTCGTTCCAAAAATTTACAGCACGCACCCTCATTACTGCTATATTTTTTTTTGAATAAATTGAGCGTTCGGCAATTTATGATTTATTTAATTTTATAGTAAACAAAATTTCTAAACAATCAAATAATTAAAATATCAGTATTCCGACACAAAACCAAACAATTTTACAATTATATTAATACCATATTTGAACAAATCCAATAAATTCAAATATTTAAACTAGTACCTTTATAATAGAACTATGGACATAAAAATTAAATCTAGTTTCGGCGAAAAGCAGGAAATAAAACGAACAAAACGGGCAATTGTAGTTATCTAATAAAACTCGTTAACATTATGTTTGCTAATTAATCATCTGTCTCTTTTCAACGTTTACAGCAACAAAGCCTTCTGAACTGAAACAATTTTCGAAGAACTTACGTAGTATGTGTCAGCGATGGCCAAGTTTTGTATGCGGCAGAACTACTTTTGCTCATAAAACTGTGTGGCGATTGACTTGTCGATTTGTTGTAGTTTAAAAAGTACATCAGAGGTTGGCCAATAGCACGCAAATAATATAAAAGTGCAAGTGTAAGTGATTGTAGGATTTTACTCGATTCGACTGCCCAGTATCGTACTGAAAGCCTCCAATTGGTCACCGTACACAGGTACCTGCGCGATCAATCGACCAAAATTGGCTTGGCGATCGTCTTGTTGGCCACCCCTGGCTTAAACCGTACATGTAATCTATTTCCAACTATTATTCTTTAATAGAGATTTTCGCAACGAGAAATAATACCATGCGGATAAATAAATAGAGAAATACGTTCCTATTTAGTAACGATTCCAACTCCCATATCCTGTCCAAGATTATTAATTATGAAACAAAAGGAATCGACACACCTTTATCAACGAACCTGTCTATTAACAATAGACAACGGTCGATCCCATTATTACTATTACTACTGTTGATTATATAGAAATTCAATTTCCTTCTAGTTGGAAGTTTTCATTTTCGATTTTATAGCAAGAATCTTATACACACACACACACACGCCGAGCCACAGAGGATCAATGATAAAACAGACAGGGATAGAGAGCGGATGAATCGGATGGAAATAGAGAGAGGATAACAGATTTGTATGAGGAATGGTGTCAGTTATTGGCTATTACGATTATTCCCTAATATTTCAACTATCTTTCCCCGTATATATTTTTTGAAATAATAATATTTTTTTGTGAAAATATCGTTTTATTATCGTCAAATTCGAGAGAGATCGTGCAAGAGAGATGGGAATGGGAAAAATGTTGTAAAATTTGCCGTTATGATCCTGTGGAAATATTTTTGTTTATTTATTGATCAATAAAATATTTAAAATTTCCACCAATATAGGTTTTATCCAAATTTGTTTATATAACAATAAATTCCATTGTGATTGAATTAGAGGAACAAAATAACACTCAATGATGATCATAATGGAAAGGATTCAATTCTATTTTTTTTTTGTTTTTTTGAAAATTCGATTCCAGATTGGTTTTGCCTTTTGTACTTTTCTCTTTAACATTATCCTGAGCTTTCGCAGATTAAAGACATTTAAAAGGAGACGATTGCAATAGAGCTACAATAAAAGTTATCTTAATCTATCTAAATCTACCTATAGTAGACGAGTTTTATCAGTAAAATGCACACATTCTTTTCCTCTACCATATTTGATGTGATTGTCTCTCTTAACGATTTTCAAACGACAATTCAATTCGATCGACCTTATCAATTCATTTTAGGAATTAGTTCAAGTATGCATGGCAGATAATGGCAAATCAAGCAACTCAAAGCATCACAACGACAATAGTTGAGTGTTCTCTTTTGATCGGGAAAAAGTGGTCCTCATCCAATATTGGATATTCTAATTGGATTCAATGTGGAGAGGAATTCGAATATGGGAGATTTTGGATAGATCTTCTTCATTCATAATTGAGTTGTTTAGAGACCACTCTTGTGTCTAGAAATGCGCTGTGTGTGGCTTGCAGGTGATCAGTGCCAGTGTCGATTAAGTAAAGGGCGATAACTGGATGCAGGAAATGGTCAAGAATCCAAAATTCAAGCGGTTAAAGGTTGTGAATGTATCGATAAGATGGTAAAACTGCCAGACAAAAGTCTTTACTACTTCGATTTTCTGGTGACTATTTCAAATCTTCTTGATCCTCACAGGTTTAAGCCCTTCCATGTTAAAGAATTGAGCATTGAGTGCTTAAGATCGACGGAGTTATATTTCGTTTCTCCTGTTAGAGGAAATTTGCTGGAAGCTCTTCTATTTCAGATAAGGCCCAATAGCAGTTTTCTGCAATCAGAGGAAGATAATCGAAGTTTCAGGCGTATTCGATTAAAATTCAGCCCCATTAAAAGTCTCCATTAATGGGCGGATATCAACTCCAAGATGGAGCAAGGCAAATTCTAGTCTCCTGACAAATTCGTATAGAGCGTATTGGCCACAGCCGTTGTACCTGCATAGTTTATCTTTTCTTGTGAAACTGTTACCGTGACGTCGTGACGTTACGGCGAAAAAAGCGGGTGCCTAGTTTTACCGAAATTCTATGAAATTCTGATCACTCTCTCTAACTTTTTAAAAAGCGGTTCGTCAGGGACAACAAACTGATGATTCTCCCATAGAAAACTGAAAAAAAATAACGATTTTTGACAAAAATAAATTTAAAAAAACATTAAAATTATGAACACATTTTTGTTGATTTGTTCTACGTGTCTTTTCTTGTAAATTTATGTAAATACGTGCATTAAAATTAAACTACGCCAATGGTGCATTTTGAGCAAATGACCTTCAATCCGCCCTTTAATGATTATCCATTCAGAGCCGGCCCGAGTTTTCCTGGCGCTCCAGACAATCTTATTTTCGGCGTCCCTATCCAGAAATTAACAATGAGGCGCACTAGTTTTGTAGATTTTGTAACTGAAACAAACTGAAAAAACTTTTTAACAAAAAATAATAACAATTTTTCGACTTAACAGTTTTTCGACTTAACAACAACTTAACACTTCAGAGACTAGAACAAGAACGGACAATTCAAGAAAAGGTGTTAAGTAAGTGTACTTTGTTCGATTCTTATCAAAAACGCATATACGCGATTAATATAATCACCACAATAACAAAAAAAAGTGGGAAACATTAAAAATTTCTTTTGCAAATGAAAATACGACCGCCCAAATAAAGAACAAAATACCGGTGAAGGTATTGGGGCTAAGGTACCAATTGGAAATTCCAGGTCCTAGCCAGAATTAAGTTGTAGCGGTGCTACTTTTTGTACTTTCAAAGTAAATGCAGTTGTCTTTATCCTAGAACTTTGAGGTCTGAATATCTGATATAGAATAGATCAATTGCTTATCTCCGAATTTGACTCCTCTAAAAAGTACTTCTTTCCAAACTGAATCATATCTTCCATATTTAGCAGCAGTTCCAAATGGTTCTAAGGTAGTACCCCAATCGCATTTGAATAAATTCATCAGGCTTAAAACTGTTCTATTATTTTTAAGAAAATGCTACAATAAACTCGAATATATGATGTACTAAAAAGTGCCGCCGCTAAAATTATGCTATGGTCTGGGGCCGACCCTGTATCCATTAAAGCTTGAAGATGTGGCGTTGTTGCACCTTCTTCCAAAGGACAAACTCCAGGTTAACTCTCAATTGATGTTATAGTTGCGTTAATTAATATTCATTATTTTGTGTTAAAATATTAATTGAAATATTAAACTAAATAATCTATATTTTTTTTGCTGAAACCATATATATTTCACCTGAAATTAATACAAAATAATCAGCTTTACAGAATCAATATTTTTTGTCGTTCCCTAATACATATCCATAGATATAATATAATAATATTTAACTATATAGGTGAATAATACCAAAGCTTTATATTATATGTGTATATTATACAATGTTTGGAAGTTAAAATATAATTTATGAAACATTGGTTGGATTAACCTTTGATTTACTACCACCGAAAAACTAAACCCCTTCAAAATCCTGTATACAGGCCAGTTCATTCGATCCACACACACACACACATCTATAAAGTCCCAAATACATATACATTTTCAAATATGTGTGTGTGTTTAAGTGTTTTATATTAACATTGAAGAGTGAGCGTTAAAAAAAAACAGGTAATCATTAAAGCCGCTTTTAAATGGTATCGTAAATTACGTTAATCGTGCTGACATTCCAACACACATAAAGAGATAGAAACGTAAACTAATGGACCAAATAAAATTGGCATTGAATAGACAACAGGGCAAATGGATCACCAGAAAAACAGGGGCGGGAAACAAACAAGTTTGAAGCGTACGTTGAACGCACTTCAAATTAACAAAACGATGGCCAAATTGGGGCGAAGAAGAGCCGGGCCCCAGACGTTTTAATCTGCGTTTTTGCGGCCACAATTTGGAAGTTTGGATCTTGCCTTTATTTTCTCGTTGGGGATATTAATTATAAAGGATTAAAGAAAAAATACAACGAAATATAAAGTTCGTTGCTCAACTTCAGCACTATTCGAGTCTTGAGTCGGACTTGAATATGCGAAGAAAACCCGGTCTTGAAGAGCTTCTCGGTCAATATTATTACTTTTGAAGGTGATAACACTGGAGATAGAGTTGCAGATCAAACTAAAACTACAACTTAAGCCTCAAATCAGATCGTAGCTAGCTGTGAAAAGATAAGGATGAAGACAATTATGTTAAGTCTAAATCGATCTAAAGAAATGGAGGTACGAAAATTATTTATGATATTGTAAAATTTATGCACTCAAGTAGACAAATAGTCCGCCATCTAATGCAACCAACCACAACCAAAACTGCACTCCTCCCTTTTAATAATAGATGCCGTTCGTTGGAAATATTCGATTTTACGCCGAGAATTGATGAAACTACCATCGTTTCTTGGTAAAATACCAACGATTCTATCCAGCTATTGTAGATTAAATTCGAAAAAATGTATCAAATCAGTGAAGGGTTTGATTGGAAAGAGCCCATATGGTAATGGACGGATTGGCGTCGACAACACTCCATAACAACCGACAATAATCAAAAAAACGAATTTCTGCAAAATTTCGATTAATTAGACATTAAAACTGTACAAAAAAAAATGACGACTTACCATTATGGTAAAAGATGGAAGAGTAGGTTCAACACGTACAAATTGAACTGTAAAAAATGCAGAACTTCCACGCCAGGTCCGATTTTTTGCGGATTCTCCACCAGGAATTCCGAATTGTTCGACGCTATAAGAACTGGCATACAATTAATGGTGGCGAAATGAATGGCAAACAGCAGGAGGAATTTGAGTGTCTAAAATAAAAATTATTAAACGATTTTGGGGCAACTGAACTACTCACCATTATTGTTGCAATAACAATAAATCTTAATTAAGAGAAAAACTGGTCTATCGTTAGAAGATCGTTAAAATGCGATTAGTTTTGTTTTGTCTGTATTATCAAAAAGTCGCCTTCGCTGTTCCTCTTGATAAGCACTTGAGCAGCAGGAGGTCGAATGTACTCCTGCGGCACTAGTACTTAGTAACAGGACAGTTGTCGAACAAAATCACCAGTTAATTTAAATTGATTCAAATAATAACTACACCACGGCGGCGATGCGTTCATCGTCGACAAACACTACAAAACAACACCGTACATACCTTTGATTAAAATTTTATTACTAATTTAGCGCGTATTACAGTTAATAATAATGGTAATAGTTCCATTTATCTCTATCTCTCCTACTTCTTTATTCTTCTTTCATTCAATTTTGAATCAAGAGAGTTGGCCGAAGGTTAATTGAAACGACCCTTTATAAATTAAACGTCTGCCGGCTTTATAAATTGAATAACACACACAATACACACAAAATTTACTATAAAGATCATCATCATTTTTATATGCAAAAGAAAAATGTCGTTTTTTTAACGAAAAAAATGGTTGCACGAAAATGGAAATTATTGGAATAAGCAGAGCTTGCGCACTCCAATTAATGATGACTTGACTGAAAATTTTCATAAATTATAAAACCCGGATTTCGCCCCCTAGATCCCAACGGATAGTTTTCGGCGCTAGTGCACAAATACTGCTCAACAATCGGATGTTGTGGATAAGGGTAGAAGCGTGATTGCGGGGGTGTTTTTCGGATTTTTTTTCGATTTTTTTCAACATTACCTTGTGTTATTTTCGGGCACAACACACTACAATACCGGTTACTGAACGAATATATTTTTGTTATAATAAAAGAAAATTTGACCTGCTGAGGTCATCATTTAGTATCATTTTAAAAGATTATAGGTCATTGATAACAGATCGTGTTTATTAATAATCAAATATTGTTAAATATTATTTTAATGATTCGAAATTTTTTCTGTTGGATTATTGGAGGAGAAATGGGGAAAGTTGGGGGCGATTGTGGCTTACCTGGTAGCGCGGGGGCGATGGCACTATTATTGGGGAAATTTACAATTTATCAGAGGAAATTTTCGCTTTCAAAACACACATGACGCGTTAAACTCTGTCACTGATGTTTAATGAGAGTCAATTGGGTTTATATGTGAAGCCCACATCCCTGTGTTAATTTAACTTAAATTAAGAGATTATTTCCTTTGTACATGTTATTATTCTATTGTGGTAGATACACTTTGTATTTCTATGGATAAAACCTTTATTACCATTTATAAATAATCATACAATATAGTTTTATAGAGATAAATTGGAGAAATTTTCGAAAATAACGATGTTACGTTTCAAAGCGAAATCTCGCAAATTACCACCGAATTTCTTCAGTAAAATCGTCAAATTTCGTGCTGGCACCAAATTCCAGGTGATTTTTCGATGAATAAATCAGAAATTCCCAGCCCACGTTCAATTTAATCAACGACAAGTCTCTCCACTGGAGTGTTTGTCAGATTCAATTTTTTCCTTTAATTCAACATCCTCATTAACGTGCTATGATTTCCTGTTCTGAGCACCATCAGAAAAAATTAATAATAATAAATGACTGGAACACACAGATCATTATTTTCAATTTAATTAACCGAAAATTGGACAGACACAATCGATTTATTGTAGAAAATGTCGATGATATTAAGTCATGTAAAAATCTCATTGTTGCATTTCGAAACCAAATAGGATAATATGTTGTGCTATTATTGCTGCGTTACATCGCCTATTTACAGCGGTCTTGTGCCCCACGTTTCATGCAGCACCAGTTGTTTGCTAAATTGCCCATTAAATATTATTAATGATTTTCGTGCTGGTTTGTATTTTTCCAGACTCGACTCGCTTTTTTGAATAGAGAAAAACAACGTTAAACTCACCTATTTCAGCGACTATACCATAAAAAAATTGGCGGATTTCTACCAAAAAAAACCACATATAAAGCAGTTACACTAAAGTCTAATTATTAATAACATAGGCATCAGTGCAACTACTTAATATCTGGCTGGTATTGTTGCTTCTTGATAATGTTGGAGATTACTTGAAATTGTCGAAATTTCCGTCTATATAAGGGTTGGTGTTTATCTACCGACTGTAATTATCAAAATTTTGGAAATTTTCGACTATCACAACAGTCTAAAGTAACAGTTTTTATCAATTCTAATATTTGTTAACAAATAGAACTAATCGTCTTTTAAAAATTACTTGTTTTGAATTCGAAAATCGCGCCGCTTACTACCAACCTAATACAACCAAAAATCACCAAAAAGCGTCACTTTTGCGTTGTTTTAAGGTTAGAATCGACATAACCTCACAATTATCGTAGAATTTGCGAGAATTTCCAACAATAATATTTTACCAAAAAAATGGCTTTGACTAAACCAAAATCTGAGATGACGGCGGAAGAGTTGCAGGCCCGCGAAGAAGAAGAATTCAATACCGGCCCGTTATCGGTGCTAACACAATCGGTCAAGAACAATACACAGGTGTTGATCAATTGTCGCAACAACAAGAAATTGTTGGGACGCGTTAAGGCGTTCGATCGGCATTGTAATATTGTGTTGGAGAATGTTAAAGAGATGTGGACGGAATTGCCACGGCCCGGTAAAGGTAAGAAGAAGGCCAAACCGGTCAATAAGGATCGGTTCATATCGAAGATGTTCCTGCGTGGTGATGCCGTGATTATTGTTGTTAGGAATCCATTAGCTACGGCCAGTTAATTGGAAATTAATTGTATTAAAACTGCACACAAATAAATACCTTTTGTATAAAAAAAAACTGTTTTTAGTTGCGGTTAATACGAGGAAATTAATCACGAAACCTTCAAGAACATTCTCATTTTTCCATTTATTTACACCACGATTGTTTTTATTAATAAAAAAAAACAGATACGTTATCAATATATGTATAGAGATGACATGGGTCTGAATAATAATAATAATAATAAAAGTGAAGAATTTGCAAACAAAACAATGCATAATTGCTTTAAGATAAATATTGGAAATTTTATTTAAAATTAGCCTCGTTCACAGATAATATCAACAACACTGGGCTCCATTAATACAGGCTCTAAACAACGATGTACGGCCGATCCCAAGATCTCATCCAATAGGAAATGCACCAAACTGCAATTTAATTATTAATTATAATTAATTAATAAAGCAAACAATACGGACTTCTCATCGGCAACAAATCGCCACAAGTACAATTGTAGATAATGTGTATCGACTTGGATTTGTTGTAAACCATATTTACTGAACGTCTTCAAACGAACGCACTCCATAAAAGTCTAAAATTCATTGCTATATCAATTAAAAAACCATCATAATTATAATACGGCAAATAATTACTTTAAGACTAATTTTGATAATTCCAGTCAATATTGAGACTTTATTGAATTCAACTGTTGAGAATATTTCAATCCTTTCACTGAATAATTTATGCATATTCGATACTAATGTTGAATCTAAGTGGTTTGGTGTATAGCTGGACCAATTTGAGCGGTATTGATGGCGTGATACTGAAATACTATTGTTTGGCGTTAAAAATTGATCAAATTCAATCGGATCGAGCGGATTTCTCCAGAGGATCAGCAACTTGTTCGAATTGTCGGCCAGTGAGAAATCCGCTCGATTGTGTTCAAATTAGAATTTTTGGGAAATAGTAGAAAAACATGTTTCTTTTTACTTTTCGTATGGATAATGAAATTCATATGAAATGTACAAGGTGTTTTATCTAACTGTGATCCAGCGCCGGACTGTTATGGAAAACGGTCCGGGCGTTTAGCGGTCAATAACGGCCTACAATACCTTTTACAGTAACAAATTAACAGAAAAGTTTAAAGTATTCATATTTCAATAATAGTATATAGGTGTATATGGGTCATTCCACCAAATAAAGTCATTTTTACGGGACGACCCCCGCCGATTTTTTTCCAAATTTTGTGGAGGTGTTCTCTACTTTGAAAAAAAGATTCCCTGAATGTTTGAGCTCTTAATAGGCGACCGTTTTGAAGTTACGAATTTTTGAAATTTTGAAAAAAAAATGTCTAATTTTTCATTATTTTTTTTACCAATTTGGAAAAAAAGTTTTTTACCTCAAAAAAATCGGCGGGGGTCGCCCCGTAAAAATGTTTTTATTTGGTAGAATGACCCATGTGTATATAAAGGATGGGTAAACCATCCAGGTGGATAGGAAGAATTTGAATGCTGTCCACTTTAAAATTTGTACATGAGACAGAAAAAAATAGACAAAATAGAAAAAAAAATAGATAAGAGGGAGTTGTAAATTTCAATCATCTTCGTAAGCGTGTCGACCTTCCTCTTTTGGAATGACATCTATTGCGGTATATAGGAATTTCCTTAAGACATGCCAAACATCTGCTATCTTTGTTGTGAGTATAATGATTTTCTCTTACCCGGCATGATTGATACTGGCCAGTAATATGTCGGAGAAGAACAGAGACTAAAGAATTTTGGAATATCATAGTAAACGATCAGGATTGTAACGAATTTTTTTCTGTGCACCTACATGGCTTGCCCTCCCTGTATGTACTACATAAGAAACAGTAATAGACCTTGTTACCAACAGTTTATTTCAAATTTCAATTTAAAATTAATTTTGCAAGACACTGGCCGATCAGGCTAGGCTCGATCACCCGAAAAATCAGTCCTGTCCTGCTGTGATCAATTTATTTTTTCAAAACCCAGTGTAAGATAACTTAGGTCCAATTTATCTTCAATTGCAAAGCCTTGAGTCAGGATTTACTTTGTATTAAATGAGGCCTTTATTACTTAAATATACGGGTCATTTTGCTTTGCCACAGATTTGTCTCTTTTTTTTAAATAATAAGATTATCCAAGCTTAAGCTGCCATTAAAGAATTGAACATGAATCGGGCCTAAGTGTTCTTAACTTTTATTTATTGAAGAGAACAGAAATTGATCCACCATGCATAGTTAGAAACAGCAGCGTTTGATAAAGAGGTGGATGCCCTTTTTTGACTCAATATTTTTTATTATTTACCAAAAAAATTTATTTTTTAATAGGTTTTTTCTGCATTTGCTTTGACATGGGAGGCTTTTCTCTCGTTTGAAATTCTCTTAAATTTCATTTGTAATTTTAAAAATGGAATCTAACGATCTTGAAAATATATACAGGGTGTTTGTTTCAATAAAGAAAAAAATTAAAAGGGCGTGGAGCGCCGCGCGTTAGAAGTGAAACTTCTTAGGTTAGAGATAAAATACATTTTTTTCTTGGTTTATTTTCTTTTTGTCGTTGCCTGAAGGCTTGTTTTTGTTCTGCAGTTGTATTGTTCGGCATTTCGCTTATCTCAATTTAACGCCATTAATTAATTTAAAAATATAAAAATCATAAATCGCGATAGGTCAGGAAATTTTAGTTTCTAGACCCTAGTGTTTATTTTACACAGTTGGCAGAACAGACAGAGTATAAGCGACGCTTTTGGCAACGCTCCCACTCTTCCCTCTCAGCTGTCCGTTAGAGCGCAAGTGTTTCCCCTCACGGGGTCACGCATTTTCGTTACATAGGGAAAATACATTGAAAAATATTTACACCCAAGCGCGGCTAAAGAAGTTTCACTTCAAAAAAAGAATAAAAGTCAGTAAATATATAGAGGCAAACAAACAGTACGTGGGGTAGAACGAGCCGTATAAAAAGCAACTAACTTCTCTATAGAATCCGTTTGGAGCAGGCGTTTTTTGCACAATCTCTCCAAAATAGCTCAATATGTTTTTATTTCTATTGATGAACCTAATAACGAGAATTACAAATTGGCAGCAATGGCAATTTTTCTAGGTAGATCAGATTTTTTTGATATTTTTCTTACATGCATAGTTTGAATGCCGAATCTGTATATAAAATCAGCAACGCATCATTCTGGGTAGCTTTAACCGTCAGAAGGTTTATGGCTTGTTCAAGATGCCGTAGATGAGATACAAGAAAGGAAGGAGATAATCATGAAGATGCGATAAACGTGTATAAGCCCTGGGTGCTCTCTTCTCGCGCCCCGCTAGACAAAAATCATTTTTGTGGTGCTTAGTAACAATCCTGTAGCTAAAGCATTGGGCAATTTTGTAGAAACTGGTTAGACTTTGTCAAAAATGTTCGAAATGGAAATTGATTTACCACCTGTTGATTGATTATAATTACCTGTGCGTCTTCCTACTCGAATCACTACTATGTTCTGTATTACTACCTTGATCCTCATATAATAATGCAACAGTTGCATCAATTGCTGATATATCTTCAACGACACGTTTCATAACAGCTCGTACTGTACGTGGTTCAATTGTATTCAACCAATCACGTGTCTCAATACTTTTACGTAACATTTGTGATACATTCAAACCCTGTATACGTACATAATAATTTAATAATTCCTGTGATGTTTCTTGCATAGTTAAATTTAATTCATTCTCATTGGTTAATGCCGAATTCTGTTTCGGATCGATACCGAATAATTCATCGGTTTGTGACAACTAGAAATCAATATATAAAATTATTAAAATCAAACAATTAGTTAATTGCACTAGATCGAAACTTCTGCGTATTCATTCGATACCAAGAATTTCTTTTCTTAGTCTTTTTGAAAGCAATCTTCTACTATCTGTAGACTTTTTAATTAATCGAGAAATTAACTGTAAATTATTCATGAGAACATTAATGCCTGTTTGTGGGGTCCTCACTGTATATCAATAATATATATGTATAATAGAGAAATTGTAATACAAAATAAATTTCGTATATCGAGAATAATACCAATAACCTGAATACTAGTGGGAGATGGCGATATGTTTTGAAAGCGCCTGAATCGATTGCCTTCCCTGTATACCGAAGTTTCCATCTAGTCTAGTTCATTTGATAAACAACGAAAATAATTACCAAGTAATGCATGCTGTTGTGTCGAAAATCGAGGCACAGTTTCGACAACAACAACAATAAAGTCGGTGGTATTTTCGTATCGGTTTGTATTAATGTACAATAACCTCTTGCTGTTGCTGTTATATGATGTATGAAACATACAATCAAACCTTCACGGATATTATCAATACAGAAACTGTCTTTGAATTTTTGATTTTGTGAAAAACTGACATTCGCTTGTAAGAATATCTTTAAATCGTACAAAACATGTTTAATCTTCTCGACAATTGTTATTATAAAAACGTTTAATAGATCATTTAAATTGCGTTGTGTATCATCTTGATTACTATTATTATTATTAATTAATTTCGGTGTTGTTTGTAAATTCTGACGTAATTTAATTAAATTATCATTAAATGATATTTTCAAGATTTGTAAATGGGATTTACATTGTTTCCTACCGGCGTTTATCACAATATCTGTCGCTACACTGGAAATAAATCAAATTGTATTAATTTGAAGTCAACGACTTCCACAATAAATGTTAGGGAGTGCACAATAAAAAAAGTGCTCACACTGTAGACTACTGAAGATAAAAAAATATCCTCGATAGAGTGTGTTTTAGAATATTCTCGATACATGAAGTTCGAATTTCTTTGTTTCTAAACTTATTTTTATTTTGTCGACAAAATATAGATCTATTAATAAAAAACACATTGTGACGTCATTGCTGATATAACATTAGGGCACAACAAATAAAAAAACAAGACAAAAGTGTACTGAAGTCACATTCTGAGCTTCAAAAAAGTAAACTTTTACAATTTGATAATAATGTGTAAAAATAATTTAGTTTTTCTACTCCACTCCTGTTTATTGTGCCTACACGATATATCAACTAAAAAATTGAAAGGGAGTGGAACGCCGCGCGTTAGAAGTGAAACTTCTTAGATTAGAGATGAAGTTCATTTATTTATTGGTTTATTTTCTTTCTGTCGTTGCCTGAAGGCTCGATTTTTTTCTACAGTTGTCTTTTTCTGCATTTCACTTATCTCAAAACAATATTCATATATAATTTAACGCCATTAATTAATTTATAAATACAAAAATAGTTTTGTTCCAGAGGGCGCTGTTGATGAATGATATACCAAATTTGCTCGTTGAACGTGAATTTTAAACGTGAAGTGTGCAACTGAACAGGCTAAAAATACCTATATTTCCACATATACATGGGGAATTTTTTTGACACATTTGACGTTTAAAAATTCACGTTCAACCAGCAAATTGGGTATACCAATTTTAGACATTGGTGTTTATTTTACACAGTTGGCAGAACTGGCAGAGAGAGTAGAAACAACGCTATAGCAACACCCCCACTTTTCCCTCTCAGCTGTCTGTTAGTGAGGGAGGGTTTCCCCTCAAGGGGTCAAGCATTTTCGTTACGCTTCCGAACAAATTTACTACCCTAGCGCGTCTAAAGAAATTTCAATTCAAAAATTAAAGAAAGTAACAAATAAGAAAGATATCGAATTTCGTGTACCGAGAAGGCTCGTATGAGCCTCATTTTTTACAATGTCGAGCCTTTTTTACTGTTCACTTTTTATAGTTTTATTTTACTGGATTTATTCTTTTCTACTACGCAATTGAATTGTATCTAATCTAATTAATTTGAGGATCAAGTCCGTGACTAATAAGACGTTCGATGTTGACAGGAATTAATTTTTCTTAAACAAAGAACCGAATAAAGTATGAAATAACAATGCATAAAGCTGCTAAACAGATAAAAATGCTCTTTCTTTACTATTTGCACAGTAGACACGATTTTTTTTAAATAAAAGTATCTTTCGAAGGTTTAGGTTTTAGGTTCAGGATCACGGCCGTCTTTGTGTAAAAACAAAAAATGAATGTGCGTGGAATGACGCACGTTAGAAGTGAAATTTCTTAGGTTAGAGATGAAGTTCATTTTTTTATTGGTTTATTTTCTTTTTGCCGTTGCCTGAAGGCTCGAATACAAAAGTTATAAATCGCGGTAGACCAGGAAATTTGAGTTTCGTTCCATCAATGATACCAACTTTAGATCCTATTGTTTATTTTACACAGTTGGCAGAACTGACACTCTTCTCTCTCAGCTGTATGTTACAGAGAAAGGGTTTCCTCTCACGCTCCGCAAAAAATTACTACCCTGTCGCGCCTATAGAAGTTTCACTTCAAAAATGAATTAAACAACCAAATCACCTGTGACCCTGAACTCTAGTTGGAACTTTTAATTATAGCTTAATTTCTAAGTATAAATTTTACCTTTAATTAAGCTACAAAGGCAGCTTCACTGTCAAACGCGGCCTACTCTATAATAATAAAAGAGAAACAAAGTCGTTGAAACAAAATTAGATACAATTGAGTTTCATCTGTTATCGCATTACTGACCGTCTTGTCCCGCTAGCTACCGAAAATCGACTTACTTCGAAAAATCCACATCTCTACAAAGTATATTCCCCTCGATTCGCTTATAGAATCGATCCAATGCTTGTACTAATGTTGCCGTATCACCAATATCCTGTTCTAAATCGATTTTATTCTGTACCAATTCAAAATATTTCCCCATAAATGTTTGAACGAAATTATTCAATTCATTCATGGCATAATGTTCAAAATTATCATCATCCTCATCGATATTATAATGATTAATGAACATATCATAGAATGATGCAACAATCAAACATAAATCACTCAAAAAACCCGTACAACTCGTATCAATAAAATCGATAATATCGAACTGTTCTAATTGATCTTTTAATAGAACTAATTGATCGTTTAAACGTTTTTCTGAACATAATAAGAAATCATTGCATAGTTGTCGTGGTGGTTCGTTTAATTTCAATAATAAATCAACCGATTCGGTTAGATCTTTTGCTACGATCTCATTATTATTGAATTGATTGCGTAATTGTTGTTTTAATTCAATTAAAATCGTTTCGCAATCGGTTTTGATGCCTTGGAATGACGGCAGATTACCGTATTGTTCGAGGACACGTTGCGCATGCAGGTAATCTTGAACGGCCTTAAAACACAATAATAATAATAACATAATGGTGTAATAATCGTTCGGCAATTACTTGAGAATAATTCTTCTCTTCCATGTGATTTTTCAATGTTGTCGGCAATTTGAATAGGAATTGTAAACGTTGCAATAAAGTGTGTACACCGGAGAGTTTGCTGATTTGTTGGCGTGTACCTTGTAACGTCGAATTGACCTGTTGCGAGAACGATGTAATTTTTGCCATATTCGATGCCAGCAGATCCATCTCGGTTTCCATCTTCTTGAAATCGACTTTCATCTGAAAATCGTAGAGAAATGTAACAACTGTTTCCACCCAATTGAAATGCGTACTTTTTTAATTGTATCCGTTGCCGATATGAATTTGTTGTAATTCTCATAAACTAAGGTTTGCATATCGGAATGTAGAGTTTGTGTGTCGCGAATTATTTCGCTTTCGCGATCCATTATCTGCTTCAAATTGCATTCCTAAAAGACAACTGTTGTAGTGAGTATAAAAATTGTTAAATTATTGTCAATTAGATACTTTAAATAATTTGTCTAAATATAAATTTGGATTAAAGTTGGAACTATTCAGATCGATTGAGTTTTGCTTCTTTTCACTCATTTTCCACACCCAAAAAAATCAAATGTTTTGACTCAAAACATCTAAATTCGACAAAAGCA
This sequence comes from Epicauta chinensis, assembly GCA_021725515.1. Taxonomy (NCBI): domain Eukaryota; kingdom Metazoa; phylum Arthropoda; class Insecta; order Coleoptera; family Meloidae; genus Epicauta; species Epicauta chinensis. Next base: position 1,164,791 of record JAEDXX010000005.1, on the reverse strand, counting down.
AGGTTAGTTTTACGATGACGTTTAAAGAGGGGCGCGTCCACCAGTGAATTTAAGCCGCGTATGCAATTGAGCGTACGCCCCGAATGCGCACGAAGCGTGCAAGCGCACACGCACTAACTTATTCAGATGTTATTCACACTTTATCCAACACGGGTCAACGTCCACTTTTCCAATTCTGTGTGCCGTCCGGTTAAAAACCGTTCTATATGGAAGTTTTTTAATTTAAAAACCGCACAGTTTAAAAAAAAAATTTGAAAGTGTGTGGAACGCCGCGCGTTAGAAGTGAAACTTCTTAGGTTAGATATAAAGTTCATTTTTGAAGTGAAACTTCTTTAGCCGCGCTTGGGTGTAAATATTTTCATGTACGTTCCCTAGTACGAAAATGCGAACACCCGTGAGGGGCGTCCCCTTACACAGCAGAGGAAGATAGAGGGCTTTGCCAATCATCGATAACTTTCAGTTCTGCAACGTACAAGGACATCTAGAATTGGTCAGTTAGTGTAGGACAGCGCCTTGAATATGTATACTCAAAAATTTCATAATTTTGACCCCGATTTCGAACTTTTAATAATAACAGTAATGCTATGGTCCAGATTAAATGAGATAGTGAAAACGCCGAAAAAACAACGCACGTCCAAGAGGGTCTCTTTTGATCGCACATAGGGTATACATTGAAAAACATTTACACCCAAGCGCGGCTAAAGAAGTTTCACTTCAAAAATCACCTTTTTCGGGAAGCCTTCTCAAGCAAATGTTTTGCGTTTTTTATCGAAAAGAAAGTCGCAACTCTTCTCATCAAATTTATCAATTTTTCAATTTTTATGGGTCCTTTTTTGACGCGTCCAGAATCTGGAGGACTGTTGGACCACTTTAAGCCGTAAAGTAATTAATTTGCTTTATTCGACTAATTTTATTACACAGTTAGTTAAATCTAGTCAACATTTAATGTTCGTGCGTTAAAGTAGGCGAAATTTTGTTTTTTGCTCCGGCTCTAATTTAAGAAATTTTAAAACCTAATGGCTTAAGTTTTTTTTCAATTGTAAATTAAGACATCTTATTATTACTTAAAGAGTACCTAATTATAAACGGAAATTAATTGAATTTTGATTCGCCAAATTTGCGATTTTTTGACGATCCTGAACGTCCACACTTGCAGCAACACGATTGACCTTGTACTGCAGTGCATTCACGCCTTTACGATTTTCGAATCAGTTCTCATCTCTGAACGCAGTCCACAATTCATGCCAGAAAACTGACAGCTGTCAAAATGGACGCGCCAATTTCAAACGGCCGACAAGGTTTTAATAAATTCTCGATAATTTTGCAAAATAATTATAACGCATCCAAAAAAACGATCGACTTTTACACTTTAGAATAAGTACTAAGTCGAAACTTTATTATCATAGAGAACGTCGCATATCTGCGGTTATAATCAGGCCACTGCAGATATCGATAATGCAGTTCACTACATATCATTTTGAAAACATCAGTCTTTTAACCAAATTGTAGATTATTTAGGAAATTTTCGATAATTTTTTTCGGATAATCATTTTTCTATTAACAAAAAATGAACGAAATCATATCGTATTTGAAAAGTCCCGAATTAGTGTGGAAAATCCAACAGTATTTCGGTATCAAACCAATTAACACCAATCAATCAGTAACGAGTGATATTAATAAAAATTATGTGATAACCAAGAGATTTTGGTATAATTTATTTATATTCGGTACAGCATTAGGTGATGAGGCGTTCTATGCCTCATTTATACCGTTCTGGTTTTGGAACATCGATGGGGCTGTGGGGCGGCGTGTCGTCCTGATTTGGACCATCGTCATGTACATAGGTGACAATCGAACCGAATTACGTTTCAATGATTCATCTAATCGAGCGTTAATTTGCAGGTCAAGGTATCAAAGATGTGGTGCAATGGCCGAGACCGGGCCCACCAGTCAAACGTTTACACAACAAATGGTCATTGGAATACGGTATGCCATCAACACACGCTATGGTCGCCGTGGCCTTCCCATTCTCATTTCTAATATTTACAATGAATCGCTACCAGTACCATCTACCAATTGGTATAATATTGGCGATATTATGGTGTACTGTCGTCTGTTTAAGTCGATTATATTTGGGAATGCACTCGGTTTTGGTAAAACCTTATCTTATCAATAAATGATTCAACAAATGATTGAATTTTATAAAACAGGACGTTATTATTGGATTAATATTGACGATTTTAATCATGCTACCAATGGTACCGATGGCGGATTATTTCGATAATTATCTACTAACAAGTCCCACATCACCATTTCTACTACTCGTAACATCGATTTTATTAATCGTCTATTATCCGAATAGCGTTAAATGGACGCCTACAAGGTTATTTATTTATTTGTTGTTAAAATCAAAAATCATTTTAAAAACAAATATTTATTAATTTTAGAGGTGATACTGCGATGATTCTATCGGTTTGTGTTGGTATCCATACAGGTGCTTGGTTGAATTATCAATTAGGTATAATGCAACCGTCCGAATTAACACCACCATACGCTATAATGTGGCCATCGTATTTAATGTGGTGCCTCATAATATTACGTACACTAATAGGTTTTAGTTTAGTTTTATTAACAAGATATTTAGTAAAAAGCTGGTCGTACAATTTCGTTTGTACATTATTAAATGAGAATGTTGATTATATTAAAAAAACTGAGAACAGTTTGAGGAATAAACGTAAAATTATTGTTGAATTAACTTGTAAATTTTGCACGTGCGCTATGATCGGTTTTATGACAACTTATGTAATACCGCAATTGTTCCGTTATTTGAGGATTGAACGACCAACTTTCTTTACAGAAATATGATAATAAATTCTTTTATTTTTTTTTGTAATTATTATTTATTTGTTGATCTATGTTTAACCGCCAAGTAGAGGCATTGTTACTGTTAAAATCTGAAACATATTAAAATAGAAATATTATAAATTTGCCAATTCAAATGTAACAATTTTTCAAGCTTTAATCGATCTAGTTAGTCGACAATGTCGTATTCACTACGAAGCCATCATGTCAAAATACTCATATAAAAGCAGAACTGTTAGAATTTACCAAAAGTCAAGAATTCTCGTGAAAATCGCGTTTACAGATGATTTTATTAGTGAATACGACTGTGATTTTCACTATAACTATTATTCGAATATTTACAGTTCTTAAGAAATTTTTAGCTTAGTACGAGCTATTATGCATGATATAAATTAGCTATTTTATCGAACTAAAGACATCTCTAACATCGTTTGATGTGATTTTTGATACTCGTGGAAGAATCGATCAAAAATCGATATTTTTTAAATATACGGAATTGTAATGGTTCTGTTTAAGCCAGGCGTTCGTAACCTGTAATTCATGCCGATTAATTTTTTACTCTACAATTTATGTTCTCAATTTTACAATCCATCCTTGGTGTGTTAATAAGTCAAATAAAATAAAATACACGCTCTTTTCCAAGGCAAAATTTTATTGTTTATGAAACCGGTTTCAGCTTACGCCATCATCAGCCACCCCAAGTCAAAATTTTTGTCAAACCAATAACAAAACTATAAAAATATGGTACAGGATATTGGATTCTATCAAACTTTTAACTAATCTCGAACTGCACTATTAACGAATTTAACAACTACAAAAACTGTATGTTTTTCTCTTCTTCTACTTATTATTTAACAATTTAAACTAACAAACAAAACTAAACACACTGACTCACCATATTTTTATAATTTTATAATTTTGTTATTGGTTTGACAACATTTTTGACTTGGGGTGGCTGATGATGGCGTGAGCCGCAACCGGTCCCATAAACAATAAAATTTTGCCTTGGAAAAGAGCGTGTATTTTATTTTATTTGACTTAATTTATGTTCTGTTGACTGTTTTTTCGGTAATACGAATCTGTAGAATTTATGTGCATTCGAAAATTGTGAAAACGTCGACAAGCAGAGTTAAGAATTCCTGGCTCAACTGTACTATTCACTACGCAATTATCTTGTGTTTTTTATCAATAGATTTCCGGTTATTTACTTAACAAAATTGACCAAATATGTTTTATAGAATTTTTAGTTTCAAATATGGCTATACACAAACAATTCCAGGAAGTAATACTCTAGTGATTTTCAATGAAAACTTTTATATTGGGTGGTATTCACTACAACGTCATCATATTTAAATGTCATATTGGCTATCTATTTTCTTAATTTAGCATAAATGTCATGATTTTTATTGATAAGTATAATTTTGGGTGGAGTGCCATCATTTTAACGGCAGTATTTCTAAATGTTTTTGTTGTGTTTTATTGATTCTTTCGCGAAATTAGAAACTTAATTGCGGCTTAGTTGGTTTCGAGCGGTGGAACGTTTCAAAGATAACGGCATTCGACAATAATTTACCCACTATTTAGCGCAACGATAAAAGGCTTCAATTAGCAGCCTTACATTTACTATTTAATTCTTCTATATAAATGTTATAGTTTTCCTAATTGAAATAGTATATTAAAAAAAAAGTGTCACAAGGTGACAATTATTGCACGAGTGCAATATACGACTTCCAACACGAGTTTTTTATATTATTTTGTCTATTTTGTGCCCTTTTTTACAAAGAAATTTGTGAGTTTTGAAATTTAGGGAAATTGGTGTTACTGATATAACAATTGAACATTCAGCCGGGAAACTTCAATTGTTTTATTTTTCACTCTTAGAAAATTGTTTTTTTTTCGTCACTTAACAATGAGTGAAGAATTTTCATGTACTCCACCTGAAATAAGGGAAATTACTGAAAATGTTGGAAGCAATTTACTACCCGGTAAATCCAAAGATTAGTACGAAAAACGGTATATTAAGTGTTTTGTTTTTATGATAATTGAAAACGTTACCAACGTTAAAGAAAAAAAAATTACTACATTTTCCATTTTTACACAGTGTATCAAAATGAACTAATTTCGATACTTAAAAATAGCGCTATTATTGACGCAAAATAGAAAAAAATAATTTCATTATTTGGGATAGTTTAATTTTGTTTGTAAGGCTGCACATTTGGTTTAGGGTAAAACCACTGTATTGTTCGTATTATTTAAGATACTAAAATAAACCACGTCATTGCGTGAATGCTATAGACAAATAAAAAAACTGAAAAAAATATTGCGCCATCGAATTTCATGTATCGAGAACCCATGTGGTACTAAGGCACTGAGTGATGCACTTGCTATTTTTTTCCAAAACCCTAAAAAAGTGCCAAGACCTTTTTTTATCGAATAACTGACCACTGTTCTCATAATATATTTAGTCCTTCAAAAGTTATTCAAAGTTAAAGTTGGATTAATGGTAAATTTTTATATTTTTCCAGTTCTTGAACCATTAACTTTATGGGAAAATTGTATATAACATTTTTGTAGAGGATTTTGTTCTCTATAACTTATCTCTATGAAAGTTTTTGATATTTTTTACAGGTCGTAAGTTATTTCACTCACAGTATTGAATAGTTATCAATACTGAAATCAAAAAAGAAATCAGTTCATTGCAAATAACTTACGACCTGTAAAAAATATCAAAAACTTTTATAGAGATCAGTTATAGAGCAACGGTGGGCAAATGCGGCTCTCGGAGCCGCATGCGGCTCTTTGTTGGGCTAAGTGCGGCTCTCATTGAAAATTTAAATCCGTTATAAAATATATAACCATATTAATTTGAAATTAAATTCGAATTCTGTATTTAAGTATTACTATTGTGTGGCTCTTTATAACATACGAAAAACCGGACTGCGGCTCTCATTGTCCTAGTATGTGCCCACCCCTGTTATAGAGAATAAAATTCTCTATAAAAAATGTTTTGTAAAATTTTCCCATAAAGTTGATGGTTCTGTCAAAGAACTGGAAAAATGCAAAAATTTACCGTTAATCCAAATTTAATCTTGAATAACTTTTGAAAGACGAAATATATCAAAAAATAATAAGAGACCTTTTTTATAGAGCGTTGAATTTTGTATAAGAACGTATTTCAGTCATTTCGAAATATTGTTTCCAACGTGAGCTATAAAATTCCAAAGTGCAAGATAATGTTTCTCCCATGTTAATCAAATGGAAAATGTCAAATTTTAACAGGCATCTTTTTTTACCTTCCTGAAACTGTTTACGAGGGGATTTTGAAGAAAAAAATAGTCGTTTTTTTTGAATCAGTATAATACAGGGGTGGGCACATACTAGGACAATGAGAGTCGCAGTCCGGTTTTTCGTATGTTATAAAGAGCCACACAATAGTAATACTTAAATACAGAATTCGAATTTAATTTCAAATTAATATGGTTATATATTTTATAACGGATTTAAATTTTCAATGAGAGTCGCACTTAGCCCAACAAAGAGTCGCATGCGGCTCCGAGAGCCGCATTTGCCTACCGTTGGTATAATATATTGAGCGATTTACCACTCAATCGCTCACTCACTCATCATGAAATCTCCGAAACTATCCGTCCGCTAGAGTTTAAATTTGGCACATAAATTCCTTTGGTGCTTGTAAACTCTCACTAACGAGGTGAAAAAGAGCATGAAAATTTCAATATCTTGAAAACATCTGACATCCACCTGTCAGTTATAATTGCGACGTTGCGATATGTATTTTTTTTAAATTATATATACGGAATTGAAAAACTAACAAATAACAACAATACATTATGTGATAAACTTATAATTTCACCCGAACAAAGTCCCGGGGGTACAACTAGTTAGTGAAAATTAGTAATTTTTGTACTGTTTCTAATAGAAAAGTTGTGCAATATGCGAGGGCATAGTAATTAAAAAGTTTTCTCTGAAATCACTAATTAATAAAAACAATTAGGGCTTTCGAACTTTCTGTATTCAACCGTAACGATAATCACAGCATCACATCTAAATGTAATCACATTTCTAACACACTAGAGCAGTGATTCTCAACCACTGTGCCGCGCCAATTTTGTGTACCGCCAAATTCTTGAAGTGTGCCGCCAAATTTAGAAAATGTTGAAAGTGTATCGCAACAAAAAAAGTTTGAGAAGCACTGCACTAGAGACTTATTATTATTATCACTTTTTGTTGTTGATTAAATGCAGTTAATTGTCACCTGACTGTCAATACCTTATTCTAAAAATAAGTCATTTAAACATAATGGCGTAGTAGTGAATATCACTGGATAGTTAAAAACATTTACAGAGAAAAGCTTAAATATAAATCTTTAACAATTACGAAACTTACAGGTAGTTCAACTTACCTTTGTTGCTTTATCAAAAACAGATAAACATGAACTTTGTTTAATTGTATAAGGAATAAAAATATCTAACAGATAATGTTTTGATTTTGATTCAATTAATATACGATCTTCTCCAATATCTACTGTTAAATCGTTCGTTGAAATCTATTAATAAAACAAAAACAAAATTAATTAATTTAAATTAAAACAACAACAACAACAACAAGATTACAATATCTGGAAATTTGAACTCTCCTATTACACAATTAGGTTGATCCTTTCTCCTATACAATCGATATTCTGGCATTCTTATTCGACTAGTCTGTTGTTTATTATCATTGATTTCTTCAATTAATCGATTCTGATTGGGCTGTTTATTTTGTTGTTGTTCGTATTTGATTTTTTGTTGAATTTGACGATTTTCAATACGATGCATTTGTAATGTACCAAAAACTTTACGATTCTTTAATATAATCTTCTCATCATTACACACAATACCATATTTATTATTTAATCCATCAAAGACGATTGTTAAAAAGAAATTTTTAAATAATGGGATTTTATTGATTTTATTGAAAAATTTCGTATTTATTGCAATATCACAACAATATGCCTCATCATTTTTCTTATCATATTCAATACGTTTATCACCAATACTCATTGGTATACGATAATTTGTTATATCATCATTGTCTAATAATTCCAACAATTCTTTCTCATTTAAATCCCGAATTGGTGGTGGTATCTCATCAGTATAACAAATATTTATAAACAATTTCTTATCACTCCCTATTTCGCGTGTCTTAATACAAAAACCTACAAAATAATAATAATAATTAGTAAATCAAACATATACACACAAAAAAATATGTTTATAATTGTTGGAATTCATTCATTTAGAATTCAGTCGTCAAGTTGTTGTGAAACAGTGCGGTCGTGTGTGTTTTAATTTGATTAATTGATGTCTCGATTCTATCGAAATTTTCTTATTAATCGATAACTGTCGATTAATTAATTAATCAAACAAACAATTAAGTGCTTGTAACAATAGCAAAATAGGTGAGATTTTACAATTTAGCCTTAATTTGAAAGTTATTAGCTCTTATTTAATAGCAATTGTAATTTGTGCTAAAAAAAAAGACCCAAGGTAAGGTCGGACAATTATAGGACCATTATTTTTTTTCCATTTTTTTAATACTTTCTAGATTGTTGAAATTTGTTTTTTTCTCTCATCATTCACAATATTACACAATTTTGTAAAATACAGCAAAGTCAGTGATAAAAGCTGTTTGAGGTTGAATGAATAATATGTATTCTTAACAATGGGGGGATTATTTTGTTTTGTCTTCTTAAAATTTTTGTGTAGTTAAAATCGAAATAATTTTAAGTTTTATTCGTGAGCAGTGTCAATTTTAATTAATTGTGGTTTTGATTAATATGAAGAATTTTGACACGTCACTGAATTTATTTAATTCTGATTGAATAGGAATTATGATAACTTAAATCGATAGAGTTAACAATAAACAAGATTCACTCAATGCCACATTTTAATAATTAATTAACTAAATTTTATTGAACCGGCTTGTTTTACGAAATAAGCTACAAGGGCACTTTTATTAACAAAATGTAGTTATAGGTGAATTAAATATCATATAGAAAGTCTCGGTTTTGAATAAGGGATCCCACTCATGTAGCGAAAGTGTTTGCAAAACTACCTGTAAACCACGTTTTACGCATACAAAAGCTTAGAAATAACACATACTGCTAAGGCGCGATCTCGTGCGCAATAGACAACTTCCCGTACTAGTTTCACGACATACTATTTCAACCTTAGAATTTTTTTACCTCTAAGTAGGGCGTAAAATTGCGTTATTGTAGGATGAACTAACATTTTTTTTATTTAATTGAAAAATATTGTTCTGACAGACTTAATCAATGGTAGATAGACGGATAAATGTGTTAGAAAAAGAAGATGCCTTCTATAAAATGGTTATTATTTGATAGAACGTATTTTTATCTTTTTTCTAGTAAATGTACGTAAATTCTAATAAATTTGCGTTTTCACATAATATAAGGGGGCGTTAACTGGAGATAGCGCCGACCCGATGCTATAACTAAACAGACAGCTCTCTGGAACGGCATAATAGGTTTACTTACAGCACCAGGAGAGCTTAAGCCGGGCCTGATCCGAAGATTCCACGATTTAAATTCGATAACAAGCTCAATTTGTAAACAGAAAAGTGGAAATTTTGCAAACGACAACATATTCCGGAATTTTTTGTCAGAATTTCAAATTGTGTTTTTTTATTGCCTACACATTCTTGATGCTTCGATAGCATCACAAAATGCATTGTATAGTAGGACCACGACAAAGTGGTCCACCATAAAAGACTAAAATTTAACGCCAAATTATGACAATAGGGCTTGTGGGTCCAGGTGTTGATCTAGAGATTTGCAACTTCTCTAGCCAGAAGGTTTATAAAATCAGGTGAAGGGTTTTTTGTGCTTAAAATTATTAAAAAAAATAAATAAATGGAAATACCCAATATTTATTATACAAAATTGAAACTTATGTACAAATTTTTGACACTTTATTGGAAAAATTACAAAACAAAATGGAAAAGCTTATTTGTCCCCATTCAAAATTAATCGATAAACAGCGGTCATAGAAAAGAAGATACTTCCAATTTTCCAAAAAAAAATCATTTTTCTTCAAAAAAAGAATTTTTGGCCTTATAAAAAGCTGAAAACGTATGATTTTTGATTTGTATTTATCTTTTACTGCCTTATTTGCAATCCGTGTTTAATTAACTGAATTTTTGTCAAAGAATAGCAAACGGATTTTCTATATCTGCTTTAGGGCTAAAACAACAGCCCTTTTTAATTAGGTCCATAAGTTTAATATTTTAGTAAATTAAATAATAAAAACGACCAAATTGTGAACATTTCCGAGAAACTTAGGATGTAATACTGACTGATAATAATAATCATTTGGTACCCTTTAATCTTAGAGGGATGCTTCGTAAAAATATCTATTCACTAAAGTTTGCAAAAGTGTGCAATGACATTGCATTTACTTGCAGTTTTTGTACACACATAACTCAAATAAATAAAAACGTATACGCGCATTTTCCGTGAATATCATTTAAACAAATAAATATTGCACACGATACATTTTGGTATTGTCAAAATCGACGAAAATAATGATTGCACCACAAAATATTTCAAACATTGAGAACACAGGGAACACTAGACATTGTTAGCCCGATAATACTGTTTCTTCTTTAGAGTATTGCGACCAAAACGTAAATCGGAAAAAGGTGTAAAAATCTGGCTTAATACAACATGATTGAAAATTGATGTTTAGATAAGACACTCTGTATAAGTTTTATCTAAAAATATATTATTAACATAACTATATTATAATAATTATCGCTTATTTTAATAGCATATTGTCGCCTATTAATCAATACAAAAATAAGATAAAAGGACTTTTATTTTCTCTGATTTCATTATTTATTAAAAAGAGAAGATAACTATTCAAAACATCCAGCGTTCATGTTACAATCTTATCTATTTTATCATAGGTCTTGAGAACTAAACTAACAATGTAAATACTAGGACGACTACAGATCTTTGAAACATCAACATCCATGACTCAACATATTTTTTTAATAACGATCATCAATTTTATTTTTATTACTATTAAAATTTTTGTTAAAACATTGTAGGTACTTTCCATATGAATCAACCTTGATGAATTTATTTATAATTGTGATTAAATAATAAACGGATCTTCGAGAAAAGGTGAAGGTGAAATTATAAAGAACTCATCTTCGATTAGAACCGGTTTAATCAAGGTATTTCCACGATTATAAAATTAACGTAGATAAAAGTGTCAATCACTCAAATGTGTTCAGACAGGACCGGACTGAACTCTGCACTGATGACACCAATGTCTACGGCGCCTCTATCAAGGCACCTGCATGAAACTAAAACGTTTTCTCCATTTGGCTAAACTCTAAAACTACAGTATAACTGCTGATTTAAAGTGTCCGAGGCGCTGACGAACAAACAAAGTTTATAGCTTAATTTGTGTAATTTTGTACCGCTTTGGCGTCGCCTCGGGTGTTGTAGCGCTCTCATGATTACCGCCTTCCGCCGGCCCTGATAGTTTTTTTTTTATCGTTGTTGTAATAATCGATTATATAAACAAAATTAACGATAATAACAACAATCATTCTAGAATGTTATTGATCAAATAGCAATTATCTAAATTGAAACTCACCAGGTGACGGTTTGATTACTTTAGTTGGTGTACGATCGATTTGATTTTGGAAGATTTTATTCAATTCCTCTTCATTCGGATCCGTCTATTTACAAAAAAAAAGAAAAATTAATTAAAATTGTGATAAACATAGATAACCTCACTTTTTTTGACTCACCGTAAATCGCAGATTACTCTCTAAAATTGATGGTTCTACATCTAAGAGAATACCTTTGCCATTATTTAACGACATTATTTCGATTTTTCGGCGATAATTAAAGAAATTCTTTGATTATTATTATTTTTTTTCTCAATCAATTGTCAAGGTTAGAATTTTTGGTGTATTTGACCTACAATGGTGGCTACGTTTCGAACTCTACCGAACGGGTGTTGGATCTATTCGAGTCGCTCGAACGAGCTGCTCAGTTTTGTGTGTCTCCAAGATTATTTGTATGGTGAGGTCGTCTCATATGCAAATTTAAGAATTGACGTCACTCGTTTCTGACTAGTTTTAATAATAAATTAAATAATCCATGTCTATGTATAATTTTATCATATATTAAGATTCTAATTCTTGTTTTGTGTTTATATTACAAATAAAAGATTTTACTGACGTCAATAGACAAATATAAATATTTCACAACCAATCATTATGAGTTCAACGTTTTCATTACGAATGTGTTTTCAATCACTTTTACCGGTCTTTAAACCCTTATGGTAGCAATTTTGTCCGAATTCATTACTTCTCATCTAAGATTTTGATTAATTAAGTTACTTTGGACCTTCGAAATTTGCACTTAAGCCTTATGAAGAAAAATTAATACTACCAGAGGTGTGTGAAAATTACGATTCCTTATTAGCCGAAACCTATTTATTTAATAAACATTTTTAAGCATACTAAAGAGCAGTGGTAGACAAATGATGTACTTTAGAAGTGCAACAGTCACATTACTCCATTTAAAATGGGTACCAACCGTCTAAGGCTCTTAAAGAAGGATATTCTCATCTTTGCTAGAAGCAATTGTGCAATATTTTCTATATGAAACCCACTAAGCGACATCTTCAGATTCTTTCTGTCGCTATGACACTGAGTGCATTGACGTAAGCCACAACCCAATGGGTGCCCAAAAGTGCATTTCTTTGGGTCGGTTTCCTCCCACCTTTACTCCAATTGTTTGCTCTAGTAATTCGCGAATAAAAAAAGGTTGGGTACTGCAGACTAGACTAAATTTGACCTCCTTTCATAGACGCCTTTCAGCGGTCAACGACCTACACGCCTAGTTGCGACCAATTGGATGGAAAGTCCTTCTTGGGTATGCCGTTACGTATACTTTCATAAACGTAATATTGCCACGAGCAAATCCGGTTCGAATAGTTCGTATGATTACAAAATATACCTACTGGTGTTTATTTGAACTATTTGCTAATTTTTAATTAATTTATATAATTTATATAGATTAAGAACTGCTAATGAAGCGCTAATAAGACAAAAGGTTCATTTTCTGTTCACAGAATTATCTATAAAAATTGTTTTCTATTGTTATTATTTTTAAATTAAGATTAATTTATAACTACTCGAGAGTACATTAGAACTACACAATTCTAATAAAATCGATTATTGATTAAAATTAAAACAGAAATTTATTGATATTCAAACTTTAAACAATTTATTTTTAACTTGTAATTGCAGGATATAGTAAATCGATTACGTAATACCAACACGGTTTTTTTGTGTGTTCAACAACCGTGCCAAAAATGGCGAGTAGTGCTATGGACAAATACTGTGGCTCTGAATTTTGGGTAATTTACATTTTTTTAAATAATTTTTAATTAAATTCTTATCAATTAACAAATGACAAGGTTTTCTATTATTCATTGATAATAATTATAAAGGTTATCAAAAATTTTTTGAAATGTTACAAATTGAGGTTATGTTGTAGCAACCTCGATTTCTCCTATCGTTTATTCTGGATAATTTCGTAAATTTTATTAATTCTTTTAGAATACAACATTAACGTGGAACACTACAGATCCCGAATTAACAAAATGTTTCGAAAAAACCGTATTAGTATGGATACCATGTCTGTTCTTATGGACATTTTCAAGTTTAGAAGTTTTCTATATTTTAAATAGTAAAAAACGTGATGTACCATGGAATTGGTTAAATATAACGAAATTACTATTCACTAGTGCATTAATGATTTTAACAATCACTGATTTAATCACAAATATTAAATCAGCCAATAGTAATAATGAAGATGTTTATAATGTTGACATTTATACGCCTGTTATTAAATTGTTGACTTTTGTACGTATTTTGACGCAAATTTTTCGAACCAAATCCAACCGCATTTAGATATAAGCGCCGTATCGGGTTGGATTTGGTTTACAAACAGTTTAGGTCAAGAATGTTAAGGAACGCTGTTATTTTTATTATTTTAGGCATTATCGGCTGTTTTACTTGTATATAATCGTAAAAATGGTTTAAGTACATCAGGTACACAGTTTTTGTTTTGGTTTTTATCAGCAATTTGTGCATCATTCCAATTTCGTACAGAGATAAGAGAATATCAACAAAACCATGATGATAATTATGAAACAATCAGTTATTTCATCTATTATCCATTAGTTTTAATATTATTATTACTAAATTGTTTTGCTGATAAACCGGCACGTCAAAGTGATCATAGTAAATCAGAGAATCCATGTCCGGAAGAGCATGCCAGTTTTCTATCAAGATTATTATTTGCATGGTTTGATCCGTTGGCATGGACCGGTTTCCGTCGACCTTTGGTCGATACAGATTTATGGGATATGCGTCATGAGGATTCAGCAGCTGTTATTGTACCGTTATTTGAGAAACATTGGAAACGGTCATTACAGAAATGTGCAGAGTATTCTAAAAAAAACCACTATATCAAACTTTCAAAGGTTTTATTAATTTTTCTTTTTACGATTATTTGTAGCTCAACTCCGGTACATCAGATGTCTGCTTCATACAAATTAGATTCAGCACAAGTTGATATTGTTAATAATACGAAAAAGAAACAAGCCTCAATATTGCCGGCATTGATGAAATCATTTGGACCTACGTTTCTTTTTGGTGCCTTATTAAAATTAATGCAGGATTTATTGACATTTGTTAGTCCACAAATTTTAAAGTAAGTCCACTGGCGAATGTGTGTGTAGCAAACATGACTCATCCGGTTCTAGATTATTTCCCAATTATTCGATGCTAATTAGCGATCTTGACAAGCTAACGAAAAATAGCTAAAATTCTGGCATGTTTATAAAGTAGGAACGTTGCAAGGCAAAGGGGGGATTTAGTGAAGAGAAAAGTCCAAGATCGGCTGAAGGAAGAGTCGGAGGAAGAGCTCAAGATTAGTAAAAAAGATCCTCTGAAATTAGGCTCTAAAATTATCCAAAAGAAACACCTAAGGTCAGGTGATGGGAAAGTCCAAGATTAGCCGAAAGAATAGCCGAAGATCTACTGGAGGAAGATTTTAGGATTAGCAAACAGGAAAGTACACGTTAAGTAACAGTCCAAGACTTCTTGAAGGAAGAATCTAAGAGTTGCAAGGTAAATGGGGCTTTTAGTAAAGAGAAAAGTCCAAGATCGCATGAAGGAAGAGTCGGGGGAAGAGCTCAAGATTAGTAAAGGGAAAAGCAAAGGATCCTCTGAAATTAGACTCTAAAATTATCAAAAAGAAACACCTAAGGTCAGCTGATGGGAAAGTCCAAGATTAGCCGCAAGAATAGCTAAAGATCTACTGAAGGAAGATTGTGGGATTAGCAAACAGGAAAGTCCACGTTAAGTAACAGTCCAAGACTTCTTGAAGGAAGAATCTAAGATCAACGGAAAGAAGAGTAAATGGAACAGCAAAGGATAACTGGAAGAAGAGTCTAACATTAGGCGAAAGAAGCATCTAAGCTTAATAAAGAGAAAAGACCAAAGTTAGTAAAGGAAAACATTCAAGATTTGTAAAGGGAAGAGTCTAATTGTAAGCTTAGTAAAGACAAGAGCAAAAAATCGGCTGAAAGGACAGTCCAAAACTAGTCAAAAGAATTGTCAAGGATTAGCCTAACGAAGCGACCAAAATCGGTCGAAGTATCAGTCAAAGAAGGACTCTAAAATCAGCAAAGAAAACTCGAAGCTTACTAAAGGGAAAATCTAAAGACAGCTGAAGGAATAAACTTAACATCAGCTGATAGATGAGTCCAGGATAAGTCTAAAGAAAGATGGCAGAATAGAAAGGGAAAAGCACAAGACCGACTGAAATAAAGTCTGAAATTAGTCGTAAGAAGCGTCTCAGTTGTAGGAAAGGCCCAAGATTAACCAAGAGAAGATCCCATGACCAATCGAAGGAAGACTCTAAGATTAGCAAAGACAAGGGTCCAAGATCTCGTTTTTCTAGTTATGCCCTACACTAGTAATTTTGCAACATTATCAGTTTCTTAGACAAGTTGAACCCCATTTGTATTGATATCCTTAAAGATGCTGATAATTTGCTACAACTGAAAGAAGGAACCGAATGAATTATGTTAAATTTCTGATTGTGCATAATTTTATGTAATTATTTATTTATTTGTAGTTTATTGATCAAGTTTGTAAAAGAAGGCGAAGAACAATGGAAAGGCTACTTCTATGCTGCTCTATTATTCATAACAGCTACTATACAAACAATAATTCTATCGCAATATTTCAATCGTATGTTCATTGTCGGTATGCGTATACGGACAGCTTTAGTATCGGCAATTTATCGTAAAGCATTACGTGTATCAAATAAAGCACGTAAAGAGAGTACAGTTGGTGAAATTGTTAATTTAATGTCAGTTGATGCACAAAAATTCATCGATTTAACAACATATATAAATATGATATGGTCAGCACCATTACAAATTATATTAGCATTATATTTTTTATGGAACATATTAGGACCAAGTGTATTAGCTGGTTTAGCTGTTATGATTATATTAATACCAGTAAATGGTGTTATTGCAAATAAAGTCAAATCATTACAAATACGTCAAATGAAAAATAAAGATGAACGTGTTAAATTAATGAATGAAGTATTAAGTGGTATAAAAGTATTAAAATTGTATGCATGGGAGCCGAGTTTTGAAAATCAAATATTAAAAATACGTGCCAAAGAGATACAAGTATTAAAAGAAGCTGCCTATTTAAATGCTGGTACATCGTTCATATGGTCGTGTGCACCGTTTTTGGTAAGTTCGTAACGTATGTCTGAGTGTTCTAATAATTTTTTTAGTGGAATACCAGTGACGACGTACTTTTTTTTTTGTGAAGTGAAACCTCTTTAGGCGCGCTAGGATAGTAAATTTGTTCGTAAGCGTAACAAAAATTAGTAACCTCGTGAGGGGGAAACCCTTCCCCTCTAACAGACAGCTGACAGGGAAGAGTGGGGGCGTTGCCATAGCGTCGCTTCTACACTCTCTCTGTCAGTTCTGCCAACTAAAGTTCGTATCATTGATCTAGAACGAAACTAAAATTTCCTGGCCTACCGCGATTTATGATTTTTGTATTGCAGAAAAAGACAACTGCAGAAAAAAATCAAGCCTTCAGGCAATGACAGAAAATAAACCAATAAAAAAATAGAACTTCATCTCCAACCTAAGAAGTTTCACTTCTAACACTTTTTTAATGATAAGATTTATTTTTAATTATATAATATATAGGTAACTTTGTCAACATTTGCCGTTTACATCTATATTGACTCTAATAATGTTCTAACACCTGAAACAGCATTTGTATCAATTGCGTTATTTAATATAATAAATCTACCGATGTCGTTTTTACCAATGTTAATCGTATATGCCATTGAGGTATTTATTTGTTTTTATCTGAATCAAAAAAAATATCATCGAATCAGACACAATCGCAAAGTGTGGAGTCAAATCATTACTGCTATTACTGCCCTCTTATAACACGCTGTACCCGAATTGAATCCATTAAAATCTAAAAATACAGAAAAATAGTACTCTACGAGGTCACTAATCCGCACTCTAATGAAATCGTGTTGTATGAGAATAGTTTTCGTCTCTCAAATCAATCGTGTTCTCGTTATGCGTTATGTTTAAACCGTAACAAATTAAATCGGAATTCCTGTCTTGTTATAGTGAAATCGTGTTATCAACGACAGATCGTGTTATATTAACAGTCTTCAAAATTATTACGTTGAAATAAAAATTTCGTATTGAATCATATGCAGTGGTGTAATCTGTTATATCGTAACCGTGTTGTGACAATGCGTTCTAATAAGAGTACATGCATTATTTACGAATTTTTTGTAAAAAGTTCTTTAACAAAGAAAGGGAAGCGCAATAAACGGCATTAACTCACTATTATTGAAAAAATCGTTCTGTTATTTATTAAGGTACGTATTGTCAGGATATCGTGTTGTCGGAGCGGAGTATATCGCTTCCTCCATCGAAATCATGTTAATAAGAATAACGTTTTCCTTGGTTACAAAAAAGTCTGCATTTCTGTTTTAAAAATACAATTGAATCTAGACTTCTATCGTGTTATATTGAAACCGCGTTATCGATTGCAAGTAAAAAAACTAAGATTTACTAAGGACTCTAGAGAGATAAATCATACTATATATATACATCTTAAGATGTCGTGTTGTAGGAAATTCATTATTTCGTACTATGTTGTAATCGTGTTCTAAAGTTGTCCTCATTTATTCACAATAAACGGTATTCAAATAATACTGTTTAAGGAGTCTGCAATAACATCGTCTTACCAGAATATCGTGTTAAAGAGAACTTTAGATAGTTTCAATGTAGTGAATTGATTATCGTGTGTAATTGAATTCTTATACCGTGTTACGAGTTAGTTAAGGATCAAATTCAAGTGAGATAAATTATATTAAAACCTTGTTATAAGATAAGACAAACAAAAATGTCATCTATAAGTGTCTTACTATTATAAAAAAGCTAGAAAACGCTATAAATTTACAGGTAAAAATCGTGCTATTTGAGACCACTGTAGTATTATTAGAAACTCATTATTAAGACATCGTGTTGTTAAGCTAAATTTGATAATAATCCGTTATGTCATAGCCGTGCGAAGTAGAACTAAAATTATTAATATTGTTCCGTGTTATAAGAATCGTATCGTAAATGCAAGAGTAGAAAGCTCTCTTGTCTTGGATTTTTATTATCAAAAAAGGTCAAAATTTGAAGAAACAACAAGCTGTATGAGTGTGAAATATTTTATAAGTTTTGTTGTTTTTTGTTTTGTTTTGAGAATACCGTGTTATAAGAGGCTCGATTATATGTTGTTATTCTACTCTTGCACAATATGATGGCAAATTAATTTCATAACATTTCTAATCGACATTTGCACGCTGTTTCTATTTCTCTACATCTTTATCCTAGGTATCATTAGTGTCTTTTGCTACATACGTGCTGGTGGACGAGAACAATGTGCTTGATGCAAATATCGCATATGTGTCTGTTTCACTCTTCAACATTTTACGATTTCCACTCAGTATGCTACCAATGATGATCTCGAATATGGTTCAAGTAAGCTTTTTCTAATTTTCTTATCATATCATGATTAATACTATAAAATAATAATAATAAAAAAAAACGATTTTATTTAAACAAAATAATAATACGATTTTAGGCAGCTGTTTCTGTTAAAAGAATCAATAAATTTATGAATTCTGAAGAATTAGATCCGACCAGTGTTACACACAATCCATCAGAGAGTACGTTTTCTTCTAACTTTATTTCAAATTTATTATAATTTTTTTTATAAATTTAGGTGCCCCTCTTGTAATCGAAAATGGTTCGTTTAGTTGGGACGATAATCCAGTTTTAAAAAATATCAATTTACGTTTAGAACATAAAACATTAACGGCTGTTGTTGGTAGTGTTGGTGCTGGTAAAAGTAGTTTAATATCAGCATTCTTAGGTGAAATGGATAAAACACAAGGTTATGTTAATACAATTGGTAGTATAGCATACGTTTCCCAACAAGCATGGATACAAAATGCTACATTACGTGATAATATATTATTTGGACGTAAATACGATGCGAAATTATACGAAAAAGTCATTGATGCGTGTGCATTAAAACCGGACTTTTCAATATTACCAGGTGGTGATTTAACTGAAATTGGTGAGAAAGGTATTAATTTATCGGGTGGTCAAAAACAACGTGTCAGTTTGGCACGTGCCGTCTATTCAAATAGTGATATATATTTTTTGGATGATCCATTAAGTGCTGTTGATAGTCATGTTGGTAAACATATCTTTGATAAAGTTATTGGACCTGATGGTATATTAAAGAATAAGACAAGAATTTTAGTAACACACGGTATAACATATTTACCACAAACTGATAAAGTTGTTGTATTGAAAGATGGACAAATCTCAGAGATTGGTACTTATCAGGAATTGTTAAATAGAAAGGGGGCATTTGCTGAATTCTTGTTACAGCATATTAATGAAGTTGAAGAGGATGAAGAAGGTACGTAGGAAAATTTGCAAATATAAAAACTTTCAGCAGTGCCTTGTTTATTGGGGAAAAAAAGGAGGTCGCTTTACACAGAGAATCAGCGACTCAACCATTTCTATAGCTATTACCACTTTGACTTAACGTATTATTGCAATTAAGCCAAGAACAAAGGGTTCTAGGTGACTCCACAAAAGCTCTCATTTCAAACTTTGAGTACTAGACGGAGCTATAAAGAGTGCACACACAGCTGTGGCACTTAAAATTCTTAATTTAAATCTAAAATTTTGTTCTCATTGGTCTCTTATAATATTGGAAAATTCACACTCCTTTGGGCATTTATAGTTTGATTATTAACACCTCTTTTTAAGAGCCTATTTCTTGTGCCATACCTGTACACACAATTGAGGTAACAAAAAGCGTAGAAGATTGAGAAACCCTTGCCAGATAGAGAATAAAAGAAGAGCCGAAAGAAGCTGAGAAACAGAAGAACAGATGAACAATTGAAGCATGAAGATTAAAGTCGAATTCACTGATAAGGAAAGAATGATAACAACGAAGAAATTAAGCTAAACGTACTCTACCACTTTTACTATCGCATTCTTCTTTGGAAAGAAAAAAACAAGCAATCAGAGAAAATGGAGAGAATAATGGTAATCGATGAAGACGAGGAAGAAACGTATAAAAAAACAAAAATTTCGGCACGCAAAGGGCTCGTTTCATATAATTTCATCCGTCTGAAGGCGCGGCTTGTGGAAGGCTGTGTTCAAGAGATAACGAGAGGCAGAGATAGAGAGATAGCAAGAGATAGAGAGAGAGATAGATAGCAAGAGATGGAGAGAGAGAGATATCAAGAGATAGAGAGAGAGATAGCAAGAGATAGAGAGAGAGAAGTAGCAAGAGGTAGAGAGAGGGAGATAGCGAGAGGTAGAGAGAGAGGGAGAGAGATAGCAGGAGGTAGAGAGAGAGGGAGAGAGATAGCAGGATGGAGAGAGATAGCAGGAGGGAGAGGGATAGCAGGAGGTAGAGAGAGGGAGAGAGATAGCAGGAGGTAGAGAGAGAGGGAGATATAGCAAGAGGGAGAGAGATAGCAGGAGGTAGAGAGAGAGGGAGATATAGCAAGAGGTAGAGAGAGAGATATAGCAAGAGGTAGAGTGAGAGATATAGCAAGAGGTAGAGAGAGAGATATAGCAAGAGGTAGAGAGAGAGAGATAGCAAGAGGTAGAGAGAAAGAGATAGCAAGAGGTAGAGAGAGAGATATAGCAAGAGGTAGAGAGAGAGGGGGGTGGAGGGAGGGAAAGAGATTGAATGGTAGAGACAGGCAAAGACACAGAAAGAGATAAGAGATAGAACCAGAATGAGATTTAGAGAAAGATACAGGCAGACTTTAAGCAAGAGAAAGAGAGGGCGGCTGGCAGAGAGGGAGGCAGATAAAGACAGGCCGAAACGTATAGAGACAGGCAGAGAGGGGGGCATAGAAATAGGGAAAGACAGAGAGAAATAGAAAGGCATGATAAGACAGGTATAGAGAGAAACATGGAGAGTCAGATATAAACAGATTAAAATAAGGAGAGACAGGAGGAAATCGGAAGAGCAAAGAGAGACAGAATCAAACAGACAGACAAACACGGGGGGATAGAGAGAGAGAGTTGCTCCATTTTTTTAAGAAACAAACGAACGAATGGCGGCAATCTCTCACATATTCCATATATTTCTCACGGATCGTGCGCTTGTGTCTGACGATTTCTAACTCGTGACACTTTACCCCTATTAAATAAAGCATTGCTAATCACCTTTTATCTATTGTAAAACACATTATACAACCTCTGTTAAAATGATTATTTTAATTGTAGAATTAGATGTTTTGAAGACCCAATTAAGCGGCACTGTTGTATCAGAAGAGATCAATCGTAAATTGAGTCGTGCCCGTTCACGTGTCTCCGAATCAGTTTCTGAATCAGGATCTGATCATCTATTACAACGACAAAAATCCAATGATAGTAATGATCGTAGTATCCGTCAACGTTCTAGTAGTGTTGCTGTTGATGATATAAAAAAAGCAACAACAGTAAATCAACCAAAAGAAGGTGAAAAACTAATTGAAACGGAAAAAGCTGAAACTGGCAGTGTTAAATGGGTGGTCTATAAACATTATTTAAAATCGATCGGTCTATTTCTAACATTTCTAACAATTATATTAAATGTTATTTTCCAAGGTTTCAGTATTGGTTCTAATGTTTGGCTAGGTATTGTTTTTCGATTTATTAAAACAATATTTAATTTAATAATCGATAATTAATAGGTGTTTGGGCCGACGATAAGGATATTGTTGTAAATGGTACAACGGATACATCGAAACGTGATTTCTATTTAGGCATCTACGGGGCATTGGGTATTGGTCAAGGTAATTTTTTTTCCTGTTATAAATCACTTGAAGCATGATTTTTTAACACAAAACAAATTTTGATGTGTGTTTTTTTTTCTAATTAACTCACTAATTTGTGCGTGTGTTATTAACAATTTTTTTTAGGTTTAAGCTCTTTTATTATGTCTATAATATTTGCAATAGGATTTATTAATGCATCTGTAAAAACACATAATTTATTGCTGAAATTTTGTTTTCGTTGGCCACTTTTCATATTTGATACAACACCAATAGGACGCATATTAAATAGATTCTCTAATGATATTAATATTTTGGATAATAACTTGCCTACTTCTATGCGACAATGTATTGAAAGAGTTGTTGTGGTAAAACACTAACATTATTATAATTTATTTATTTGTATTTGTACCCAATACACTAAGCGACTAACTTGCTTGACTTTGTTTGATTGCTTCGCGTTGATTTTTGTTATTCGTTTTGTTTTTTTTATTCGTTTTTTTTTGACTTAATTTTTTGCTCTTCTCCAATTTTGTATGTACATTTTTTTTGTTATCAAATATTCGGTTATATCTTCCACAGCTGTAAACGTATTTATATCATCCTTGACATTATATATTGGAGCATTAAATGGAGCTAAATTACTTCATTGTTTGTTACTGTCAAATGTATTCCGTGCCCCTTGTACAACATTTTATGATGTAACACCAGTTGGACGTATATTGAATCGTTTTTCTAAAGATGTTGATACAGTGGACAACATTATACCAATGACATTAAGAGGATGGCTTACTTGTTTCTGTGCGGTTTGTGATTGCTTTATTTTTCTTTTAATTAAGTTGTTTTTTTTAATATAATTTCACTTGAGCAGTTATATTTAAAAGAATATTTAGAACGGAATGTAATTGTTTTTGTTTATATTTTTTTTTAGGAGAATGCCTCTAGTATCGTCTAATTTATTTTTTCCAATCTCCTAATGTTTTCTAATCAATTTTGTGTTTTTTTTGTATTTTGTAAATTTGTAGCAATATCGATTTGTTCGTCTGAATTAAATCTAACAATAGCTTCATTAAATGCCGCAAATGAGATACATAAAAGCCTTTTAAATAATATATTACGACAACCGATGACTTTTTTCGAATTAATACCATTAGGAAGGATTATAAGTCGATTCTCTCGAGATATTGGTGGTATTGATGAGGACTTACCATTTAATTGTTATGAAGTTATTGAAAGTGCGTGCATTGTAAGTGCACCTTGTTGTAAGGTTACTTAAAACACCCTAGAGGTTGCCTGTTTTAGTAATTGTTGTAGATTAGAGGCTGTGGTAGAGTCTGTGACGTCATTTAGAGCTTGTAATGTTACAGCAACACCAACACGTTTCAATTCAAACGGTTCTTTCTTTGAAAACTTTCAGAGGAGCATTTCAGGGACGATTTCTGAATGCGTCGATTGTTCAAAGGTGTTTTTTCATCGTTTCAATCGATTCTTTGTGCTAAAATCCAATTTTATAGGCACCATTTGTTTCTCGATAGCTCGGGAATAGGATTTTTTCTCTCCTGCTTCAAAAGTTGCTGTAAATACTGTTCTTCGTTTGTGTGAACGTTTCCACGAGAATTGTGAACACTTTTTTCATATTAACGCATAGTTCGAGAATCGAACCCAGCATTGTCAATATCCAAGTAGATAATCTAGATTGTTGGCAACGCGAAAAGGGGCCGTCTAAAGATAATTTTTATAATGCGGATCCCATATCAAAAAAGGCAATCACAAACCATGCGTTACATGATCTTGTGAACACGCTATTGATACCACGCACATTTAAGAACAAATCTATAAGACGAGGATAAAACGATACTCTATCTTTATAACATTTTGAATTCTCGAATCATGCCTACTTCATTTGCCATCATTGTATTGGGGCAAATTGGATTGTTCTAATTAAAAGTTGAGTGTCGACCCCTTTAAACGGACCTATTCGTTTATTATTAATAGAATTAGATAATGAAGGGCTTCAAATGATGTCACAACGCTACCGTACGAATGATGCTAGACTTATTGTTGTCTAATAATAGGCAATCTTTAACGATTTTAATAAACCTTGCATGTTTAGGCCACAGAATTAATCGAAAACAATAATTAGCAGTTATATTTAAATTCCTACCAAATCTGGTGATCTTTTTCTCGATTTCTATTCTAATTTTAATTTATTTTTATTAATTGCACGATTATTTATTTATTTTCTTTTCTTTTATCAACCCAAAAAAATTTGGGCAATTTATCGTTTTTTTTTGTTTTTTGTTTATTTTAAACAAACATTGATTACAGCATTATTATCGATATTTTCCGATTTGGCACCGGAATTGGGCTGTTATCAAGCCGCATCCGTAATGCATCAAACAATGCTATTTAATATAATAAGATCGCCAATGTGGTTCTTCGACACAACACCAATAGGACGTATATTAAGTCGTTTTTCTAAAGATATAGATGCTGTGGATAGTTCACTGCCACCAATGTTATTAGCTGCCGTTTATTTCGTGTATGAGGTATCCAAAAATTCACAAAAAAAAAAAATCGGTGGAGGATTTTTCTTCTATTATATTGATATCAACACATTATTTCGTAACGATCGAAATTAAAAACTAACAGAATTTTGCGCAATTTCAGCCTTCGCTTCATTTCTTATGGACATAATTGCTGAATTGGGCTGTCATTATGCTTCAATCAAATTACATCACATATTATTGAAACGAATCTTTTATGCACCTATGCAATTTTTCTCAAAAACACCAATCGGACGTATTCTATCTCGATTCTCTAAAGATATAGACATTATGGATAATCTTTTACCGGAATTGATTTTAACTGGTTTAAATTGTTTCTTTCAGGTAGTTGTAAGTTTTTTTTACAAATTCTAATAAATCATCTCGTCGATGGAGTGCACATGCAAATATGCACGATTTTCCGGATTGTACCAACAATAAACTAACACTTGTGCACCGTTTTACTATTGTAAATACTTTTTTCAAAATGTGCTTAAATAATTATTTTATCGCTTTACAGATTTTTGTTGTAAACCAAAAAATTAATGTTAATCTATGTTGAATTTGGAATTTCAGCAATTGTCTCATTTAGCACCGATTTATGGCCAAACTTAGGTTGTTTGAGAGCTGCCATCATTTTACATCAACTATTATTAAAGGGTGTACTACGTGCACCATTACATTTCTTTGATACAACACCAATTGGACGTATTTTGGGGCGTTTCTCCAAAGATACCGATGTTATGGACAACAATTTACCATTTCTAATTACCGATGGCGTCTATTGTTTCTTTGAGGTATAAATTAAGCCGCGTTTTGATTGCAAAAATAGGATGGATAGAGATATTTTTTAATCAACAACAAATACACAGACACCACCACCACCACCACCAATCAAAGACTGATTGTTTATTAATTATTTTCATTTCATTAATGTTTATTTCTCTCCTTTTTCTGATCATTAAACACACCATGGTTTGGAAGTATTCATTAAAGAACGACAATTTTTTGTGCAAACCATTATTATATATTTTTTTAAATATAACTGCTTAGCTTTACGTCTTTCCACCATCAATTTTCTTTTAAAATTCTCTTAAATAATTCGCTGGAAATCTACAGAAATTCGACTAATTCTCATATGTTTTAGGTGTTAGGTACATTAGTTGTAATCAGTTATACAACACCGATATTCGTTAGTGTTGTTATACCAATTGGTATTTTATATTATTTTATACAACGTTTCTATGTTGCCACATCACGTCAATTGAAACGTTTAGAGAGTGTATCACGTTCACCGATCTATTCGCATTTCGGTGAAACAATCACTGGTGTACAAGCGATACGTGCGTACCGTGAACAGGAACGTTTCATTCGCGAATCGGAACATAAAGTCGACGTGAACCAAGTGTGCTATTATCCAAGTATAATATCGAATCGTTGGTTGGCTGTACGTTTAGAGATGATTGGTAATTTGATTATATTCTTTGCTGCCCTATTCGCGGTGCTCGGTAAAGACCAGAATCCGGGACTTGTCGGTCTATCCGTCACCTACTCGTTACAGGTAAATTCTAAATAATCACCCAAAAACAAACAACAGGTGTTTTTTGTTAAAGATAACACAAACGCTTAATTGGTTGGTACGGATGACGTCTGATGTTGAAACGAATATTGTGGCCGTGGAACGTATCAAAGAATACGGTGAGACACCACAAGAGGCGCCATGGGAGATACCGAACAAGGCGCCACCGAAATTCTGGCCGGAAGGTGGTGCCGTACAATTCAATAATTTCTCTGTACGTTATCGGCCCGGTTTAGATCTGGTTTTGAAGACGATCAATTTTTCGGTGCATGGTGGCGAGAAAATTGGAATTGTTGGCCGGACTGGTGCTGGTAAATCTAGTTTAACGCTTGCTTTATTCCGGTTTGTATATAATACTACGAAATATACAGTTATTATTATTATTATTTGTAGAATTATTGAGGCTGCCGAAGGTGAAATTTTGATCGATGGTGTAAATATCGCCGGTTTAGGTCTGCATACGCTCCGTTCGCGTTTAACGATCATTCCACAGGATGCTGTCCTATTTTCGGGTACATTACGTATGAATTTAGATCCGTTCGATAGGTATACCGATGAGGAAGTGTGGCAATCGTTGGAGCATGCACATTTGAAACAATTCGTTGAAAGTTTACCGAGTGGTTTGCATCATGAAGTCACTGAAAGTGGTGAGAATCTATCAGTTGGTCAACGACAATTGATTTGTTTGGCACGTGCATTATTACGTAAAACAAAAGTATTAATATTGGATGAAGCAACAGCTGCTGTTGATCTGGAAACTGATGATTTAATACAACGTACAATACGTACAGAATTCAAAGATTGTACGGTTTTAACAATAGCACATCGTTTGAATACAATTTTGGATTCGGATCGTGTTATGGTATTAGATCAAGGCAAAATTGCCGAATTTGATACACCTACGAATTTATTAAAACAATCACAATCGATCTTTTATAGTATGTGTAAAGATGCCGGTTTAGTATAGAATTTTACTTAAATCATGTTACTTAATTTGTTAATTGTTTTTTTTTTGAAAAGAAAAGATTTATTTCTTTGCAAGAAATATGTGATGTCTTTTTAAGGATTGATTGCAAATCTTGCCGTCTTTAGTCAAAATGTACGTCAATAGCACAACAGTATTTCCTGAAGATTTTCCAATATTTTGTTTTAAGTAGATTTTATAAGAGTCACAAATGTCGTTGTTTTCGTTTTAGCAGTTTATCGATTCTCAATGTGTTCCAAAGTCGCACTTAATACAATGATTGTGTAAGATTTTCAATTTAAAAGAACAATAAATTTCTAATGTAGTGACGTTTTCTTTATAATAATTGAAAAAAATTACTTACATTTCTATTAAATCAAATACCCCGCCATTAACAAACAATCTGTATGCAACCATCTATACATGACTATATTGTTGGTTGCATACATTCACAATTGTTAATCGTTGTTGCCAAATTTATTTTGATTAATACAATTCCAGAATTTTTGCCACATTCGTAGAAATTAGATTACTGACCACATTTGAATCAAACAACCTGTACAAAAAATAAAAAATATTTATCATAAACTAAGTATGACATTATTTTACTCTTGCTGGATTTTTTTGGAAATTGTCACTTTTTTAATGGAATTAGTGGAATTATTTGGAATTTCCGTGGAATTACTAAACGTATATTCTATCATATTTCTCTTTCTTCTTCTCCTATTAGTATTCCTGAAAATATCGTAATTTCTCTGCATGTGCGTTTATTTGGAAACATTTTTGGAGTAGTTTCCGAATTTAGAAAAAATTGGTTCCCTAGAAGCAGTTACCGATCGCCTACCTGTTATTTGACAGATAGAGGCTTTACGATGAAGGTATAGTGAATTCATCGACCAAAGGATTACTAGATTTGACAGATGTCTCCGTAAATAAACTTCATAGTCCCAGAATTCTAAGCGTGGAAATGGACACAAACAAATAAATCCCTAAAAATATCACTATATTCAAGGGTACCAACTTAAATCTAGGAAAGCTTTGGTCGATGAATTTAGTATAGCAATTTGGTATTCAGAGATTTTGAAAAATCCTGCTACGCTCCATTGATGAAGATTCCTCAACATCTCCTTTTCATTTATTACAAAACTGATAACATAAAAGTGGTCATTAATAACCCAGAAAAGCGAATTTTGTAAATCTCTTACAGTTATACGATTATGCTTTGTCGACTGATAAATCTGACGTTCTTACCTCTACAAAATATGAAAGCGAGATGTCGTTATTTTTATTTAAAATAAGGAAAATTATGGAATTATCTCACTAATGCTGGAATTTTTATGGAAACGATGGAATTTTTAATGGAATTAGTGGAATTTTTCGAAATTTCTACAACTATAAACGTTTTTTTCGCAATAGGGATGTCTGTAACACTTTCTCCCTCGTTTAACAACAATTTTCAAGTAGTTTTAGTTTTTTAGTAAAGATTCCTCAAGATCCTCCTTTCGTCTACCCCAAAATTGATAACATAAGCTCTAGGACAGTGTTTCCCCAATTCTTTAAATATTCCTATTTGAGTTGATCACGTGACCCACATGTGGAGAAACACTGTACTAGAGTAGAAAAATTATATCCGTAGTGTAGTTATTAATGTGACGACGATCTATTTTTTATTAAGTCATTGGATCCTGCCCGATTTAGGGACATTGCGTTTTGCAGGTGCGCCAATCTAGTAACTACAATTGAGTAAGTTTGCGAAAAAAATCATACAACGACAAGTTCACCGCGTGTGAGCGTGCGGTGTCGCGTGGTGTTCGCTTTTGCGAATCAAAAAAACAATCTACTTTATTCAAAATAGTAATAATCGAAAAGAAAAACTGAAACATTCAAAATGATGGGAAAATTGTTGAAAATCAATTGAAAATGTATGGGAATTCGATGTTTTAACAACAAATTGAACAACCACACTTTGTTCATCTGACCATCGTTTCTAAATAATTTCCAACAAGAATTTTTAATTAAATTAATTTATTAACGATATCAGTGGTTTACCA
The DNA here is from genome assembly GCA_021725515.1 of Epicauta chinensis. Classification (NCBI taxonomy): domain Eukaryota; kingdom Metazoa; phylum Arthropoda; class Insecta; order Coleoptera; family Meloidae; genus Epicauta; species Epicauta chinensis. The sequence continues at coordinate 1,135,252 of JAEDXX010000005.1, read as the reverse complement.
ATAATTTATAAATATCAACAACAGTTAGAAGAACACGAATTTATTGTAAATCATCATGGATAAAACGACGAGAGGCAATAAAATTTGTTATAGATTGGTACTAACCGGAGGTAGGTATTTGAAAAGTTTATCAATTTCTAAAAATAAATAATAATTGTTGATAAAATTGTGAATCGATACTAATTGATTTTGTGTTTTGTTTTGAGGACCGTGCGGCGGTAAAACAACAGGTCAAGCCCGACTGTGTACGTTTTTTGAGAACATGGGTTGGAAAGTAGGAATTACATAAAATTCCCAAATATCCAACATTTCTAACTGTTAAATTTTCAGGTGTTTCGAGTACCTGAAACTGCCTCTGTATTGCTCAGGTAATCACCCAAACCCCCAACACAAAAAAGAATATTGTCCAAAACTAACGAGATTTATAATTAACATCGCCTGTGTTTCTATTATAAATAACTTTGAGTCCGTTTAATTTCACTAAATTTAGACGATTCTGAAATTTAATTGACATGAAAACGGAAAGGAATCGGTTAGAATTTGGCGCAAATTATTATTATTTTTGAATCTTGGACAATAATTCTAAAATAAATCCCCAGAAATAACAATTTCTATTTAATAATGTTGTGTAATCGAAACATGTGATTTTCAAGTGTATTTTTTTATAATTTCCAGCGGAGGCATCAAATTCAGTGATCTGGACGAGAATGAAGGTGAGTACTCGACAATTATACGCAATATAACTGATAACGGTTTTTTGGATTGATAACAATGATAACATAGAGGCCGGATTTCAGTTGCAAATCTTTTGTGGAATTGTCATTTTAACCTTTAGTGACCTTGTTTGTTTAAGGGCTTAATATACGTAAAACGAATACGTAAATGGGAGATATTGTAAATTTGCTATTAAATAAATTTGACACGCCGTCGATAAATGTTTAGAATTGGCGTCAGACTTAAAATGCATTTCATCAATATAAAAATTACTTTATAATCAGACGAACGTAATCATTTTTTTTCTATAAAACTGCATAGTATAAAAATTCTTGATTTAATACAATTTTAATGTAGAAATTTATGCACAATTTGCAACTGTAAAAATACCTAGGCGAAGTCAGATTTTAAGTTAACAAGCAAGGGTGTCGCCATTGAATCCACACAATTATAATGGAGATTGTTGTATTGTAAATAACAGGAGAGCTTTTGTAAAATATCGAAAAGGCACATTTCACTCGAAACAGGTAGTTTCCCAACCACAACCTTGAATTCCTTCCAAGAAAATCATTGTTGAGTAGAAAGTCCGTTCGGTTCTAATTAGCAAAAATATTAACAATGAGCTTTCAGGAGCTTCTTAGTGCCATTTTTCGTTTTATCTACAAGTAAAGACCCGAAATGCCAAGTTTACAGACATCTCTAATAATTTGTCTTGTTTATCTATGACAGGCTAAAGAATGTTTTAGTTTGGATGCCGTATTAAGGCGATCCTGACAATAATTGTTGTTTAGTTCAAAGCCGGACTTATAGTAAACCAAATTTCGTATCGATTTTCTAGGTTGATGACTTTCTGATCTCTAGAATTAGTGCAATAATTTGGACCAAGAGTAAAAGCAGTTCAGATACTTCGGGGTCTGTTCAAATTGCTGCTGGAAATGATTTTATTATGGAAAATAAGAAAGTTCGAGAGAATTTTCCATTGTAACATTCTTTGTTAGAATTACTGCAATAGACTGTACCAGAAAAATCGACAATTTTTTTTTTCTCAAAAAGCACCTTGCAAATATTGTTCGAGGTGTCGAAAAAATGAGCCTGTGAAAGTATCAGCTTTTAATTTTAATATTAACAGGTGCCTCATCGCGATTTTCCATTTGATTAACATGGGAAAAAGTTTCTCTTGGACTTCGGAATTTTATCGCTCTCGTTGGGAACAATATTTCGGAATAACTGAACTTCACTCTTATACAAAATTTAACGGTCTACAAAAAGGGTCTGAGGATATTTGCAGGGTGCTTTTTGTAAAAAAAATAGTCGATTTTTTGGATACAGTCTATTACTGCAATAATTCCAGGGATTGTAAAATCATGAAATCATAAAATCGGTGCGAAATGTGGTCTACTATAACAAAAGCCTTTACAAAACCCAGCTCTTCAGTTGTTTTTCCACGAACGGCAAGTTTTTAACGGACCCGATATTAAATTGTTACGCGATAAATTAATTTAAAAAAAAAAACTGCACTGTAGAAGTTGTTTCTTATTTTCCAACGATGTTTTCCAAAAAACTGCAAGTATTTCAACAACATTGCTTTTCACAATTGAACATCGATAAATTTTATTCTGTGTCTTCCAATTTACAAGCAGAAACCCTCGATTTTTTCTGATTCCTTCTGCATTTCTTCTAATCATATTAAAGACAGAAGTGAAACGTGCTTTTTTCATATTTCACAAAAGTCGTCTGTTTTATCAATGTAATTCAGGATTATCGAACCCTTTTGCCTTACTTTGGGTATGATCAAATCTTTTTTTACACAATATTAATGAAATTGGCATTATTACAATCCTTTTGGACTGCAAGCGGTGTACGACTTTTATAACCAGATCTGCTATTGTGGCCCAATGTTACTAGTACTACTTCGTTTCACGGCAAATGGCTGGGAATTGCGGGAGAAGCAAGTATTACAAATATCTCTCTCTTTTCTGTCTCTGTCGTCTACAACGCGACCACCCACAAGCCACGCCTTCAAGCGGATAAGTTATATGAAACGGCTCATAATTCTATAATATTAAGAATTGATATATCCCTAAAACAGCAATGAAATTTCTGTAAATTTCCGTTGTTTATCGACAAGTCCACAATCATTGGAAGTTTTGGGGGAAATTGATGAATGATGAATAAACAACGAAACTTTTTTGTTGAACAAATTCTGGAAATTCCCTAAAATTTCAATGCCAACCGTAATTCAAGGTTGATGCTATTATCATTGCGGCAAAATAAATATTTCTACGGTTTTAATCTTATTATGGTAATAAAAAAAAAACTGACCTACATCGAATTATTAATTTTATTAATAATCAGTCTTCTTCTGTTTATATTTCATTTATTATGTAGTTATCTTTAATTATTTATTTATAATTGCTGTAAATAAAGTTTTTTTCGGGGTATAAACGTAAACACTAGTACGTAAATGATGGATAAACAAAATCACATGCTTGGAGATAGCAATTTGGCATTGTTAAAAACGATAATCATTAGCCAATTGTTGTACGTTTTATAGAATTTCTAGAATTTTTTTAATAATTTTTTTATTTAATTATCATAATCATAACAATAGAAAAATTGATGACTAACTGTATAAGTAATCATTTTTCTTTATTAGCATTTCTTTATATAACTGCGCTCTAATTACGTAGATTTCTCCTAGAATAATTGTCAATTATGATGAATTATCAATAAATTTATACTTTTACAATCAATTATTCTAATAGCAGATTATATTGTTATTTCAAAGATTTAAACAATTTGGCCTCTCTCCCAGAATTATCTGGTTATTTTTAGATAACCTACAGGGATTTTACTTGTAAAGTTCACTAAATGTAGACATAAATACTGTCTAACATTATGTCTAAACTCAATAATAACATTAAAAAAAACTACAATTATCGCTCAATAAATTTAGCAATTGTTATCATTCATTTTTGACCATGAACTGTCGGTGTTTTTTTCCTTTATTCAATTTAATCTTTTGTAAGATTGACGCACGCAATTCTAATTTATATCGGTTTTTTTGTTATTATTTTTTCAGCTGTTAGATTTCAGGAAAACCTCCTGAAAACCATGCTACAAATTGAAAATACATTTTTCGAATTGGGCAAAACATGCAATAAGGATTGTTTGATAATTTGCGATCGTGGTGCCATGGATGCTTCTGCTTGTAAGTTAAAAGAAATAAATATCCACCCTTCCAAATAATTTTTTGTTCGTACAACAATTATAGAAAGTTTTAGCTAAAAAAAAAAAGTTGGCTCGTGTTTGTACTTTTACATTCATTTGATATACGGATTGTACTTTAAATAACAAAACTGGGTCTTTTCTGTGATATTTCACAATGTTGTAGAGACAAATTTATAGAAATAGGGTTTTACAAAAGCTATTTAAACAGTAGCTCTCAATTTCTTTTTGATAACTTGTTTGTTTCATTTGAGACAAATTTTTGGCAAATATAGCAACGCGCTCCTTATGGAGCTTTAAGAAAAATTGTTGGTCTGATTGTGAGAATTGTACACTGGTCGTGATGACTTGATAGATTGAAGTCAAAGTAACAAAATTGGCTCCCAAAATATAGGATAACAAAATGGAGATGGTAATTGTTTATCTTGTAATATGTCATTCAGGCTTGTTATGGTTAGAAATAAACAAGTGTCCTTCTGAAGTTTGCAGTTGTTAAAGTACTTTATTTTGTTACTTTGACTTTATTCTATTAGGTCATTCAGACTGCTATAACTTTTTACACGATGGGATGGTACAATAGGACAATACTATACTACAACACAACACGAAACAGAAAATTAAGAAAAATAGTTTTACGATTTTTATATAAATCAAAGTGTTCAGAACAGGAGAAAGAACAAATTCTTTATTTTCCTTAAACTGATCAAACTGGTTAGCCCTCGATTGATGCCCTATGTTCAGCATTTTTCGAGCATTGCGATACTTTACTATAATAACGACCGTTTTTTACAAGACAATCTTTTTATATAATGACCGTTTTGCCTTGAAAAATTCGTTAAAGTTGAATAGAATTGCCAACAAAAGAGGCAATGGAGCATATCATTTTCTAAGGATTTAAATTTAAATAAAAACCAGCCTTGAACCAATTGAAACGAAGGGTGGAATTCTACTGAACGATATATTTTATTAATTTCCAATAAATTCGAATTACAGTTATAGCCAAAGATAAATGGGAGTCAATAATGCGAGATAACCATTGGAATAATATTGAATTGCGTGATAACCGTTACAATCAAATAATTCATATGGTATCGGCAGCCAAAGGTGCAGAAGAATTCTATTCAATTGAAGTAAATTATATTGATATTCCTATAATAATTAAATTAATTGTGGAAATCTTTGGATTTTTTTTTTAGGATCATTCGTGTCGTTCAGAAGATGTCGAATTAGCCCGTGAATTAGACACGAATGCGGCCGCCTGTTGGGTGGGTCATCCATATTTCGATGTCATTGATAATTCAACAGATTTTGAAGGGAAAATACGTCGTATGATCGGTTTAGTATGTCATAAACTTGGCATTGATACCGGTGATCGTCTATTGAAGAATGCAAGAAAATTGAAATTTTTGGTACGCGGTCCATTACCGGACGATTCTGTATTTCCACCATTTCAAGATTTCGAAGTTATACATAATTATTTACAATCAAATTCACCGAATCAAGTACGTTTAAGGAAACGTGGACAGAAAGGTGAGAAACGAAAGATACGACAATTGTAATAAATTCCATTTTAATGAAAGACAAATTGTACCATTATTTATTATTATTATTATTTTGAAATATATGGAAATTATCCATATTTATTCAATTTTTATTTCATTTTAACATGTTTTTAGTAGACAGTGATATTAACAAAACCAAATTTCAGGACATTACAGTTATATTCATACTGTACGAAGACAGAATCAGCCAGGTGGTCAAGTTATAGAAGTTAAAACCCAGATCACCCATCGGGACTATATCAATCTATTAACGCAAAAAGATAATTCACACTTTACTATTTTTAAAAAACGTAGATGTTTCATTTATAAAAATCAGTATTTCCAATTGGATATCTACGAACAACCTAGTCACCCTAGGTTCGTTATTATTATTATTATTAAACAATTGGCAAAAATTACGAAAAAATTGAATTTTAGGTGTAAAGGCTTAATACTGTTGGAAACGTATTCGGCATTAAATGAAGATCAAGTCGATGATACTCTACCAACATTTCTTAATATAGAGAAAGAGGTAACGGGTAATCCGGACTATTCAATGTTCAATTTATCGTTACGTGAAGATTGGAAAACAACCAAACGTTATAGTCATTTAATAACAACAGCACCACAAAATCAACCTAGTCATGATAGTAATATATCAAATGGTTCAGATTATAAACAAACACTAATAAATGGTGAAAATAAATCATCATCTAGGACAACACCAAAACAATTAAATGGCAATATTTAATTATTATTTAAATAGTTTTTAATTATTTCTAGAAATTTATAATTATTTCTAAATTAGTAATTGATTTTAAATTGGATGTTGTTATATGGTAACGAATTTGTTGATCTAGTCCGTTGTTATATAATAGCGTCCAAAAGGTTAGTAGTGAATTTAGAAAATTCCAAAGTATTAAATGTTTAAATTGGGGAAATAGAAAATTAGACAGAATTCTATATTTTCTCTAATACAGTATTTTCATTACTTAATCACCACATTTTTTCAGTCGCTATTGCCATTTGTACCTGCTGATAATATTTATTCTTATTTAAATAAATGTGATTATCAACAGTGATAAATCAATTTTGTATTTATCTAATAATTAATTTAAATTCTTATTGTCTATTCGACAATTGTAAAATAATTTTAAATTGTTCGTTATTGATGCCTTATTTTTTATAATTTTAAATGGAGAATTGCAATTATTGTAAATTAATGAAAATTACTGTGAATTACTTCAATAATTGTTGTAAATAATTGGATGTGTGTAAAAAATAATTTTAAAGTTACTTAAATGTGGGATGTACTTATTTGTTCTTTATTATTCATGCAATTTATTTATTTTAAAATTATTTAAAATAAAACATAATTATCAAGGATTTGGGGCCGGCTGGCCCATTATTTCACCCTTTTCCCAATAGACAACGGCTCGTCAACAATTATTGCTATTTTAGAAGTATTCTAAAATTAATTTTTATCAGTTATTTTGATAAGAGATAAGTTGCTAGTAATTAGAGTCCGTTTCACCACACATTCCACGATTGCAAAAGATACATGATATGATGAAACGAACTTATACTTTTTTAGAAATACAGTGTACACAATAGATAGCGATTGTAAATGGAGATTTGTCCGCTATAGAGAGGTGTTTGCTGTTAGGGTTTTCTATTGAAATACGGTAATTCCTTTCGTCAATTTTTTTTTTTAATAATACTAATGTTTTTGTGATTTCCCGCAACGCTAATATTTCCCAAGTCGTCTATTTAAGGCTTTACGTCACAGAATTTCTAATCGTTTGGCAAGCTCTAAAGCTTTTTTTTTGTAGAGGTCGGGAAATGGAATTTGTACTTTTTCGTAAGTTTATTTTTCACAAAAATTCTTTGGAATATTCCCAAATATTTAACTGAAACTTCTTTGCAAATACAATTTATATTTTCTTTTGGCAAAATCTTTACTGTATTATAGTCCGTTTCATGACAAATCTACGGGAGTTGCGAGAGAATGAAGCGCTCTGACTTTACCGACGTCTTTCCTACCTTTGAAGTCCTACTAGAGATCGTTTCATGTGTTAAAGATGAGAGACCTTGTCCCTCGATTCTCGAATGTGTATCATGAAACGACCTATAACGGTGAGAATCTTGAAAACTGTACGTTATTGGGAGGTTTTCTAATAATAAGAAAAATACTGGTCCTAACGTTTATATTATATATTCGTTTGTCTAATTTATCGATTTCAATTGAAATAGAACGGAAAGGAAGTCGACTAGAATTTGGCTCAAATTTTCGTTTTTTTTTGGACAACAATTCTAAAATAATTTCCAAAAATAACGATTCCTACATTTCTAAATATTGTTTGAAAAAATATACAGTGAAACCTCTATTTACGGACACCTCCCTCTGTGGACACTTTTGCTATAGTCCCGGCATTCTCCCATATGTTTACATTTATTTGAAACCTCCGTAATGCGGACACTCATCATTACGGACCCGGACAGCGTATTTGGTTAACGAGAATAATTTAAACCTCTATTACGGACACTTATCATTACATGTAAGGCATTCATTGTGATACCCCATTGTATCTGCGTCATCTCTTTTATGAATAGGTACAGGTGAACGTTTGACTGAAAACTATTATATTAATAAAAATACAACATACATAGTAAATCTTATAAATTAAATATTCGACTTGCAGAACCTCCCTAATACGGACGCCTATTCAGGACATTTTTCCAAGTCCCTTGCGTGTCCGTATTAGAGAGGTTTTACTGCATTATGCTAAGAAATCTGTGATTCGACGAAAGTAAAAGTGTGTTTTGGAAAACTAGTTGTAAGTAGATCCACTTTTTCAGCAGTTCCGCCGGATTTGAGCCGAAAGTACTGTTGAGGTTTCAGTTCAATTTCTTAATTAATTCACATAGATTTCTGTGTTATGTTAGTGCTAAACCGATTTGAACAAGTCTGTAGAAGACATTCCTGCTAATTAGACTTTGTTTTTGCCATTTTCTGTTTTATTGTAGATACAATATAAACAGGTTTTCTCTCTGTTAATGTTGTTTGCCATCGCATTTTTCTCAGAATATACGTCTTTTAATTTTTATTGATTTGAACAGGAAATAGACAGTTGTTTGTTTGTTTATATTTTTTATAATCGCTAAATAAAGATAGTCAAAAATAAACATAAACACGTGTACATAGGCAAATGAAATATAAACAAAGTCTGCATTGTTCGAAAATACCAATCATTAGCCAATTCTCTGGTGTTTTGTAGAAATTTAAGAATTTAAGAAATTAGAAAAATTCAATACGAGTTTCCAGAATCGAGTACAATTCGAATATTGTACTCGCCAAATGCTATGCTAACATGTATCAATACTTCGTATAATTAACACTAGCTAGTACTTAAAAACTGAAAAAAAAAACAAGACATTGACCGCAAAAAATCGACTACTGAAATCAAGTAACGAATGTGTATTCAAATACTATTCGAGTACCTCGACTCCTGATATTCGATTCTGCTCACCACTAAAGATCGTTTCATGTAATTTCAACTGTACGAAGGCGTGGCTTGGGGAATCGTATCAATGAGAGAAAGAGACATTGGAGATATTAATAAAAATGAGAGCGCCTGTAGTTTTAACATGAAACGCACTATAAATTGTTTTACTTTCCTCTAAATATCACAATTTCTATTCCAATTATTTATAATTATTTAATTACAATACGGTTAATTATTAATGAATTTGTAAATTTTAATTAACATACTGTTAGTATGTAGTAAATTATTATTATTTAATAGACTGAAACAATTTGGCCTCTGTCCCGGAATTATCTTGTTATTTTTAGATAACCTACATCAAAAATATTACAAAGTTCAGAAAAAGTAATTCCCGTCTAAGATTATAGCCAAAAAAATGTTACACATAAAAGACGCAATTTTTAATAAATTGCTACTATCAGTAACGGATGTGCTGAGTTCTTATCTATTCGCATAATTTTTGAACTTTTGATCAATAACCTTTCAAAATTGAAACGCACAGTTCTTTAATTGACCTGTCTTTATTTAGTTTTTCTTGAGATAAAAGCGAGCTTTGGAATTTTAGAAAGCCTTAATAAAAAGACGCCTTGTATCCCCAGTGGTGGATTTAGGTTTAAGCATATGTGGCCTGGGCCTAGTTTTTGATTTTCTTTTAATCTTTCTTAAATATGCAGATCCCACATTTATAATATTTAGTTTTCAGATTAGCTATATCCTGGTATTGCCAAAAAGGCGGTATTTGAGATCAGGCTTAGGGCGCTATGGCAGCTAGATCCACCACCGTGTGTCCCATCGAAAAGTGTCAGAAAATTTTGTCTTAAAATCATTCAAAACAATTAAAATTCGATCTGTTCGTATGGGACACCGTTGAGAAAAAAAGAAATTGACCCACGGTTTGGTTTCAGTTGATAACTGTAATAAAAATAGAATGGAAAAAGTATTATAAAAAAAACATAATTATTTTTTAATTTACTTTTCCATGGAAATCCTGAAGTTATTCGGGATGGGAGGTCTGTTTTTATACTGTAAGAACTGGCACTTACACTAACACTAGCACTAAATACAATTGATTATTAATCAACAAAAAAAACAACATTAACACTTCAAGTGTTTTTTGTTGGGTTCATATCAAGCGATTAATCTAATATTTAAAGTAACAAAAATTTGGAAAAGTATTAAAAATGTCTTTTGTAAATGAAAATACGACTATCCAAAGGTACACAAATAGAGATTGGGGTTAAGGAGAACATTGGAAAGTGTAGCTGTGAAACTAAGAATTTTTCAAAATACACTTTAGTTTAAATTTCTAGACAAAATATAGTATAAAAAATGTCTGGTTGTATGTAGTGCATGACTTCAAAGGCCTTCAAAATTATTTGCGATAATTGTAAGTAATAAATTACATTTATGTCATACGTATACATTATTGGCGCAACAATAGATATGAAAATGATTGTATTAATAAGCAAATAATAATTGTTTACTTGACGACGGGCCGTTATTGCGTTGCGATGGCGTTATAGAAAATAATAGCCCCCTGTTAAGGCCTGTTGCTATCTTTTTTGCAGTCATTAAAAACGTGTTATAACGTCAAATCTTCAGATATCAAAGAACACATTTTAAAAAACGAAAAATAAAGTTAAAATGCTTCTTTTACTTATGGTATAAACTCATGAATACACCACTGGCGTTATTTGCCTCTTAACGCCCTTGATATATTAATTACTCCTACTATATTTTCCATTTTCATTAATAGACTTTTATTTATAAAATTTATGTACTTGCAGAACGCCTGAATTGCGAAATAAACGAAACAAAGACTCGATGTACTCGATCCTAAAAAGAATCAGATGCATATTCCAATTTAGGTAAAAGCATAAGATCGAGTTACTCTAAAGCTTTTTGTTTATCTTATCGGATGCTATCGGCATAAGAACAACTTACAATATTTTTTTAGGGAATTAATTCTTTAGCTAAGGCTAACAGATGTGGTACGTTACTTAAGAGTAAAAAAAACAAGCCTCAGATCTTGGCCTTTTGCACATTCGGTTTTAGTCTTGGTCTTGAGCTTTGTGCAACACACTGTACAACCATGAACAATTTTCTAAATCGCTACTGTATTTAAGATAATAGCTAGAGTTCGTTTCGTATAACTTTAATACTTGGAAGGCTACGGGACCCAACAGCATGCGACAAAAGTATTTTTCTGCGAATACAGAATATTATAATAGAAATAAATTTAAGGAGGCGACAAATTCGTTCAAATAGATAACCGGAAGTAAAGCGGCTCTTTTATTTTATAAACGTCTTCTTGAGGGTATAGGTATATTTTTTTTATTTTCCGGTTAAAAAATATGAGTTTATTGGAAATTCATCTATTGTTTATTATTTCATATCGATTTTATCACTTGCCAGTCTATTTTATCGCTGAAAATAATAAATTAACTAATAATAATTTAATACTTATGGAAAAATCATGTCAACTAAATCCCGCTCGTTATATATCCGATTACTGTTATTGCTACTATTCTGTTGTTTTTGTAAAGCTTCAACTAAATCATCTTCATCCAGATACGTTAATATATGCTTTTTATATTTCATCAATAGCGCAAGTCTTTGTAATTCCGATTTAATGTAAATCTCAATTGATGGCCCATCGAATTTACCAACAGCATACGGTGGAACACTACTGGTTATCACTAAATGTACACCACTTAGATTTCGATGGGTATGTTCGCCCATAATAATTTGCGGTGGTTTCGGTGGACAACGTCCAATTAAATATTCACTATACGATGGACACGGCCATGCCCAAAATCCAACTTTCGTATTGATCGATTCGGCAAAATAGATCGGTGCACGATGGTGATTACATGCAAAGAATCCTAAAATTTTCCGATCAAGTTCGCGATTATTGCTTTAAAATATTTCTTACTGTTCTCCACCCAACAGCCGGGCTGCATTACACCACCATTCACAAAAAAATCCACATGACCACTCTCCAAAAACGTACCTTGCATAAATGCATTCGTATGCATGATATCGACGAATTCAGCATCGCTTCTATCGAGCCGCTGATCCGGACCAACGATTACGAAACCGGGCATTGCGGGATCTAAACCGGTTATCCTCGGTATACGGTACGGTCGTACCGATAATGCAACGAAATTCGTAACTTGCGCACCTAAACTGAAACCGATCAAGTGCAGATCTTTGGCGCCGCTCTCTCGGATACGATCGACGAGTTGTGCAATACACTGGCCGGCGTGTTTTATATTCCAGACGGCGGCAGGGTAACAGGGGCCTTGTGATAGTGGCGACCAGTCCACGGTGAACACGTTGTAATCATAGTGGCGGCTTTGGAGGTACTCTGTAACTGACTCTTATCAATTTTTTGGGCACGCCTAATTCGCAAATTAGTTTCGATTTTTTTATGTAGTTTTGAGAGCCTCCGCAAACTCCAAAAAAGAGGCTGGTTTTGTTGTTACTCTCAGCAACAAAATTACCCTTGTGGCAAAGGTTCCCAAAATTTAGCCGCAAGTATTTTTGTCTCCAAGAAAACTTACGCTTGCGAATCTCGACCAATGCAGGCAGATCCATATCGGAATTATAACCGTGGATGATAATTTTCGTTGGATTTCGTGTATTAAAAGCCGTCTGACTGAGATTCGAAACCATTGAATCGGATCCAACACGGATAATTTCCGGATTTGCAGGATTCCGTCGAGTGTAGAGAAAGAACTGGATATCCGGATCGGGACATAATCTACACATCTCGTTTAAGATACTTTCAAAGAATAGTAATCGTAATAATTACCGATCAATAGCTACTTTGCATCCACCGAATTGGAGATCACCACGCACCTGTTGTATTTCCGGATATTCCGGATACAGTTGTAATTCACCATCTACAATGATTAATGTTAATCAAACACCAAATTAACAGATTAATTAAGACTACTTGCACTGAATATTGACGATTATTATTACGATTGTAAATAGTAGAATTTTCCACATTTTTTTCTTGGGTCAGTTAACACAACATTGTCCAAAAAAATTTTCGCAACTACTCCAAACACTGTTGGAATATTAAAACTGTTCGTTTAACTATTTTTATAAAATCCTGTCAGGCCGATTAATTACAATTTCAACTAGTGTCGCTCTTAATACTGTTAGCTTCTTCCACTATAAGACATCAAAGTAATTACTACTAAGAAATTAGCGTGTATTTTTTTCATTATTCTACTTATTTGAAAGAATATTGCACAGAATAGGTGAAGCATAAATAAAAATTTATACAATAAATCCGACAATTAGATCCCATTTCAAGTAAATCAACAAGTGAAAGTTTAATAGATTCTTTTTTATTGAAATTTCCGACGTACTAATTTCCTCGAGTTTTATGAAGAATTAACAATAAACCAACTACTTTTCCATAAAATTACGTGACTATATTGTTTAATTAATTGAGAAATATCGGATGATTTAAATCATGTGAATCTTTAATGTGATCCACCGAAATTCTTGCTACCACACGGTTATCTTGAAGAGCGTGAAATCTTTGTGGTACGCGCATTTACAGTTGGGTCAATTATTTAACGATTTTGTGGTGTAATGACTTTATTGTCTGTAGAATTATTGAGTAATTTAATAAAAATTTTAAGTCTTAAATTAAAAGAAAAAATTGTGAAACTTGCTAGAATAACAAAGTCGTTCGTCGATAAAATCGTTACAAAATTTGTCCAACTATACCTTCCAAATGTTACTCCACCTTTTCTGTCCTTTTTTATATGTGACAACGATTATGTTCCATTGTGGAAATAAATAATGACTAATGCGCGGATATCATCTCCAAAATGGAGCAAGGCAAATTCTAGTCTCCTGACAAATTCGTATAGAGCGTATTGGCCACAGCCGTTGTACTTGCATAGTCTATCTTTTCTTGTGAAACGTTTTTCTTTACAAATAGTGTCCGAACGTAGAGAAGCAGCGGACCAGTTGAACTGCTACCGTGACGTCGTGACGTTACGGCGGAAAGACAGGTGCCTAGTTGTACCGAATTTCTATGAATTTTTAGCCGCTCTCTTTCACTCTTTAAAAAGCGGCTCGCCAGGGACAACAAACTGATGATTCTCCCATAGAAAATTTTAAAAAACAACAATTTTTGACAAAAATAAATTTAAAAAAAACTTTAAAATTATGAACACATTTTTGTTGATTTGTTCTACGTGTCTTTTCTTATAAATTTATGTAAATACATGCATTAAAATTAAACTACGCCAATGATGCATTTCGAACGTTGTAAATCTTGCCAAATGACCTTCAATGCGCCCTTTAATAATGACAGATAATTGACAGAAACATAGAATGTTCTTCGATGGGACGATTTTTTTGCGTTTAAACCAGGGATTCTCAACTTGCAGTCCACGGACGCTTTGATAATGATTTCACGAATGACAAAGTGATTACGCCATAAAATTATTACAAAATTTGCGCAACCGTATATATTATGACACTATGTCCAGAATGCAGGAAGTAATTTCTTAAACATTACCTACCCTCTTTACCTTTTCGATCTTCTTTTGGTATATCTTATCGAGTAGGATGCATTGTGAAAAAAGACAAAGACAGAATGCGTTCTTCGGTGGGGCGATTTGTTTTGTGTTTAGACCAGAGGTAATCAAACTGCGGTCTGCAAGCGCTTTGGAGTTCCACGCAACGTTGTCATAGAGTCATAATCATGTCAGAGTCATGATCAAATTAGGCCAGGAAATCATTACAAAATTTGCACAACTATGATACTTTGAGCTGAGCGGATAGGAAGTAACCTTTTCATAATAATTTCTTGACATTGTCTGTCTTTGTCTGGTATATGTTAACACTTATGTTCTATTGTTAAAAAGCATTGCTTGTAGAATATATTGCTGAGGGATGATTTTTTCCTTGTGCTTAAAACAGACCCTCTCAATCTGCGGCTACAAAAATTATTGTTAGTTTTAAAGGTGCCTGTGAAATAAAAAATTTTAAGAACCTCTGGTTTAGATGAAATTCTTTATCTGTACAAATTTTTATTCTTTTGTTTACTAGTTTTTTAAATGTAGTAATGTAAATCACATACAGTGGTGGTGTGTGAAGTAGGCTTATTAGAGAAATATAGTAACGCATCCAGTTATATCTTTCATGTAAGTTGAAATGAGACTTGAAACAAGACAGAGCGGTGCCCAATCAAATATAGTGTGTACCAAAAAGAAAGGTTCTTTTTCCAACTTTTTTCTCTTGTGCAATAGAACAGTAGTCCCAGCCTTTGCACGATTTAAATCGACAGTGAATCAAAATGGGAATGGAATTTCGAAAAGTTTTAGAGAAAATTACTATTAATTCAGTACGTTTGTGAAAACCAGCAAACGTCAGTTTATCGATAAAAAACGAAATACTGCTAAAGAATTGTGCAAAAGAGTTTATTTCATTTTGCAATTTAGTCGCGGTTCGGCACTGAGAAAGCCCAAAAACCCTGCAAGTAGCCCTAAACAGTTTGCCATAGCTGTACATAATTCAATCACTATTTAAGCACAATGGAAGAATATCGTCAATCGTCCCCATAAATTCTATGAGCTTAGACACTCCGCCATCCCCGTATAATTTCTTGCTATTTACCCCGGTATCTAATAGATCGTTTCTAAACGTTTAGTAGAATTTGAATACTAATCTCCGCTTAGAATCTTGAAATTTAAACACACCCCTTGAATAACCATCCATACAATTGCTAATTTATTATGCACAATAGAAAAAAAAGAGAAAAACAAAAATTAACATTCAATACGAAAATAGCCCAAATATAGAGCGTGTAGGAGATTTTTTTGTAGGTTTGTCAAGCCCACTACGAGAAAGTTAATTGTATTTGAAAACAATATGTAGAAAAGGGCTGGGTTCTTTTTTTCGATGATTTAGAAACACTCGAACAGGTACGAATTGTATTTATTAGATAATAATTATAATTAACCTTTGGCAAAAGGTGGCGATTCAGCGGTCTTCAAAAACACCACACCACGATCACTACAACAAAACAATTTACAATTTCTACCATTAATAATTAATTAATTCACCTGTAATTGATATATTCGCCCATTTTGATCCGTTTCCTACCATTACACCAACCCAACAAATAAACAACGTAATTCTCACATTGTAATCCAACAAAATCGTGATCGGCAGGTATAATCGATTCGGCAAAATAAATTCCTGCCATTTGATGGCTACATAGCGGTGGATCTGAAAACCGAAAATCCTTCAGTGTTTTTTGAAACAAATCATCGGTAAAATTACAGGAAGCGTTTCGACAGAACGGCTGAAAGAATCCACCGTTTATATAGAAATCGACATGTCCACTCTGTTCGATTTTGCCAAACGAACCGGCACTTGTGTGCAACACATCAACGAAATCCGCATCGGTTGCATCCAATTTCCATTCGGGATTCGGTGTGGTGAACAGTGGCAAAGCCGGATCTAAACCTAAACGAAAATCCGTTTTTCTCTCTATTTACCAACACAATTCGAATACCTTTCAACTACACCTGTTATCCGTTTGATTCGCGTGTCCAAGATGCGTTCGATTTGATTACTAGCAAAACCGGCAATATGTGCACCCAGACTGAAACCGATCAAATGCAACGAATCGGGTAGTATTCCGAATTCGATTAGACTAATTGCCAAAATTGCAATACACTGGCCGACATGCCACGTATTCAAATAGGCGCTGAAATAACACGGAACGGACGCCAGCAAGCTCCAATCAACTGAAACAATTCGCTATTAAAATTTTTGATAAATTTTGGCCGAATTGTACGAAACCTATAATAACGTTGTAGTCGAGACTGCGATAGGCTTGCGACACGCTCGTTATAGCCTTATCGATACCAAGACCACCATAACCGTGTATCGTTATCTTCAACGACGATCCGTAATTGTAATCCGTTGGTAATTGCAATTGTAGCGGATCGATTTTTTGATAAATTGTACGATTTCCAGATTTTGTCGTTAATATAAATTTCACTAGATCCGGATTACACGGTTCATCATAATAAACCGGACAATCGCCAATCAAGAATTGATAAGCGTTAATTTCGATTATCACTAAAAACGTTTGCGTTTACCTCGAATGTTGAAAAGTTTAACGAAAAATCCTTACGGAATAGTTGGATGTACACAAGAAACTTCATAGTTTTTCTGCATCAATTCACTGTCAACATTGTCTTGTTGGAAATTTAATCTCCGGATTACGTTGAGTGTTTATAACGGCACTAGTTTTTCTCACAAATAACTGGTTTCAATTGAAAATTATCATTGAACGCAAAAGGTTCAAAAATAACTAAACCGCTTTAGAATTTTGATGAAGTAAAAGAAAGTTATTTGGTCAAGTACCAATGTCAAAGCTGCTCATACATTGGGAAAGTCAGACAATTTAACTATCATTTAATATGCAATCAACGCTGTTTATTGGTTTATAATTGATTGTTTCATAATTTCAATAATTTATTGTTTAATTACATCATTGATGAGGTTCGGATAAACAGGACAAGAAACCAAAAACGGATTATTAACGATTTATTGTGTGTTAAATAATAAATAATTACAGATTTTAATAGAAATGTCTGTGAGGTGTTTTGGTGGTCGTTTCAGGACGCATTGGTGTCGTTGGCGGTGGTGGAATTTCAGGCGCCTTCAAACAACATCTCTTATCGCCAAAACCACCCGAATGGGTCGGACAGAACGGTGGATACTTGTCGTGGATACAGTACGAACCCGTAGCTCTGAAAAGTTTAAGGTCCACAATTTCTGCCTCCAAGCATTCCAAATTCACTCTTATTCTCTGCTACGCGAACTAAATTTATTAAGGGGGTATTCTGGTCTAGAAATTTGAAAAAATCGATTTTCTTTTCTTCCATATTTTCAAAGCTTAGTCCTTTAAGAATGTGTCTTTAAGAGGATTTTTCAAAATTCAAATTATTTTCGGAGATATAGCTGTTTTAGTGACCCGGCATCCAAAGCGGCTCGGCCGCAACGCGGAACTTTAAACGCCTTTTTCTCGAAACTATCTTTTTTAAAATGGTACCCACGATTTCTCAAGTTCTACTGAACCGATTTACTTGAAATTTGGCCTGGGTCTTCTCTATACACTTATTTATCGTATCAACTATCCTCAGTTGAAAATTTGAATTTTTACTGTATTTAAAAAATTCGGAAAACTCAAAAAAGTAGATCAAAAATTAATTTTTTTTGCAGACAACTGCCATTTTATGAAAAAAAAAATTTCAACTCTTTTAGTTCATACGATAGCAGCATTACTCTAGATTAATAATATATATATATTTTTTTTCAAATTACTAGGAGGGTAGGAATCGTGGTCACCGTAGCATGCCGTTTTTTTGAGACCCCCCACTTCATCGGCCGATAACTTTTTGAGTTTAAAATTTTTTCACTTTTTTTTTAAATTTTAGGTATTCTTGAAATATTAATAAATATCTGATAAAAAATGCACAGTAAAAATATTGTTTGCCTTACTTTTACGGCACTTCAAAAAGTATCTAAAATTCGTGCCTCTAGACCAGAATACCCCCTTAAGGGTATGGAAATAAAACTCTATTTTTGCTTAACTCCTTATATCGGAGTCGGCCACAACAGTTCGTTTATCCCGTTTCGTAGAAGAGCGCAAGAGTAAGTTTGATTTCTACAGTGAACTATACAGACTGTCCCTGGAAGGTGGCGCGATTCGCACTTACGTTAGCGGAGTGAACTGGCCCATCAGAATCGGTATACCAATGCGGTGTCCGGGTCGAGGCCCTGCCGGACATCTTCTCGTACACGGTTCGGCCCTTTTCGCAACTTGTGTAAATAGACTTTCCGCCATATAACACACCGCCCAAACGTGACTGCACAATTGTTCATCAACTAAACAACAATATAATCAATACTAATTCATATCGATTAATCAACGACTTACGTCCGGAATTTTCACAATAAGGCATAATTCGTCCACCATTAATACAAAAATCCACATGTCCACTACGACCGGCCTCACCATAATGTCCGGCATTCGTGTGCAGAACGTGTACAGCAGCAGCATCACCGCTATCCAAACGATTCGTTGCCATAATTAAGGGACGTGCAGGATCTAACGCTATGATGCGGTGCATACGAAAATGGACGTACCGTGAGATTAGGCCGCAAATGTGGGCACCTAACGAGTGTCCAATGCAAGTCAAACGATCAGCCGGCAATCCAACCGATCGCAATGTGGTCAATAATTCACCAGTACAACGCGAGACGGATTTCAGATTATGGACGGCTGCCCGATAGCACGGTGGTCGTGCCAAATTACCCCAATCCAATACCCAAACGTTGTATGAACCGTTCGCTAAATACGCTGAAATTTATCAAAATTACACACCCATTGATTTGTTTTAATGGAAAATTTACCATCTTTCAAGACTGTCATAGGCAGAGTGCCATCACCGCCGGCATAGCCGTGCACTAGAAGTATATCGTCTTTGGTGTGATCCCAGATACTTTGTCGCAACCAATCGCTTTGCTTATAATCGACGATTTCCTTCCGATTGCCGTTGTAGAGAAAGAATTGGATGTCGGGATCCGGGCATTGCATGCGATCATCGGTTGGTCGAAACGGACAATCTCTTAACGTGTAATTCGAAATCGATTGGTTGTGCAAATATAGGGCATCTTTGATCGGTTCATTAGGCAGAGTCCATTGTGATTGGGCAAAATCTAAGATAAACACGATAAAATTATCACCTTTTAAAAAATTTCAAAAAATACTTACAAATTAATAGAAGTGTTAACAATAATTTCAACATTACTCGACACCACTTGAATCACTTCTTTTAACACCTTTGTTGTGTCGGAAATGGCGACAAACAGTAAATACCGGTAGCCGATAGATTCCGGATGGAAACTAGTATCGATTAGCGATAGGAATGGGGACAAAATAATAATTATATCAAAAAGATGTATAAGTAATACAAAATTTTTGCTTTTATTTCAAAAATCTACGATCGATTTCCGATTACTTAAAGAAATAATAGAAATTGTTAAATATGGTTTACGGTAAATCTGTATCAAAACTAGTTTCTTTCAACGGTTTTGCAATTAAACAATCGTTGAAAAATTTTTTACTGTTAACTAAAGACAGTCACATGCATAATAATTTGTTATAGTTGGAACACTTAAGACTAGCTAGTATTTGCTCTTTTTATAGTGTCAAGGTGTTTCATTCGTGGGTAAACAGTTTGGCATCCAAAAAAATCGGCTTTTTTTTTGATATTCTTAATAATTTGCTACAATAATCGTTTGATGTTTATTGTTGGTAAGAAATAAAAGCATAATATCTACTGATAACAAAAGTATGACAAGCACCAAGCTGACAAAGTCCACTGAATTGAATGAAGCTGATGCGTTCTTGTACCAAATGAAGGCTTTAAAGAGATAATTATTCAAAGAGAATGTCTCAATATTTTTGCCCCCGATTTTTTCTAACTCTGAAAGATGACCCAAAGGTTATTGCAACAAAGTTCCTTAAGGCGACTTACAGCAGAGAAATCGTCGCGTAGCGAAACAGAGGGCATCGACCGCATCGAAAGTGCTCTGACCACTGAGCTTCCGGGGCCACTATTAATTTGTCGTTTTATATGATGTATGTACAAAGAGAGAGAGAGGGAGAGAGAGAGAGAGAGAATCGAATACATAAAAACATAAGCAATCTAAATCTCCACATCGAATTACGATAGTCGAAGAAAAAGCGTAAGGAACTTCGCTTCTGGCGAGGGTCCCCTGACTGTAAGTTTTTTTAGCTTTTTCTCACGTATAAATAAGAGTTAAGATGTATAGTGGCAACTGAGTCTCAACTTTTATTTATTAAGGAAAAAAAGTAAGGCTCGATTGACCTTCAACTTTTTCATGCCACCCTGAGGTTCCTTTTAAACTTTAATAGCCCTATTTTCTCTTGCAAGATGAATCTTATTTTCAAGTAACAAAAAATTCTGAGCCGAGGCTTTGCACCTGAAGATAAATTGGACATAAGGAAACGTACCTATACTATGTGACCCATTTTTTACAATTTTTTATCCCCTCCCCCCTTCGGTGACAGTCCGTAGTACATACCAAGACACCCCTCCCCCAATAGTCAAAAAAAAATGAATTAAAAAAGAAGATGATGTCAATTTAAAACTTAAAGCAACTAAAAGAAGAAGAGGAAGAAGAAGAGGAAGAAGAAGATGATGATGATGATGATGAAGAAAAAGAAGGAACCGATTACAGTACTATGACACATCATCTCGATTCGAATGAAGGAGATTTAGATTTTTCTCTAAACAAAACGGAATCATCAAACAATATTTTTGATTTTGAAGTAAATGCTCCAAGTAGTTACTTGACCAAAACATTTATCCGTAAAAATTCGAGATTTCTTGGTACAAAATCGGCCTTCACAGGTAAATAAAAGGACGATTCAGGGCGGAAGTTCTCCAAAACTTATTACATCCGAAAGCTCCCAAATGGAGAAACAGTTCGAAAAAAATATTTATTATACGCGGTGTCAAAAACATCAGTTTTTTGTTATTGTTGTAAATTGTTTGAAGGGGCGGTTTCAGTGTTGCCACCAGTGAGTAAAAAGGGCTGAACGCTGCGTGCCATAATTTGAATATAGAATATTGATCATCTAGGAAAATCCAGCCATAATCTAGCGCTTTTTTGAGCCAATGCTGATAGTGACTACATGACGAATACCTAAGCCCCTCCATCCCGGTAACCAAGAGTGTTAGAAGAACACCCTTAATAAACAGACAATAGGGTGAGGTATTGTTGGAGGTCTTGGATGGTAAATTTATAGATCATGCCTTGGGGGCTCCACAAGGCTTGTGGCATTTTAGCCCATTGCTTTAACAGCAAACTCGCTATTCTGCACAGTGAAAACAGTAACTGAGTTAGTTATGGCCTTTAAGAGCTACAACTGGGGGTACTGCTCAGACAAAAGACCCTGTAATTGCCAAAAGGGCAAAACGATAATTTGGGCTCGAATAATGACTGGGCGCTACAAAATCTGCTTAAGACGAATAAAATGAAACTGATTTTACGATTAAACTCATTCTGGTACTAAGGGAAATTGTTCAGCTAAAAATTCCGATTTCGTATCTATTGGCAGGTCGGTTCATAAAATCGACACAAAAATTCTAAATCCTCCTCTTTTCTTTTCTTGGCAATAATCCAATCCGGTTTTGTTTCTTGTCTACGTTATGAAGATTTTCGTAACTTTTGCTGTAAGTAGACCGTATTATCGCTGATTTTTTCAAGGGGGATTTAATATACGTTTTGGTCAATCGAGAGGAGCAACTAAGAAAAATTCTCATCAAAGAGCTGCATTGTTTTCAAAAATGTTTTCATGAGGTGTAGAGTGCTTCCCAAAATTCTGCGATAACAACGTGAAAAAAAATGTCATCACCGCGAATTATTTATTCTCATTACAATCATAAACCTTCAGGGAGGAAGGAGAATCGATTTGTTTTCAAGCACTATCATAATTATATTCATTTTATCGCAATACTTGTAAAATCATAAAGTTTCACTTAACAAAACTGGAACTGGAAATAATTTAATTATTTAATCGACTCGAGTAGTCTTGAATTTATGAAAGACATCACATTGAAAATTACGACATTTATTTTAAAAATGACTTGGTCGATTCTTCGATTATTTCCAGTCTGCTTTACCATCAGACAACATGAAGAACTATCGATTTCTGATAATTTTCACTGTTATAATCACAATTTTACCAAATATCGATTCGAAACTAATTATAAATAAAAAATTATTGGAAATCTCACATAAAAGATTATCACAAGCAATGTGTGAATTTATAAGATCCGTAATCGTTAAATATTCACACGAAAAAGACGGTTTCTTACTTACTGTATTCAACAAAATCGAACCAGAATTGTCGGATTTTGTAGCTCGTGAATTAAACGAAAACGGCAGTGTGATTATCCAGAATTTCGATGTTGCTAAAGTCACAAAATCTACGGTAAAATTGTTCAATGAAAATCCACTAATTGTAAGATAATTTAGGTAAAATTTTTTAGATAAATGCGAATCGCTTCAAGTTCGTCCTAGCAGACCCAGAAGGTGATTTAACACATGCTGCATCCCTTTTCAACAAGATCCGTTGGTCGCGTCGAAAAATTGTGTTAATTCTAACAAAACCACCCTCACCATTGTTGGTGGAGTTTCTAATAGCTTCGTTTTTGCGGGTACAGTGTATTAATGTTATTGTCGCCTACGAAATTGATTATCGTATTGAAGTTTTTACAATTAACCCATATTTACCATCATCAAATAAATACGTTAATTTAACAACAACAACGAAATATGGTGGGGATTTATTTCAAGAGAAATCCAACAATTTGTACGGTCATCAGATTAACGCATTATTAACACATAAAGATTATACGAAAACTCAATATAGTAATGGTAAAGATTACACGATAATGCAAACAATCATCGCCCATTTGAATGGTAAATTAAACATTATCACTTTAAATAATAAATCCATGATAAATCCATGGTTATTATCAACCAATAATCGTACACAATTAGAACGGATTAAGCAGGATATTTTAAATAGATTGGAAATTTCTATATTAATTAAACCGGAAAGTTTTACAATAAATGATGGTATTGTTGAAAATATAAATCCACATCGACAGAACGATTTGGTTGTTTTGGTACCGAAAAGTCCGAGACTTTCATTATTCAAAAGCTATACAACAATCTTGACGCTAGATGGATATTTTCTGCATTGGTCAATTATTACAAGTAATGCGGCCTAAAGTTTCCAGATAAGTTGCGCTAACACTGCCAGTTGTCGAATCATTTCAGATTCTAAAGACAGTAACGATACTGTACGGCCTTAACGATAAGGCCGCTTTACATCTCTGTTTTCGCGCACGACTTCTCTATGTTCTGTCACAAGACCACTTTTTACACTTTTGGATTGGCTAAAGAGTGGTCTTGTGACAGAACATAGAGAAGTCATGTGCGAAAACATAGAGATGTAAAGCGGCCTTAACGGGAGAAGAAAGCTCACTAGATTTATCTTGATGATTATCCACTCGTTCATCTCCCTCTCTTTATCTGTCTCGTCTACACTAGCCACGCCCTCAGATTGTTGAAATTACATGAAACGAGCTCTAGATAGTTATACTATTAATGGCCGCACAAAGTTGACCGAGGAACGAGAGTGTAATGGCCCCTTTACAACTTTGTGCTATTTCTCGAGAGTGTAAAGGGGCCACTAGACGGCATTACAGGTCCTCTGTACCAGGTATTCTATTTTAAATGTTAATTTTAACAATTTGAGGCTTAATT
This sequence comes from Epicauta chinensis, assembly GCA_021725515.1. NCBI lineage: Eukaryota > Metazoa > Arthropoda > Insecta > Coleoptera > Meloidae > Epicauta > Epicauta chinensis. Next base: position 1,110,795 of record JAEDXX010000005.1, on the reverse strand, counting down.
TTAGCGGTCGATGGGTAAATTTGCTCCTCTACGGACGCTTTTGAATGTTTTGTTTTCTTTAATTGTTTTCTTGACCGACGTAAATTTTTATAGTTGTAGACAAGCCTAGCCTTTTAAGTAGAAGCTTAGCACTCGAGAGGTATTTTTTGCAAATCAAATTCACTTATTAGAAGGACAGAAAATTGTACTGGAAACAAGGGCCAATTTTTTCTTTCAGAAGAGTATTCGCTTTGTGACATTGATTAGCAAAACCTTTCTTCTTTATAGAAGTATGTCAAATTTACAGTTTTGCTAACGAAAAACCTAAATATAAAAAACACAATGACTTGAGAGATTAAAGTCAAAATCAGACAACGGTAGCGACGTGTGGACACGTGTTGTAGAAAGTGCTCCAATAGCGAAATATCAAATAAAGATCACTCGATCTAATCAGCACAAATTTGAGACAAATACGACCATTTACATTACTGTATCTATCGGCCTAATTTAATTGCTATGACTTCAATCTCTTAACTCATTGCCACAACTGTAAATAATAATTTGTGAGAGTCAAAACTTTCCAAATTTATTTAATAATCAACAGTCGTCATTCTCAGATGCACGAGAAGAACCAAAGAAATAACAATGATTGACCCATCAATAACACGGTATTCTAAGAACACGATTTGTTTTTGAGACTTTTAACGATACGACTCGAGTTCTAGTGTTAGCGTTTCGGTTACAATTTTCTTTTGCTTTACAAATGATAAACTTCGAATTTCAGGTGTTGGTATGGCTTTTGTGGTGCTTGAAAAGCGTTACGGTCGTTTCACATCTTATGCCGATGTGTTTTTCCAATTAATTCGTATACAATTAACAAATAGTTTGACGAAAATTCCAAAAAATCCAGTAGAAAAATTAGTGTTTTTGGGTTTTGTATTTTATTGTCTTATATTTAATGCTGCATTACAAAGTAAAATTATTAGTTTCCTAACGGGAATTCATTACGAACCCGAAATCGATACGATAAACGGACTGATAAAGGCTCAATTGAAGATACACGCTTTACCAAATGATCTTGCCGAGCTTAAAAAGAAGTATTTCAAGACAGATTATCAGGAATTTATTGAATCTTTAATACCCATTGAACTCAATATAGAAGAATTGGAGAATATTGTTTATAAAAATGCAACGATTTTGGAGACAACAATGAAAATTTCCTCGCTGGTTATTGAACAAGACTTGGGTGAAATGATTGTAAAAAATCGTTTATTATACCATCAAAATGTACCAGTTTATCATTTGGTTGAAGAAAGCCTAATGCCGTCGTATCAATCATTCAAAATTCGACACGGTTCACCGTTACTACCAACAATCAATAAGCAATTACGTAAATTAGAAGAGGCCGGATTTGTTAAATTATGGTCAGATTGGAGCATATATCATGATATAATCAACGGTAATTTGTATGCGACAATCTTACAAGATAATTTACCAGTAGAACGATTAAAACTAAAAACAATGAAAGTACCTCTTGCAATGATAGGTACCTTTTACGTTATAACAATTATCGTTTTTCTATTGGAATTAAGCGTTAGATTATGTAAACGTAATATGTAGATGAATCTAACTTGGGGGCCGATTCTCTAATCATTTCATTTTGGGCTTTATAAAAACGTCTGTGGAATCGAGCCTTCACATCGCTACTCTTTGTTAAATAAATATCGTCGGTTTATTTGAGCCTAACCGACTTGACTTGGTATTTATAATTAATCAAGTAGATTAATGCACAGTAGACGAAGTATATTTGTTGTAACTTGATTAAATTTTTTGTGTGCTTTAAATTTTGAAGAAACAAAACTTGTTGTCACTATATTTGTAGTTGTGTGCACTGAATAATAATTGAGATGACATTGAATCATGACCGTTTTTCTCCTTACGGTAAGGTTAACTAAATGTAATCGTTTATTTATTGTAATCTATTGCGCAATAGATTTCACGACCTAAAAACCATGAGAGGGACCCAGGGCCCCGTTGAAACAGGCAAGTTACCATTTTTTATAAAGAACGTGATGTTTTTGTTTATAAGCCATGGAAAATCTCCAGAAAATGCGGAAGGTTTTATAGACATCTCGCTCATCGTTATCATTATCTCCCTTTTTTGTCTCTTTTATCCCCGATGAAAAAGATTTTATCTAATTATATATAAATATATATGGCTATATACCGGGTGTTTTTCCTAAATAGGGACAGCTGTGGATCTCCCATTAGCCGTCAACTAAGAACGTGTACATCTGACGATATAAGGAGGGGGTTCTTCTTATATCGTCAGATGTACACGTTCTTGGGACTTCTATTTCTCTTAGTTGACGGCTCTTGGAAGATCCGCAGCTGTCCCTATTTAGAAAAAACACGCTGTATAAGATCATTGATGATTATGCATAATTAAATATAATTATATATGGAATTATATATAATTATACATAGTCATATATAGAATTATGTATAAGGCTTTTGCTATTCAGTTTTGAACCCATTGAAAAAATATAGAGAAGATATTTTATTGGGTAAACTCCCACCTTCTCCCTTAAATTAGATGGTTTTAATAATAGCCTGCTCTATCTATATATCAAATTTTACAAAATTCAGGGTTTTAGTGGTTATGCTTGACACTCCCCATGCAAATTTTATTCCTCGCAAAAAAGGAATTTCTTGATCCTGCGGGTCAAGTTCACCTGCCGTTTTGAAGACAGTGATATAGGACCGGATGTAAACTAAAAAGAGACAGAGCAGTCACCTCGAAACGGATTGAAATTTAGTATCTCTGCGAACAAAGACAGAACCAGTCGATTTAATATCTTACAATAAATAATGGGGTATAAGGCCATTTTTTGTGAGTTTTATCGATTTCGTGATGATAAGGATTATTGCTATTATCAAGAATAAAATAAAACAAATAAAATTTATTATACCTGTACGAAATTCTTTACAGCATTAACAATACCTTCGAATTTATTACTTTTGAATAAAATAACAACGCGATAAGGTATCACTTCTACATCTTCACTATTCCAATTACCAGTCAAACCAGTATCACCTTTATTACTTACAGAGTAATCGCAACTATAATCGGCTTGTGTTAGAAAGATTTGTTCTTCATCATTAGCGAAACTGAGCTCACCACCTAAATAATATTAATTATTACAAAAAAATTGAATATAAAGCTATTATAATCTACCAGGATTCCCTTTAGGCTTCCACGCTTTTGCTATCAATAAATAATAATCGAAATCGTACGACTGATCTTTCTTTTTGAATCGATTCAATTCATCCTGTAATGCATTCAACATAGGTGCTGAGATTTTCGAGGGAATATTCAAAAATCGCTCATTTATCAAAAAACCAACTTTATGCTGTTGTAAGATTTGTTTGATTGTTTGTTGGGTGTCGTTGTTACTGTTTTTGGTCATATCTTCAACTAATTTGTACAACTGTTGCACGCATGGTGTCTCCTTATGACTACTTAGATTTAAAACGGTTGTAACACCAAAAACATCCGATTCCTCGACCATCTCCACATCATCGTCATCATCGCTATCGTTACAGCTTTGTTTCAATACAGAACCGACACCATGTTGTGCAATCAACATATCGCACATCTGCGACAGATCAATGTGTGCGGTTAGAAATAATTGTTGTAATAATTGCTTGATGCCATGGAAGTCTTGTCCTTCCAGATTGCGTCCCTCGAATGTCGCCTGAATCTCCTGGAAACAAATTCGAATTTAATTGGAAACGGGCACGTGTCGGTGACAATCAACTTAACCTAAAAATTTTCTACGGTTTCTTTTCTAAGATTTTAACAAATTTACCTGTGGTCCGTGGTACGATCCGGACTCGTCACTGTTGTAATCATCACCGGAATCATCTTCGGAGGGTTTACGGGGCTTCTTGGTCGGTCCAGCCATTTATTTAAAATCCACAGAAGGCTATGGAAATTTGAATGTTTTGATTGTCTAACTTCACGTTACATGCGCAGAGTGGCCAACTGAAATTTATAGAAACTTTAGTTTGCAATATTGGCTATGCTGCCAATATTTACAATTTTTCGCTGGAAGAAAAACGAATTTAGTCATTTTTGGTTATAATTAAAATAAATAAAGCTGATTATAAATTACGATCAAAAGAAAACTTCAAAAATAGCAAAATTTAGCTTTATGAGATTGGTTGTACTGCCTTCAAGACTCTGATTGGTTGACTAGTCAAACGCGCCTCAATTTTTAAATCTACACAAATTCGATTTAATTCGAGTATTTTCGTAAAGATACAAAAAATTTGCAATAATTAGAAAAATAGTTATTATTACATTAAATTAATAGAAATATTTTGTATGAAAATGTGTTAAAATCTACAGAAGGCTGTGGATATTTGAAGATCTAACTAACTTCACGCTTGATACGCAGAGTTGCCAACAAAAATTTATAAAAAAAAATTATTTTTAAAATTGTTACATTTTTCGGGAAAAAAAAGTAATCATTTGACACAATAGATTTATCAAAAAAATGTATTTTTGGGCCGCTGTAAGAAAAAACTGATAATTAGAATGAAAAGTTAGTTTGGAAATGGAGATTTAATTTTTACAAAGTTGGTTATGATGACTCCAAGAATCTGATTGGTTGATCAACCAACAGCGACCCGATTTTTGAATTTTCAGCAATTTTTTAATTCTATCCAAGAATGATACGGTGTTTTCAAATAAAAACCGAACATACAATAATTATAAGAATATTTATAATTAAATTAAATTAGTAAAATTATTTTTAATGTAAACACGTAAATATCGCGACTAAATTGGAATAATGATACTAATAATTTTTAAATTAATCTAAAAACAATTGAACAAATTATTGAAATAAATCAAAATATCTGTTATAATTATTACGTAATAGCAAAAAACAATCGCCATATGAATATATAATGAAGTTAGCAAATGAAATCGGACGAGTCGATTATTGAGATGTAAGGTGAGGTCGTTGTTACATTTTTTTTATACGCAAACTACTAGAAAATACTGATAATTTCTAGAAATCGAAAAATTATCGAAAATGTCTAGAAGTATTCGTTTCTATTTTCGAACACGAATAAAATCGAATAATAATTAAATAATTTTTTTGAAGAAGTTGTAAAGCCTACTTCAGATGCCAGTGTTGGTAACGGCACGCGCTTGAAAATCCCTAAAAATCCAATGTGTCGAGAAGATCGTGCGTATGTAGTGGTTTATATACACACACAAATTGTATATAAAAAAAATAAATAGCATTTTTCGGGAAAACACTGGCTGTTTTCCGCGAGAAAATGTTGACTAATAATCAAAAATATCTATAAAACAGTTAAAAACAATGTAAATATCCACTAAATTACATTATTTTTAATTATAATTTCGTTGTAATTAATGTGATTTGTGTCTGGTTAAAACATACATACATACACTAGTTTTCTGTAACAATGGATCAACTTGGTGACCGTGTTTATGCCGCCGAAAGGATTATGAAAAAACGAGTACGGCGGGTAAGTTGATATTTATTTGAAAATTAATTAAAATCCGTCATTTATTGGTTGTAATTAATTTTTTTTCGATCAATTAAAGATGGGGGGTTTTGTTGATGATTCAAGGGATGTTTTGATGCATCATTCTCTAAATAACCCCAATTATCCCAAAGAATCACCACAATAAATCGAAATAGGGTCGATTTTCGTTGTTAACACTATCCGGCAGCCACATTTTTACAATTTGGTTTATTTACACTTAAACGATTTATGATTTTATGAACTTTCAAGAAGTATAACTTACTTGTTATTCGACCAGATGTTTTTTATTGCTTTTTGCCCTGAAAAAAGCCTGATTGGTCGATTCTTATTAAAGGTTATAATTTTCTAACCTTTCTTTGACGGTGTCTCGATGTTTCTAGGGCACAGTTGAGTATTACGTAAAATGGCAAGGTTGGAGTCAACGGCACAACACCTGGGAACCGGAAGAGAATATTCTCGATAGTCGTCTAATTGATTTGTATGAACGTAGTCAAAAATCGGAGAATCAATCACATAAACGCGGTCCAAAACGACGTGAACAACGCCATAATAATACCGAAAAACAACAACATATTGAAACGGAAGATGAGGCCGGCGATGATAGTCAAGATGAGACCATATTACATGAGAAGAACGATACGAAAACCGTACAAAAAGAACCGATTATCGAAGATGAGGATACACGAGCCGGTTCGATTAAATCACCAATAACCGCAACCGTTGGTGGTGGTGATGAAAATTCGAATAGTTCAAGTAGTGAAGATCGTCCGATTTTAGATCGTTTAACAACATTAGGTACGAAACGTAAAGCTGAGGTACTATCGAAGGAAAGCGGTAAGATCGGTGTTACGATTACGACGAGTCCGACAAGTAATAGTCCGCCACCTAGTAAAGTCCTTAAATTAACAACAAAATCAACGAACAATAGTAGTAATAATAATAATAATAATAATAATAGGTCGAGTATACGGCAAAAAATTGAAGATGATACATCCGCAATACCATCAGCGGCAAGTCCTACAGTACTAACAGCAACAACACCGCGTACAACTAGTGATAAGAGTCGTAGTCCGGTTGATGCAACATTACCGCATTCGTCGACAAAAGAACCAGCATCACCGAAACCGGTGGCGTCACGTACTGATGATAAACGACAATCAACAACCACAACCACCACCAGTACTACGACCACCGCAACAACAACGGTTGTAGATACAAAAAAAGACAATAAACTTAAATTAGAAAATGATAAAAATAAATGTGAGAATAGTAATAGTGTTAATAATAATAATAGTGTTGATATTAAAGCAGATACAAAACAGTTAACAGTGAATGGACACAATAATAATAATAATAGTAGTAGTGAAGTACCGGTTTTGACTAGTCCAGGATCGGATTATTGGCTAGCAAGGAATCCAGTAGCTGATCAAGTTTTTATTACAGATGTTACTGTTAATTTGAAAACAGTAACGATACGTGAATGTAAAACAGAAAAGGGATTCTTTAAGGATCGCGACGATAGTAGTCATTCTAGTGATATTGTTTGACTTTTATATTAAGTAAAACAAACAAACAGAGAAAAAAACGTATGCGCTATAGGTTTGAAATTGTGGAAATTATTTGCTGTAAAACAGATTGATACTCAAATTTCGAGTATTGTACAGGGTAGCTCTATATTTAGAGCAAATCTAACTCCCATGGATCTGAGTTTTGATTGATTTTTGTTTTCGTTTTTTTTTAATTTTATGTTAATTTAGACTTGGTGCTAACTCGCTTAAATCACACACAAAATTCGATAGAAATAGCTGACAATTTTCGTCCAAATTCGATTCAATCACAAATAGCTGAGTTCTGTGATGAAATTCGTACTAATTTCTTTCGTACTGATTTCTTTCAAAATTTCCCAGATAGTTTTGTATCCTGATCGGGCTGGTTTTTAAGATTTTTTTTATTTATTAATAATCTTTAATAATTTGTATGTTTTGGGATAATCATTCCAATTTTTCTTGTGTTGTATATATTGTACGTATTTTGGTCTTTTTTTTGTGCTTTAGCTTATTTATTGTTTATTTCTTAATTTATTTTCGATACTTGATTTTGTACCGTATTATTGAGGGAATTGCTGCACTACGTATTGACCAATTTGTGTAAAAAATGTGTAAATTGGCTCGTTGTGGAGACATTTGAGGCAAATGGAAGATGGGTGGTTTGCTTACTTAAACAATTCTGTTACATTCCCAAGATAAATTTCTCCGCAACGAGTCTTTTTTGAAAATCTCTGAAAAGATAGAATTAAGTCTATTAGGGTGGTTATTTAGCAACAAGGTACTCTTTTTAATATTTTGGGGAAATCAATCTTTTTGTATATCAGATTCTTTGGTAATTTAATTTGCAAAAAAAACTCAAACTACAACACAAAAATTGTAAAAGTTGCTTCTGCAAAATTCCGTTTTCTCTTCACATTAAGTGCAGATTCTCCTTGTGCAAAGCGTCTTCTTCAGGAACTAATTGTGTACAATGTTTGCAGAACCAAATTTTTGTTGTACTGACCTTCACAGAATTGTTAACTTTTGCACTCCAAATTCAACATTTTTTTTGCGCTCGAAGAAAACGCTGAATTTGATTTGCCAATTTTCAAGATCATAGAGTTTGTGGAAGTTAGTTTTGACTTGGCAGTAGCTTCTGTATGTTTGCTGTTTATGTTGAATTCTATAGAATTTCTGTAGTAGCTGCTAATCTTGTCTAAAGCTTACCACACGGATAATGCCCCAAAATTTTGCGTCCAAAAATTCACAATTTTGGCTCAATGCCTTTTGTAAAGTTTGTGCCAGTTGCAAAGAATCCAATTTGAAGAAAACGGTTCTATTTGAAGCAATATAAGTACGTTTGTTGGCTCATGACCTAGTATGAGAAACGCTGAGCTGTAGCTTAGAGTTGCTAAATTAGCTTGAGATGTGGAATACTGTGTGCTAAGTTGTTGTGATAATGCAGCAGCGTTTCTCAACCAGTGGGTTGCATCATACCGTTCTAAACACCTTTTTGAGCCTTATAAATGTGTTACACTCAAGATGTGATGGGAAAAAATTGAATGTGCTTTCCAAAAGAGTAAATCGCCTTGAATTTGTTATAAATATATATTTAATGCTAGTAATAGTAAAATTAGTACTTAACACCAAAGGAACTTGAAGGGCTCCGGCTTCTTGCTTTAATATCCTTAAAACTGGATCTTTGACAATTTGAAAATACGGGCCAAATCTGTTGTGAATTTTTGGATCTCGCGAAAATTTGCGTATCGTACACTTTATTTCTTATAAGTGAACATATTTTTGTAATATTTGACTTCCCTAAACGGCCACAGAGTGTCGTCTAAACGACCAAAAACTTCCAGCAGTCGAGAGCTGATCCAAACGGTCCGTACGCAGTCAGTACCTTCCTCTATGATAAACGAAATTTTGCATCAATTTGCATCATTTATGGATTAAGTGCGCTATTTAACGCTCCATAAACAGATAGTTTATGGAATCTTCCATTGGTTTTTCTTTACAAAAGATACCAACCTGATTCAGGTTCCACATTTTCTATGGCATTATCATTAATCAATATTTATTATTTAACATATTACTTAATTTTTTCATGTATATAGACTGTAATATATTAATTATTAAATAGTTGTTTTCTCTCCTGTTAATATAAGGTATTTTTTTGAAATAATAATAAAAAAAGTAGATAAAAATTGTATAATTATTGAAATCCTGTTGAAGAATACTTATAATAGCAACCATTTGAATATTGCACATTTTATATAATAAAATAAATGAATATTCTCATAAAAGTAACTGTATATATACAATTATTATTATTAATATTATAATTATTATACTAAAATTAATTATTTTAAAAAAATATATTTTTGATAACAGTTAGATTTAAGCTTTACTAGCCGGTACATCATATAACGAATTGTAGCGCATATACCGTTTACTTTTCAATTGTTGTATACCATCCGATGGTGATGTATGTTTTGAAAAGAAATCAACTAATCGTTGGGCATTCAACATTGATGCCAAGAATTGCTCTACAGTAATATACCATTGGATCTCCGCTTTTGGTGATGATATCAATGGATTACCGTTTTTATCGGGTGACTAAAAAAAAATCACTTTATTTTTGACTGTTTATAAATCATAAAAAGAACACTTACGCCTTCTATTGTCGTTAATGTTGGTGGATTATAAGCGGCAGCAGCCGCTGCTAAACTATCTTCAGACTCATCACGACCAACAAAGAATTGTTTACCAACATCGCCCAATTCAAATAATAATGTACCAACATCGGCAATTGCATGATACATTTCCTAAAATTTTTGGTATATAAATCAATTTGCCTATGTATAGAAATTATTAGAAAAATACTTGATCTTCTGGTTCGGTTACAGTTATATCGTAGATTGTTTTCCATAATGTTATAAAATGCGGTTGTGTCATCCTTGGTACTGATTTCAAATTGATTTTACTATCTTTCGATTGTACTAAATTACGTAGATTTGTAAGACTTCTTGTTTCCCAATTCGATTCACCATTATTACTGCATGTGGAATTATCCATCGATGATTGAGATTCATACGATTTTCTGTAACAAAATTATTATAAAACTCCTAAGAATACCCCATTTTGGTTAACATTATAATCGTGTAAACTGAGGGTTTGTAGATTTAGTGTATTTTATCCGCTTCTCTATCTACACTAGGTACAAATTCAAACACGTGGCAAATCAGTATTAAACAGTTTCCATTTATACGCAAACAGTCAGAAAGTGTTTTTGTCAAGGTATAAGTTTAAGGCTTACAATAACCCGCAGATTTTACGTTATGACTCAGTTAACACGAATGTATCATTTAGTCTCGATTTACACGATTTGTTGTGACGGTCATCAACTACTAATTTTTATTCTTTAAGCCTTTTAGTGCCAAGTGAAAAACAGGTATCTAATGTAAAGATAATCGGACGAGTTTGGCGAATTTACTAGGGTTTGGGAAAAACCTCTTAAAACCCAAACTAAAAATGATATTTACATAATTCAAAAAGCAACGAACAAAATATAGAGAATAGCCATGTTTTTGAAGCCGAAAAAACCTCATTTTTTTACGTTATCTAATCTTAGTTTATCTTTAATTTATAAGCAATTTCGTAAGATTACGGGATATTTTTATAGAAAAGGCTTATATTTTGAACAAATTTAGAAAGAATTCCTAAGGCGTAAATCCCGGGGTCCATAATATCCATGTAAAAATGGCATTCATTTTATTAGAATTTCAGAAGAATTAACTTTGAAGGACGGTTGTAGGTAAAGGCATTTTTTGTAAGAAAGAAAGAAACGCATTACTGCGAAAAATTCATAGAGATCGAACAAAAACATGATCACATTTCTTCTCACCAAATTGGAATTTTATATTTTTGAAAGTCTCGAAATTTATCACCGAACCCATAAACTACACGAAAACTAGCAAAAACATGCTTTTTTTGCCAACAACTTACTGATAATTGGCTGCTAATTCAGCATAGATATTTGAAATTGAAAAAACTGCCAGTAATAAAATCTCATGAGCAGGACCGGTCCGACTTTCCTGAAGCTCCAGGCAAGCTAGTTTTCGGCGCCCCTTTCCAGAAATTAATAGTGATTGAGCGCATTACTTTTATAGACACAGAAAAAAATATGGTAGATACTATCATCTGAGGATGGTAACAAATTTTGATAGCGAATACCATTTGCATTTTTAAATGCATAATATGAATAGTAATATTCACTACCTGTATGATAATTTTTACCATCTAAAAAAAACTACTATACAAGTATCGTTGGTGCTACCATAAAATTTTCTGAGTGTAGATTTCGTAACCGAATACTTTGATATCTTCGTGAATTAATTTTGAAAAAGTAGGCTTTAATTAATTTTAATCTGAACGAAAATCAGATAATTTGCATTACGTGATTTTGCGTTCAAAAATTAAAATTCCAAAATAATCCCAACAAGTGTTTGACGAATTTTAGAAAGCCTTCATAAAAGAAAATATCTGGCGATCCATCCAAGAGTGTCATAAAAATTCATAGTAAAACAATTCAAAACAATTAAAGAATCGACATTTTTGTGTGGAGCACCGGTAAAAAATAAAGAAACAAACTAACGATTTGGTTCCAGATGATAACTGTATAACCGTAACAAAACTAGAAAGCCTATTTTTCTACTAGAGGCACTAACACTAGCACTAGCCACAATTAATTATTAATTGACAAAAAAATCACAAAGCTAGAACAAAACTGAACAAGATTGAACAAATCTAAAAAGGGTGTTAAATAAGTGTCCTTTGTTCAGTTCGTAACAAGAACGCCCATACGCGATTACTCTAACCTTCACAATAGCAAAAAAGGTAGAAAATATTTAAAACGCCTTTTAAAAATAAAAAGACGGCTACCCAAATAATGAGCAACTAATAATTAAGGGAACTAGGGTTAAGGAAGCAGGTGGAAACTTAAAAAAAATCCAAGGGTCAGTTTAGAAAATTTTTAGGTCCAAGACAAAACTCTATTGTAGGATTGCCAATTTCTGTACTTTCAAAATTAATTATTCTTATATTTCGATTGAGAGAGTTTTCCAAAAACTGAACCTCTTTTACGATCAACGATGATATAGAATTAATCAATTGTGTATCCCTGAATCTGAAACTTTTCCAACCAGTAAATAGGCCCTCTAAAAAGGCATTTTCCAAACTATTTAGCAGCAGTTTCAACGAGTTATAAGATAGTACACCAATCCCATACTCATCAGAATTTGTTTTTTTTTATCGTTTGTTTAAAATTATACCGCTCCAGGTCTGTTTTGCTGTGATCTCGGGTCGGCCCTGCTCCTCAATATTATTCGAATTATTGCCTGCAGGTCTAGGAGGGGTTACCTCACACAAAATTTGTTTGCTTCAAGAGACACGGTAATTGATAAGGATTATTCCACAAAAAATCGTTGAGTTAAAGATGCTCAAAATTTTGGAAAATTCTATTGAAAATATTAGAAAAAAATGCTTTTCGGAGAATAGTAAAATATGAAAAGAGCATAAGATGGTAGAAAAAGAGAAATAACTGAAAAGAATTTTTGAGCCCAGACTACAGCAGATAAAATGAAGAAATGCTTCAATTTGTTTAATTTTAAAGCACAAAATGCAGTAGAAGATAAAAACTAATCCCTAGATTGCTAACTAGAGAGAACTATGCGAATAATAGAAAATAACGCCACCAAGGCGATGCTTCGAGAAGCACATCCACTAAAACTGTTCCTAATCAAGACCTATCGTCTGACAAAATAAGAAAACTGAACAAAAAAAAACAGTTCAAAAATCAAGAAAACGTAAGGGAGTCCTCTGGTTTGACGCCCTGATTTTTGAGCAATGTTTGGGATTTTTTTGTAAAGACCAATGAAGAGATAGAACTTTGAACTTTTTACCAGTTATTTATACATATTTCAAGAATATACAGTTGAATTTTTAGCTAAAAATATTTAGTAGAATTAAAGTTATAGTAGTCTGAAGACACCCGCCTCAAAAAAATGGACGCCCACTTCCTCCATGATATCAGCTAATAGGCTTATCCGAAACAAAAAAATCCAGCGGGGCTTTAATCTGTATACTTAAATTCATCGAGTGGACTACGATCAAAAAAAATTTTTGAAAATTGGATGTTTGACAGACTTCGGAACAAAAAAGTTCGAATTTGATGTATTTTTTGTGAAGTTTTTGAAACAAAAAAAATATAAATTTTCAAAATTTTGCGATGATAATAGTCCACTCGATGCGTCTATATGTACTGAGTCGACCCTATAAATTTGAAGTAAATCGGTCAAGCTGTTTTTGAGATATGATGGAGGAAAGTTTGAAAAACATGGTCTTGAGAAAAACGCGTTTAAAATTTCAAGCGCTCCGCTCAACGCTCCGAACATCTGTCCCTTCTAACTGCTGTATCTTTATAATGGCTTCGAATATCGAAAAATCACTTTACTTCCACATTCTAGACACATTAAGGAAACAATTTATGCAAAAAACACGATTTTTTGAACCTATTAAACCAGAGGACCCCCATAAGAGGCTAAAATCAAAAGCCAAAAATTCTCATTGAAAAAGAGTTGTCTTACTGTATGTAAATTTACTGTCCAGGCAAGTTTATTAAAAAAGTCAAGACTGTTCCATAGTTTTCTTTTTACTTCAGAATACACTCAATAATGCCCTACACGCACAATCAAGCATAAGACGCACTACAAAATGCCCGCTTTATAGTGGCCTCGGACCACATTGAATGAAGGGTTTTGATTTTCAACAAATTCATGATCGCAACAGAGTCACGTAAAACTCTAAAATACGCCCTGAAATTCAAATGACTCCAATCGAAATAAAATAATTATACTACAGATGCATTAGATTTTATCTTTGAAAAACAAAAATTCTACACACTTACTGATAATTATTGGATGTTGTAGGTGTAACAGCCTCATCTGAATGTATACTCAACGAATCCAAATTATTAACACTCTGTTGGATATTCTCAAAGAAATCGGTAGCTTCTGAAGCAATCTCAGCACCATCTTCATTTCGTATCGGTGATTCAATATCGGACATACATAATAATGGTGGTAAATGTATTGTATACAATAATTTTAAACGTTGTGCCGGTTCAGCAGTTGATGTTAAACCAATTCCTGTGACAATTTCGCGAAAATTCAAATAACCATCACGATTAGTATCCAACAACTAGAAAACAAAAACCAACAATAACAAAAAAAAACGTCGCGCATTAGAAGTGAAACTTCTTAGGTTAGACATGAAGTTCAGTTTTTTATTGATCAATGATACCAACTTTAGACCCTAGTGTTTACTTTACACAGTTGGCAGAACTGTCAGAGAGAGAGAGAGTAGAAGCGACGCTATGGCAACGCCCCCACTCTTCCCTCGCAGGTGTCTATTAAAGGGAACGGTTGCCCCTCACGCTTCCGAGCAAATTTACTGCCCCAGCGCGCCTAAAGAAGTTTCACTTCAAAAAATCATTGGATTTATTGAGATTACCGTAAAAATCCGAGCAGCTATCGATTCAGCCTTTTCACCTTTACCCCACGGTGAACATGCAATAAATAAAATCTTAAAATAATCAAAATCAACTTTATAATTCTCGTACGGTTGTGATGATTGTTCTTGTTGTTGTTGTTGTTTATCACTTATCTGTTTCTTTCGACTAATCACTTCCTCTCTCACCAAACCCAATAATTCTTGTAATTCTTGTTGTGTAAAATAATTATCACTGATCACCGATCGTATAACATTACGTTCGGAGGTATCTTCTAATTCTTGTACGACTTTCAGACGATGTTTCAAACGTAACCGTTCAATTTGACCGGTTGTTAAGAAACCATAACGTACGTACGATTCATAGATTAATGTTTTCACAGAAATACTACGTTTTTGATCGTCATAACTCTTATTACGGATAGCACCACGTCCCTCATCGTTATGTACGCCAATTAGATACTCGCCTAATAGTTGCATAGCTTCACCTTCATCACGACACGCCAACAATTTCTCTTGATTCCATTCTAAAATCATCAAAGCCACTTGAAAGATAACTTTAGCACCATCATAGAAGAAACAATCGATTATATTGACGGCACTCTCGTAGGGCATTACGCATAAATACAGTGTTAAGAACCATGATAACGATATCATATTAGTCATGCCTAATTGTGATAATTTATCGTGTAGATTTGGTAAATGTTCTAATGTGAGATCGTCTAAAATGCCTTGATCGACAACAGCTCCAATAACACGTGTATTATAATAATCCGGTAGAAGGTTTTCGCATAAAGTCACCAATAACCAAAACGCCTCCTCTTCACTACAATAAATCAACAAAACAGATGCAACAATATTCATGGCTTGACAATAACCGATACTTGGATTGTGTAAAGCGTACGCACATAGAATACGTCTTAATGCATCGATGCCGATTCGATTTTGAAAAGCTGGATGTTCCGGTAAGGATCGATGTAGATCGCGTTCGATCTCTTCATTGGCTTGTGAATTGCGTTTTAATGCACGCTCAACTAATTTCCGATAATAGCCCGGATGATTGGCTTTTTCATTCAATGCACCACTGAACGACATCCAAATATCCATACGTAAATAATCGGGTATACCTTGTAATACTAAACGTGCCACTTCTGTTGTACGATACATCGATATACCACGTCCGTACGTATTGAAATGTAATTCCCATTCTTTTGATTTGTATTCCTGTTTATTATGGACTTCCGGTATGGGACTTAATGGGAATATTGTCATTAATGGTGGTTGGCATTTCCATTCAATACAATCATTTCCATCATCATCATCATCATCATCACTATTATTATCGTTATTATTATTATAAGTTGGCGTTTGTATTTTGGCTAATAATTCTGATATTTTCTCAACAACAAAATCACGATCTAAGATTTGTGCAAATATAAAATTCGTTTTATTCAATTCATTACGTGTAGTGATGATGATTGCATTATCTAATGATTGACTGGATGCGTTATTTTCAATTTTTTCAGCTAATTTAACATCACGTAACGGTATCACTAGACTAACTTGTGATTTAACACGACTTTCAAAACATAGAAAATTCTGTGATAGAAATAAACGTCCAGTTACATGTTTTTTATTGTACGGTGTCATTAATGTACAATCAATTGAACCATCTAATTTCTCTTGTGATGGTAGACGAAATAATAATTTATATGCATCGGATTGGGCACGTGCATCTAAATCACGTTTTAAAAATGATGGTTTCTTAGGTACATTCTTACTTAATTTATATAATAATTCTTTATCTTCACTAAAACTACGTTTATCATCAATTAAACGTTTCATTGCTAAATCAACTAATTGTTCCATTAAATTGAATGTTTCATTCTTTGATAGAAACATACTAAAATAAAATTCTTTCTCTCTAGTTGAGATTTTTATTGAATCTGGAAATAATAGACTATTCTTTTTATCTAATTCAGTGATTTCCGACCAACGTATACAGATTTTCGTTTCTAAACCTAATATAAATGCATTGAAACAACAATAATTGACCGATAAATACATCCAACCTTGTCGCGGTAATTTACCTTTCCAATAACTTTAATATAACAAATATTACAATTTGTTGTTGTTTGGCCTTTAAAATTAATTTTTTTTATTAATTTACCTGCAACTGTAATAATTCACCAATTTCTCATCTTTTGGTAAACTGAATAAACGTTGGAATTTTTCCGAGATCGTTTTGAACGATTTTGTGTCTTCATCAACTGAAAATAAATCATTAATCAATTAATTAATAAAATGATTCATTTTGCATAGAATCTTTTTTTGTATTTGATTTATTTTAATTTTAAAATGAATTTTTTTCTTGTTATTTTTAAGTCACTTTCAATATACAGTGGTGGCAAATCAAATAGGCTTTCTCAAACTAAGGGTCAAAGGTAACTAAAAATTACCGATTTTGAAGAAGTTAAATAGCCTGCCATTTGCTTCTAAAACAGTTTTATCGACATATTTTTTTAAAAATTATGAATACTCAAAGACAAAGGGAGGAGTCCTATTTCCCACAGATTCTCAACATAAGGGTCAAAAATAACTAAAAATCGGCGATTTTGAAGAAGTTATAAAATCTGTTATTTGCTTCCAACACAGTTTTACTGATTTTTTTTTTGAACATTTACGAATACTCTAAGAACAAAGAGAGGAGTCTTATTCCCCACAATTTCGCAACCTAAGGGTCAAAAATAACTAAAAATCACCGATTTTGAAGAAGTTAAATAGTCTGCCATTTGCTTCAAAAACAGTTTTATTGACTTTTTTTGAACATTACGAATATTCTAAGAACAAAAGTAGGAGTCCTATTTCACACAGTTTTTTCAACCTAAGGGTCAAAGATAACTCAAAATTGGCGATTTTGAAGAAGTTATAAAATCTGTTATTTGCTTCCAAAACAGTTTTATTGATTTTTTTTTACATTTACTAATACTTTTAGAACAAAGGGAGGACCGACAAGAGTCTGCGAGCTACATTTTAAGACCCGCTGATCTATGCAACAATCTTCCGCCACATTCTAGTGGTTCTAAAATTACATGCAATTCGGTATTAAATGAAATTAAGGCTCGAAGTTGTCACTAGAAGTCATTTTTATTACCAAAAAGAATCCTGAATACCTTCAAAACCAGTATTAAGTTGAGTATATATGTATATATGTCTTATAATGCTTTTTCTATGAGCTTAATTTGTTCCCTATAAGCAATTGATAACAAATATACAAGGCAATAATAAAACAAAAATTTTTACCGCAGAACTTTTTCTATTCTAGATCGTTTCTTAATAAATCGTTGAGAATCGCGTAATTTTAGGTTTATAGACATCTCTCTTATCTTCCTAATCATCTCACTACCACAAGCCACGCCTTCGAACGGTTGAAGTTACGTGAAACGATCTATACGTTTAATAAATTGGTTGAAACCAAAAAAATTGTATGTGATTGTGTGGATATGAAACAAAACTGTGAATCTTGTCTGGGTGCCGAAAGTGGTTCTGTACAGGCATGCAACTCTTTTTTTACCGGACAAATATTTCGACAATTTCTTGTCTCATTGTGCAGTTGCTTTAACTGCTACTAGAAGATCCTCTTTTTGCAATACAAATGCTTTACTATTGAGAACATTTTGATAAACGCTCACTGATACAATATCCACTTCGTAGTATAAAAGCGGCTCCATCGTTTTTGAAAGGGTTTTCTTAATTGATTAATCGATAAATAACCGAGCCTACATTTGAGTGCAACACACTGTATAGAAATTCGATAATTACCTATTAAATAATTTTATAATAATTCTATATTAAACTGAGTATCAGTTTTCTTTTCAATACTTGCTGTTAAAGTCCTTCATTGACAAAAACTGGATGATAAAGTAGCACTTTACCCATCTCAATGGTAAAGTGTTTAAAAATCTTGTACTACACACGGTAGTAAAGTCCTTTTATACACTCGCGGATTTGTCACACTCGGCCACCGGTCTCGTGAGCCAAATTTCCGCTTGTAAAGTATGACTTTACCGCCTTGTACAGTAAATAACTATTCTCTGGCTGTATAACATGACCAAAACCGTGCTAAATGAGGAATGGCTAATAATGCGATTTGGATGCGGTAGTTTTCGTAAATTTATTATAAAAGTTTATCAATCAGGAACAAATTGTTCGAAGAATCTATATGTTTCCAAATTTCATATTAACATAGATTAAATCCAGTATTTTATCAATTAATTGAATAAATATAATATTTTCATATACGATAAGTATTATAAAATCTATTATTTATGACAATAAAATACTTATTTATGGCTAATTTCTATAATCAACAGTATTAAGAGTGATAATAAATTCTACTTGTTTGCTTGTTGAAAATGATAACAAGTCAGAAGAGAAAAAAAATAGAGCAGAAAAAAAAACTATGGACTTTAACGTCAATATTCGACTATACATATATATAACTTCTGAGTTTATTCGAATCATCAAAATTTAATAAAATTATATCATACGAAAACGAAAAAAATTACAAAAAAAAAGTAGTATAGATAACCGCTAATGTTAGCTGTAATTTCAACTGATGATGAGTAAATTTTTATGCATTGATAAAATACAGGTTTTTGTCTTTATTTCAATGTCAATAAATACCATAAGTTTTTTTTTTTGTATTTTGTATAGTTTATATAATTATTTAATACAGAAAAAAATTATCAATAAATACACGTCATTTTTAATACAAATATTGATATGCTTACGGAAAATGACCTCACATTTAACAATAAATATATCGATTATAGTGCGTGTTCCACGGAAATTATGTTATAAAACAGCAGCATTTAAATCTTAAGTTGCACATAACTTATCATTTGTAATTTGAAATTTTATACATAATTTTTGGACGGAGTGTACACCAAAAAAAGAGATCGCAAAATAGACGGAATTTTCCGCGTGTAGAAAGTAGAGAATTACCCAATGTTCTGCAAGAACAAAAATTAGATGCAAATTCTCAATTTAAGGTTCAATTTGATTTTTATTTTTAATCTATTTTCTGTTAGATTTATCTATTTTATTGTGTACGAATATTTTATATTGCGATAATTATTGATTTTCGTGTACTTTTTTTCATCGTTCGTTTAAATTGCGTGTAGAATATTTATTTCCGTGTGCAGTTCACTTGGAAAGTACCTAATTAATTTTAACAGAGAAATTTTCTGGCAAACCCAATAATAAAGGTTTTTCAGTCCTTATCATATTGTTTTCTATATTCAAAAGGAAAAGCAGAAAATAGCTTTGGAAGTGGTTTCTTACTTTTTAGACAAAATAATAAACTTTTCAATTTATCCGATGATCAATAAACAGTGGGGGGTAATTTAAATAGGCACATTTTGGGACATATAAGTCCACAATAAAAAAGAACGAAAAATTAAAAATAGTTTGTGATGAGGACCTATTTACAAACGGACTATGGAGCACCCTGATATCTTCCAGAACCTCAGGATCTCCTCAATTGAATTTATAAATAATTTGCAGCTGTAATTCTAGCGACAATTGATTATTGTTGAATCATTCAATTAAAAATAACCAAAAACAGACTAAATGACTCAATAGTTAAGAACGGGCGTCTATATATTGAAACGTTTGTATTACGAAAATTATTGAACACACAAACATGACTTTCATATAATTCTGAAGCAAAATATTTAGTAATTTTTATGCATGACGTTATCAGAAGATCATCGCGAATACGAAGTAGGTTTTGGCACCCAAAAGTCAGCACGATTTCTCTAATAAAAATAGACAAATTTTCTTCAACGAAAATTTTTTTTTTTTTGATGAAATAAGCGTTACGAAAATACTCACAAGCCTAATTATAGACTCGATAATAGATTAATCGGGCATCTGTGTAATGAATTAATCATCATATACAGTGATGGCAAAAAAAAAATAGACATATTGCAAGAAATAGCAGTACCAATATTTTTATTAGTTTTAAAAAAGAAATTGGATAGATATCAATAAATATAAATATATGATCTATTCTCTCTACGTTAACACTCTCGTATGCACCTGTACAGTTTTTTACTGCACCTATTTAAAATCCCAAGTCTGTAGTTTTTTTTTTTCGTTTAAAAATTCCTAGGGATTTCTTTCTGTCTTTAAATCAGTGGTGGAAGTAACCGTTTGAGTCCTAAAGAACGAGATCGTGCTCTTCAGAGCATGTATTTCTAATACTCCCGGCACTCAAACTGTTAAGTGTGATTACGCCCTTCTGGACCTATATTAAAGGGTATTTTCCCTAAACATGTTTAATAGGGAGAAAAACAAAAAAGGTCTCGAGAAAATTTTCAAATATAAAGAAGATCCAGGCTTTGTAGCTAGTGTAATTATAAAATTAGTGAAATTCAACCCAATTGTGTTGTAATTGCTTTATATATTAAAGGTACTCTTAGAACAAAGATTTTGATTGATCAAAATTGAGCAAAGCTAATATTCTTCGAAATGGTTCTCATGCAAAAGACCTTTGTTAGACTTCAAGATTCGGCCCTTAAAAATGTATTTATAAGAAGAAAATATAGTAATATTGACGTGAAATTGTTAGCAACAATTATGCAGAACACTCTGTATAAATAAATAAATAATAGCGTCCTTGTTATAGCTTGGAAATCTACAATATTTACATAATATGCTTTGCTAAATAACAAATAAACTTTCACTAGTTCAATTAATTAATTCAACAAACAAAAGATAAACGATTTATTAATAATTTGATAAGATTATCTAGCCTACCTTCAATATCTCTATCTTGTCTAGTTGCAATAACCGATTCAATTTTACATGTAACAAAATTCGTTATATCATCCTCATTGTCGAAACTATGTAATGTTGGTGATACATTATGGAAGAGCCACGACCAATCTTGCAATATCTCCTGTCTTGTCATAGAGCAAGCAATCACTAAAAACGATATAATAAATAAAAAAAAACACGCTTTTTTTATAGATAAACAATAACTAACAATAATAAACCTCAGATGATGGTGTTTGATGTAGGATACGATAAGGAGCTGGTTTCGTATCGAAAATACTATCAATTGTGCCGACCAATAGTGACGATAGTCCTTTAGAGCCACCATGGCCTTTTCTATGTTGTAAAACAAAATAAATGGAACTTTCTTCAGTTTCCCTGCATTACACAATTGATTACATTATTTGATTAAAATCGATTAAGTTCAACTTACCAAAAAGCGTTCGCTATCAGTACTTCTTGGGGCTTGATGAACATTGTGTTTATATATTATGGAAATCAATAGAAAATCAACAATAACAACATTACTTCATGTCAAATTGTAAGAAATTGTTTGAATGGGTGGACGTACTGTATTAAGCGATGTTGGTGCATCTCCTATACGCTTTTGATCGTTTTTTTTCTGTTTCTTCAATAAAACACAAGTCAATTATGTTATAACAATGTTTTAATATTGATAAGAATTCACTACTGATAACAGCGGGGCCTCAGAGAGAAAAACACACACAGACACACACAACGACAGCTGTTAAATGCCAAAAATTGATGTCAAAACAAAACTGCGACATCTGTGGGCGATCATGGGAACTACAACTAATTGTAGCTCAACGCCATGATTGTTATCAATAAATAATTAATATAATAATAATAAAACTTTCTTATATCCAGTAATTCAATTCAATTTATTGCATTTGTTTTGTCCTTTGTATTTAGCTGACAATTTTGCTTAATTTCTAAAATTCAACGCTAGAGCTATAATTAGCAATTTTTCCAAATAAAATGTGCCGCTAAATTTAAATTTCTGTCTTGATTTACAGCCTAAAAAGAAAGTTATTTTTATTGTTAAAATATACAATAATTGTAAATGTTTAAATATTCTAATATTAAGACTATAGAGTTTAATACTGCATAAGTAGAGTTGAACTTTTGAGTTCAACAAACTAAGGAATGATTGGAGCTACAATTAGGATAGTTTCAATTCATATAGTGGCGCAAAATTTGAATTGCGTATTGAGTTAAAATATCACATTCCAATATTGCATGAAGATGCGATATAAAAAATATACATGTGTGAGATAAAGATGAAACCATCAACTGGGAGAATAACAAAAGATTGAAGGTTTGCTGTAACACCTTACAAAAAACGTCTCAGGTCATCTTTCCGACGTATCCCATCTTTAAATTCCTTCGAAAAAAATCCAATATTTGCCCTAGAATGGTCTAGTTCTTTTGCCGTTACTGTATATTCATTCAGAAAACGAAATTCATCCACTACAGTTTTGTAAATTTGTTTTTCAGCCCTTCATTTACGTCTACTTTTCGTGGGAACTGTTTGGTTGAAATTAAAAGAAACATACAGTGTTGGTAGTACAAATAGATTCAAAATACTCTACATTTTATGTTCATCCTGGCATATTTATTAGTTCACATCTTTCTATACAGAGCTGGCAAAGTAAACTAGACCCATTGGAGAATTATTGCTCTTTAAATGGATTGTGAAAAGCTACATTTTTAGAAGAAAGCATCCTCACATCAGCTTGCATATGTTTTCGTAGTGCAAGCAGTTCAGAATTCTGTATTATGGCTATTTGATTTGCCACCATGGTATATGGTTGACTTATCTAAAGAGACATAAAAGTGGCGAGGATAAATGAGCTTATATAAAATGCCAAGTCTGTATATATATCAGTGTTATACAACGGAGATTAGGTGGGCATGTTAAGAGATTATGATCATGTAACTTTGTCCGCCTGTACCGTTAGAGATGAGAAAGAGAGAGAGATTATGAAGCGACGAGAGACTTTAGTGAGAGCATTGTCGACAAGTGTGCCTACTCCATTTGCCGCCACTGTAGGGACGATAAATTTCAACTCAACAATAACTTAAGAATTTGACCAATTTTTCATTGTACAATTAACTTTACGATAATTAAAACCACTATTTGAGCTACAATTAGTGATTGGTGTCAATTACTTCGAACGGCGCTAAATTCAAATTGTACGTAATTAATTTGTCAAAGATAAATGATCATGATTCCATGGATTGATCAGATAACGACACAATTTCACCCTTTCGTTTCCATTCCAACTAAAAGTAGATTAATTGTAAGGTAAGAATATTGAATTCAAACTACTTTAACTTTCAACCGCACACCATTCGTCGTACACTTGATGTTCAGTCATTTTGTCCTGAATTAGATTTGTAGAATGCGGTTTTAAATGAATTGTAAAGGTTGTTTTTGCCATTACATTGACATTCGATCCAAATCCATCCAACGAAATTATCGATGGGTGTTTTTTTTTTTTAGTTAAATTTAAAACGATTAAATCAACTCGCACATAAACGTAAAATAGCTGGAAGTATAATAACAATGAGTAATGAAGCATATATCACGCCGATGTCAAGACTATGAGAACATAGGGTGGTATGGGGCAGTTTTGAGGTACATTCTGTTATGTGTTTGTGTGTGTGTGTGTCTCATTCTCTGAGGGGCGAACTAAAAAGCTAGCGACGCTCTTGATGGCCCGTATATCAAACTTGTGACACATTGAAACAATAATTCAGCTGCTTTACAACCGAAATAGACAAGAAGGGATGCGGAGATAACGTGTTTGGCAAAAGCTGTAATAGTTGCGCTCTATAGCTATTAACTTCACTATCCTTATCGAAAATAAAGCAGCTTTCCTTAATAATAAAACGAACGAATTATCGATAATTTATCGTATTTACATTTAAAACGTAGCAGGTGCCTATCAAACAATTGTATGGGTTTGTGTGTGAAAGGAGCCGTAAAATACTGAATGTATGTGGTAAGGTGTGGTGCTGTATCAGTTGAGTGGACTTATTTAAGACGACAGATCAGTGGATGTAACGCTTGTAATTGGGTTGGAAGCGGTGGGCATATACTGCATAATGTACTGCATTCCGCGACTTTCTCGGCTTCCTAAGTGCAAGAGAAAGAACGAAGTTAAATAAAAAAAAAACACTACACACGACAAGTTGTCTCCGTTTAATTTGAGTAACAAAACAACGAACGAGATTATAAATAAAATCAATTTCCTTTAGAATTCTTGGATAGTTTATGGTGCGCCATTTTATCGGACTGACCTACGGACGCGCCTCCAACACTCCAAGAACAACAACAATTCTTTGATTGACAGAACAACAGACCAACAAACGGCGAATACGAATCAAACATCTCTTTCGTTCTCGTTTTATTTGTTGATATGGTTGGAGAGTTGGGTTGGGTATTTTGACCCCCCGCCATTCAATGATAAATAGCAATGGATACTCACCCATATTTATATATGGACACGGATACACACACACACACACAAGTTGGAAACCATCATCATCAATCGAATGACTGTTTTAATGTAACGACTGTAGATTACTTGAAAGGACTGGTGATGGTTTAAACAGCATGATCACAAAACACGATAGATAAACATTTTTTTTGTGTGTGTTTGTAACAAAAAATACTTTGCATAATTCCGCTATAACCATTCGAATGAGGTTTAAAATGTTGGAAATTGTAGCGTTGCTGTCAATACAAGCATTGTCATAAGAATGTTGACGATCTTGATTATATGGAAACGGTTTTGAAATAATCATTTCCATTATTGAATAAAGATTAACGTTTCATTAATTAAAATTAACCGTATGCGCTACTTTAATTGGTATAAAGTTGACGATCGATGAAATTAATTAATCGTTAATATGACCGGTTTGAGTTCCCGTAGGGCGACCGCCATCTTTTCGGTAACAATTTATTCCCATCCCAGCAATATTTAAGATAAAAACAGTCGCCTCGATTCACCTTTAATTATCTGTTTTGTTTGTTGTTGGGTTTACGTGTAAATCGGTCCATTTTCGTAGAGATGTTGTCAGTGACACGTGTGTACGCTTCCTGCAGCTTGTGTCCATTGTGTTTGTTGAATCTTAACATTCGTCATGCACATACAAATCTAAACAAAAGTAGGTAAAGCACTATATCAATCCAGCTCCATCCGGCCGCCTGGACGTCAAGATAAATAGCCCCTTTTCATTCCTCTTATTCTCCATCTCGCCCCATCGTTCACATGTCTGCATCTACATCTAGCAGGAATTTTTAATAAACATTTGATAATATTTGTAAGGATCGTTTTTCCTGTTTGGTTTATTATTGTTGTTGTTCGATTTCGAATGGGAGGTGTCCCGGTTTGATTTGTGATTAGCGGTTGTCAGTTGGCGTGTCGACGGCCTGTATATCACCGGGCGGCAAGATGGCGTTTCTACCCGGTTCCACTAAATCATTCCCAACCTGTAATCACTCCCCATAAATACAGTCCAGCTGGGCTGCCGGCCTGCCACTGATTGATTCCCGGTCAACAATCAACGCAGTAAATAGCAACAATACACAACAACATAACGGATCAAACGAAAAAAACAACACACACACATACACGAGGAATAAAAACAATGCGATTTTTGTTTTGTGAAAAAGGTGTTAACGTCGTCAACATTTCATTGTCCTCCTTATAGCCCCGTTCGGAAAACATTCTCAACTCTTTCAAAAGACAATAAATTTATCGACCAGTGACAAGTGATTAATGTCAAGACGATAAATTACGTTTGTTTCTTCTTTATGAATGCAACATAAATAACACATACAACAGACGAAGAATATTTATATTAATATCATTCAAGAGAGATGAGGATGACGACAATTCACTTCTTAACTCTTCGAGAGAAAACAGAGATCGGAATATCTATAGAATATAAATATTTATATAAATATATATATGTATAAATAAAACATTTATGTGTCGATGGCCGCTCGTGACATTATCAATTCACATAAACCCATCACTCTAATTGGTATTTATGTCAGAAAGTTGCCATTTCAACAAAACTGTGTGCAAATGTTGTTACATAAAATCAATTGGTAAATTCGTTAAAATTTATTCAAAAATTCTTCGTCCGAATCAAATCTCCTGAAATAACACCTCACTATCACTATTAAACGGTACTAAAGCTCCTGATTCTTCAACATCATAACTGCCCACTAAATTCCAAGCTTCCGTATCGACCGAGATTACCTCATCTTTCGATACAATATACATTGGGAATATTTCATCTAAATTACAGTCTTCGTTTGTATCTTTCGCTTGTGTTGTTGTTGAAGGACCGACAACAGGATCTTGTTGTGTTAATTGATTCAATTCGGGTTGTTTCTGTACAACGATAACGCGCGGCTTTGATCTGGAATCAAAACGAAAATTAATTGGAAATTATCGAATTTATCGTAAATCAAACCGTTCTTGTTCATCATCGGATATCTCTGTAAGAATACTCTGGTCTTCTTGTACATCATAAATACCAGCTATATATGTTGTAGCTTTTGTTGTATTGAACATTTGTGGATGTTGTGTGATTAAATGGGCTTTTAAGTCTTTAGCGAAATTCGTTTCGAATTGATCACCATCACAGAATTTACATACATAAATTGATTTGCCTCGATGTTTGCCGGTCAATAAGATGTGTTTACGTAGATTCTCCTATTATTATTGAAAAATTATTAATTAATTATAATTGATTTAATTGAAATTTTACCATCGTGTTGCATTTGTAATTGCAATGTGGACAATTGTACGGTTTGGAACCGGTGTGCAATCGGATGTGCCGTTTCAGATGCGTTGCAGTCCTTGCCGAGAATTCGCATTTATCACATTTGAATTTCTTATCATTATCATGGATAGTCATGTGTCTGAAAAGTGCGATTTTTTTTGTGTTTTTTTTCTCTCTACAATTCATTTACTTATATGGAAATTAAAATAAATTGTACAGAAAACCCGTTAAATAGGCGACCGGTGTTATATACTCGCATTAATTGACATTTCGGGTGAGTTTCGTATTGTAATTAATGTCACTATCTAAACGGAATATCGAACTGCTCGTTTCCAAATTGATTACTAAACATTGCTAACATGTCGAAGACAGAAGCCACGCCAATATTTTATCACCAAAACACTATAATGAATTGTTTCCTTTTCAAGTATCCGTTCGAATTTATTAGCGACAGTAAAAGGAAAGCACTTTTTTTTCGACGTGAAAAAAAAGTGTTGCAGGTTACTGTCTTGATCGCCTGTTGTGGTCCTCTCCAGAAATTACCGCCTAACTTGTGAATTTAATTGAGAACAAGCCCGGACCACCCACAGATTCTAACAAGAAAAAATTGTTTCAGATCGATATAATTCTGGAAAATTTGAGAGAAACTGGGCTTTTTCTCCGATATTTTGGTTGATTAGAAACAGGTTCGGACTCACAATAATTGGTGCCCTTGATTTATATCTATTTCCTCATTAATTTTTCTTTATGATTTCTGAACTTTCGCTCTCAATTTAATATCCTCACCTGCTCCGATCAACAACAGTGACAAATTTAGAATAGTGTAAATTACTTTTGGACCACCTGTTCGCCCTTTCTTGTTAAAAAGCCCGTATTTTTTTAAACGTCTTTATTTTTTACCCGCATCCTGTAAACTTCATTAAGAGCAAATTGATTGATGTCAACAAGAAAATGTTTTGGAGTCCCTTCGACAACTTATATTTTTATATTTTTTGCTTCCAAAATTGATCTTTATCTTAAGAACTATATTGGGGTGCCCTGAAGGTAACCGTTCAAATTTGCACAGGCCCTATTTTCAATTTTAATTCACAACAGTAATAATTCCCGAATCATAAAAATTTAAGAAAAGTACTGTACCCGCGCCATGTCGAGGCGAAATAGACGGATGCGCAATAGAATTGTTGCCGTTAAAGAACCACCCTAGGTCCCAGGGGCGTACAGATAGTTTCATGTAAATGGTATTTTATAAAACCAACCCACACAGAAATTGCCAGACTTGTTACAATTACCCACCCTCTTACTAACACGCACGCAACTGTCTCAACTCTCGCCTCGGCCTGTCGCGAGGACAATACAATTTTTGTGTTCTCCCAGCGGATGGTAATGATCCTTACTTTTTCAGTAATTAAAATATTTTCCAGGCCGTCTGAAACTCTTTAAAATGTCTACCACTTCATGCAGGTGTTACAAGTTGCTGTCTTGACCGCTTATTGAAGTCTTTCCACCAAATCGTCCCAAAATTGCAACACATTTCCGATTTATAAGAATTTTCGATCGTAAATCTTGACCTGCCTTACCTGGTCAACTGTTGTTTGGTTTTGCCGCGATATTCGCACAAATTACAAGTGAAATTCTTCACGTCCGAATGTGTTTGGAAATGCTGTTTCAATTCGCCCATTGTGCGTGCTGAAAAAACACAACCAATTTTCGGACATTTACACATTTTACCTGTATGAATAGTCATGTGTTGTTGAAGAATTGATCTGAAATTAAAACGAAAAAAATCAATAGAATAACGCCTACGAATCGAATACAACGACAAAAACTGAACTTTTCAAAGAGTCAAGGTGAAATCAATAATGATCCGGTGGCAATATTCGTATCAAGTTTCTAAAGATTTTAAAAGAACAGATAAGATCTATTTATAAAGTCTACGATTCATTTTATTTTTGAAATTATCCTGGATGCCACGTTTAATAAATCATTATTTATTGTTGATAAAACTCGCCCAGTAATTATCAATAAGCAATGCGCCGTGGCGTCTCGTGCGTGTCCTTAATGTTTAGCCATTAACAATATTCGTGTCTGAAATGCAAAAACAATTTCAGGAAATCGTCCCTGTTCGCTCATAAATCGCCACCCTAAAAACCACCTTTATATATATCATTTTGTGGATTTATTTGTTGGAAACGTTTCTGAGTTTTTGGTGATTTGCTAAATTGGTGGCCGTTGTCGTCGTTGTGACGTGAACTCGTCTCGCTATTTTGCATGATAGCGCCGTTTCAAGTGTCATACTGTACAGATATATGATAATTGCGTCGGCAATGAATTGCCAAAGTTTTACTTGGCTGTATCGTTATGTTGAAGGAAACTATTAAGACGATAGAGTGGGCAGAAGGGCAACGACGCCACTGACGACAACGAGGACGACGACGACAGCCATCATTCCACTACGAAAACTTTCCTACATTTATGAAATGATGGCAACTTTGTTAATTTAAAATGGAAAAATTATTTCACACCTTCTCTCTGTAGTTATTACTTCCTGCAACTTGTCGGTGCGTAGGAGAGGTTCGGGTCATTGAGACGTCCCTCGATATTTTAACAAAGATAGAAAAGTGTAGTAAGAAGGTGGAGATTACAATACAATCAATTCGTAATAGTAACCACCACCAGTACCGCCACCATTACCACCACCGCCACCGACCGCCTCCACAACTATATCGAATCATGCCAATCTCGCGCCGGTCTTTGGATTTTTCAGCCACAGACTCCACGATTTATTGCATACTTTTAAGCCTCTGGCGGCCGTAAATTTGAAGTCTCCTTTTTGCAGGCGTCACCCCATGATGCATGGATACGTCGTACACTAATAAAGCGCTCCTCTTCACCAATACCAACGACAATTACGTTAAACAAATAAGGAAGTATTTAATTTGAAAGCGTCTCTCTAATGATAGAAGAGAGAAAAAAAATAGCGATCACATGACACACCTATTTCGTTATTATTATTAAAGTCTCGCTTATTAACGCCAATGGTCCGATATTGATAAGTTCGTGAAGTATTTTTTTTCTCTCGAATCCACCCAATAAATTACCGTTTATTTCTTTAGTTTGACAACCAGTTAATCATTCTGTTTATGCGAGTGACTCGGGTTGCTCCGCTCCGGGATTCTGTAAATCATCTCTGATGCGATCTCAGCCGGAACTTAGCTCATAATTAATCGACAGAGTTTAATTGAGATTTTTCTTCGATCGTTCATTCGATATCCGTAATTTATTGGTGTTTTTCTAAAGTTTTTACTCTCTATGTATAAAGGTACAAATATTTTCTATAATCATATCGGGGCGGAAAAACAGTGACATGGTCAGTATAATCAAAATTGGTTTTGTATCGATCGTCATGGTTGATTAACAGATTTGCCAATGTTTTAAAGAAAAATTGATCAAATCGTGGTAGTTTTTTTTTGGTAACAATAGAGGAGCATGCTTTTCATTTTCTCGCTGCCAGAGATAAAGATAGAACGAGTGAATGTGGAGGAATATAATATGTTTGGCCTGGCGGTCATGGCGAGCCAGATTGATGAGAATGAAGTGAACAGTTGATTTCTACATAAATAACAGCAATACAATATAGCTTTGACAGATTTATACGCGCCAGAGATGCCGCCCCGTGTCCAGATTTTTGAGTAGAACGCCCATCAGCCGCCGTAAATTACGAATGAATCCGAGAGGAAATTACACAGACAGATATAACCATTTGCCACGTTGTATATATAGAAAAGGACTTTGCTATCGCATCTATTAGATGCATTATTTTATTGCTCATTGGAGACGATGGCGGGAAAGTGGATGATGGCTCCTCTAACTAACATCCCAGTCCAACAGCATAACACAACATATTTGTATCCATATAGATATGTCGCCTATAGACGATTCTTGCCATTATTAATGAAACAATAAAGTTGATAACGAAT
This sequence comes from Epicauta chinensis, assembly GCA_021725515.1. Lineage (NCBI taxonomy): Eukaryota > Metazoa > Arthropoda > Insecta > Coleoptera > Meloidae > Epicauta > Epicauta chinensis. The sequence continues at coordinate 1,079,483 of JAEDXX010000005.1, read as the reverse complement.
TTACAACTTTAAGATTAAGTCCGGTCACGTTGTTTTTTTTCTGCATTCACGGAAATTTCTCTATAATTATACACTTTATTGCAATTAAATTTAAATATTGAAATACTTGTAAATCAACATATTTACAATCGAATTAATAATACCAATTAGTGTTGTTGTTGTACATTGACATTCCCAGCAGAAATCCGGCTCGTCATCTCACTCGCTCTACCAAGATTTTTGCCCATCGTTTCCACATATCTGATTCATTGGTTTTTGTGTGTATGTATATATATGCAACATAGACCCATGGTGAGACCAAGAGCTTATTAAACAAAAAACCCCAACGATAAAAAGTCAACATTATTTATACAATAATTTGTTATTAACGACATGAGATATGTTGTTGGTCAGGTGACAGGCTATGGGATCCGGCCCACTACCGAGCCAGATTACTTCGGACTATAATGAGTGACTTATGATGGGGAGATGTTTTAAGTGTATTCAAGATGAAACCTGTTTATATAAATACGCACTGTGACAATATATGTGCATGGCCTAAGCTAAATGCCCCATCCATAGCATAAACAAGACCGTATTCACCTTGTTATTTACCGAATGCATTCTTTCGTATGCTGCTACAGCAACAACAACAACAACAACAACAACAAAAACATGTGGAAAATAATTGAAAGACACTCACAAAAGAGTAGTTTATATCAGGCAATAAAAGACCAACTGCTACGTTTATTAAACCATTTGCCAAAAATGCTCAATTTCAATTATTTTACAAAAAAAAAATATAGACAAAAAAAAACAAGAACAATCTCTTTATTCATTTTCTTCCCGTTCAAATATCAAACTTAACCAAGATATAGGTGTAATGAGAAAGAAATATAATAAGAAATATAAATACCTTTTTAGATACTGTTTCATTTACAATAAATTTGTAGTGTGCGGTTATTACATGAACAGGTAGAATGAAGCTGGCGCTCATCGTACAAATAAATACGAGGGAATTAAAAAGGACGCATCGTCGACACAACACGATCCTGTCCTCTTCCAACACATACCCAACTAAATATTTAATAATATCTTTGTTTAGTCGCATTACACATATACATACAACATTTATAGGACGTCTCTGGCGTCTCCGTCGTTGTTACTTTGCTAACACAAACGACTACCTATAAAACATAACGTTTCATAAGGCGTACGCCGACATAGTAGAAGAAGAGTAAAAGAAGCAGACCGGCAATGCGGCCGTCAACAATTCTAATGGAAGCTAAATAGGAATTGAAGAGATGATGTTGATGATGATGATGGTAGTAGTAGTAGTCGCGGTCAGCTGTTAAAATAAACCCTAATTTACTTGAAATCGTTAAATAAACAAATAGCGGTAATATGGTAAATATCAATGTTATTTATGTTGATTAATTAAACAATTATCTTCAATTATTAATTAAATTTCGTTGATGATGTACGAAAAAAAAATGATTAAATTAACTTCAACCCTTCTCAATTAAAGATGAAAACGAAATTTCACAGATGACTTGGTGTGATCATAAATAAAACACAATGGCTAATTGCTGTGAAGTTGATTTTTTTTCTCGTCAACTTTATACGTGGTTGTTCGATTGTAAATTGTGAAGTGATCGACAATTATGCCATATTTTGCAATTAAATTGTTGTAAGAAAGCTACAATGTCGCAAAACAACGACTATACAGTACTGGCGAGCCAATTAGCCGCATAATTCGCTTGAGAACTTTGTTGCTCATTATATTTATTTAATTTATCCAAATTCGGGGAGAAACGTGCTTTTTATATCAGCGACTTTTCAGCGCCTCTATGTTCGTTTCCTAAAAAATGTTCGCCTCGTAATCTGATTGAAAAAGTCTGACTAGCGGGGAAGAATTTACGTTTCGAAAGAAAAGTGCAGTTTCAGGGAGTCAGCGCTCTTACTTTGGAGTAAATAGTAAAGAGTACATGTTTTTTTGTAATCCTTAAATCCTCAACAAATTCACATAGATGAAGAGTGGTTCAAACCAGCCCTGTATAACCGTAAAGTTCCACACTCTATCGCAGTTTTTAAGGTAGAGCCAAATAACTATTGTCTATGGGACATCTGGAGAAATAGCTAATGAAACGATCATAGGCTTTTACTTGATCCGACTGCCTAGTATCTTATTCCAACCTTCCAATTGGTCTTCATATTTACAGTCTTATTTGACAATGCAAAAAACAACTGAAACGCCTCTAGAAGTTGAATGATTAACAAACGATTAAAACTAGTTTACGTAACAAGACCACAACGACACGTGTACAAAACAATTCTGCTCTGATTTCTGAATGTAACGAGCTTTTGATAGTCGATAATTTTTGATGCGATTATCTATATTGACTTAGCTATCGTCTATTTCGAGACGATTAATTTTTTTGTACCATTGCGGCTGTATTTAAGTACAATTCGTTAAAGTTTGGAATAAGCGGTTTTTTTTCTGTGTCATGTACACTTTATCACGTGCACAACGCTTGATCCCTTTTGTAGTATATTTGAATGAATTATAGTGTTTTTTTCGTCGCCTCCAACATTTCTGTTCCATCTGGAATTCCAAACATTTCACGATTTATTATCACATAATGGATAAACAATATGAGTCTTGACTAAAGATCTCTCTATCTTTCTCCACGTTTGTCCTAAAACTTACCCAAATATACGTATAAATCTCAACCGTGGTGGTGGTAGTAGTGGAACTATACTGAACTACACTAGACAAAGGGATGGTGGTAGGTTGTTGTTGTTGGTGGTGGTGAATGTAACCATCCCCATCTACTAGTAAATAACTTAAGTACACATTAGAACGCTACTCCCTCTATATATCAAAGAGCAAGTCCAGTGGGCGCGCAACTTAAACACAACTAAGGGAATTATGAGATAATACGTTAAGCAAATGTCTACTTAAGGGTTCGTTTCACAATAAACACAATGTAGAGACAATCGTACAAAACAATCAAAACTACCATTAATTATTATTAAACTTCAAACGTAAAAGAATTAAATTGTCGTTTATTTAAACAAAGGGAAGAGTTTTTCAACAATTCTCTTCTTATTTTCACATTGTAATATAATAAAAGGAGGGTTGTAATGAGGGAAGATTTAGCATTAATAACGTACAGTAAATTTCAAACAAGATAGTGGTTTATAAACGACCGACTGCAAATCATGGCTGTGTCGTGGCGTGTCCTCGTGGTCGCTAATGCGTGCGAAATAGCTATGCACAGGTGCCACATACTCTGACAACGATGCTACTTGCTCAACACAAAAGGACAACAACGAGTGTCAAGTTAAACAACAATTATAAAACGAAATTTATAGAATTTAAAAATTTAACACGACAAAAAAAAATTGTACACATTAATAGTTGTAGTAGTAGTGCCAGTGTACTATTACATAGTCTAGTAACAAAACCCTTTATACATAAATCGGACAGTGAGCATTTGCGCTAGTTATTTATGTCTCATATTTTGCACTAAACGTGCCCGTAATTAGAGAATTGTGGTGTGCGTGAAATATAGGTAAATGGTTGGAGGGATAGGGCGAGATGGGGGGATGTTTATGGATATACTGACTGCATTATTTCAATGTAGATGGAAAGGGAATGGAACATACAACTATGGCAACGCTTCTTCTTGTTATCTTACAATCTTCTTTTTTTTTATCTATCTTTTTCTCTCTATCGACTACCACCTTCTAACAATCCACCCTTATTCTAATTAGATTCTAACAGAAAAGTTATAGTGTAATAAAAACGTATAAAGACATTCTGTCCAATGGACAAGGTTGGAGGGGGATAACTTTACCAGAAAAAAAGGGTTAAGAAGACTATTAAATATATACATCAATTATATTGAATTATCGATATTGTGTGTTGAAAGATCATTAAACTGGCAAAAACCATATAACGGTTTACGATTGGAATTATTGCGGTCAGTTCTTGTAAACTCAACACCTACCGTTTTTACCATACTAAAACGAAACATAATTACAAGCCGTTCCACGATATAAGTGCACATAATTAATGTGGTTTTTGAGACTTGCACAAAGGCATACTCAATTTTAAAAGCACATATTGGAGGCAACTTCGAAATTTCGCTTTTTCAGCGTTGACTTCAAATAGAGAAACTCTCAAGCTTCTTAAAACTCCCGTATATTGAGGCTTAGATTTTACTTTATTGAAATGACTCCCGGAATACTTCTTTCGGCGTCCTTTCCCAGGAAAAGGCTGTTCTATTGCTTTTTTTCTATGTAAATATAGGTGGTTTCAACAAGATGCAAAAAATTTTGCATGTAACTTTAGGCCTGCTTGTAGCTCGACCTTTGATAAGGACCGAATCAAAAACGTTAAGAAATTAGTGAAGAATCGAAGCTCTAACAAATCTGAAGACACAATTCTTCATATAGGAATTTTTCAGCTACTACAGCTAGAAATGTTGCCAGCTCATGTAGTTTTTAATCGAAACTTTTTAAGTGCTTGCAATGTTGAAGAAAAACTAATCTTAGTCAAAGGCATACTCTATTTTGAAAACATATGTTGGAGGCAACTTCGAAATTTCCCTTTTTCAGAGTCACTCTAACAAAGCGTTGACTTCAAATAGAGAAACTCTCAAACTCCTTAAAACTCCTCTATGTTGAGGCCAAAATTTAGTTTATCGAAATGACTCTTATATCCAGATCCGACCTAAGCTTTTCTGGCACACCCGAAATACTTTCTTTCGGCGTCCTTTCACAGAAAAGGCTATTCTATTGCATTTTTTCAATATAGATAGACGGTTTCAATAAGATGCAAGGAATTTTGCATGTATCTTTAGGCCTGCTTGTAGCTCGACCTTTGATAAGGACCGAATCAAAAACGTTAACAAATTAGTGAAGAATCGAAGCTCTAACAAATCTGAAGACACAATTCTTCAAATAGGAATGTTTCAGCTACTACAGCTAGAAATGTTGCCAGCTCATGTAGTTTTTAATCGAAAAGTGTTAAGAGCTTGCAATGTTGAAGAAAAGCTAATTTTACGTCAATAGAAATCTATTGAATTATTGGTTTTTATAAATTTTAGACAACGCATGAGACTACAGGAGAATATTTGTCTTTTGAAGAGCAACAGTTCGATTCAAGGTTCTCTTGACTTGAGGCATTTCATTGAAGTCAAAATAGTTGCTTCTTAAACTTAATTTTATTGCTTTAAAGATTTAAAAACCTCGTCTGTCTTAAGTTAACTTGAAACTTAGAAATAAGGTCCCGAAGGCTCTTTTGCGAGTTTTACAATGTAGCAAAATGATTTATTTTGGGTAAATTAACGGGATTTAACCTTACAAAGGGCAAATTGAAGGGAAGGAACAACTAGCAGAAAAACAAGCGTTTGTTTTTTTAACTACGAAGGTAATTCCAGTAAGTAGTAGCTCCCATTTTTTTGAAGTACAAAAAGCCGTTTTCTTTCTATTATATTTTCATTTTAAAAGTCGACTTTTTGTCTATTTTACTATTTAATCCGATTGATGCATTTTTGTAAATGCTGTAACAGTTTTTGTACGTCCATGCTATACCAGCTCGTCAGATCCATGAGGAAGTGTTGAAAAAACTCAAATGAGCAACTCAAAAGAGAAAAGAGTAAGGGTGTAAGCATTTTCTGTGACAAAGCTCTCCCATGTCAAACGGTTGCTCATCGACAAACGTTTTAGTGGAACAATATCACTAATGGGCAGATATCAGCTCCACGATGGAGTCTCCAGACAAATTCGTAGAGAGCGTATTGGCCACAGCCGTTGTACCTGCATAGTCTATCTTTTCTTGTGAAACGTTTTTCTTTACAAATAGTGGTCGAACGTAGAGAAGCAGTGGATCAGTTGAACTGCTACCGTCACGTCGTCACGTTACGCCGAAAAAACAGCTGCCTAGTTGTACCGAATTTCGATGAATTTCTAGCCGCTCTCTATCACTCTTTAAAGAGCGGTTCGTCAGGGACAACAAACTGATGATACTCCCATAGAAAATTTTAAAAAACAACAATTTTTAACAAAAATAAATTTTAAAAAAAACTTTAAAATTATGAACACATTTTTGTTGATTTGTTTTATGTGTCTTTTCTTATAAATTTATGTAAATACATGCATTGAAATTAAACTACGCCAATGGTGCATTTCGAGCATTGTAAATCTCGCCAAATGACATTCAATCCGCCCTTTAATTATCACCCACCTATTGATCAGAATGGCGATTAAATAGCAAAATAGAGAAATCTTCAAGCTTTAAAATGACGTAACTAAGCGGTTTCTTGTATGTTAAAAAAGTAGGAGAAGTCACTTTTCGGATTACCTTCGGAGTTAGTGCAAACATTTGGGTGTTGCCCTTCGAAAGGGAAAAAGAATTAAGCCAAGAACCAAGGCAGAAATCTTGCAGGCACCGTAAAAGATATCAGAAATATGACTTACTTTTTCTCAAAACTAGCACCACAGGTTGAGCACAAAAACGGCCGATCACCACCAATCTTCTTCGCATTGTTCTTATTCAACACTCTCATCTCTTTCTTCTGATGATTCTTATAATGAAACAACCAATTATTCTTACGTACAAATCCCTTTTTACAAATCGAACAAACATACGGCCGTTCTTTCGTATGCAATCGTAAATGTCCCTGTAACGATGATTTCGGATACAATTTCTCACATAACGGACATTTATACATTTGTACTGGTTTCTTATTTGCACCATCCGGATATAATAATAACGGCTCGTTATGTAGCACTTGATGGTAGAGTAATTCACTGGTCGAATTCGAAGAGAATGGACATTTATCACAAGAATTCTCCAATTGATATGAATTGGAATATTTACAAGATTTCGTACGTAAATGCACAGTTAATTCTTGTGCAACAGCAAAAGTGATCCCACAATGGATACATTTCGAACAGAATTCGTTGTGTTGTTCTTTTAGATGTTCTTTGAATTTGAGGAAATTCGTAAATTTCTCTGCACAATATTCACATTGTTTCACATCGAGTTTGTCTTTTTGTCTTAAAACATTGTATTTATGATCGGTTGAGTTTCGATGATGTTTCGCTTCTTGACTCGTTTTAAAATTGACATTACACACTGTACAAATATAGAAAATCTCATTGTGTACGGTCTGTTTGTGGCGTTTCAATGCAATATTCGAGCGGAATATTTGATCGCACTTTTGACAAATGAAATTATTGATGGCATCCTTCAGATTACCACTTTTATGATTTTCTGTGCGACAATGTTTAATTAGAGCGAAATTATACACGAATTCTTCATGGCATTGTTGGCATTGTATCGGATTTAATTTTTTTATAACAATCGGAACAGAACGATTAATAACCGAAATCACTTCATTGTGTTCGTTTGATATTAAATGATTGTGCATTTCATTATTAGCAAACGTTTTGTATTTACAAAATGAACACCAAAAATAACCGTGTCGCAACCGATCTTTATTCTGATGATAATCCGATTGCCAATGTTCGAGAAAATCTTTTTGATGATTGAAATAGAAACGACACAAGCCACATTGGAAGGGACTTTGTAGGATGATCGCCCAAATATTGTCCAAAACCATATTGCGTGCTATTTGTGTTGTACGATCACCTTTACGGCAATGATAATGTGAAATTAAATGTTTACCCATTAAATTACGATTAACTCGAGCTCGACACACTTCACATTTGATAAAACACTTTTTACGTTTACGTTTCTTAATTTGATTCTCTTTTTTCGTTTCAATCATCACCGTTAATTTCTTTTTATTACGTTTCTCCGTAATTAATCCTAAATTATCGTCGAGTTCTGTATCGTGCAGTGTCCGTTTGAAATGCAATTCAGATTTCAAATGACGTTCGTAGACGATTTTCGAAGCTAAACGCCGATCACACGGACGACACCAATATTGAACCGTACCACTCGATTTACGAAACGGTGAATCATACGTGATCTTTGCTAATTTCGCCTTCGTCTCTTTAAGATGTCTCTTAACAGTTCGATTATTCGCCGCCTCTTCCTCGTCCGGTTTCCATTTACCTTTCGTATGATTCGATGGTGGTGGTTTGGTTTGATTCCAATTCTCATCCGGTTTCCATTTACCTTTCGTGTGTGTCGTTGGTGGTGGCTTCGTTAACGGTGGCTGTTCTTCGTAATTCTTAGGCGATAATGGTGGCGAAGACGGTTTCCATTTACCTTTAGTGTGTAGCGGTGGCGGTGATGGTCGTTTTGTCGGTTTCCATTTACCACCCGTATAACTAGGCGATGGAACATTCCAATCGATCGGTGATGATGGTTTCCATTTACCACCAGTATGATTACGTGGCGGTGCATTATCATCATCCGTTGAATCATCAACTTCAAAATCATAATCTTCCGATTCCACATCACTATCTTCATAGACATCGATTTTGGCCGGTTCATCTTTACGCCGTTCCAAATTATCAACAGCTTTGATCAGTTTCGATTGATTATCACCATAGCCGAGTTTGAGTTGATGGCCACCGATCCATACGTTTTTGCCCGATTTCGATTGTGGTATTTCCGATTGCTGATGATGGTGATGGTCTTTGGCTTGGATTACGGCCGTTGTTTTGCTGCGTGTCAAAATGCCAAAATTTTTGCCACTACTCGATTGCGGCGGCAATTTCTTTGAACTACTTTGTAATTCTAACGATGAGAAAAAATCATCAGCTTTCAAATTAAATGATTCATCCGGTGGTAATAATTGGCTGGGTAATGGTGATTTGGGTAGATCTACAACTGATTTCGAACAGTTATTTTTGCGATGGTTCACATAATTGTCGAGTCCGATGATAGTCGTGTGACATTTCAGACAGAAATGGGCGTCGTCTTCTTCGTAATCCCCAATCATTTCTGTGGACAACAACAACAGAGAGATAACAAAAACGATATAAATAAAAACAAGATTAAAATTTATGGTAAATCGTTGATGTAGCGTGACAACTGCCAATAGTCGGTAGCGTCTTTTTCCAGATGAATAATAGAAAAGATATGTCTGATGCAAGGGTGTCGAAAATGCATATCGTTGTTGGTGCTGTAAATAACAATTAAGCACCCCCGAGAGGGTGACGGCAGTGGCAGTAGCGGCCGGATCGATGTTGGTGGCAGTTATCCGGACGACAGCCCCAAAGTTCGTCAAAGCGTCGCGACGGATGACATGAAAGCAATGCACCTATATAAATGAATATAAAACACACAAACACGTGCAATTTTTTCGTTGATGTTATTTGAAGAATTTTTGAATGGTTTTGTTTTCAAGTAGTAATAAATCAATTGAGGGGATATGAGTGATGACAAACAAGCCAAAGTAATCCTCTAATTCGTACAGAATGATGTTTTTGTGGAGATACATTGCTGTCCATTGGGATGATGGATCCGTATTACTTTTGGGCAGGGCTAAATCAGAAAACTACGACTTTATAGGAAACTGGTCAGTAATTAGTTTTATATATGTTGAAGTTTACCTCTACGCGTCTAATTGAAGATGATTGAACGCGCGCGTAGATAACTACAACAATAACCCGGTAAACAATAACAAATCGGAGAGAGGGTGTGTGATTATGTCGCAACGTATCCCAAAACTCATCATCGGCAAGGGTGTCGTTAACACATCAATCTATGTTCGACCGCATTTCTCCAAAGAAAGTCGATAGATTTTTTTCGTATCGTTCCACGATGGTTTGAGTGAGAATTTCGTGAAACATTACAATAACAACTACCACTTATTGAATTAAATTTTAATCTATGTAAAAGCTGAAGTATAAAAAAGGGTCTTTATTGTATTTACAACAGAATTCGTTACAAAGTAGCCACCCCATATAAGTTTATTCTTTTTTGTGTGTTTCTTTAAGAGTCTAATCTAGTTCGTCTAGTATCCAATCAACATTAGTATTATTGTGTGTCTGTGTAAATTGAAATGGAGTTTTTTTTTAAAAAAAAACAACGAACATAATGTCTAAAATTATGCATATGGTCGATGTAAATTTTCCATAATCCTGGCTGGTTTGTAATATATCTTGATTTTATGATGGTGAGGAATGTAAGCGGTGACGTAAATCAATCTGGTAAATTAACAAACCTGCAGTGCCGACTTATGTTGGAACTCTCAGTATCGTCTCTATGTCAGCTTTTATAATTTAACAAAATAAAATTGAAAGAAAAATGAACCTGACAAATAGACAACTGGTTCTATACTGATGGTAAATACATTACAGTCATATTCTTATAACTTATTACAATACTTTGGTTCGTATGAATAAAATTTGTTGTTTTATTAATGATTCTTTCAGTGTTGTTGGTGGTAGTGGTGGTGGTGGTGGTGGATTCTTCTGACGTCGCCACCCTTCACCATATACACCTAAATACAACATACAGAGAGAACAGAGAATCGTTTCGCGACGTTATGTCTAATCGATGCATTTCTGCGCGCCCCGTCTTACCCGACCGGCCATTACGCACCTTAATGGGGGCCCGTTCGGCCACAGCACCACAGCATTCTGTCGCTGTTTTGTTACCCCTTACTCTCTCCCTATCACCACTACTAATATACAACCACCACCACCACTACCACCAACAGCAGCATAGCAGCATCGATAAGTGCCGCTTAAGATCGCCGCCAACACCAACATCATACCATCAAACCACCCCCTATACATATATATATAGTAGATACCACTACTACTATTACCCCCCAGGACCAGTTCGTAACGATTTTACCATTACATCAGTCGCGCACCCCCTTTATCACCTCATTATTATTACAAGTCGACAGTTCTGTTGGTCTCTTGTTTTATCTTCAACAGATACAAAACGGGCTCGTTTTCAATAAACAAATCGTCATCTTCTTGATTTCGGCTCATTTGTGGTATGGGGGGCGAAAAGCGTACAAATTACTGAAGGAGGGAGGGGGTTGAATAGGTTTAAAAATGTGTGTATGTGAAGAAATCGTTGATCTTTTGCCGGCACACTGGTATCGACTAAATTACGCTTGTTGGATTATATTTGGTTCCTGTCCATAAGTCATATTAAGACTACACAAAACTTGCAATAAATCTGTCAAACGCCAAGGGGGGCATGGCAGCCATCACTGGATTTTTGATCCTCTCCCCCCGAACACCCGGACTGTGTGTGTATGTGTGTGTGTTGTATAATAACAGACACACATCGATGGATAAAATTGTACAGCAGTCACAACTGTAGAATAAATACAGGCTGTCCTCAAATGTACAAAAGCAAAAAAAAATTAACATTTTTCTTTTTTATAATGAATTAAAATTATATTCAAAGTTATGTACGTAGATTGATCGTTTTCTATAGTATTTACATGTGCTAATTACAAACTAAGCAACGCAAAAAGGTGAATTATAGCCATTTATACAGTTGGACTGAGGTCAGGTTTTACCATGTGAGAACTCTTGTTCACTACATAACCAACAATCTCATTTTATATATAGATATACGATATACCTTTCTTTTACATATAGATACTTACATATTATACATATAGATAATATGTATATGTTCGTATATGTCTAATGTATTTCTATCACTTACATGCATGATTTATTTACGGTTAGAAATATGCAAAATTAATAGAAACAAAGGAACAGGATTGTTACTACAGAAAAAAAAACAGTGTCATTTGTTATTTGTCACAGCTATCATTAATTGGTCTTATAGCAATTAAAAAAAGATTAGAAAGAATTTGAATATATAAAAGTGTGTATACCGAATGTCCCGCATGACTTTGATAATACAAAAGGTGTTCCTCATATTTCAAAATCAACAGAATTTGATATAAATAGCTATTACACCCATTGCAACTATAGGCAGACAGAGATGAAATATCAGCCCTACCATCAATTTAAAGAATCGATTATATGCTGTAGATTTATTATGAACGTAGATTGAATATGCAAGAATTATGCAGAACACCTTTTGATACACACTACTTAATTGGTACCTAGAGTTTTGTCACGATCTATTAGCAATTGTCCAGTTGGACAAAAATGCGGAGCAAAGAGTTTGCATCAAAATTTTGTGTAGCTATAGCTTCTGAATCGTTGAGAATGTTAGACATTCAAAGGAAGTCGAAGATTTGCCTCGTCCAGATCGACCATCAACTTGTTTGACAGACAAGAATATATATGTCGGCGGCGTACTGTCAAATCCGTCATTTACAAAAATATAAGGTTATAACATAGATTGTCATTTTATAGAACACCTGACAAAAATTAAGCATTTAAGAAAATGCCTGAAAATGTCAGGCGAATAGTAAAACATTTCAAAATGTTCATTGTGTTACAGTCTACCAAGTCAGTTAGACAAAGACTAGGGATTCTTCTAAATGACGGATTTGACAGTACGCCGCCAACATATACAAGGTTAAGATCGTCGAAACTTGAGAGGATAGTTCGGAAGATGCAAATGCCTCTTGCAATGCCTTGTTCGATCTATTTTGGTCGATGTTTTGGGCAGGAAATAAGTTAAGTTTTCTTCAAAAAAAAAAACACATTGCAAATGAACTGCTGTAGATATGCTTGAACGACGACAAAGCGCTTTCGTAAAGAACCGAAACTGAAGAAATCACGACACAGTCATTTGAAAATTGAAATTTTGTTAACAGTTCTCTTCAACTGTAGGTTTTTCTTCCGCAGGGTTGATCTGTTTGAGAAAGAGTCAGATTTGAGAAAAACAGTTCCTGTAGGAGTCGAAATTTAAGTCCTCGTCAGTAAGTACTTAGATTATAAATAACAAAGAAATTATGTACTCTTTAGAATCTAGTAAGCTCTGCACTTTCGGCACTTACTAGTACTTATTTAAGTTCTTGCTATAAACACTTGAAGTACCTACATAATAGAGTTGTAAGATCCTAAATAGTACCTAAAAACATAAAAGTGCAAAACTCAAATCTAAACAGCACCTGTAAGGATCTCTGTAGAACTTAAATTTCGACTCGGGTGGATATTGCACCGTTATTACCCATCACCAGATACATCGATAATTGTTCGCTAGTTTTTCGCCAAACAGAAATATTATCGAACACGATGTCCTTTCCAGATAAAGTTGCGAATGCGTTTTTTCTTTGCCTTATACTAAAAGTGCCGCTTCGGGAAGACGTTTTGAGTTTATTGAAAACTGAAAACAAAATTAAAGAGCAGCATGCGATATCAAAAAGTCCATTCTAGAATGGCTTCTATGATTAGAAAGTTTATCGGTTTAAAGGATGATTATTTTGGACGTCACAAAGTAATGAATCAATATTTTGTGTATTATTTAGAAATTGCAGATACTCATTTGACGCAACACATTTGGGCAAGAAATTACAGTTAGGTTCAAGATATTGTTCCGTACGGACGCCTCTCCCCTCTCTTATACCGTCTCTCATTCGTCTTGAGGCAGAGCTTTCATTTTTGAGGGATGTTCGATCAATTTATTTCTAGTAAAGCCGAAAATGGCATTCGGAACAATTTATTCAAATACTTGTGATATCGGAAGTCTAATATAGAACGAACCAGATAGGTGCAAGCTGCTTTTTCGGATGAAAGACTCCAAATAGTAGGTAATTGAAGGCTAATCGTAAGGTTAATAATAGGCGGTCGAATCGTTTCAATGACTGTTTCAGTTTCCGTTGTATGCTTTTCACTACTTCACTACTTGTATGTTATTAGTCAACATCTGTCATAAAGGCAGAAGGAAGTTATACGAGGTTAGAAAAGTTTAAAGTCTGCAAGTAGCAGCAAGATCCCGATTTTATAAGTTGCATGTAAAGATATCTTTTCCAGTGTTTATTGGAGCTTCTTGCGTCAAAGTATTATTAATAATTGTCTTCTGTTCAGCTACCTTGGTCAAAGGAATAATTACCCATACTCCTAAAAGCTGAAGAAATTAGAAGTAATACAATTCTTCGACGAGGAACACAATCATTAGCTACGTTTGATCGATTTAGGGCTATCTCTAGGCCTAAAAAACAGTAGTCACTGTCAAGATATATTCTTTATAAATCCTTCGAAACGTAAACGCTTTCCAAAATGGAACAGCCTGTATAAATAGCGGAATTTCAACGCAAAAAAGTTGCCATTTTCTCCATTAATTTATGTTAATTATTCATTTAATTGGTTCCATTTCTTACTGTAGTAATCGATATTTAACGATTTATGGTAGAAATATGTATGAATATTCTATGAACTAGTTTTTTACGAGCATTTTCGACCTTTCCTAAAGCTTTCTACATTAGCATCATAAACTGGAATTTTAACATAATTCTTCGCATCTTTTTCAAATCGTCTTCGTTTCTTTTTTTTTTGTTGTTTTGTTCTGGACAAATTTCATCGATTTTCAACACTGAATCGAGAAACATTGAAAATACCACTTAGAGAGAGGAAGATCTGTGGCTTTTTTAGATCATCGATATATTACCAGTTCTCATCTATCTCTACCTATATGTATATAACCATATACTTTAAGCATATGTGGTTCGTGTGTGTGAGTGTGTGTGTGTGTCCTTTTAGTCCGGTCAGTGATTTACGATGGACATATCCATTGTGCCAGTCAAGTTTCTCTTTCTTTCAATAGTGTTCCAAAGACAGGTCTGGATTCAAAACATTTTATGTGATTTTTATGCTAATTTGTAATTTAGTTGATATGTGATTTTAGAATTTATTTAACCATATGTATCTATATACATAAATATTCTTTTTCTTCACTCTTCAACTAAATATAGGAATGAATCTAAATCCAATCCAACAACAACAGCAGACAACAGACAACATCGACCACAACCATCTGATTCGGTCTGGCGTCTTTTTATTGTGTCTTTCAGTTGGAAATAATGGGATTTATGATACGATTTGATATATTTATTGAGGATTTAGATTTGTAATTTACTACACACTAGGTACCTAATAGTTAATAGTTCCACTTCATACTCTCCATTTTTTTTTTTATTATAATTATGTCTCTCTTTCGAATTCGTCCAAGACTTGACCGAATCAAAAAAATAACCGAAATTTATCGATTTTTATAGCAGGAAAAAAAGAAGAAAGTCGACTGATTTATTTCGTTATTTTCAAATCATCATCATTACCATCAAAATGATGGGCGCTTTTTCGATTATTTTTAGAAATGTGGCCGGTTCTTCGGATTCTTAATTAACGGAAATTAATTATACGAAACCACTAAATCAGATCGTTTATTTTTTTCGTTTCGGAATTAAATGATTATTAAAGGAATTTCTCATCATCGTAATTTCGATGAACACAGTAAAACAAATGGTACAAAAACAGATGGTAGAGTCAATGGATCGTGTGAGTCATGAATGCAAAAAAAAACGCGCGACACCATCTTGCTGTTTAACTAATCAACAAAATGGTCGAAGAATGATTGACAATCACTACCACTAGCTTTATTGTTATTGTGATACACAACAATAATAATAATAAAGCTATTATAAACACCCACACACCGGCTTGTAGAAAACTGGCTGTACATGACGTTTACCTCTTTATTTTCCCACTACAATTCGAAAACAATCATGTAATAAAATGGAAAGTGCACTATAAAGTGTGCAATTTAAATTTCTATCAATTTTTTTTTCTGGGAATATCTAGACAAGCTCCACCCACCTACACATCTAGAGGGCTGGGTTTTTCGGTCCTCTTCTTGACAACTAGTGCCACCTGGTCACAGCAGGCCAACTAACAACATATTAATCTCACAACGGGTGTTATCCACGAGACACGACAACAAATAATCACAACAATTCAATTCTTGTTGTTACAAAAATTATTTAAACACAAAAAAAACGATAACAATCCAATTAACGTTTGATTTAAATTAATTACAACGAACACACACAAATAAATGTAATTTGTGAGATTGTTGTAAGAAAATCGCAAAATACGGCCGGATTAACACTAATTACGGTCCTGTACTATTGAAATAAAAATAAATAAAATACCTTAGTGAGCTGTGGAAGTACGGTTGTACGATAAAGAGTTTGAGGTTATGTCCGACACTACATCACGAATTACCACCGAATCTGTCCAAATTACAACAATATCGTTTATTATTATTAATATCGTTGATAAAATTACGTAATACAGAACTTTTTTAACGTTATTCGTTCGATTTTAGACGAATTTTTGTAGCGCCGATTTCGTTTAACGTCAGACTTGTCATCGCGTCACGTTACAGTGTTGCCAAACGGTGGCGCCTACTTGATTTTAGTTCCATTTCGTTCGCACCAAATTTAGTTGATTTTCGAAGAAAAAGTATTTTCCAAAAATTTTTAAAGATTTTTCGATTGAAATAAGCTTCCTAGTAAAATTTATAAAAATTAATGGATACCGTGACGATGGACAAACCAGTTTTAGTAATAATTCAATCGGTGCGGTTGTGTGGAATCTCCCAGGTCTTCTCCTTCTCCAATTTCAATATTTTGTTGAATTTCTTGATCAATATTTCATTGTTATTATCCTTTGGTGTTGTTTTTTTTTTTTTGGTTAGAATAGGTCATCATTGCAAATCGTGGAGTAGTCATTATATCGTGTTGGCAATCGATCTAGGCACATGGAAAGATGTCTTTTTATCCTTACGGCATGGCTAAGCGTTCAATAGACAAACTGTTATAGTTTGTTCGGTTCGATGTGAACTGCTTAACCGGGATGCCGCAGCTGTATATGATATTTGTCGTCTTTTTTATGAGTGTGTGTGTCGGTAATTAAATTAAAATATGGTCTGAAATACGATAATTGTTAAAAGTGCGCCTAATCGGGTCGTTTAGTGTTGAAATTAAATATTCAAATGGAATCATTTAAATTAAAATGGACAAGATTTGACTATCAATCAACTGATTAATGATAGTTAGGGATCAAATTTGAAAATTATGCAAAACCGACGGATTTTATCGCCGGATCAGATAACTATATAGAAAAAAATTGTTAAGACAGAAATTGAGAAAAGCTACAGAGACATCTTCACACGAATATAAAACTGGTTAATTGGAAGAATAGCATTCTGGTAGTGATGGTCAATTATATTGAGTTCTAGTGTAGACTTAGCACCGCGGTGCTAAACAATGTTATTGACAAGTGAGTACCCACAGTCTGACTGGCGGCAAAATAACATTTTTTTTTAAATATATAAACAAATAACAGTAATCATGAATGGGGGTAATTTATCTAACGGCGATAATTATTGAAATATGATAAACATAAGGTAATATAATTTTCAAAGAGTGCCGAGTGTATACTTAGTCGTTGCAGTAGGAGACGTAAACACCAGATTAGCTTTACAACTCTATGGTGAATCCGGATTAAAAAAAAAAGAAACTGTTGATTTCATATCGTTAAACTATTAAGGCAAGTTTACACAACGTCTAAACAATTAAGGAAGGTTATAAATCGCTTGTACTGGGAGCGAAAAAAATGGTTGGCACTCGAGGCCGGGCGTTTACAGAAATCCAATCAAGTGCGCTAAGAACTTATGGCATTTTTTAAATTTATATTCAAGAAAATCCAGATAGTGACATGATTACAGCGCAGGCCCTCAGCCATTTCATGTAATTTTGGCGATCTGGAGGCGTGGCTTGTGGATGTCAGCATTGAAAATGACCGAGTATCAACTAGTATCGATTTTGGATAGACCTCTGCTCACTGGAGCTAAAATTTCATTTGCTGAAGAGTAGCGGAAGACTTTTAAAATTTTATGGATTACAAATAGCCAAAGAAAATCAATAAAAATTCACTTGTCAAGAATGTGTCTTGCAAGCATTCTGGCATATACAGTGGTGGTAGAGTCTTTTTCCATTTTCAGGGAACAGAGTGGGAGGGTCAGCTGGACACTGTGTGATACTGTGGCATAGTCACGTGCTAACCAATCAGAATAAATAAACGATGCCGAGGCGAGCATCTTCTTTTTCAGGGACGTCCTGATTATATATAAATATTTTTAAAGTTGCATTATCTACATAATAAGAATGAAATGAGCATATCTGAATGAAAAAATACAAAACAATAATATAATTTTGGTTGTTTGAAGTCAGCTAAATATATTTTGTGGACGCCAATGAAAAAAGACCATACCTTTATCCTCTACAGTACCGCCTCGACAGCTGTTTATTTATTGCGATTCGTTAGAACGTGACTATTACACAGCCTTATTGTAAACATCTTGGCATAAAGACTTCACGCCTTTACGCCTACCGTGTTCCCTGATACAGAAAACATACCCTACATCAATAGGGAAAGAACTCAACAAATACGCCACATTTGGATACGTTCACGCCGCGATACAGTCTTACACTTACAAGTGAACGTGTCAAAATGAGCCCGTGTCCGTCCAGGAACGGGCAACTATGACCCGGTTAATCTGCCGGATTCTAGATGAGGAACCTTTGAAAAGCTGGGCTTAAAGTTGTATTTTAGTCATCAAAGAGCAACTCTTGAATTGTTCGGATTACTGCGAATATTTCCAATTAACACCTGTCCGGATTATCGAATTTCTATTATTACCTAAAGTCAATTAAATAACAGCTTATAATAATAATAAAAATATCGTTGATAATAATAATAATAATAATGATAATAGTAATGAAATAATCAAGTTTTCTCAAGCTTCAACTGTAAACGTAATTGATTGTCATGTTGATTATTTATTTATAGCTAGCGTTAAAATCGAAACTCATTTAGCCATGAGATTCTCTACTATACTAGAACTCTATACCACATATGTATACACATATCTACATTATATACAACATGTTTTATAATCAATAAACTATAAAGTCTTCGTTGTGTGGTCTTTCTTTTAGTGTTGTAGAAAAATATGATTTTTTTTCTTTTCCTATTGAACAATTATTGATTGGTCCAATTTATCGTCCAACCCTCCTAAATAATGCCTCTTTTACATGTCACACTTAATCGATTAATAACAATATTAATCAAACGCATACTGGGTGTGTAGTTTGAAGATGGTTAAAGTGTAGCGCGATTCGCTACACTTAAACGGGACACGCTGTAGATTGGAACTTTGTATCTAATAATAATAATAATAATAGTACAAATAGTAATAAACAACATTAATCATTATTATTATATCCGTCAATACTTTCTAAACAATAAATCTTGAATTATTGACATTTAAATGTGGATTTCACACTATTTCTTTCTATCCGTTTTCTTGGATTGTTTTTGTTATTATTCTTATTATTATTAGCATTATTAGCATTACTAATATCTCTAATTGTGGGTAGATGTGTGTATTTATGTAAAGTTTACATATACATATGTAAATGGTTACATACTACAAGTTCATATACAAAGACAATAAATTATTATTGTGGAATTGATGTAAGAGTAGTAGACATAAAAATGATGCACGTGGGGAATTAAATCGGTTATTGGTTTATGGTGTGTAAAATGGATTTTTCAAATATCATATGAAATTGATGGGCATTTATGTAATCGTAAAAATTGAAATGAACAGACAAAAAGAATTAGATTGATTGCTGTGAGGAAACGTAATAACACACAAATAAAATTTATTGATTTGTTATTAACAATACAGAAGAAAAAAAACGGATAAACAATTTATTTATTTAATGTTTGTATTTATTTGTTCTTTTTTTCTATAGCAAGAGAAAGCTATTATTTCGGATATAAATACGGAAAGGAATGGATTTAAGAGCGCTGACAGATAAATTCTACATCCGCCTTTTAATTATATTATTATATTGAAATATAGAGTGTCTACAAACGATAGGTGTAGAATATACAATAAAAGGCGAAAAGGCCAGTTAAATGTGTAGAATTTTTCCTGATCTGACCGCCCAGTACCGTCTTGAAGCCTACAGTTGGTCTTCATTCAATGTTTACAGTGTGCCTTCAGCACTGTGTGTCAGTTGTAAAGTGTAATACTATAATGTTTACGATAAGACTGTGTAATAGTCACGTTCTAACGAATCAAAATATATAAACAATTAATATAATATAATCTCAATTAACCTGCCGTAGTGTTTAGCTGGACGCCAATGGTACTCCCACTCTTTGGCCACACCTCACTACACATTATTGGTAAATTATTTCGATCTCAGTATAATCCCCCGTCCCCCAGTTTAGGTAAGCCCCTCGGAAACAAGCAATACGATATTTAAATAAACCTTACTAATGTAAAGCACTGGACACTGTGGAATATGCAAGTTTTCAATTGATACCAACGTTAGGGCACTTAAGACTTTTTAAGGGCTTGATGTTAATTATTTCAGGTTCCTGTTTTCTAAGAAAAAATATGAAAAAACTACAAATGTTATTGGTATAATTGAAGAGTAGTTGACGGTGGCGCCTCCTTTAGGAAGGGGGGCTTCAACCTTACGCCTCATGACCATGCTAAATCCGTCTTTGATACTACGCCTATTTGGTTCGATCACATAACCCAAACTATACATACAGGAAATTGTTTGATAAGTAGACTATAGACATGGAAATAATTATACAAGATGATTTACGATTAAAGGATCTGATTGATCACTGTTTTTGTGGCAATTTTTCTCACGTGTGACTACAGCTTTACGCTAAAATTTCGGGAAGAATTCTTGACGTCAAGGAGGATCTTTGATCAAGTGTTTGGGGCGCTCTATACCAGGTGTGCTACAGTGTGACACGGCGGAATCTTAACGATTGCTCTGACACTTTTTGATACTATTAAAAAATATGTTAGAATGAGAATGATTTTTTTCCATTAGTGATATTCTTTCCATGCGTGTACGGCCTGTTTCCGAGGGGGTAGCCTAAACTGCGGAACGGGGGATTATACTGAGATTGAAGTGATTTACCAATGATATGCATTGAGATGTGGCCGAAGAGTGGGAGAACCATTGGCATCCAGCTAAACACTACGGCAGGCTCATTCATTAAAATTATATTCTATTAATTGTTTATATATTGTGATTCGTTAGAACTATTAAACAGTCTTATCGTAAACATTATAGTATTACTCTTTACAATTGACACACCTCCCTTGGAGTAATTCTCCCAAACAAGCCATAACAAATATCGTCGCAGCTTATACGTCCTCAAGATTTCTACTGGGGTTAGGTTAAGTCAATTAAGAAGCCTAAGTGGTGGCCACTTGAAAAAGCGGGGTAGTGAAAATCTACAATTTTTACAGTTTAATGTTCGTAGTTGTTTTTAAAGTAATCCGTAAGTTCTAAATAATAATTGTTGACCTCGCCGAAAGGGCGAGTATATGGAGTATCAATTTCATCAGTTAAGACCTTTTGTAGAATAAACTATTGAATCTTAAAAGGTAACTAAAGTTGACCCGCTCCTTTTTTATCTCTTCCGCACATTTCTACCTGTTTATCTTCTAACGGTGAAAAAACTATAAACTTAATCTTTATGTCCAATAAATAATTGCAATGACACCTCATTCTAATATTTCACTATTGTTCCAAAGAGCGGTTTTTACTTTTCCCGCCATTATGATCCTCGAAATTAAAAAACAATAATTTTTTTCCCCAAAACAGCCACTATACTGTCATTTTCTAATTTTTTATAATTATGTGCCATTCTACTATAATATAAATTGAGTCCTTGAGGAAACTATTTTCAAATAATTTGTGATAAATAACCGGATATTGCGGGAGAAAGAAGTGCTTACAGACGTCTTTTTCACCCTCAATATGCTCTTTTCTCTTTTCTCTCTCATACTCAACTCTACCATCCATAAACCACGCCTTCAGTCGGGTAAAATTACATGAAACGGTACATCTTATAATTTTTGTTGTAGCAGCTTGATTGTGGTGGCTTCTGAACCTTTCAGTTATCAGGAATTGGGGGTAAGATGAGATGCTATATTAAAAATTTAAATGCTTTGGAGTTATCTATATAAATTGAAAAAAGTCGACAGAAAAATGCAGATCCGTCAAGAATATTTGCAAATTTTCTGGCGTTGTGGTGACGATTATTCTCTTAACTGTAACTGTGAAAGTACCCACTCAGTCGTACTTCTTTATGCCTTGTGAATGTGTCAATTTAGACATCTACCCGACTCGAAATTTAAATTCTACGGAGATCCTTACAGGTGTTGTTTAGATTTGAATTATGCACTTTTATGTTCTTAGGTGCTATTTGGGACCTTACAGCTCTATTATGTACTGCACGTATTTATAACAAGAACCTAAAGTGCTGAAAGTGGGAAAAAGCAGAGCTTACTAGATTCTAAACAGTACATAATTTCTTTGTTATTTATAATCTAAGTAAGTACTGACGAGGACTTGAATTTCGACTGTATGCAGTTCAGGTCTACCGTCTGAAAATTTGGAGCGACTTCAGGTTTCTGGACGGCTCTCTATCCGGCCCCGAATTCGCTAGATTTGCAGAAATAAGTAAGCAGTTATGTCGGGTGTTAGATAATATCACAGTAACTTTTGTCATAGCAAATTTTGCGTAGACTCGCTCAAATCTTTATTGCTACAAACCACTGCGAGTAAGGTCAGTTTTGCAGGACAACTCCAACTAATTTCTAGCCGCACCAGTGTCTTTGCTCTTTTCGAAAAACTGGTTTATTGGAAATGTATTAATAATAGAACCTTTCCAGTTTCTTTACAAACTAGATTTATAAATTACGGACCCGAATGTATCTATTCATAAAAAAAGAAGAAAACACAAAATAATATCGAGACAAAGTAATCTTCTTGGATTTGTAATTTCTGTTAAAAATCGCCGATTTTATGAAATTTAGGGGTCGAGTTTTCGTATATATTCATGTGAAATATCCACCCTCCTCTACTATTTTATCCATTGCTATATATATTAGATAAAAACGAAAACTTACACAACTACACACACACACACAAAATTGTCCTTATCTGTGCAGTAATAAAGGTCGGTTTGTTTTAAACAGGGATCATATAACGAATAGAAATGGTATTTTATTACACCCTGGTCCTATTTGAAAAGTTAAAATAACAATAAATAAATCTGTAAATAGGAAAAGTGATTTTCACGAAAAGAAAGAGCTACATTAACTACCACATTAATTATTAATAATTATCGATAATAATCAAAAAATGGAGTTAATTAGTATCTAGTATTCCATCGGTTGAAAACTATTAAAATTTTCCACTAGTGGACGAAAATTAATGTATTTAATTAAAGTGTTTTAATTGGTAAGAAAAGAATTGTTGCAACAACAGGTGTTGCGATATATTTTGTGAAATATTACGGATTTTTTTAAATTTAAATGAGAATCGTAATAATAATAAATATGTAAATAATAATAACGTTTGACAATATGCATAGAATTTCTATATTGACACATCTCTGCCTCCGTAGCAAGGCTAGACCTCGCCGAGAGGCCGAGATCATAAAGTAGGCGTCACCGAATCAAGACCTCGCCCACCTGTCAAACTGACCATGAAGTTGCGCATTAGTAGGAATACACACATCCATACATCCTACTCTATCTATACCGTTCACCTCGAAAACAACAAAAAAATCAAACAACACCTTATGCAGCATCTCTTTCTATAAATAGTTTTATTATAATAAACAAATAATATGTGGTATTATTCTAGTAGAGAGACGCTGGCCGTCGGCGTCGCCTCTCTATTCCACTGTTTCAAATTTCATCCTCTTCTATCTCTCAACCATCCCGAGGAGGTTTGTCGGAATCGCGATGCGTTCCTGCTAACTTGACACACGCCGCACAACTCACCGACATACGTCACACCGATCCAACATTGCCCGCCGACAATATGATAGAATGAGACGGTTGGAAATTGGATTGTTGTAGACGCCGGCGCTACAACCTGACGAAACATTGCGCCGATTGTCGTTTGTTCAGAATTCACTGTCTATACATTCTAGATGTGTGTGTATGTGTGTGTGTGTGAGTGGATTGTAGTGGGGGGACAGAGCTGTGTTCGCGTTGTCAGTCACTCAGTCAACGGAGGCTCAGAGGTCGAGAAAGACGTCTCCCGTTCGTGCTAGGAAAAGCGTAATCAGTGTCGTCGCGGCATTCGCGCCAACTGTGTCAAATCGCCCATTAAAATCAAAACAATCAGTAGTGCACAATCGGAATAAAATGATCGATCTCAAACTAATCTGTGTTGGTGTATCTGGTGATTTTGGTTGGCATCAATTACCACAACCGTGATTAATAATAATATTTGTGAAAAATTCGCTTGAAGATGGGTAGATTTTGCCGTTGCGAAAAACTAGTGGGCTAAATTAACTTAGCCAAAATCAAATGTTTTTTTTTGTTGTTGTTAAATCTATAAAATTGTGTATTTCGGTATAATTTGGTCAATTTGAAATTATCAACATTGGAGGCGGCGGCGGCTATTTCACCACAACCACAACAACAACTGCAACGCGGGACTGGTGGCAAAATGCCGAGACGTAAACAGGACTGCCCCAAAAGGATGAAATGTAAGTTTGATTTTCTGTGTATTTGGTAAAGTTCTCCAAGACCGATGCGCAAAATCATTGGAGACGCGCCTGATTCAGGAACATGTGCTTTCGTTGTGGAACAACAAACACGCTTTCGCTTTCACAGTCCACCTGAAAACTGCTGAAATTACACGTGTTGGCGGGTATACGACTAAACAATAAAAACAAAACGCTAATCTGTGTTTTTCGTAATTGTAAGCACGTTGTTTTTATTTACTATTTTTGGAAATTTTACGACTTCGACAATAAAAAAAAACCGTTGTTTTTCCACTTTTAATAAACAATACGTAGACGAAAGTCGTAATTCTGATAGAAATCCTCAATAAATCACCTAATTATTCCTCATTAAAAATTTAGAAACCTCCACTAAATCATAATGACACAGTTTTCTTAAATGGAAAAATCATAAATTCACCGTATAAATCAATCAAAAAATCTTAAATCATCAACTACCGTAAACTTAATTGCCCCACAACTATTCGAAAATAGAACCTGTTCGTATGGCAATAGACAGGTGTTGAACGTTTAAGTTCGAGGGATAATCTCGATGAAAAAATACAAAACAAAAAACAATTGCTTGATTTACACCGAATTTCCGGGAAATTGGGTCGAATTTCAGATTAAAGATTTTTCTAAAACTGGCCCTGTGGCCGTTATATTTCCTTTATTTATTGAAATTGTGCCAGCAATCTAAATATAATAAACAAAAAAATTATTATACTACATTTAATTGAATTCAGTGAAATTATGGAAATTGAACGGATACCACCAGGTATTTACCTACCTTCGGTTTTTTTTCTTCGTTTTCATGTGAAAGATTTTAATTAGTTTTGATCGTAAATCTTAACTGAAAAATACCATAGATAAGATGAAATTTATTACGTTTTAATTATAGCTGATTTGGTTGTTTTCCCGTCTTTTTTTCTTCTTCTTGTCTCCCCTTGTACAGCTCCCTCTCTGTCTTACATGTTTTTCAAGCAGAAAACGAAGAAAAAACCAATGACAGATGCAATAAGGATTACTAATATAGTAGTAGTTGGTTATATTTATTTTATTTATATTTCCTAATCATTTTAAAATATATCAAAATCAACTTGGAAATGAGAAATTCCAGACATTCCATTTTTTTTTTATATAGGTACCTAATTATCAGGAAATTATGGCCAATTTCAGATTATTATCAATTAAAAATGATTATTATTGGATCATAATTGTTGAGAAACTGATGAGATTTATAGTTTTTCAAAAATATTCACATTATTCGACTGGAAGCTGAAACTTATATTACTGAGTAATTTCTAAACTAAATGCACTTGCTACACTGTAAAAGAAAACAATAGATTGTTTTAATCGAGTCACCATATAGTTCGTTTGTGGCTGTGGCGTTTTTTGGTTTAAGTTGCAAATTTATCACTTAAGGGGCGTGTCGTTTGGTTTTTCCACTTCTTGCGAAGAGATCGAATACCAATTGTACTTTTGACTCCAAAATAAATGCGCTAGCTACACTGTAAAAGAGATCGGATTGCTGCTTTAATCGTAATGAAATCGAGTCAACAGCGTTTTTTCGGTTCAAGTTGAACCTAAATTTGCGCCAATGTTTCTGAAATCAGTCCGAAGTTGAAGGCCAATTGTACAGCTCGAAAACGTTAGAAGGTGGTAGAATCAAGTTAAAATCAACCTGACGAATTATTGCTGCAAATCAAGTTGTCGTTTCTTGTAAAGTTTAATATTTCTTGTGGAAAATTACCGCAATCAACCAATAATTATTAATTTCCAATTATTAAAAACGCGCTATACCGAGTAATTACTGTTTTTTAATTAAAATTTGAACTCTTAATTACTAGGTAATTTTAAAACTAAATGTTATCGTCTACGATAGGTTGTTCCAGTGATCCTCAGGTCAAGTCTATCTAGATTATTGCTTTATTATTTTTTGTCTGACAGTCTGCCATTGATTATAGTTCCTTCAGTGTAAATTGGAATTTGTTGATCTTGAGCCACGATTACTGGGTAATTTTCAAACAAAGGCATTCCTGAAAGTTATCCAATACGTTTCCAAAAAGAGACAACTGTTTTTGTATTGTCTTCTGCTGATTAAAATATTTTCTAGCTCTAGTTGTAGGCTAGATTCGGTTGTTTTTAAATTAGTTCAGTATTGAGCACCTGATCTTTGGCAAATCTGGAAGGTTCACCTAAAATTAAGGGCCCAAAAACATATACGAGTTGTTTCATGAAAATCTACCGACAATAAACTGTAACCCTCTAAAGTACAATACTGTTCTAAAGCTATTTCGATAGTTGTTGAGTCAAGTTGATTGGATATAAATAGATATAGTATACCACGTTTCGTATCCTTTAGGTTTAGAGAAAAACAGAACTGATCCAGATTGGTGTAGTTTTGGAGTCTAAGGCTCGATTTACCTTAAAATTCTTAACGCTAGCTTAAGCTTGGTCCTAAGCTTTGAAAACCGTATTGTCACTTTATATAAGGCTCATTAAATCTGCGGTAAAGCAAAATGTTCGAGTATTAAAAGGCTTTATTTCATATAATTGTAGATAAATTAGGAAAACAGTAGTTATTTAAATTATCAACAAATCTGTTAGAAAGTTGTTAATTACTGGGTAAGTTTCAAAATAAACGTGTTACAATCATCTTGACCGAATTTGTGTACGCCTTGAATCAAATTACTGGGTAATTTTCAAAGCAAATGTGTCTAATTGAATGTTTTGAGATTATATAAATGATTGATAAACTTATCGATAACAATCGTACTATTTACCATAAAATGTTGATATGACACAGATAGTCGTGTAACATCAGATTTACATCACGTTAGTGTTGCCCTATTATCAGATAAATAGACAGAATTCAGTGTCTCAGTTAAAATTCCACATAAGGTTGAACAGTTAAAAATATCTGATTCGGTAATGACTCAGTAATAACGGCTTATTTTTTTGATAATTGCACACGTTTAACTTTCATAAATTGAATGAATCACATATAAATAATGGTTGATTGTTGAAATTTTGACAAAAATCGTAAAATTTAAAACGTTGAAGAGATAATGTTGTTTTTTTGATTTTTGTCATAAAAATAGAGTCATAGCGTTGGCACAATTTAAAACAGACTAATAAATCAAAAGGTATTTCCCTAATAAATGACTAGAAACTCTGTTAGAAAGACAGTTACTATTTTTAATCATTTTATTTAAATTTATTGATTTATTATTATTATTTTTTCCAGTTGCCATACGAATTTTTATTTTTTTCCTACAAACAATTGTTATAGATTTTACAATAATTTTTTATTATATATATTTTTTTCTGTTAAACAATTTATTGCTAAATATTTTTGATTATGCAGGCAACCATTTTGTTGGTTATTTATTTATTGAGAAAATTGATTAGAAATTCTCAAAATTGGATTTCTTATAGGAATTTTTGTTATTTAGATAATAATCGTAAAACAACTATCTATCATTGATTTATTTGTTATTATTAATTAGTTTCGAAGGCTTTCAACAATTTTATTAATTTTTGTTTAGTGTCATTTATGGTTAGATAATTATAATTGGTTTCTTTATAATATTTAATTTTTTTTGTACAAATTATTTCGCCCACTTTTTTGCAATATATCCAGAATTCGTCACATTGGAAATTGGAAAATTTTAACAACAGGTGTCGATCAATATCTCCATTATTATTAGATATTTTCAATAGTTTATCGAAATTATTTTTGATTAGATTTGCATATTTGATGTTATTCTACAATAAATTGCCTTTTCTAGTGTCAGATTATGGACAATTAAATTAAATGATTAATTGTCCATTTATTCGACTCAATCATCGTTTTAAAGCATCGCTTTCTGGTTGGTTACGATTAGAAATATTCGGCTTGATACAATCAAGTGACTTAAAATTGCTAATCAATTTATTATTGTGATTGTATAGTAGGCGCAACGACCCAGAAGGTTGGCTTTAAACTGACAACAAAAGCCATAGAAGACCTGTTATAGTAATTAATGTATCAAGGGCGTTATGAGACAAATAACGTGAGTATTGACAGTGTACGGCCCGAGGGCGTTATGCCCATAACGTCCGTGGTGCATTCATAAGTAAAAGAAGCAATTTAACTTAATTTTTGTGTTTTTTTCTAAATTTTTTCTTTGACATCTGAAAATTTGAAGTTATGATCACATTTTTAATGACAGCAAAAAAGTTGTTTATCATAGCAGCGCGCCTTAACAGCGGACTATTATTTTTCATAACGCCATCGCAACGCTCGACGTTAAGTAAACAATTATTATTTGCTTATTAATGTGGTCTGAAAAACGCTATTGAAATTGGTTCTGTTCAATAAAGATCTGGTATTTTGCTGTTCCTACCGGTTGCATCAGTATGAACACACCTCAGTGACGTTTACCACAATTTTAAGTAAACATCAAAACAATAATTATTAGGAAATAGTTTTGTTACGTTTCACTTGTCTTTAGAATAACAATTGACGTAAACTCTTTGACAAATATGATGTTGTTGGATTGAGAAATTATGAAGTTTTGTTATTAGCTTTTACAAGAAGTAAATATTCATTTTTGTTGAGTTATGAAATTTGTTTTTCCTTGTGTTTAATAATAAAAAATTAGTCTGTTGCCTCGAGTAAAATAGTAAAGCTTGTGTATAAACATGGATATATTAACATATCAAAATTTGTCATTAATTCGACGTTGAAAAGTAAATGAAAATATATTAGGATAGGTAATTTAAGTAGAACCTGCAAGCTAGACGACTGGGTAATTTTCTAGCTAAACAGACCAGTTTGCGTGTTGTTTCAACCGACAAACTAAACATGAATATCGTTTACCTTACCGTTCTTATAGAATTTAAGATTGTCTCTTATATGAGGACGAAATTCCAACAATTATTCACTCAGACATATGCTTATTGGAACAATAATTAATCACTGGGATTACATAATTTTTTCTGAATCATCATCTAGCGGAATATCCTACGCGTCTATGCAGTTTTATAGAAGGATTTTCCTAAATTCTGATTATCTGCGATTGTCAAATTATTTTCCAGTGAAAGATCGGTTAGAGGAGTGCCGTGTTGTAAGAGGATATTTTATTACACAATTGACACGCCTACACGACGTGTTAAATAATCCGATTTGGTACAGAGGGAAACAAATTACACATTAAGAAGCTAAATCCTCACTAATGTCCCGGTCTAAATTAAATATTATTGCTAGAGCTAACTACTCTGTTCAAATGGATTCAGTTTCTGGAATAGTACGGAAATCGTGCTATAAAAATACCGTGTAGCGTTATTCCTATAATGCTAGTAATATTCAGCAAAAATATTTTATATGAGTTATATTTTCTAAGTAAGTAGATATATTAACAAAACAACAAAAATACTGTTATAAATCTAATTTGCATTCGCTTATTTAACCATACTGTTGTGGAATAGCAATAACAAAATCGTTGCCGTGTTTCGCGAAGTTTCTATAACTTTTGTGGCTCAGTTTTCTGCCAAATCAAATTCAATTTAGCTCACATATCATTTTCTGACGCAGCGCAGCTTTTGTTTACTTTTATATTGAAATCCTAATGCTAATTACTAAGTAAATTTTAGATTTTATGCTTCATTTATTTTCAATTATTTTGAATTAAGGCTAAAGTAGTTTACAGTGACAAATCTTTGAAAGCTAACTAAATTTCGGATACTTAGCCATGACTGTGTAATGAGAAACTTGTATTTGTAATCTTGAAAACCGAGAAAATCTCGAACTAAACCTGTTAGTGTCGAATGTTCGAGTTGAAGAGCTTGTAAACTAGCGAAATGGCGGCAAATTGTTCTAATGCTATTCCTGTGGTTCTGTTATGAGCCGTTTCATGTTACTTTGTTCGTCTGAAGGCGTGGCTTCGAATTGGTAGCGTTTGGTGTGAGGGAGAGAAACGAGGCGGGATGATTATGAAGATGAGAGAGACAGAGTGTAGCGAGCCGGGATATCAATCAATCAAACAGGTGAGCTGTCGATATTGTGCTCAAAAAAAAGCTACAACTCCCTGCATCTGCGGAGGAGAGAGTGAAAAGAAATTTGGTCAAGTTTAATAAGAAACTGATTATACTGGAAATGTTGCCAAATTACTGGGTCATTTTCAAACCAGACGTCTTAACGGTTAAGTTGACAGATAGAGTACCAAATTGGTGCTTCTTTGAGCTAGATTCAAATCAAGTACTGAGTAATTTGCAAACCAAAGCCAATGATCTCGGTTTCCTATCAAATGCGGCTCAAAATCGGTTGCTGAAGCGGCAAAAACAAAGTCTGTAAGGTAAATTAATTGCCAATAAATGATTCATTCCTGTTAAAATCGTTGCACTATTGCTATTTTATATCATCTTGACTGCTTTTTCTCTGCTTTAATAACCCTATTCCGTTACTTTGACTATTAAAGATTAAATATAGACTTGGGTACGTTAGCATAGATAGAAAAATTCGTGATTAATTTGACGTTGAAATATAAATTGAAAAATAAACTCAATAATTATGTGGAAATTTTTTTAATAAATAAATTTAGATGATTTATATTTTTAAACATGTAAAATGATTTCGTTGAGTAATTGTTGACAAAAAATAACGCAAAATTAATTGCACTTTTTCGAGAGAAAAAAAACTACAGTTTTTTTTTTGTCTATCAAAAAAATTAAATAAATAATTAGTAATAATTCCATACAAATTAGATATTAAATGTCATCATTAAAACAACAACATGGAAATAACAGTCTTTGATTAAGAGAGGCGGCTCGGAAAAAAAACAACAACGTGTTAAAAAATAGTTTTATAGCTCAAGATTATAGAGGGACGTGTACTCTTTATATTTTATGAATGAATAGCGATTTTGTTGGCAATTAAAAATTTTATGGGAAACTTTTCAATTACAGTCTACCGCTGATCAGCCGTTGGCCGTATTATTTAAATTATCAAGAAATTGTGGTATTTTTATATAATTTTTTTTTTAACAGATAGAGGTAGTGCAGTTGTTACGAAATGTCACGCGACTACAACTGATGACCATTGTCAACCTGACACCTGATAAATTAACTCTGTTATACATATACCCTATGCTCTTTATCTATATGATAAATAAAGAACCACTTGAATATTTGTCGAATAACGTAAGCTCTAAATAGAGATAGATATATATTGTAAATGGTTGGAAATGATTGATTAAACTCGAAAGATAGTCGTCTTATGGTTACAATTTTCGAGCAATAATCAATTCAATGAGAAACAATTAATGTGACAGTAGACATTGATAAAAAAAAACAACAAACAATTAGAAGAAAAAACGAAAGTTTTTCAGGCGTCGTGCCTCTGAAACACGACCGCGTGCTCTCGGTCGATATCCAGCCTGAAGCGTGTGCGTGTGTCCAATAGTTTGTAGGATACGTACACACATAAATCCCCCATTCATCGTCACAACCACCATTCATACGAATTTTAACCCCGAAAAAGACGAATAAAAATCCACACGGATTCCATGAGTCATTAGACACTCGACTTTTACTGTTTTTTTTCTTCTTCTTTCTGGTTCTGGCTTTAAAACCGCACAACTTTTATTAACTTTTCTATGTGAACTAAATTTAATATTTACTGTGTGGCCGCTGTTGGTGCCTTGAGTGTCCGCCAATCTGCCATAAAACGATTTTATTACTCAATAACACATCGACTGCTCCTCTTGATCGTCTGTAAAATGACCGGGTACTGTGTCTCGTCCAGTTTTTGGTGGATTTTTCATTTTTATCGACCTTAATTCTAGACGAATCGCCGGTATATGATTTGCAAAATTAGACTCGAGTATAGTAATTTGATGTCGTTCAAATATAGCCGACCGAAAATAAAAAAATCTAGAGGCTTATATTAATAGTGTAGATAGATGGGACTAACAAGTTGGATGGATGAATCTTGATTGTTTTCGCTGTGTAATTTACGGATCTGTTTTATTGCGGCCAACACTAAATTGTACCTTGATTGGGTTTAATCGGGCTCACCCCCCGACAAAAAAACGATATCTAGAATTTAAAATCTCGAAGGTTATTGTAGAATTTTTGTTTTGATTGAATCAAGATGCACCTGTCTGACGATTCTACAATATTGGAGTCTACAGTGTTTGTACAGCGGCGTTGGTAGTTTAACAGAGTTTATATTGACGTTGGTACATACAAAAGTCATTGGCGTCGCACCGCCACCCTCCTCCACCTCCACCTCTCAACTGCTACACATTTACTTGAAGTATCCCACTTTTGAGCTGTCCGTCTCCCGTCAGCGTCAGTGCCGCCGATCGATCAGTCTGTGGCTCAAAGCAATGCACGCTCAGGTCAAAAGACGTCTGCCCGGGCAGCAGCGACAACACCCCAACCAACCCCCTCTCACTGTGTGTGTGTGTTGGTTCTATTCCTGTTGTATTTACCCCTTGTTTCTGGACTTGACGGACGTCACACGACATTTCAATCTGCAATAACAGAGAGACGGATGGACGTTACTGCAACCAGCCAACGGACATATCTTTTGATGTTTTAATTAGTTTCATCCTCTTTGATGATGATGATGATCATCATCATCATCGAGGGGAAATTGAGTAAAAATCACGATGAGTGAATTAATTAAATATCAATCATCTTGTTTGTTTCCAAGATGTTGTTGTTTGTGCCGTTGGTACCGCTACTGCAATGGCGCGACTCAGCGATAACTGAATTTTTGCATTTCTTGCTAAACAAAGATCGGAATATGTTTGGAACGGTTTTATTTATTTTTTTTGTGTGTGTGAGTAAGTGAGTGGGAAGATTGTTTCGACGACGATGAAATGGTACCATTATCGTCCACGTTCAGATTACATGTGATCCTTCACTCAACGAACTGCCAATTAACAACGTCTGTCGCCCAAAGACATTACTACACTGTCACATTGAGACCTGTTTTTGGTATTGGAATCCGGTATCGACATGGTAATGCACTAATGATCAATATGTGAGCATCACGGAAATTTCCAAAAACGATCATTTCGATTATCATTTGTTATTATAATTATTATTTTTAATATAATAAAACATAAAAGAAATAAATGGCAAATTTGATTTATGTTGTACATTATCAGTAATAGTGGGTAGTACTTATCATATAAAAATGATTGAAAAGTATACAATAATAATAACAAACATGTAATTGGAATGCCATTCAAAGAAAATTCATTACACTACACAGAATAATGTTGGAATTAATTATTCACGATTCAACTAAGTAGGTGGTAGTTGGATTAGATTTCTAGTACTGTCACTAACATTATAAAATAGTACTTGACTGTATTTAACAACTAGCTAAATTACATTTAGTATTCACCTGTTTTATTTGCTTATACGCTATTGTATTTGTGTCTGTGTGTGTGCGTTGAAGAGAAATCGTGGAAATGGAAATCTGTCCCTTGTGTTTTGATCAATTTCAATTTTGTCGGCCGATTACCGAAACTATTCGCACGCATTACTATTTTTGTTGTGATTTTTCTCGTTTTGGCCGTTATTTATATTGCCGCCCACCCGCAACAACTTAACCAAAATCGATTCAATTACCATAGATACAAACGCATAATCGGCGAGAGTTTCCCGGTTGTTTCGCTGGGATTTCCGTATGGTAATTAGGCTGCAATTATACGACATATGTCTCTATTATCAGGACAGTTGGACCTTGTAGTCTGTCTCAGGTGCGACTGATTTACGACAGACTGAACCCGGTTTGTCAAATGGGAGACTGATGGTGTGATGTTTGCATGTTTCCCCCAGATTGCTCAGTGGTGGTAAAAAAAATGTATGTATATTTTGGAGATCTTGCATATCAAGCGTATATTTCTGTCTTTGTCGGACGGATTGCGATCATCTCTATCCGTGGCAAATATACTGCATATTGAGGTATTAACATTTATCGAGTTCCGGGACTATCAGACCTTTCCTTCGCTCCACACGTAGGCTATTGCCTGACAGAGCGGCCTCATCACGACAAATTGCCCGTTGAATGCTTAGCGTGTGGTGTGAGGGGATTTTCTTGCGTAAAATCGAATACCTATTCTCTCTTAATAATAATAATATTAATAATAAAAATAATAGAAAATAGTTGATTTTATATGTATAGCTTTGTTTATTAAAGTGGAAAGTAATTTAGCTTCTTTTCGTCTACAGAGCGAATGCGAGATTTGCCGGTAACTGATATGCTTCATCCACAGATGAAGTACGTATAGTTGAGAGAAAAATGTCGTCTACCCTATAGCACAGCATTTTCTTTTCTAGAGTGAATTGAACGAAACAAAAATTAAAATAATAATAATAAAAGAAGAAAAAACAAGATTGAAAGACGTCTCTTTTGCCATATCGTCGCTCCAAAACGTCAAAAACTGCCTCTCATCTTCGTCTGTGTATATATATATACTCTGTGTATAATTAAAAATCATCCAACTAAAGAATACGTCAAGATCACGACAGCTCATTTATACTACAACGGAAGTTTGACGATAATTAGTTGGATTTTAATAATCCATGTCAGATGCTATTAATTATCGTTTTGGTCGGCACACGTCATTTGAGATAATGCCGTAGTTTACTTATTAATTTTTTCCCTATTAGATCGAAAAATAGATACACCTGATTGGTAATTATGTCGATTATGCTTTTTTTTGGTCGCTTTCGATTCATATTTACACGTGAAATTATTGTTGTTTGTACGTTGTTCGTAAAAAATTTTCTGCCCAATTAATTTCGTTACGATTCATGACCTTCACTTGCATATTTATAAGAAGACCGGATTCTAAACGGTAATATTAATGAAACACAACGTATAAAAGCGTAATAGCTACCATTTGACAAATTTCTGTATTAATTAGCGATTTTATGGTGTGTCGACGATGATTTAATTGGTAATGGCAATTTTTCTTGAAATTGTTAGTTCTAGTAGTCCACTTGTTATCCGTTTGACAGTAATTGAAGCAAAAACCGCAGTCCTCGACACGCAATCCAGATACGGAGCGACCAAACAATTTTATTTTGAGAACGTATCAGAACCTGTTTCGTTTGCCGCTACTGTACATTTCAACCAGTTTTATACGTGGCGAGCAGTCTATACTAATCCGAAATTAGCTTGACTATAGTTTCCGGTATTTCTGCTACCATCTTGATTGGATTTATTGGTCTGTCAATTTTTATTGTAATTTTGCGTCTGTAGGACGCTTAATTTTTTTTGGTGAAAGTTGGTTGTTTTTAATTATTCAAGTCATTCAGTGTAGCAATAAAAAATGCATTGAATTATGTTCTTGTACAGTTGAAATGGACATTTTTCATTTTTATTGGCTAATTTACATTTTACCAATATTATTAAAACGTTAATTAAATTCGGTGTTTTTTTTTCTTGATGGTTGAGTGCTTCGAAAAACGACTTTCTGTCAATTTAATTAAGTGGGTCAAGTTATTTCAAACTGACTATATTTAGGCACGAATTGTCAAGCTTCTGGAGATTCTAGTTATCCTGTTAATTATGGAAATTTGTGACATTTTGAGTAGGCGAAATAGCATAGAGATGTTTCGATTGGCTCTTCACTGAAGTGAAGAAATATCGTAAAAGTCTTAATTAGTCGCGCCACCAAAATACAGCAACTCTACTGTTGTAGTCCGATCTTCGGTATCCAAAATTTATTATTCTTCAGTAACGCTACAGAATTGTTTAGAATCACTGAAAGCCTAACAGTAAACGAACAATAAATGAATTTTTACAGCGATTTATTTTATGTTAATTTATATTTAGCGCCTGTTGAATTCAAGCAAATCTCGCCGAATTCATTGTTATATAACACCGTCCAATTATGTTTACAACAGCAAATAAAACTCTTGTGAGGTTAAAAAAACATTGTCTAAATTTTTATTAGCCAATTTAATTTGTTTATTGATGACTTTCTAAATAAAGTGCCCCTCAACAAATGTTTCCCCGTCAACATATTAGAGTGGGTCAAGTTATTCCAGGTGCGCTATATTAACGAGACTTGTCGCAAATCTGTAACATCATCATCGCAATGAGACTTTGTAATTGTCGTACTCAATGTCCTGGTGGAATGTGGCGCGCTTTATTGACTCATTGTTGGAAGTTCAAGGCGAGTTTCGATATTGTGGTGATTTAAAGAATCTGTCGACAACAGCACCAACAACATCGGCCAAAAGGAGCAACAACAACCAAAAAAAAACACTGACGTGAAATTAGCATGGACGGATTTACGGTTGACATTTTAAGGTGCAATTTATGTTGATACGTCAGCTATCGATTTTTACTAAACAATAAATAAATCGAATGACCAAAAAGTATAAAATACGATACTGTATAAAAACTGGTTAAACAGACAGGGCAGCAGGGACGGGCTAAATTGTATATATCGAGAAATTTATAATCTATTTAGTAGATTTTTTCCAAAGAAACTGACATGTTGAAACACTAGTCCCGAAATTGTATCAACTGGCCATAATTTATTAGGTTTGTGTGCGTCGGCGAAGATGTAAACAACCCCTTCGTCATGGCATGCGACTTGCCATCCAATTAATACGATTAGATTCGATTTTGTATTCGATCATCTCTAGTGGCTCTCGATTTTTATTACCACTTTCATCCGTTCGTATCCGCATCGTAACTGTAAGAAATTACGATGTGGTAACTGTCGAGTTATAGCTTATACGGCCCGAGTCCGGTGTCTTCGGGCGATTAAATAAAAAATGAGCAAATACACCGGAGCTTTACGATTTAGTATTGGAAATTGAAAATCATCATCAATACGTGTCTCGATTTGAAAAGCATTAACTTATTTATCTATCAATGAACATGTCAATGTTATTCTCTATTTTGCATGTAGCAAAATGTTCATAATAAAAGGATAGAAAGACACTAAACAATAAAGTCCTGTTGGATCGACAGGTTCGGTTTGTCGATAGTTTGAACGTCATTTATCGAACGTATTGTTGCGTTATTTTTAGAAAATCAAGATTTTTTCCACATTTCCTGCAGTGTCGGATGGATATTTCGAAAAATCACTGGTTATAGAACCGGTCTGTGAATATCTGGTAGCCATTAACAAGATGCTGCATAAATTCGACAATGTTCGATGATTGTAATCAATGCTAATCAATCAGTGTTCGTTTTTATTATTATTATTTCTGTGATAATCCATTGGAATTATGATATGATGGCAACATTTTTCGTAGCCACAATAATAAAATTTTATCGTAATAATAACATGATTATATATTGTAATTGTTTGTAATTTGTGATTATTTATTATTTTGGTACCGATATTATTGGATTATAATTCGCATATATAGTATTTTATATTATAATATAGATTTTCGAATTTTTTCGTCTCTGTCGCATATGTTAAAATTGGTAATCAATAGGATGCTGTTGAATTTCCATATAGTCGCATGAACAACAGTATCATGACGATTGATTGACGACAATGCGATTCATCATCCACGATTATGGCCAGAAAAATTGTTTAAGAAATATTGGCGTGTTGACCGATCGTTGGATTTATCGCAAAAATTGATTTCCTGACAACTTTCCCTGTGTTTACATATTTAATAATTATCGTCAACGGTATTGCTGAATTATCGAAAATTCTCCAGTAGTGGAAGATTTCTAAAGTTGGCCAATCCAGCCACTATCAAATAATTTATTGTTTGATTTCGGAATGTTTAATGTGCGACAGGACGCGACGGTGTCAATGTTTTGTAGGACATCTGTGTCATAATTCTGAATTTAGACGTGACTTATATGGCAGGGAAATCACACACAATACACGTTTTTAATTAATGGATCGATAGATTTATGACAATGATCAAATAGTCAAAATGATGATAGAGAAAGATGGAATTTTCTACATTAGTGCTATAAAAACGTTGGATATTCGCGATGACCTTTTGATCGACGTTTTTGTCGTATTATCAAACCGAAAAAAAACCCAACTCTCTATTATTTTATTTTCAGAATTTTTAACAATCGGCAAAAAACTTTCTCAACATATTCTCCACCCGTGAAACGTTTGATAAATGCATTGAAACTGTGAAATATGGCCATTGATTGCTAATTCTTTTAGCTTTGTTCCTGGCATGTCTAACAGTCGCAAATCTTCTCCACCGACAGCATCTTGAGTGATTTACGTCCGAAATACTAGGATCGAAACTCCCCTATTCGCTTCTCTCTTTTCTCTTAGTCGCCCCTCCCGAAAAAAAGTGTCATATCCGCAACATCTGTGAAATTTACCTGAACTCTTGAATTTTATCACCAATTGCATCAAATCTGGCTGAAAATACGTCGTACAGGGTTAAACGATTCCTTCCACATTCTTTTCAATTTCAAACGTTTTATGAAGGGGATTGTTTGATTTATTGCCTTTTTAATTCGTCTATTGTGTCGATCGTGTTGCGTTTTTAAACATACCTGAAGCGAATCGTGTAAAGTAGAGTGAGTCTGTAATTCTTGGACCGTTTGTTGTAGCACGCTCCATACGGAAACCCTCTTGGTGTATACATCGATACATCCCCGTCTTTTGTGTTGATTACAATAGAATTAAGTAAAATTTGTAGATTGCCAGTTGCACTCACTCTTTCAGGTGTTGAAATCGAGTCGGCCGGCGATCGTTCTAAAATTCAAATGAGAACTAAAATACGAATTTGTAACAAAAGGCACAATCAAACCAATTAAAATAAACGCAAAAAACCTCTCGAATAAGACTTGCACTGCTGATTTGCATAAATTTCACCGCGAACGATTCGACCGAAATAAATCATTGTCAAACCACACTGAAACACACCACACACTTTAATTGATTTTCACATTTTTCGATTTGTTAACAATCATAGGACCAGCCAGCGATCTATAGGTGAATTTTTCAGTCAATAGTTATCGATAAACAGAGATAGAATGGAAACGAA
The DNA here is from genome assembly GCA_021725515.1 of Epicauta chinensis. NCBI lineage: Eukaryota > Metazoa > Arthropoda > Insecta > Coleoptera > Meloidae > Epicauta > Epicauta chinensis. The sequence goes on along the minus strand of JAEDXX010000005.1, from coordinate 1,039,964 downwards.
CAACCTATTCCATGCCAAATCACAATGACTGACAGGAATCGAGATTTATTGCTCGTTTACTTTACTAATAATTCATTTTTCTTCTGACACAAATAGAACAAAGAACTTGGAACGGCCGGGTGCCTGTTTTGCACAAAACTTTCGCTATGGTTTCCAATTTCTATAACGGCATATAGGGGCGGTGTGGGGTGCACAGACTAGATGGAAAAAATAACGAAACGAACCGCCTGGAAATGGACACATAAATTGTACCAAAAACAATGTAAAGTGTTTAGGTTGTAGGTATATAGAATAGCAAAATATAATTGGTTTTGATTTTATTTTATTAACCACAACAAACTACATAGCAATTCACTTACAACTGTGTGTTGACAACTGATTAACAACTGACTATCGTTCTGGCATAGTCTGGAACTATAGACATGCTTATTCAGCATCCCTAACAGAAAGAAAAACAAATGATTTTCAATTAATAAATAATTAAATCGTTTTCACATAAAAGCCCTGTTTTGTTTATTTATTTGCGATTTTCATCATTTCAAACAATTATTTTATCGGAAAATAACAACAACAAATTACCTAATTAATAATTTCATCATTATTATGTTTTATATATGTTTGTGTGTATGTGTGTGTGTGTGTGGGTGTATGTATGTAAATGAAGAGTTTGTACGCTGATTTGGTCCGGTAATTACCAAGTTAGTTTGGATGTTTTGATCGACCACGCATAAAATTGCATTGTTTAAATTGTTACAATGCAACCGCCATTTGCACAATAGGCAAAGATTTTGCTGCTTATTGGTACATCAAATTTCATAGTTGGAATATCAAATAATTTATTTAATGTAGGTAAATAAATTACAAATTATTTCTATTTATTTATCTTTTTTTTGTTGGCGTTCCGCAAACTCACTGTGTTCAAAAGAAATGCAAAACATTTTGATATTCAAAAGGAAATAATTGAATACGTAATATAATTCTTAACATCATCAGAGACCGATTCTCTATTTTTCCTCTTTATGTGTGTATGTGTCATGTTTTGACATCTCGATAAATACGTAGGCTTCCATATTAAAGCATTTTTCACAAAAGCATATACGTTATTTGCTATTTTTGCTTTGATGCAATTTCTGATTTTAATTTGTGCTCGCCTTTACACCCTTCAGCGAAATAATCCACCCTGTACAAACCGAGAGTTGTACGAAAAAGTAAAATAAAAATATCAAGACTCAAAGTCTACACAACTACCCTAAGGACAATTCATTGATAACTAATTTTCTTGTGAACGAGACACGATGGAAAAAAGGCCAAATTGTTTGTTCAATTATTTTGAGTGTATTCTGTTTATAAACTGCGACGACTACCCTTAAAAGTGCCGGTCGTTGGCATGCATCACCCAGTTGACACCCGGTGCCCCATATATCACAGGGGACGGCTGTTTTACACCCCTCAACTACATATACACTCACTCTCTGTATACTGAGACTTATTTGCATAGAACGACACAGAAGGCTCTCTCTTCTTATTCTTTTCGTTTCACTAAAAGAGATTTATTGCGCGAATAATGCGGCAAACAGTCGCCAGTATAAAAGGCTCTGTTGTCGTAATAGAAGGAACGTTCAACAAATCACTCAAAACAAAAAAAAAAACGGGAAAAAATTGAAATTTGACAATAGCAAAATTCACACTGGTTTTTCTAACGATTCCTGTTTAATAAGATTGAAATTTCATTCCGTAACTGAAACTACACAGTGCAAGCCACCTGTTGCGTAAATACGTAACATGATCATTATTGCTGTTGTGTGGTGGTAGTATTGATGGATGCTGAATTTCGGCCAGAACTTGCAAGAAAAATTGGGGAATTTTCAATTTAGCCCGTGATTTATCTATTTTTCTGTTGTTCGATACGTTACAAAAGAGTTGTACGACATCCATCACTCATGCATTTTGCACCAACTGCACATTGTGCAATTTTATCACTGTCAGAACGTGAATATTCGCCGGTTGTTCTTTTTTTGGTGTATCGAGGGGGTGTTGAAGGATTGGTGTGTCCGAAAAAATGATTTATTAAAAATAGGCACGGAATCCGTGCATTTATTGGATAATTGTGAGAGAATAGGGATGTGTTTTATAATTAAATTCGCATTAAGGATAATTGTGAATTGACAACTAAACATTTCTACAACGTACACACATACATAAGGGAACAGATGGTTCGTTTGCTTGGATGGTTTGTGATCTATTCAAGCGCAAACTACAAAGATGAAAGTGAGATCTTCAGACAATATTAATCAGAACGATCTCGGGGTCCCTCGAGTTTGTTTATTGTGTGAATAACGAGACGAGCAATCATAATAGTATAGGCATTACATGGGAGATTAGTAAAAATGATAACTACAACAAGGGGGCGAATCTGTGGCCGTTCAAATTCCCTTTGGAAAAATCGATCGTAATTGTCGTATTAATTAGAGAAAAGTTTTTGTTTTAACAATTTTGTTTGGCGTTTATTTCAAAAAACAACAAATATATAGACGAACTTTCCCAAATGCTATTTGACTAATGGAGTGTCGTAATGAGTGTACAGCATTTTTCAATCAATGTCGTAAATAAAATATATCGCTATCAGCCAGCGATGGCCACGTCAACATATTTATCATGACCAATAATCTGCATGAATCACGATTGACGGTCAATCATTTGTAATACGGTCCTAGTGAATTTATCGAGTCGCTTGTACTGTTGTTGTGTTAATCTGTATTTGAGGAATACAACGAAAAAAAAAATCGACAAAAATTCCCTCGATTATGTCAACAGATTTTTGTAATTTTTCTCGTAAAATATTAATTAACCAATAATCACTTTTACAACTCAATCTATAGACATTATTTTATAATCTTTACACATTTTCTAATAATTAATTATTAATTTATTAAAATTTCAATATTTGTTTTCGTATAGAGTCATCAAAGTCAATTAAAATCGATTTTCTCCTCTCTACCGTCCTGCTGTTGTGCGAGAGAGAATAGCGGCGACGGCGAAAAATAGTGAAAGATTTGAAGATGTCACGGCCGACTAATTCCATCAATTTTACCGACAGATGGTCTCATTATTTTCAAACAGTACAGTATTGTTTCGAAATTTATTATCCACTTTCATAATTAGAAGTTTAAATATCACAGACGGACAGAGTATCACATAAATTGCACGCCGCACAACCGGCTCTAATAACTTTATACAGTGATGGCATTCTATCTAAGCGCTACCCACTATTGTACGATATGCTGACATATGCAGATGCCTAAATCCATTGCATGATATGCGGAATTTGCCTATTGTTAGATGTGTTGAAATGGTAGTCGATTAAAAAAAATCTGGAAAACGGTTGACCCTGCAGGCCATCCCTGGAACTTCCCGCTAAGTTTGTTGAACAATGATTTGTTAAAGATATTTAAAGAAGTGAAACTTCTTAGGTTAGAGATGAAGTTCATTTTTAGGATTAGGATATGGTTATGTGGCATTCAATTAATGAATTATTTTCTGTCTGTGGTTGCCTGTAGGCTCGTTTTTTTCTGCGGTTCTCTTTTATTATTTATTTCCAAACAATATGCATACATACAGTTGCGATCAAAAAAATTTTGGACGGCGTTTTTTTTGACGTTTAAAAATGTTTAATTTGGGGCAAGCATTACTGTTATTATTAACCAAAGATTATAGATATCTATATATATTTACTCTATGTAATTGACGTTTTAAATGTCAAAATTAATGACTTTTGAAGTGAAACTTCTTTAGCCGCTCTTGGGTGTAAATATTTTCCAATGTATTTTCCCTATGTAACGAAAATGTGTGACCCCGTGAGGGGAAACACTTCCCCTCTAACGGATAGCTGAGAGGGAAGAGTGGGGCTGTTCCCAATACCTTCGGTTATACTCTGTCAGTTCTGCCAACTGTATAAAATAACCACTAGGGTCTAGATTTGGTGTCATTGATCAATGTACAGCGCCTTTTGGAACGGAACTAAAATTTCAAGGGTTAATGCCGAAAAATACAACTGCAGAACAAAAACGAGCCTTCAGACAACGAAAGAAAGAAAAATAAACCTAGAAAAACATGAGCTTCGTCTCTAACCTATGAACTTTCACTTCTAACGCGCGTCGTTCCACGCACTTTCAATTTTTTTTTGAATATAAAATATTAAAGGCTGCCCTACACTAACCGACAATTAGATGTCCTTGACGTCCGATTTTTTTTTATTGCAACTGTATATAATTTGACGCCATTAATTAATTTATAAAAACAAAAATCATTAATCGCGGTAGGCCAGGAAATTTTAGTTTCCTTCCAGAGAACACTGTACATCGATCAATGATACCAACTTTAGACCCTAGTGTTTATTTTTCACAGTTGGCAGAACTGACAGATAGAGTAGAAGCGACGCTATGGTAACGGTTTCCTCTCACGGGGCATCGCATTTTCCTTACGCTTTGAAAAAATTTACTACCCTACTTCAAAAACACTTTTTTCGAAATTTATTAACTATGATATTTCACGAACGACTGAATCGATTTGGATGTTCAAACGACATTTGACGTCATTTTTTAAGGTTAAGAGCTGATTAGGTTATGGAATCGATCGGTATAGCAGCTAAAAAGTTATTTTGAAAAAACATGATTTCAAGAACTTTTTTTTTCGACTTTTTTGGAATTTCTCAAAATCTACCAGGCCGAATCGGTTGAAATTTTCAGGGAATCTAAGTGCAGTGGAATCCTTTCGAATGCCGTCAACCTATCGATCAAGCCGTTCAAAAGTTATATGAGGGTTAAATACACACACATTCAGACATACAGACACCACCATGAAAATAGTCAGAATAGCTTCCTAGGGCCTCAAAACGTGGAGATCCGATGAAAACTCGATTTTCGAAAATCGGGGTGAAACCAATAACTTCCCTATTTTTGAAAATTTTCAATTTTCTTGGCGGGAAGTTTAAAAAACGACCTGCCAAGCTGCCTACAATGCCGTCCGCGTCGTGTGGTAGTATGTATATCTCTAATAACTTTATACAGTGATGACATTTTACCTAAGCGTATCGAGGGAATAAATAATCTTTCATTTATTTAGGAAGCCGACACTGTATAATTCTCTAAAGTAATAATAATATCATACTCAGTGAGCAATAATCGTCATTTGCGCGATAAAAGTCTTGAAATGGCTGTCAATAAAAAAAAAACGACCTACCAAGCCACCTACAATGCCTTTCGCGCACTTTATACAGTGACGGTAGTTCATCTAAGCGTACCGGGGAGTAACTGTGCCAATCGAGTGAAAGAAAGAATCATTAATTAATCTTCCATTGTTTATTTAAAAAGCCAACACTGTATAATTCTCCAAGGATCATCCTGTATATTGAATACCTCAGACCCAGTGAGCGATGTCCGTCATTTGCGCCTTGCTAGAAGTGTTGAAATGCCAGTCGATTAAAAAAAAAACGACCAACCAAGCCACTTACAATGCCGTCCGCGTCCGGTAGCAGTGTAGCTTTTCTAAACCATTTTCAACAAAGTTGATCGTTCACCTTTTGCCCTTGTGTTAGTCAACTTCTATATGTACATACATATACATGTATAAATGTGTGAGTGTGTGTGACTCATATGATGGTGATTGAATGACTTGATGGATATCTGCCATTAGCAGTGACAGTTTTAAGACCCACGGTGGCTAAGTTGTTCGTTCCCTCTCCGACCCTCTGTCCTCACCCGCGTTCACTAACCGTCATTGTTGAACCAGTTTCGTATTTGCCGCACCCACACACATCTGTCCCATCAAATAAACCATCAGACCAACTGTTTCGACTATATTTTTTGTTACTAATACAGTGTGCAGTTGTAATGTAAATGATTAGAATTGAACCAATGACTGTGCAAATATGTAAATGAATACCGTGCGACTTCCGTCTAGATTTTTTTTTGCGTTCTTCTGCGTTAAATTGCAACTTGAATCTGGTACGAAAGGAAGGAAATGTGTGATTGCTGCTACTGTGCTGTTGGTCTAAAACAAAACTTTTCTCTATTATAGGAAACTCAGTCCGAATGACAACTATGTCAAGGAACATTATTACAGTAACACCATCTCCTGTCTGTTATCTTGGTGACATCTCGTAAGACAGTGAGACGGTGCGGTAGAGTTGGGGAGGGGAAAAAATGGAAGATTCGAGTGATAAGAACCGACAACTGACACAGTTGTCATCACTTGAATTTTCCACCAATTTCTATAGATTTTTTTTTTGTCGAATACATAGTTTTATTGATACGATTATTATAGTGATGAAGACGCCGACGTCGACGTCTATCATTTAAACAATGCATAAGTTGGCGAATGAATGATCGATCTTGAAGCACGTGATCCATCTTGTCAGAAACACTACCTTGGTCATATCAGTCACTGTCCGAATGTCAGTCGTCTTTTCGTTGCTATATTTAGTTCGGGTTGTTATTCAACCAACTCATCTCTGTCTTGTCTTCATCATGGCCATAATCGATTAGGACGATGATTATAATGATGATGATGATGATGATGATGGACAAGACTTGTGTGTGTGTTTTTTTCTTGTATTGGTTTCAACATGATTACAATTCAAATCAATGCGGTTTTATTTGATAGAAAAAGTTTCTAACAAAAACCAGGTTGCTTAAAGGATAAATTGCACCTTCTTTGGACGGCCGTTGCGGTAATATCCTTAAAAGCCCCGCAACGTTATGAGTGATGGCATTTCTCTGTTCGTTGATGTTGCCCAAACGACATTGAGTGGCCAGTGTCCGAATGATGGATTGGTGAGAGCGTCCAGATCGAGTGCAGGGCGCCGATGAAATATCGTTGCCATTTGCGTACCGTTTTCTTTCGCCTACAACTTTTCTATTATTTTATTTCAATTAATTGTAGATTCGATTGTGTTTTTGACACATTCCAAATTCAAAGATGTGCGGTTGTTGTGTGTGTGTGTATTATTAAAATGTTCAAAGAACGCGACTATATAGGTATATATTGATATGATGAAGCCGTCAGGTTTATATACACATGCTGTTGTTGCTTCTCTCTATATACATATACAGAGAAAGAGAGTGTGTGTTATACTATATAACAACAACAAAGACTTCGCCTCCGGTTAGTTTTGGTTATTTTTGACCTGTCATTAATAAATTGGGGTGGATTAAACATTTACAAGAGACGCAGCGGAATGATCCACGTTTGATGCCTCGAGGGTGACTATCTGCTCGAGATGTGGATCTCTCTATCTCTATCTATCTGTAGCTACACGTAATGAATCCTGTATTGGTCGCTAATAATTGCACAGACTTTAACAATTATAATTGATTTTCAAAGAACATTCCGCAATTGCGAAAGAACACCATCATTGTCGAGTGAGACTGGCTCTGAAGTCCATTATGGATCAGTTGACGATACTATCCTGTAGCTATTATTGTTATTATTATCGATGTTGACAGTGGCCTGTCGGATGGGACAGGAACGTATTTGGAAAAATCACCACCAAAGTGGAGAATTTCATCACACCCGTAAACACGCTAATTGATGATTTGTTTAAGAGTTGATTGTTTGTTTATTAATTCGTCTAGTTTCTGTTATCGTTTGTGGATAAGTTATGGGTACGGTCCTGTTGCGCGGATTCTTTTCAAGTAAAATAGGAACCATTTGTTGTTGACAGGCTGTATTGAAGTAGTCATGTCCAGTTGGAAAGTCTCTTCTTACACTCCAATAATTATACCGAATTTTGTCGTATAAGAATCACGACATCATGTCTAGAAAGATTGTCAGATGATCATTATTATATCAGAAAATTAGCTATTTTCTATGTAAATATTATATTCATCTCTCTCTCACTCGCTCTTTCTGCAATAGATATCGAAACTGAATAGGAGATAGAATTGGATGTGATAGAACGTTGACTTTAACTGTTTCCCATTTTTATTTATTGATTACAGTAAATGGAGAGGCTTTCAGCGTGTAATGGTTTAATCGATACACTCGTGGTTCTGTTAAGCTGTTTAATTAAACAGACACCGAGCACAACACGGCACTCGCTTATTCACCACCTGCAAATGATGAAGCCTTTGTAATTTAATCTCTGGATACACGGCCAAAACAGTATACGAAAAAAAAAACAATGACCACAGTCGATGATCATTTTTAACCCACATGTTTAGCAAGCGCCCGTTTTTTTTTCGTATTTCGTGTTTTTTCAATTCAAGAGTCTCAACTATTGTTTTGACAATTGTTGATTTAATATCGAATGTATTGCGGAAGATTTTTTTTTGGCAAACGCTATTTGACTGATTATCAACTCGTAACAAACATTGTAGCCGAGCTAATAAATGTCTTGGCTTTGTCTATATTTGTGTTGGTTGTATTGGAACAACATCAGAAACTAATTTATAAGACGGAATTTCTTTAAAAAATATTTTTAACCGTTTTGTTGATCTTTCGAGTCGCTCGATCGCACGTCACCTTCTCCCAATTATCATCTAGGTGTAAACTGTCGTTAAAATCGTTTATTTACTTTGATCTATTGACGACAAAAGGCCAACAATTTCAATCTGATCAAGGTTGTTCCTGTTCTGGGTGTGTCAATTGAAATTTTCCTATTATTGTAATTATCGTTCGTATTGTAGGAAAAAACAAAAAAAAACCGAAACGTAGAATCGAATTGGAATCGGATCGGGTGGTATTGGTGGCCGCCCAAGTATAGTGGATTGTTGTGTGCATATTGAAACAAAGGCTGTATTTGAGAATCCATCAAATAATAATAATAAAGCGAGCTATAAAGCATTTTCCAATTATTGTATTGAATCGTATTGGATATGGTGTTCATAAATCATAACAGGTCATATTTCTCGTATGGACAGGTGGTTTGGAGGAGGATAATTCTGCTCAACGGTTTTGTGTATATACCTCCACTACGTGTATGTTTCATAATGTGACGTCTAGTCATCCAGAAACATGCAAAAACAACTGAAAATAAAAGATAATCGAGCGAACCAACAAAAAAATACCAACAACAACCATACTTTTAGCATATTATTCTTCCAAACTTTTCTATTTCTTGGGCTTATATCGAACGAGTTTCCATTTACCTGGCGTGACAGCCAAGGGCAGCCTGTCACTGTTTAGATGGATGGTTCTGCACAACCATTATGATGGACAATCTATCAATCAAGCCAGTCGCTCAGTCATGACGGTTGACGTCCACCAGGATATGTTCTAAATATATCTACACACACAGACACACACACACAAATTTATGATGTAGATAGAAATTCAAGCTACAATACAGAAAAATTCAGACGCAATAGAAACGAAAAAACGATGATTCGATGCAAATCATTGATTATTGAAGATCTATCAATCCTGTCTTTATTTAATCGGTCACGGTTGGCGTCCTCGCCCTGGGTCGTTCTTGTTGTTGTTGGTTGGTTGGCTGTTGTTGTTGTTGTTGTTGTCTTTGGTATTAACTTGATCAGTGTCGGTCTTTCAGATGTTAATAAAAGCGAATGACATCGTCAAAAGCACACACCACTATGTATCCAGACATTGGTGATTTGTGATTGTCGAATGATTTCGATTACTGATGTATGATGACTTGGCATTAAATCTCTTTGAATTGTTCCAACATCTGTCTATAATCTCGAACTATGATGATGATAGTGGCCGTTTTTGTTATTATCATCATTTGCTATTACTATTATTATCATCATCATTATTATTATTATATTGGGATTAATTCGAATCGAAAATACGAAATTAGTTAAAATGAGTAGTGTAATGATAACGTAACAAGGCTGTCCATCATTGTTTTGTATTTAAATAAACTGTCCAACCCAGAGAACTATGACGGACCTCGTGTGTGTCGTAAACAATTATTTATTGCGCACCTTGTATGGCCGGCATGTCCTGCTGAATATTTATAGTATTTAATTATTAATTACTATGACAGTTGGGTATTGTCCATTGGGTATGGACTGGGCGATAATCGGGCACACAAAATTCCAAATTATAATGTGATCCAAAAACAAACAGCTAATTATTTAATGTCTATTCTTTCCCATCCGTTAATATCAGATAAAATTAGTTGATGAAAATTTTGTAGGTCTATTGTCATTTTGAAATTCCTTAAACGAGTGCCAAGAATTAAAATTGTTCGCCGACGATTATTTGTTAATCTAATTTACTATTGTAATAATAATTTGTCGTGCCCAACAACAATAATAGAAGAGGAGGATAGATTGAGGAAAATAGCAGTGGGCGAGCGCTATTGCAATAGTCCTACCCCCATGTGTTGTTGTTGTTGTTGAGATGAGAGTATCCCGGGCTATTTCCACAGTAATTGCCCCATTCGGATGCTGATACTCTCCAATACACGTATTGGTGTTCCATCTAAACGGCTTCCCTCCACACTCACAACGTCTTCTATATTTGTTTAGGATTACCGTTTCTTGTTTATGCATCTATATTTCGTGTGTCTTTTATTTTTCTAAAAGTATCATTACCATCAGGTGGACTAGATTGTGGTATCTGTTCAATTTTATCGTTTGTTTTTTTTTTGAACAATATTGAAATAAGAGAAACGTTTAGAAAGATATCGGCCGTCAATGGAGTGTATTTAAACATCAATCAATGTCGATCAAGCAGAGGTGGCCTGATGTCCGCCACCACCGCCGCCGTCGACGTTTATTATTAACATTGCGTGCAAATCAATCACATTTAATCGAAATATCCAAAATATACCTTGATGGATTTATTCGACCGCCCCCCAATCAATCGATTTGGAAAATTATTAGTGTCCGTGTGTAATGTTCCTCAACCGAATCGAGTCAAGAATGACGGTTCTCATGTTAAATGGGGTACATAGTATTATTTGGTAGAAGCAATCTCCACATAGTAACATTATTATGTGAAATCGAGCTTTATATAGTGTTATGTAGTCCCATTTCCACTGAAATACAATGCACTGTTTTATAATGAAGAGTAGAAAAGCACATTCAAGCATTTCAAGTGGCCGGCTCTTGTGCACTGTAAAACTGAACGAGATGGGCTTCAATAAGACAAAGTGCTAACTCTGCACTAGTATACTATTGTTGGAACGTTCGCAAAGGGGTGGCCGGTCCCTACCTTTAACCCTAGCCGATAGAGAGGGGAAAAAATACTTCAATATAATAAACAACAACAATCGTTTTATTTAATCAACAATTTCGAACAGAGACGGTTATATATATCTATAACGGTATCTCTTTGTCGCATCCCATGTCTGTCTCCTATGTGATTTTAGTATTTATTGTCTTCCGGACGCGTCCAGATTCGGGAATAAATCCAGAACGTGTGTGATGGTTTTTGCGTTTACCATCGAGAGAACGAGTGAATTATTGGATCGCTCTCGTGTGACCACGTCCCGGAATCGACACCGTCATTCGATAATTTCGCTTTGTTTCATTACTGATTTACGATGATGGACTTGAAATGATCGATGGATAAAAGGGCATGTTTTACATAAACCACCCCCTTAAATCATATTCATAAAAGAACAACTATCGGGTTTTTGACATTTAAGTGCTATTGTTGATATGTAGTATAATATATAATTTTTTTTGTTTTGTTTGCAATTTTGATACCGTATAATTGGCGTAGTTCAATTAAATATCGTATTGGAAGCTTCAAATTGGTAATACGAGTCGTTGTCGATTTCAAGTTGAGTTTGCTGTGTTATTGCACGATTTCTTGTGAATATTAGCGTGACCAATAACATGTCTTTGCTATGTGAATATTTTGAATTATGTACCATTTAACCAGCTTTATATTGAAGGGTGAAATTTCTCTATTGTACCAACGTATAATAAATAAATCGATTTTTTCACGCTACCTACTGATTGTCAACGAATCAAATTAACAATCATTTGAAATTTCTCGAATTGTGCTACTGTACAATTCTTTCAATTTTGCCGTATTTACGATACCTTCCGAGGGGGGTATCGCTGCCGCCTTCGCGTCATTCGCCACCGTCCCCCGCTACAATGTCGTCGTCGTCGTCGTAGTCGTCGTGTAACCCTGCTGTCCTGATTTATGTGATTCCGGAATCATGGTTCTCGTCGTGGCGCATACAGCGCGGATATTTATTTTATACATCTGTTCCCCTTGACATAATGTCCCTCTATATATCGCGTGCATGCTTTTAGAGTGAAGGCTGTTAAAGAAAAGGATGGACGTGGGGCGTCGCGACGTACTCACAACAAAGACAGATAGATATGGGCCGATGGATGGATCATGTCTAGGGTGGTAGGAGTAGCCATTGAGAAAAGATCTACGAGTATGAGTTGTACTGACTCCACACACACACACACTTATACATGCAACAATATAACAGATATATACATAGAAAAGCAGTCTTTTCGAAAGAGTCGCCACTTTGACCCCATCACTTGCCATATTGGCAACATTTTCCACAATTATTAGCGTAGAGTAAATAGAAAAGTTTACCCATAAAATTGTACGATTTCTGATGATATTCCACCCCTCGTGTATGTGAGATTCCAGTTTGGGATTAATGTTATAATGAATTAGTAGGATTGTAGCTGTCATCGGCTTCATGTCGAAATTCCATCAATACTCACACACACATATAGAGAAATACATTAATACCACCACCACAGCCCCCCGGTAAAGGTGGATGTTGTAGTAGTGAAGACCTAAGCATCACGTGATATTGACTTAGGGCTTATATTTATGGGCAATTCTGTGTCGTTTCATGGGGTACCAATATTGGTTTGATAACCGCTTGGCTATAAATCAAATTAATGTCCCATTATTGCAATGTCGGCGAAAATGGCAGCCAGTGGAGGCCTCCATTGGGGTGTTCATGCTCTGTACATATAATGTATATACAACTTTATATATACATTATTTTAAAGCGCACTATTTTTACATATTTACTCCTAATATTATCAACTTTCCATAAAATTCGAGCTTGATTTATAATCGTCGTAATAATGATAACAACAAAACGGTGACATTTCGATGGAACGTCTCGTAGCATCCCGACAAAAACAATTTATTGTAGCAACTTTTGTATTTTTCCTCTTAAATCTACTGCAATGTGGGCCGATGATGGCGTTAATCGCCCACACATTCAACTTATAATCGATGATACCACTAGATTTGCTAGTCAAAAATATATGCGAATTTGTCCAGATGGTGACCATCAAAAGCCATCTCGTATTGTCAATGTCCAGGGGGGTGTGGAATGCCCCAATAGAACGCTTTTCGATTTGTGCTCTGAAAGTGATCCGAGTTGTGGCAATAACGGCAAATTTTCGGATACAATACGACTGATGAATCGCCGCCACCACCACCACCCCCCTGCGCGTTGAGTGATTTATGTCGGTCATAGTCGGTTCACGTGGCCCACACAATAACCCCCTGAAATCTTCAAAGATCCCCACACATGTCTAGCAATGGGCGAAAATCGAACGATTCTCGTTCGTTGTTAATTAGGAATTCGTGTCGTGCGATTAGTCGTTGTCAAAAATCTGGCTTTTATCACAAAATTTTTCGGGGTTTAATTGACACGTTTTTTGTTTTTTTTTTTGTGGTGTAAATAACTGGGCACATGTCTCGCAATTATCGCTATGATTAGGTCGAGATTAATCGGGTGTTATTAATAATTTTATTATTAGTTTGAAACAAAGGCGACGTGAGAGAGCGAGCCGCAAAAAATCTAATGTTTTCGTCGACACTTTAAAAGATTTCCTTCAACCGATGCTATTCTTGGTAACTTTCCTGTTGGATGTTTCTATCCACGTGTTAGCCATGAATCAATCAGACCAAACAACATTCTGAGTATCTTGATCAAAGCATCCAGGACTTGATTGACGGCCAACGTATGGGATGGCAGCCATCTTTTTGTATAAAATGCACACATACACACATACAAAAATATACGGATTTGGATCTGTCATATACATTAAATTATCTATATATATATTTATAAAACGATTTATTGCTTTGTGCTAAAAATCAACGGAATAATTGGAACTGAAATCATCAACACAAACAGACATGAAATATTAATTTTTATTTTAAGCAAAGCTCGAATTTTCGGTTGTTAAACTTTCAATATCAATTCTTTTACAAAAAAAAAATTACATAGAAGAAAACACCCCTCAGTTTTGATGATATTCATGAATTCGTTCGCGTTTGTGTTTGGCCAGAAATTTTAATCTCTACTCAATTAATACAGTCGCCCAGTCAACCACCGGTTGTTCACAATTTCCATATCATCTACAACACAACAACACTAAAACAATCCCTTTTTCTACAACATTATCATCATTGTTTTCGGCTATTCTATATAGGATCGGGCTCGTCAAACAGTAAGTTGATAAGTTGACAGGCGGTTTTATAAAGTCTGCAGAATACTACAGCGTCCATCACCGTCTCATCTCTGCCATCTTTATTCTAAGTGACAGCCAGAGTGACAGCTTTGTCCTGAAAACAGAGTGGAATTTTAATTCTGAAACCGTCTATCTCTAGCGTGTTGTTGTTGTTCGTTATAAGCGATTCATCAACTCGCTCCGGTCACGATTCGCGCCGATAATCGCGGAAATTAAAAACAATTCCGCAAAATAATCTCGAATCAATCCCAATTATTAATCGTAATTCCAGGTATTTATTTTCTTGTAATTTGTTTCAGGTAAGTTTCCGTTTCCTTTGTTGTTTTTTTGTTGTTCTTAAATGCAACAAGTCCAACAACATTTACATGCTCTTTAACGATAATAACAGAGAGAGAATGATGGTGCGAGTGGGAGAGATATGGTGAGTCAATTGGTTTTCCTGTATTTATAAATAAATTTAATTGAGAAATTTACGATTATTAATCACACACGATACTTGATTATTTGCAATTTCTCGAGAATGCCAACAAAAATTTCGTTTAGTTCGTTTCTTAATCCGAACGCAAGAAAAAAATTAATTAAAATTAATTTGAACATAAATTCGTTGTTATTATCCTGCAGGGAGTACTCAAGTCCTCTTTCCTCAATTATAAATCTATCTTTTTCTCTACATTATTATTTCTAACATATGTTAATCGTTGATTTTAATCATACGATTTTTGTTGTTATTTTCGTATCGAATATGATATATATAATTAATTAATCTTATATCTTTTTCTCACTTGTTATCAACGTATAATCGTTGTTTCCTTGTTGTTTTTGTTTATGTGTATTTATATATACATATATCTACACTATAATATAACTGTGGAACATAATTTGTATAAAATACGTTGTTGGAGACGTTTTAAATTCGTCTCTTCTACCTGTATAAGGATAATTACATTTGCATCTGTCAACGATAAACTAAGACCGGCTCTTCAACACACATAAGATATATTTTAACAATGAATATCTCCACTAATTCTGCCTTATTTTCGCCCTGTAACAAAAAACAGTTATAATATTCATTCTATCGGAGATCTCTAGCGCTTAACAGGTAGCTACCAGTTTATTGCATTTTGACTATAACTGTCAATAATTACCAAGCCAATGATGAATTGGAGCGTAATAATCGCCCTGTTCGGTAGAATTCTTGGCTTTAATGCCTCGCAGCTTCTTCCACAATTTGGCCGCAATTGCAATTGTTTTTCGTTACGGCTTGAGGCAACGTTTTAGCTTAAGCTTTTCTGCAACAAGCGCCCGTTTTATTGCAGAATTCTTCCGGGAATGCCTTCCAAATCACTTGTTGAGCTACTTCATTTACTAATTTCCCATTACTTTTCAATAATAAACCAGTTCTACGATTCTGTTTGTTGAAAGGAATTATTCCGTAATATTGCAACATTGTTGTTATTCGAACCGGTGTAATCCATCAAAACCAGTGGAATTCCACAAATTATGCACGTAATTTTCCATTGAATTAAGGAAATCGTAGGTGATTTATTTATCTAGAAAGATTAGTAACAGCATACGTGGCAAAGGCAGGTTTTGAAGCTACGAAATCGATGAGACAATGATTGAAGCTATTGGTACTAAAACAGTAGGTACTACTAATGGATTTCTCGTCTCTGCTGTGACATAAAGCTTAATTGGCCTAAAAGACAACCGTGAATATTTCAGGAGTATCGTTGGTGTACGTCATAAGTGCATGAATGTGTTAAAGTTTGATAAGTTAAAGTCTAGCTAAGCAGCAGGCACATGAATTTTATAGTCTGTGAGTTGCTATATTGGGCCTCATAGCTCTCGAATAAAAATAGCGTTCTAGTCTCAGAGCTCAAATGTAGATGAAATTTTGTGCCTCGAAGTTGGAATTTATCGCCTGGGAAACCGGCTTGGACCAATTCACCCTGCATTACCTCCTTTGGCACATCCAGAAATTGAGTTCCCTTGCCGATAAACTCCAAATTTTTGTTCTCTTACAATCTCGTTTTGCTAAAAGTCGTTTGTAAGGCTAGAAAAATTATACACCTTTGACCCTAGAATTACTCAGTAATCTTGTTTTTAATGTGAAGAAATCGAACGCTTGATACATAATGAAAAAAATGTTTTAATTAAGCATTTATCAAAATCTTAGTCTTCAGATCAAAGAGACATACTGGGACTTCCACAATAGTGGAGATCTGAGCTTTAACGCAAACATGCCTGCTGCGTAAAGTGTGATTTATCAATTACACTGTACTCTTCATCACTTTGATTAGATTTTTGGTTCGGTCACAGTCTTGCTATGAAGTGAAGCGATTTCCAGGAGTACAAAGATTTGATACGTTTGACTCTAGAATTACTCAGTAATGTAGTTTCTACAGAGAAGGACTCAAACACACGACATATAATGAAAAAATGCTTAAACGACATTAGCACTCGGACGCAAGGACCAGTTATCAAAAGCTTTCTCTTCAGATCAAAGAACAAGATCACTTGGGACCTATTGGGGCTTCCGCAGTTGTTGAGCGTTAACGCAAACTTACCTGTATTCTTCATCAATTTGACTGTGGAAATTTTCGAATTCTAAGGTTAGAAAGCGCTAACCTTTGATTTGTATTAGAATAATTATTGTCATGGTATTTCGTCGCGACATAATTAGTTGTGCAAAATTATGCCCAGACATAAGTGAAAGTCTTTATTGTTTTTTTTTGCATTCTCCTAGAAATGTTGAAACTTTCAAGTTTTTTCCATGTTGTCTATCAAGAAAGCAATAAAAATCATCATCATCAACAACACGATTTTTGTTGCTTTTACTGATGATTGATTAATCAGTTGTCAATGTTCGATTTTCTAAACAGTGAAATGTCGTGCCGTACAAGACATAAATTTATTCGCTTCCAATTTTTGTTCTCTCGTTTTGCTTTTTTTTTATTTCTCTCTACCCTTTCTATAATCCAATAGTGATTCGTAGTAATTGTTGTTTGAAGAGACAGAGAATTGGATGTGTTATCAAAAAATCATTAAGTTAATGGTAAAAAATTGTAATGACATTGACTGGCATGTGAACATTCTCATCTCAATCGTCCTAATTGATATAAATCATCCAATCAAACGGTCCAATCGTCTGATTTATGTTGTCTTTCACATAGATCGATTTAAATACAGTCTATTTACAAACTGGACTATTTGAATAAAAATGCCACCCTGTATCGATTAAAATGTTAATGAATTTTGTGGGAAATAACAGAGCGAAATTTATCGATAATTGAGATGTGTAGTAAGTCGTCTTTATGTGGTGCAATTAACTAGAGATAGAAAAAAACCAACGGGTATATAATAGAAGAAATGTTCGATTTATGATAGGTGAATAGTCTAGCAGTGGAATTGGATAATTTCCAGGTCATAATCGGTAATGCCTCCCATTATGGTGACGTTTTATTCATGATACCCGCAGCCCCCAATGTGGACGACAGATAAACGTGCCCACATATTACACTTACCTGTTTTACAATTAATTACTAATCTAGTTATCTAAATTATTCTTAAAGTTGACGAGACACGTAAACAACTTGGCTTATTGATTTGGATCAGCCGTTATCAATCTTTAGCAAAAAAAATAACTTTATTAAGTTATAGAATTGTTTGTAACAATTTTTGTATTACAATGAACTTTGGATTTGAATTGGAATTGTTCAAATTTAAACTTTTCTCGATTTGTATATATTTTGAAAGGTTCAAACTGCGGTGCTTTCTATGCAGAATTTGACGATGGAACTTTGCCAAGAATTACCGTTGATACGACTATGTATCACTTATTTATATTTCTTCGATAATTATGTGAGTTCCATACAAATATCGGCAAATTTCATTCAACTCCCATCGACTATTTCGTAAAAAAAAACAACCGAGTCTTTTTGTTTTTCTCCACTTCCAAAGGGTGAGGGTTAATGTTTGACGATTATAGGGGGACGCGAGGGCGTACAAACACAGTCTCATTTACTATACATTAAGCCGATATATTGTTCGTTCTTGCGAATATATTCCCTCACCGGCCGATTGTATCTCAGCTATCTGGGATCCTTCCAGCATACAGATCGCCTATTTCTGTTCAGAAGTCGGTTTTTTATGGGCACAGGTAATGTTGGGACGTGGGATATTGCACACAGTAGAAAACTACCGGAAAACGTTCACTAAAAAAAAAACACAAACGATTTATTTTCTGTATTAGAATTTTTTTGGTAAAAAAAATCAATCGGTGTTTTGCTCGATAATTGTATGATTCGGTGTTGTACCAGTATTTAATCCTGCTATATTCGTTACAATCCTGCTATCGTATGGTCAATCCGCGGTAAATCAGTCCTGTGGAAATAAAGCATTTGTGTTGATACAGATCGGGACATTGTTGTCTCATTCTCTTTTAGATTTGTGTGGATTATGGATTGTTGGATGTTCAAGTAAAATATAGCGAGAACTATGTTTTTATTATCGGATACAAATGTAAATTGTAACTGATCGAATTCAATATTGACTGTAGTTTAGGTTCAATTGATCGCGTCAAATGTACAAAGCGTCAGGAGTTAATCGACGTCCTATTTGATATGCATAAATCATTCAATCAAAACAGCAGTCAATATCTGTTCGTTTAAGGTCGATTACTGGGGGAAGGCAATTCTGAAAACAAAATTATATTTAAATAGAAAATCGATTTGAATCGATAAATTCTGTTATTACTTTACGTTCGTGTAAAGTTGGCCCAACTTTAATTAGGTGAAGATATTCACTCGGATGTGTCGCCAACAGGAGAAACATACGGTCCATAAACTACTCCACTATCCTGCTTCATTATTATAGTAATTCAAACAGCTAGACACTGCACTACTTTCAAGACTTGATACGATGATAAGAACAACATGGTTTTAGTTAGTAGTAGCGTTGAGTTGTGTAGTGGAGAAGTAGACGAAGAAGAAGAGGCGACACCGGCAAGACGCTGTTTGTCTCTGACAGTTTATCAGAGAAGACGCGGAGCATATATAACATCGGCAATCTGGAGGCGACGCGTCGCCATGAGTTCTGAATTCAAGCTGGTCTGTGAAGAGTAGTAGTGGTGGTGGTGGTTATAAAGAAAATGTTAGCGAGAAGGGTGAGTTTTAGAGAATGTTTCTGGGCCAGTTGTTTGGATTTTGCTTCTTCATACATTGAAAAACAGAGCGAGCGAGCGAGAGAGATAGTATAAGAGCTATGGCCACGTCTGCAACCTGTCCACATAAATCTGTCAAACGGCCGACACATGCACACTGCCTCCAACCGCCTCCGGATTGATGGTTGAACTTGGAGAAGTTTGTGATCTATCCGTTGCCAACTCAGTTATTTTATTGTACGATGGACAAATGGACGAAATATTGAAAATTCACTGGATTCTTCCCAATTTATAAACAATTTAATTAAATGTTTGAATATTTGATGAGTAGTTGTAGTAGTTGTAAACTAGTAAGACGACAACAACGCCGGCGACGACAACTATGAAATAAGACAATTGTAACGGCGGCGGCGGCGGTGGCGGTGGTACTAATGTCGTAACAAAGTGTAGACTTTAGTCGCTATTAAATTCTCGTAGCCACACACTGAGCTTGATAGTTCCAAAACAATAAAACTGATAAAATACTTAGCGACATTAGTGTCAGATTCGCATGGAATCCAACTTTCCTATATGTCATCCGATTTTTGTAGAGGCACTCGCATTGTTTGATTATAACTCGAGAATGGAATCTCCACAATATTCGGGACCCCCCTTAAAACTATCAATAATAAACTTTTGTAGTAAAAATGTCACTTCTAGAGTCTAAAAATACAGAGCGCACATGTTGCAATAACAACGAACGTACTCAATCCGAACCCAGCAGGATGTGTTTATGGGACATACGGGAATCAACTATGCCCCTGTTGCGATTCAACACAATTCGACCGATATTAGCCGGCTAATGCTCGACTGTTGATTAAAAAATAGCTGATTTTTTTTTATATATATTTTTTCGAGCTTGTTAAACCGACGACACGAAAAAAAACTCCTCGGATTACCTGCGGTTAGATGAGAGATGGTGGAGACGTTTCAAGGACACCCGTCAATTCTGAGTTGTTGCTCGCTCGTCACTTCAATCAAGTGAATTGCAGAATTGTAAAATGAGAGAACGAAGAGGAGAAAAAAAAGCACCGCCGCCACCACCACCTTCGCCATTATTAGTGTGATGAACTTTGCATGACCACCATCAACAACATTCTTTCGTTTGATTAAAAATATTTTTTCACCAGATTGTAACTTGTTGATTAATTTATTGTTGTTTGAATACAAAAACCGTCAATTTTATTGCAGATTCCAATCAGTTTTGTACAGATAGACGAAAAAAAAACGATTATTTTAAAGATTTTTTTTTTAAATAGCGACTAGAATTGTCTGAAGACAACTTAACTTTGTTATAGTCTGTCGGCATTTAAGCAACTTCAATAGCCTGTCAATATCGATTGAAAAGCGAACGTGAGTGAAGCGAAGAAACTCGAAAATCCGACATTTGTTTGATGTGACCATCAAAGCAACGACATGTTGTCAATAATAACAACAACGCGAAAAACGTATGCCACTAGAAATTTCTGATCTATTTTGCAACATCATCAATTTGATAATAAATCATTTGATGTTTGATTGACAGTGGTGGCCGGAATCGAGGGCCGTTATCACCTGCCAGGTGCGACCAACTCGTTTTCTCTGTATCTCTGTCTTAAATGTGTGTGTGTGTTCGACTTGAACGACGTTCCATGCGTGGGCATTGATATATGGACATTGGCGACGAGGAAACATCAACATTTGTCTTGTCGTTTCGAGAAATCAGCAGTACCAGTGACATATTAATGACGTTATGTATGATAAAGAATATGAAAGTTGCCGGGGATAAACAAATCTATAAATAATAAATTCCATGGAAAAGTTGTTGGTCGGTTTGGTTGGGTTTATGTTGTATTCAACAAACAGACGTTGGACACATACTCATCGATCGTAATTCTTTACCAACTTCTTGATATGTGTGTGCGTGCGTCTGGTTGATGGCCCCTTACAGGGCGACACAGAGACGGGCGAGATTTTTTTCCACCGTTCCAATGATAGAAACTTTTCTTGTCGAAAGATTCCGAAAAAAATGTTGTAAATATTAGAAATAATCATTGATGTTTATTGAAATACGCCCAACATCTATAATTTAAACGAGAAAAATCGTTTGTTTATTTGTGTATGTACAGGTATGAGTCGACGTCAACGTCAGACTGGTACAATACCATTCAGATTATGGCATCCATAAAACGTCATAATGTACGGCTTTGCATATGTTGTTTACCATACACAATACAGTCAGATACGTCACATAAACAAGACATCTATCTAGTAGAGGTTTTTTTTCTGTATGCCTTGATGGTAGTAGATGGCCACTTTATTTAGTCTCGACGAGTACATAAACCCAACTTGTATATAAATAGTATTTAACTTAAGTATTCATAAAGTATCGGATTATGTTAGTTTATGACGACTGTCTGTCTACCTGTTAATCGACCAATCAATCACGCCTATACAAATTTTTTAACACTTAACTAGCTTCGAAAACTAGCGACTCTTCTCTATTATCGACGACAGATCCCGTCAACAGTGAAACTTGTAACTTGCCGAAGATGTGCGAGGGTTGTGTTTCTCGTCTCTTTTCACTTATATAGAGTGTAACAGCGCGACATGTAGGCATGTGTGTCAGTTGACATGACATGTCCGAACTCCTGCCACAGACAGATGAATCTGCAGGATCTACCGACTGTTGTCCTGGGTCTTTCTCCAACGAAAAAAAGAAAAAAAACAACGGGTGGGGATGATGGTCGGTTTGTTGTACTGGTAATGGTGTAGAGAATAGGGGGTTGAAATCGTCGACGACCCGTCACTACCACTCATATTTATAAACACACACACACGACTAAAACCGACTTTTGACTGGTCCGTAGTAGTTGTGGGTCGCCGTAAATAGTGTGTGGATCTCGAAGATTGTGTGACTAGTGATTCTGTTGTGGTGATAATTAGTTTCAACCATCAAGGTTCGTTCTACATTCATATTAACAATTAATCGTTTTAATTAAACTAATTGTACGCTATTTTCCTGGTTGTTTATTTGGAACTAGTCCAGGTGATTTACAACTGTCGCCTAGTTGATTGATTGTCACTAACATAATGGACAAGGAAGTGACGTCACGAAATCACCCCCTTTTTTCCCCACTTAACTATAAATTAACAGTGTTACTTTATCCGTTTCCGATACTCTTTATCTCTCTCTCTCTCTCTGTTTCTATTAGACAGTATAATTTATAGGGGTCGTCAAATAGATTAGAACCGGTCCTGTTCTGCACCGTTGTCGTTGTCATCGTCACCGTCGTGACATGCAGGTGACACATCCGTGAGCCTGTCTCTTTTTAAGCTCAACATTGATCTGTAGGAGTGGCGGCGGTAGCGGTGGTGGTGGTGGTGCGGGTGCGGGTGAAAATGTCACTCGGACATCGCTGTCACTCTTAGAAACGTCTAGAGCGACAGCTTTTGGACGGAGAGACAGACATCTCTCGCTTTATACATCACACAAATCGATAAAACGAGACATTGGCGGTATATAGCAGCGGTAAATGTGTGGCATTCTCCACGACAATTCGTCATTAATTGTTGGATTGAGGTTACAATTTTTTCTACCACATCCACCTGCTTTTTTTCCTACGTTTTAATTTTTTCGTTCGTTGCCCTGTTGAAAGTAAAAAGTGTTGGAATTATGACTTGAAAGCTACCAACATTTGTCAAAAGTTGATATTAAATTTTCCGAAATGAGGACTCATACGTCTTTGCCGCGTTCGGAACGGCTCCTGAATCTTTCGGTAATTTAGTGGCACTTATAAATCACCGAAAAGGCTATTGATTAATGAACGAGACTAGAAAAAGTTTTGAAGGGCATTTGAAAAGTTTTCTTTTTTCTTTTTTGGGGACTGGAACATTTCCTGGATCTGTGTCAGATTTTCAACTATGTGTGCGTCTCTCTGTGTGTGTGTAAATGTGTTCCTTTTAATAATCTGCGAAATTGACGTGAGTCAGTTGAATTTTTCAATAAACGTCTCAAAAGCCGGTCCTGTTTAATATCCAGCCAACTCCGTCAAGTTTACAAGGATAAGGACAAATACTTTTCTGCTTAAATAGACATTTGGAAAACATTGCATATGCAATGAACCGGTTAGACACTGTCCCTATGGAATGTCAGCAGTTGTAAAAACAAGGAATTTTCCACCAGCACAATAAAACATCCAATGTACACGAGTTTCGTGTTTTCAAAATAGGTTTGAGAAAATTTTCTATTATGATTGGACTAATCAGAGCCGCATCTAATCCATGAATAGCGGATATTGTGTTGTGCGCCCACAAAATCTTCAAAATCACAAATGTCAGTCAACGTTAACCGAAATTAACTCAGTAGCTACCATCCAAACATGTAGACTTTACGATTTTTATCGATGTAAATCCTTTAGACCTTCGTCACATTTGTCGTCCAGTTCACGTCCTTTTCTCTTCTAATACCAACATCTGTCAACCATCACTATTCCCGACATCATTAAAATAATTCCGAAATCCGCTCTTTGTTTTAATTAAACCAAAACTCTACCTGCTACGGCCCATTGTTTTGTGTCAAAAAAAAACTGTCTTCTACTCGTAGACAGGAAGGGTTTAATTGTTGATCTTTTCAAAATTAACTACTCGCTTTGATGCTTGATTGAGTTACTACATCTGTGTGGATACATTTGTGTGTGTACATGTGTGAATGTGTTTGTATGGGTAAGTACGGAGGGACCTCCCGGGGTTCGACAAATGATCTGGTGTCAAAGGGTCGGCACGCGCTAGCTGTCCTTCCCGTCACTCTCCTGAACTTTACACAAACAGTATCATCATCGAATAGAGTATTAAAAAAAAATGTTAAAGAATTTAAAAACAAAAACACTATAAGAATATATAATTTGAAAGAGGTGTAGTAGTAGTGTTGATTGACTTGCAGGAGGTATACCACTAAGCCATCTATTAAAAACAACAGGAGGCTGTGGGAACTCTCGTTCTACCACCACCTGGACTCCCCAGTGATGATGGAACGGTTCGCGCCCACGCCGTTATGCCCACGTGTTACCAATTAAGAATTAACACGTGAATTATTACTATTATTACCAGCACCTTATTTAACCAAAAATTGAACATTACCAACATCCGTCGACTAGATGATGAAAAAAATAAATAAATTCAGAATTGATTTCGTTTGGAATTATCTAATTTTTGTTGCATCTTCTCTTTGTTGCAGGTAAGCATTTTCACTGATCTATAATCGGAATTTGTTCAACTCATCCATCATTTAGATGTTCCGAACTTCATAAGCGGTCAGTACGTTGATTTATGTTGAAAATTATTTCAATAAAGCATCGAAGTCGCGCCGTTGTTGTTTCGACGATTCTCTATATGTTGCCTGTCCAATTTGAATCGCTTCATCGGCCATCAGGGGCTTGCTATCTTCAATAGAGAGAGAGTTTAGTTCACCTTTTTGATTGTGTGTTGGTGATGTGTACGTATTTATGTATGGGCGAGAGTGTGTCCGTTCATTTCGTCCAATCTGCCAGCATGCAGAGAACAGAGCTACCCTTTAGATTTATAGACGTAGCACCCGAGTGACATCGCGGGTTCTGTGCACGTTTAATTATAATACTTTATTGCCCAATAAATCTACTGAACCTCCTGCCCCGCCACCTGCCCTGCTTTGAAGGATAGCGTTCAATTCTACAGACCCTGACATATTTTATGACCGAATTATGCATTATACTCCAACAGCTACGAATAGTAGCTGTACTGGGAGAGAGACATTGGTCCGGGTGCGTTTCCTTTCTTTATCTTTCCATCCTTTACCGCCCTCGCCCTCGCAACATTTTGCTATTATAATAAAACAGGAGCAGGACAAATTCTCTCTCTCATCTCTCTATCTGCCACGTTGATTTTACTCTGTCTATCGTTTCCTCTTCTCGTCTTGTTTGCTGTTTTGGAAATGTTTTGTGGTACTACGGAGACGAATTAAATAAAATTGAATCATTCGTGAAATGAGGACAATATGACGATGCGGCGCAGGGGGCGGTTAACGGGACCAACAAAACAGGGGATTATTTCAACAGGAAAACTACAAAAGAATGTAGCCTCTAAATCGATCCCTTATATTGGTTTTGTTCCGATTCTAAATTGTTACTATTATTATTATCTTTTAGTTGTGGTAATTCTAAGTGAATTAAGGCTACAATTCTGTCTCTCCAACGATAATTCAGCCCCTGTCCGCTTTATTTCGTCCTGCTGACATTATATAAAACGAGGTTAAGACGTAAATCACGAGAGAATGCCGGGTCTCGTGTGCATTTGCAGAACAGCGGCCTGTCAGTGCTGACCGCAGCCAGGTCCTGGCCTACACACATACAAATAGTAAAGGACCTACCACCGACCACCATCATCATCATCATCACCATCACCCATCCCCCTAAAATTCTAATTTACTAACGTTCGTTAACGTGATTCGAATTAATTCAAGCCAAGCACACCTCGTACACTATATGTATACATTGCTGATTTTGTATTTGCTATATGTCGGGACGATTTATTGTCATCTCCCACTATTCGGTTATAGTTCTGATCCTGAAAGAATTCAGAAAAAGCCGTGAAAACGGTGTGGTCAACTTTAATCATATTACAATTAAATTTATTTAGATATTATAAGTTTTCTATATTTGGTCAGGACGAATAACCACGTCCTGATAATACATACACAAGTCATAAACATTCACAACTGACACAATTTATTTGATCCAATGGAATACCGCATATATCATCGCGGTTTTCACTACGGCACTGAAAGCCGACCATTAGACTGAAATAATTTAGTTTATCCATAAAATAAAACGTGCATAAACGTGTATATAGTACTAAAGGTCCATCGAACTCTTAAATCTCAACGTTAATAGTCATTATTATTATTATTTTTGACGAGATTATCGTGCAATTTTGTGGAAGTTATGGGTTTTGATTATAAATCGACTTTGGTGTGGTAGTTACTGACTGACTCATAGGCGGCAGGTTTTGTGATATTGATGCGATTATAAATTCGATTGATAGATTTATGTCGAACGAATCCTATATACATTGCCACTATTTCGTCGATATTAGTATATACAGTGTACACCATCAAATCGGGGGGCCTTGTTATTTGAACGGCGCACATAAACGGGTGATATACGATAGATACCCGGGGCCCCTAATAAAACATCTGATGACAGTTTATGAAACGTTCGCAATGAGTCAACTTTAACAATAGTTTTCCCCAATTGAAATGTTGTATATTTTGGCTCTCTTTCTATACCTATATATGTATATAAATATATGTGAACAATATCGATTGTAAGGAAGGATAATTTATGAGTTTTAATGGAGTCCGGGTTTATTGCGACGTTTTTTTTTTTTGGTTGTATTATTTTCGGGAAATAAGGAATCGATATAACGTAAAATGAGAATTCTCACCACTTTATACGATAATCGAATAAAAAAGAATTAAAAGCCTCTTATCGTCGTATTATCAACATTATCATCGTTTAATACACGGTTACCAGTTTGAAAAATAATCATAATTTGCGAAATATAAGGACAGAACGTATATAAAGTTAATGGTGGCCGTATCTCGAGAAATTATTTATTTAACCGAAAAAAAAATCGAGTTTAATGGCAAATTGGCTCTCTATAAATTCCTGACTGATTAAAGATATAGCAAATAAACGTTCAACTACCTTGTAGAGGTCAAATCGCAGTAACCGATCAAGATGATTTTTTCCTGCTTAATCGCAGAATATTCATGATGGATCGCAACAGAACCGTATCCAAGAATTTCCACCACTTATAATTGAAAAATTAATATATTTGCATTTTTAATTCAGCGTTGAAAGAGCCCGGGCCAGGCATTCCTGCTGCACTAACACAATATTAGCATTCTTGGTTGAGTCCGGTCACCATATTTCACCTGAGATACACAATAGTTGGCACACATACAATGGATGTCGGTGCATACACTCACACATATAACAGCAGCAGCAGCAGTATCAGCAGCAGTTTAGATTTTTCAAGCTCGACACCAATGACCTTTCCATGCTAGTATCCTAGCCAGACACGTTGCACCGGCTTGCATAGCGATCTTTAAAATCGTCTCTTATGATTAAATACAATGTTGATGTTGATCCAACAAAAATTCTAATCTATTTTAAGGGAATTAACACAAGAGTATTGTTCTGTTTTGTGAGCCGTCACGTCAAGCCAATGAGTGACAACAGTGCTTGAGCTTAGGCCACCTGCCAGCTATATGTCATTTAGGCAGTAAATGTCTACGCTTCGGATCAATTATTAAAGTGGAGATGGCCCACTATTAGTAGACGTTGTGTAATGTCGAGTGCCAACAGGACAAATAATTTTAACACTTGTCAACCTCCTTCGACGATTTATATATTATGAAAACGACTATTTGTGATGCAGCTTATAGAATTCACGAATAGATGTGCCAGTAAATTTAATAATTTTAGAAATTGAAATTACAACAATACGAAGCGATAATAGAGCGTCTTGGATTGAGAGGACGTAGCGACGTTATTTTATATTAAAAAAAAAACGAAAATTAACACAACCGAGGGATGTTGGAAATAAAAACAATGATGTTTGTGGAAGACAGCCACTGACAAGTTTATGGTTTGAAGAACCGAGTGACAGATACTTGTGTTGAACTGACAGTTGAATCGACCGCTTCATCACAGACAGGTGAAGAACAAGACCAAAACGAACATATTTTGGCAAATTACTTCGAGCTTGTCTCCGTTTATAAATTAAACACACAAATTATTTGTTTTTAAACAATAATTAACCCATATAATCTCAATCAATATTATTTTTCTAATAAATTCGAGTTTATATTTCGCAAAGACATGTTTATGGCTTAATAATTTTCCAACAGTTACGGTCTTCTATCGTTTGAACGTTGTTTAGTCGACATTCCGCCATACCTAGGGTTAATACATCGACGGTTTAGCTATTTAATAAAATTCCATTAGAGAATCCAAATGTTTGCCCAGTCAAAGCAACAACAGATGCTAACAATTATCTCCGTAGCATATTTACAATCCATAAAGTACAATAAAAGCCGCTCTAAACGTCGGGAGGATTGTAGAAAGATCAGTGTTGTATAAGCACGTTATTTACACTGAACTCTTATTATGTACAAAACAAAAAAAAATCCGGTTGCTACTACAATTTTTCTCGTCTTTAACACGCATTTAGTTGATTGTTTAATTTTTTCGTTGGTGGTGGTGGTGTCGTGCAAATCGAGGTCACCCAAACCGGACCTCAGCTCATTTATTAATTACTCGAAAGTTTACGTGTCTGATCCGGTCAAATGTTTGACAGTGACGTATGGACCTGAGATAGATGGATGGTCCCATGATAACGCATAATTACAATAAATCAATGGTAAGTGGGCAGGTGGACAGCGACAAAGGTCTGTGTCGTCTCGCTGATGCTTTACTCTGCATCTATCTCATGCTTTACTATATTTATCGTATTGAAAATGTTGGTAGTAGTAGTGTGGTGAGGGACGGCGTTTATGTTGTTATTGACTTAGGACCACTGTCAATTATACTTGACATCAAGATATTAATTCTGGGTGGTCTTTATAATTACTTGTCGTCTAATTTTCTAAATTTTTTTTTCGCTGTATTATTTATTCAACAATTCGTTAAACTGGTGATAACAATCAAATGAAACCAAGTAGAATTTCGCCCATTTCATATTCGGTCTGTTTCATTAAGCTTTCCAATTTCCATAGACTTGATCCCTATTCAAAACTACTGGCTACAACATTTTCGAAATATTCGTGTTCGTTTAACTTACGACATACTGTGGGAAAAATAACAGAAACAAACAGTTGATGATAGGACAATATCTCTCAGTAGATTTGACGCAATAACGCGACATCGTCCTTTTAGTGTCCTGTAGCAATTTAATCGTGCCATTACTAACACGTCCATTCTTCCTGGTCCAGCTTACGATAGTCCCATATTACATTGTTACATGATGCCTGCCAGAATTTACTACCCCATTTGGCTTTGTCCACACACATATACCGGGCATCTACCAACAACACGATAAAACCTCATCAACCACCCATTACCATTGGATCCTCCTATGTCTTTTACATTTATATCCAACTATGAATATCTGTATAAATGTGTGTGTGGGTTGTTGTCGAGGTCACCCTCTAGGCTGATTGAAATGTAATGGCGGCGAATGCGTGATCAGTTTTAAGGAATAGCTTCTGTCCTGTCTGTATCTACAACGTAATTGATAATTAGTATGCGCCTGGGTCAAGACATGCCAATCAAACGGTTGAGGCCACCACTAACAGGATCTATTGCAGACTCGTGAAACGAAACTCACGTAGTGGACGGCGCCTTCGCGATTCTATTCGCAATTATTGCGCCTCCTCTTGAGCATTTTAATGTCGCATTAACCTGGGGCGTGAGGCAACGAAAACCATTGACGTGACACGATACACCTATAATTCGTTTCTAGGCGACAATCACCATTAATCACAGACTTATACACACACACACAGACAAACAACCATCTTTTTTTTTGTTGTTGCTGGTTGGCTCGACGCCTTAATTGTTTCTAAAAAAACACTTCGGTATTCGATGAATATCTATCGTTATTTTCGATAATATTGCCGTTGATTATCGTTGACGATCCTGTGGGATCGTAGGTGAGAAATCTTATTTCAGCACGACGAGTAATCGAAACTAGACACGTCTAATGAAGTTCACCCTTATTTCAGCAGCTCGTCAGGCATCTACCGCACTTAACAAACACACAAATATATCTGCACACATTTCTACATAGTTAGACGAATACAGACACATATTGGAGATGTTTCCCTCGACGATCCTTTATTTTCCTATTGGATATCTGATCAGACGTTTCGCCTGAAATTGCACCAGACTTTTATTAATCTGGACGGGGGAGTTAACGTTTTCCACCTGGTTGTTGAAGACACAATTTCACAAAACTCTCATACTTTCATAGAAACTAGTTTTCTACATGTATATGTAGAAGATAAAAGAGAGACGGAGAGAATTATTAAATTTTCTAAATAGCAGGGAGATTTTCCATTTATCTTTTATGTTGATTTATTTAAAACTAATGTTTGTGTTGAATGAGTTATTAATGAATATTGAATAGATGCAATTAGGCGGACAATTTCGCTACTCTTAATTATCATCATCGCTAGTTTAATAAATAATTTAAAAAATTTTTTTTTAAATGAATTATTCATCATTTTCTAATCGATCTAAGCTGGGCAATAAGAAATTTCGTGTTGAAAAAAATTTTTGTCTGTTGTTGTGATTGTTAACATCAAACAAGTGGAATGTAATAAAAATTCTCAAAGGACATGTCATACCCAGAATACTGATTATTATTCTTCGAATAATTAAATACAGTTCGATCAGTCATATAATTGACAACTCGTCTTTTATTACATTCGCTTTTTTCATATTTGATTCTATAATTTTTTTTATTGTTTGTTTACTGTTATTTAGGGCGTGATATGAAACAAAAAAAACAACTATT
This sequence comes from Epicauta chinensis, assembly GCA_021725515.1. NCBI lineage: Eukaryota > Metazoa > Arthropoda > Insecta > Coleoptera > Meloidae > Epicauta > Epicauta chinensis. Next base: position 1,008,713 of record JAEDXX010000005.1, on the reverse strand, counting down.
GTTGATGATTATTATATTGAAACGCATCATTATTAGTAGTGTTGTGTTGTTATTGTGTATTATAAATATGAATATAACAGCAATCATAAAACTTGAACGAATTAGATTTTAAATATTCATGACAATAGCAGCATATTTTAACGTATTGTTTATGATTAATGAAGAGTTACCTAATAATTATCAGTTTGCTAGAAAAATAATTATAGAGTGTTGAATAATTATTATAACGTGACGGAGTTGCTGTATGCATAATTAGATGTATCTATATATCAATGTTGTCTGCAGTTTTATTCAATCTGCCCCACGAGGGTGTCCAGTGGCGTACCCACAATACGAGAAATCTTAACTGACCACGACGCGTGAATTATCCAGTATTTTAATCAATTCGCCGTCTCTGTGTCATCATGAAACTATCACTACACCGATTTGCTCAGAAGCTTTCAGAGAGAAACAGTTTAAATGAAGATCTTTGTTTATTTTTGTCAGATCTTCTCGCGTTTCAGAGTCACTTGTAAAATTTAGCTTTTCACATTGTAACACCCTCGACTCGGACCTCACTATCTTAGGCTGAAATCAAGCTCAACACAGGGTCTATTTTGAACTCAAGAATACGTTAAGTTAACACTAAAAGTCATTGTTAATTGTGGCACCACTTACGTTGTGTCCAAATTCATCAACCAACGATTTTTTACACTTCTATTCTCTTGTAGTACTTTTCACGCAATTGTAATGTTTCTTTTATAAAATTTGCCTTGTGCTCTACATTTTTGTAGAGTAAAAGTTCCGATGTGTCTGTTTCAGAACAGGAACGAATGGTAAACGATTCGATTCTTGATGCAGAATCCGAGAACGGTCACAAATGGCGTATACTTCTTAGAAACCTGCGATCTTGACGCCCACTAATTTTTTTCCCAATTAGGAACACGATTTATCACGCTTAATTTAAACATTAGCGCCGCTCATTTTACAGAGGCTAAACGGAGCCTAGATCTCGGCAAGTCTTTTCGTGATGGGGTATACCGATTTCTCATCAAATTTATGATGAAAGTACAGCCTCAACTTGGCAGATTTTGCCATTTCAGCACAGCAAATTTCACCTGATTTGCAAAAGACTGAAATCAATTGATGGAGTGTTTGTCGAAAGTGAAGGCGAAAACTTTGTTTTCTTTCAAACGTTATGACCAGTTTAATCGTGAGGCAAATTGGGTGACAAATCGCGAAAACCTCTGAAACAGTTACGCCACTGCTTTCTGTTTCTGATTCATTGGGAATTTGTAATGAAAATCAAAATTAATAATAGTAATAAAAATAGTAATGGTGATTATAAGTTGGCGTGTTAATTGCCTCATCTTACATCAATAGCTGACCGTCATCATCAACATCATCATCATCATCATAATCATCAACCAGAGGCTAACGTCATATCCAGTATTGTTCGACCCAAAACAATAACAATTTACATTCTGAAGAACACTTCAATTCGCTTGTTGGAAACGTCACAAAAGACGCAGGACCACTACAATTAAAACATATTGTCAATAATAATAATGATGATGATAATAAAACAACGATGAAATTGATTGATGTATGAAAAAGTTTACAAAAAAAAATAACACCTCTTGAATGAAAAGGTATATTTTCGTAACGCCACAATCTGATGTGCGTTGATTGACGGATCCTTTTCCTTTTGCTGTTCTATCCATCAGTATGACTCGACATTTCTTTCAGCTTGTAGTTGATTTGAAAATAAAAATTCTGTATCTGTTGATGAATTCAATGAGAATCCAACGGACACGTGACAAATCATTTAAAAATTTACATTTTTCCACCTTATTTACAGTCTAGTTTTGTATACAATTTCTACGAATAGTTAGTCTTCCTCTCTCTCTCTCTCTTCGTTTTTTGTGTTGTTTTCGATATATAGATTTTTTTCTGTTCTTTTATAGCTATGTACGTACATTCATGTCGTTTTCCTTTTTGCACTATTCCGATGCTATCGACGAAATTGTTCATGTTAAGGGGCAGTTACACTTATCCGCGGCAGGACTACTCGTCGACCGTGTCCTGGTGATTCTATAAATTGGCTAAAGATCAGATCACATTCGCCACTGTACGTCTCACATTCATTAACAGCAATCAGATTGGGACCCGATATTGAACAGAAAACTCCTCTTCTATACCGTTCGAGAGGCGCTTCTCTTTTTTGTATCCATCCAACCAATTCCACGAATTAATTATATGTCGTTTAAGTAAATCCAGAAAGAAACGCAGATAAATGTTGTTGTTTGTGGTTTATTATAAAGTTATACGTTGACAAGTAATGTTCGTTGGATAGACGTGTGTGAATATATGGGAATATTTGTTGGGTTTTCTCTCAATGTATTTATACTGATAAGAAACACCATACCCGGTATTTAGATAAAGACTTGAAAAGCATAAATAGCCAACTATACCAACTATAAAGGTACAAAAGTTCTCTTTCGTGAGATACATCGAATACCTTATACGAGAAATATGCGTTCAAATGAAAGACAATGGTGCATAAATCAGTGAATGTATACATATATTGGACTAGGTGGACCGTATAGAAGACATTCGATAAGAGGAAGGAATATGGGTGGTGGTAAGGTTGAAGGACTCAGGAACTCGAGAGGGAACACAAAACACACACATACACACATATAGCAAATGTCAAACAAGCTATTGTTCTTTATTTGAAATAGGAAAATCGATACAAATCGCACAATATCCACCGAAAAAACCAAAACGAAATCATTGACTCGTCGATAGAGTTACACAATTTTCGACAATTCTTCCGAAGCATTGTTGACGTGTGAGCAAAGGCTTTGGACGTTTTTAATTTGTTATTGAAGAGGTCTTTGGTCCAGCCTTCGTTTTGCATCCACAACTATGTGTGTGTCTCTTGGAGAGGGCGTGCACGCACGTCTCTATCCTGTCCAAACACGGGGCCGGAGCAACAATGAACAATGGCAACATAAATCAGCGTAATTAGTTTCAGTAAAAGCTGCTGTATACTGTATATGTGTATTCTATAGATATTGAGAGAGGAGTCAAACAACGACGACTACGACGACGGCCGTTTTAGCTTTAACCCATTGGTCAATATGCATGTGTCCTATACAGAGTTTACTCCGCCTTTCTCTCTAGTGTTTGTTCGTTTGTTTGTTATAAAATCGAATCCTGTTGCTCGTACAATCATATAAAATGCATCTATTATTGTTGTTGCCGTCTTCGTTGTTGTATCTACTCACCTAACATTTCGTAAAACGTTGGTATTGACAACAATTACGTGAAGATCTTCTCGCTTGTATCTATGCGAAACAGAGATATATTTAGTTGTTTTGTAATAATAACACGAGTCGTATGGGCGAGTTCTGCTCGTTCAAATCACCATAAATATTTGATATCAACACAAAAAAAAAACAAACCGTCAGTTTCTATTTTGAAATTATGTAAAACACTCATTCTCTTTGTATTTTAATAATTAACATAAAGACTAATTTATTGCAACAATTCCATTAAATCATTCAAGAAATGACATCTGCAGCTCGCCTTGAACTATCACGTTTTTCATCGTTCCGTCGTCCTGCCACAAAGATATATTTTAACGTCTGTTGTATGTATACCAGGTGTTGGCCGATAATTGATGGGTCAGTTTGTTGTGTGCATGTTTGCATTTCTTTCACTTTACCCCACATTTGAAACGACAAACACAATGATATAAGAAAAAATGCCATCCAGACAACACGTCTAATTAATAAAGTCATTATTAATAGAAGTGGGGAAAAAAGTATACACACAGTTCTGCTCTGATTATTCGGTTTTTGTGCGCTCCAACTCGAACCGAAATAGTCGGTGTAATATGAATAATTTGATATTTTCGTAAAATTTATTATGTTGTCTTTCATGTGTCCATTTGTAGAATTGATTTCTGATAATTGAAATGATTAGAAAATAAAACAATTCGTGTCGTGAGGGAAACTTAATCAAACTTAGAACAATGTGAATTTTGAATTATATGAATCGTATTGTCAATCACGTATTTTAAAAGTTTCGTTTGAAATAATAACGAAAACAAGACAATAATGATTGTAGATTGCTGATAAATTTTAATATAACTAGTGAATTTTGAAACTGGGAAAATAATGAGGTCTACAGTTATTACGACAAGTCAATGTCGTTTCAAACGACGTACCGATCTAATTTCCAGATAACATTCCGTAATATTAATAATAAATAATGTCGAGTAGTTGCAGATGTTGTATTGTTCTTATTGTTTGCAGGGGAAGGAGGCGAAGACGGATCTCCGGAAGAAGGTGAGAAGCTCGAAGGTGACGAAGAGACCGGCTCGATGACCCCAAACTCAACCGCATCGCCACCACCACAAGATGACGATGCAACATCGCCAACACCTGGTGATATGGCCACACCGACAAGTCCACGATCGACCAGCGAAGATCCCAATTGCAGGTAATTTCAGATATTGGCCACATTTTTTTTGTATAACTTTTGAAAAAAAAAAATGTTTGTTTACAGGGATTCGAGATGTAATTCTCGAGAGTCCTCGGATTCTATGGTACCGCCCCGTTGTCCATCTCGTGAATCGGTACTGTCGGAACGTGCGGCTCTTCTACGTGGCGTTCCAATGGCAGCTCCTGCATTAAGTCCAGTGGGTGTTGCTCTACCAGCAACACTACCAGCTGCCGCTGCAGCAGCTCTACTCCCACCTCAATCGGCGGCAATGGCAGCTTATTTGAATGCAGCAGCTGCAGCGGCTGTAGCCCAACAATCACATCGATTAATGATGACATCACCATTACCACCAAATTTCAATAGGACATCAGTGTCACCGTTAGTTTCATCGTCATCATCACCGCCTGGTGTCCTACCATCTGATATGTCGATGATGCACTCACCGCCGCCCAGTGATGGAATCTTAGATTTTAGTAAACGCGGCCATAAAAGCGATGCTGATAGTGATTCGGATGCGGTCAATTTGAGTAAACCGGATACACCGCCCAGTTCCGGTGAACCGGGCAACGGACCACTCGACCTATCTGTAAGTAGTCGAAAACGTGGCCCGGAACTAGATGCAAACGTACAACCGCCAAATCGCAAACAGAGAACTGATTTTAAACCGCAAATGTTGCCGCAATGGCCACCAAATTTGGGTGCGTCACATTTGCCGTATTTTGCGGCGGCCGTAGCTGCAGCTGGTTTGTCGCCAAAAACGACCAATTCCACCGATTTGTGGAACGGTAAATTGAAACATGGACCTCAGCCCAGTGATGCAACGAAAGCTTTAGAGAAAATGAGTGAATTGAGCAAACTCGGTGGCGATGACTTGTTCCGTATGGCGAATGCTGCAGCAGCAACAACAACACCCGGTGGCTCAACAACAAATCGACACAGTGCTTGGCAATCGCATTGGTTAAATAAAGGTGCTGAACAAGCCAAAGACGTGCTAAAATGTGTTTGGTGTAAACAAAGTTTCCCAAGCTTAGCTGCAATGACCACACACATGAAAGAAGCCAAACATTGCAGCGTTAATGTTCCCGTCCCACCGATGCAATCACAAGTGATCACTCCTCAACCACCAATCACATCGCCTTCAAACACAAACACTAGTACCTCATCGACCAATTCAACAAAACCGAATCCAACCGATCTAAATATGTTGATAAAAGAAACGATGCCATTACCACGCAAACTAGTCCGTGGTCAAGATGTTTGGCTTGGTAAAGGTGCCGAACAAACCAGACAAATCTTGAAATGTATGTGGTGTGGTCAGAGCTTCCGTTCATTGGCTGAAATGACCAGTCATATGCAACAAACACAACATTACACGAATATCATTTCACAAGAGCAAATCATTTCGTGGCGATCCACTGATGACCCGAAAGGGAGCCGGGGTGGTGGTAGTTCTGGTGACAACCAACCGCCTGGCGGTGCCACTAGTCATGTCAGTGCTGTACTTACCTGTAAAGTTTGTGATCAAGCCTTCAGCTCCTTAAAAGAACTCAGTAATCATATGGTGAAAAATTCACACTATAAAGAGCATATAATGCGGTCGATAACTGAAAGTGGTGGTAGACGGCGTCAAACCAGAGAGAAACGAAAGAAAAGTCTGCCGGTCAGAAAGTTGTTAGAGTTGGAACGTGCCCAACACGAATTCAAAAATGGTGATAGTGGAAGTCTGATTGAAAAGATGCGCGATCCTACCGGTGCTGGCCGGATTACCTGTGAAAAATGTGGCAATAAAATCGAGACATCATTGTTCGTCGATCATATAAGACAGTGTGTGGGTGGTGGTACTGTTGGACCAAACCAAAGAAACTTTCTCAAGAATGCATTAATGTCGAATAATATTCTACCACCGGAAAGTCCGACTCGGGAAAAAACTAAATCAGTCAGTGAGAAATCGCCGTCACCACAACAACGATCACCTTCAGTAACCGATTTGAGTACGAACAAAGAACCCAGTGTGACTCCTGAGAACAATAATGGCTCGTCTCCGTCGGTTTTGAATGCAATTGAGAAACTAATTGAGAAAAGTTTTGATTCGCGATCACGTCAAAATGCCACATTTCCGGGTGGTCATGGTACTACTGCAGCTCCTATGGGTTCGAGTATTTTGAAACGGCTTGGAATTGATGAGAGTGTCGATTATACAAAACCACTGGTAGATCCACAAACGATGAATCTTTTGCGAAGTTACCATCAACAAAGTCAACATTATAACCGGCGAGAACGGAGCGGTAGTGAATCGAGTTCGGTATCAGAAAGGGGTAGCAGTCGAGTGGATTCTTTGACTCCTGAACGTAAAATGGAAGCACCTGGTATACCGATCACTAGTACTCCAAGATCGACGCCTGATAGTAAACGAGATAAAACGCCTGAAAAGATTTCAGAACAACAAAAAGATGTTGTTGTGAAAAAAGAGATAGACGATGAAGATCCAGTTGAGAATCATTCTTCTGTAACAATAAAGAAAGAAGCTGAAGAGCATGAAGAAGATAGTGTTAGCGGTGTGAAAGAGGAAGACGACCATGAGAAGAGATCAGCAACTCCTCTAACTAGTCCACGTCAACAGACACCCAACGATAACCAACATCCGAACAGTCCATGTCGAACCAGTGCCAGTCCGGCAAGCAGTGATCGTTCCGGTACACCACGTAGTACGAACGGTGATCGTAAGGCTGCCAGTAGTGGCAGTTTGGGCGCGTTAAGTTCAATGTTTGACAGTTTATCAGCCAATAATCAATCGAACGATACGACCGGCACTAGTAGTGGTAAGAAAGGTTCCAGCCATCCATTGGCGGCGTTACAAAAACTTTGTGATAAGACTGAAACACACACAAATAATCGAGCCCATTCATCCACATCATCCACATCATCCTCATCAACAACCACCACACCAAATCCACAAGTGAACAATCTACCAGCGAATACGGGCACCACACCGGGTGCTATTTTGGCATTCAGTTGGGCGTGCAATGATGCCGTCATGACATCCGATTCAATCATGAAATGCGCCTTTTGCGACACACCATTCATATCGAAGGGTGCGTACCGGCATCATTTGTCCAAGATGCATTTCGTCAAAGATGGTGTCATACCGGATCCTGTTACATTGAAAAGTGGCCCGACTAGTGATGGGGTACCTCTGAAAGGTACACCGGTCGGCGGTGGTGCACCGAACGCAACCGGAACGAGTGCGACAGGTAGTAAGAGTCCGCCAGGTGTGCCACCCGGTTTCGAAGAGAGTCCACACTCGAAATTCCTAAAATACACAGAATTGGCCAAACAATTATCTAGCAAATACGTTTAGATAATTTTGAGAATTGATGCGAAAACATTCCTCCCTTTCTTCCAACAAGTTTCCGTTCGTAGGTTTTTTTTTGGGTTAATTTTCATTTAAAGATTTAACAGTCTTGAACGACGGCTCAGATTAGCCCGAAATTGTGATGTTATCATATCGTCAAAACATTATTATTATTATTATTAATTATTAATTATTATTATCACTATTATTAAATAAATGATAAAAACGTAGTAATAACGGTAGATATTGTAAATTTTTAAGTGATTATGATTGTTATACGAATTTTAAGTCACACTTTGTAAATAATTAAGTCAGTATTGTAAAATGTATACTTGAGACAAATTACTTAAAATTGAACCGAGTGTCATGCAATTTTCCCCCGATTTGTATAGTTTTTCAGTCGTGACTTGAACGGTTCTTAGCTATTTTAAGAAAACAGCACAGAAACGCTTGGGTGTTTCTGTGGAAACTTTGAGAGAAAATCGTACTTTTTGGGAGATTTATTGAAAATAAATTTGAAAAAAAAATCGTAGTTGTGGTTATAAACTGATTTCTTCTTATTCTTCATACAGTCTCTTGAAGAAACTCTATATATTTATTATTATTATTAAAAATAAAATAAAAATGAAAAATTATTAAAGGTGAGTTCCCTGATCTGTGGGAAATTAGTGGTTTCAACACAAAAAAAAAACGTATACGTACTCTCGTAAACATCTCATCTTCCAACAAATGAAAAGTTTTTAAGAATAAATATTTATCAATAATTATATTATTAAAACTGAATAATACAAAAGATGTATACGCATTATTAGCTGATATTCATGGCAAAGCTCCTTTATGTTATTTAAATAAAATTAAAAAAAAAAAATAATGAATTTTTAATGAACTTTATTTAATATTTTGTTGTATTTGAACGCAATGAAGGCTCAAATAAAATATATGTTATAAAACATGAATGTTTCCATTTATTTGTTTATCGTGAATATTATTTAGGGTGACAATTCCTGTTATTCCCATAATCACAGCCCGCATACTCCTTTTTAAAATCGAATCGCCCTCGTCTCGTTCCCGCTGCTGCCGTTGCTGCTTTCCTCTTGACAGCCTAGCTACAAAGATCCCGAACGATTTATGTCACTGGATCCTTTTGTATTTTAACCTAACGCACTATACATTAACGACAATAAATCAATTTTATGGTTTTGTAAATCAAACTTGCTTTAATGGTCTCACACGTATCCATCTCTTTATATACGAACTCACTCACACACACATTTATACATACATAACTATAGCCATTATGCATGGAATGGCCTTTATTATAATGTGACTGTTTTGGCTTTAGTTTGGCGTGTCTGTTCGTGACGGAAACCGTTTTCTGAATCAACACGATGGGAAACATTAAAATTCCCGGAAAAATCAAGAATTTTTTTATCTTTGCAGCGATAAGAAGGCGAGACGCATTGTTGCTTTTAGAACGTGTATACAGGGTGTCCTGTGCATTTCTCTCCTTTGCACTATTGATTTTTTGTTTACCAAAAATTCCACAATCCCTGGAATATCCCTTGAAAATTTGCAGCTTCCTCAACTGAGCAGTAAAGAAGCTTTTACTATACTGTTGAACAGCAGAAAAAATCAAAAAGCGAAAGACGGTAAGCTATTAATTCCCACATTTTGTAAAATAATAATCGTATCTGGTTGACGAATACTTAAATTGCAAAATAATCACTTGTAGAATGAAATGTTCCACGTTTCTTCACGGTTAAAACAGACACCCTGTAATTTTGATGTTTACAAAGCATCGATCAAGTTCTTCAACGTTAGGTGCTCAAAAATTTAAAATGAATTGAAATTTGCCTTCGAGCGTCCGAAAACTACATATTGAAGCTTTTTTCGGAATATTAGAATAGAGCTTTTCTAATCCTTAATAACTTACTAGACACTTGCCTTTTTTGCTTGATTGAAGCTTAAACACAGTTTAACTTTCCTAAATCGGTGAAATAATCAATCTGCAGTTTAAATTTGAAAAGCTAGCCCAAAAAATGTGAGCTCTATTTCTCTAACGCCTCTCAAAAATGCGAATAGACACCCGTTATGTTGAAGGCATAGTATCTATAGAAATGATCTCTCTCTCTTAAACTATTAAATTGACAGATTCAAAATCGATCATTGTTACGAATTAATAAATATGTCTAGTGTGGTGACATTACTTTAACAGGGAAAATCTGATAGGTGATGTCATATGTATATTGTGTATATAGTCACACATCTCAAGCGGAAACGACAGGATAACGACAAGGAGGTTAGTTGTAGACAATCCGGAAATTAGATTCAAATCTAATGGGTAAACAATTCCATCAAATTAGATAAAATAAAATATTAATTAGTCTAAAAATAACCAAGGCTTTGTTGGGGGGATACAAAAATTGATGAGTAATTAAGATGATCCAAAGTATTTTTTCTAATTTCTAATTTAATTCACGTCTTATCTGATCATCTTAAATAGTAATTATGATTATTAGGTTCTGGTGACATTTTTTTGTGCAATTATGTAAAATTTATCCCAGAGATAGAAAGCAACATTGTCGAACTGCAATAATTCGATAAATCCTAAAATATATACAAGAAGGATTTTTACTATTTCTAATGTCAAAATATACAGGGTGTCTAGTTTCAAAACGCCGATTGACGCATTTTTTCTACCCACAATAAGTAAAATTTTATACATTTGAGACTTTGGAAGCTCCAAATATGATTGTTATTGCTTTTCAAACCTCAAAAATTTGTAAGTAAAGATAGCGAAATTCAATTCTCTAAACTAGGGCCCAAGTTAGTATTTCTCAGATTTTTACGGGCCAATTTTCGTAATATTTTATTATGTACTTTAATGTTTATGCATGATCCACACTTTGGAACCCAAGGTCTAATCCCTAGGCGAATACTAACCCATCCCAAATCATGAACTGTTGGGCCGGATCCACTAGGGTGGAGCGAAAAACTAATTTTTGTTTTTTTTTCTTAGTCTGCGGGTAGAATTTATAGAAGAAGAAGATTATTGGAAAAAAAAATTTTTTTACTCAACATTTTGAGCTGCCCCATGAGCTTTTAAAATAAGAAAAAAATTAAAATCTGGGTAGCTGTAAAAAATTTTTTTAAATCTTTCTAGAAACTGTAATATGTCCTCTTTGAAGCCAATAAGAAGTTATGAATTAAAGAAAATTTTTTTGGCTATTATTGTAATTTAAAAAAAAAGTTAAAAAAATAACATGCTTTATTAATCATATTGGAGTGAAAGTTGAGTTCAAAACGATTATATTTGTTAATTCTTAGATTTTTTCGAAGTTTAAAATAAAAAAAAATCCCATCAACAGCAAAAACTTTAATTTTTTTCTTATTCCAAAAGCCCATGGGGCACCTCCAAATGTTGAGTAAAAATTTTTTTTTTGTTTTCAATAATCTTATTTTTTATGAGCTCCGAATTCTTCCCTCGGGTTAAGAAAAAAAAATTAGTTTTTCGCTCCATCCTAAGATCCACTCGAGTCGTAGTATCGATTGGGGAACTCAAAAAATTACTTAGGACTTAAAAATTGAGGCAAAATAAACAATAAGGCGAGAGCATCCTGCTGAAGCATAATTGTGCGCTATTTTTTTATCGTTTCTCACACCATTTTTTTCAACTAGTACCCGAAAAGTCAAAATTTTAGCACTTATTTTATTCTAAAATCAAAGCATGATGTGGCTAAGGCTCGGCGCTTATAGTTGACTTTGCGTTTGTAGTGTCTTCTCAATTTTTCCTTCTACTCGTAACAGAAAATAATCCGGCCCTAAAATTTCGGCACCCCTGAAAAGCGATCCCAAAAGGTACTTACAATGCGGACTGAATCTTGAATTTTCAAATGTTAGAGAAAAACCAGAAATTATCTGTGTTGTAGAGAAGCCTCGTGGAACTTTATCAAAAACTTACGGAAACCACTGGATGAAAATTGCTTCTCTCCATTTAATCGAAACGCTTTGAAGGTAGTAAATTCGCCAGAAATTTCGGCATTAAAGACTTCAAATGGACGCCTTGAGAGATTTTAGCTGTGGAACTTACTGTGACAACCTTTTTGCCTAAAAAAGTCGCTAGCATTTTATTTAAAAAACAAGCACAATATGAAATACTGATTGTGTTTCGATTATCGGTTCTCTGATACACCTCTATAGGAAGATTGCCTTATAACAGCACTATTTGTATTTGTTGGCCGTCTCTTTCCGTTCGGACATCATTTGATAGATAGCTTAATTAACGATCGTAAAAGCACTTGGCTATATTTCATGCTATCCAACCACACAACTTAGAAAATAATCGAAGATAATTGGATGACTTGCTTGCAGCCTGACTGTACTTAGAATAACAACACCAACAACAACAGCAACAACGATGTACCAACTTCTAGACATAATTAATAAACTTTCTACATATATATGTATATTGTATTATTGATAACTTAATTATTATTTGCAAATAATATAGTTAGGTATCCAATATCGACAATGTTGATTTATGAGACTCGATTAAAATTCATCATTCATTTTAGTCTTTCTCTAAAAGATCGTTGAAGTATTCGAAATTGTTTCTAAGATAAAATAATAATAATAATTGAGAAAAAATAATGATTAAAGGCGAATAGAGTATTATCTAACAAGTAAAGCTATCGAATAATAATCGTACATCATGTTGAAGTATTTATTAATAAGGTAGATGAAAATTTTATGAAAAAGCTCCAAACCCCACCTACCCACCATCTACACTGACAATTGCGTGTCTTCAATACACCGAGAATAAATCATTGTTGCAGATATCGCTCCGGGATTAAATGAATCTTATGAATTGTTAGATAATTAAAACAATCACCAATTAAATTAATGTAATAGATCAAATTTGATGTGATTGTTGTTAGAAAAAAAATGCGATTTATTTGTAAATTAGCTTGTGTTGTAAGGTCTAAATCCCGACCTAATATCAAACCAGAAGCATATCCAACAATCATGACATTGTATTGTATTCAAATTATGAGTCGTGACCATCTCTATGTAAGTCGCATGCGCAGATATGGATTTGTTTATCGCCCAACAACGACATAAATGACTGCCCGTTGACAGATCTATGGACCGCCTGAAAGGAAACCGTATCTAGTTGAGGCCTTATCTCCATATTGTATCTGATTGGAATTAAAAAACCATCATAAAACAGTACGAATATGTGGTAGTTAGTTGTAGTAAATACTAGTAGGTACCCATATTTGGTATGATCGCAACTTCTCTCCATCCTCCTACTTTATTTTTTTTGTTTTGTTTTTTGTTTTCGTAATTCAATTTAATTGTTTTCGAAAAGAAAAGGGTGGATAGTCGTCTGTCTCTTTAGTCCAAAATACTATCGGATTCTTTACAATAAACGAGAACAAAGACTTGTCTAGATAGTAGTATAGGATAAAATGAACGTGTATTCGTTGTGTGTATGCTGTTTGTGTTAGTGGGGGCATTTAAAACCGGCGTGCACGGTTTCTCTGCAAAGCATCAGAAAGGAACATTACAGTGATTTGCAACTGGGGCTATCAGCGCCTGTTCCATACGGGCCATAGCAGTAAATACTTCAACGATCAGAGCCATTGTGAACTCCAGAGACACAAATCTCGAGAGAAAGACACGTTATGCTGTGCATGTATGTGTCGGTGTGTGCCGTATCGCTCTTGAAAAACCATCCAAACTTAGTTAAATGTATTGTTCATACTATTCGATATCTTTCTCTAACATTTATACAATTGTATTGGTAACAGTAATAGTATTCTGTTGGTTCGACAATGGGTTTGACTTTGCTTGTTCCTTCACCGTCCATCTTCCAACTGTCGTGCCATTCCAACAGTTTGTACCAAAACGATGATAAGACGGATTCTGCAGATGCGGATGGCGTTGGATTTATTTGTCTCTTTGGAATTATACAATTCTGACTAAACAAATATTTAATTTAGACTATAGCACATCAAAGACTGTTTTTTTTTGTGTGTCGCAATATAACTGTTTTGTAAATTTAATGGTCGGTATTGCGCGAAAAGGGGCCCCGATATAATAACCATAAATTAACGTTGAATGGTTCCAGTATGTGATCTAAGCCGAAAAGGCTCTAAATCTACACTTATTATCTAAATGGGCGTCAGAGTATTTGCAGACGTTGCCATTGTACAACCGCTCTCTTCAAACATTGCAATATATGTATCTACCGACCGACCGACACACGAGCATCGTTCTCTGTATCTCTCGTTCTTATCATATCAGTCAACTTTTCCCCCACTTGCTAAACACATTTTCGTACTTTAAACAAAGCTACAATTACAAACTATAACAACCATAAATTAGGGCAATATGAAACTGGAAATTAATAAACAAAAAACCGACAGAGGAAGCGCAACGACAACTTTGATATATATTTCGTTGGTTTATTTTAACACGTAATAAAATTTAAATATTTAGTTTTTGGCATTTGAAGGAGATTTTGCGCCACCAATTAGACACCGATAAGGCGGCTCTAGATTGGGTCTTTCACAAAAGCCGCCCATCTAATACGATCCATTGTCACGATACTGGATTATTACCCAAGTATTGTTGTTGTTATTTCTATACGAAACAAAGCTTGCACCTTATCGTCGCGACAAGAACAACTTCAATAAAGACATCAAAAATAATTAATTTCCACCTAATCATACACCTGTAACGATTCGATAAAAACATAGAAAACGTCCATACTCTATTGTGCAGCAATTGTAGTGGCAAGCAACAGGAAGTCGATTATTATTATTATTTTGAAGTTATTTTCACACTTCTAAACGTACAATATATAAGTCCTGACAATTTATGATTGCCAACAATAAATTTGTCATAACGTTATCAAGGGTCCGCTTGATAAAACGGAAGCAAGCATTAAAATTTCACACCGTTGGAGATTCAAGAAGTCACCAGGTAAACTTGACAACAATCGTAAACATGCTGGAAAACACAAAGTTTCTTTTCATTCAACCATTTCCGTTCTATTTCCATAAATTGCATTATTTATGGGAAAATTTCTAGTGACCCCCCCGTGAACTAACAACGAAGCCAATACGGACAGGCGAGTGACTGATTTCCTTTAATCGAATAATTTGTAAAAATCGCGTCGCCTGTCACTTTAAGATCGGGAAACAATACACAATTAAATTGTTGACTATCATTTGTTTATTCCTAAATTTGAAATTAAATATAATGTAATTAATTAATTGATCAACCGAACACATACAATAATTATTTTAAAGTATTTCAATGATTATCAAGCCAACCATTTGTTTTTTACTTAGTTTTGCATTTATAAGTTGAGTTGAATTATTTTAACATAGCAGGCTATGAATGATTCACTTGACGCTATCAACTATCGGTACTTCCGGGGTGAGAATTTTCCCAAATTTCGGCGATTTTCCCAGAACTTAACCATAAATCCGATATAAATTGTTAATATCTATCGAGTAGTGATTAGTACAAAAAAATTTTAAACTTGTAGATGAAAGGGCAATAGAAAATATGTATCTTAAATAAGTCTTTGTACAATCATGTTGCCTATGACTTGCGGTGAAGATCGCGAAACAAAACCCTATCAAATTGTCGCCTATCATTTGTTTATCTGTAAATTTCAAATTAAATACAATTTAATCAACGAATTAATCAATAGAATACATTAAATAGTTCTTTTAAAGTTGAGTTGAATTATTTTAACATAGCAGGCTATGAATGATTCACTTGTCGTTTTCAACTGCCGATACTTCCCGGGGTGAGAATTTTCCCAAATTTAGGCGATTTTCCCACAACTTAATCATACATCCGATATTAATTGTTAATATCTATCGAGTAGTAATTGGAACAACACATTTTTAAACTTGTAGATGAAATATTTTCAATTTTAAAGGGCAATAGAAAATGTCTTAAATAAGTCTTTGTATAATCATGTTGCCTATGACTTGCAGTGAAGATCGTGAAACAAAACCCTATCAAATTGTTGCCTATCATTTGTTTATCTGTAAATTTCAAATTAAATACAATTTAATCAACGAATTAATCAGTAGAATACATTAAATAGTTCTTTTAAAGTATTTCAATGATTATCAAGTCAACAATTTGTTTATTATTAATTCTTGCAATTGTAAATTGAGTTGAATTATTTTAACATAGCAGGCTATGAGTGATTCAGTTGTCTTTTTTCTGTCAAATCGCCATAAGTCGCCATGATTAACAATAAAGCGGTAGTGTTCGGTATTGTCGCGCCGGTTTTTATTAATTTTCGTGCTTTTTTCTAAAATTTAATCGTAAATCCGTCATTAATTGTTAGTGTTTATGGAATAGTGGACGAATTAAAATGATTCCTAATATGAGCAGTTGAAAAACAGCCAGATGGTGGGGTAAGTCGATTATTCATTATTTGCATGTGTTTTTCTTTAAAACAAATTCTTATCGATGTTCTACTGTTGCTAGTTTATTAATAATTATTGTAATGTTTGTAAAACTGATTATTGTTAGGCGACAAATTAAGTATTTGAAGCATAGATGTCTTACTGTCGGAATTAATGTGGATATAGCGTGCACTCAAGCGACGTTGCCATATTTCTATTGTAATATTGTAATAGAAATATTTTATAGATGGAGCACTAGTCCAATAGTCGGGGTTGAATTTAACTACTTTTTTCTATCTTGCGGCAATAATAGCGCTATTTTTAAACTTGCTACTGTATCGAAATGAGCTCATTTCGACACATATAAAAATGGTAAATGTAGTTTTTTTTCGGAAACAAAATCAACAAAATACATAATAATTTTTAGTAACATATACAACCACTAATACATCAATCAAAGAATCAAACAATGTTCAGTTGTTTTATCAGTAACACCAACTCCCACCAATTTCCCTAAATATCAAATCTCGCAATTTTTTTTGTAAATAAGGTCACAAAATAGGCAAAATAGAAAAAATAGTATAAAAAACTCGTGTCAAAAGTCGTATATTGCACTCGTCCTTTAGAAAACTTGGACTCGTGCAATAATTGTCGACTTCTGACACTTGTTTTTTTTTATATACTATTCTTACACATTAGTGACTAAATCCTGAAACACACTAGTGGGTATAGCGATTATAGGTTATGGTTTTAAAAATACCGGCACTTAACGTGAACAAAAGCTTATTGACAACACTAAAACCTATATTTACCGACACCTCTCTACTACTCCCTCTATGGACATTTTTGCCAACATACCATATCTTATAAGTGGAACTTCAACTTACAGAACCTCCCTAATGCGGACACCTCCTATTAGAAATGTCGAAACGCCTGTTTCAAATGTGGTGATGCAGGCAAAATTTTTCTTTCCCAATTTGTAAATAAACAAAATTTAATTCACCTAAATAACATTTATCCAAAACGGCAATTACTGATCTATAGTGATGGCATTCTGTATGCAGCTTTAAATTACCTTTAAGAATACATACAGTTGGCGTAATTTTGGATATTCGCACTATGTAAGCGCTAACAAGGGGTATTAATTTTGTCCAATGAGAACGCACATATTGCAGTAAATGACATCATTTGTATGATTGGGGTAGGCAACCAAATATACTCACATCGGTTAAGTAAGTACTTTAGGGATACGTTTTTGGCATTCGGTATTCTTCATTATTTATTACAATTGAAATATGTTTATTTAAATAACTTCTATACCATTGGCAACACTTTTTTGTAATTTTATTAAGTTGCCTCTTTGTAAATTTTGGTCTGTTTTGTTTCATTAACTAAAACCGATGATTTTTCTCCACTTCACTCCAGTTAATTTGAACTTCTATAGATAAATCTTGTTTTGATAAAGCTTTTCATCGCTTTCTTCGGTTGTGTTACTTAAAATTGTTAGTTGAACGTTGAACTTACACGGGCCTGAAGCGAATTATTTCAAAGCCCTTTTCCTCACAGAAAAAAATGACGAAACGAACAATGAAATGACTGAAAATTACTTGACTACAGAGTCTCATGTTAAGCGGGGACTTTTCAGAAAATGCTAATTTGTTTAACATATGATGCATGGTCCCGGCATTGCTTAATATAAAATGTCATAAGATGTGTGTTAAGAAATACTTTTATGGAATAATGCGCTTATTGCTAAAATTGAAAAAAAATCCAGACAATTCTCAACCAAATTACTTTCTGTAAGAACATTAAGCACTCAATGGTTACCGTAACACTGAAATATATACCTATTTAGGTATTTAGTTTTTAATTAAAGCTACTGGGAGCCGAATTTTGCGTAATTCTGACAAAAGCGAGATAAACAAATACGCAATAGAATTATTGCCGTTAAAGAACCATTCTCAGTCCAGTGGCGTACAGATGATTTCATCAAACTGGCATTTTATAAGACCAACATAGACAGAAATATCCGGATGAACGCAGTAAAAATTAATTATCACAAAACTGGTTAGCACTATGCTTCTTTTAAGGAGTACAGGTAGGTTATATTACATGTATTGTTCAAAGTGGAAACTAATAAAGATATAATTGCTTGCACCTCCAAGTTCGATAGTATCTTCTAATAATGACCTGTAAGATCATTTTCTCTCTTAAACTAGAAAACATACAAAAATTCTAAAACATGTGTCTGCAAAAAACCTGCAGAAAAAAATTATTTAAGACTTCAAGTAAGTTATTTTGCTGATTAGAAATTTTCTTTAGCATCGTTAGATGTCGTTACAATATGCCCTTATTTATTATTATTATTAATTTTTTGTTGTATTCATTTTTCTTAAATGTCCATATAATATAGAGAAGTTGTGAACAGAAATGAGGCCAACAACTGAACGGAAATGTGTGCGCGAATATTATTGACTATCTGTCTTAAACTTATAATTTACACCCTTAACATTTGGGGGTATAAAAACGGGTCCCAGTCTCAAACGCATATGAATCATTATGATGAATTAACGACAAACATTTAGAAAACACCCCTCAACCAGGGCCGACTCGGCGACGGCGTAACGGCGTCTCCACTATTTCACTATATAGTTGTGATAGTGTGACACATGGCCTTAACTTTATTCCTATCCTCCTCATAATGATGATTTCTATCAATTGTTTTTTTAATTGAGCAAATATTGGATATTTTTCTCATTATTTTATTATGATTTTTCCAAAAGTTCATTGAGTTTGTGGCTTAAATTGTTAACGATGTTAATGTTAGTTTAGTAGTAGGTCGAAAGGCATCAATCACGACAGGATTTTTAATTAAAACTGGCAGGTCCTGATACAGGACGAAATAAACACATTAGACGGACGATTTGAGAACGTGACATCGTCGACTTGTTTTGGGCGACAGATGCTGATCCTGATGTCTTCCTCATTGAAACTGTAGAAAATTGCACATTATCTCGATGATAAACACATTTATTTATATTTCGTTTTTTTACATATTTTCTTTAAGTCTATTTGATAAAAATATAATTGAATTAATTCAACGATATATTAATTATTACCGAATATGAGTGCAAAGTGTTGGTGGGTTTTGTATCATGCGACAGATGTGTCTTGTGATGTCTCTGTCACTTCAACTTGAGCGATCTACAAAGTGTGTCATATTGAAGTTTTGTTATTGGCGTTAGTTATTTGTTATGGTAGTTTCCAAGACTTGGACCAGATCGATCGTGGGTTTATGTCTTCAGCAGGAACTATAAATATATCTTTGCAACTTTCACAGATATTTGTCACTAGGGATATTGCCACAATAATATCAAGAGAGAAGCATTATAATCATGCTGGAAATGTCTCAAGTTTCAATCAATCCTCCTTTCTAATCTATTTAAATAAACAATATCAAGCCTCCAACACGGACATATAGTTATATATAGATATGTTTATGTACAATGAATCAGAAATTATGAGGCGTCATGAACGGGAAACGCGATATTTTATTATTTCGTTTGTGGGTAGGGCGGTTGAGATATGGGCCGTGCCAGGGGTCATCGGAAACGTCAACTTGCTTATGAGTACAATAAATTGACGCTATGCGTCCTTTGTCCATGTCGATGCCACCTGTGAGACAACCTTTCACTCTTCAAGCATCTCAAATGTTCATTTCTCTTAGCATTTGTCTATAGAATTCCTTTATAAATCCTTCCAAGGCGACTTTTTTATGTTGTACAGGATATATGAGTAAAATGGGAAATATAACTATTGTCATGGCTTTGTCTTTTTTGGCAGTTTGTGAATGTGGATGGCGTCTTGAATTGCGGCCGGCTGCGTCTAAAAGGACCCATAGATCATGTCGGTAATGGCGCTATGAATCTGGACGTCGGCACTGATCAAATTAAATCCTTAGAACTGGAATGGCTATTCGTTACTGTTTCTTCTTCCACTGTTTGACCGGTCATGGCGGAACTACCGACTACTTGGTGATTTACTATTACTAACCAGCCGACCGTGTCTTTTTACAAAGCAGCTAGAAATCTAACATCCTTATCAGTGCCAGTTAATACAAATACTTTAACAACAATGAAGATATGAACAGCAATAACAAGAGCGTCGAATTTTGGCACATTTTCTTCTAGTTGAAACTTGATTACTAAAAAAATTCATTAACTTTGTATATCCTTGGGGGTTGATTAAAATTTCAAAAAAAATACTCAAAAGATATGTGTAGATTGGCAATTTTTCGCTATAAAAGTCTGATTAAAATCCCGGAACTACCTAAGACCGTCATTTTCCTTGTACACTTTCTCGG
This sequence comes from Epicauta chinensis, assembly GCA_021725515.1. Lineage (NCBI taxonomy): Eukaryota > Metazoa > Arthropoda > Insecta > Coleoptera > Meloidae > Epicauta > Epicauta chinensis. The sequence continues at coordinate 988,060 of JAEDXX010000005.1, read as the reverse complement.
CTTGATTCCGCACATAAAACACTCAAAACACTTACATTATTCTCACAGCCAGTTTGCTTGGGCGATATTATCTCATATTTAGAAACCAGGCGGTCGTGTTACAATAAAGATTTATATGGTAGCGTTAATGAAACTTAGGTATTAAAAAGACGCCGTGTGTCAGTAGAACAACCCCAAAGAGATGGTTAGTAGGGGTTGATTTTATGGCCAAGCATCGTTAAATATTAAACCTGTACCGGAGTGATAAGTGCTCGTCGCCACTTAGCGGGTGAATTAGCACCACCATCACCACCAAACCACTAACTATACATAGATACTATTATACTTTCAACCACTTCCCGTGTGAAACGATCACTAAGATCAACCATCACGATACTTAATAGAATTACGACAGTGCGTGCTTTTTTGAGTAATTTCAGGCTGTTCTATGTTCGTACAACAGCTTGTAATGTAGATCGTAAAAGTTCAACACGCTAATTGGGAGCTTTATCAACTATTTATGAGGCGTCGTCGACAATTCACGGCGTCTAAATTATCTTTGTAAGATAAATAAACGGAGGAAAAAAGATCGACAAAATTTTTGAAATATATTAAATAAATAAATAATAGATAAATAGTTTAATCAAATTAACATAAAAAAAAGTCTGCCCTTGATTGTCGCGACATTTTACAAAATGATCAGATTAATAAATAGGCAAGTCTCTTTATAGAATTCCCATGATTTCAGTCGTTCATGTCGATTATAAATCAAAGAGTTCGTCACACTTTTGGAACCTGGCAAGGTCTACCAGATAATAACATCAAATCAGTCGGGTTTTCGATCCGGTGATTTATATATTATGGAAATCTTGATTTGTGTTGAGGCGTTCTTACTTTAACGTAGATAAGGTCATTCCGTCCATCTCCTTTTATTTTATTTTATTTTATTTCTTAAATCGTTTGAGCTTAATTACTGCATTCAGTATGTTCATTGATTTACGAGTAGATTTTTTCGATATGTGTTCTCTACTGGATAATATTGTTAATTGTGTTTTTTTTCATGTGTGTGTGTATGTGTGTGCGTTAGTAACAATTTAGAAAGAATGGTTAATAGGCTTTAGATTAAAAAAGAAAAAGAAAAATGTAGGAGTTTATTTATTAATGGGTGGGGTATCATCGATTCCAAGACAATTCAACGCGAACTTTTGACTTGTAACAAATATCGTCGTGATTGGTTCAGCCTACCGATCTGTCTTTCTTGTTGTTGTTATTATTGTTGGTATTTTTCGAGTAGAATTAAAATTCAAACGTTACAGTTCGATATCATCATTTATTACCACGATAAACATTAATATACTTCTTATAAAGAAATTTATAGTTAAATGCGATATTAATTTTATATATAGGTATATTTTTATCTGCCTGTGAAAGATATCAATAAATTTAAAAGAAAAAATTATATTGAACAGCTGGAGATGACTTAACGGACACCTGTATTGTATCAACTTGTTTTGAAATATTACTGAAATACGATAGCCTTCTTACGAGTACACCTCCTCTATAGGAGAACTTGACGAGAAATGTAAAGATTTTTCATCTTTTGCTCCCTCTAGTTTCCACACAAAACGAAAAGAAAAAAATTGTTTATCTTGTTTCAACAACAAATCTAAATAGGCTGCATGTATATCTTAAGACTTTTGACTGTATTACAACTATACAAGCGATTTATGAACAGTTGTAATCCTATTCAAGGTTTTATGCTGATATTACTCAGTCAAGCAAGGAATATGAGTTTATCAAGCTTTCAAACGTAAATCATTGGACCTGTCGAGTTTATCTGTGAATTGCACTTTCCAACGGCCCTTCTTTGTCCCAATGGGGTGACGGCGATGGTTTGAAAATGGGGTAGTAGTGGTGACTTATTGTACAAATCATTTCGCTTATTTTCACAATTCAAAACGCTACAGCTAGGTTTATTTTTATGTATGTATCAATTCATTGCTCTTCTTATTTTCGTTTGCTAAACTAGCAATAATTATCATTTTGTTCTAACTAGTGTGAACAATTCGACAAAGAGAGAGTTGTTACTTCTAATATGTTAACCTAGTGTAAACAAGTTGACCAAACTAAAATAATCTGACTGTATATTTCCCTTCATACATAAGACACTTATGAATGGGACGTCCTGGAGTGGTGAGGTATGTTGTCCTGTCACCCCATCAAGAGGTGCGATAGATGCCATCTTTACATCACAATGGATACAATATTTAACCTGCCGTCTTGGACATATTAGACATATGTGTATAACGTATAAAGATACTGTTGTAAATCTCTTGTCATTATTAAGGAAAAAAATACAACTTCGTATTAGACACTTAATTTATACGAACTAATTTATTTGATGCTTATGATAATGCTCTGTATGCTCATAGAAGGATTGGCTACTGTACCCACAAAAAGACATCAATGACAATTTATCATAACTACATCCTAAAATAATAATAATAATAATAACAATTTTATGAAATATAGTTATAAATTTCGAGTGAAAATTATCGTTGAAAGAAAAAGTTTTGTTTGTTAAAACTCTACTATTCGAGTTATTTTGTTCATTTAAGGCAATCAACTGCTGCCTAGCAATCATGCCCAGTGTTTGATTATTTCATCGTTGCTGAGAAAAAGTAGGAGTTTGGTGTGGGGTATTGTGAGATGAGTCCGTCGACACTTTTGTCAATATAGTAATGTTGTATAGCTATAAAGACCACTCGTGTCATTGCGAGTCGCAAAAGTTTTACTTCAATCTAGCGCGAGATTCTAACATTTAGGAGTTCAAACTCTCTACTTTTGTGTATATGTGTAAAACATTTCTATATATATATATATTCCCGATTTCGATTTTCTTATTTCTTTCTCATACATGTGTGTTTCTTTATGTAATTTCTCTATTGTTCTGGAAACAAATCTACTTCAAACACATTAACAGGAATTGGATTGAATATAAAGAGAATCTCTTTGATAACGTTTCATTTCTAATTAGATAAATGAAATTGTATAAAAAGTGTAATAATTTTATTTCATTAGTGTTCCATAAAGTCTAAAATCCCCTGTGATTCTTGCCGTTGTCGCTACTTCCTTTCGAAAGGTGTAAATTCCCATCTACTACCATCCGGCAATAATTTTCGTGTTATTTGACTGTTCATATCTAATATAAATATATCTTTTTCGTATTTAAATTTTAACAGTTGACGGTGGTTGTATGTTATCAAGACCGACTACTCCACCACCCAACACTGATGTTAAAGTAACAACAGAAAAAAAATTATATATGTATGAATAGCTCTCTCACTTCTTCCTCTATGTGTCGTCATTATTCCAATCGTCCCTTTTGTATAAAGCCACCACTCTGGGGACTCTTTATCGCACGTCAGGTTGTGATGTATAGCAAACGAAAAATGGTAAAAAAAAATCGTACATCGGACACTTATCTCCACTTTCCTAAATAACAAATACAGAAATTACCATGATATTTGAAGGGAAAATAGACAAAAAAAAAGATGTGAACGTTTTGAAGAAAACATCAACAAATAACAAACATATTATCCTTGATATTTATCGATAATGGTCCGGATATACGGGGGCGGGGGGGTTTATATAGAAAATCTACCACCACGACCCATTCGAGAAAGTTTTTAATTAGAAATGGCGGCTATCCTTGTCATCGGAATAGATGGACAATTTTGTTTGTGTGTCGTCGTATGGTGGGAGGCGGGTAACGGAGTGTTCGATCGTGGACTAACGTTCCGAATATAGACGGCGAAATTATGAAAATGGTATAGTATGTCGCTCAGCCCCTGAGACGGCCGTCCAATCGTCTATAAAATTTCATCAACAATGTAAAACATTGGTTGTGAGAAAAATCGACAATTTCCACAACATTGTCAGTATACCGAGTTTTGTGAATTCAACTAGGGTTGTGAAGAGGTGGAGCTTATAGTGATGGATGCAGGGACACACGACAGATAAACGCAAAACACTTTGATTTAATGCTATGGATTGTAGTTTGCTTAGAGAGGAAGAAGTTTCTTTTTTGTAATTAAGCGCTTTTTTATGGATCTATTTTGTTGAGGATTTATGTTTGGTGAATGGGATGACCGTCACAACGGTTTTGCAACTCGTTTAATTTTAGTAGCCATATAAACTATAATTGGTTGCGTCCAAATGTGATTAACATAACTACTTTTAACATTAAACCTGGATTATTTGTAGTTGGTTGGACTAAAGGCGACTTCATGTGTCGATATTTTAGCCTAAAGGAATGCCACTAGAGTAGAAGCATTCATTTTATAAATCATGCTATTGTTCCAAATAAAATTTATAATCGTTCACGTGAATTCCATACGGGAAAATTATTAATAACCCAAATTCAATAGGATCTTATCCGAGTTTCGCAAAGAATTCAATATATCAGGTGTATATGTACAGATAATAAAACTCCATCAAAGTATGTACACTGTGGTAGGATGTAAGCACAGTGAAAGCTGCCACACATCCTCATCATCAACCCTTCTAAATCCTAGTGGCAAATCCTCGCACTGAGACCCCTTAAAACTTCAAACACATCAACAGAAACAAATCACAGCCTAAGTACAGCCAGATGAAGACTTATTCGGGCCGATCCATGGATTACACTACCTACCACTAACCTTCACTATAGTCAGTTATCACAGTCAAGAGTTAGATGTATATATGAAACTCACACTCACTATAGTTCATCCTACCCACCCTTATATATATATAACTCTAGTCCTGGCAAATTGAGATGGAAGTGAGTAGGGACTGGACCGATGATGGCTAGGGACTTGAGGATCATCGGTCACGGGCGATCTCGACTCATCAAATCATCCCTTAACGATTTCACTTTTACCAACCATATAAAAAAAATAGGATAGGCACTGTGTTTTTTTTTGTTTTGTTTTTAAATCTACAGACATGACAGCTGGAGGGTGCTAATACCCTTATCTTACCAAATTAAAAGTAATTATTTGTGCTTAGAATATATCTTAGGAGACACATAATGTTAAGTTCTGGCAATCGATTTCAATCAATCACATTTGTCAGGTGTTCGGAGAAAAGCGTACAGGGATGAAAGACGTATATCCATCTCCACCATCAAAGATCGAACTTCAAAACACGATTGATCGATTGACAGTGATTGAAGGTTTGTCTGTCAAAATAGGCACTTGAAACACATTATTTATTGAAATTTGAAAATTTCATATCAAAAATGATTGCTAACGTTATTATAAACATTTACTGGCATTCATTCCATAATTTATAACCTTAATCAGAATTAATAACGAAAGAAAACAGTCAATAATTCTCCGTTCTTTTTTGTAATTCATTGTTTGAAGGGTGAATTTAGTTTAGAATTTGCTCCAGTTACGAGGGAAATATAAAGAACGACAAAAGGGGATTGTGTGTCGTAATGAAGTAATGTTAAAAGTTTTAAGTGGACAATGGTCGCGGTGGTTGTTTTCCATTCGCTTTCCCTTGACTGTATGTAGAAAAAGCTGTCGTCAGATGGCGCAAATTACTAAATATCCCCTAACCGGAAAACCTTATAAACAAAATTGCAGATGACAAAAATTAACCATTGTTAAATGCGTTTGGTAATGAGACTAAACTGAAAGTGTGCCCGCAATTGTATAATCGGTTCAGGATAGGGATCGTTACAGTGAATTCCAATTTCAAAATTCAAATGTATGTACATTTAGAGGTGCGTCCTACTAGCAAAATCATATTGCTATTGCAGTCCTTGTTGGAATAAGGATATGTGTGTAGGACAAAGATATCAAATAATGATCGAGGCATAACATCTCTTAAAATTAGTAAAATTCAAGTCTTATTATCCCATATTTATTCTATATGTAATAAAGAGGACAATTTCGAACTGGTTGGGTATTTATAAAAATAAAAACTGTTATGGACTTGGGTGTCGTGTTAATTTTGTTACTTAAATATAGTAATCTACAATACTTTTCTGTTATGTTTGTCGAGCGAACATCAATAAAGGAGTTTAATAATTCGATATGGATTTTATCAATGTCCAAATGGAATTTGGTATGATTTCTTGCCAGAATCAGTACAAACTTGTGCAATAAATTATTCCAATAAATTGCAATAAACAGTTAATGTTGCTTAACCTTCTGATCTCCGGCCTTATCTAGCGAACCGAAGATAACACCTTAAGGTGAGTCGGAGAGTAAAATGTAAGCAATCTATTATGTATGAGACGGGGACCAAGTTTAGAGAGAGAGTGTGTCGTCTGTGTAATACAGGGACCGAAGAAAGGGTCTCGAGGATATGGTGGTGTTGCCTAAACTGCACTAAATTATAAAGTTATTACGACAGCGCAGATCTCCGCGTTGATAGTATGATGTTGCTTTAATTAATCTGGGATATATCGCGCGTGATCCTCATCCCCCTATAATATAAACTCAAAATCGTACAAGCTATACAATTACTACTTAAATGATACGGGTGACAACATAAATATTGAGATTTGATACTAACAATAATGGTAAAGAAAATGTGTGAAATCTAAATATAAGTTTTAGAAATAAATTCATACTTCCACATACAAGATGTGTGCCTTAGGAATACTGATGTGTCAACAATAATTGTTAAATATCGTTTATTCCCGCTGAAGTAACAGGGGATGACAGCTATAATTAATCTGTGTTATTTTGGTGGCCAAGAAACGGCCGTCCCTCAGGAGCCATCCAGTAGAACGACCATCCACTATGATCCTATGAGACTTCCACCACCTGCCATCCAATCGACAGGTTGTAAGTCTCATTAAAAATAGGTCTTATAATTTTTCCATTTGATCGGTATTTCTTTGGAAACAGGCGACAATAAACTATAAACACAGAATAATAGAAAAAATCTATTATTATTGTTATTATTAGGCGATATCCAGTAAAATTTTCGTCACAACAAAATGAGACTTTCAAATAAATAGAGATAAATAAAGAGTGACTATCACATTTGCAGTTAATATAAACACTATTAAACAATGCTTGTTACCCAAACGAATGTTGGAATATCAGATATGTAGAAACGGTATACAATTTATGGAATGATTCAGGAGTATAACGGCTCATATATCTCTAGGTGGTGGCTGTGCTGGAGGTGGTATTGGTGGCATCGTTGCTATCTCTCCACCATTCCACCATGTTGGATGTTGGGATACCTTCAACTATAGAGTGGCGACGTTGCTTCGACCTCTTCCATTTTGCTTCTAATGTATAGCGCCCGTCTATGATCGTTGTCGTGTATTGAAATGGTGCTATTTATTGGGCCATTAAGGCCCGTTTAAATCATGCCGAACTATAACTAACGACGTATCTCGCTGCGACTCACCCGGTAGGCAAGCGGGGGCGGTTTTCGTTTGGCAAGTATAAGGCAGGTGGCGGGTGAAGAGGCAATGTGGCGGCACAACGACGACCGTAAATAAAACTGTTAACTCAATAATATACGAGCGCTACTGCTGTTTATGCTGAATATTAAATGGGATGTGCAAATACAGCACTACAAATCTCACAATGTTCCTAAGAGGGATGACAGTATCAACGACAACTCCATTTTTTCCTAGACTATTTGAAGTTGAATAATAATTTCACTTTTTAAATTTGATCTAAAGATTTGTCAAGTAATTGTTAATATCTTCCAGATAGTTTCTCTACAATTTATTGTTTAATTTTTTGGTCTGTTTAATTGGAAAACTTGAAGCGTACTTGTCTAGAAAATTGACATTGTCTGTAAAATCTCAGCTTGGCAGGCACGTATTAAGTAGATATCTGTGTAATTTATGTGGGACGCGGAATGAACGGGCCCCAGTTCACTATGTAATATATTCAGACATTAGTCCCACTAATGTCTAGCGGAATGTTTGACTGCGGATCCTAGCTAAGCCAAGTCGACTCGGAATGAGTCCAAAGCCCCAGCATAGATACACGACTCTGACGTTGTAAAGGTGACATCCACAGCAATTCTAATCCCCTTAATGGCCACGTGATAACCCTGATTACTTTAATTGGCTCCGTTGTTGGCAGACGAGCATAAATCGACTAGATGAAAGAGAGATGGTAAGACACACAATGTCTTGTGTCAACCATTAAAAACCGTTTTCTGGAAATTCTAAATTTATATTGAGCAATTTAACGGGATCGTCAATTAACAATTAGACGAACAAACGAATAGAATGCTCGCTTTTAACGAATAACTCATTAATTAATGGGGGCGCTTTTAAAACGAAGTAGCCAAACATAAAAGGCGATAATTTGGTGACGATGTACTCCATTCACTCATTCATTCAATTCATTCATCTATCGCATTTGGTCCAGTAGCTCGTTTTCTCCATCTACAACTACTAATGCCACCACCAATTCACCACCACGTTAAATCTGATAAATGGTTCTGTGACACGACTGAGTGATCCGACAATACAAACACTCAAATACGTAGTAAATACGCATCCGTTCGTGAAGGCTGGTTTGAGTAACGAAAGGGGACGGTGGTGAGAACCACCACCAGAGCTCAACACGTCTGATGGATGAATGCGCAAACAGTGCATCAGCCTGTGAATGGGCTGCTCTCTTCACTCTTCCGCATGCATGGAGACCTGTTGCAGAATATCTGCAAACTCTTACATACTTTAAATTGGATAGTAAAATTACACATAAAAAATTGCCTCTTCAAAAAGAAAAATTCATCCAATATTTGAAAGTTTGTCAAATTCGATTTAAATTGTGATACTTCCGTGGTCAATCGTTGTCATTTCTGATGTGCTTATGAACCTCATCAACAGATACATCGTCGTGAATTATTGTAGCTTGTGTTTCAACGTTAATAGCGTTATGTCACCAATTAGCGTTGGAGCACATGCTTTCGCAAGAAGTAACCAAATGTTGAACGTCAAGTTTCATTAAGGCGTCGTCGATGTCCTCATCAATAATTAACAAGGAAAGTCTAAAACACTGGGCTTTCACTATGTTGTTGATGTTGTTGTTCCTGTTGTTACTACTGTTATTATCATCATCATCATCATCATCTTCTTCATATGACGTTGTAATCATTATCATTATAATGATGATGATGATGATCATCATCATCAGTATGATCAAAACCATCATCTATGTTGCTGCCGTCCCTACTTGCACGATCCAGACATTATTTTCAACGTCGCGCTTTTATTGCGTTCTGACATTTATGTAAGTTGATGTGCTTTACTTTATAGCGTCGGGCTTTCAACCAGCTAACTGTACTTAAATGTAGTGATAGGTGTGATCTCAGGTGTTTACATGCCATTAACGCCATCTAAAACGGACATTTTAGAGCTCAACAAGGACCGTACTCATCTAAATGCCTGTTTTATTCATCATTCAATAATCAATAGCCGCATTGTATAACACTAAACAAGAATTATTGCTTGTTATATGTCCTTTGGATAGTTCAACATATCGTACAGATCTACTTTACAGTGCATAATGTTACAAAAATAAAAATTTTTGGTGTACAAACTTTAACTAGGCTTTTAAATACAACCTCTATATTCGTTGAGATTTTTAAGTAACAAATAAAGGAAAAAAAAACTCATTTACTTTCCATCCAAAAGATTAACAATAAATAACACGTTTTAAATTGTATTAAGTTATCTGTTCGTCCTTCATTATTGCCGAAACTTATATCCCAAATTGTCTGATAGATTTTATCGATAAGCTGTTAGTGAGTGTTGGAATACAATCGATAAGATTGATTAAAGTAAATTAAAGAGTTAACAGGAAGAAAGACGAGACGACATTTTATAAACTTTGCAAGTCAGTATACGATGAAAGGTATCAGTGATTGTATCTTTGATTTGTAAAGCTTTATAAAGTATAAAAAGATCTGTGGGAACAATCGACAAATATCAAATGTTAAAAGAGACGACGTAATAGAGAGGTGAGTGTCGTCGTTCGTCGTTTGTCCGACTTCATTCTTACAATTAGAAATGTCAAAAGAGACGCACGAGCGATCACATGAGTGACATACCAACTAGCTATCATTAATTTGATCTAATTAATCAACATGATGATGTCCAATTGATTTTATCATAGATTTTATGAAAAGTCTGATTGAACATGTATTGTCGATCATTTACAAGATGTATTTACAAGAACCATATAAGATTTTGATTCTAATCTGCACTTGATTTAAATCAGTAGTTGTAGGATTGTAATATGAGTGGTTTGGATTCGTATCCAACCAATATTGTTGAGAGTCCAGATCCAATCTGCACTCAAGGCCGACGACACAAGTGATGTTCCACGTACCGGAACAAGAGCAGTAGAAATTTAACTTGGTCTTGGTTTGAATCTTCCTGGCTTTTAGGATGCCAGTCACCGGCCACTACAACCGGCCAATTTTCCTCGTCAACGCGTCCCAACCAACTAATGCCAACAACAGATTCCGTATCAAGAGATATAGGAAGGAATCTAAACCTATCATTATCAATCATCGTTTATAAATAGTGTAAAAATAAACACGATTTTTGTTGGTTTTTTTGAAAAAAAATTTTGTTCAATTTAACAACAAGAGTAATTGCTGCGGTCGTGCTACCACCATCGTTCCACCACCGCACGAAATAAACTGTTGATCTCGGTTTGCCGGCATCATGACAGCTCACTTAGTAACGTTACTCGAGTTTTTCGTGGCCTATGCACTCTGTGTCGACAAGTCCTCCAATTTTTCTCTTCCGGGGCATGAGACTACGACTACCGCAACTATTCTCGTTATTTGATAGTCTATTTCTCTTGCCGTCTTTACAAAACAACTTTAACTTACAAGACAGAATAGAGAAAAAAAAGTTTGAAAGAGCGGACGGTTTCTGATGGTAGTGTGGCGGTGTTGGCGGCGTTGGTGGTGGTGGTGGTGTTGGCGGTAGAGAGACGAGCCTGGTTGTACAACAGCGTTAACTTGCCTCCAACACTACCACACCATCTCCACCTGTTGCTGTTTGGAGTTACCCCGTCGAAAAAATAGCGGCAAGCCACGGGAAAAATTCAATGAATTTTAAACGGTTCTGCCAATATGCAGCTGACACCGGAAATTAAAATTAAACCCAACGATAAAACCCTCGAATTCATACAGACTTTTCCTATTTTATTTCGTCTTGAAATTTATGCAATAATAATTTTTCTTTCAAAAAATAATAGACGAAATACGTTTCATTTACGATTTACAAATACATACGTATTTAGTTAATTTGAAGATGTTGATATAGTTTGTTACAAATAGCTTGAAGAGTTAATGTGAAATAATGAATACATTCTACAACATTATGGTCTGGATTATACAGTGACTATCAAGTTCGGCTCCCGACGACATCAATCTAACTCCCCCCGGAGTTCTATGTGTTTCAGTCTCGTTCCGGCCACCCTCTTCGTCAATGTAACTATGAACATTTCATATATGTGTATAAGCTAACCCCCAATACAAAACCCAGTATAATGTGTGCTAATGTATTCATTGTGGGATAACTGTTGGTTGAATTAACGGTTGTTGGAATAATTGTTGCTTCGTTTAAACAGTATTTGATTGGTAAATATCGAAGAATTATCGATAATTATAAAATAGTAATTATTATTTTAATTAAAAATTCAAAAGACAAATTCTTTGATATTTGATGATGAAAACTGTCCACTTTGAACAATAAAGCACCCTCTGAATAATAGAGGGTCGATTTTCAACGATTCGTATGCAAATTGCAACGAGTTTGACACAAATGACTTCTTGTTTGGAATTATTTATGCATATCTGTCCGTGTAAATAGCGGGTCGTTCAAGCCACAATAGTAAACACACATATGTACACTAATATAAACATTATAACATAGGCACTGTCCCATCATAAAATTACCGTTTTAATTTGGTATTAAAAGCATTCGTACTATAAAGATTATAATTATTCACGCAATTTCCGTAGCTACCTTTTTTTGTTTGTATTCAAAGATTAAACTGAAATATAAAAAAAAAACATATGATTGATTAATTTTCAAAGGGATATACTGTGTATAAAACGAGATAGAAATGCAGCACACATCAACATTGAACAGGTAATGTCGTATATCGAACTGCATAAAATGTTATGAAGTGGGTGTCGCATCACCAATGATTCATAATTGTGTTTACATCGACATTCACACAGCTCGCGGTTGGACCTTTTTTCTAACACAAACAGCTTTATCATGTTGAAAAGTGAACAAACATCATGAATAGTAGTCGTTCAATTTTAAATTTATCATTTTAATAGGTTTGTTCAAAAAAAAGGTCCAACAAAAAATGTTTCAATTTTACCACATAAATGGAATTTGATTGGTAGAAGTTACTTATCTACTGTATAATGACTATCGTTTGAAGAATTTTTTTCCACTCAAAAAAAACACGCATAATCTAAATCGCTGACAATGTGACGTTTGGGCGTATGCTTAGTGTATTTTATAGACTGTGGTACTATAATTAGAGGTCGATAAATAATCGCATCAGGCTAAAATACAAATGAATCAAATCGATGTGAAGGGTATACCGTCTTATACAACAGTCGATCGCGATATACGAAGAAACCGAAACATATAAGTCAGTGTCAATGGTTTTTAATATGACAGACTCTCAAACCCACCTGGACGGCTTTTTTTCTGTTCAATACTCTCTAATTATAAAACAGTTCAAATAAATTAAAATCTACACAGATAGGGGTGGAATTGATAGCTTACAATCGAGTGGAAAATCTAATTTACTTTCAGTTTTTTTTCCACTCTTTTGTCTTTAAATGATTGTGCATTGATCTGGAGTAGTGATGGCGGCACAAGCTTGCCGCCAAGTATGTTCCCGTTGCAGTATTGCCACCGTTGCTACTGCTACTGCTGCCATTGCACCTGTCAGTCAGTCAATCAGAGTCCGACCCTCCCTCGTCAGGCTACTTGTATCGATTTGTCTCATTTCTAGCTTTCGTCGACGGTGCCAGACATCTAGATTCTATGTAGAAAATGTTCTCACATACAATATTCTCAAATGTTTGTAAACGAAAAATTAAAATATCCACAATGGGAATATTTTCTTCAACATTCCAACGAAATTGCATTTGGTGTGAGGTAATTGGTAAAGATTTCTCTTAAGACAATATTTATCGAACAGTTTTTATTATTGTTGTTTTGTTGTTTTATTTGAAATATTTTTAAACGAGTTGTATGTCAGACATGTTGGGGCGTGAACGATGCCCTTAGCATTTAAAACATCCATCAGCTGTCAATGGAAATAAGATATTGCAAATCGAGGCGAAACAACCGATATGATCTTTATATACAGTCGGTGCATCGGCACACATATAAATACGGCCCGGTATCTGGATAGAAGGATGGACGATATAAATAGTAGGAGTCGCGGACTAAGATTTATAAATAGCATTACAAGTAATTTATGTCCGACGCGATTGGGCGGGCTCTCCTTTTGACATTCTGGAGATTTATGTTAACAGAGTTGATGGGAGGTACGCATTGTTCAACATTCGTATCAGAAATGGTCTTGTTCCACCACAACCATCACTGACATCGCGCCTCTTCTTCATTCTCTTCTTTGCATTTTTTCGTTTTAGTCTTCAATCTTCATCTCTGAACCACTTTATTTGTCATTATCACATTTAGTGAACTTCATCTTTTGGATTTGATCGTTTGAATTGTTTCTTATAATAAGGAATAATTGCCAACCTAGTTCTTACTATCGATTTTACATGGTTAACCGACATAAATTTGCCTCTAGTTCTAGTTAAGATCCTCAATCTATATAAAATTGAGTCAGAGAGATATAGAGATGAGTCAGATGGAATATTATTTATAACATAGATGCCAATAAATTATATTATAGATATATTTCGAAACGCTCCAAGCATCGTTTTTTCTGATGAAGATAGGATCGACTCGAAATGAATGTGACGTATTAAGAGATTTTCAACCGAAAAAGGAGAACGTTTTATAATTTACAGTTGTCAGGAATATAAAAGCAATAGTAAATCATCTATTGCATTGTCAATTCGAGAATAATAACAAAACGAACAAAAAAATAACCCAACAATTGTCACCAGAGCAATTAAAGGATAGATACAGTTGGAATATCTTCATTCTTTACCGAAAATAGTCTACACTATCAATGTCATAATATGACATCTTGCACATATACATACATGTTATAATAGTGTTTTGTAAGTAAATGAACTAAGTTGACATGACATCCACCTTTGAAACATAGACTTGCTGTCTCTTGAAATTGATACGACAACAAGACGAGAACGACAACGACGACTACAACGACGACGACGACGACGACTATGGAACGAATGTCACATTATGACGTCAATGATGTGGATTTCAAACAGTTACTTGTCTATATCGATATTGCAACAGTATGGCGGAAATATTTCCGGCTTGAACATTCACGAAGACGTACTGGCTGACAAAGAAACACAAAGAGTGTTTTCCTTGAAATCTGGTTGTTGACAAATGCAATTTTGCCAATTAATTGTAAAAATTTGTTTATAAATATCCGGCTCTGATTGATTTCTACCATAACTGATTTCCATATAATTTTAGTCGAATATCCTCTGTCTATATCATGTTTCAAATCTGTTGTGATACGAAACGATTAACATATGTTGTATTGACAAACATCGTTCTCGAACTGTTTCCTTAAACCCAACAAAATATTCGTTATTAATTCGATTTTATACAGTAAAATTATTATAACGATATCAGGAAAACAACAATTTTGCTTTTGCATTAATAAATAATTGGTTACGGGATTGTAGCACACTTTGTTTAAATTATCGTTGTCGCTATATCTCTAATGTGAACAGTGGCGATGTTTTACTTATAATGCATGAAAATGCAACTATTTGTCTGAGGGTATACTACTAGTACGTGGTGCATGAGAGAATAGCAAAACGGAATTAAAATGCATGAGATACAACAAATCCCATCACACTAATGCAGAGTTAGGGGCATTGATAATGCTAAATACGCCGTAACTAATACTCATTAAGACGCCAAAGATCGGCAACATGAACACTACATATGTACTATTTTAAATAGAATAAGATATAAAACGAATTGGAAAAAAGAACTAAAGATAAGATATTCGTAATAAATTTCAAATATTTAAAATTATAATCAATTTATTGTGAATTTAATATTGATTTTTAGAGTGGTTTAATTTTGTTTATGTCCATATAGACTAATTTTTACAAATAACTGATAATGGTGTATAATTTATTTTTATTATCGTCCATATACATATAGAAATACGTTTGATAAGAGTCATAAAATCTCAATAAGCCACATAACCGTGTATCAAATCATTTAAATGATTCATAATTCATACATCAACAGTTTCATTTGGAAAATGTTATAATTTAATCGTTTATATGTGAATTTTTTTGGACCTTTTTAATTCTGCATTAACTCCCTAAGATGGGAGAATTTCATAAAAGATTAGTAACATTAAGTGACAACAACCACATAAACAAGAGACTTTACGATCGATAAATAATGCATCAATTTTAAAATATACAAGGTTTCATTTGTTTGTTTGTAAACGTATGTATATGTAAAGAGAGTTGATCAGGTATAGGATAGGTGGTGGCATATCAACCGCCGCCAACTCAAGGGGTCGTCCGTACAGATACCACGCAGTTCCCCAACACACATATAATAAATGCATCTTGTAAATTGTTACGCGATAAATATGTAACTTTATATACCTTATACAATCAACTATCCCAGTTTACATCCCAGGCGAAACAATAAAATCACTAAAATATGATTGAGAAATGGGACTTTATTTCGCCAAGAACACGAGCCGGTCGCAATAAATACCCTCAAGTCCTGTCTCCTATATTCACTTGATCAAGTCCACTTCTTCTCTACAGACACATGATTTTCTTTTTTTTTTTGTAAATTTTATGCTAAATATGTTTCATGTAAATAAATAAATTCTTTTGAAATTAAATAAAGCGAACAAGTATCAAGGAGTTATGACATAAATGACAAATTTACGATCTGGTTCAGGTGAAGTGATTTTCTCGAAACCGGATGGTTGTGGTAGTTTCGTTGATCAAATCATTTCGGCAACCATTGGTCGGATTAATCGAAACTTCAAACACAATTTACAACTACATAAAGAATCTACTTTATTAAAAATTCACCGAAATTGTTGTTTCCAAACAGTTTGTAATTTATATATAGGTATATGTATATATTTTTTTAAATCTATTTAAGCTGTTTGTATTTCTTCATTCTATTTCTAAACAAATATGTAGTCAATGTAAAAGATCGTGCTGTTTTCGTTTGATATTGTTATTTCCAATGTCAATTTCTTCAACATTAGTTCAAAGAAACGACAGAACACAAGGGAAATATGTTTGCTAAAGTGCCAGTTCACCTTTACTGAAATGAAACGTTGTTGTTGTTGCGTTAACGTCGTCGCCCAAGCCGCAAACTGGATAAATTGAAATGCTAACACTGTTCAATATTTATCGAGAAAGTGGCAGCAACAATGACATTCTATTTCACTCATCTTTTTTTCAGTTTCTCTCACTTTTATTTCGTTAACGTATTGAAAATACAGTTGAATTGAAGTTTTGTTAACGATATCCCCCCCGAACATTTTCCCCAATCAGTTAAGACGGATGGGACATCGTAATAGAGGTCATGCATCACGTCCAGATGAAAGTTGTTCCTAGATCAGCAGGTTTGTCCGAGGCATTCGCTCTATTGCGGGCTTGTCTATCTGTCTAGTGTGAAATACTGCGGCCGCGCCTACCGATAAGATGCTTTAATTAAAATGCTGTCTAGGAACGATTGATGTGCTGACTAGCACCCCACTTCACCCACTATCAGCAACACACCTTTAAAGAAAATCAAGCGATAGATAATAGTATTAATTACTACAAACAAATTGGTCTTTCTCTCTCTTATTGTTATTAGAAAAAAATTAAAGATTAGACAATGCGGATTGATTTACGGATATGTTTGGATATTTTTTGGTGAGTGTGTCTACCCTTTTTTTATATATAGTTTTGGTAGCTGAGCTGTCGTCGATCTGCTCTCAAGAGTGACTAAGACCATAAGTCCTGAATTGCCGCGAACAAGAAAGAATAAGCGCACAAGCTTGATAAACATCTCTGTTAGTCCCTCCGTGGCATTTTATTCGCGTGCTATAAATTTAACAAGGGAATTGTTAGAATTAAAGAATGCAGACTCCATTCTGTTGCCAATAGTTGTCGATGTGATATGTGACCACTTGATTCAAGATCACCGTCTCGTTTCTTCGACACGGAATCGTCTAAAACATCTTGCAAAAAACGAAACAAATTTACTAAATTACCATCAAAATAAAACAGCAGAAAATTATTTATAATAAATGTGTCAAAATGTTCAATTCACATTCGGAAATTTTTGTCAGATAAAGTGAATATATTCACATCGTAAGTCCACTAAAGTGACTGCGGACGTGTTAGTCTTCGTTGTGTATTTTTAATTTTGCGTTAGAGCTTCGGTGAAAAGTTCCGTCAGCAACTTGTTAAATATTTAATCGGTAGCAGGTCAGTAGAATGAGAGAGATAGAAAGAAGCCGCTAGGCAAAAGGGGAAGAGATCAGTCAGGCTGTTCGTCTCTCCACAGAGATTAAACCGCCACTTTAATCTATATTGAATTAAA
The DNA here is from genome assembly GCA_021725515.1 of Epicauta chinensis. NCBI lineage: Eukaryota > Metazoa > Arthropoda > Insecta > Coleoptera > Meloidae > Epicauta > Epicauta chinensis. Next base: position 970,275 of record JAEDXX010000005.1, on the reverse strand, counting down.
CATCAACCCCTTAACACATACACAACACCTTGTTACGACGACGACTACGACGACGACGACAACACGATGCTAACGTAGCACTTTTAACATCAAATATAAACACATAAGGGAAGCGAAAGTGTCCGGAAAACTAATACCACTAGGAATTACTGAATTAACAGGAAAAAGTAAGAAAAAGTAGTAATTTACACAAATGAATATCTCTTTCTAGAGATTGTTTTTTTTGTTCTTGAATACTTGATCGATTCAATTATTATTATTCAGAAGAATATTTGAAATTAATTAATACAGGCGGTAATTTGTAATGTGGAATAATTGAAGCATCATCCAATTGTGACTGTGATTGAAAGTCGGCATCTCAAATGTCTGACATGGATTGAGAAGAAATACCAGTCTTACTGATTTGTACAAATTATTTGGTAAAACTTGCGTAATTTAGACGTCGTCACTAATTCAACATCTCCCTCACATACATATATCTATCCATACAGGGAACTATTTCGTTTCTAATCAAAAACAAAGACGCATTCTAATTTACCCCTAAACTTTTCTGTTGTTTAATTTTTTAAATCACTACACGTTCTACGTGATGTGTAATGAAAATGTTTGGATTTACTCTTGGAATGGATTTAAGTTTTCGATAAATCGTTTCGCGCTCATTTATTTACGGTCTCATTGATAGAATGTGTTCCAAACGGACTGGCAATGTCTAAACAATCGTGGCACGTTGTATAGGCTTATTTGTAGAAAAGTTGGGCGTCTGTCCATCATTGTAGAGCGACGATAGATATATGGCGTCAATATTTATACATGTTTGATTAATCAAAATAACAAAATTCCAAAACCGAAATTTATTCCTTTCTGTTAATAATTTATGGTGTATATATAGGTATGTTTTGAAATAAGAGTTTGTTGTATTATTACCTTTAGGCAACAAAACTAATTGTACATAGGTATCTAAGCACTAGTAATACTAGGAATTACATACGTATACAGTCCAATACGTTAGGGAATTTTAACTGAAACTAGGTAATTAACAAGTTTGATGGCTTTCAGTTTCTCTGATGAATTACAAACGTACGTTTATTAAAATTGAAAACTTGACAACTAGTTGGAAACTCATCTAAACAAAAACCTGTCCAACAGACGTCCTGAAATTGTTATTTTAAATGATAATGACAATAGTAATAACAACAAGAATTTTATAGTAATCATGATGAGTTGATCTAGTAGTTGTGTTTCGTGAAAATTTTATAGACACAATCCTCTTTGGTCAAGCGGTTTATAATATATAGCCGTCGAGTTTTTTTTTTATTTCTTTTTACCCTAAACCATCATCGTACACTATCACCACCTCACTAAGAAGATCCAGTGGTAAACTGGACAGTTGTTGGATTTATTACAGTTGTGTTCCGGATTCAAGGGATGCTTATGAAGGTGATGGTGGATGGATGGGTTGCTATTCCCACCACCAACGCTACCACCACTATTACAACTACATATATACCAGAACAGGACCACCTCCATCAGCATCGTCCTATAGTCAGTGTGGCATAAAGAGCATCTGCCTGCGAAAAACCAGATAGACCTCCGGAATTATATTGCATATTGTAATGATTTATATGGGGGATAAGCACACATCCAGCGGCCATTCTTGGAGACCGGGCGTGCTAATGACCAACGTCGCCCGGATCGCGGTTATCGCTACCCCTCTCTTCTACTAACTATCTTTCTCTTTTGTGTTCTGCTCTCAAACAAAACCCTCATACACAACCCTAACGTTTCTCGCCCGCCTCATCCTCTCTATAACAGATCCGACGCGCCCTTAATCGGCGCTCTACTCTGATATTAACAATAACACTTTGTATTTAAATTATGACTTTGAATTGCTCCATAAATAATCGGGCATTAGGAGATTTGCATTCGCCAAGCGAACGGACTAATCATGTTTAAATATTATTGCCGTCTAGATATCGCAGACGCCCGTCGAAAAGGGACCATATAACACCAGCCCTTTACGGAAACAACCGCCTTCAACTAAAATACTGTCCAGTATTCAACTCTTTTGTTTGTTTTTTTTTTCCTTCTTTCTTGTATACTAAATACATGGAAATGTAGGACATATATAACAACATTTATAATATTGTCTGAATGTTAACTTAATTAGATATTTCGAATAGTTGTTGGCTCTCAGTTAGATTGGCCAATTATCACACAAAGTATGGAAGCGTAGGCTGTTGATTTATCTTATTTTATATAAGTCTACAAACAATAAATTATGTTGATGTTTGTTTGTTATTTGCCTGGCGAGTTTTGCGCTTGATGCGAGAAATATTGCCGATTGATTTATGTTCGATTTATTTAAATTTAGTAACAAGTTATTCTCGTTGTTTCAAAACGCCCCCAGATATTAACTATTTCAATGCCTTGTGGGCCAATTTTAAATAAGAAACCCTATCCTTTACGACAATAATAATGATAATCATTACTATTATTATTATTATCTATTTAAAATGCTTAACGATTAAATTATTACTGTCTTAATTGACCAGTTAAAATCCTTGTATTACAACAACAACTACTACTACTACCTACTTCTATAAACGTAACAAAGTTGAATTAAGAAGTATGATATCCTTGCAAAGTACGTATTACCACCGTCTCATGTCATATTTGTGAGAGAAGGCTTTAGACGACACCTCTCTAAAACTTCTTGTTCTCTAACGTTTAATCTTTACCAACATCATGCCCTGCTAATATCTTAATTCCAGACATTTAAATAAATGTTAATATTAACAGTCTTCTCTCACCCTTTACCTTTATCACCGTCGTCCTTACAAAACACTACCACCACACTGTACCATTATTATTACCACCAACAAGCGTACACACAGTGTTCTCGTCCTCTTTAAGTTTCATCATGTTTATATAAACGTTGTTAGTTAACGGCCGTGACAGTCTCGTCGCAGTTGTTTAAATGAGGAATTAAATATAATTTACATGTTGTTTTAGGTAAAACGGTGGCAATTCCGTGGTGAGGGGTCTTATTAAAATTTCAAAACCGCCCTTAAAACTTGAGATTATAATATAAGTTTTCAAACATAAGCCAGTCAATTTTGTGAAAGTATTTTTTGTTGTTGTTGTTGCTGATGCTGCTGCTGCTGTTGCGTTTTTTTTTATATAAATATTCAAAAATAACACAGGAAGTCTAATATGATTAACGTTTCTATTTACTTCAATCGAATTCTCTTTATCTTATTTCTGTATGTCTGTAGATATTTTGGATCAATCACCCGGCCAATATTTCTATCGACGCAATGAGAATTTCCCAAGACTTTAACATAGAAATGGTTATAAAATGAGAGAGATAGATAGTGTGATTTATTAAAAAATAAAAAACAAATATCTGATGATTTCAAGTATGTTGATGTTTGGAAACGCTTACAGAAAACCAATGACGAGTTCCAGAATTGGTCTATTGATTGATGTAACTGCCTAGCAATGACGAATAGATACAGCTGTCGACAGATCTATGACCGACATCAACAATCTACCATATGATGTGTCAGTTATTTACATATCCGTCGATTTATCCAACCAACAGCCAAATGATACAGAAAACTTGAATAAATTTAGATTTAAGCGGATATTTTTGAAATTCATAATAATAATATTATAAGAAATTTATTAATGGAAAGTAGATGAAAAGTCCTAACAGTAGAAGGGATGAATTTCTTTATACATAAAACGGTGTATATGTTCGTCCTATGTTTGTTATGAGACAAAATTTATAGACAAACACAAAACGGTTAGGCTTAGGAAATCTACGTTCCAACATCGCATTAAAACTATGATATACGTTCCAAATTTAAGATGCAGGACGATTCGAGTCACGGTCCCTTAATTTATATCAACGTCACTTTGCCAATTATAAAATGAGCGAGCCGATTAAACCGGCCATAAATCCCAACTTTATGTTTACCCACCCTAATAGGATCCCTTATTCTGGATGATGATGAAAAAAATATTCCGTACACTATAAATTTTGATACAACATTCTAAGACTAAAGTAGGGAGGGGTGTATTATTTCAAAGAAATACACACATAGAAAATCCACCCTCTTGCCAGATGCCAATCATCTGTATATAAAATCCATCTCTCTTTAGCTCTCTCTCTCTGTCTCTTATCTTTACAATGATCTAATTTCTTTTGGGTTGATGAAAATTTTTTTTTGCTGCCCTGTGATGATGAAGATATTGGTTATTGTCAAAGCTAGAGATCATCATGTTTGAATCGTCGTTCATCGGTAACCAGCATCTACTTTCCTGAAATATTATGACTTAAATTCGCATAGAAATGTAATTTTTCACACGTCAAACGCGAAATATGATTTTGATCTTCTTGTACATCTCTGGAGGATTGTCTTCAATAAAAACATCGACTTTATTACTGAAACAACGGACCGATTCATGAAATCCAATAACAGCTGTACTTCTTCACGTTTCGAGTGATTTCTAGCCTGTTTTGCATAGCAATCGTTTGGATATTGACTGATCTGTCATTCGACTAGATTCACAAATGGCTTTGTTTCAACTACAAAACAATAAAGAAGTGAAAAACGGTTCAAACAAACATACACACACGAAAAAAAAACACGTACAGGACAACATGTTTGGTATATTTGTGACTACAGGGTGTATGTATAGATTTGGTACATGATTCAATTTATTGTTGACTAGTTTGGATGTCTGGACACGTTCACTGTCCAACTTTTATGACTTTTACTTTATTTCAAAAGTATGAAATAAATTAACTACACCCATATAACAGCTCAAATCAAATCATCTGTGAAATGCTATCTGTGATGATGGTCTCTATTTTTAACCATCCGTTCGAGACCGACGACATATAAATTGTCATTTGTTCAACGATTAACTTAATATGATAAAATAATGTGGTAGTTTTATGTGACGAAAAAAAAATTAAAGGTAAACACACCTGTCTCGTCTTTTCGGTTATTTTAACTAAATGTTGGCTCATCTGCCACGTGCAAAGTGTATTATAATGTTAATGTTCCAAGTTTTCCACATCGTATTGTAGCCGGCTGTATGGATGGAAGGTTGTTTCATATGCCTGGCAACGACGCCGTTAATTCTTGTTTTCATGAGATTAACTGAAAATTAGATGGCGTAAGTTTGTCTGGAAATGAAAAGAATATATACATCGTTGCTGTTGTTGTTGTAGCAGTATGATATTATTATTCGAAAACTGTATATGTATTCAGTTCTACTAATGTTACATTTTCCACCACCAATATTAACACTCACATGAGCAAAATCATAAAGCTTATAATGAAACATAAATATCAACACAAGGAACAATTTTAAGATAGCTTTAGTTGACATTCAGAACAGTTATTTGTTAATTATTCAACAAACAGACGAGAGAAAAACTTTTAATCTTCTTTTAAATACACCTTATTCGAAAATTTCAACATTGAAAAGAGTCTTATCGCGATTTAAAGACAGTTGATTTTGTAGTACATCCCTCGCATTATTTGTTATTGGTTATAACAAACGCGCGTACCCCATCTGCAGTTAATCAAGTCTTATCAGTCTAGCCGTCCTTCATCATTACTAGTTTTTGTTCATTACCGCAAAACATCATCACGACGAATTCCATACCATCCCGTTTCAGATGGTGCTTGCTTGATGAAAAATCTTCGGCAATTGACAGGTCTTTTATTTGCAGATTTGCGCTTCATTCATATCTCATTTTCTCTTTGCTCTTACGTTTTATTTTCTTTTCTTAGACAATGAATCGTTGATCTTAAAGTGAGGATGGTGACGACATGACAGGCCAGTAATTCGACGCGACCATCATCGTTCATTCGAGTTTGCCCGCAATAGTCTCTCTCTTTACTCATTCTACCAAACAGTGTTTTCCCACCTCATCGTTCGTCGTTGTTGCTCCTGCCAACCAACCACTGTTGTCGTGATCTTCATCTGTCATTTTGCTAATGAGATCTTTGCTTCTAATCTCAATTCAAGAGCTCCTTGTTTCTCATTCGCAGTTCCACCGGCAACAACTATAGTCGCCGAGATTTCATCACCCATTCTAGAAATACCGTTGATGTTGGCTTTTGTTGATAGCAAATAATGGAAAAGACCAACACAAAGATTCTTTTTTAATATCATAATAATAATTATTATTATTAATCTCATTTATTTTGTTTAATATCCATTGTTGAATGAATTGACCTATTTCTATATTGATATGTACTGTACAATCCAAAGTTAATTATATTGAAAACTGATTGATGTGCATAACGAAAATTATAATTGTTATTTAATATTTAATAACCTGTTTCCGATTTTGACATAATGTCAATCAAATATTCATGCAATATATTGGCTATATAATTAAATATGCATTTCATTTTTAATAAATATGCCAAACATATCAATTCATGATGATTAACAGTCAAATTGAACAAATTACTTACGCTAGATTAGAGCACCAGCTTTCATAAACTAAATGTGTTTCCAACGGTCGTAGTCGGTCAAAAAATTATGCATTACAGAAAAACGATTTCACCGATAGATAGATAATTTGAATTTAGTTTAATATGAAACAAATATCATGAAACAACAGTTGTAACTCAACAATTGGCCAACATATTAAGATTGTGAAAGCCAACGCGTGCAAAGGTCGGTCCCGCTGTTGTTAATAAGATATTCTCAATAGCTTTAGTTTCCCCGATGCATATTCATGTTTTGATTTATTGTTATGCATTACATCTATATCTGCAATACTCTGCCGGCGAAATCTTGTTAATTTTATATTGAGAATACACAACAACAACAACAACAACAACAACAAGAATTCGAACAACTGGAGCAAAACTATAGACACCCCAAGTCCTATTTTAATATCTTCAGCCACAACTCGACAAGAATCAGGAATATTCATCATGTTTTCAACTCGTTTTGATTTAAGTTTGTAATCTCCTCTCTAACTGCAGAAAGATAGATCTAGTGTGGGGCTCGTATAACTGTCATCCAGATTAATTCGGCTGTAAATGAATGTTGGATTGGAATTAACAAAAATAATCAGTTGATTTACTTGTAGGCAAAAGTGTGATTTGTATGTTGATTATATCGTAATTTTCCAAATATCAGTATATTTATATTTGTGTGGTATCAGAATTGGGCTATACTGTTCCATAAATTTACGGCAATTTTAAAAAATTTAAATATCTTCCCTATTGTTATTAATAATAAATTGTATTGTAAGAAAAATTACAAGAAAAAGCTCAAACTGTTTAAATCTAAAAGACTATAAAATAACAAAACGAGGAAAAACGACGAAAAGAAGACAACGCGGATTGGTATAGATCGGTAAGGATACACATAGCTAAGCAAAGCATGCATAACTGCAGACCGAATAACTCAGAGTCGTTTAGATTAAATCTGGAAGTAAAAGGGAGGTAGAGACGGTATGTGTGTGGGTTATTTACTAGCGTTTCGTTCGCTACTTGTTTTACCAAATTACCGGGAAGACGCGCAGATCCGATATACCGGCTACTGAACGTGACATCGCAGAAATGTAACGATTATGCGCCCCCAGTACTATTACTACATACTAGTTTACCATTGATAAATGATGATAATAATAATAATAATAGCACAAGCTTCTTTAATATTAAACAACAATCTTTTCAAATTAGCAACAAACCGGCTGCAGGATCTCGGACAGAATCGACAAAGAACATTGATTTTTTACAGTAGAGTTGTTTAGTGTTGTTTTCTTAAATTGTCGCTCTGTCGATTAAGATAGAGAAAGATTTAAAGTCCGTCGATGGTAATTTACCGATTCTGGTATCGCATTCTAAATAAATAAACACCGCCAGTTGTGACAACTGGTCATATATAGTCTTTCTGGGACGTCAACATCCATCGTTTAAAAACAGGAGGACAGTGCGGTTCTCTACCACCAGAAGCCGTCCACTGGTGCCCATTGTTTTCCAAACTGATTTACTATCGCCGGTATCGAATACAATGCAGTACAGCACCAAGCGACTTGACTACAAGACATTAGGGCACGCAGTAAACGTTACGAGAATTGAGACTCATTTGCGTTGGCGACTAAAGAACAATACTGTTGCCTCTCTCTTTCTCTTTCATTCAATGATAACAACAAATTAGATCTGTTACATATCCAAATGTGGAGAGAAGACGGGAAAAAAAAATTGGAATAAAATAAACATACAAAACCAATTCTAAGATGGTCGTGTCGCTGTCTCGTCTCGTCTCGACAGTAGAAAGACAGTGACAGGCAGCAGGAACAGACAGCAAGAGAGTTTGTCTAATCGATACCGATGCAGCTGTCCGCAATGACGTCACCCCATCACCCCGTGATTCCTTCATCGAAAAGATGATGGCAACCTGTCGATGCATCTCGAATTGACTAGGAAGAGATCGCTTGATAACTGTCCTCTATCTTTATCGTTTCTATTCAAAATAATTCTGCATCTTTGTCTTTTATTGTGCGCTATACTGTGAATCCAGAATTGGGCCAATGGATAATCCATACACAAGTTGTTGTTCGTCGACATCAACCCATTACATTCTAAAGTTTCTAATTATTTTCTATATAGAGAGAACAGAATATTAAACATACATACATACCTACATATGAAATATCAACATATGAAAAACTTTGATAAATTTGGTATGATTTTAATCAGATTTCCCGAATAAATGTTTCGTTGCCCTTAGACAATGTCATGAGGTATGTCAGAATTTTATATTCTGTTATAAGCAAATCTGTCTACTTTTTATTCGACATATCAAAATTAAACTTTTGACGTGACCAATTAACTTCCGTACGCTCAAACCGAACCAACAGAGTTTTGATAAATACGCTCCTGTGGTATGTGTCTGTGTTAGTTGGAACAAAAACGAAAAATGAACATGTTCGAATTGTAGTTGGTGGCATGTTGGGCAGATTTTTACCGACCATCTTTATTTTTAAATATCTTGTTGAATATTTGTCGATAAATTGCTTTCGAAAATATACATATTCTATATAGAGTTATTTTAGTGTTTGTAATGTTTGTAAAGTAAATTATTCAACAAACTGGTCGACTTGTAGTTAGTATATTGAAGAGAATAAATTTGTTTGTTTTGTATTTGTGAAGCCGGTCCTGTCGATGGGCGCATAAATTAGGTAGAAATGTCAGCTTTAAAGCGTTTTCAACATGAATACAGTTCGATTGTGTGATTCTGTTGGGCATCATTTCAAATTAAAAGCATCGAGTGGTGAGCTTGCTGGCAAATCAGTCAGTACCTAATAGAAATATATAGTTTTTGTTAATGAAGAATGCTACTGTCATATATAGGGGTTTACAATAGAGGCAGAGAGAGACATATATATAGTGTGAAGAGTGTAGAACTATAGATATATTGTGAGAGAAGTGTGGGATATGTTGAGTGTGTATAATGCATTTATTATTTATAGTTGTAGAGCATAATGAATGGCATAACTCACTATGTAATTAGACTCATAATTTTCAGCTAATGCTCTAATGTGGGAACATGGTTAACAAAAATGATTGAACCAGAATTGAACTACTGAATAGATACATTTTGTTTGGTATTTTCACATTTGATTTCAATCGTTTTTGTTGTCGTGTACATTTCTTAGAATTATGTCTTTGCAAAAGTTGTGATGATGACGTTGTCTGTTTCGACGTGCACTCCGGAAATGGTTCAAAGTGATGGCAGAACCAGTCCCAATTTTATTAAAAATATAAATCACAGTGGCACAAAGAGTGCGGCATAGTGCGATAAGTCACACACATACACATATAAAAACATATATATCTATATATAGTAGTGGCATAGAAGAGACTGGTGGCGGCGGCGGTGGTTGTATAGTAGTAGTAACGACGGCGGCGTCCCTGCAGAGAGAGAACGGAGGCCGGCAATGAAGCCCGTCAGGCACATGATGGACGTCCGCACATAAAACTGACGAGTGAGTCATGGCGCCTTCACAAATGGCTCTGCGGAGCCTCGTATATCACTTTTATTACAGCCATCTTCATTTTCATATTTCATATTTGCATTTTCTGTGCCGTTATAAATCAGGGAGTTTATGGCTAATTAGGCCTTTGTGCGGGGCTGGGCGACGGAATAACGGCTTATCGGACGCTGGCTGCCTGCCGGGGCACAGCTTACGATGGCATAAAGGGGATGGGGATTGAAAGAGGAAAGAGAGAGGTCTCGGTCGCACCCCCTGTCGATGCCTCTTTGGCCTTCTATTATAACAACATTCTCCCCTTTTGAAGAGATTGAATGTATAAACGTAAATTCCTGCAACCACAATCAACAGCAGAATGACCTTCACCAATACTATAAAAGTTCAGTTTCATTTCCTCATTTTTTTTGTTGTTGTTTTTATTAAAGCAAAAAGTATGAAATTTTCAAAATGAATTTGCACTCAATAAAAAAGTTTAAATATAACAAATCAAAATTGAATGTATGATTTGTGACGATCCAATGGTACTAGTCGATAAAATGGAAGAGTCATAGTGAAAAAGAGCAATTGCCACTCCAATACCAGGATATGTATCATTTAGCTTCACCGTTAAAATGCATCTCACTAAGCGGTCTGTCCTTTAATTCCGCCATGTTATTATTTATAGCCAACATAATGGCTCATTGATTCTGGGACTGACTATTGAAATAAGCCCAACAACAACAACAACAGTAATAGAAAAAAGTGTATCATTTCGATAACTTATATACCGAAATGGAAATGTGGGCTTTATATTTTACCATACCATTCTATAAATGCTATAAATTATTAACTTTTCACAATAACTCTTCGAGTCGTCCTCAGGATTGCCATCACCGACTCTCTGTAATATTCAGAAATAGAATTGAAAAAATTAATAGTTGAAAATAGAATGAACAAAAAAAAAGGAAAACAAAAGCGAGGAAGGCAAGAAATATTAGTAAATGGTGTCCATTAGATCGATGATTGGAATAATAACGTTTGTGACACAGTTGAAAATCCATCCTTGAAATCAACCGTACGGAAAAGCGATAGCAAACACTATTATGAGAGAATAATTAAGATTCACAAGTCTCTATGTTAGTCTTCTGCACAATAAAGCAATTGAAAAAGGTGGACTGATACAAAACTCTTCATTACTTGACATGTACAGAATGCATGTTAATCAAACAAGACGTTTTTGATAATTTATCTTGTTATTTTTGGTGCATTATTTTGTTGAGGTCGTTGTCATTCTAGTTGCTGCTTTTATATTTGATGTTTCGGGATCGTTAAAAACAGTAAAGAACGCCGTTACCGTAAAATGCCAACCGGAAGGAAGATCGGCCGTAAATATGTCGACGACATAACAGTGACGGATAATCTTCTACATCCCACGATCTGCCCCCTTGGTTTTCATTTAGGGAGACGGCCAACAGATGGCTGTATTGTTGACTCATTTACAGATACATTAACGTGATTCCTTTAATTAATTCCATTTTTTTTCTTGTCCTAATTAACTTGACCTTAACCTTTACAATATAAATGAATGGATTGTTTTATCGCTTTCTGTTCAATAAAATTGGATTAAACATATAGGAATTATAAATAAATCGAATCGGTATTTATTGTTAGTATGGATCTAGTTATCAAATATAAATCTAACGAGACTAGATTTTATCTAGATAGCAAGTCCACTTAACGAGTTGCGGTTGCATATTAAATGCTTTTGCAATAAACATTAATATATTCGTATCGTTTCCAATGTGGCAGTAAATGAGTATACATTTGACGAGGATGATCCTGGCCTAGAATCGTCCACAACAAAAAGCCCACAGGGAGGTGGTCGGTTCGCGTTTTAATGTATATCTCTACATAGGTAAAATAGAGAGATACACAACAAATAATAGAGGCAACGGGATATCGTACGTACAGAAACCATATAAACAGTATTACAATTTGTGGGGCCTTGTTGTTGTTGTTGATGTTGATGTTGTTGTAATAGTTTGGTTGTATGATTGTATTTGTAAATACCTATATATACACATATATACATATAGATATACATATATATATATATATATGTGTGTATGTGTGTGTGTATCAGTTACCCGGGGGACTGGTATAGGGACTCTCATATATACATTGGACAATCCCACCGTTCATGTTCTGTCCGACTACACTCGTAAACTACATGTTTATACCGCAAAAACCACGCGCTCACAAATCGACATTCACATCAGTGTCAGACATTGGGGCATTTGCCAATCTGCGTTTCAGGGTCTGATTGACGACTATCGTCAATTGCAATATCCTAGTGTAGATTCCATCACGAAAATAGGATGGTTTTTCGATGTTAACCATTTGCCTTGATACAAATACGATACGTAAATGTTTACAACGATTTTTCAACACATAAAGAAAGAAAATTCTCTTTTTGGCTACCATTTCTTAGAATAATCATTTTCAGTTTTTTTTTTATTCATATAAAGAAACACCAGAGTTTTTGATTTATTAAACAAATTAATTCAATTTACCAAATATTGGAATAGTAACGTTTATTTTAAAGTTTTATGTCTTTTTATTTTTGTACGTAACTTTGTCGTCAGGACATAATTACGGTTTGGCTCATAGTTTTTGTGAACTAATTTTTTTTGCATATATGATTTGTCAAGTCTGTGTATATTTTTATAGCTCTGGGCATGTGTTTTTCGCGTAGGATATTATCAAACTTTTGTCTGTACTGAAGCTTTTTTGATTTTGTCAAGAAAGTGTTATCAGTGTGTAGTATAAAAAATTTGAGTAAAATACAAAATATCAAGTTGATAGGCTTAGAAACTAAGACATCAAAATGTAAAATTATAAAACTTGGAAACAGTATATTAAAGAACAAGTGTCAGAAGTCGCCTATTATTGCACGAGTCCAAGTTTAGAAAACGAGCGGCGGAGCCGCGAGTTTTCTAAAGGACGAGTGTAATATACGACTTCTGACACGAGTTTTTTATACTATTTTTTCTATTTTGCCTATTTTGTGCCCTTTTTTACAAAAAAATTGCGAGATTTGATATTTAGGGAAATTGGAAATTTAGGGAGTTGGTGTTACTAAAAAAAAACAATTGAACATTCAGCTAGGGAACTTCAATTGTTTTATTTTTCACTCTTAGTGAATTGTTTTTTTCGCCAAATTGCTTATTTAACAATGAGTGAAGAATTTTCATGTACTCCACCTGAAATAAGGGAAATTGCTGAAAATGCAGGAAGCAATTTACTACCCGATAAATCCAAAGATCAGTACGAAAAACGGTATATTAAGTATCTTGTTTTTATGATTTTTGACAGTTGTCAAAATCAATGGAAATGTTACCAACTTAGTGGAAAAAAAATCCTACTATTTTACTTTTCAACACTAGTATCGAAATGAGCACATTTCGATACAGTATCGAGTTTAATAATAGCGCTATTATTGACGCAAAATAGAAAAAAATTATTTCAATTTAATTGAGTAGATATTAGAAAAAAACTGCGAAGTACTCTGACTTACCAATATAACGATAGCACCTTATTTCCCGATAAACTCTTATAAACTTACTAATACGTGGTCGTTAATAAACTTTACAACTACATCTAAGCCAGTTATCGGTTCCTGTGATATGATTTTCGAAAGCTTCACGATGCATGATGAATAAATGATGTTCGAGTGTCAACTACGTTTCTTTTCGATAAAGTGACTCAAATTTTCCAACCGAACTGTAGAGAACAAAATGTTGGATATCTGATTCATGACAAGCTGACAAAACCGACTCTACTGAACCATCTCTTTTCTTGTTTCGAATAATAATACTATCTTTATAGAATGGATTTTCGTACAGAATTATCGAAGCTATTTTGGGGTGAAATCTTTAAACACCGCTTCTTACTAATGGGAGTCTCTCCTACAGACTCATAATCTCATCTTCAAAATTTTTAAGCTATCATGACTGTATCCAATAAGTGCAGTTCTGAGAACCCTTTCGTATTCCTGATGTTCCAGAATGGCTGAAATGGAAGGTAATAGACGAGGTTTTCTTAACATTTCCTCTTCCACGAATTCCTTTAAAAATGGCAATAAATCCACGAACCTCCTGAAAGTGTTTCTTTTCATAGGACCAAAAAAATCAAATAAATAAAAAAACGTCATCCTAACAAAACTTAAAATTCCACACTTTTTAAGAACGTACCTATCTTCACGGACTTTGCTAAAATCAGGTTAAAATAATTCACTTTTTTCTATTTTTTAAACTGTTGGGTTGGATATTTCTTGCGATCCTCCCGATTTGGTGACTTGTAGATTAATTTCTCGTTGATATTTACTTTCAAGGAAACTATACAAGACATCACTTTCGATTTTACCCCCCTTAAAACTCTTTATTTGAAAAAATGCATATGCAGGTAAACTTCATTTTTCTGTGGTCTAATAACACAATAGTTTACATGGTTTTTGTCTTTGCAATGAAAAGTGCTTCTTCTTAACAATCGAGGTGTCCTGAGTTTCAAAAAAAATATGAAAAAAAATTCGTCAAGTTTCCAAAATATTTTTTTTTCATTAAAACCTTACAAATACAATTCCTTAGTCTTTTTCTTGTACTTATTTGTTTATTTCTCTTACAATAGACCAAAAACAGTCACCTAACATGGCTCCCTCCCAATATCCCTGATAGTGTTGCTCAAAAAATTTCAAATCCTAGTGAAAACGCTAACCATGCTCGTCGCTGACGTGTTCAAGATTTCAAGTGAAAGACATGAACTTTCAGTGGCATGTTGACACCCGTTCGTTTAAAATTATGTAATAAGCCTGCAACTAACTGTCGGTAATTTTATTTATTTCATAAAAATTCTTGGAGAACAAGTCTTAGTGAAATCCAAGTAACTCTTTCAGTATTCGAAAGACTGTTTTCAAATATCGCATCCCTTAGCATTTTTTTATTTGTGGTCCGATGAAAACACCTTCCTTCAGTTTTGCCTCAGAATAAAACAGAACAAAGGTGCCTAAAAGCTACGCTAGTTTTGTCTGTAGCGTTGACAAAGTCTATCAAATATTTATGTGTTATTATATATTCAGTCTTCCAGGGACATATTCTTCTCTAACTGGCCAGTCTTTCTTTTTATAACGGTCGTTTGCTTAACTCATGAATCACACAAGCACAAAAAGCAAAAATATTTTGTATAGCCGCCCTGCAAGTCCAGAAGTAAACCAATTGCATTTCAATCACCACAGACGATCCAATTATAATCCTTGTACTTAATGAGTTTATTTTGTCTTGACATTGTTTCACAAGACTCTTCGGTATTCACTGAGTGACCTGTCGAAATAGGTGGCTTCTCGTTACCATTATGCAGAAGGACTGTTTTTAAACTAGTATTCGATGAATCAACGAATAAACTCCATTCTTCTGGATTATAAGGTTGCTGCATTTCTTGAAAAAGTCCAATTACATCGTTACGTAACAGAAGTTGTTTTCTTGCTTAAAATATCTCGGAAAACATTAAAGTAACTCTTGTATTGGTAGCAAGTAACCTCCATTGTTGTAGTCGTGAAACTAGTAGTTCAGCTTTGGATTTAGATAGGGTTAAATCTCTTACTAAATCATTCAATTCGGACTGATATATTATGAGTGGTTCTTCATAGACATCAACAAATTCATCTGAACTTGTGTCACTTTAAATTTGGGCTTCTTCCGATCCGTGGTAGCTAAGGAAAATTTGCTGGAATAACCTGAAAATGTTGAAACTTGATACTTTTCTGAACGGTAGATTGGTTTAGTAACTGAAGGAACATCTACTTATATAATTTTATTTTTGTTCTTGTCATTAAAACCAAATACATTAGTGAGACAAGTAACAATCACTTCCATGGTTGAGAGTTTCTTCCATATCATTGGCAAGCAAAAATTCAAAGATCTGTCTTGGCAAAAGACCGAGATTTTGAAATAACAGAAATATGCTCCTTTGATTGATTCCATTATGAGATATCTCTACAGACGCTTTTGGACATTTTCAAAACAAATATTTACTTAATTGAAAACTACACAGTATCGAAATTTTAGAACGAATTGAAAACAAACTTGTGGTAGTCGAAAATAAAATGTATAACTTTAATCTTTGAGGTGATAGAAATTTAAAAAATGTATGTTCGAGATTAGTTATTATTATTTAAAAAAATAAGATAAAATTTATTTCAACGACATAACTTTATTTTTTATTTTGTAAACTAATGTAACCAACGTTGTTTTTGTTAAAATTGCATAATGTAATTATTTCTTATGGATGTTCAAGATTTCTCAAAGTATAGTTTACCTTTTACAGCAGGGTTGTATTTTCCTTATTGTCACGAATAATGTAAGATTGGTTCGCTACTGACTAATCTGATTTTGATGAATCTTTAAGGGTTTATTTCACCCCTTAAAACGGCTTAAGGGAATCTAAGAAAAAGTATGTATCATTTATTTTGCGATGGACAACCACAAATCAAAATCACAAGAAAATCGGAAGGCAACATCTCGTGTAGTTTTCTTGATAATTCTCTAAAAAAATTTGACTGAGTTTCGACTCAAAAACAAATTATCTAAGGTTATTATGTCCTCAATTTTTTCTAATAAGTCATATTTTCTAATACGAGATTAAAGCAATTTGACAGATATTATTTAAATTCCTTATTTCAAATGCAAATTTACAACAGAAAATAATCAAATTACCTTTATATGTCTACATATTTATAAAATATATCAGAATGAAGTAATCAAATAAATAACTAGTGCACACAACATAGTTTCGTAACTTAGGCTAATAATTTTTCTTATATTTACCATAACAGATTCAATTTATATTGCCTGCTGCTGTTCTATAGTAAAAGTATTCCTGCCAATTTCAATTTCAAAACACTTCTTTACATTGCTGCTTGCCTGTTAGTAGGATTCTCGTAAAACCGACCACGCTGATGGGGAATCCGCTTCAGGAAAATGTTGGTTTCTCTGTGTAACCGCCTACATTCCCTGTTGCCTCTGTGTGCATTACATACTATTCCTGCAAAATTAGACAACCAGCGCCATCTATTTTAGTTATTATTAACTATTCCGTTTAACTTTTTTCCTGAAATTCCAATTAATTTTCAATTTTTAAAGATATGATTGATTTTTATTTAATTTTAATTGAATTGGTAATTAGTTTGATTTCCCACATAAAGTTGCGAAATTAACTTGGATAAAGTTTTTTATCGCAGAATTACCAGCTACATATACTGAATAGGTAGATAGATGCGGGAGAAGGGCGAGGAGAAAAATTCGTTAAGTAATGTTTATTTAAAGCAGAAAGAGTTAAAAAACTTCTTAATTCAGTCGGATTATTTACATTAATATGACGGTATCAGAACGGCACAGAGTTCCAGTCACTTCATTCCTGTTATTATTCATTGTTCTTTTCCAAAAAAAATAAAAGTAATAATAATAGACGAAGGGAAGATGATGGTGCGGTGGTAGTAGAAGTGGATTCATGACCGGACGCTGTGCCAACAAAAACACCACAAATTGTGTGCAGTTTATGCAAATAATGTAGATGAGATTTTTCTCTTCTCTTTCGTGCCATAAAATGTGGCGTTATCCTGCTTTGCGCACTTAGCAACATTTTCTTATTAAATAACGGCAACTAGTTAGACTGTTCGCAATGGTGGCAGTTATACAGACGATATTCATTTCAAAGATAAACATAAGATTTAAATTATTCTATAATTGAAATATAGATATGTTTTTAAATTATTGTCATAGATTTCATATTATATAAAAAGATTTATTTTTGTAAAATTTCGATAAAAAAATCCCCGTTTGTCGTTTATAGAAATGCTAATCGTTATCAAGAAAAACTTCTTTTTCTAACACGAACTTCCATCAAATTTATGACATCGTCCAAGTGTCAAACTTTTTCATATATAGTTGAATATCGGAGAACGAACGTAAAAAAAAATACATTGCTGTGCATGTCTTTTCAATATTTTTTCCAAACTGTTAAAGTCGTATTGAGTTTTCTCAAATATTGCCATCACTAACCCATCAACAATCCCCACATCCACCAGCCGGAACAGGAAACGTTTCGTTTTTTTTTTTTGCAAGAAGCAATACGTGCGTCACAACATTTTGAGCATATTTCACCGGAGGGAATGTTACATAAGTTAAAGTTTGAAGCGATGAACTTTTGAGTTGAGGTATCACGTCCCAATAAATCAATGATTAATAATGAAGTCGGCAAGATATCCTTCGATAGGATAACGTAAAATATGACCGATCAAAACGGCAAACTTTGCTAGAAGCAAATGTGAGATATATTGAAGGAATTTCAGATTATTTCATTTTTTTTGTGGGAATCTTATAATCTGTGAATAACCAAAGTGCGTTGTAAATATTGGGATTACATTATCATTGGAGGGGGTGTTTTCTAAATGAATATGGTGGGTTTGTCAAAGTGGTAGCTTTTAGTTGTTGCTAAAGGCTGTCCACCTTCAGTATAAGGGTATTGTTTTAATTATATCAGGACGTACGGAATAATAATTGGAATCGGTTAATCCTAGCACAACGACCAGAGAAGAATAGGACAGGATTTGCAATGCGGAGGATTTCTACTATCACAAATCACTTTTACTGCCAACCGTATGTGTTACGCGCCAGAACCTTTACTAATACCATGAATATCTCAGATTTAATTTTGACTCTTTAATATGTAGACGACGATTCAATATATTGTTGTTTTCATTCTCGACAAATGTTATAATTTCAATTTTCCGCATTAATAAGCTAGAGACAATTGTAATTTGATTTTATCGTTGATTTATTTTTCGTTTCAAGACAATTACGGATAATGTAACGGTTCACAAGTATATGGAGACCACTCCATGATCGTAAAGAGACTTTACTAAAGCCATAAATTTAGACGCTTTGTACTGGACAAAGTCCACTTCGTTGAACAAGTCAAAAGAGGTATTTACCGAATATTCTCTGTACTATAGAGTTAGTCACCTTATGGGCGTTGCATTGTATGTTACAGTCCCTGTAGGATATAAGGTATTACACTTCAATATGTAGGATGAACATTAATTCTACTGGGACACGTGTAAGAGAATTTTATGAAGGCAAAAAAAAAACGAAAAAGATTGTTTTAATCGGACGACCGTGACAGGACTTGAACCTGCAATCTTCGGATCCGAAGTCCGACGCCTTATCCATTAGGCCACACGGTCCTTGGAATTATTCCCCAGAACTTTTACACACATTCGAAATTATCCTGTTTAAATATTTTATGATTATTTGATATTTTTTTTAATTTTAAAAGTTTTAAAATAAAAATCTCCAATTTTATTCATCTGTCGTAAATAGCAGTTATTTTCGAATATTAGAGGCCTAATATAGGAGTTTCAATTTATTCTTTCACAACATATTCGTATCCGAAAATAATATAACAAGATAAACGCCGTTCAGAAGGCGTCTAAATAAGCGTGATCTATGGTCTGTAATAACGTGGAAATGGAAGAAACAAGAAATCATGTTTAATATTGACGCCACTTATCAGATGACTGTAATAATGTGTCAGAGAAAGAGAACCGTAGCCCCGTTTTTTTAAGTCGTTGCCCGTTCACCCCTACCCATGAGTTTGGCTAGATTTCAGTCGTCCATCACGACGGAAAATCATCCAGCCGTCTGGAGCATGTTATATACGACTTTTCCATACCGGAGCTTTCTTGGCTACGTTTAACAACTAACACAGATCCGGATTTCAATAAAATAACAATAATCCGACACACGATTAATTTCATTTAATCATAATCAACAGCTTTCACCAATAACGATTGGATATTTCGTAAAATTCATGTGGGACATGATCGAATTAATTGTCTAAACATTGAGAGTTTCTGTAATATTTACTGGTGAAGGGTGTGCTATTCCGGTCCTGTACGATCATAAGTGTGGAGGCCGCTGATACTAGGCGATATGTCTAGCCGACATGAAGTATGGCTGACAAGCGGCCGTTCTTAATGACACTGTCAAAGGTTTGGTTGATTTGTGACGGCAGGTTTCGATTAAAGGCATCAGTTTCAGACCTCAGCGGAAAATATGGCAGTACGCCATCACCGCCTCTTCCTATGTTGGAAAGCTAATGGCGCCGAACCGGTGACGGATGACCGTCTTGGCGATGATACACACGCACACATACACATGCCAAAGCTATATAAGAGATATCGACAGTACGACTGTAATATTGATTTCCCCATTTTCTTTCAATATTACAATTCTTGTTGCGATTGAATTTCTATTGGCAAATAATCAAAACAATTAAAACTGCTTAATGTTTATTAAGCAATTAATTTCTTCTACTTATCGTAGTCTTCGTTTAAACTTGTCCTCTCGACACGAAATGAAACAATACTGAACTTTTCCCCCAAGTTGCAGCTCATTTGTGTCAAACTTTACGGATACTTCCTTCTATTCGATGTACGGTAACAATCATAAAAACATTCAAATAAGCATGACACTTTAGTAAAGTTGACAATAGTGATGGTTGTTACGATATAGTCAAGAAAAGAATGTTGGCACCAAGACATGCTGAGCTTAGGAATGACCTCAATTGAGGAGAGCGTCAATGTCACGTACAACTTTGAAATGGGGTCCCTAAGGGAGAGACCATCACCAACAACAATTTCCATTGGAGTTTCCAATAATTTCTATAAAAGTTAATAAGAGCCTTTTTAATAATAATAGTAATAGTAATAATAATAAACTAACCCGGCGCATCCACCATTTTACATTTCCATATTTATTGTCGCCTTCTTCTAATTTAAATATAATCAATTATATTATCAGTAGAATTTGTTTAATCAGTCGTCTCCGATTTGTGTCTCTGGTGGCAGACGATCGTCTATCCTTTAGGCGAATATTTCCACAGTAAAGTTGTGCAGAATCGCCTGGAAACATAATGGCTTAAAACTGGTTGAGGAACAACTGGATGCAAAGCCTGATTTACGTTTTTCCTGCGACAGATTTTAATGTTATTTCGAGTCACAAATTGTTTAAATTGCGTCGTGACTCAGAGAGACGACACTAACTGGCGCTCATTAGAATGAGCCTGGATTCACCTTATATTTATTCATATTATTGAAATGAATCTCGCGAATACTTGGTCTTGAACTTGTTTTTATTTTATTTTTTGTAATTTTATATTTCTTGATTCGATTAAAAGACTTTTGTATTGTTGGTTGAATTTCGTAACGATTGTTCAAATAATTTTCATTAAAATTATAATGAGATTTTGAAAATATTAGAATAGGTTAATTAAGGGTTGGTGTAGTTTATTGTGCACCAGTAGGTGTGCTATTTTAATACGACATAAATATGTGGAAATGGTTAGACCGTCACATTGCATCGTTACGTCCGACTACATGCAATATACATAAAGTTTTATCGTTTACCACATTTTAGAGAATGTATTTTTATACACAATCATTTTCCAGTTGGTCTCTAAATATTTTTTAATTTGTAAAGTTACATTAAACATTTATTGGTAAAATTTTTATAGTTTGTAATTAATTTTCATGACATGACACTTTTCCAATCCATTTGTAATAATTTCTAAAATGAATCATACTGTTGTGTTTTGTATGCGGGTTTAGATAACACAACTCAATTCTCATAGAATTCTATAGTCTCTCACATTCAACAACATTATTGATGATTATTCAATAATTAGATGATACTTTAATGTTTTAGATATGACAATGTAGTTCGAATTTTGCTTATCGAATAATTACAAAGTTTATGGTGGCAGAGTCAACAAACAACAATCAATCCATAAATTCCAGTTTATTTAAGCGGCATCGTCTATAATTATCAATAAATAAAAAATATAAAAAAAAATGATTAACTATTAATCAATATTATCAAGTGAAATCATCGTCCATTTAACTTTGGCTTAATCAACGAAACTTTATTAATTTTCCACTTGTCAATGTTGATGTTCGAGTGTAAAGTGTGGAAGTTCAGTAATGACAACACGTTTCCTGTTGTCGATGTCGCGTATCATTCCTGGACAGAAGGGTCCCCCGCCCGACCAAATAGAATGTAGAGAAAGAGAATGCTTAGTTATTGCCAGAAAACACCACCACCAACAGGCAGAGAGAGTATAGAGAGAGTAACGTCGGCATCATAGTAGACTATGTAATTGCCTCTGGATTTCAATTAACGGCACCAACAAATCAAACCGCTTTAGCTTTTGGACTGAAATGCGCTCGAGGTGACTCCCACCCATTTATGTTCTCTTCAATCCCTTGAAATATTATTCGAGAATTGCTGAATAGAACAGAAAAGGTAATTGGATGGATAAAAATTATACTGTGTTAGTGTATAAATTGCCAAATACTTTATGTAATAGGAGCTTGACTATGTGTAATTGTTATGATTTACAACAACAAACTGTAAAAATTTTGTTTGTTTTAATATTTGCAAATTCATATAAATCTTTCGAGGGCATTTTATCGTTACATCATCTATATATCGGTATGGATCAAATCAGATTTTGTTCAGAATGAGTGCCATAGATAGTTGGAGCACGTCACTGTTATGTCTTTTGGAAGTGATAAGTTGGCCTGTTGATGGGAAGTGAGATTTTATGCGTTGACTTGAAATACTCATAAACCTAAGATAATCGTGAATATGAGCGAACGAAAGTAGTTGCACGTATACCATTTCCTTTTTGTTATTTCCATATCAATTCAACTAGATTTTTCTCAATTGTTGTAGATAAATTCCATTAGATTGTCGAATGAGTCTAGGGAGTGTGTTGATCAGGAAAAGATGAACGACACCATTTCCTAGTTAGCTAATTAGTTGATCGGAGAGATCGAGAGGAAACATCAACTGTCTACATCCTCTACCCATCTACACCGGATCAGTCTCAACGCTTTTAATTAACATTCCTCACCTCACCTCCTCTCTCTCAAGGCGTTACTTGCAAATTAAAGGCAATAACTGCCAGAATGAACATTGGCAAAACGTTACACAGAGATGTGCAGACGTCGTTTTTGTTTGCTAATTGTTGAATTAATTCCATGACCTTTCCGTCATTAATTCAATTAGAAAACAACCAACATTGTATCGATCAATTTTTTTTTTTAATTCTTACTGCTAGAGCATTACATTTTTTTTATGCATTAACATCTACGTGTATTGTCGTAAAATTATGAGATTGTGTATAATACTCATCCACTATGTGGGAATTTTATGCGCCGCATCCTAAAGTCCAAGAGAAATAAAAATATTTCAATATGTTGTGCTTTAATCCTGGAAGTACTCATCTATTACGCCAGAGAGTGCCGTAAGCTGGCGAATACGGGTGCCTTCTAAGTGATTCATGTATTGTTTCTCGTTTAGGCTCACAATCGTAAACCACCAGAAATTATGTCTTCACGGGCAGGGCATTAAATCGTGCACACTTCCAAAAATAAAAAATGCAAATGATACTGTTGAATTATTGTTATATTTTGTGAAAATATATCGACCATTTGTTCGTTTCTGTTTTTGTCTAATATTCGAACATCTAACAACTACAACATCAACAAACACACACAAAAAAAAATCTATTAAACAACAATTTGAAATGAAATCAAAATTAGATTGTTCCACTTCATTCGTCCGCCCCAAAATTGGAATAAATAGCTATGCAAACAGTAATAAATTAGAGTGAAAGTTTGTTTTTTATGGATGTGTATGTGCCAACCAAGCTTCGGTGAGCGCCCATTTTGAAGCTCAATGTCGTTTTTGATTTACGATAATTTTGTGAAAATGAACGCGAATTCCCATTTTGAAGAACAAATATAATTTATTGCAGGTCGGTGTGACTGCATTTGTACCGATTACAGTTGATTTATGCGACTCATACAGAAGATACTTTTCTGTCTCGCTAGAGTTACAATACCGTTCACTATAAAATTAAAATCAATCTATCAGCAAAAAAACTAATTAAATTATTGAATTTAACCCGGCGCATCCACCATTTTTATACATTATTTTTCGGGTAGGGGGATACTTAACAAATTAATTTTTATTCATTTTTCCAATAGAATTTCAATTAGAATTTCAACTAACAAGTATAACAATAATTCATGGAGTTTATGTTGATCACAATGCTAACATAACAATTATAATAACAGTTGAATTAAATAGATAAGGCTACAAGGATGCATGCACTAAAAACTGTAGAAATTAACGTAACGACGTCGAGTTCTTCCCCGACCCTTTGGGTATCATCAGAAATTTGCATCATCATCGCTACAAAACAACTCCACGTTCCATTATCAAAGAAAATAAATTCCATTGCAAAGAAAAATATTATGAAAATTAACCAGACAATTTATAATAAAGGCATCCTCTTATATCGTGGATATTAATTGAATCTAACTACAAAGTACTTTAATGTGGTCATCAGATGTGGATGACAGCAAGATAGTGGGATTCGTCAAGTTGTTGTACGACAAACACTTGTCTTGCTCGAGGGGTCATACTCTATAATAATATTGCTCTATCCTTGTTTGAATACTTGCCTATTAATTAGTATAAGAAAGATCGTTTTCTTCCACCGCTGTCACTCACCGTTCCACAAAGGGATCATACACAGAGACGAGAACGAATTAATTATATGATAGAGGTCCTTTTAGACAGACGCCTAAAGGTTTAGGGTAACTCTTTGATCTAATTCAAAACTATAATCTTATAGCTTTGACAAAAATTGTATTTCTCGTTTCGATTGTATATAACCAACACCATTCCCATAACATCCATTATTTCATGTTCTGTTGTCCAACTATCTAAACTTATATATTTGTAATGTAAACATTTCTTAGAGAGACCACCACTACGAAAAACTGACATCGTAACCAACTCCCCTAGGTAACATACTTTCCCATAACTGGACACAATAATCGAGATGTCGGCGTTCGCCCCCTAGTGGACAAACATTACCAAACAGTAGCCATCGACGCGTATTTCAAACCGCCAAAGTGGCGATATTGGACGGTCCTGGAAGGCGTATAACTCTAAACGTAGAGAAATATTTCGCATGTAAATTATAAAAGAAAACACACACAACAAGCTTATTCTGATTTAAATTTTAAATTGTTTAAAATGAGGAGGTACTTGGTTTATTGTGATTTGTTGAAATAAAACAGCGCTTGTTTTACAAAAAGCAAAAAAAAATACATGTGTAAGTAGTAGAAAATAACTTGAAAATCATAATTTCAGTTTGTGCGCACAAGAAAATGACAACTTTTATTTACATCAAGGGAAATTCGAGAAAGATTTCCTCCGAACGGTAGACGGGACCAATTGTTTGAGAATTCTTATGAAACTCGGCTTAATACATTTTTAGATGAAAAGAATGAATCGGAGTATAGGGGGATGGGTACGTATATAAATAACGGTAACGTTACACAAGGAAAACAGGAAGGTGTTGATTATTTATGTTGCATTTTTCTCTAATTTACATTTTTCTTGGGTTAAATTTTAAACAAGTCGACATTATATATGTGTTAACAGAACCGTTATTCTAATTCGGTAAAAATTGGAAAATATTCGGTTGAAATCTAGATTTTTGGGTAATTAGTCGATTTAGAGAAGGTGAATTACAATGCCTTCATCTCTCCATCGGCATTCATCATAAAACAATAATCTTAGAAATCAATGATGCATAGATTTGCTACCGAAAGTTGGAATAATAATTGAGAACCTTTAGACTGGGTGGTGTGGTATTATTCACCCTTATCGAAAATCTCATTCACTCTCTCTTCTCCACAATACCAACCATACGTATTAAAGTGTTGTTTTAACAATCAGTTCAGATGAGAAGAGCGAAATCGTCTTTGTTTTGTGTTCTCGTTCGTTTACTGTTTTAGTAGATGGCGACCATTCGTCATTTCATCGACGATATGGAATGGGTACTATTTTGAGGGGGTGGTTTTGAATTGTTTCAGGGCCATTGCAAATGAGCCTCGAACAAATCATGTTTAATTGCATCAATGGTCGCGCCATAGTTAAAGCCAATGTTCAAAACCGACGAATTCTACTTACTCACTTCACTGTTAAATCAAATTTATGGATAAACTTAATTTCGTTCTAGACTTCATAGTGTTTAATTCTAATCCATTATTATTTGTTTTATTGTCGAATGGAACTGAATCGTTCCTGAAAGTTTTCGTAGCGACCTAAATATCACCCCAAATATCCTAAATTGCTTGATAATCAATTATCATGAATTATTCAAAATTAACAAATGATTGAATCTATAAATAATAACGATAGGATTGTTTTGTGTTGATAAAAAAAAATTATAAAGATTTTTGAAATAAGGCGTAATTGATGGTGGTTTAACTAGAAATGTCCTGAAGCGAAATAGTAGTGGTAGTAAGTGCAGGATGCGCCACCGGAGGCTACTAGTAATAATTACTGCTGCACATGGTGTATCCAATTCTATACTATCCCCTTGCCTGTCGCTTCTGCTAGCTGCACACTAGCAAACCCTTTTGCTAGACAACCATTGTAGAATTTAACTTTTAAAAGCATGCATATAATCATTAACATAAACTACACTTATCTAACATTGTGGAATATGGATCAGTCTTGGTCTCTATGCAAAATCTCTTGAACGTCGCATTCCCGATGAGATGCATTTTAATTTTAAACAGCATTCTCTATTATTACCATAATAATTCTTAATGTGTTTTAATATAAGTACAGTTGTTTTTTTATTCATGTTAAATTCCTTTAAATTATTTATAATAAATTCCATTTAATTGGAGCATTGTTGAAAAATGATTATTGAAGAGTGAATTGAATGAGAAGGGTTGTCGCGATGTATTATATTCTCATCGTCCCAGCGATAATAGTGGAGTGCGTTGTCTTAAACGGGCCCCCGTCACGGAATAGGCTCATTATAGCTGACGATGCCGCAGAACACTTATTCCTGACAACTCCACTATTTATACGCATAATAATACTTTGCTCTCCCAGTTAAGACTTATACCCGTCTGTCCGCCGATAAATTACTTATAAAGATTTATGTAATGGAAAACATATATCATTACGAAATTACGGCAATTTTGGAAGAAACGCGATTCAAGACAATGACAAATGCCACAAATACGAGGGGTTAAATATAAGACAAGTCTTCTATGCCGTGTCGTTGTTGATGACTATTACAGCGACTACGTACACTTCTTAAACGATAATTTTAATCTTTTCTTTAAACCAAAAAACAAACGATGTCACAATTAAATATCAGATGACACGACTAATTCTTAGTTGGATGGTTTTTGAAACGTTCCAACATTGCTTGACAAATGATGGAGGATTCAATTGTTGCTCACAGGATCATTAGTTAGGGCATTCTCAAAAGAGGAGAAGTAGCAAAACGGGCGATATTCAACACTTTCTCGTTTCTTGATTATAAATGTACAAAGTTGTTTATTTTCGGTGAAATTACTGTAAATTGGCGTTTAATTGAAATATTTTTTAATCTTTCTGTATTGTGCATGTTATAAGAGGTTTTCACTACTAAGAGAAATCCTGACATGGGTGAAGAGGGCCGACATACATCCATGAATAATTGACGAGTATCATCAAAGCATTTCTCTCCTTTCTGTTATGCAATTTACAATTCAGTAAGTGTTAATTATAATAAAACTTGACAATATCAACGTATTGTATTCTGTTGGTTAAGTTAGAATTGCAACAATTCTGTTTGTAAGTCGAGATAATGGTGACCGCACCTGTCCAGCTTTTCATCCCATACCCACCCACATCAAAGACCATAACATCCGTATAAACACACATAGTACACAGTTAATTCTCTTTGCTTTTAGCTTCCTTCATGTATGTGTTAAGGGAGAATTAAAGTGATGGTTTAAGTTGAAGCTGGAGAATGTCATCCAGTTTAAACAATTTAATCTCAACTAAGATTGAAACTAGAATTACAAATCTTGAGACTCTACTAAAAGTTTCATTATACATAAATGCAACACGACCACCAATAAAATAAAAGAAATCTGATTAAACTTGAATAATATTTTATAAATTTTCGTTCATTCTTTTATACCGATATAATATAGTTCAATTTTCTTGTGATATCATTGTTTGGTGGCTATAAACTGTTGTACAATAAATGATATGGTACAAGTTACGATGTTTACCTCAGGGATCTAGTGTTGGTATATGTGGTGTATGAGAGAGGTAAGGGAGAAGTTGAACTGTTCCCGACTGATGCCCAGATAGCCGTTTGTTTATGAGACGGCTTAAACTATGTCCAGTCTAACGGACCTCATATACAATGCTATCTACAGATCCCTTTGGAACTACCTATACCAGAAAAGTCCAACATTGCCGGTCTCCAACAGGGACTCTGAAAACTTAAATCGAAAGCTTATACCTTAAGAAACATTTACACACACACACTCTCATGTACATAGATAGACGGAGAAAGAAACAATAAAAAACCAAAGACATTGTCTTATTTTCTATTTGACCACTATGTCGAGTTATGGCTTATTACAGTTATTTTTATAAAAATACAATCGATTTTTCGTAGTTTTTTTTTTTCTCTAAAATAAGACAAATTGAATAGATTTGAAAAAGTCTTGAGCGACATTCTGTATGTGTGCCATTGTCAGTGATTGTCCTTTAATATAATTAATTAATTGTGTTATTTAGAAACAACAGTCGACAATGGCTGTTGTTATCGTCCTTTCGTCCTCAGGACAATCCATACAAAGACCCCTGTCTTAATCCTTTGTAATTTCAGTTATACAGTCCGTCACTCGGTTTTCACTTACACACCATACGTTTACACAAACAAAAGAGATGAAGTGCTGAAATACTGTCCAAACCAAATTTAATGCCATCAATCATATTTTATATATTTGTAAAATATTGTTATTACAATTATTATTGTTGTTTAAATTCGAAATATACCTGTGTGGCTCAAAACTAGTAAACTCCCTGTGGCTAATAATATTACAAAAGAGAATAGAGAGGGTGTTAGTATTTATAACGTAGACAACTAAACTGGCGATGGCCGTCTTGATGTACTCTTCCCACAGGACATGAAATTATGCCATATATGAACGTACGGTCGCCATTATTCAAACTATACCCTTTAAATTTGTTGCACAAGTTACTAACTAAATTACATCGTAAATCCTTGTTTATATATTTATTGTAGTACAATGTAGGCTGAATTTCTATTTAAAATACCACATAGTATCGATTTTTTTTATTTTTTCATTTTTATTTTTATTAAAGAAACAATAACTGTTTTAAATCTGCACGTTTCGTCATTTGAAACTCAGTGGAAAAGTTTAACCTTTACTTACATCGGTTATAAATAATCGAGATTTATGAGTAAAATTTATAGTTGCTGTCAGTTATCAATCAATCTTGGAAAATATTCTGCGGCTGAATTACCAATAATTCCCGACTATTTTATATGCGATCCATTTTTGATCGAACGACTTGTCAGTTCTATTACAAATCCATTACTTGAAAACCTGTAATTCTGTGTTTTTCCCAATTGTTTACTTGCAAATTGCCTCATAGATGTCGGTGTGTTGATAATTTGAATCGTTTTAAAGCCAAGTCGAAATGGTCAACGTATAGTTGTTTTGTAATTTTTCCTTCTTGTAATATTCCTTGATTGTAATATCTGTAGAACAGATTCACCACCATTAATGTACGAGTTTTTCCCACCGTATAGGAAAAGCTTTTAAGGTTCATTATACATTATACATTTTTATGTTTTATATTTGTCCTGTTAATGGGCAGCGGTTTCCTAATTACATTACAGATTCAGTTATCTTGGTGTTTTAATTTTATAAATGTTTACGGTCTTTAATTTTACAGAAAATAGAGGACCATTTCTTAATTATTTCAGACAACATTGTTAATAAGATTGTCTGTGCGGTTTTACTCGTTTGTTAAACACAACAGAAGTCTGTCATATGATTTGACATGGCTCTTTATATGGTCGCATGTCCTGTTCAATATTCCAACAACATTTGTAAGACCACAAGTTAATGTCCACACAAACTGAAATGATAAACATATTGGCTGACAGGCACAGCTCTATCACAACAAGATCATTTCAACATTCACCAGTGCTCTAACGAATTATTCCAAACAAATCATTGAAACAATACATGTATCTCTAGTATATTGACACGATTCTACGTACAATTTCTTTAAGTTTGTTTTGTAATTATTTGAATCATGGTGATTAGAGAAGAGTATGGCAACTTAACGTAATACGTCTGTATGTCTACGTTTCTAAAATAAGAGGAATAGTCTGTAGAGATAGAGAGAATCAGGATGAGTTGGCTTGGTTCTGTTGGCATGTTTGTAGTCACGGATAATTTGATTCGTGTAACCGTTGTCAAAACGGATGGGGCACTTGACGACACGTGACATCACTAATTCGATCACTCCACTTATACCATCTCCTTCTGCACCACTTACATCTTTAAATCTAAAAGGGACAAGAATGGAGACGAATCTATACAGAACTAAATACGTGATTGATATGGCACAAATTGGATTATTAGCAAGTTTTTGTTTTTTGCCCCATCATATTGTACGGATGATTAAATCTGATAATGTTTTTCCATACGATAAATGACTAAGATTATTGGTCGTAACAATATTGAGCAAGTTGGTGGTGGCTGCCTCTATGCTCTGGATTAACTTGATGCGAATATTAAACATATTTACTTGTTAACAGTCCACACCGCAATACAATATTGTTTAATTAGAGACGGACAAACGGCGTTGTTATGTTCCGCCTGCTACGGAAAAGCCAATTTCAATAAAAAATAAAATACGCTCGAGACCATCGCCATAGCCGTCGTTAAGGGTATGAGGTGAGAGAGAGTCCCTCTAATGTTTTGCCCACGTTGTTATTTTCAATGCAAGTTTTTATAATAATAACAATGACGATAATAACAACAAAAAATACGAATAAACACATATTTAGATTTTTAGTAAAATTGTCGTATCGTTGTAATTTTTTTTGTTTGTTTCAAATGATAAATAATAATAGTAATAGTGGTAATTGTAATAATGATAATTTGAAAATCTAATGGTTCTGTGTTAATGTTTAAGATAATTTAAAAATCATTATTATTATAGATTTCAACTTTGGGGGGGTTTAACTTTAATAATGTGGACGTAACAGTGCAGTTATCCATTTTGATATAGTTGCTGTGAGAGATGGAATAATAACTCACGCCAATTGCAAACGCCATTTACTTTATTTATGTAGCGTGATTCATCATACACTTTGATTAGTTTATGGCTTTTATGGCGCGGAATGCTAGCTATACTAGTGGTGCTGATCCTGTATATTTCTACACTCCAATTCACTCGTCCAACAAAATATCCTCCACTTGGTTGATCATACCATCATTATCGACAGACATATACTATTTACCTTTTATATATATATTGCGTTGATAATCGTCTATCTCAAGAGGATTACAGACAGACGAAATCAACCAAAACTCAACAAAAAAAAAATCGACGACAAAATAGTGTGTAATTCTATAAAAGACTAGATACCTAACGAAGAGATCTCTTTCTCTATCTATATATGGGTATGTGGAGAGAAGGAGGCGGTATCGTTCGGACCCAGTTCGCCCATAAATATGTGATGTCCCGTAATATCATGTGCCAGCTGGTCTAAATTGTTACGAATGGTCCAGGCGGCTAGCTAGTAGCACCGTTCGCGGCCACTACTACCCGTAACCGGAATTGCTTCCAGAATTATTTCACACCAAGTCGTTTGTTGAGAGGGTGGTGGACCGGCATATAGGGACCAAAGTCCCCATCATCTAACAGACATTGTTGCCAACACACAAACCTCTTCTAATTACAACATAAATATGATGTTGTGAAACTCATCTAGATATAGACGTGCCAGTTGTGCACGAACTAAAACTAAAGGTGAATACATCTTTATGAAAACAAAATAGAAACAATATAATTCCCATTTAAAGATGAATGATTTTATCTAAACCAAAACGTATTTTGTTGATTGTTTTTGTAGTACTTACTATGGAACTGTTATCCAAAAAAAAAACAACAACATGATATAAATGTCTGGAGATGGCCATACCGGATTAATTCTATCCTGCAGGACGTTGTAAATATCAGTATTTATTCATTCAGCGTCAGGAGGTCGGATTACGTTATTTTATAGGCTGATTAATATTTCAGGTTGTTGTGTGTTGCTTGAAACAATTTAGCTGGATGGTCATAAAGAATAATAAAACCCTTCAGTTTCCGTGAATGTATTCGTAAGCGTGTACCAGAACAGAACATCGCATCCCAGTAATATCCAACCCTGAATTGATGGCCGTTATCCTTTGCTAAGCTGTAAAGTATACATGTATAATAACACAGGGTGGTGGAGGAGGTGGCGGCGGTGGTGGTAGTGGTGGTGGTGGTGGTGGTGGTAGTTGTAGAGAAGTGGCTGAGAGGCGGCCCTTTGCCGAATATTATGTATAAATCAAAGACCCGCGTACACATATTAGGGTGTTGGATTACAATAATGGCTTTGTAGTGGAGAAACACCATCGTTTGATTGAAGTTATCTCTGCCATATTTTATTATAAATGTCGCAATGTTGGGCAAGTTTATAATTGAACAATGCCTCCGGACTGATTATGAGAGCATTTTACCTAACATGAATACAATTAAAATTATCAGTTCTTTATAATTTTCAACAAAACTAGTTTGAAAGGGATTTCTCCAATTCCACAACTATAATTTGAGAATTCGTGTAGATTAGAGTCGTGCTTGTCGATAATCTCACGTTCACCACGATCCGGTGACAATTTTCCGCAAAAGGAAAATTTACACTAAAACTTGTCTTTTATAATATCGAAGAGGATGAGAGTATATCGTCACTGTATCATGAAAATATTGTAAAACATTGAGAAAATCGTTTAGTAGTGGTGATCACATGTGTATTAGACACGTGTAGAAATCACAGTCGACCAATAAACAAGGGGCGCGAATGTGGCCGGATAAATTGAATAACACTTGCAAATAAGCACTGCTAAACATTATTGTGATAGTGTGCGTATATTTGAATACATATATATGTATATACGGGGGTGAACGTTTAGCAAGACAGCAACGGTAGATATATTGACGCAGCAGCCGCGGATAACGGCGGGTCCTAATTACTGTTCGTCCTAAATCACATATGAATATTGTCTCTGTTCCGTTGATTATCGTGTAGACCGGCTGTTGCTCATGATATGTTTCCGCATTAACGTTTCCGAATTGTTTTATTTTTGCGAATTGTATGGGGCGTCTATAAATTCGGGAACATGTACATCATTAATGGTAATTGAAATAGAGGAACATCTGCTATAAACAGCATAAGGCGCCTGCGATTTATACTACATACCAAATACGTGCAAAAGTATTAAATATTAGATAAATTTAAATTTTCAACAAAAAAAAATGATGAAAAAAGGATGATATCACACATTAATGGGAATGTATTGAAATTGTTCCAGTTAATAAACGAAATTTGTTCCAACTCCTAAATAATGTTCGGGATAATTTTCTCTCCCTCACTCAAACAATCAACAATAAAGAAGGCCGGCTCTTTATCTGGATGGCATGCATGTTCTAGACGACTATCTTGAATTCCGGACATGGCTTCACTGCCATCATATAACTCCTCATCGGACTCCATCAGGACCTAGCATCTGTCCGTTTTGGAATCAACTCTAGTCACCCATCCTTATTACTGTCGAGCTCTCCAATATTGGTTAGGTCCACGCAACGGTCGCTCGTCACTCACAATAACATCCTCGTTCTCTACGAGAACGTCGTACAGGTTAAGCACCTTTTATTCATTGCTACGACCCAGCGTGTAATTCCAGGATGAGACCATTAGATTGGGACGGATGGCTTCATTCAAACAAATTACCCATAGTATCGTAGAAATGGTCGACGTGATAATAGTATTGTTGTAATTAAAACAGGGCAAAAATAAGAATTATTAACAATAAACTGTACGTTTTGTACAAATGGCAACTTTATTAGTTGATTTCAGAGACAATAGAAAGATAGATGGAATTGGTTGGATCTCAACGACGCCGGCATTTTTAAGATGCTATTCGTGCCAGTAGTCTACTAATGGTCCCATTTTATGTTGTGAGATTGATGTTGCCGTTCGTGGCAGTTGTCTTGTTACGATATTAAAACAATAAGAACGGACAGAACCAATAAAATGTCTCCTTTTCGTTTGTATTGTGTGTCTCAACTGTTTTCAATCAGTTTGGCAGATGTCGTCTATCGACAAATTGTCGATCGTATTTTTAACAAAATTAACTTAACGAACAGATTCCGATAAGTATCTAAACAAGTATCGAGTTGAATTTAAAATTATT
Organism: Epicauta chinensis; assembly: GCA_021725515.1. Taxonomy (NCBI): domain Eukaryota; kingdom Metazoa; phylum Arthropoda; class Insecta; order Coleoptera; family Meloidae; genus Epicauta; species Epicauta chinensis. Next base: position 935,701 of record JAEDXX010000005.1, on the reverse strand, counting down.
TAAATTCCAAACCGCCTCCCCCTCTATCGAAAAATATATATCTTTAACAAAGTTACTTAAACAATTCCAAATGGTAAATGGTATTATCATGAAAGGCAGTTAGAATACCTCTAGTTCCTGCAACAGTTGCAAAGTGCCTTCTAAGATTGCTAGAACTATTTGTGGAACTATAATTGCCAATACGGCGGTGAAATATCGAAAGCCTAAGCGATGGTAATTGTTTCTCTTTACAGCATACATGCTATAAACACAATTATCGCCACAAGGCGCTTAACCCAACATCTTAACCTATTGTTCAGGGATGACACATGATCTACAACCGAACAACTTTGTTCTAACAACCAACCCTTCACGATTATTGTTTCACATATAGAAACTTGAATTACATCAAATCAATACAATTAACTTTTATTACCTAATATTATTTGCATTTCAAACGGAATTATGATTCAAACACGAATCTTTTTTATACGTGTATTTTTTGGATGGAATGAGATTGACATTTTCTTTTTCAACAACGACTTTCGTATTGATTGAATGTTTTGAATAGGGATAGTAAGATTCGTGGCACGTATTTGAGTTGTCCATCACATCTAGATTTGACATTTTGTATCGTAATAGAACCCATAGCGTCCTATAGTAACGACGGTATATTGCCATAAAGTCTCATTCTATACTGGATATAAAGTCCATAGGCGTCGAACGTGTTGGATTCTCATAGATAGACACCTCTTATCACAATGTAACATCGAGAGAAACACAATTACTATCTACGAATAGAAACCGGCAGCACATTTTCAATTTCATCCAAACCCTATATTGAAATATAATTCCTAAAATTTTTCTAAACAAAAAAAAAATTATCACAAATCCAATTACAACACATCCCTCTCTCTCTCTCTCTCGATATCATTTCGAGCAATATCAAATTTGATAACTGTTGGATTGTCGTAAAGGACTGTGGTTTTAGGGCTATCTCGCCGGTCACGTCATTCATATCGGTGTAATGTCTTGTCCTCTGGTTATTGGATGTGTTAATACCGGTGTCGGACAGGCTATAAACACAAGACGGTTCATACAGATGACGATACTACCAGCTAGCCGGACACTCGTTACATCCTGATTACAGGACTCGGTTCGATCGTAAACGCTTCCGATTTTCGTACAAACATGTTGGTCAATGTTTTACGAACGGTTTACTAACGAGACCACTGTCCGAAACCGGAATTGGTGGTGTGGTCATTCAAAGTTTCTCATATTAGTAATTGGATCGGAACGGAAAGACGATATTTGCCAGAAACTATTGATTGAATATTTCAAATTTAGTTTCTCATTAATGTGATGTAATTTAAATAAATCTGTTTAATAAGGAAACTCACGCATGTAATCAGTAATAAATTAGCTACAATCATCTTGAACACAAAGGCAGTATATTAAGATAGTGATCATTGTTCGGTAGTGAACGAGGGTCGAGAGAAGGCGAGATACGAGTGTATGTGTTTGGAGGTACGATGTCGGGTGTCGTTATCAACGGTCTACATACTCGCCAGCGTCGCGATGTTGTTGGTTAGGCAATAGTCGTGCGTGTATCTCCCTTAATGGAATCATTTTCCCTTAGAATGATCCCTAGAAGGTGGTTGTACACATCTAGATGCGGTTCTTGCTACCACCATAAATCCACCCTTTAATTACCCCCCTGAACTGTCAAATCAGACGATCTGACGGTTTTATGACAATTTATTGGCGAATTCATAGGAGGGTTGCTATAGACAACGATGCCGAGGTAATGTCACCCTGACTGACGGACAACTATGCATTCAAATGGGTTGTTTTACTCGAGGACAACGTCACGGAGTCTTCCAATCCCGGCACGATCATCACTCAAGCCCCATACCTATTTTCAACATTACCCAACTCCCAATCAATTCAGATTCTTCTTCTTTTTCCTCGACGTACTCTTCCCGTTTCTATTTGCACTATTTCGATGAGACATGGTGAAAATTTCGCTTTTCAAACTAACACAAACTTTATGAAATCTTTGTTTGAATATTAGGAAACCATTAGTGTGGAACGCATCTGTTTATTGGTTCGGAAATACAGATATACCCTTCGGCAATAATCTCCGGAAGGGTTAAGAAGTCGTAAATTTCATCTTTTGACATTGTTAGATTCTTAGTCGAGTTTAGAGAAAGATATCGCCGTAATACAATCGACCGTTTATTCGACCGTCATGATATATCCGTTTAGTTGGATTTTAGTATAATTATAATTGGAATTGTTGTTTTTGGTAAAAATCATCATCAATTGGGACGATGCTAATAAATTCACCCAAATCTCTACTCCATCCACCTATATTCCACATTATGTGAATCACAAGCAACCAAACCACCCAACATTTACCTAGCAGTCATGCGGTCCGCTTAAGCTGTAAGTTTATAGCTATGCTTGGATGGTTTCAAGGATCTCAGACGTGCTCATGTGTTTCCCCGCTCTTTGCAGATTTGCTCGACGCGATTTAGGAAGGTTTATAACTTGGTAGTAGATACGAGTAACGTTATAATAACTTATTGGTTTAGTCGGGCTATATCTGTATGCTCTTCGATGATTTGCTGTTTACAGTGGCACTGTTGCGATGTACGTTAGTTGGTTGGTTGGTTGGTTGGTTAGTTAGTTGTTGAGAGGACGAAAACAAAATTTAACGCCTTAAGAAGATTATCTGATTAGAACAACTGGGCATAAATGGGGGGATATTGAATGACTAGTGTGCTTGTAATTAACACGTTTGCTACAAAACGAACACTTATTTATCGTTATCAACAATAAAAATCAGTTTGCCTTCAAAATTTCATTACAATCTTCTATCTCTCTTGTTTGATATTTCTAATAGAGCGATCTCTAATAATAGGTAATAATAATACGAGATAGACATGAATTATTTGAGACTCGGTAGTTGTACTACTACCATCGATGCAATTGCTAGTTAATCCCTGGAGCAATTATTAAGGCGCGGACCAGCCATCAATTAGTGTAATGAGGCAGTACATTTCTGATGGATGCTCACTATCCTATACCAAATATATACATATACACTTCCAATGATTCTAATAAACTCTAACCCTTCACTATCCCATTTTACAATCTACTATTCAGACAATTATTGCTAACGTGTTAACGTCATAACGATATAACTGTCAGTGAATACATCCCCTAGAGGTCATCTTGTTAGAATTACGACGACTGTAAATGACTTCGACGTTACACCAATCCAACCTAATGAGAACTGAACTTTGGATATCTAAAGGTAACTAGAAAAGGGATTAACAGATAGTGAATTCACATGGGAACAATCCAATCTAACCACACATATACACCGGAAACTGAATCGAAAAAAAAAGACAACAACTTTAAATTAGTTTTAATTATAATTCGTTTTTATTGTAAAGAGTCGTTTAAGATGTCCCACAATATTACGAAAAGTAGTTGGATTTAAATTGATCACTTTTTATCTTTTCACCCCCTTCAATTTACAGAGTGGCGACATAGATCGTCTTTATTGGAATCAAGGGTGAGATAAAGAACCGGTGGAAGGTAAACGTCTATCGTTCATACCTCTACCAACCAGATTGCACTTAGATACCTTAAATTTCAGATAAATCCCCATACTTTAACCGAATTTATTTGGTAAAGTCAATGTTAATTTTTCTTGAAATCTAAATATCGGTTGGAAAATTCTTCCCTTCTCACAACACCAACTCAAGGGGAAGTACACAAAAAAAAATAACATACAAAAAGATATCGTCAACGACTATCACCGCTAACATCGCTTGAGTATTCCAAAGAATGGGCTATTACCGTCTGGATGCAGCATGGGCCATTTTAGCTGATTCACGGCCACCTTGTGACACGGCTCCATCAGCTTCAGCTCATTTCTATGCAAATCCTGCAACTTGGCATCTTTCTCTCCAAATATTCGTCGACTGTTTATCCCTCAACTCACTTCAGGGGCCACACAACTGGCAACATCATATTACTACACCACAACAGAAACAGTCACGAAAAATAACCCACCACAAAATACAAATCATTTGTTCGATAAGAATTCGTTTCATCATGGAATTAATCATAAATTTCACCAAATTGCCAATAAAGATCTGTTTGCTTTGAAAATTAAATTCCGAAATTTCATCTTACGTTGATTGGTATTCGTGATGCTGCAACATTTCAATTGTTTTAATTATTTCCCCCGTCCTGTTCAGCACACATTTGGACGGTAATCACGTAGATCTTAAATGATGTAATTTGAATACGACAACTTCTAAATTACTGCACAGAAATGTGTACACACTTATCAAGAAAACAAGAGGACGTGTCGTTTTTTTCTCTAAGAACCACTTATCTTGATAGTATTTAAAAGATTGTTAGATTGTTGTTTTTTTTGTGTGGTTTTGAAGTTTCTGGGTTTATTGAAAGTGTAGTGGAAGTCGTGAAAAATTCCCTGATGCAGTTTTTCACTTTTGCCTTGTTACATTCTGTAGTAGTCTGGGACGTGAAGAGGGTAATACAAAATGATCAACAGGTGGTCCATAAAGTAGATATTCGCATATCAGAGTCGCGACACGCCGATTGATGTGCTCAAATGCACCACTAAAAACTACCCTTGTACACTCGATTACCCTTTAAAAGATACAAATATTTGCATTATCCATGTAACTAGTTATGATTTGATATTATAACACAAGAATAGTTGAAATAATTACATTATTTTAATAGAGAAACGGGGGAAAAAATGGGAAATTTTCTAATTAAAATCGTTTTTGGAATGTTGGAAAATTTAAACGATTTTCATCTAGTATCGTTTCCAGGATAATGTCATGAAAGTCGTTCTAACTTTGGTCAATCCTTTAAAGGACACATTACTCCCGATCCAATTGCCCACTAAATTGGACCTATCTTGACACCTTTACTACTAGTTAGGACGGTCGAAAAGACACATTCCAGCTGAACTCATCTCATGTTAATGCTTAGTTTAATATTGCGACGGACGATTCTAACCGAATTTATTGTTTGGATCTTAAATAGACCAACAACTCTACACACCAATTCTAGAACATTATTTCACTAACCAAAGATCCTTACAATCGTTCTATCTAATATTATCACACAAAAAAGAATGAAACAAAATTATCAAATATCCACTTTATTTTCTGAACAAAATTACAAGTATTGGAAATATCAAATTGATTGTCAGTTTTGTTACAGAATTCGCAGATAGTAGTGCCGTTAAAACGTCCAATGATCCCCTACAATCACCCCTAAACAGGTAAGTCCAATTATTTTTCTATTGAATATAAATCAGTCGTGGTGGTTATTTCACGGTTGAAAATACGAAGTTTAAGGGTTGATTCTGTTAGATTTTTTCTCTCAAAAAGTTGGTTTAAATTAACCACCCTCTAATAATTGCACTCATTATTTGTAATGAATGGTAGCAATTTGATAGTAATAATATGAAGATAATGAGATGGTATTATTATCATGGGATTAACGATAAGTTGTATTACCTGTAAGTTTTAATGTTCTTATATTTGCTTCGCTACATGTATCATCAACGTTCTAGCATAGTATAATTAAGTCATTAAAGAATAAAGTTTTAAATTAATACCTTGGGGGATCAAAAACATATAGAAATTTGGCTACTAATCTAATTTATTTACGACAAAAAGATTTTTAAAAAGTAATATAATAATAATTGACTCGGACAATTGTTGAAAATTTTATGCTTGTATTCAACAAATTAATTACAATTATTATAATTTAATTTAACACTATCTTCAATTGTTTTTAGCGCATTTTCGAGTATTTTCTGTGTACGAATCATAAGATGCTCCTCTTCCGCCGTGCGTTGTTCTTGATGAAATGAGGCACCTTTTGGGTACTGATTAACATATTCATCGTACGGTCCCTTATGACCCCACGGTACTCTTGAGCCTACACTTCTATATGGTTCGGCTACATTAAGAATATTATTTGGTGGTTCTATATTTGGGTTTTCTCGAGTGCCATTCGTAAGACACCCGTAACTGTGATCTATTTTGGCAATTTTGTCGTTCACAACTGATTTGGTCTCATTTGGACGATGAGAATTATTCTTTGCAATTGTTGAACTATTGATGAATATTCTGGACCGTATTTTATGGGGAATGTGAGCACGTCTTGTTTCCACGTCTGAAATTACAATTAAACAAAACGTATTAAGATTAAATTCATAAGATCTTTTAAAAAAAAACTTACTAGCTGATTGACATTTGCGTGGTACAAATTTACCCATGTTTATATTCACACCAAGAACTTCAACTTGTTTGTAAGAGCACAGACTTTATAGTAATATAAAAATTTCAAGTTTTAGGAATACTTATAGATTCTTTTACAAAGAAAAAAGGGATGGACTTAGCTTTCCCCCACAATTTGGTCTCAAAAATTTTACAATTTGTTATGGATTATTTCTCAAGTTGCTTAACAGTTTCTCAGTTTATGATTATTTCGGAAACATTATTAGTTTTCAAATCAAAACCGATTGTTTTCTGGAATTCTAGAAATAACTGAGAAGTTGCTGGTTTGAGAGGGGATAGGGGTAGTTGTGATTGGTCAAAATATGAGAAAGTTTGCATTTGTCACCAATCGATCATAAACATCCCCAAAAAACGTGTTTTACTCCACCCACCTTTACGAGACGCTTTGGCAAACATTGGCTGTCTTCATACGAATAATTCTAAGACCTAAGAGACGGCAAAGCAACAATTATTCGTGGAAAGAGCTAACAAAAGCAAATCAATATTATGAAACGTCATAAATTTTCTATCAGCACTGTCCCATTATAGAGCACCTTTTAAAATAAGCATTTCTTCAAGAATTCGCATTAATTTCTCTATCCGAAGAGATCTAATTTCCACATTGATTAGATTTTTCAATTTTCATTATGGAAATTCTTATATGAAGTACGAAATACCATGTGTATAAGCAGGGCCGGCGTGACTTTTTGCGGGGCCGAGTTCAAACGTTTTGCGAGGCCTGAATACATATTCAAATTTTACACTTAAATTTTATAACGAGCAATTATTTTTGGGTTATTTTCGTAGAGCGCGGGGCCGGGTTCCAGCGAACGCGCTGAACCTGCCTTGCGCCGGACCTGTGTATAAGGATCCATAATTAGTAATATATGAAGTTGAGGCTTAGAATTAAGATTCTTGAAACTTTTTCCATCTATGGTTTATAAAACGACTTTATTTTTTCAACTAGTTCGGTTTTTAAACCACCTTCAGGAGACCACTAAAATATAATTTGAAGCTATATTATAAAGTTAACATTTATTATTTATAATACAATTACTTACGTCAAAATTATTTTATAAATTAGTACACCAAATCAGATAGTATGTAAAAAAAGCTGGTGTTAAATTATGGTTCATCAAAGTTTTTCTACGATAACAAATATGTAAAATATTAATTAAAATCAAAAACAGTCAAATAAAATTAAAACTTTTCGATCAAGACAAGGTGCAGAGCACATATCTTTTTAATGACACGGAGTCAGGTGAATTTCTCCATCAGATTTTCATCCCAATTGAAAATTTGTTGTGTTTTTGTTAATTTTTATGAAAACGACTGTGTACCATTGCAACATTCTTGTTAAAAAAGATTGTTATCAATTTTATCACAACTTAATCTACCCTTCAGCGTATAAAATTTGCTTTATACGCCGGCCTTCAGCCCTTAAATTTTCGAAAGATGGCTTGCTATTCTTGCTAATTAATTGACGTGATGTGCTGATGATGACCTAACAAGTCGAAACCGGTACACAAGATTTATTTTAATAAAATTTCTTGGATTAGAACATCTTATCTTCATTATTATTAAAATTAAAACACTTCCATCAAATTATTTCACATAAAAAAGCAAATGAAATTCGACAAAACAGCACAAACAAAACACCGGACAATTTCTTTTAAATTTGCTTAAAACACGTGTTTAATCGAAATGTGTGAATAAATAAAATCGAAAACTTGAAGTATATCAAAGCGCGATAAACAATTTTGGTTTTTCAAGGAAATCAAAGATCAGTGATTTTAAATATTGTCCAAGCACGTATAGCGGTGAAATTTAATTTGATAGATTTCTAGCTCTCAAAAACTCTTCCATATTTTTTTCTTTTTTCAGAAATGGTTTCATGAATAGCTAGTTATCTTTAAAATATGAAAAGTTGGCCTGAAGTACATGTCGAGTTGGTCGTTTAAAAGTTGATGTCCTTTCTTTCTATGTCTATATATTTCATAATATTCCATCAAATCCATTTTTGGTTCCTTGTTTGTAGAATTCAATATCTTGACGTGTTGATTTAACTTCTGTGGCCTTTTTCAATCATGTGTTGTTTAAAGTTGGAATTTAATCTTTTTCTGTGTTCATTGATTCTAGTTTTGATACTTCTACGGGCCTGTCCGATGTAAACGTTCTTAAACTCCGTCCACAAATTAAGTATAAAATTTCAAATTACAAATGATAGGTTATGTGCAGCTTAACAACTAAAAAGTTCCTAACTGTTACATGTATACTTGAACCAACAAGTGAATTATATAGTAGCACTACTGTTGGAATAAAATCCTACGCGTTTGTTTACATATTTTGTTACTGATTTTTCAATTCGATAATTTATATTTCTTCCTTTTCAATCGATTTTCAGTTTAATACAATAAAGAAAAATTTTAATTTTGGAACTTTAGTAGAAGGACTATTTTTTCTTTGCGAAAGTTAGTCACATTGCTGTCATTTGAAATTTTATACTTAATTCTTGGATGGAGTATACAATCATCGCGTTTTATAAAATAGATGCCACTTTTGTCCAATCGATTTTGGTTTTCCCAACGCTTGAATTTCGTTAAGGTATTGAAAAGGTTGTTTTTTGAAGAAAACGCCGGAAAATTCATATTTTCTTGTAAATGATTTGATCTTTCAACTGATTGTCTTTAAAATACAATGGATCGAATTTGATTTTTGTATGATTGTAAATGGCGTGAATCGTTTTGGTGGAAAATTTATGGGTTAAAGCAAGCTTACATTATTGTGTTGAACTCTTTTTTGAAAGCATCTCGATTTATAAGTATACTGAAAAGTCTAATTTTTGTGAGGGATGATGGCAAGAGTCAAAAGGCATAAGGACATCACAGGTCGTTTGTTCTCTGTAAATTTCCAAAGTTATGGTATTGTTCATGTCTCTACGTATTGTTAGGTCTAGGAAGTTCAGTTTTCCATTTTTCCTCCACCTCAATTGTGGATTACAATTAATTTATAAAACAATTTTGACGTCAATAATTGCATTATAAATAATGAATATTATCTTCATAATATAGATTCAAATTGTAACAACCAAACTAATTATATTTTAGTGTTTTGCCTGAAGGTGGTTTAAACACTGATACCGGTTGAGAAAATAAAGTTGTTTTATAAGTAAAAAGAGTTTCAAGAATCATGATTCTAAATCTAAGAGACGGCAAAAACAATTATTCGTGGAAAAAGGTCGTAAGTTTTCTATCAGCATTGTCCGGTAATAGAGCACCTTTTAAAAAAACATTTCTTCAAAAATTCACGTTAATTACTCCTTCCGAAGAGATCTACTTTCTACATTGATTAGATTTTTCGATTTCGATTATGGAATTATTATAATAAAAATACATTTGCAAATAATTTCGTCGCTGTTGCTATTCTATAAAATAACAAAACCCAGATGGTTAGAAACGATATAATTGAATAGTGGTAACGCCCATAAAAATTCTCGTACATTTTATTAAAGTAATAAAAGTTATTGTGGAGTATTCTAATAGTTTAAAAGGACTGTTGTGCGTTATTTGCACCAATTACCGAACATGAATTAAATAAACATGATTAGGTACTCTATTTTTTGTCGGATTAACATATTGCTCCTCAAATTCATGATACCTTAAGTTCTATAACCCATTGATGTGGCACGCCGTCCGCGACGTGTCGCGCTGTGATTTTCTATGTATTTTGATGAAACATAATTTACTCAATTAGCGCTACAGCCCTAGTCGCAAGCCGCTAGACTTTCAGATACGACACACGTGCGACTTCTGGAAATAACGTTGGTCTTACGGGACAAAACCGACTAATGGGATTTGTCGTGGGCTGTTTACAGACAACGAAGAACTGTGGTTACAACATAGCGATGTCTAAACTTCCAAATAATATATATATATATATCACGGTCGCTGCCGCGGGTAATAAAACAGCGCCCGACAGCGGCATGTCGCATCAGTGGGTTACGAGGCTAACGGTCAAAACATTTTTTTTTTAACATTGTAAGTTATGATGCGGTTGTAATTATGAATCAATTTTTAAAGCTTTAATTCGAAATATTCGATCAGAAACTTTGCGCGAATTCTCTTATTGATTTGGGGCTTTTATTGAATATATTGTATCAGATATTATTACGCTAAATTATAGTGATCTCCTGACTTAAGAGGTCAAAGTCAAATAAACCAATAAGGTACTGTAAATTAAATGTAAAATTGTTGTCACGAGAAGTACGCAAATGTGCTTTGTTACTAATTAATTAGAGTAATTATATTTATCAAAATATCTAAACGCTACACTTCTCTTGATAGAAAGCGGAATTTATTGTTTATTTCCTTTAAACGCAAAATTGTAGTTGTTCAATTATCTGCTCCGGGACAGTTGTGGTGTTTCCGGGTTATTGCTACTGAATTGCAAAGACAATCATTTTTTGTACAACTTGATCAAATAATCAATTATTTTTCAACCACTTTTTAGCCGCAGCAACTCGATCTTTTTATTCAACTGATAACAATCTTTTGTCAATTGTATATAATCCGTTATCGTTATCTTTAGAAAATCAATGTTTAGGTAAAAGAAATAATTAGAGACATGTAAATTAATGATGATTATATTTGACAAAATTATAAAAAATAAACAGTACAGTGCACAAAAAAATTGTCAAATATCATTGCCGGGAACAAGGCAATAATTACAAACAAAATTATGTAGAATATCAATAGGTGCTACCATCATAAAGTCAATCACTGCATTTTGAGCGTAATTTTGAAAATCATCACTGTCTTGTTCTTCTTCAGAGGAGGATTCTTCTTCAGACGAAGATTCTGTAGTGTCGAAAAAATATAAATACGGCATTTCCTCCAGTTCTGGCATACCATCATAGCCCTCATCATTCAAGTCACTCGGGAGCCAGTTATAGTTGTAATCAACTGAAATCCATTCATCTGAGTTATCATCCGTCAACGAGTCGTCCGCGTCATAGGCACTTTCTGATTCTGATGGTGATTCTGTAACTAATAAAAGAAAATACTTGATTTAATGATTTGACTTCAATGAAATTGTTAAATTCTTACCATTATCATCGGCAACATGTTCTTTGTTTTCCGGTTCTATAAATAACAGAAGAAAATATTTGATATAAATTTAAAGAAAATTGTTAAATTATTACCATTATTGTCGGCAACATGTTGCTCGTTTTCTTGGTTTTCCACTAGAAGTTGATGGGATGCCATTTTAACCAATTTTGAAGGAGTATGAGCAAAAATTGTCACGAAGATAGATATTGGTAGATATTGGTAGGGGGTGCTTTTTGGCCAGTCAACAAATCGAATTTCAGTACACAACCCCACTTGATACCACCCTTTTACTTACAATTCTAATAGAGAAAGTTGCGAATTTTAAAATAGACTTATTTATTACTGTCCCAAAATTACAATATATTATAATTTTGATGCAATCTTATTATCAAATACATTAAATACACGATCCATAATATCACCTAACATCATTTCAATTTCTTCAATGCTTAATTGAGACATTTTCATTGATTTATCTTGATTATTTGTTGTATCCTCTGTTGGTTGAAGCAAATTATGTCGAAACACTTCTAACAACTCCAAATTCATATTCTTGTCCATCAATTGTTCTAAGGTCCAGTCTATAGTAGGAATAGTTTCATTTATAATATCATCAAAAAGACTTTCATACGGTGAACTATAATTTGTTGTAACGGCATAAACTTTGGATTTATGAACAAAATCAGCAATCGTAATTCGAGATTTTCTTGTAAATATTGGTTTGTGATTTCTAAACGAATCTTTTAATTCTTCGAAAAGTTCATAATCGAGCTTTATATCGAGCACTGTCAATCGTTTCTTGTGAACTTTATCCGACTTCGACATTCTGTTAAACAACCAGCCGATTTCTTATTACAATCAAAACAAAATTATGTAAACAACACAAACATAAAAATTTTTTATTAAAATCACTCAAAAAAAAACATTGAGGATCGCGTCAAACGTACAAATTTTGACGAACACAAACACCAAAATAACGATTTTTCTTGAAATTATCGCTATATCATTTCTTTCTTTATCATTCCTCTGATAATAAACCAGATTTATGAAGTGTTGAAGCGGAAATTTGTAAATTTTATTGCTGCAATCCCGCGATTTTTGAAAGTGGTATATTTTCTAAGAAAATTAAAAAGCTTTATTGTGGGGGCGGCTTTCTAATTGTTTTCCAATACTTGTGTTATTATTGAAAATATATTGTCAATTACTGAAATCTATACAATTGTTTCATCAATGGATTGATGAAATTCTGGTGTAGGTTGGTGATGGTAGTTGTTGCCAATTAAACGATCTTATCTTGCATGGAATAATGCTGGAAGTTGTACGAGAATCGAGCCAAAGTAAAATGGCAGTAATAAATACTGGCAAACTGACAGAGTCTTGGTACAAGTAGGCCATTCCTATGCAAGAGAAGAGTCTTCCATCTGAGCACGCCAAGATCTGTCAGTCACAACGGCCTTTCTGTATACGTCCCTAGGGACGTTTCCTTGCTCTATATAGATAGGAACGAGCACAGGACCTTGTGTATTTCGACTTACTGTTTCTCATTCGTTTAATTTTTTTTGTGTATGTGTGTGTCTGTGTTGTCTTTCGTTTGCTATCTTTTTCTCTATTGTGCGTGTTTATGTCTCAGTTATCCGTTTCAATAATTTACACGATAAGATTAAATGTAACAACCAAAAAATAAAGAGATTCTATAGAAATTTTACGGTTCGAATACGTTTACCGTATTCTTGAAACTCTGTAGAATTATTTTCCACTTAATTTTGAGTTGAATTGAATATTTCAGTTTTCTAAAGTTTTACTATCTTTATTTATTTATAAATAATATTTATGAAAGATAACAATACACTTAATCCTTTGGAGAAATATGGTAAAATGTCGAGTGTCGAACGGTGTGTCCTCCAAAATTCTAGGTAAATACAAATTAGGCGGATAGTCGTAAAAGTTTGCAACAAAAGATAAAACCATAAATGAGTCTTGTTACGTTTGAATACTAGTCGTTTCAGGACTTCTTTACATGATGTATTGAAGTATTGGGGTAATAAAAATTTTCAACGCTTCTGAACACTCTTTCACCTAACCTTTTATTCACTTCGTATCTTTACAATACATGTTTTGACATGACAACAGCCGCATGTCCCTTTGTTGGTTCATCAATGTTTACTATGTAAACGTAATTGTGTCGTTATTTCAAAGAAAGCCAAAAAATTAAAAAAAGTCTCTTAAAATCTGAGCAAACTATTGCGCCTGAACCCACAAATTTGTTTACATATACAGTATGGGCATATGAAATGAATAATTACAGGAAATTCCGCTGTCGCTGAAAAAAATTCCTCCATACTCACAATCAGTCGAGTTACAAATCTTATGCTTTTTCGGGGAAAAAATTGCAGACCACCTATGACCAGAGAATGGATTTTCCATCTAATTTGGTGCGGTAGCGTCACCGGATCGAACTAACAAACAACCGAGCGGAACACAGACATACAATATAAACAAAAATATTTTATTAAGAGTTCAATGATAGTGCCACAACAGAGAGCCAAACATTCCGTCAAAATGACAGCGCTTTCTCACAATGATGGAATATTTTGTATCAGAAAACAGGCCTACGCCAATGGTTTGATACCAGAGAAACGTGTGACAATCTAATTGTAAGAGCGCTTCCCATCTAAAAGCGTACTATCCGTTCTCTATCTATGATATACAAAACATCTTCCACTGCCGTTATGACTACAATGATTCTATCCGGCAAGATCAAGGTTTCTGGAAATTATCAGAGAAGGCCAGAGATAAAACAAAAAGTGCAGAAAAATTTAGAAAGAAAGTTTCTTGACGTGTGGTAAAAGGTTATTGGGACTCAAAAACGACTATGTTCATTTTCGTTTAATTTGTTTCTTGGAATTTTTTTTGTATCATTTCAAAATAGTCAGTCGCTCTATAACATGGGAAAACCTATTCAATTAAGTGGTAGAATATTAGATTTATTACTTCATGCAATAAGCCGATTTTGTAAGACTCGGTTACCAGGTAAAACTCGAGGACTTGCCTCAACCACCTTTGAAAACTGCCTCTAAAGACATGCAAGATTTCCATGGCCACTAAATTCGTATTCCATTCTATTATCTACTTTTTTTTCTATCTTTTTCTAGCTCATCTAGAAAATTCAGAAGGGAGCTAACTAGATTCTTCTACGTTTCATTTGTAAATTTTTGAGATAGTTCCCCTAATTTTATGCAATTTTGAACAATTTCGCATTGATGGCGTATGTATCCAATAATTTTAGAACTTATTTTTAGAATCTTGTCATCAATCAAAGTCTAACAATTCATCGCATAAGTATGTACCTATGGGGCATTATGACCATAATATTATAGTCTGATTCATTAGAACACGGCTATTACACAGTAAACATCTTAATTTTACATTTTTCTGTTGATACACCAGACAAGGCTGAAACAAAGTCTAATATTTTTGTACAGATTGCTGATAGGGTACTATTTCGAAAACGGAATTAAAAATTAAAAAATCTGAAGATTGAAACAGAAAAATTGTAAACGCTTGATAACGAAACGAACTCCCTTTTCAACGAATAGACTTTGTTGGGAATGCTTCTATCATGAAAATATTTGAAATACTAACAGCAAGACACTTTCATATCAAAAAGAGTCTAAAATACGAGGTATAGAAAAGAAATCTTGAGCTTGCTCTTTACGTTCACTCATTGCGTTCCGTTACAATTGTAACGTGTTCAATAAAGACATTGCAAACAATTGAGATTTTTACAAATTTTCTTTTCCACTTCAACAATCAAAGACTGAAAATGCTTGATTTAACCTGGTGAAATTACTTACTTTTTTTGACTATCCACTTTATTGTCTTTTTTACTTAATTTTTACTTAATCCGGTCGGTGGTTATTACTATACGAAATGCTAAAAAAACAGGTTTAGGTTTCCTTGTAGAAGTCACTTATATTTTGTGCATAAAGTCCTTTTATTTTAATTGTACATAAGAATAATTATCCAACCAACATCGTTAAAAATGCAATCTTTATTGATAATAAATGAATTCAATTTACTTATTGTTGGAGATCGTTTCATGTAACTTCAACCACCAGAAGGCGTGGCTCCTAAAATAGATGACAGATAAAAACGAGAGAACGATCATAAAAACGAGAAAAGAGTCTATAAACCTAGGATGTTAACTTTCTCCGCTGGAGAATTGTCATGAAACGACTTCTACTATCTTTATTTTTTTTCAGGAAATTTTACTTAGAAAACAATAATGGGAAGTGGGGGAGCAAATTAAAAAATTTATCACATTTTAATATTATATCGGTTTTTATAAAAACGCGTATAATTTATCCAAATAAATTTGCATAGATAATACGATCTTGTCAATTGTTTGAACAATTTTTCAGTAATTTGATTTCAGACAGCAACTTAAAAACATTAAATTGTGTTGATTTTCAAAGGAATTCCATCTTCAGTTTGGAAAAACAATGACGTTTTCGATACCCTCAGCGGCACTTGACTTTTTTCACTTAGATCAAATTGAAAATCTTTAATCAGATATATTAGAGCTACCTTCATTGACAACATAGCAAACCTTCGACCTGTTGGAGAAATCGTGTTTTTATTACAAAATCCTTCATAATGTTTATTAAACATACCTAAACAATTACGTGGACCTTCACCGAATGGCATATAAGTAAATGGGATAATTTTTTGTTTGTTTTCATCATTAAAGCGTTCCGGATCGTATTTATCTGGATCGGGGAAATACTTTGGATCGCTGTGTAGACCGAAAACCGGCACAATAATAGATGTGCCCTTTTCAATTTTGAAGCCTGTTTCTTCTATAATATAATCATCGATAGCTACCCGATTTGCAAAGACTCCAAACGGGTATTTTCGTTGAGTTTCTGCGTAATTTAATATCATTTATTCAATGATATTGGTAATTAATTGACTTACCACAAATTACAGTTTGTAAATATTTCATTTGCGAGATTGTCTCATAGGTAAAACCCTTATTTACTTCATACGATTTGGTTATTTCATCTCTTAAACGGCTTTGTATTGTCTTATTTAATGCTAACTCATACAAAGTACAACTGATTGTCATTGTTGTCGTTATAGTGCCAGCAGCAAAAAACGTAATTGCTTGGGCAGCCATTTGAATATCATCGAAGACAAAATTTTCATTAATCGAACTCAAATTCTTTAATATATTGATAAAATCGTTACGTTCAATATTTTTTATTTCTCTTTCACGTAATATTGCTTTAAATATTTCAAATAAATTATTTGTTGATTTTATATCGAAGAATGTCAAACCAAACAGATCGACTAATTTTGGTAAAAATAAATAACATATCATTGATAAATTCCGAAATAATGATTGTTGATCGACAAATCTGACTGCATTTTCAAATATTTCTGAATCGATGCTCTTCAAACAATTAGCATTAATACCAAATGCACACGATGATATAATATCAACAGAATATCGTTTCATTAAATCCTTAATCTCGATAGTTTTGTTTGTAGAATTTTTCATGATTCCATGCAGATTTTGACAGCATTCCATCATTAACGGCAACATTAATTTCAACTTACCAGATGTAAAAACCGGTGTTAATTTGTGACGCATTGTACGCCATTCGTTGCCACGTAAATTAAATATTGAATAATATGCTATTGGATCAGTTTCCTTATTCAATATTGATATACGATTAATAAATTTATTGAAATCTTTTACTAGAATCTTTTTCAAAATTTCTGGATCACGTACCAATAATAATGGTTTTGTAAAACCATAGAAACCAACATACGGTTCATTAGCATGTTCGAAGTAAATATCACGGATACGTTCTGATGAATGTTGTTTACGTAATGCTACTTTCAGGAAACTTCCAAAGAATATAATTGGTTTATCTTGAGGGATGCCCCGTGATTTCCAATAATTGTTGTTCTTTTTTAATAAGTACAATACTACAATAAATGTTATAATGATAGGATAAAATAGCACTAACCACATTTTGACAATTGATTAAAAAATTATTAGAAATTACAACACTTTGTTTTATTGCTAATATAGAGAACTAGACTGAACAGAAAGCTGACTGCTTTAAAATTGTAAACATCGAAATGATTTTTTGTACCTTCTTCATGGTTAAACGCGCTAAAAACTTGTTTAATTAATGAAAACGTTGATGTAACAATAATTATAGACAAGATTTTATGTAAATAACACTTCAAATTAGAGATCAGGGTCGGCCAGCTTTTGTGCACCTTTGATAAAAGGTGCACAAAGGTGTGATAACAAAAACTGTGTGGCAATCGAGTTGTTGATGTGTTGTAATCTAAAAAATCTGCACATTTTAAAATTTCATTAGAAAACTTGTCCTTATTAAAATAATAATAATAATAATAATAATAATAATAATAATAATAATAATAATAATAATAATAATAATAATAATAATAATAATAACAATAATAATAATAATAACAATAATAATAATAAATTTGGCTCAACAATCGACTTGTTGGCCACCCCTGTTCTCTATTTTGATTAATTCAAGTAACAACAGGTGTGGTCATTGGACAATGTTTAGACTGGAACCATTTACTTCAAAAATATTTGATTGATTCGAAGAATTTTAATGATTTTTACAACGTCTTGAAAACTGCCAGGCTATTCTATCTAATCTCGGTTTTCTTTCATCCACAGATGTTGGGGTAAATTTAGTAGACCGGCATTTGGATTTTTTTTTTTTTGATATCTTCTATAAATTTTTAGTGAACTTCAAATTGGGGCAACTTAATAATGAATATATATAAAGTAATAGTTTCTATACATGCCGATGTTTCTATACAATATGTCGTCGATGAATTCTAAAATCGTTCGTTTTATAAAACGAATGGACAGCATAAATTAAATTTAAAAACAATGAACAGTAATGTTTTAAACCAGAGTACGATGGGTATGTTAAGGTAAATCCCACAAAAGTGAATCTTATCCGAAAAATATATGTAAACTAAATGTACAAGATTACAGGTTAAAGCTCTATCTATTAGTTAACTGTTTTAACTGGTTTATCTAATGCGATTGACGCTTTATTGGATTATTTGTCAAGATCTGCTATTTGCCATCTTAGCCTGTACGCAAGATGTTTTTTTCACATGGCGTAACTTGGAATTAAAAAAAAAATGATTGAGTATTTTTACTTGTTAGTCACACATCAAAGACATTGCAGATTATATGAGTGTCGTAATAGTCAAATCAAATTATAATGTATAAAAGTTGCAATATTGCTGCACTTCATCGTCGTTGTTGCAATCCAGAATCCGTGATTTGATGTCCTTTTGTAATACCGAACTATTGATTATGATTAATTAATTAAAATCAAAAACTAAGACAATGAAATATGAGAAAATCACAATACTATCTTATCCCGCATAAAGTAACCTCATCTTGCCTCAAGCAGTAAGATTATATTGTAGCACAAAATAACTACATACTAGTTGAAAGAGTTTCTGATACATTAAAATGTAAATTTTCAACCACTTTAACACGTTCAATTGACTGAACGGGAAAAATTAATATCCTTGCTCGTTTCACATTACAAAGGGAATGCCAATTCGTTTATTACAAGTAGATTGCAGCATTAGTTCTTAAGTTACTACAAAATGCCATCTTACACAGTGTTCTTAATTTACCCTAGTAGCCCTTAAGAAAAAGCATAAAAAGAATTATATTTTTGCTTAGAAAACAAAAACACAAACGTAGCCTTCTTCTTTGAAGGAGAGGTGGCACGTGTATTATTTTTTTTGAAAAGCTAAAATTCGTTACGATACTGCTAATTCAACTTGCCAATACAAGCTCCATAGATACTGATAGAAATGCTTTATGTGTCAAAACCTTGACGAATTGATTATGTACACGTGGATAAATCAATCAACCGTACACGTTAACTGTATTGTTAAAAGCTCCTAAAAGATTTGCAATATGCGGCATTTTTAATAATTTTGGCCTGTGCTACAAATTGCCCAGTTCAGCTTCTCTTTATAGTAATCCGCCATTCCATTTTTGGAAGATTCTTTTAAGGTTTTTCCTATAGCTCAATTATGGCAAAATGTTTCCAATTGTTTAGTGTTTTTTTTTTGTACTTCTGAATTGCGGCAAATACTGGGTTAATAACTTCGTAATTACGTACATCATTCATGTCGCTAATTCGCTCCCTCGATATTTTCCAAGAAGTTTCAAATGCCTACACCGCTTTATAGATTTCGACCGCAATGGAAAACAAACTTTTTTGTTTTTCAATGGGCATCGCACTAAACATCCGTATAGAAAAAAATAGTCATGAACACTCATGTTATAAAACACAGGTTTGTTTTATACAGGCGATGCTATGTGATAAACGGTTCCGGCAGACGGTGGTGTCATAAGGCCACTTGCTGGGTTAGCCTCGGCGCCCACTACGCCTAAAAAAAAAGGCGACTTCTCTATATAATATTGCATAGTCATTCTTCTAAGAATAAGAAACCGCCACATAAGTCAACAAATTTCATATTAGGCCCAACTGACATAGCTAGTCTATAAGAACGGATCCGCACTTTAGTTTTAGTTCGGGCAAAGATTACCATACAAAGAACAATGTAAATCAATGTAAACGTTGTCATCGGAGTCTGACTAACATGGACTATAACTATGACTGGTCCAGTTATTCCAGTGCATCTCAACCACCGGTCCTACGAACCAGTACCGGTCCACAAGATGTTATCGGTCCCTGAACACATTAGCCCACAAAAAAAAACTTTAAAAATATGGAAAAAAAAGAAATGAACATTAAAAGAATTTGTTGTTGTCCTGAAATATATTTTTAATGTGCATATGTAGTATCTTGATTCACGTGAACCTCGTTTAATTGCAAAATTGTTGCATCTAAGTGGGTCCCCGCATAAAAGCAAATTTTGCATTTAAACTCGTGTCCTGTCAAGTTGCATTTAAGCGATAGAATCAATGTTCATTAGTTCTAACTTGCATTATTGTTATTATTATAGTTGCCAATAGCAGGACGCCTATGGAACAAATATATATACTTGGTACATTATTGTAATATAAAATTTCGCGAGACAAGATGTCAAAATTCATGCAACTCTATTGATGGACAGTCCCTAGATCACGACATAGTTGAGGTGATTTTATTGTTTGTTTTATTTCTTTCAAAATTTTAACAAAGGGTTTTCAAGATAGTTAAATATGATCGTTTAATTGTAGTACAGATATAAATTCTACCGTTTCAGTACTACTTTTCCTAGAGCGGAGTAGGGATTTTCTAACGACAGAGTTGCAAGAATTTTGACATCTTGTCTGGCGAAATTTTATATTACAATAATGTACCAGGTATTCAACTATTGTCTCGCTCTATCGCCCCACCTTTTGTATATAGCATACTGCCACAACCTACAAATTTATTACAACCAAAATTACTATATTCAAATGTACCAACCGAATTTTAGTTTCCTTTGGTCCGTGAATATACTATAAAGAAATTTAATTGGGGATTGGGGTTTAATATAGACAGCCAGTAATACAGATATGACTGTTGAAATATAGGGAATTGAAACTTACACAAAATCTCTTCAACTTCAGAAAATCATCGAATAAGACAGTATCATTTGTAATTTAAACCATTTTTGTTGAAACAATATTCAGCCATTGTCTCGTTATATTCATATTTCATTATACAGCAACAATAAGTATGAAAACTTTTAACTTCCCATTCTATTTTGTTATCGGCAACTAGTACTACAGATTGATTCTGTATTTGATAACGGATGGTGACACTAGACGGCCGAAACGTCATACAAATCAAAAATAAAGGTATTGAGAGTCCACAAAGCAGTGTTTAAATCAAACAATAATGTCTAAAAACTTTAAACAAACGATTTTCCATTACATTGAACAAACACGTTTCTTTTAGTCGACTAAATTAATTATTAGGTCAGGTGGCACCGATCACAATCAATTATCTTCGATTTAGCGTGTCTCAGGGATCCAAATCTGGATCTAAACGACTAAGATCTCATCTCTTTGCGCGAAATTTCTTGATACGTTGACAAAGGTCATCAGATGTAAAGATAGGTAACTTTTGAAGTTTGTACTTTGAATCAACAGTAATGTTTTAAACCAGAGTACGATGGGTATGTTAACGTAAATCCCACAAAAGTGAATCTTATCCTAAAAATATATGTAAACTACATAAATGTGCAGGCTTACAGGTTAAAGCTCTATCTTTTAGTTAACTGTTTTAACTGGTTTATCTAATGAGATTGACGCTTTATTGGATTATTTGTCAAGATCTGCTATTTGCCATCTTACCCTGTACGCAAGATGTTTCTTTCACATGGCGTAACTTGGAATTAAAAAAAAAACGATTGAGTAATTTACTTGTCAGGAAGTAACAGGAAACGCATTATTTTTGTCAAATTTCAAACGTCATCTCTTTTAATCATCGTATATTAATGCAATAAAAATTTTAAATTAGAGGGCTTGAACTTTCAAAGGAAGAACAGAATTTTTAACTTCTGTCAATAATCCTAATTGCTCGAACTTCAAAGGAATTTCTGTATTTGCTGTGACATCAAATCGGAAATCTTTGAGTGCATGTACAATTCCCACTTTTGCTGATAATTGTCCAAATCTTTTACCTAAATCACACCTATTAATTCTTTTATTTATAATCTACAAAGAATTGAACTTAGCAATACAAATTCGTGGTCCTTCCCCAAATGGTAGATAAGTAAACGGTTTAATATCGTCCTTATTAAAACGTTCCGGATCAAATTTCTCTGGTTCTGGGAAATGTTCCGGATCTATTTGTAAAGCACTGGTTGGTATCAAAATCGATGTACATTTTTCAATTTTATGGCCAGTTTCATCAAAAAGATAATCTTCAATACATTCTCGGTTCAAAAAAGGTACTACCGAGTATCTGCGAAGAGTTTCTAAAAAAATACAATTATCAACATAATTCAATCGTATTTTGGATATGGAAATTACCATTGACTACCATATCTAAATAAGTCATTTCTTGAATTGATTCGTATGTAAAACCGTTATGTTTCTGATAAGTTTCTCTAATTTCGTCTCGTAATTTATTTTGAATAGTTTTATTCAATGCTAATTCATACAGTGCTAAACTCATAGTCATTGATGTTGTTTCGTTGCCTGCACTAAAAAATAGGATAGCTTGTGCTGCAAACTTTTGATCATCAAATTTATAATCATCATTAATTGTTTCAGTTTTCTTCAACTGATTTAACAAATCAATGAAATCATTACGTTGAATATTCAACTTTTGTCGCTCTTTCCATGTTGTATTAAAAACATTTTTTAGATACTCGATTGATGTTTGATTCCCAAATTTCAAACGGAAAATATCAACCAATCTCGGTGCAAAAATGTAACACATCCTCGATAGATTAGCTGTGATTGATCTATCTAATAATCGTAGGGCAGCTCCAAAGATTTCTGAATGATCGGTCCTCAAACAATTCAAATTTACACCAAATGCACATGACGATATCACATCAAATGCATACTTTTTCATTAATTTACGTGCATTAATTTCACTATTGTTAGAATTTTTCAAAAGATGAGATAGAGTAACACCACATTCATTCATTAATGGTAGTATCAATTTTATCTTCCCAGATGTAAATACAGGTGTGAGTTTTATACGCATATTACGCCATACATGAGAACGGGCTCTAAATAACGAATTCGCTAGTGGATCAACCTTTTCATTTGAAGCAAAACCACGATCGGCAAATTTATTAAAATCTTTCACTAATATACGTTTTCTTATATCCGGATGGGTTACCATTAGTACTGGTTTTGTAAATGTATAAATACCAACGTACGGATGATGCTTATAATTATTGTAAATTTCAGTAATTTGTTCAGTTAATCGTCGCCCTTTTAAAATTACGTCATAGAGATTACCAAACAGAAGTGATGGTTTTGCCTGAGGAAAACCCCTTGATTTCCAATAATTGTAAGTCTTTGTGACAAGATAATAAATCAAAAACACAGCTAAGATTGTTAGATAAACCAACATCTTGTTTTGCTTTAACGCAAATTACTCGGATAAGATATTGTAATACTCCAACTGGGTATGTTTATTTACAATTCCGATCGATTTATATATATTAGAATAGTTAAGATAATCAGTGAAAGTTCCCACTCTCTGCTCGATGATTTTAATAAAATTTTCAAAATCATTTTGTTTACTAAATCTAACATATGATAACAATGTTATTAATTTTAATTTGCAATATTGGCATGAATTGGCAATTTTTGGTGTAAAAATCATCAGGCCGCTCTAGATATTATCAAAATTAGTTATCATAATTGCACCATAATCATCATAGTCTACTATTTTCCCTTAATGCTTTTATTTGGATCCTATTAAAAGTAGTACACTTGTATCCTCAAAATCGGAGTCACAGGGCCTTAAAAATACCATTTGCGTTGGGCTCCAACGTTTTAAACTCGTCTTTTCGATAGGAAAGACCTGTGTTGAATTTTCCTTATTTCTTGTTTAGCTAAAAAGTCTCTGGAGCCCTGGGTCTTTCTTATATTGGATAATGTACGCGTTCTTTAGATTTGTATTTTTGTTGCTTCATGGATAATAAGAGATCTCAGCCGCTGAACATTTGTATAAAAACTAATTATGATGTTTATTGTGCAAGAACATAGCAAACAGCGAATACATTTAATATACATTTATGAGTAACAAAGTTGTTATAGTTGCCAATAGCAGAACGCCTATGGAACAATATATGCGGCTATTGTCTTGCTCTATCGCCCCACCTTTTCACCTACTGTTTGTATATAGCAATTATAGCATACTGCCACAACAGCGTGATTTCAAACGTTTTCATCCGCCAGTACGGCAAAGTTATAAGCAACGGACTATAAAATAACTTTAAACTAACATTTCATACTTTTCTATTTAGCAACTTCTCGATAAGCAAAGACACGTTTTGTATGATATTCAACGAAATCATAAAATATTTGCAAACGATTTCTTACTTAAGTTCAACTAAACAGTTAAATGCAACTTCAAATTGTTACTTTTCTTGGGCACATTCAATCTTAATGAGATCAATTTGCTTAACAAACAATTGAGTACGTATTATAAGACGTGCATCAAACGTCAATAAAAATTTGCTTACAGTATAATGACAGGCAGGAAATTCTTTAGGTAAAAATTTACCTAGGAACACTAGGTTTCTATACAAGCAAGTTTAACTCTCATTTTTCTCCCTAGTTTAACGACTCGTATCTATGAACAAAAGAGGTCTGTAATTCTAAAAAGAAGTGATTTTGTGATATTTGGGCTTTTTAAAAGTATAAATTTCATATAAAAATAATGTAGTTTTTCAAAAACCATGGATTGTCATTTAGACGTTGTATATCGTATATCTCATTATTCCAAGATAATGTATATATCAGACAAAGAAGAAAGTGTAGGTTGTATTGGCTAATATTGGATATAATTGGGTAATATTATTCTACGATCTATTGACAGATTCGTTGCAGTGCTCTGTTTCTTATAATATAAAGTTGGAACGCATTCGTCATCCTTCACTACAGGGCACATTACATTTTAAAGCCATCTCTGGCCTCCTACGCTGTGTTTTATTGTAGACAACCAGTAATACAATTACCGAAGTGAACTACAGAATCATCTGGCAACGGTTCAAATCCGTCTTTCTACGGTACAGTTTTTTTTAAAACTTTTGATAATTTGTTACTGTAATTAAAACACTCTTGGACATTTATTGTTTACACTGTTTCTTTTCAAATGATATAGTTTGTTTTAATCTCGCCCGGACCGATTGAGCGTGTCAGCAGAAAGGTGTAGATAACACTATGTTGTAATAGTCACGTTCTAACGAATCAAAATAAATAAACGATTACCGTAGAGTGGAGAACACAGCGAAATCAATTCTCAATAGGAGAAAAATTCTAATTTTTCCTCTACAATGCCACCTCGACAACTGTTTATTTATTTTGATTCGTTAAAACGTGACTATTATCCAGTCTTATCGTAAACATCATACTATAACACGTTACGCCTTTACGCCCAATCGGTCCGGACGAAGATCAAACAATCTCTACAACGTTTGTTTAAAAGTTTTAGATAATGTTGGTTCTTGAATAAAACAACATCATTTAACGATAGTAGTGAACTGAAACGTTACACATCTAATAAATAGATATTAAGATAATGAAAGTCCAAAATTGTTTTTGTCAATCTCTACAACGTTTCAGATGATATTAATGTTCGGGTGAAGATAGATAGTCTATGTATATGTCGTCGGCGTATTGTAAAATCCGTCATCTAGAAAATGACTAGGCAGATCGTAAAACGGTGAATATTTTGAAGTCTTTTATTGCCTGAAATGTTCAGATATTTTACAACCAAGGGCCTGACCTGACAAAGACCTAACCTGAGCTAAACAGTATGACAGCCGGGGAAGGCGAAAACAGTCAGGAGCTACAAAAACAGCCCCTGTTAAAACGACAAGACTTATGCAGTTTTCTAGATGACGGATTTTACAATACGCCGACGACATATATATTTACTGTCTACTATATATTTATTTATTGTAAATAAACAAGGTAGACATTGAAAGTCTAAGCGTGTTCTATCAAATTTCAACATTAGCGACAATTTAAAAAAAAAAACCTTTAACTTTTTATCACAATACTTATTTTTATTTAAAAAATTACATAACTGCTTTTATTTCCCGATAATAACGACATTATGATTTTCTATGTAGTGATTACAAGGTTTTATTACAATAACAAATAGTAATGATTAAATCTAAAAATGTTCAATGTTTCGGACTTTCAAAGGCACTCCAACTTCTACTTCCAACAGCGTTGATTTTCTAGACATCCTCAGAGGTATTTGTGTTTTTTCGCTGATATCAAATTCAAAATTCTTAATAAGTTGTATCAGAGCTACTTTCATCGATAACATAGCAAACCTTTTACCTATTAATTTTTTTTTACTTAAAAAAAGCTCTTTAAAGTTTGTTAAAACTTACCTATACAATGTCGAGGACCTTCACCATATGGTAAATAAGTACAAGGGACGATTTTTTGTTTATTATCATCATTGAAACGTTCCGGATCGTATTTATCCGGATCGGGAAAATATTTTGGATCATAGTGTAAACCAAAAATTGGTATAATAATAGTTGTGCCCTTATCAATTTTTAAGCCTGTTTCTTCGATAATATAATCATCAGTGGCTTCACGATTTGTTATAACTCCAAGGGGATATTTTCGTTGACTCTCTGAATTAAATTGATTTCATTCAACTGGTAATAGATTGATTGTGTTTTATTTCACTTACCACAAATCACCATTTGTAGATATTTCATTTCTGATATTCCCTCATAGGTAAAACCCCCATTAGCTTTATACGATTCGATTATTTCGTCTCTTAAACGATTTTGTATTGCTTTATTTAAAGCTAACTCGTATAAAGTGCAACTGACTGACATTGTGGTCGTGATGATGCCAGCAGCAAAAAACGTAATTGCTTGGGCTGCCATTTGAACATCATCGAAAACGAAACTTTTATCATCTTCATTTAATTTCTTTAATATATTAATAAAATCGTTACGTTCAATATTATTGATTTCTCTTTCACGTAATGTCGTTTGAAATATTTCAAATAAATTATTAGCATATTTTAGATCGAAGAACGTCAATCCAAACAAATTAACTAGTTTTGGTAAAAAGAAATAGCATAACATTGAAAAATTTCGTATTATTGAATTTGGATTAAGGAATCCGATTGCACTTCTAAACATTTCTGAATTTGTATTTTTTATACAATTAGCATTTATACCAAAAGCACACGATGATATCACATCGATTGAATGCCTTTTGATTAAATCCCAAACTTCGATATCATTATCTATTGACTGTTTAATAAAATCACACAAATTGTTACTGCACTCCATCATTAATGGCAACATCAATTTTATCTTACCAGATGTGAAAACTGGTGTTAATCTGGTTCGAACATTATGCCATTGATTACCACGTAAAGTGAAAATTGAATAATATGCTAATTGATCAGTTTTCTTATTTAATGTGATAGCACGATCAGTAAATTTATGAAAATCTTTAACTAGAATTTTCTTCAAAATTTCTAGATCGCGTACTAACAATAAGGGTTTTGTGAATCCATAAAAACCAACATACGGTTCATTTGGATAATTTAAATAAATTTCACGAATTTTTTCTGACGAATGTTGTTTACGTAGGGCTATATTTAGAAAACTTCCAAATAACACCACTGTTTTATCTTGTGCAACACCACGCGATATCCAATAATTATTATTCTTTTTTAAAAAATAATAAATCACACTGAATATTATTATAATAACAGAAGTAAGCAGAATTACTAACATTTTTCTTGTATAAAATTAAAAAAGCATGACACTATTTTTTAACCTGCTGCACCAGTGGTACAATTCTGACTAGTTTCAACTTCAGACCATTCCCTTATTATAAGACGATACAGATTGTCTACAATCTACTGTTGTTAAATTGTGCACGGTTGACTTTTTTTATTTACTTGTTACAAAGGATTGACTATGAAATAAATACTTTTGCATTCCTTTCCAATAGTAAAATTACTTTTTTTTTCAAAAGACGTAAAAATTGAAAGTCTAGCGCAGTTTAAATCGATTTTTTCATTTTTCTCCTTTGTTTTTATGCCAGTTGTGATCTATGGTGTCGGGGTATGGATTCCTTTTTTTCGAAATTTGCACCAATTTTTCAGAAAAAAAAACTTCTTTCGAACTATACTTTTAGCAAGTTTTGACAAAAATTGATGCAAATCTTGAAAAAGTAAATCCATACAGACTTCAAGAACATTGTCGACTACAATTGATATGAATTTCATTCGATTCTGATAATAAACAAAGCAGAAGGACGAAAAAATGGATTTGAGTAAGTATCGAATTTGTGTCTTAAATTGTTCAATTCGTTGTAAAAAAAAAATCAATGGAGCACGACTCAACAACAATTCGGTATAAAATACTCATGTTGAGCCTTAAAAGATTATTGTCTCAAAAAAATTAGAATTCCTAACTCATGCGATATTAGTCAATACCGAAGACAACCGAAATTAACAGACTTGAAAGGCCCCCATAAACAAATTATCTGTCTTTGTTGATATTAACATGCGTGGACTGAAAATATGTTTGTGGTAGATCCATCATAAAACGAAATAATTGTTTCACGTATTTTTTATAAAATATTGAAAAAATCTGGAGCTTATTTGAAAATAAAAACTAAAATAACAGTGATAAGAAACGAATCTTCTTAGAGATCGTTTCATGCAACGGTAAACGCACAAAGGCATTTGTGCTGTAGCTGAAATAGATAAAAAATAAGATTATTACAATATCCTGGGTTTATACCCAGGATACTTGCTGCCTCCTGGTGCAACTCGATAACATGTAATTACCCTAACAAGTAAATTGCACGAGGTGGAAACTTCCGATTTTCATGATGTTTGGTGCATAAGTGGAAGAAAGTATTCTGAAGGACACGTATTTTTCTTTCGTACTCGTTCTCAAGTTTAACAGAGAAAATAGGCGTTCAAGTTCACCCTGCAAAATTAGTTTTCTCAAAACAGCTACAAAACGGCTCAA
Organism: Epicauta chinensis; assembly: GCA_021725515.1. Taxonomy (NCBI): domain Eukaryota; kingdom Metazoa; phylum Arthropoda; class Insecta; order Coleoptera; family Meloidae; genus Epicauta; species Epicauta chinensis. Next base: position 906,495 of record JAEDXX010000005.1, on the reverse strand, counting down.
TATCTTTTAATAGCTTAAGAACCGAATAATAATTGCTTTTGAAAGAAATTAAACGATGAAAATCGATTTTTTATATCTGACTTAGGGTTGGAGCTATTATCAATAATGTGCAATTGTTCTTAGTTTTTCACCCCTTTTTGCACTTTAGTTAATACTACCAACATGAAGTTTTGTTTATAAATAGCAAATTAAAAAATAAAAGTTACCTATTTCTGATTTTTTTTAATTTTCAATAATTGAGGGTGTAATGCTTATTAATGGTTGTGAGTTTGCGGTTGAATCATTACAGAATCTTAATTTTTAATTACTTTCAATAATATTAAATGTACTTTCGAATCGTATATCATGTGCTACCCTTTGATTAACCCTTATGAAAAAATAAGAAAGGGGGTGTATATGAAAAAGTTCTCATTTATGATTTTTACATATTGAAAGTCGATTCTGTTCAATTAACGCGTCATGTTAGGGAACTAGATAAGGCTTTCTTATGTGATCTTAATTACTGGAATGTAAGAATTAGGGTCGATTCTACAATAGTTTCATTCTGTCTGATATGCCGAAAGAAATTCTCTTATACCCTATATTTCAGTATGCCAAAAAGATTTTCTGTCAGTATATCAGACGGAATAAAATGATTGTAGAATCGGCTCTTAACCAATTTTTTTTACATTTTTACTCAATTTTTTTCTTACGTTGCGATTTTTTACTCCTATTCATGTATTTCTCAGGCCTAGGGTGAAAAAAGTACTATCATAATGAATACTATTTCTGGCCTACTGGTGGCAATATAGAACACACGCCTCCAATAGTTTGCGTTTTAAGAGACGAACTATAACTAACAAATAATTTGTAAAAAAAAAGGTAAAGAAATTTAATTGAGGATTAGTGTTTATTATAGACAGCCAGTAATACAGATATTACTGTTGAAATATAGGGCTTTGAATTTTACACAAAATCTCTTCAATTTCAGAAAGTAATCGAATAAGACAGTATCATTAGTAATTTAAACCATTTTTGTTGAAACAATATTCACCCATTATATTCATTATACAGCAACACCAAGTATGAAAACTTTAAAACATGCCCTTCTATTTTGTTATAGGCAACTAGTAATACTTATATAGGGATGAATATAGCGAACGAACTGTCCGTTATCAAATACATATTGATTCTGTATTTCATAGACAAGACGTCCGAAGCGTCATACGAATCAAAAATAAAGGCATTGATTGTCCGAAAAGCAGTGTGTGAATCAAACAACAATTACTAAGAACTTTAAACAATCCATTTTCCATTACATTGAATAAACACATGTTTATTCAGTGTAATGGAAAATGGATTGTTCAGTCGACTAAAAGAAACATTTCTTTTAGTCGACTAATTAATGATTAGGTCAGGTGGCACCGATCGCGATCAATTTTATTTTAGATTTTGCGTGTCTCAGCGATCCAAATCTAGATCTAAACGACTAAGACCTCATCTCTTTGCGCGAAATTTTTTGGTACAATCGACAGTCTTATCCCCACTTCGATTATTGTATAAATTTCCAACGTTTTCAAATTAACCACTAAATGATAAAAAATGAGCACATTTATCTCATGAATAGAAGAGATGAAATATATTTGCATCTCAGCTGTAAGTCGTTTTGTAATAAATCTCCAGGAGTCGCAGCAGAAAGGAGTACTTTCTAATCTAATGTTAAAACGATTACTTAATAAAGATTCTTGGAACTGATTTTGATTAATACAAAATTAATATTTTTGGAAATAAATATTATGAAAACAGCACGAGTTCATTTATTTCTCTATCAGTTTTCTTAAAGTGCTAGATGTTTATTAAGAGAGTGGATTCAGTATTTTTTATTAAATGTCCCTCATACTTATCCAGGCAAAAACTAGTGTCTCTATAAGATTATTAAGCAAGGATCCTGGATTTATTGCCTTTCCTCTCATCATTAAGATCAGCCACTAATGTTGGCGGTTGAAGTTTGACTTTTTCTAACCGATTTAACAAACCGAGTATATTGCCATACTGCATTGACAAAGGACATCAGATGTAATAACATTAGAAGTTTGTACTTTCAGTAATTTATTTGTAAGGAAGTAACAGGGAACGCATTATTTTTGTCAAATTTCAAGTGACATCTCTTTTAATCATCGTATAATACAATAAAATTTTTAAATTAGAGGGCTTGAACTTTCAAAGGAAGAACAGAATTTTTAACTTCTCTTAGAAATCCTATTGGCTCGAACTTCAAAGGAATTTCTGTATTTGCTGTGACATCAAATTGGAAATCTTTGAGTGCATGTACAATTCCCACTTTTGCTGATAATTGTGCAAATCTTTGTCCTAAATCACAACTATTAATTCTTTTATTTATAATCTACAAAGAATTGAACTTACCAATACAAATTCGTGGTCCTTCACCAAATGGTAGATAAGTAAACGGTTTAATATCATCCTTATTATTAAAACGTTCTGGATCAAATTTCTCTGGGTCAGGGAAATGTTCCGGATCTAATTGTAAAGCACAAGTTGGTATCAAAATCGATGTACCTTTTTCAATTTTATCACCAGTTTCATCAACAAGATAATCTTCAACACATTCTCGGTTCAAAAAAGGTGTTATCGAGTATTTTCGAAGAGTTTCTATAAAAATACAATTATCAACATAATTCAATCGTATTTTGGATATGGAAATTACCATTGAGTACCATATTTAAATAAGTCATCTCTTGAATTGATTCGTATGTAAAACCGTTATGTTTCTGATAAGTTTCTCGAATTTCGTCTCGTAATTTATTTTGAATAGTTTTATTCAATGCTAATTCATACAGTGCTAAAGTAATAGTCATTGATGTTGCTTCGTTGCCTGCACTAAAAAATGAGATCGCTTGTGAGGCCAATTTTTTATCGTCAAATTTATAATCATCATTAATTGTTTCAGTTTTCTTCAACTGATTTAACATATCAATCAAATCATTACGTTGAATATTCAACTTTTGTCGCTCTTCCCATGTTGTATTAAAAATTTTCATTAGATACTTGATTGATGTTTGATTCGCAAATTTCAAACGGAAAATATCAACCAATCTCGGTGCAAAAATATAACACATCCTTGATAGATTACCAGTGATTGACGTTAAATCTAATAATCGTTGGGCAGCTTTAAAGATTTCTGAATGATCAGTCGTCAAAGCATTCAAATTTACACCAAATGCACATGACGATATCACATCAACTGCATACTTTCTCATTAATATTCGTGCATTAATTTCACTATTGTTAGAATTCTTCAAAACATGAGATAGAGTAACACCACATTCATTCATTAATGGTAGCATCAATTTCATCTTACCAGATGTAAATACAGGTGTGAGTTTTATACGAATATTACGCCACAAATGAGAACGGGCAATAAATAACGTATTCGCTGCAACTGGATCAACCTTTTCATTTGAAGCAAAACCACGATCGGCAAATTTATTAAAATCTTTCACTAATATACGTTTTATTATATCCGGATTGTTTACCAATAGTACTGGTTTTGTAAATGCATAAATACCAACGTATGGATGATGCTTATAATTATTGTAAATTTCAGTAATTTGTTCAGTTAATGTTCGCCCTTTTAAAACTACGTCATAGAAATTACCAAACAGTAGAGATGGTTTTACCTGAGGAAAACCTCTTGATTTCCAATAATTATAAGTCTTTGTCACAAGATAATAAATCAAAAACACTACTAAGATTATTAGATAAACCAACATCTTGTCTTTCTTTAACGCAAATTACTCTGATAAGATATTGTAATACTGCAACTGTGTATGTTTATTTACAATTCCGATCGATTTATATATATTAGAATAGTTAAGATAATCAGTGAAAGTTCCCCCTCTCTGCTCGATGATGTGAATAAAATTTTCAAAGTCATTTTGTTTGTTACATCCAGCATAAGATAATAGCAATGTTATTAGTTTTAGTTTGCAATATTGGCATGACTTGGCAATTTTTGCTATAAAAATCATGTGGACAAGCTAGATATTATCGGAGTTAGATATCAAAATTGTACAATCATCATCATAGCCTACTATTTTCCCTTAATGCTTTTTTTTTGGATCGTATTAAAAGTGGGCACACTTGTATCCTCAAAATCGGTGTCACAGGGCCTTAAAAATACCATTTGCCTTGGGCTCCAACGTTTTAATTTCGTCTTTTCGAAAGAAAAAACCTGTGTTGAATTTTCCTTATTTTTTAATTAGCTTAAAATTCTTCTTGTATTGGATGATGTACCGGTTCTTTAGATTTGTATTTTTGTTGCTTCATGGATAATAAGAGATCTCAGCCGCTGAACATGTTTACAAAAAACAATTTGTATAAAAACTGATTATAATTTTTATTGTGCAAGAAAATATCAAACATCGAATTCATTGAATATAATATGAATAACAAAGTTCGAATATTTTCAAGAATGCATAAATGTACACGTGTTTGTAAGTACCTAGAGGCTTTTTATCTGAGAGTTGTTCAAAGTGACAAATTTAATAGATACGATATGTTATTGATAGATTTGCACAATAAGATACTTATGATCAAATATGAAAAAAAGACTCAAAAAAACTACCATAATTAGTAGAATTTAAATACGAGAAAAAGACGAGAAATGAATCTATTTTTTTCATTTTACGCAGCAGTTGATGAAAGAAAGTATTTACAAATTTCCAATACCCTAATGTTACTCTTGGATAAGGCGAATAAATTTAATTTGCATTATTATTTTAACCATTTGACTACTGTAGGCGTAAATTATAGATGTCCCAGCTAGCAGTTTCACTTCAAATATCTGGGTTGTTTGTGAATTGAAGTCGAAAATTATCTGGAGAAATTATACCACAATGTCTATCCTTCAATTGACCGATGTGATTTACTTTCTAGCTATTTTAGAAATGCCAAAAAGTCATTAAAATCTCGAAGGTTACTCAATATTAGGAAACCAACCACCTACAATGAATACTGTTAATAGACTTGATATGAAAATAATTTTTTTTGGTTTCATAGTTTCTCAGACGAAAGACGTTAAAATTATCGCGCAGAATCTCAACTTTTATCAATTTGACCCCCACAGCTCCATAGTATATACAATGGTGGAGGCGCCGGGCGAATCGCTGTTGCCTATTTTCTTTTTGCGTAATAAATGAGTTTGTTCAGTTTTTATAGTGATGTGATATTTATTAAGGGGTTTTCACGCCGGGCAAAGTTTGACTGCTGTTGAGTTGTGCAGCCTAGACTTTGAATTCTTTTTTACACATAAAGCAGAGTAGTTCACAAAGTTTTTCTTAGGAGAGCTACTTTAGTATTTTCCAAATTAGTTTTATTTATTTTAGTGTTTTTCTTTTTTTTAAATAAAAATCGATGTCGTGGACCACATTCGCAGGTTTTGTGGGATAATTTGTCTCCCAAGCCGCACTTCGGGAACTTAAGACAGTAATGTATGACTTAGGTATCAGCGTTGCCACTTTGTATTTTATTTAACTGTAGAAAACGTTTTATTGATTATAACCGTATTTCCTTATTATAAGGATAATTGCAAATACTGATAGAACTTTTGGCACTTTTCAGCCTCCAAGTGTTGTTACTCCCTATTGACTAAGCTTAAGGCCAGTGTTTTCCAAGCCTTTTCTAACAGCGAGTCGGTAAAATTATAGAAAACTATCTACCTACGAACCGATAAACCTTCAGTTTAGAATTATTGACCACCAAAGGTGAACCTATGGGTCGGTTCCTGATAGACCCATGACATAGAAAACCGACTACGGACTATAAAGTCCGATGTATATAGGCTTGCCACCTCCTCGACTTTGACCTAGAGATGTTTTCTTTTCTGTTCAAAAAATTCCGATATGATTATTGATAATTTATGGTTTATTACACAGTCAGAAACATAGATATTCTTCCATGCAAAAACAATACTAGACCACTTGTTTAAATGAGTGGGAGATTTTGTATTACTGATTTATGACAAAAACATATTTTTAGAAGATAGGGATTTCTGCCACTTCTAAGCATACATCTATCTGCTTTTAACACACTTAAAAGTGTCGTTGTCTACCTGTCAACAACGCATTTATATTAATAAGGTTAATGGTAAATTTTTCCATTTTTCCAGTTTTTTTACTCAACCATCAACTCTATGGGAAAATTTTATAAAACATTTTTTGTAGAGGATTTTATTCCCCATAAGTTATCTTGATAAAAGTTTTTGATATTTTTAACAGGTCGTAAGTTATTTCACTCACAGTATCGAATCGTTATCAATGCGAAAATATTACTGAAATAAAAACAAACAGTTCATTACAAATAACTTTTGCCTGCTAATACAAAATTATCGGACACGTTGCACAGTTTTTTGCTGTTTAATCTTTACTAAAATTTTTATACTTATGAAGGCAGAAATCATTGTAGAATTAAATGGAGAATATTGGACAGATTAAATGTATGTCAAAATAACCTAACTTAAATATATTCCGCGCATTATAGTAGCCGCCCTTAAAGCAGAAAGCATACATCAAATAAATTTAAGGATCTTATCCAAAGGATAAATGAAGAATATTAAAATTCTTATGATAAGAATTGGCAGTTTGATTGATAATTGCAAAAAAAAACTATTAGCTGCATAAAAATGTATAAATTTATTGATGTCCTCTTAAGCCTCAGTTAAGACATTAGAATAAAAAGTAGTCTTATTGAAAATAATCCTTATATGTAATAGCTTTTTTAATAATTCAGTAGTATACCATAATGTTAGTAAATTAATAGAATGGCTTTATTTTCTTGATATTGATGGACTTATCGATTTTATATATTCAATAGCTTGAGTTGAACAAATACAGACGTTTGTCTATTTATTAAATCTCTTAATCAATTTTGTAATCATTTTTGTTACAAAAAATATCCTATAAAATTTTTCCATAAAATGGTTGCGTCAAAAAACTGGAAAAGTATAAAATTTACCATTAATCCAAATTTAACCTTGAATAACTTTTGAAGGACTAAATATGTCAAAAAATTGTTAGAGATCTTTTTTGAAAAGTGTTAAATTTTCTATAAGAACTCCGAAATATTGCTCCCAACGTGAGCTATCAAATTCCAAAGTGCAAGAGAATGCTTTTCCTATGTTATTTAAATGAAAAATGGAAATTTGCGATGCGGCACCTCGTAATATTAATATTAAGACCTCAAACTTTCACAGTATTTTTTTTCGTCATTTCCAACAATATTTTCGATATAATTAAGAAGAAAAAATTAATAGTTTTTTTTTAATCTAATATTAATTGAATTGAAATCGATAACTGAAATGAAGAAAATAACAATCCAAAGCCCTGCCTAAAACCCTTGAAAATTCTAACATAAATAATTTTTTCTCCTCCTTTTTTTACTTAAATCTCCGTCATCATTCTTCGTCTGCTTGGCTCACATTTTTCCCTTTTTTTTCCTTTTTTTCCTCTGCTTATAACCTAGTTTTAAAATGCCAGTTAAAATTTCTATCATCTCCTTTCTTTGTTCTGTGTATTACAGGACATTATTACAGTAATAATAGTTACCTATAATAGATTGTAATAAAATAGATGTTTTCTAATGAATTGTAATAGCAATGGTTTGATTACTTATCGATAATTATTTACGAGTTATAGTTTATTCGTTCATTCGTGTACGGTTCGTTAGTGTGACATGGAACGGCTTTGGAATACTGTGACAAAACGCGACCCCTTAATCGTAGTAAAATGTATTGCCTCATCGATATATCAGTTTTATTTTGTGAAATTATTATTGGTTTTATATTTACTCATCTATATTTCATCACAGATTTTCCAAATTTATTTATTTCTCTATGAAGTGAACTCAAAAGAATTCATACAATATGCACCAGCATTTCTTCAGGATCTTTACGTATAACTTTCTTTAATGTTGTTAAATAGTTAATTTAAAAAACAAAATATTTGCATTTCACAGGGAATATTAGCTGCACTCATTTTGTTATTTGATCCAGAAATTGTTGAAAACTTATTTGAAGAAATCAAGATATTGCCAGTAGATAGTGCTACGGAAATAACAAAAAGAAAAATTACAAAAGAAGTAAAAATCGTGTCGGTTTTCATAGTTGTCAATACAATTTTTGCAATTATTGTCACTGTTATTTTTTACAATTGCACTTCTTATGATCGTAAAACATTCTTATTAATTAACTATGTCGCTAATTATTGGCCAGGATATTTCACGATCTATACTCGATTATATAAGTGGAGCTTTGCAATTACTAGATGTACCATTTATCTTGCACATGCGTATCAACTTATTTACTTTACACAACATATGAAATATCAGATTTTAATGTTAATTGATCAAATTAATGAGTTTACGGAAATAAATGGGATTAATTCGCTTAACAGAAATTTATGTGATGATGATCAATATCAAGAACAAATGAAAAAACGATTAATGGATATTATTGTACGAAGTGTACAAATTGTCGAGTAATTTTATTAATTGATCGTTAATTAGAAATTGATCTAAACGTAAAACTTTTATAGGGTCTTACGAAAGAAAATTCGTGACATATCAAATTATGTCGCTTATTATGGATTGTGTGGATTTTTGCATTTCATAGGTGCTGTTTTTTGTGTATTCTCAATGAGTACAAACAATTTAGAATTCGATTATCGATATTTGCCGTTACTGTGTTTAGTAGCTTTAATAACAGCTGTTGCACTCATAATGGCAGGCCAGTCTATAGAAACTGTGGTAAATATTTTTTTAAAGCTTTTTCATCACTTTCAAAATAATATCCTTTAAGCATGAAAACTTGAATGAAGCATTTGTCCAAGTCTGTTGGTATAATATGAATATTGAGAATCGTAAAATCTATTTAATTGCATTGACGTGTCTACAGGAGAAAATGCAAATGAAATTTTCCGAAAACTATTCAATTAACTATTGTTTGGGGTTGGCAGTTGAGTTCTTTTGCGTTTCACTTTATGCATAATAAATATTTAATCTATTAATAATTTCAGGTGGCTCGAGGTGTCTACTCGACCATGTCAGTTTTAGCTAGCTTTAATGAGTATTTGAATTAAATTGCACATAGTCACTTTATTATTAGCCAATTTATGGATTGATAAATTGCATTTTAGTGGTTGATCTACAATACTTCACAAAATAGAGTTATCTTCTTCACAGGATCACAAAGTTAACGTTACAGATGCATAAAAGTGCATAAAATATTTCTCATTTCAATAAATTGAATTGAAGTGCATACAACTTTGTTTTTTCATTTACCTACATATTAGCGGTTAGCTCCTGCATAGGGGTGACATACAAAGTCGTCATTCATGAAAAAAATGCTGCAGATCGGCCAATGTCTGGCTGCTCATGCTCGGCCAAGGATCGGTGTTTATAATGGGCCACATTAGAGCCAGGCTTGGTCAACTTTCAGTAACCAATAAATCCTATGCATGGCTTGTGATCAACAGCCGTTTCTTGGCCAATACTAGAATCGATTGCTCTTTGCACAAGACCAATAAACTTTAAATCAGTTGATTTTTTTAATCGTTACGAGAGGTGATGGTGGTGATCAAAGTGACGTTAATCATATTAACTTTAAAGAAAAACTTCACCAATGGGAGACAAAAAGTTTGAAAAATCTGTAGTTACATATTATTTCGGAACTTTAGTAATTTTAAGAGATGAAGGACATACCTATACGGCGCTGCCCAAAACAGCTCATGCGTTGTTTGAGACAAAACACCACCATGTAGAGCAATGAATCACTAGCTTGAAAAAATCCAATGGTGATTACAAGTATTTATGAATAGAAAACGGATTAAATAGAATTATTTCACCTGACGTTTTTATTGAAGATAAAATAAAGGTACTGATTCATGTAGATGGAATGCAGCTTTATAAAACCTCTCTAGTTGGAACTTTCTTAGCCAGTAGGTACTAGAGACAGGGAAGGCAATCGTCGTCTACATGGTGTAGGAACGGAAGTTAACTAAACCACTTAAAACTTACTATAAATTATCATTATTTTTCTTATTCTCATTATGGATATTATTATAATAATTATTAATGTTATTACTATTAATAAATAAATATGTCGAAAAATATAAGGTTATAACATAGGTTGTCATTTTATAGAACGCCTGACGAAAACAGATATTTAAATCAGTGATTTTATAAGAAGATTTTATGCTCTTCAGCTTTTAAGAAAATGCCTGAAAATGCCAGGCGAATAGTAAAACATTTCAAAGCGTTCATCGTTTTACAGTCTGCCAAGTCAGTTAGACAAAGACAAGGAATTCTTCTAAATGACGGATTTGACAGTACGCTGCCGACATATAGATTTCGGCCGCGATGGAAAACAACCTTCTTTGTTTTGCAATGGGCATCGCACTAAACATCCGTATAGAAAAGAATAGCCATGAACACTCGTGTTATAAAACACAGGTTTGTTTTATAGACGCGACTTTTCTATTTAATGCTGCATAGTCATTCTTCAAATTAGGCCTAACTGACAGAGCTAGTCTAGTATCCGCACTTTAGTTTTAAACAAACGATTTTCCATTACATTGAATAAACATGTTTCTTTTAGTCGACTACATTAATTATTAGGTCAGGTGGCACCGATCACAATCAATTATCTTCGATTTTGCGTGTCTCAGGGATCCAAATCTGAATCTAAACGACTAAGATCTCATCTCTACGCGAAATTTTTTTGGTACATTGACAAAGGACATCAGATCTAGACAACGTTAGAAGTTTGTACTTTCAGTTGATAGGAAATAACAGGATCCGCATTATTTTTGTCAAATTTCAACTGACATCTCTTTTAATCATCGTATAAGTATCAATACAATAAAATTTTTAAATTAGAGGGCTTGGACTTTCAAAGGAAGAACAGAATTTTTAGCTTCCATTAGAAATCCCAATGGCTCGAACTTCAAAGGAATTTCTGTATTTGCTGTGACATCAAATTGGAAATCTTTGAGTGCATGTACAATTCCCACTTTTGCTGCTAATTGTGCAAATCTTTGTCCTAAATCACAACTATTAATTCTTTTATTTATAATCTACAAAGAATTGAACTTACCAATACAAATTCGTGGTCCTTCACCAAATGGTAGATAAGTGAATGGTTTAATATCGTCCTTATTATTAAAACGTTCAGGATCAAATTTATCTGGGTCTGGGAAATGTTCCGGATCGGATTGTAAAGCACAAGTCGGTATCAAAATCGATGTACCTTTTTCAATTTTATGGCCAGTTTCATCAAAAAGATAATCTTCAATACATTCTCGGTTCAAAAAAGGTACTACCGAGTATTTTCGAAGAGTTTCTATAAAAATACAATTATCAACATAATTCAATCGTATTTTGGATATGGAAATTACCATTGAGTACCATATTTAAATAAGTCATCTCTTGAATTGATTCGTATGTAAAACCGTTATGTTTCTGATAAGTTTCTCGAATTTCGTCTCGTAATTTATTTTGAATAGTTTTATTCAATGCTAATTCATACAGTGCTAAAGTAATAGTCATTGATGTTGCTTCGTTGCCTGCACTAAAAAATGAGATAGCTTGTGAGGCCAATTTTTGATCATCAAATTTATAATCATCATTAATTGTTTCAGTTTTCTTCAACTGATTTAACATATCAATCAAATCATTACGTTGAATATTCAACTTTTGTCGCTCTTCCCATGTTGTATTAAAAATTTTCATTAGATACTTAATTGATGTTTGATTCGCAAATTTCAAACGGAAAATATCAACCAATCTCGGTGCAAAAATATAACACATCCTCGATAGATTACCTGTGATTGACGTTAAATCTAATAATCGTTGGGCAGCTTTAAAGATTTCTGAATGATCAGTCGTCAAAGCATTCAAATTTACACCAAATGCACATGACGATATCACATCAACTGCATACTTTCTCATTAATATTCGTGCATTAATTTCACTATTGTTAGAATTCTTCAAAACATGAGATAGAGTAACACCGCATTCATTCATTAATGGTAGCATCAATTTCATCTTACCAGATGTAAATACAGGTGTGAGTTTTATACGAATATTACGCCACAAATGAGAACGGGCAATAAATAACGTATTCGCTGCAACTGGATCAACCTTTTCATTTGAAGCAAAACCACGATCGGCAAATTTATTAAAATCTTTCACTAATATACGTTTTATTATATCCGGATTGTTTACCAATAGTACTGGTTTTGTAAATGCATAAATACCAACGTATGGATGATGCTTATAATTATTGTAAATTTCAGTAATTTGTTCAGTTAATGTTCGCCCTTTTAAAACTACGTCATAGAAATTACCAAACAGTAGAGATGGTTTTACCTGAGGAAAACCTCTTGATTTCCAATAATTATAAGTCTTTGTCACAAGATAATAAATCAAAAACACTACGAAGATTGTTAGATAAACAAGCAACATCTTGTTTTGTTTTAACGCAAATTACTCGGATAAGATATTGCAATACTGCAACTGGGTATCTTTATTTACAATTCCGATCGTTTTATATATATTAGAATAGTTAGGGTAATCAGTGAAAATTCCCCCCTCTCTACTCGATGATGTTAATAAAATTTTCAAAGTCATTTTGTTTGTTACATCCAGCATAAGATAAAAGCAATGTTATTAGTTTTAATTTACAATATTGGCATGAATTGGCAATTTTTGGTATAAAAATCATGAAGACGCTCTTGATATTATGAAAATCAGATATCACAATTGTACAATCATCATCATGGTCTACTATTTTCCCTTAATGCTTTTTTTTGGATTGTATTAAAAGTGGGCACACTTGTATCCTCAAAATCGGAATCACAGGGCCTTAAAAATATCATTTGCCTTGGGCTCCAACGTTTCAAACTCGTCTTTTCGATAGAAAAGACCTGCGTTGAATTTTCGTTATTTCTTATTTAGCTAAAAAGTCTCTGGAATCCTGGGTCTTTCTTATACTGGATGCTTAGATTACGAAAAAACACTAATTATAATTTTTATTGTGCAAGAAAATAGCAAACTGCAAGAATGCACAAATGTGCACGTGTTTGTATGTACCTAGAGATTGTTGATAGATATGGAAAAAAAACGGAAAAGTACATACTAACATAAGTAGTAGAAGTTAAATACGAGAATAAGACGAGGAATTTTTCCATTTTACACAGTAGTTGATGGAACAAAGGATAAATATTATCTACAAATTTCCAATAAAGGGGCCCACTTTACCCCCATATTTTCTGAAACTTTGAAAATTTGAAGCGGCCCACTTTACTCCTCCGTCCCCTATTTATTCAGCAATCAGTATCAAGAAAAAATGCAAAAAGGACCAATTTTTTAAATGTGTACACATGACTAGAATCTACGAGGACAAAGTCGCGCGTACAGCTGGTTCTTGAATAAGCAGAATAAATTTAATTTGCATTATTATTATAATTATTTGACTCTGCTGTAGGCGTAAATTATAGATGTCCCAGCTAGCAGTTTCACTTCAAATATCTGGTTTGTTGTTCAATGGACCGATGTGATTTACTTTCTGGCTATTTTAAAATGCCAAAAAGTCATAAAAAATCTCGGAGGTTACTCAATATTAGGAAACTAGTCACCTACAATGAATATTGTGAATAGACTTGATTTGAAAATAATTTTTTTTTGGTTTCATAATTTCGGCATAAAGACTGTTTCTCAGACGAAAGACGTTACAAATTATCGCGCAAAATCTCAACTTTTATCAATTTGACCTCCAGAGCTCCACAGTATATAAAATGGTGGAGGCGCCTGGTGAATCGCACTTGCCTATTTTCTTTTTGAGTAATAAATGAGTTTGTTTAGTTTTTACAGAAATGTGATATTTATTAAGGGGTTTTCACGTGGGGCAAAGATTGATTGTTGTTGAGATGTCCAACGTTGACTGTGAATTCTTTTTTACACATAAAGCAGAGGAATTCACAAAGTTTTTCTTATGAGAGCTACTTTAGTATTTTCCCAATTTTTATTAATTATTTTAGTGTTTATTTGCAGGGTTTGCGGGATTATTTGTCTCCCAAGCCGCACTTTGGGAACTTAAGACAGTGACGGTGTCAGAGGTGCATGACCTAGTAGCCTCGCCACTTTGTATTTTATTTAACTGTAGAAAACGTTTTATTGCGGATGTAGATAGGCTTGCCACCTCCTCAACTTTGACCTAGAGATAAAATTGTTTTCTTTTCTGTTAAAAAAATTCCGCCATGATTACTGATAATTTATGATTTATTACACAGACAGAAAGATAGATATTCTTCCATAAAAAAACAATACTAGACCACTTGCTTAAATGAGTGGGAGATTTTATATTACAGATTTATGACAAAAAAAATATTTGTAGAAGCTAGGATTTCGATCTCTTTTTAATACACATAAAAGTGTCGTTGTCTATCTGTCAACAACGCATTTATATTCCTGAAATACACTTGATGATAGCCTGATTTCGCAAATTATAGTTTATATACCTACTTAAGGCTTGTCGACAAATATACAGACTGTTTCAGCCCAAGTATCTACCTTTCATAATACGTTTAATTAAAATATTCGAAGCAACCTTCAAAAATTTAAACTAAAAGAAAATAATGGGTTATTCTATAAGTCTGGAAAATCGACAATAACGTTTTAAAATTAATAAATATATCGTTAGGCGCGACTGTATTCACCTACAAAAAATTATTCCTTAATCACTGGCGCCTTAAGCCTGAAACTCATGGATTTAAGCCTAAATCCGTCTCTGCCTGTCCTTGACTTTTCAGCAGGATAACCTTAGTTCATCTATTGTATTGGAATGGCATGTTTTGTGTAATTTGTTTTGATTTATTGTTTGTTTATTTTCTAATAATATAATTGTAACATTACAACATTAAATCGTTAATTATAGGTAATAAGATTTTTTTATTAATTAATGCCAGTTTGACTTGATAACGTCCGCAATATTAATAATGTTTGAATTAAACAACGCTGACTTTCAAACGAATATCACCATCATGTTGTGTAAAAATAGCCTTTGGTTTCATTTTTATTGGAATAGATGTTTCTTCTACCACATCAAATTCAAAATCTTTGAATAGATGAACGAGTGCAACTTTAGCTAACAATAAACCAAATCGTTTTCCTAATATTCAAAAAAAAAAAAATTTTCTTGTAATCTTAATTGTTAAATTATTAATCAAAATCATCTCACCAATACAGTTTCGTGGACCTTCACCGAATGGCAAGAACGTGTACGGTTTAATGTGTTTTTTATTCTCGTTATTAAACCGTTCCGGATCGAACTTTTGTGGATTCGGAAAACTCTCAGGATCGTAACTTAATCCAACCAATGGTATTAGAATTGATGTGTCTTTGTCGATTTTAAAGCCAGTCTCTTCTATTACATAATCATCGAGAGCTTTTCTTGTTGTAAATGCTACCGTTGGGTATATTCTTATAGTTTCTGTAAAATAAAAAATTAACAATTAAACGCCTATGATTGATGTAAAACTCACCATTAATCACCATATCAAGATATTTGATCTCTTGGATTGATTCGTAATTAAAACCGTTATTTCGTTCATAAGATTCTCGAATTTCATCTCGTAATTTAGTTTGTGATGATTTATCTAAAGCTAATTCATAAATTGCAGATGCAATAATCATTGATGTTGTTTCATTGCCAGCAGTAAAGAATTGAATGGCTTGTGCTGCCATTTTGATGTCATCAAATTTATAATCATCATTAATTGTCTCTTTTTGCTTCAATTGATCCAAGAAATCAATCACATCATTCCGTTGTATATTTAATTGTTTTCGTTCTTCAAATGCCTCGATGAAGATGTCCATTAGATAGCTTTGTGCTTGATGATCGAGTAATGTTAAATGGAATAGATTAACAAATTTCGGTGCGAAAAATAAACAAAATAAAGAAAAGCTACGTATAAACGAATTTTGATCTAATAATTGTTCAGTGGCATCAAATATTTTAGAATGTTTATATTTTAAACAATTCGCATTTATACCAAAAGCACACGACGATATTCCATCAACTGAATAATATTTGGTTAGATTTTTCACGTCGATAACAGTATTATTTGAGCTTTTCAACAATTCATACATATTATTACCGCATTCCATAATCAAAGGAAACATCATTTTCATTTTTCCGGATGTAAAGACCGGTGAAATCTTCGAACGTAGTGTACGCCATGTGTTACCATTTGTGATGAACAATGAATGATAACCAAATGGGTCGTATTTTTCACTTGTGTAAACATCACGATCGGTAAATCGATTAAAATCTTTCACTAATATACGTTTTATTATATCCGGATTGTTTACCATTAGTACTGGTTTTGTAAATGTATAAATACCAACGTAGGGTAAATTTCGATAATTTACGTAGAGTTCACGGATTTGGTCAAGTATTCCTGCTTTTCCAGCGACTACATTGTAGAAATTACCGAACAATAAATGCGGTTCAACTTGATGGACACCACGTAATTTCCAATAGTTATTATTGGTTTTTAATAGGTAAAAAATAAGACATAACACTATACTTAAAGAAATCAAAACTGTTAACATTCTGTTTGTAATCTTTAAATGAAATACAATAATTAAAGTAATTTCTCGTTTATTTTATTTTTAACTAGCTGTACTTGTTCGCGTAGATTATATATATATAATATGTATATATATATATATATATATATATATATATATATATATATATATATATATTTGTCACATAATATGTCACATGATATGTTGATAACTTGATATCTGTATATACAAGGTCGCTAGTAAGTATGGAAACAGCTTAATATTTTTAAAACGGTTGATCAAAACTTATTGAAATTTGGAATATTTCGAATATTTTTGAATTACATGTATCGAGAACATTCTTTTGGTGGTAGTTGCTTTGATGTACAGATAATTATATGACACATGGGTTAAATTTTCCACATTTCCCGATTAGCTAGAAATTTTATGGGGTCCTGGGTTCTTCTTATATCGGCAGATGTACACGTTCTTAGGACTTTTACTTCTCTTAGTTGACGGCTAATGGGAGATCTCGCAGCCCTCCCTATTTAGAAAAAACACCCTGTATAATAAGAAATTTCTTATCCTGTATAATTATCTCGCACAAAAACTATAGAATCAACAATAGGATACGTATATCGTTATATATATATATTAGGGTGGTCGTTAAAAATTATTTTTTGTCAGCCGCCCTAAAAAAACGTTCCTTTTGATGAAAAAATACGGGGGAATTTTTTTCTTTTTTTTTGGACAACAGGAACACGTGCCGCTCGGCCTTTGAAGATTATTTCTTCATGAAATTACAGTTTTTTCAATATATCTCTTAAAGTAGACGGATTTGAGAAAAAATTATTGAAAGCAATTTCATAGAAATAAAATTCTCTACAAAAAAGGTCTCTTTTGATTTTTTCATAAAGTTCATATTTATGGAGATATTTTCAATAATGAACTCAATAACTTCATAAAATCAAAATTTTCAGACATATAAAAGTATTTTTTTCTTAAATAAAAACCATTTGGTAATTTAAGTCACATTTACAATTATTAATTTAATCGTTTTTATTTCCGAAAAAAATATGTTTATACGTCTGAAAATTTTGATTTTATGGAGTTATTAAGTCGATTATTGAAAATATCTCCATAAATATAAAGTTTCTGAAAAAATTAAATGAGACCTTTTTTGTGGAGGATTTTATTTCCTATGAAATTGCTTCAATGATTTTTTCTCAAATCCGTCTACTTTAGGAGATATTTTGAAAAAACTGTAATTTCATGAAGAAATAATCTTCAAAGGCCGTGCGGCACGTGTTCTTGTTGTCCAAAAAAAAGAAAAAAATTCCCCCGTATTTTTTCATCAAAAGGAAGGTTTTTTAGGGCGGCTGAAAAAATTTAATTTTTAACGACCACCCTAATATATATATATATATATATATTAGACTGTATCAGAAAAATCGACTATTTTTTTTTTCGAAAGGCACCCTGCAAATATTGTTCAGGATGTCGAAACAATGGGTCTGTGAAAATATCAGCTCTTAATTTTAATATTTACAGGTGCCTCATCGCGATTTTCTATTTCCCATTTGATTAACATGGGAAAAAGATTCTCTTGCACTTTGGAATTTTATAGCTCACATTCGAAACAATATTTCGAAATGACTAAAATATAGTCTTATACAAAATTTACCGCTCTACAAAAAAGGTCTCTTAGAATTTTTTGATATATTTAGTCCTTCAAAATTTATTCAAGGTTAATGGTAAATTTTTACATTTTTCCAATTTTTTGACGTAATCATCAACTTTATGGAAAATTTTATAGAACATTTTTGTAGAGCATTTTATTCTCTATAACTTATCTTTATAAAAGTTTTTGATATTTTTTACAGGTCGAAAGTTATTTGACTCACAGTATTGAATGCGAAAATATTACTAGAAATTTCTAGAATAAAAAAAATCAGTTCATTGCAAATAACTTTCGACCTGTAAAAAATATCAAAAACTTTTATGAAGATAAGTTATAGAGAATAAAATGCTCTACAAAAATGTTCTATAAAATTTTCCATAAAGTTGATGGTTACGTCAAAAAATTGGAAAAATGTAAAAATTTACCATTAACCCTGAATAAATTTTGAAGGACTAAATATATCAAAAAATTCTAAGAGACCTTTTTTGTAGAGCGGTAAATTTTGTATAAGACTATATTTTAGTCATTTCGAAATATTGTTTCGAATGTGAGCTATAAAATTCCAAAGTGCAAGAGAATCTTTTTCCCATGTTAATCAAATGGGAAATAGAAAATCGCGATGAGGCACCTGTAGATATTAAAATTAAGAGCTGATATTTTCACAGGCCCATTGTTTCGACATCCTGAACAATATTTGCAGGGTGCCTTTTGAAAAAAAAATAGTCGATTTTTCTGATACAGTCTAATATATATATATGTATATATATATATATATATATATATACATATATGTATATATATATATATATATATATATATATATATATATATATATTGATAAAACCTACAAAGTTCAAGGATTAACAAAATAAAACCACATGAATTCAAATTTAAATCAAAGACTAAGAAACGTATCACGACAAGTATTAGGTTGTTGAATAAGTTTTGTCGTTTTATATGAAAAACACGATTTTATGGTTTCAAATACACTTTCAATACATTTGTCCTAGTGCTCTCCTAATTGATGGATTCCTTCCCGAAACTGAAAATCCGGAGGACAGTGGAAATTACGCTTCCATGACGTCTATTCGTCCGATGAAAATGATTTCCCACACACGAATTGTGCAACAATTTATACTTTATTTCACTGATTTTCGCGATGGATTTTTGAGCTATGTGAGCGTGTGCTGTCTTGATGATAAATGATTTTTTTCTTCTGTAAAGCAGGTCTTTTCTCACGAATTTTTATATTCAGCTGATCAAGAAAATTAAGTTTATTCTTTTACCATTTTGGAAATAATCTATCGACAAAATTTCTTTCGTATCTCAAAAAACTTATGTTTACACTTTCTTCATTCATATTTAAACTAGATAAGCGTAATACTAAGACTTCCAAAGGTCGATAAAACAAAATGTAACACAGTCTTATTTAGTTGTTTATTCATTTATTTAATTATTAAATAAGTTATATGATATTTTTTATCTTACAACTAGCGGACCCGGCGAACTTTGCCTCGCCCCAATTTTACGTTAATGCGTAATTTACGACTATCCGGAATCAGTTTAGCAATACACAAAACTCGCAGCAAGAAAAATAGCACATTTACTGTAGAAAATTACAATGCCAAAATGACACCTGTCAGATTGCGCAAAGTCTAAGTCAACTCGGATTTTGAATGAAAACTTTCGATTTTTCCAATTTTCCGACTTTTGCGGAGAGATTTTCCAAAATTTTCTTCCGTAAAAACCTTCTCCTCGAAAATACGAACAACTGACAAAAAATTTTACAGAAATCGGCCCAGCCGTTCTCATTTTATGAATTACTATACATTTTTTACACCATTTTTATATATATAATAGATAATAGATAGATATTCTGCATTTGGAAAAATTATGGGAGGGTTATAGTTGGGTTTATCAGAAAAGTCGCGTTCTTCAATGCTAGTTGTTTTTCTTTTATTAAATACATTTTAAATATTATGACAAGGTGTTTCAAATTATCAAAAATTTGAAAGGCACAAATAATATTTTTAACGAAAACATTTTATTGAGAGAAAAAGTGACCTCTGGCAGAGCCGGCGGCAGGTCCAGCGCGTTCGCCGGAACCCGGCCCCGCGCTCTACGAAAATTACCTGAAAATAGTTGCTCGTTGAAAAATTTAAGTGTAAGATTTGAATATGTATTCAGGCCCCGCAAAACATTTGAACCCGGCCCCGCAAAAGGTCACGCCGGCCCTGACCTCTGGGCACACGTACTAAAAAGTTCTCAGCAAATATCTTTAGTAATATGCTTGTTTAACACACTTACAACTTATTAATGAAGACCAAAAACCATTTCTAAACGTAACTTAGAGCCTATTCTACAATCGATTTATTCCGTACGATATTCCAATAAAAAATCTCTTATCGTATGCTTTTGATATGTTAAACGAGAATTTCTTGCAAAATATCATGCAGAATAAAACGATTGTAGAATCGGCCGTTATAGTTGTAAGACAAAGTGTATCAATAAATTTGCAACTTGACCCATGCCTTCTACTTTTATAAGTAAAATTATTTTTTAAAAGAAACTTTTAAGTATTATACCGATTTAATGATATGACTTTGTATACAGTTAAAATGGGTTAAATCCCAGAATTAGATCCCAGGAGTTTGTAGTTAAGCTGTGTTCCAACCTACTGGAGACATCCTGAGAATACAGAACATACGGAGATATTAACGTATTTGCTGTATTTTGAACGTCTAAATTTACACAGCAGTAATTTTCAAAGGAATTCCTCCATTATGCTGTAGGAAAATAGCCTTAGGTTTCAATTTTAATGGAATTGGTGTGCTTTCCACTACATCATATTTAAAATCTTTGAGTAGATGAACGAGAGCAATTTTAGCTGCCAACAAACCAAATCGTTGACCTATTACCAATCAAAAATTTGTTTGTGTTTAATTTCTTGAAAATAATTCATTAAACATTACTCACCAATACAATTTCGGGGACCTTCACCGAACGGCATATAAGTGTACGGTTTAATATTGTTCTTATTCTCATCACTAAATCGTTCCGGATCGAATTTCTGTGGATTCGGGAAATATTCAGGATCGAAATGTAAACCACAAACTGGTATCATAATAGATGTGCCTTTTTCAATTTTAAATCCTGTCTCTTGGAGAACGTAATCATTTAGGGCTTCACGTGTTAAAAATGTCGTTACCGGGTACCTTCTCAGGGTCTCTAAGAAAAAATAAGTCTCTAGGTTAGACTAAAAAGCATGCCTAAACAATATTTGGGGCCTTGAATTAGGGACAATTACGCTTTCTGACCTTTTGATTGGCATTGCAAAACAATACAATTTTGCTAGTTGAATGAAATTCAAACGTTATCAATATTTTTGTTACAAAGATTAGAATATACCTATCTACGTTCGTGTTTCTTTAGTTCTTGATAAGAAATGAACAAAAATTACTCAATACTTTTTCTAGAGTTGTTCGTTCCTGTGCTATTTGAGTTTTAGTTTTCGAGGTGTTAATATCGTTTTAAAAAAATATTATAAAGTTATTGTTCTCTTATAAATAGTGCTAGTGTGAGATAAAACTTCCCATGTCGAAAAGCTTCAGGAGTTCTATGGATATGGTAATTTGCAAATGATCTAAGTATTGGTTTTCTACAGATTTAATTCTTTTTTTCATGTTTTTGCTGCAGTTCAACGGTGAGTCAAAAAAATCTGCTTTTTATTGCTTTGTCGCAAGTTTTTAACCTACGAAAAATTATCGAGATTATTCTAGAATACTTATTCTTGATACCAAAACGATGCAAGGCTATCGAAAAGGTACAAAACGGTCCGAAGTACAACACTTTCCCCTATACCACTTCGATTTTAAATTGTTGAAAAGTTAATGATCTATTTAACCCTCAAAAATCTTTTCTTTGTGCCTTCTATGTTATATAACCAACTCCAGTAAAAAATTATTGTTATAATTATGCTGAAATATGTGACTTACCATTAAAGACCATGTTCAGATATTTCATTTCTTGAATTCCTTCATAAGTGAAACCGTTATTTTTCTCATACGATTCTCGAATTTCGTCTCGCAATCTTTTCTGTACGTCTTTCTCTAAAGCTAATTCATATAAAGTGAAGGCAATCGTTGTGGCGGTAGTTTCATTACCAGCACTAAAAAATGTCATAGCCTGTGCTACCATACTGGCTCCATCAAATTTATATTCATCAATAACAGTTTCAGTTTTCTTCAATTGATTTAATAAATCAATCAAGTCATTTCGTTGTACATTCAATTTATCTCTTTCATCTAATGTTGTTTGAAAGATATTTGTTAAGAAATCGGAAGCTTTCACATCGAAAATTTTCAATCGTAGAAGATCAGCAAATTTCGGTACGAAAAAGAAACAGAATACAGAAAAGCTGCGTACAAATGAACTTTGATCAATTAATTTTTCAGCAGCATCTAAGATTTCACCATTTTTACTTTTCAAACAATTGGCATTCAACCCAAATGCACACGATGATATTACATCGACTGAATAACGTTTTGTTAAATCTTTCACATCAATTATTGCACTATTCGAATTCTTCAAAATTTGATACATATTATCACCACATTCCATCATCAATGGTAGCAACATCTTCATCTTGCCAGATGTAAAAATCGGTGAGATCTTTGTACGAAGACTGCGCCACGTTTTGCCACGTGTAGTGAACAATGAATGATAACCGAGTGGATCGTATTTTTCATTAGCGTAAACATTACGATCACCAAATTTATCAAAATCTTTCACTAATATACGTTTAATTATATCAGGATTATTTACCATTAATACTGGTTTTGTGAATGTATAAATACCAACATATGGTAAATTTCGATAATTTTCGTAAATTTGTGTGAGTCGTTTAAGCATGCCCGTTTTTCCCGCAGCTACATCGTACAAACTGCCGAATAATAAATGCGGTTTATCTTGGGGCACGCCGCGTGCTTCCCAATATCTATTATTTCTTCTTAAAAGATAATAGATAAGGGATAATATAATACCAATGTAAATCAAAGCGATTAACATTTTTTCGTGGTATACTGTCAACTGGAAACTTCTACTAAAATCACTCTATTTATCATTTTGTTTTTGCCAAGAAGCATATTATTATTGTAATGTCTTTTAATAATACTGTAGAAACATACAATTTTTTTGGGTCTTAATGATATAAATTATGGAAAGCTCATTTCAATAAATCAACATGTAATTGTTTTTAATATCAGTATTTAATTTCTTTTTCTACAATTTACAATTGCGTTTTTGCATGTTCGTTTATTTTGCAATTCGTGTTAAAACAATAATTGCGTATATGTAAGACAAAAATTGCAAATTTCTAAAGTTTCGAAATCATTAACTATTTATTGTAAATTCATCTCGTACGGGACATCTGGTCGTGAGAAACGGGAATATGTCGAAATAACAGATCCAATAATTATGTGAGGCGATTTTGGAGATTTTTTGGCCGCCCTACGCCGCCTGAACAATCTACTACTGACACTACTGTGCTACTTTGCGGTGTTCAGATGACAATGATAAATATTATAGTGTCAGATTTTACCATATTTTAGTCAAGAAACATGTTTTACTTTAATTTAATCCAATCTTCTCGCAATTTTACACTGTTTCTTGCGGTAGAAAAAGTTATATTTGTCGAGACCTCACCCAGGGTGAGATTGAGTGAGTTTCGACTCACCCTGTCCAGCACGTGAGATTGGGTGAGATTCGACTCGGTCCCCTCCCCCCCCATAAACACCTCACGTAATCTATGGACGGCCCCATAGAAGGAGAAACGATTGTAGGATTTTATTCGATCCGACTATCTTGTATCGTATTTTAAGCCTTCTATTGGCCCTCATTCGATTTTTAGAGCCTTTCTTCAAAAACTGCATAAACAATGACGAAATCAACTGACACGCAAATATTAGAATTTTTGTTTTCTTGCAAATTCGGGTTATTTCAAGTCCGAACCGATCCCTTGCCGGATGTTCTAAGGTAGCTATTCTCCCTTTGTAAGTATTCTCTACATACCTACATACATTTTATATTCCAAATACAATCTATTTATTGATATAGAATATACTTTTTTTTGATATAATTTGATTAAAGAGAAAGAGACATTTTAATTCTGAGTTATTTAGACCGAAAAATATTCAGCCGACAACCGGGAATCGAACTACGGGCCCCTTCCTCTTGCTATCCGGGCGTTGAGGTGTTCTTAAATCGCTGAGCTATCGACGGACTAAATTCATTCTTTTTAGTAAAATTTTTCTTTCGCCTTGTTGTGTGTCTGAAAAGTTTTTGCCTTCATCATCGAATATTTTCTCTGTTTACAAAATTAAAAATTTTACATTTTCTGCATTTCTCACGGTTTTATCAATCAACTGTGCGGCCAATTATAGGGCAATACCATTGCCGCAGTTAAGGCCATGTGCACCAGAGCGAGATTTTAATTTTGCATTTTGGTAGAAAACATTAACTATTTTCGTTTGTCAGCTCCTCTCAAATATTGCAAGAAGTAACTTTTTCGTTTTGTTTTATGTGCTAAAGGTTGCGTTTGTCATTTTTTTTTTGAAAATTTAATGTTTCCAGAGGTGTATCAAAGGTTAAGAAAAATAAAGCTGCATATTCACTACGCATTTCAACTTTTGTTTGTCAAAGAAAACAACAGCTCTAAAGGTGCAGTTTCAAGTATTTCAAATTTTGATTTATGAACTATTGTCTGCTCTACAGGTCTATTAACAATCCCAGCTTTTCTCTCAAATGCGATTAGTTTTATTTGATTTGGGAAGAAAAGGATTACAAGGTCTAAGAAGATTGCAAATATAGTGGAAGGATAATTATAGTGGACTGACATATACATCACTAATTATTTTATTGTTGTCAACTTCAAAACCATAATTTACAACTCTTACTAGATACCCGAAAGCTCTTAGATTTTTTTCTTGAAGCATACAGGGTGTCCTAGCTAAGAGTTCGACCTCAAATATCTCGTTTAGTTGTGAATTGAAATGGAAAAGTATCTAACGAAATTAGCCTACAATATCTATATTTCAATTAATCGATACGATTTTCTTTGTAGCTGTTAGAAATGCCAAAACATCATGTAAGATCTCGAAAATGACTCAATATGAAGAAAATAATCACCTGTAATCAATATTGCAAATGAATTTGATACTACATTCTTTTTTTCTCCTATAAATTTCTTTTTTGCTAGTCAAAAAAAATATGGGAAAGTGCGATTTGCCCGGCGCCGCCACCATTCTACACGATGAATCGTTACGTCTTTGATCTGAAATACAGTCTTTAACTCGAAATTTTGCTCAGTCCCGATATTCATTGCTCGTGATTGGCTTCCTAATATTTAATTTTGTAGGCTTTTTCATCAATGAATAGGTTACTGATCCCAGAGAAGCTCTAATTTATTTATGAATAGCAAATGAGAAGGTTTTAAAAGAAAAGTATTATTTTCATATCAAATTCATTCGCAGTATTCATTGTAGGTAATTGGCTTCCTAATATTGAGTAATTTTCGAGACCTTATAGGACGTTTCGGCATTTCCAAAATAGCTAGAAAGAAAAATACGTAGATATTGTAATCTACTTTCTTTAGATACTTTTCCATTTCAATTTACAAAAAAACGAGATATTTGAGGTGAAACACTTTTCTGGGACATCCTGTATATTTGCTGAAGGAAAAATAAAAATAAATTCATATTTCGAACATCTTTGGCAAAAAACATTTAACTTTTTTTTACAACTGGTAGCAATAAAATGAATCAGTTCTTTAAAAAAGTAGTGATTTATAAGACAATCCACAAAAACTGGTCGTGCACTATACACATTGCATAACCATATTTCTACACCAAATGTCAGGGTAGCAGAGGCATTAGTGCACTAAAACAGTGCGATTGAGGAAAAATTTGGAAAATAATTACTGGCCTGCAACAACTCCAAATTTTCACCGCTTTACTTGAACCTACTATAATCGACTTTTGCTTATTTTATTTTCTTAATAGAGGCAAAAAGTTTATATCAATTCGACAAATATTCTCGCAAATGTAGAGACGCCTCGAACTCTATGCTTAAGCACGTTTTTCCCAAAATTGTGTTTTCAAAATCGATGGGAAAGATTTGTCAGGAACAACTTAACCGATCAATCCGAAAATACAGAGTTTAATAAGTATATTTTTTAGGGATTGATCAAAGTTTGTCCGTCGCCTATAAATCAATTCATTTTCATAAACAACTTAAACCCAAAAAAATTGAGAATGTTGTTTACTGAAATAACATATTTATTTACAACGAAATAACAAATAATTAAAAATAACTTAAAATTTAAACTGATTTAAATTCGTTTAATAGTCAACGGTATACCATCTTCGGTTTGTAATAACGCCGATTTCTTCGACATCCTCAATGGTATTTGTGTTCGTTCGCTTACACTAAATTCAAAATCTTTAATAAGACTAACCAATGATACTTTTGTTGATAATAAACCAAATCGTTGAGCGATACATTTACGTGGACCTTCACCAAATGGCATATACGTGTACGGATGAATTTTATGTTTATTTTCATCACTAAAACGTTCCGGATCGTACTTATCCGGTTCCGGATAATATTTCGCATCGTAATGTAAACCAAAAACTGGTATCATAATCGGTGTGTTTTTCTCAATTTTATAGCCGCTCTCATTGAAAACATAATCTTCAGCAGCTTGACGATTCACAAAAGATGTTAATGGATATTTTCGTAAAGTTTCTAGAATTTGTTTTTGGCAAAATTAATTTCTAATTCGTATTTTTGTGCAAGATAAAACTTACCGGAAATTACCATATGTAGGTATTTCATTTCTTGAATTCCTTCATAAGTGAAGCCACCATGAGCATTGTAAGATTGTGTAATTTCTTCTCTTAAACGGTCTTGTATTGATTTATTTAGAGCTAATTCGTAGAAGGTGCAAGCTATCGTCATTGATGTCGTTATATTACCAGCTGCAAAAAATGAGATTGCTTGTGATGCCATTTTTATCTCATCGAAATGATAATTTTTATTATTTTTCTGTAAATCATTCATCATCTGTATGAGATCGTTACGTTCAATTTGTTTGATTTCTCTCTCACGTAATGCTGCTTTGAATAAATCAACTAAATTGTAAGCGTATTTCAAGTCAACAAATGTTAAAGGTAATAAATCGACTAATTTCGGCATAAAAAAGAAACACAACATTGAAAAGTTCCTTTTAAATGAATTTGGATCTAAGATTTTGATCGAACTTTCAAAAATTTCAGATCGTTCATTCTTCAAACAATTTGCACTTATACCAAAAGCACACGACGATATCACATCAACAGCATATTTCTTCATCAGATCTCGAATCTCAATCACACCAGTATCTAACGAATTTCCTACAACGTCCCGTAGATTGTCGCCACATTCCATTATTAATGGCAACATCATCTTCATCTTACCGGATGTGAAGACCGGTGAGAATTTCGATCGCAGATCACGCCAATCATGACCGCGTGCATTGAACAATGAATGGTACATAATAGGATCGGTTTTTGGTGTTAATGCTATACTACGATCCGAGAATTTATTGAAATCTTTCACTAAAATATCCCGCAACATTTCCGGACTACGTACTAATAAGAACGGCTTCATAAATGCATAGAAACCAACGCACTGTTTATCTGGATGATTTACGTAAATTTCACGTATTTGTTCTAATGTGTGTTGTTTACGTGCAGCTACTTTATAAAAACTACCAAATAGTAGTGTTGGTTCATCTTGAGGTATACCACGAACTGTCCAATACGCGTAGTTTTTTTTGATTAAATAGTAAAATAAAATCAGTATTAAAGCTATACATATTATAACATTTAACATTGTTGATACTTTGTGTTTCTATTAGATATTGTTAGGCTCAACTGATTGAAATCTGCGACAAATTACAGCTTAAATACTACCTCGGATCCTGTTTTCAATTTTTAACAAACAACTACTTAGTCAAATTGAAAATGTTTTGGCGATGTTTATTAACTTCTTCAAAAAAAAAAGGAGAAAAACAGAATAGAAAAAACAGTCACACTTTTATTATTTTTTTTATTAAAATCAATCTGTAGTAATTAATGAAAATTTATAAACAAAAAGAACTCGAGGGAAGTTGATTTTTCCAATATATTTTCATTTCATTATCATTGAAAATAGATAGGTACAAACGATTTTTTTGAATTTTGTAGAAAATTCAGAATTCACCCTTTATGACACCACTTATCTTTCAGTGATTCGGGAGAAAGGGGCTTAAAGTGACTAAGATAAGGGGTGAAATTTTATATGGGAAGTATACATTACTAGCTGACACACAAAATTAACAATATTAATTCTGACGTTTGTTTAAATGTTCTCGATAATATTGGACCTTGATTAATACACTTTTGGATTTTCTTTATCGTCACTTTATTTATTTCTAAAACAGTACAACGTTTCGGATGATGTTATCTTCATCCGTTATCAAGTACTTGATAAAGCAATACCAAACACGAAAGCTGACGATTCACTATTGTTGAGTTGTGCACCTTTGACTTTATTTTTTTTTTTTTATAATAGACTGAACATTTTAAGGAGAAAGTTGTTTTATATTTATTTTCAATGGTAATGAGCAATAATCTCAAGTGAAATTTTTTGGAAAAACTCATTCGGTTTTCCCGTAAGCGTAAAAATTCAATGACAATTCGAATTTAAATCAATCTTTTCATATTTCTCTGAAATTTATGCCAATTAGAGACGTTAATGTGCTTAATGTCGGTATGGATTTCCTTTTCCAAAATTCGTATTTACTTCCCAAAAATCCTGATAAACAAGAATTGTTTGAAGGAAGTCATTGCTTTTTCTGAAAAATATATGTGAATGTTGGAAAAATAGATGCATACCGACATCAACCACACTAACGTCTATCATTGGCATAAATTTCATTCGATTCTGTTAATAATCAAAGAATAAAGGCGAAAAGATTGATTAAAATTTCTTTTGATTAAACTTTCATTTGAGGTTGTACCTCATTACAATTGGAAACGAATATAAAAGGATTTTCTTCTTAAAATGTTCAATCCTTTGTGAAAAAAAATAAAAGTCCACGGTGCTCAATTCAACAACAAAGGATCGTCGTCCGTTGTGAAATAGCCTTAAATAGGCACATAACTACTAGAGAAGACGTTTCGGTGATAAACTAGCCTTATATTGCCTTACAATGAGAACAATTAAGCATTAACACTCAAGAAAATTGTTTACTTATTAATTACGATATTTATCTACTTAAGTAGATAATTGATCTGCACAGGTCCTGCTTAAAAGCTTGTGAAATTATTATTGAAATTTACGAATGAACCAACTGAACTAAAATAAAGGTCCTTTTGTTTTTGACAATAACAAATAAAATTTCCGTTTTTTTTGTGAACAAATTTTGTTTGTTTTTAAGAAAATTGAATGAGTCTTTGAATAAGCCGTGGATAGTATATTTCGAATTAATAGGGAACGTTCAAGCATTACGTAACATTGTTACCTGGGGGGAGGGGTTAAGTCAAGCGTTATTAGGAGAAAGAGAAGGATGAAAGAAATGGGCTATTGTGGGTGTGAGTCGCTGCTGGGTCGCAGAGTGGTTCGTGTTGTCCGGCCGGGCCTCTGTGGCGTCTCCCTAAGTGTGAAGGGGGCACACGCCTTTTTTGTTATTTTTGATGTAAGGGGCGACTCTGCAGGATCGGTGCGGCCGGGCGGCGGGGGCTGGCCGGCGCCCCGGTAGGGATGATCATGATGTGTGATTGAGTGCATGGGTATGAAAGGGCAGAGGGGCGTGATGAAGTTATGCTAAACAGGCGTTCCATCACGTTCCTCCAGTGTGTGGAGGGGTTTTTTAGCCGGTAGGAGTCCGGCACTACCACTCGACACGGGTGTTATGCTGACACGGTGTGTATAAATACATTGTTACGTAACATTATGTTAATAAGTATCCTTAAGTATCAATAATCAACTAGCATTAAAATTTATAAACAATAATCCATACAACTAAATTTATAATCTATATATGTTACTGTGAAAGTCCGAAAGATGGAGAATATCGACATTCACCAATTTCGTACTTTCACAGTAACATATACATAAAACAAAGTCGTGTATGTTACACCATTTATAACTCAAGAACGGCTGTACCGATTTGAATGATTTTTGATTTTTTAGATTCGTCTTCGCCTAGAATAGCAGAATAACTATTAAAATATGCTAACAATTCACGGAAAAAAATTATTAAAAAAATTTATTTTAAACAAGAAATATAAAAAACAAATGACAATAACTGTCAGATAGATTTGTCTCAATTTAATATCGATACTGCCATTCTAATACGTCGTATCCCACAAAATTTTAGATTTTCACTTTTTTTGAAAAATCGAATCATTGTAACAATGTGCAGCTTATGTAAAAATTTTAGAGGTCAAATTGTTTATTTAGTATTTTTAAATAAATATTCTAATATGTCGTATCCCACACGCAGACTTTCGCGCCTTTAAATATGTCGTATCCCACATTCGTATAGGTTCAATCCGGCGGGCGTAAACTCGGCGCCAAAACTACCTGCTGCATAACAGGAACATGTAAACTCGGCGCACGGATTTTAGGGTCATTTTAATCCCATAGGTAAACTCGGCGCCAAAGAAAACTATTATTAAGAAACAACATCATGGCATGTTTACTTGCTTATTACTGAAATAATTAAAATTAAAGATCTGATGTGAAAACAAAGGATTTCAATAGTAAAGAAACAGAAATTACGTTTTATTACGTACTGTTTAATAAAAAACGCTTCTCATTTAGCTTTTACAGTTTTATCTTTTAACTTACATTTAAACTTTGTAGTTTAAGGTATGTTTCAATTTGACATTCTTTTAACTTTTCAATAAAGACGTATATAGACGGATGACATGCATAAAAAGAGGAATTAAACTTAGCGTGGAACTAAGGAAAGTGCATTGTATTGTATAATATAAAAACCTTTTTTCTTTTCTAAACAGACAGGTACCTAGAGAAGGCCCGGCGCCGAGTTTACATGTTGTAAAGACATACACTTTTAGAAACCTAGGTAAAGGGATTATTTTCGCGCCGAGTTTACTACCGTCCGTTCAATCGGCGCCACGATGTAACAGTCAC
Source organism: Epicauta chinensis (assembly GCA_021725515.1). Taxonomy (NCBI): domain Eukaryota; kingdom Metazoa; phylum Arthropoda; class Insecta; order Coleoptera; family Meloidae; genus Epicauta; species Epicauta chinensis. The sequence continues at coordinate 874,952 of JAEDXX010000005.1, read as the reverse complement.
TTAATATTATTAATTTTAAGTAAATTGTGAGGATGCAATTAATAAAAATATAGATGTTGAGCCAGTATTAGAGAATGCTGAAAATGAAGAGTTTATTTTTGATTTAATAAATAGTGATATACCGATTAAAAACCCGATTATACACTGAAACCATTTAATGAAAAATTAAAAATAAATTAAACTATATGGCAAAATCTATAAGAATTAAAGAAAGTATTGCCTATAGACACACATCTTTTCTACGATAATATAAAATGTCATAAAGACCATGATGACTATTACTGACCAATCTTCGTCAAGGGAGGTTTTAAAAGACGTGTATGAGAATATTGATAAAGTAACCAAGAAGTCCAAGAAAAAACGAAAATCAAGTCAAGATAATTGTGAAATTACGAAGAAAGTATTACGTCGTAATAGTGAAGAAAAAAAAATTGAAAGTCATATACTCCTATTATTAATAGTGTTATTAATTATAGGGAAGCCTGTGATAAAAGGGTCAGAAAAAGAAAAAATCAGGAACCTGAAGTAGATTATGCACCTGAAACTAAAAAAACAGAAGTTAAGAGAAAACAAAACAATGATAAGAAAGCTTAAGATATGTTAAAGATATTAAAAATAGAAAGATATCTAACAAAAAATTTGAAAATTCAAGCAGTGCCGTGTAGCTGTGAACTTAATATAATTATAATTGGTGGTTTGATAAATAATATGAAAATATAATATGTTAAACTGTGTTAAAAAAATTTAATTTAAAAACGAAAAATCATTTTCACAAAATTTTCTTGACTTTTTCTTCTTTTTATAACACTTTCAATCTTATTGACAATATGTCGTATCCCACACAGGTAGCAGCAGTCAATATGTCGTAACCCACATAATAATTAAACAATTCATCGAAAAATTTTTTTTTACTTCTATTATTACTATTTATATATTAAAACAAATTTCAGAAAAAAAAAGTTACTAGTTTTCTTTCATTTGCGACCGTGAAACGTTTTTATCGTCTCTTGAAAAATTTCCCAAAAGTGGGATACGACATATTAGAATGGCAGTATCGATATATAAAAATGAATATTCGTATGTATGTTTGTCCTTTATGTATTCGTAAACCATTCATCCGAATGCGATGAAACTTTGGTGAGTAGTTGGTCGGCAAGGTTTTTGAAATAGTACCATCATGCTGTAATCAGTAATTTCTGTGTATTTTCTGTATGATGGGTAGAATTAAATTGGAACAAATGCAGTCGGTGACATTTTGGTTACTAGGTAACAGCAAATAATAAATAACATATGCTATTTACAATTGCACTACGAAATTTTGACAGCTTATGTGTCAAGAATTATACATCTGAATGTATAGATGTTCCCAAAGTCTTTAGATTTTGATATTATAAAACATGAGATGAGAAATCCAACATACAAACAAAAATTCTTCGATATCAAGAACATCTAATTGTCAGTTGGTGTAGGACCACCTTTAATATTTTATATTTAGAAAGTCAGTAGTTTTGTCATTTAAAACATTAATAATAACAGTAATACCTGTCATAGATAGTATACCTGTCCCATATTAAACATTTTTTTATAACTCCCGCTTCTAAAGTTCAATATTCGAGCGTTGTATGGCGGGCGTAAAGAACCGTATTCAGAGCATGGTATAACGATCTATAGTAAGCGTGCGTGAAAGTACAGCAGCGTGCGTGAAAGTAAATAAGTAGTGATTTTCAACTGGATCAAGTGTGCGAGGAAATAAACTAACCTTACTATTTTCTAAATTTTTTTTAGAAATAATTAATTTTTTTCTATCTACAAAACTTTAGAATTCGTCGTTATAAAATAGTTATTTTCGATACGTATGCGTAAAGTATCGAACATAATTTTTTATAACGACGAATTCTAAAGTTTTGTAGATAGAAAAGAATTAATTATTTCTAAAAAAATTTTAGAAAATAGTAAGGTTAGTTTATTTCCTCGCACACTTGATCCAGTTGAAAATCACTACTTATTTACTTTCACGCACGCTGCTGTACTTTCACGCACGGTGTTGTACTTTCACGCACGCTTACTATAGATCGTTATACCATGCTCTGAATACGGTTCTTTACGCCCGCCATACAACGCTCGAATATTGAACTTTAGAAGCGGGAGTTATAAAAAATTATGTTCGATACTTATGCGTAAAGTGAGGTATCCAGTAGGCTGAAATTGAAGAACTCGCTAAAGAGACTGACACATACACAACGAGATCTCGTGCGCTTATCCCCACTCGCCTCACGGCTCGGTACACAGCGCACTCGATCTCGTTGTGTATGCGTCAGTCTCTTAGACTCGTGCTTCAATTTCACCCTACTCGAAAACCTCACTTTACGCATACGTATCGAAAATAACTATTAAACATCTAAATTATCCCTGTATTAAAATATAGGGCCTTTTGAAGTGTTCCGCAAATTTGCCAAATAATAACAAACTTTTCACAGCTGAATTGTCAAAACTTATGGTTAACTTTAAATTTTCTGCATGTATCATATTTTGGCATTGATCGTTAGTTTTTTTTTAATACCATCAAATAAGATTGGTATTGAATTATATAAATCCTCATAGTTATTGCTAGCGCCGGGTCTAGTAAATCTGACCCCTAAGACGAGATTTATTTTGGCGTCCCAAAAAATTCTAACTCATTAAAAAAATATCTACTTTTTCTTTTTCAAAATTGTGTCAGGGTACATCAGTGTAATTTTGCAGATTTTTTTGTCTTTTAATAACTGGATGTCTGCCGACATTCTTTATTTGCCGCCCCGGGCTGTCACACAACCCCGCTCCCCCTAAAGCTAGTACTGGTAATTGCCATGTAATTGCATTATAAAATGATAACAGCTAAACTGTCAAAACCAATCATATTTTAAAAACCTGCTAGATTTTATTGTGTTCGAACTTTAAGGCGATCTTTAATCTCCTTAGGGGGCGAATTTTCAAAAATCATTGCTTACAAAAAGTTATAATAGGTAAATTAACTGTGTCGATAAAATGAAAAGTATTTGGTTGATCCATATACATCTCAAGCGCAAAAGAAAAGGGCATTCCGATCTCAAATCCGTTCATATCAAACGGACGGTCAATGAGAATTAAATGAAGAGCGTGTCAAACAATATCATCGAAGCTACACTTTTAAATAAAAAATTTGGAGAAGATGTACATTTGACATATCTATATCACAATGATTCCGACAGATATACCGCTCGAGTTTTTATACGTTTTGTAAATTTCATATTCCACTGAAACAATCGCTACAAATGTATGGCGAAAACTTGGAAAATTTGTGCCTCTCGCTTGGACATTGGTATGTGACCTGCTCACACAATAAAATGCTGTACATTCAAAGGCATTGCAACGCATGCCGGGTAACAGCTAGTAATATATAAAATATAAAAATCATTTACCTTATTTACTTTCAAAACGGTAATGTTACATAACTAGTCTTAGGGGGGTGAGGAAAGAGGTGCCAAAAATGTTACCATACGTTATGATAGGGTAGGGGGTCGAAAAATTTGCGAAAAAAAACGTTACGTAATATTTGAACGTTCCCATTGATTCATTTTCATTGAACTTTTACGTTGAAAAAAAAACTGGTTGTTTTGCATCATTAAAGTTGTTCTAAGATTATCTATTTCTTTCTAGAACCATTATTGAAATTAATCAATTATAATTATTCGTAAATGTTTTTCAAATTCAACAATCTAATATGCAGACTGCTTTGAATTTGCATAAAAAAGCTTCCATTAATTAGCAAATCTTAAATACTGGTTGCCAAAAAAGAATTCACTGACCTTTTTTTTCCGGAATATTAGATCATCACTAGATATTCATCCAAAAAAAAAACATTAATAAATTATAGTCAGGTCCTTGCAAAAACACTCAATTTTCATTCTTGCTCAAAACTCATTCTTAAGAGATAATGAAATAAGAACAATAATATTCCAACAGGTTCTAGAAAAGAAGTAATTATGCTATTGCTACTTATTTACTGTCAAGTTCTTACTGTTGTTATTGCGAAATTTGCTGAGTTTTATGAACAGTTCAACTCAACTTCAAAGGTTAAGAAAAATAAAGCTGCATATTCACTATGCATTTCAATTTTTGTTTGTCAAAGAAAGCAACAGCTCTAAAGGTGCAGTTTCAAGTATTTCAAATTTTGATTTATGAACTATCACCTGCTCTACAGGTCTATTAACTATCCCAACCTTTCTCTCAAATGCGATTAGTGTTATTTGGTTTGGAAAGGAAAGGTTTACAAGGCCTAAGAAGATTGCAAATATAGTGGAAGGCTAATTATAGTGGACTGACATATCCATCACCAATTATTGTTGTCAACTTCAAAACCATAATTTACAACTCTTACTGGATACCCGAAAGCTCTTAGATTTTTTTCATGAAGCATACAGCTAAGAGTTCGACCTCAAATATCTCGTTTATTTGTGAATTGAAATGGAAAATCTAACGAAATTAGACTACAATGTCTATACTTCAATTGATCGATACGATTTTCTTTGTATCTGTTAGAAATGCCAAAACATCATGTAAGATTTCGAAAATGACTCAATCTGAGGAAAACAATCACCTGCAATCAATATTACAAAAAGAAAAAAATGGGAAAGTGCGATTCGCCCGGCGCCTCCACCATTCTGCACGATGAATCGTTACGTCTTTGATCTGAAATACAGTCTTTAATTCGAAATTTTGTTCATTCCCGATATTCATTGCTCGTGATTGGTTTCCTAATATTTCATTTTGTAGGTTTTTTCTTCAATGAATAGGTTATTGATGCTGGAGAAGCTCTAATTTATTTTTGAGTAGCAAATGAGAAGGTTTTAAAAGAAAAATATTATTTTCTTATCAAATTTATTCGTAGTATTCATTGTAGGTAATTGGTTCCCTAATACTGAGTAATTTTGACCTTATAGGACGTTTTGACATTTCTAAAATAGCTAGAAAGAACATCGTGTCGGTTAATTGAAGTATAGACATTGTAGTCTAATTTCTTTAGATACCTTTCCATTTCAATTCACAAACAAACGAGATATTTGAGCTGGGACATCCTGTATATTTGCTGAAGGAAAATAAAAATAAATTCATATTTTCTTTAGTGATTTATAAGACAATCCACAAAAACTGGTCGTGCACCATACACATTGCGTAACCATATTTCTACTTCAAATGTCAGTGTAGCAGAGGCATTAGTGCACTAAAACAGTGCGATTGAGGAAAAATTTGGAAAATACTTACTGGCCAGCAACAATTCCAAATTTTCACGGCTTTACTTAAACCTACTATAATCGACTTTTGCTTATTTTATTTTCTTAATAGAGGCAAAAAGTTTATATCAATTCGACAAATATTCTCGCAAATGTAGAGACGCCTCGAACTTAAGCACGTTTTTCCCAAAATTATGTTTTCAAAATCGATGGAAAAGATTTGTCAGGAACACCTTAACCGATCAATCCGAAAATACAGAGTTTAATAAGTATATTTTTTAGGGATTGATCAAAGTTTTTCCGTCACCTATAAATGAATTCATTTTCATAAACAACTTAAGCCCAAAAAAATTGAGAATGTTGTTTACTGAAATAACATATTTATTTACAACGAAATAACAAATAATTAAAAATAACTTAAAATTTAAACTGATTTAAATTCGTTTAATTGTCAACGGTATCCCATCTTCGATTTGTAATAACGCCGATTTCTTCGACATCCTCAATGGTATTTGTGTTCGTTCGCTTACACTAAATTCAAAATCTTTAATAAGACTAACCAATGATACTTTTGTTGATAATAAACCAAATCGTTGAGCGATACATTTACGTGGACCTTCACCAAATGGCATATACGTGTACGGATGAATTTTATGTTTATTTTCATCACTAAAACGTTCCGGATCGTACTTGTCCGGTTCCGGATAATATTTCGGATCGTAATGTAAACCAAAAACTGGTATCATAATCGGTGTGTTTTTCTCAATTTTAAAGCCGCTCTCATTGAAAACATAATCTTCAGCAGCTTGACGATTCACAAAAGATGTTAATGGATATTTTCGTAAAGTTTCTAGAATTTGTTTTTGGCAAAATTAATTTCTAATTCGTATTTTTGTGCAAGATAAAACTTACCGGAAACTACCATATGTAGGTATTTCATTTCTTGAATTCCTTCATAAGTGAAGCCACTATGAGTGTTGTAAGATTGTGTAATTTCTTCTCTTAAACGGTCTTGTATTGATTTATTTAGAGCTAATTCGTAGAAGGTGCAAGCTATCGTCATTGATGTCGTTATATTACCAGCTCCAAAAAATGAGATTGCTTGTGATGCCATTTTCATCTCATCGAAATGATAATTTTTATTATTTTTCTGTAAATCATTCATCATCTGTATGAGATCGTTGCGTTTAATTTGTTTGATTTCTCTCTCACGTAATGCTGCTTTGAATAAATCAACTAAATTGTAAGCGTATTTCAAGTCAACAAATGTTAAACGTAATAAATCGACTAATTTCGGCATAAAAAAGAAACACAACATTGAAAAGTTCCTCTTAAATGAATTTGGATCTAAGATTTTGATCGAACTTTCAAAAATTTCAGATCGTTCATTCTTCAAACAATTTGCACTTATACCAAAAGCACACGACGATATCACATCAACAGCATATTTCTTCATCAGATCTCGAATCTCAATCACACCAGTATCTAACGAATTTCCTACAACGTCCCGTAGATTGTCGCCACATTCCATTATTAATGGCAACATCATCTTCATCTTACCGGACGTGAAGACCGGTGAGAATTTCGATCGTAGAGCACGCCAATCATGACCGCGGGCATTGAACAATGAATGGTACGAAAGCGCATCGGTTTTTGGTGTTAATGCTATACTACGATCCGAGAATTTATTGAAATCTTTCACTAAAATATCCCGCAACATATCCGGACTGCGTACTAATAAGAACGGTTTCATAAATGCATAGAAACCAACGCACGGTTTATCTGGATGATTTACGTAAATTTCACGTATTTGTTCTAATGTGTGTTGTTTACGTGCAGCTACTTTATAAAAACTACCGAACAGTAGTGTTGGTTCATCTTGAGGTATACCACGAACTGTCCAATACGCGTAGTGTTTTTTGATTAAACAGTAAAATAGAATCAGTATTAAAGCTATACATATTATAACATTTAACATTGTTGATACTTTATGTTTCTATTAGATTTTGTGACGGTCAACTGACTGAAATCTGTGGCAAATCGCAGCTTAAAACCTAGACCAGGCCTGAGATCATACAGGCTGTTGAGGGTCAATAAATCATCGAAAAACTATGTCGTCAATGGTCCAAGGTACAGAATTGCAAGTCTGGTCAACGAACAGAGCGCAAAAGTCGATTTTTTCACGGACTCCCTAGCAGGCTTCATTTCCAAAATCAAAGAGTCAGTACTGTCACTATGATTATTATGTATGATTATAATAAATGATTATTAAATATTATCACTTCCTCTCATCTATAGTAAATTTGATATTGTTATATTAGTGCAATTATTAGAATGATTATTATAAATAATTATTAGGTATTATATAATGTATTATAGGACGCATAATGAAATTAAATCTAAGAAAAATTAAAGTGTATTGCCGATTGGGGTTTTTGAATAATAATAAATAAATAAATAAATAAATACTACCTCGGATCCTGTTTTCACAAACCAAGTATCAAACAGAAAACTATTTAGCAATGTTTATTAACATTTTCTCCAAAAAAAAAGGAGAAAAACAGAAAACGAAAAACAGTCACACTTATTAATTTTTTTTATTAAAATCAATTTGTAGTAATTAATGAAAATTGATAAACAAAAAGAGCTCGAGGAAAGTTGATTTTTCCAATATATTTTCATTTCATTATCATTGAAAATAGATAGGTACAAACGATTTTTTTGAATTTTGTAGAAAATTCAGAATTCACCCTTTATGACACCACTTATCTTTCAGTGATTCGGGAGAAAGGGGCTTAAAGTGGCTAAGTTAAGGGATGAAATTTTATATGGGAAGTATGCATTACTAGTGGACAGACAAAATTAACAATATTAATTCTGACGTTTGTTTAAATGTTCTTGATAATGTTGGTCCTTCATTAATAAATACACTTTTGGATTTTCTTTATCGTCACTTTATTTATTTCTAAAACAGTACAACGTTTCGGATGATGTTATCTTCATCCGTTATCAAGTACTTGATAAAGCAATACCAAACTTTAAAATGTGCCCAATTTTCCATCGTTTTTTTCCATAATAAAAATCTTTTTTAAGGCTATTTCATGACGGCCGACGATCCACTGTTGTTGAGTTGTGCACCTTTGACTTTTATTTATTTTTTTATAAAAGACTGAACATTTTAAGGAGAAAGTTGTTTTATATTTGTTTTCAATGGTAATGAGCAATAATTTCATGTGGAATTTTTTGTGGAAGACTTATTCAGTTGTCCCATAAAATTAAAAATTCAATGACAATCCGAATTTAAATCAATCATATTTCTCTGAAATTTATGCCAGTTAGAGCCGTTAATGTGCTTAATGTCGGCATGGATTCCCTTTTCCAAAATTCGTATTTATTTCCCAAAAATCCTGATAAACAAGAATTGTTTGAAGGAAGTCATTGCTTTTTCTGAAAAATATATGTGAATCTTGGAAAAATAGATGCATACCGGCATCAACCACACTAACGCCTATCGTTGGCATAAATTTCATTCGATTCTGTTCATAATCAAAGAATAAAGGCGAAAAGATTGATTAAATTTTCTTTTTGATTAAACTTTCATTTGAGGTTGTACCTCATTACAATTGGAAACGAATATAAAAGGATTTTCTTCTCAAAATGTTCAATCCTTTGTGAAAACAAATAAAAGTCCACGGTGCACAACTCAACAACAGTGGATCGTCGTCCGTTGTGAAATAGCAATAAATAGGCACATAACTACTAGAGAAGACGTTTCGGTGATAAACTAGCCTTGCATTGCCTTACAATGGGAACAATTAAGCATTAAAACTGAAGAATTTTTTTTACTTGTTAATTTCAATATTTATTACTTAAGTAGATAATTGTTCTGCACCGGTCCTGCTTAAAACCTTGTGAAATTATTATTGAAATTTACGAATGAACCAACTGGACTAAAATAAAGGTCCTTTTGTTTTTTACAATAACAAATAAAATTTCCGTTTTTTCGTGAACGAATTTAGTTTGTTTTTAAGAAAATTGAATGAGTCTTTGAATAAGCCGTGGATAGTATACAGGGTGTTTTTTCTAAATAGGGACAGCTGCGAGATCTCCCATTAGCCGTTAAGCAAAAGAAATAAAAGTCCCAAGAACGGGTACATCTGCCGATATAAGAAGGACTCAGGACCCCATAAAATTTCTATCTAATCGGGAAATATGGAAAATTTAACCCATGTGCCATATAATTATCCGTACATCAAAGCAACTAACACCAAAAGGATGTTCTCGATACATGTAATTCAAAAATATTCGAAATATTTCGAATTAATAGGGAACGTTCAAGTATTACGTAACATTGTTACCAGGGGGGAGGGGTTAAGTCAAGCGTTATGAGGGTGTTATGCTGACGAGGTGTGTATAAATACATTGTTACGTAACATTATGTTAATAAGTATCCTTAGGTATCAATAATCAACTAGTATTAAAATTTATAAACAATAATCCATACAACTAAATTTATAATAATATATAAAATATAAAAATCATTTACCTTATTTACTTACAAAACGGTAATGTTACATAACTAGTCTTAGGGAGGTGAGGAAAGAGGTGCCAAAAATGTTACGATACGTTATGATAAGGTAGGGGGTCGAAAAATTTGCAAAAAAAAACGTTACGTAATATTTGAACGTTTCCATAGATTCATTTTCATTAAACTTTTACATTGAAAAAAAAACTGGTCGTTTTGCATCATAAAAGTTGTTCTAAGATTATTTATGTCTTTCTAGAATCATTATTGAAATTAATCAATTATAATTATTCGTAAATTTTTTTCAAATTCAAAAATAATATGCAAACTGCTTTGAATTTGCATAAAAACGCTTCCATTAATTAGCAAATCTTAAATACTAGTTGCCAATAAAGAATTCACTGACTTTTTTTTCCGGAATATTAGATCATCACTAGATATTCATCCAAAAAAAAAACATCAATAAATTATAATCCGGTCCTTGCAGAAACACTCAATTTTCATTCTTGTTCAAAAATCATTCTTAAGAGATAATGAAATGAGAACAATAATATTCCAACAGGTTCTAGAAAAGAAGTAATTATGCTATTGCTACTTATTTACTGTCAAGTTCTTACTGTTGTTATTGCGAAATTTGCTGAGTTTTATGTACAGTTCAACTCCTTTGATCATTTACTTAATCTGGAGACGGCCTGTTTGCTTCTTCGAAAATTGATTTTTAGTTAATGTGGGTTAACTATGTGGCACTAGCCAAAGATTTAAGAATACTGGTCAAATATTCAAATAGTTCTCATGATAAAACTTCACATCTTCTAGAAACAAGAGTTATTGTACGACTGCCACGGGTATTGTTATTCAATTTCAACGTTACGTAGGGCACCAAGCAATAACTGCTTTTATATGGTGTACTTCAATCCCCTGTTCCTCCTTTAAATTTGACAACTCCCATGACTAAAAAAGTCGCCTCTTGCATAATAATAATAAGTATTGAGCTCGTTACGTTTCTACTGTGCCCTTATCATGAGCATATGCTAGACAAAAATTAAAACAGAACACTATAAAATATAGACTTCCATTTTTGTTGAGTATGTCAGTCTGTGCGTGTTCGACTAGTGATTTACGTGCTAAAGATAAATGCGTAAATGCTTGTTTTGTTTACTTGAAGAAGGCAACCTCCTATAGTTTCTTCCATGTCTTTAATTCTCCCATATATTAAGTGCATATTTAAAACTCGGGCAGAGGATTTCTTCACATAAACAGGTCAACTATAATCGCTTTTGCCTGTGTAACCAAATTACAATATTTGGCCCTTTAATTATAAAATTAATAAATTATAAGCCGATCATTGTTAAAACGCTTAATTCTTGTTTGAAAAAAGAAAGATAATAAAATTTCATCTAAAAAAAGTTAATGTGCCTTTGCAGTCGCGAACGATTTCAATTTTTACGCTAATTTCGTAGGGCACCAGGCAAAAGTTAAGTTAAAATCTGGGTTTACTGGGTACCGGGGATCAAGCCAAGTGTTTGTGACGCAGGGCCGGACTGACATATTAAAATTTGAAGTATACTGTTGTGAACACAATCTGTTACTGTTTGAAATGCAGTACATACAGGATGGACAAACCATCTAAGTGGACAGGAAGAATTTCGTCAGCGCCCCCTGTTAAAATTTATACATTAGTCAAAACAAGATAGAGAGAAAATAGAAAAAAATAAATAATAAAATAGAGTTGTAAATCTCACCCCTGATTTTGAAACGATACCTATTTCGTACGTAAGAGATTACCTACGACATGCCAAACATCTGCTGTTGTTGTGACGGTAACGATTTTCTTCAATATTGTATAATTGATACCCGCCAATAACGTATTGGAAAAGGATAGAGACCATTTTTTTTATAATTTTCTATTTTTGTTTAATCTCTGCGCTTCCCCGGCCCATTACTGGCCTGTATCGGACAAAATATAGTCACAACGGAGATAGCAGATGTTTGCCATGTCGTTTCAAAAAAGAACGTCGATACGTACACGAAGATAACCAAAGATGGGTGAGATTTACAACTCCATCTAATTATCTTTTTTTTTCTATTGGGTCTCTATCTTTTTCTGACTCACGTACAATTTTTTTTGTTTCTGTAAAAGTTATCGAAGGCCACAATTGACTGCTAAACGCCCGGATCATCAGGTAGATGAAGACATAGCACAGGATTTTTATGGAACAAAAATAATATATCTAACGATGTTAATTTAATTTAATTCAAATAAAATTATAGAAATTTTGCTTATAAAAATTGAGAGAGAGGTAAATAAAAGTTCACATAAAAACTAATTAAAAAATATACGATTTTGTACGTAGAAAACGAGGTACAAGAACACAATGTTACAATTAAAAAGAAACTTTAGAGACTCCAACGATCGATTGATAGCGCTGAATGGGACGTTTTACGAAGGGAGTGTAAAAAAGAAGTCGTCTTTCCAGAAATTATCAGATATCTTATGTATCCTGAAAATAATAATTACAGCATTAATCAATGGAAAAAACAACAAAACAATCAATACCTTTTCATATGCGCTGAAAGACTTTGTTGTTTTGAAAAACTATTATTACAATACATACAAGTAAATGGTCGATAACCTGTATGTAATTTATTATGTTTCTCTAAAGCCTCCTCAGTATCAAAACCTTTATCACATTTATTACATGGAAATTTCTTATTAACACCATGATTTTTACGATGTCGCCGCAATACATCTTTCGATGCATACATTTTATCACAAATATCACATTTTAACGTTCTCGGTTTACCATTAACTGTCTCAATTTGTTTTTGTTGTTCCTGTTGTTGTTGTTGTTCCAATTGTTGGGGTTGATCAATCGATTGATTCTCAATTAAATTCTGATTATTAACCAAATCAATATCGTTATTTATTGTTTTTATATTCAATAAAGTACCATCATCTAATTGTATTAATGATGATGATTGTAATAATGGATCTTGTAAAAGTAAATTACTCGACCATTGTTGTAATATATTCGATTCTAATTGTACTGTTTCATTTAAATTTAAATTATCATTTATTAATGTGGGTAATTGTAATGATTCTTGTACAACTAAAATATTATCATTATTCTCATCTAATTGTTGATTACTCGTCGATATCTCTAAAGTTATCTGATCTGGTTGATTATCACACAATAAATCACCATTCTCTAACAAATTCTGATCAATATTCTTATTATTATTATTGTTATTGTTTTTATTATTATTATTGTTATTGAGATTCGAATGCTGTGAGGCTTCATGATATTTCCTATGCGATAACGTTCGAAATTTCATCGAACAATACGTACATTCGTACGGCTTAATACCGGTATGTAAACTCATATGTACACGTAAACTTGATTTCGATGTAAATGATGAATTGCACACATTACATAAGATCTTTTTCGAATTGATTGGATTGTGTGTACGTTGATGTGATAATAATGTTGATTTTAATGAAAACGATTTATCACATTTATCACATGCAAATGGACGTTCACCGGTATGTGTACGTATATGTCGTATTAGATCTGAATGTTTTTTAAATGTCTTATTACAATAACTGCAAATATGCAATAATGGTTCGGTTTTTTTACGTTTTATATGATTATCTATATGTTTTGAATATGTTGATTTGTTTGTTATTGTTCTTTTACAATACGGACAAGTGTATTTACGTTTATCACTAGTTGGTTTTTTTGTTGCCACATTATCGACTTTATCATTGTTGATATTTGAGTTATTTAAATCTTGTTCTAAATTATTATTGAAGATGGTCAATGATGGATCTACAATAACATTTGTTGGTGGTGGGTCTGTTGTTGTTGTTGTTGTTGCAGTAAAACCATCATCAACTGAATTATTTAATAGTTCTTTATTATTATCCTCAATATTATTATTGATTAATTGATTGGGTGTTGTATTTAATATTTGTTCAAAATCATGATTTAGATTATCAATATTGAAGACGTTGCCATCTTGGAAGTCTAAATGATTGAAGAAAGTTGCCTCAGTTGCCTGCTAATTAAACAAAATAACTGTAAAATCATAACTTTAATCGGTAGAAAAATAACGGGTGATCCAATTTATTTTAAATCCATCTCGGATCGAAATTGTAAAATTTGTGATTTCTTTATGATCACCTGCTATAATTTATTTTCTTTCAAAATATGGACATTAAGGGCGGGCACTACAATATGCAGAAAACATTTCAGATAGGTTATTTTTTAACATATTGTAGATTGGTTTCTACAACTCCAACTTTCTAGTTACAATACAGTTACAATAGTTACTCCTACTTATACTCTCACGTATGCTATTTAGGGAGTTTAGAGTCATAGGTTGGTATTGAAATAATGACATTTATGGGAGCAGAATTCGAAAGTTATTTTGCACATTTTTATAAACTCTTTCTTTGCCCACTAAATTAAACAAGTTCTTGTTACAATATCTTGTAGTATTTCTTTGTTTATTCCATACGAAATCGTCTGATTGGCGAAGCCGACTAATCTTAGATTCCGCTGTAACTTTGAGACACTGTTCTTTAGGATCACTAAGAACAAAATTTATGCACATTTAATTTTTATAAGCGGCCGTTTCAGCGTATTCGAGTTAAGACTTTCAAGAAATGTTATTTTGTGGCTTTACCAATTTTAGCTGTAAAAACTTTACGGTTTAAGTTATCTGTGCGTTTAGAGCGGCATTTTGAAGGTGAAATATAGTAGTTTTCATGAGATAGATGAAAATTTGCTCAATTAGTACCTGTTATTAACGAAATGGTGCTGAAGATACGTCTTTTTTGCTTAATTTTTGTGTGAGATTTTTAAATTTCTAAAAATCCCATTGTTTAGGCTATAAAATGAACGTGCTGACTGCAACATAAAGATATGAAATTTACAGGATCTTCAGTTCTAATCTTTAACTTCAAATTCCTGCAAAACTCATTTTTTGTTATTCTCATTCTTAGTATGGGTGCAAGTGTTTTTTTTTTGACGGAAGAGCAGGGAAGAGAATTAAAGTTAGAGTAAAACTCATCAAATCGGCGCAGTTAGCGAAAATTCCAACATTTACCTAACAGCGTTTTGTTTCTCGACTTGTAGAAACGAAAATTCTACAATTTATCCCGACATAGAATATACAGGATGTCCCAGCTAAGTGTTCCACCTCAAATATCTCGTTTGTTTGTGAATTGAAATGGAAAAGTATCTAAAGAAATTAGACTACAATGTCTATACTTCAATTGACCGACACGATTTTCTTTCTAGCTATTTTGGAAATGCCAAAACGTCCTATAAGGTCTCAAAAATGACTCAATATTAGGAAACCAATTACCTACAATGAATACCAACTTGATAAGAAAATAATATTTTTCTTCTAAAAACTTCTCATTTGCTGCTCAAAAAATGAATAGGTTATTGATCCCAGAGAATTTCTAATTTTTTTTGGAGCAGCAAATGAGAAGTTTTCTTTTAATATTATTTCCTAATATTGACTCATTTTCCAGACCTTATAGGACGTTTTCCGAAACAGCTAGAAAGAAAATAGAACCGGTCAATTGAAGTATAGAGATTGAAGTGTAATTTCTTTAGATAATTTTCCATTTCACTTCACAAACAAACAAGATATTTAAGGTGGAACACTGGGACACCCTGTATGTGAGAATATTTGGCGGAATTAACCGAAATTCGCCCTAAAAGTGATATATTTTCCCAATTTGCAGAGATGTTAACTAGGAAAGTTACACTGTAAATTTTACTGTTCAAAATTAATTTGGATAGCCGCCGATTATAATTCTATTATTTCAATTTTTTTCAGAATATCCAGAGGATATGAGTCAGAAATTCAATCCTAAGGAAGGCAAAAAATACAACAGTGCGGTAAAGAAGAATTTAACGACATTATTTTTGGTGATTCGTTACCAAATCGGTAAGTAAAACATTTATTCGGACTAACAAGCCCGGCGGGCTTCCCAGAAGATGAGATCGGGATTACTGCGTCTCAATATATCTATTAGGATTCCAAGGCGACATGTAATCGATTAGAAAAAAACTTATATAAATAGACACAGTCGCAGAATTGCCTCCAATAAGCGTAACTTAATAAATTCATCATTGTTTAAATAGGTTAAGTCTCTCAGATCTGGACAAATAGCCGATTGGAACCGATATCGTTTACGCGACTTTTAAAAAGTCCCTTCAGATTTCTCTCAATCTTAAACCTTATCAATTTCTCAAGATCAAAGTGCTGCTGGTTGGGAGACTTTCTGAACTAGATCATTATCGAATTTGACCGATTCTTCTTATTTATTCTAATATATTTCTAGCATACTACAGAGAAATATCTTCGCTCTTCTTTACACGGTTAAATCATTAAACTACTTAAGTATACATGCTAAATTAAAATTAATTAAAATAACAATAATTACCTCATCATTCTTCGTGTACAGGCTCCCATTATCAGTGAACTGTAAGTCTTCACAATTGATAAGAATCTGCACTTGTTCTTTGCCTTTATTATCATTACTATTATTTGACACAATTTGGATTTGGTTCGGAATCAATTGATATAATTGTTGTTGATCTAATACTGGATTTGTTTGATTTTCCTAAAACAAACACATCAAAAATCACCAATAATACTTCATTAGATTGTAGAATATTTACAATATTTTGTCTATTATTTAATTCACTATTACTATCATTATTAGTTGATAAATTATCAGAATTTATCATACTATCCGGATCGATGATAGACGGATTTTTATTGTTTTCATCGAAATTTCCCCCATTTTTATGTATCGAAATGTGACGACGATACGATAATAAATTACAATAAGATTTATCACAATACGAACACATGAAGGGATGGTTGCGATTTAATTTATGTCGTTTCAATAATGATAAACTTGTGAATTTTTTACCACAATCACTACAAAGATATGATTTTGGATTACTGTGACTCGATAATTTATGTTCTTTCAGAGCATCTGTTGTAGAAAACGATCTAAAAACAAATCGCCAATTTTAGTAATTATACAATTCTTCGACAAAAATAAACGATGACAAAAACAATACTTTGAACAATCTCCACATTTGTAATTTTTATCTGTTGAATGTGTATTGAGGTGTTGTTTTAAATTAAACAATTTATCAAATTTCATTTTACACATTTGACATTCGTATTGTTCTTTACATAATTGTTCAGTTTCGATTTGTATTCTTGTATCGGACAGTTCGATACTAATATTTTGTTCGATTTTTGATTGATCAGTTATAGTTTCTTCTTTTTTATGGTATTTCTCCTTATGTGCCAACATCTTTTGTACAGAACTGAACCATTTATTACATGGATTACATTTCAAACTTTGTGTCATTTTGTCTGGATGGGTTCTACAAAGTATTATTGTTATTGAATTTCCAATCGAAACCTAACCGATTGATCAAAAATAGAAACATTGAAAGAATTAGAGGAACTATTTTCTTTTTCTCACTTATTATAAGCGTTATACTTCTATTAGCGAAAGATAAAAATAATGAATATTTTTTTATTTTAGAGTATTTCTTGTTTTATAATGAGGCGCAGGACCGGCCCAAGCTTTCCTCGTACGTCAGATCAACTTCTTATATCAGTGTTAAGATTGCTCTACAGTTTTTGCTACTCCTAAAACTATGCCGCTCCAGGCAGCTGCCTGCTTTACTGTAGCCCCGCCCGGTCCTAATAAGAAGATTCTGTTTGAGCATTTAAACAATATATTGTGGAAGCTGTAGCCTTAAACTGGCAACAATTAGTTTTTTTTTTATTTTGGTTGGCATTAAAAAGCAATAAGATTTTGCACCGTCTAACGCACTTTCGAAAACAGTTTTCAAGTTGCATTTTTTAATGCAAAATAACAAGAGCTTTGCTGACAAGGCCAAGATTATGCAAGACTAAGATTCCGACAGTATGCGCAAGAACAAAATTTTGCTCATCTCTAAGAATCATGTCTTTTTTGCTTAATATGGCAAAAGCCTTGGCACTGAACTCGATCTTGCACTGTTTTCGATGATAAAATGTACGAATGATGGATATCTCCATTACGGAGAGTTTCAGTTATTTTTGCGAACCGCCCCCGCTTTGCCCAAACTAACAAAATCAATGTCGTTTTGGTTGTTTCGACACAAAGGTTAGTAAAGATGCTTCCTTACTTAGCAATTTCTCTATCGAAAGTATTATGAAACTTTTTGCCTTGAAATGCTCTTGATAGCTGATGACTACTGTGCCGGTCCTGCTGGTGGCCTTGTGAAATTATTGATTCGCAAATGAGTCAACTGAATCGAAATAGAGGTGAATTTGTATTTTTTTACAATAACAAATAAAATTTCCGGTTTTTTGTCATCAATTTTTGTTTGTTTCTTCGAAGATAGAGTAAGTAATAGATCAAAGTCTGAAGTGCGACTGCAATTTTCATAATTGGTTACAGGTTTATTTCTTCCTAGAATTGCTAGTCAACGTTCCAATAATAGTATCGAATATTAACATAATCAATAATCATTATTCACATTTTTTTTGCAAATCTATAAATCTGATATGACGACCCGTTTGATTAACTAAAACACTCTGACTTTGCACAAAAGCTCTTTAATTAATTGGCAAATCTTAAAATCTAGTTGCCAATAAAGGATATACTGACCGCATTTTTTTCGGGAATGTTAGATCATCAGTGGATATTTGTTTTGAAAACATCTCGTAAACTACAGGTCATTTTTCAGCGGAGATAATGGATTTATATTTTAAGAGTATTATCACTAAATCATAATAATTTCCTTGCAAAAATGTCTAATTTTGATTTTTAATCGAACGAATACTACAAAAAAAGTATAGTTGAAATTTTGACTTAGAAGATTGACGTTTAAATTACCTAACAATAGAGTCGGTAACAAAAGATTTGATGGATTGCCCTGAAACAAAAATATTGAAAAAAATTGAAACAAAAAGACTTT
The DNA here is from genome assembly GCA_021725515.1 of Epicauta chinensis. Classification (NCBI taxonomy): domain Eukaryota; kingdom Metazoa; phylum Arthropoda; class Insecta; order Coleoptera; family Meloidae; genus Epicauta; species Epicauta chinensis. Next base: position 856,158 of record JAEDXX010000005.1, on the reverse strand, counting down.
TATCCAAATGATATTAATAGTTTCTAAATTAATCGATTACGTACAATAATTTCCATTCTAACGAACTTTGGAAAAGCTGATCTCCTCATGACAACCATGAACATTATTCTTTTAACATTTCGTTTACAGTGAACACCTATTAGTACTTCAACTCTAAAGCTGCGTTGACACTTTTCGTACGCCACGACCGTGGTCCACGATTCCGTTAAATACGACCGGTCTAAACAGATGAGTCGTGGAATACGACTATGTCACGACAAGTCGCCGTCACGCCACGAATAATATCAAACCGATTTGATACTTCACAGGTCTCTCAATCGTGAAAGTGTGCATTTCGATTTAATTCTTATTATGTTAGATATGTGTGCCTTAAAATCTTCGATTTTAAAATGAGTGAAAAAGACACAAGTTTTACTACTGTCAAAAATTGAACAATATAAAGACTTCGCGACACGACTGAGCTGAAGCGTGTAAATACAAGACGTTTCGAGTGTGGCTTACAATAGCGATTCACGACCACTGTCAACGCGGCTTAAACTTTTGTTTTTGAAAAGTTCGTTCTCCTTTGAAACCTATTTAATGTTTGTTGTCACCTCTCTTTATTGTTATTATTATTTTTTTATAATTATTTAGTTTACGTTTTCCTCTTTTCTTAGAAATCTTATTTAATCTAAAATACCGCTAGGGAAAGTATCCCAGATTCTCTGAAATATTTTGCAAATTTTTGAGATTTAAGGATTCTTAAACTTATTATTTAATATGTTGACGTTTTTCGGATAATTGCAGAGAATGTCTGCTAAAAGTCAAAATTTCAACTACAACTGTTACATTCCATTTTAACATTAATTAGGTAGGGCATCAAATAATAAATATAATTAATAGAAGATAAAGAGACATTTTAATTCTCAGTTCTTTAGTCCGAAAAACGTTCTACTTGTGCTCTCGCAGTGGTGAGGCGCTTTAGACCACTGAGCTATCGACGGACTATAATTATCTCTTGAACTAAATTCATACTAGTTGCTTCGAGCGGGGTAATATTCATTCCAATTCAATATTTCTCAAAAGTGCGTCTAATATTTTTGTTTTTTTGATCCTTTTTACTCCGTCTAGAGCAGGGGTTCCCAAAGTGCGGCCCGCGGGCCAAATACGGCCCGCAAACGCTGTAAATACGGTACACGACATGGATGCGATAATTTATATTTTTATTAAACAATAAATGAGTAAATAGTATATAAAATATTACCAATAAAATGCAATAAAATAATGTTGATTTTATAAATTTTTTTTAGTGTAATATGTCTAATTTGCATTTGTTTTTGTTAATAAATAATAGATTATTAGTTTGTAATAACTGTTGATATAATACCGTTTTTTTTCTGGCCCACAAAAAATTTGGGAAATACTGTATTGGCCCTCCTACAAAAAACTTTGGGAAATCCTAATCTAGAGTTATTACTAATTGAAATATTTTGTTTAACTTTCTAATATTTTGCATAATTAGAAACCGCCGGTGGTTCACGCCGTTCCACGGAGAAAACTGGGTGTGGAGCATCAGTAGATCACACAAAAGCAATGCCTGTGAACAACCGGCAGTCCACAAGGGGTTGAACGTGTTAATACGCTTGCATAATATTTTACACTATTTTTTTTAATATTTTGTTCCTTTCTACACACTTGATAAGCGTTTTGTTTTAGACATGTTCGACTTGAAAGATGCTAAACACAAACAGGTAAAGAAGGCGATTTCCTCTGTTTTCTTCAATGTCTCTATTCTCACAAATACCGTATTACCTTAAGTGTATATTTAAAGCGCGTGCAGTTGAGAATTTCTTCATACAAATCGGACAACTATAGTGGCACTTGCCTGTATGTGTCTTCAAATGTGACAATAAAGTCGATTTTAAAGCAAACGAAATATTACAATATTTACACTGTAAAACAATAATATATAATTTTTTTTGATTAATTTTTGTTTGTTAGAAATTTACCAAAAATGGTCGTTCTCGTGTATGTACACGAGTATGTCGTATCAAATCCGATGGTTTCTTAAACTCTTTCGAACAATAATTACAAATATAGATGCGACTATCATTAGTTCTCTTCTGTTTAACTAAATAACGACGTGTTGTACCATCAGAGAATGATTCAGCAACACGTACATAATTGTAATTATTATTATCATTCGATTCAATTACAATTTGTTTATTATTATCATCATCTGTATAGAATTGTTCGATTGATTTTAATTTATTTGTCAATTCGATCATATCATTCGGTTGATTTTGATTATTAGCATGCGCCTTCGTTATATGTACATTTAAACTTGCTATCTTTTTAAAAATACAAGCACAATGAGAACATTTATAGGTTTTAATGCCTGGCGATGGGGCTGTATGTGTCTTTTCAACATGTACCCGTAAATTACCTTTCTGATAGAATTCAGCTGAACACAATGTACAACGGTACGGTTTAATACCTGTATGTTTTGTTAAATGGATCTGTAGTGCACCTTTCTGATTAAAACCGCGTTTACAATATTCACACTACAAAAAAATAATCAATTTTAAACTCTTAAATCAGTGAAATTATTATTTAAATTACAATAAAAGGCTTCTCGCCACTATGAACACGCGAATGGCGTTCCAATAATGATGCCTTCGAGAACGATTTCTGGCACACATTACAACAATGATTGTATTCACGAGTATTGTGTGTTTTCCGTGTACGTCGTCCGGACACTATCATCTTCTTAATCTGTAATTACTCGAAATCAATTAATGTTTTTTCTATTAACAAATCGTCTTACTTTAATATGATGCGTTAAATGTTCTTTATACGAATTTGGATCAGTGAATCTAACATGACAATACGAACAAATTAGACTATCGCAATCTTTGGGACTAGTTAAATGGATCTGTAGATGTTTACTGAGTTCATCTTCACGTTCAAATTCCGATAAACACTCCTCACATTTATATAATTCTTCAATTTGATGTAATAATAAATGTGATTTTAAACTGGCCAATCGTTGAAATGATATTTTACATATTGGACATGTCGGTTTACCCTCACAATGTACAGCTGTGTGTATCTTTAAATTCTCTTCATTATTATAACTGATTGAACATTGATCACATTTGAATTTCTTCACATTATTATGCCATAGAATATGTTTTCTATATAGAGTGAATTTTTTGAATTCTTCATCGCATTTAGTACAACGATACACTGATATTGGTTTGATATTATCATTAGTTTGCTCAATAATCACGTCTAGATTGTCAGGTGTATTGTTTTCTTCGGGATTTTGATTAATTTGCGATTCTATCGGTATATTAAATAACATCAACGGAACACTATTATTATTAGAATTATTCAATAGTTGTACAACATTCTCATTAGTATTACCCTAAAAGAAAAACATAAAATATCTTGTTTTTGTGGTTTTTTTATGAATTAGCGTAAAATTACATCATTTTGGCCGATAATATAAAAAGAATTGTCTGATAATGGTTTGATAACAACATCCGACACTACACGGATATTATCAGGTAATTGTACGATACTATCGTAGGTTTGTATCGGTAGTGCTACTAATGTTGATAGTTTCTCGTTAATTGCAATCTCTTGGGCCATTTAATTGTCGATTTTATTGATATTTTTCTGTTTCAAAAGATAAACAATTATTAAGGTTATATCACACCTGTCAAAAATGCCAGCAACTGTCAAAAACTATTTTATCGACTGAGCATGCGTTGATTGCTATACTATATGCATGATTTAGTTGAAAATTAAGTATGCAACATAATATACACAAGTTTTATTTACCTTTCAAATTTTGTTCGCTGGCCGATACTTTGAATTCACGTAAAGTAATTCCAGTAAGAGAACAAATTTTTTTGACAGCCTAGTGACACACTTGATAGAATTAAACTTCCTATATTTAATTCTAAATGTAGCTTTTTGTAGCTCTTCTAACTATTTTGCAGCCGTTTTAGCTAACAACGCATTGAGAGGAAAAACCCAGATTTGTTGGTAAAGTGAATTCATCGAGCAAAGGGTTACTAGATTTGACAGTGTCCCGTTAAACAAAGTACGTAATCCTAAGACTGTAAGCGAAGATATGGACACAAAGAATGAAATCCCTAAAAAGATCACTGTATTCAAGGCTACCAACTTAAATCTAGTTCCATAAATTTTGTATACTTGCTCAGATTTGTTGAAAATTTTTCTTACTTGCATTTTGAAATATAGACGAACCGGTTATACTTTATGAGCAGCATTTGTAACCACTATTATTGCTTTTGTTTTTATTTCCTTTCTTTATCTGTTTTTTTTTAATTTGCTTCGTTTTATTTTTATATTTCAACCGTTTATTTGTCTTCAATCGAATTATCGTGTGAAAAATTTTGTTCCATTTATTTCACATCAAAGTCGCTTTCGCGATTACTAAAGAATGTTTTTAGATTTATAATTTTGTTTTGACAATTTTTGTATTTTGTGTCATTTTGAATTTTGCGCCATAGAACTAGTATACAAAATTCATCGACCAAAGGGTTCCTAGATTTAAGTTGGTACCCTTGAATATAGTGATATTTCTAGGGACTTAATTGTTTGTGACCATATCCTCGCTTATAATCCTGGGATTATGTACTTTGTTTAATGAAACATCTGTCAAATCTAGTAACCCTTTAGTCAATGAATTTAGCATAACTTAATTATACCAAATTTGCTGGTTGAAGGCAGTGAACTCCAGGGTTCGGAAAAGTACATGTAAAAAATGTTTACTACATGAACTATACCCTATACACTGAGAGAACGGACTTTTTTGACAGCCTAGTGACCAACTTGATAGAATAAAATTTCCTATATTTAATTCTAAACGCAACTTTTTGTAGCTCTTCCAAGTATTTGGCAGCTTTTTTACCTAACGCATTGAAGAGATTTTCTGTGAGAAAATTTTTTATTCTATTTATTGTATATCGAAGTGGATTTTCCCATTGCCTAAGTGTATTTATAATTTTGTTTTCACAATTTTCGTATTTTGTAAGTAATTTTGAATTTTGCGCCATAGAACTAGTAACTAATCTAGTTACAAAAAAACGTCCATTTTCTCGCTGAATTTACTATACAATCCTGAACTATACCAAATTTGCTGGTTGAAGGTGAATGTCAAACGTCAAATGTGCAACTGAACGGTCTAAAAATATCTATATTTCCATATATACGGCATATACTTGGGAAATTTTTTTGACGCATTTGACGTTTAAAAATACATCTTCAACCAGCAAATGGGGTATACGTACTTTATTCAACAAGACATCTGTCAAATCTAGTAACTCTTGGCTCGATGAATTCACTATACTTGGATACAATGACCTAGAAATTAACGTTTACGTCATTGTCTGCAATTGTCTGGGTCACACTGTATAAACCATAGAATAAAGTTTAATGTAAAGATCACAATGTAACATATTAATATTATAACAAATATATTAAATAAACAAATAAGATTTGCGTCAATATTTAGTATTTAATTTAACATCGAGAAACTGATAAGACATTTTAATGCGAGGTTATGTCGGTACGCAACATCATGTCGGAATTTGATATAAAGCAAGGCTTAAAATTAGTTTTAAATAAAATCGATGAAGCCTGTACAAAACGGCCAACAGTAAGACATCTCTAAATCGATAAGAAAATATTTGTTTCTAATTAAAAATTGTAATATTTCAGGAATTCCAACATATACAACCGAGACTGGTGGCTGTCGCTAAAACGAAACCAGTTGAAGCAATTTTAGAAGCTTACGAAGCTGGCCAACGACATTTCGGTGAAAATTACGTACAGGAATTAGTAGAGAAAGCTACGAATCCGATAATTCTAGAAAAATGCCAAGAGATTAAGTGGCATTTTATTGGACACTTACAGAATAATAAAATCAACAAAATATTAGGTTTAAAGAATCTCTTTGTGATCGAAACGGTAGATACGCAAAAATTAGCGACAAATTTAAATAAGAATTGGTTGAAATTCTATCCAAATGCTGAAGTTGATAATAGAAAGTTGAATGTTATGGTGCAAGTTAATTCCAGTGGTGAAGATGAGAAGAGTGGTGTACAGCCGGGCGATGAAACGGTGAATTTATGTAAATTTATATTGAATGAGTGTAAATACCTAAAATTAATTGGTTTGATGACAATTGGTAAATACGATTATAATCCAAATGATGGACCAAATCCGGATTTCATTTGTTTGAGGAATTGTCGAGATCAAGTTTGTAAAAGTCTAGGTTTGGAATGGAAACAAATGGAATTATCAATGGGAATGTCGGGGGATTTCGAGCAAGCTGTAATTACTTAAATAATGAATAAATAAGAATAATAATTACAATAAATCTTTTGAAATTGTTTCAGATTGAAATGGGGAGCAGTAACGTACGTGTAGGTTCTTCAATTTTCGGCTATCGACCTAAAAAGGAAAATACTGCATAGATTTCTATCCTTATTGTTGAATATAATAAACTTATTGACTGTTAGCAAAGAAGAGCTTTTAGTTGCAACCCTTATCTCACTCCTTTGTCTACATTTATTGAGTTTATTGCTCAAATGGAGGTAACTAATAAAATATTTTAAAGCATTAAACCAGAGGTGAATGTAGACTTTTGAAGCCTGATGCTAATTATTCCTAGACCTTTTCTAATAAGGAAGAAAAATTGAAAAATAACTATGCCCCCCTTTGAAACGGAGGCCTGTAAATTTGCTCCTCCATAATGTTAAATATTAATAAAAAGTACGCAAAAGTGGTGACTGTACCACATTTGAGCCACATTATCTGCTTTCGTCATCTCTTGGGTGCTCTGATATTTCCCACTCCTAGTTTTCGCAAATGATATTTATACATCTATAAAAAGTGTCAACCAAAGCTAGTCTGGATAATTGGAGCTCGAAAACTATCAACTCCTCCTGAGCACTTGAACGTTGAACAAAACGAATCTACAATTAAAATTTAGTTTTTGCTGTTCCATCATGTTACATATACAGATCATCCCAGGCCAAACAACCGCCTTTCATAACTTCTTTTTAGGCAACCCAGTTTGAGTTCTTGAAGATTGCATTTGAATATTTTAAAAAGTGAAGAAGTTATGAGAGGTGATTACATGGGTTGTAACAGACTGTATATTAGGGTGAGCCAAAATGACTAACCTATCGAATTTATGGCCTCAAAAGGGCTTATATGTTGAATAATAATTTCGCCCATTGAGAAAAATTTTAATAACTTGCAAAAAAAACTTTGTCCAATAAATATGCTATAACTTTTGAACCGTTTGAGATAAAAATTTTATCCAGGCATATTCTTGTAGAGTATTAAATTTTCTAAAAAGGTGTTTGGAAGTTGTTTTTTAGCTCCAAAATTCATATACTTACGATTTATGAAAGTTGATGAAAAATAGATATGCTTTTTTCAACTTTCATAGCCCGTAAGTATATGAATTTCTGAGTTAAAAGAATACTAAAATTTTTTCTAGAATTTAAGATAGCTGATAAAATCTTTCTCAAAGCAAAAGTTAAGCACATAAAATTTCCATAGCTTTAAACTACAATCGTTTTTCATCAAATTTCACAGCCCGTAAGTATATGAATTTTTGAGTTACAAAAATCAGCTCTGAAGCATTTTTTAGAGAATTTTATGCCCTGCAAGACTGTGCCTGGATAAATTTTTTATCTTGAACGGTTCAACAGTTATAGCATTTTTAATGAACAAAAATTTTGCGTGTTATGTAAATGGGAAATTTCAAATGGCCACCGACACTTTTTAAAATTGAGCTAAAATTTTTTACCAATAGGAGAATTTTTTTCTCAACATATAGGCCCTTTTGAGACCATAAATACGATAGGTTAGTCATGTTAGCTCACCCTACTGTATATACGCACATCCACAATACTTGTACAAATCTAGTATTATTATTAACAATAAGGCCCGACCATGATGTCGTAACTAGTCGTCTAATGTAAATAGTAAATAAAAAGCTTTGGAAAAGAACAAAAACCAGAATTGTTTAATACATCACCAAAGATTGCAAGTTTCCAGAAGAAAACCAAACTTGTTAGAAAGTGAATTCAATTGGTGCTTCAACAAAAGTGTTCTTTAGAAGGAGACTCAGCAAGGCTTGGGCAGTTGTCTAATAGAAAACCCGCATAGAGATGAGAATAGGAATTTTTGGCAACCTCAAGGACCTTAGCTAGCTGCATGGTCTACAGGACACTTACCTGCAAGACGGAAGCCCAAACATCCCACTAGAGATATAGGCTGGTACCACGATCACATGGGTTGAACTAGCGCCCTGGACAGGCAGCAGAGGTTTAGATAAGCCATTGCTTGATCAAAGTGCCACAGGCCAAGATGCTGCAATTAAAGTTGAAGACAATTAATTGATTGATTGTCCCAAATACTGATCCAACCGTAGGCAAATAATCATCCCTTAATTTATCAAAAACGTATCTACTGTTGATGCCCCGACCGATTGTTTCAATCGATACCGATCTACCCTAAATTCCTGCACCAACTCTGCAAGCTGCATTTGATTCGACCGATCACTTTAATTTTGGAACAGTGGAGACATGAAGTAGCTATTCAATAAAAACGAATTGTCTAAAAATTGTAAAAATATTGTCTAAAATTATATAATTAAAGCTACGATTAAGCTAATAATCTCCTTTTTTGTAATATCAGCAATTTGAGGTCTTGAAACTTTGTACAAAGTCAAGGATGTGTGGTTGAAATTCTTTTGCAAATCGACAAATTTCCAAATTTTCGATCATTTCCAAAGGTTCGATAACTTATCAACGTGAAAATTACAAAATAATTGTTTTGCCTAGCGAATTTTTCACCAATGAGCAATTTTTCTTACACATCGCACACACACCACATGGGTCAGTGTGTGCCCTCAATATTAAAAATAGACTACCACGTATTTGCATTTTTTCTAAATTTAACATCAGAATGATAATTCCGCCAAAACCACAGATTTTCAGGATTAACATAATTTGAAAATTTCAGATATATTAATTTATAGAAAAAAAAACTACTATCAGTAGAGATTACTACTTAAGAAGACTTAATTTTATGGGGAGATTAAAAGTAGATCTTGTAAATCTCTCCCAAACCGAGCCTCGATACTTTCAATTGATATCTAATTAATTTATTTAAAAATTACTATCAAAAAATTCTATTATAGCCACCTATAATGTTTCAATAAGGCTAAGTAAAGTTCTATTCTCAGCAAGAAGCTATATATGGCGCGCGCACTACATCGCGACGCCTGGCGTCGGTCCGAACTTATTTAAGTAACAGTGGCGTCGTTCCTAATCCTAGTTGCGGCTGTTGATTGAACATTTAGACATCGTACAGCACAATGGTAAGTTTCCCCAATAAAACAATCAAAATTAAACTACCCTTCGACGATTTTTACAAATAAAAGTGGTGTGATTCAATCAAATAATTGTGTCCTGTAAATTAGTGTTTGTTTATCAAGTGTGATTATTTGTATAATCCGAAAATGTCTAAAAATAAATCAGCCAAATCTATACAAATTCCAAATATAGTCGTGCTGTATATATTAATGAATAAACAACTAAATTCCAGGCGGATAAAGAGAAGAAGGTCAAGAAGAAGAAGAAGGAGGAAGGTGAAGCCGCCCCAGCACCGGCAGCCGCTGCTCCACCAGCTGCTGAATCCAGGGCATCATCAAAGGGCTCATCAAAGAAAGCCAAACGTTCTGGATCAAATGTATTCTCAATGTTTTCACAAACCCAAGTAGCTGAATTCAAAGAAGCCTTCCAATTAATGGACCACGATAAAGATGGTATTATTAGTAAATCAGATTTACGTGCCACATTCGATCAAGTTGGTAAATTATCAAATGAGAAAGAATTAGATGAGATGGTCAATGAGGCATCTGGTCCAATTAATTTCACACAATTATTGGGCTTGTTCGCCAATCGTATGCAAGACTCTGGTGGTACTGATGATGATGAAGTTGTCGTTGCTGCATTCAAATCGTTTGATGAAAACGGTACCATCGACAGTGAACGGTACAATTTCTCAAACTATTCGTCTCTAAATTTGTATATTAATTGAATTATTTATATGAATATAGATTCAGACACGCCTTGATGACATGGGGTGACAAATTCTCTGCCAAAGAAGTCGATGATGCCTTCGATGCTATGGAAATCGACGATAAAGGCAGAATTGATACAGCTGCCCTTATCCAATTACTTACAGCATCTTCTGAGGAAGGCGAGGGTGAAGGTGAAGCCGCCTAAACTACTCTCCTCGATTATCATTCATTTAAATCAACAAAAAAAACAAATCTACATCATCTAATCATCTCATCATAACTGCAGTTATTTAAACAAAGCAAAAATTATAGAGAACCATCCAAAACATTGACATGTCTGTTGTTTTTCTTTATGTTATGAAACAACCGCGAGCTCATCAATAAAATGATACATCTTTAAATTTGTAATATTTATTGTGTTGTACGAGTCGTGCAATTTATTTAGAATATTCGTATTATTTTAGCCATAGATCGCTTTAACAGCACGCGATTATTTTGGTGAATAAATCATTAATTTTACATTATATCACGTTTTTGTTTCTGTACTAAATCCTGCATTCCTGATTTGAACGCAAACATCCACAACCAAAAATATACTGCCTAGCGATCTCGATTACGTAACGGTATTTGTTGGAGTTTCGAATTTCCTTTGGCTTTATTTTAAGCCAACGTTTTTGGCAATGCAAACTACAACAACTGAGTCACAGGAATTTCTAATAGCGTATATATAGTGAGCCGAATCTGATTTGGCCTGCTCGGTAGACCGGGCCGGCGATAGAATGACTAAGCACGTGAAGAGGCGGCAAAATACAATAACTTTTTTGAAGTATTTCTGCAAAAAATATTGAAAATAGCATTATTCCGAAGATAGTGCTAAACTTAGCTGTTTGCATACACTCTAAAGCCCATTCTTTTCATCTTAAATCAACAGGGTTTTAAGTTTACTTTAAGAACGCCTTCCTCTATCTACATGAACCTAACTCCCCCCAAAGAGGATTCTAGTATACTTAATCAGTGCTAATTTGAGAACGGGTTTTTTACGAGAAATTAGAAAATTCATTAGGGGTACCGAAGATGGTTTGCCTGGAACTGGCTGAAGCCAATATCTAGGGAAGACGATTTTTTTAAGTCTACAAAAACTGAGTCTATTTTTGTAGATAGAAAAGAATTGTGGCCCATCAGTAATTGATTTAACAGAAAAAATTTTAATGTTTTCAAATATTTACCGATCGTTTTAGAATGTTGTCTTTTTATTTAAGATCTATTAAAAGAACAAATCTTCTATACTAGCAGGTAGCGTTTGCCCTTTGTGTAACAAAAAATTTTAATCCTTTCCAAACAACTTGTTTAAAAATCGAAATTCTTTCTAGACACGCATTCTTTGTATTTACTAGACAGCACGAAATCCTTCATCAACGCTTTCAATCATCCAATTATAACAAAAAAAAAATAAAACTACCAATTTTTGTGTTTTCCCAATGAATCCACCCAAATTTTGTAAGTTGTATTTGACTTTTGTTTATCGCCTTATAGTCCAGGCGCTGGAAGTACTTGAGTATGTATGGAAGAGGCGACGCAATTTTTTTTGAAAATATGCTTTCTTGACCCTTAACTGATAAGTAATGGGCGGATATCAGCTCCAAGATGGAGCAAGGCAAATTCTAGTCGCCTGACAAATTCCTATAGAGCGTATTGGCTTCAGCTGTTGTACTTGCATAGTCTAACTTTTCTTGTGAAACGCTTTTCTTTACAAATATTGTTCGAACGTAGAGAAGCAGTGGACCAGTTGAACTGCTACCGTGACGTCGTGACGTTACGGCGAAAAAACGGATAACTAATTGTACAGAATTTCTATGAAATTTTGGTCGCTCTCTCTCATTCTTTAAAAGCGGTTCGTCAGAGACAACAAACTGATGATTCTAACTAGAAAATTTTAAAAAACAACAAGGTTTGACAAAAATAAATTTAAAAGAAACTTTAAAATTATGAACACATTTTTGTTGATTTGTTCTACGTGTCTTTTCTTATAAATCTATATAAATATATGCATTAAAAAATTACTGCACCAATGGTGCATTCCGAGCGTTGTAAATCTCACCAAATGACCTTCAATCCGCCCTTTACTGATGAGAAAGTGTTTGATGCCTTGCGAAATTTGTGTTCAATTTTTATTTATAACAATAAATAAAATTTAGGCTTATCAGCTCAATAATTCCGTAATTATTTATAAAATTTAATATATTATGAACTAAATCGGTAGAATATTTATCAAATATTAACTTAGAAGTCAAATATTTATCGTATGCCATATTTGTTTATAATAAATCCATTTGTTACTAAAAAACAGCCAATTCTATAGTTTTATCGTTATATTACTTTAATGGTATAAAATATGAAAAAATCTTAGGTTACAATTTTGTAGAAAATTTAATTTCGAACAAATCATGTCATTAGCAAAAATTAAAAAAAAAACATTTCTTATGTTATATAGCAACGGTGGGCAAATGCGGCTCTCGGAGCCGCATGCGGCTCTTTGTTGGGCTAAGTGCGGCTCTCATTGAAAATTTAAATCCGTTATAAGATATATAACCATATTAATTTGAAATTAAATTCGAATTCTGTATTTAAGTATTACTATGTTACTATTATGTGGCTCTTTATAACATACGAAAAACTGGACTGCGGCTCTCATTGTCCTAGTATGTGCCCACCCCTGTTATATAGCCTTAAAGTATGTTCGAGCGCAGCGCCACTTTTATACCTTGCGGACAGAGCTTTTCGACTTTGTCACTATATAAATAATTAACTAATTGAGATAATCACCTGATTCTAATTTTATTTTGTTCAAAATTCAATATTCTAACCAAAATTTGTTAAAAAAATGTCGAAACCTTATTGCTTCTCACTTTGAATGTATTTTAATTATTACACGATATTCGAAAAAGTTGTTACATCACAGATTTTTTGATTATATGACAAATTTTCTTAAAACAATTACTTCTATTGAAAATAAATGACAATTGTTAGATAAAATTTTTAAAAATCAATTATTTAAAACAATTTTTCTCTATAGAAAGATATATTATAAATAAATAAGAAACACGTCCAAGATTTTCACCTTTTTCTTTTCTTTAAATTCGACAATCACGGTAGAAAAATATATTTCTACAATTGTACCTGGCTAACTCATGATCGAACAACTAAAAATGTTATTGAAAATAAATATCTCGAATAAATTAAAAAAATATGTGAGAATATTATTTTTTGAAGTGTTACGCGTATAGATTAAAATTAATTTTAAAATATAAATTAATCGAATTCATGAAATTTTTCATAAATTTAATGTAAATAATCAATTTTTAAACAAAATAAAATTAGAATCAGGTGATTATCTCAATTAGTTAATTATTTATATAGTGACAAAGTCGAAAAACGCTGTCCGCAAGGTATAAAAGTGGCGCTGCGCTCGAACATCTGACCTTTAAAGCTCTATAACATAAGAAATGTTAGTTTTTTCGAATTTTTGCTAATGACATGATTTGTTCAAAATTAAATTTTCTACAAAATTGTTCCCTAAGATTTTTTCATATTTTGCACCATTAAAGTAATATAATGATAAAACTATAGAATTGGCCGTTTTTTAGTAACAAATGGATTTATTATAAACAAATACGGCATACGATAAATATTTGACTTCTAAGTTAATATTTGATAAATATTCTACCGATTTTTGTGGATTAAATAGAAGAATGATAGGGAGCTCGATTTTAAAGTGGCATTTTGGAAGGGAATCCCTACACATCTTCTCTTCTAATCGCAGTGGTTCAAAGAGTCTACAAGCCTTTAAATGTGCTAAAAAGGGTCTCTAATCCTAATTTTTCTTTTAGCCATTCTAGAGTTTGAATTTAAAGAGCCCTATTCACATGCCTTTTTCAGTTTTCCAACGTAGCATTTTCTAGGGATCTACGAATAGAGCTCCTCCTAAAACAGTGAATATGTGATGCAGCCGTGCAAGGTAAGTACTTCGGCATAAACTCCCCAATTTTTCCCTTTCTATGATAGGAAGGGCTTCTGAGCCCATTCCTGATAAACCTTGAACTACTCTGCAATAATAAAGGATCGTATCAAAGGGTTGTAAGTTGTATTATCTGTAAATGATTTCCTATATGCATAAGTTTTTATCATAAACAGGTGATAGAAAAATTCTTATAGAGAAGTCCCCCTAACGATTAGTAGAATAATCCGTAAAATAGTACTCGCTTGTAAAACGTTTTTATAGCCAAATTCCTATTATAATCCCATTTTTGTGCATCACCCTCTTCTCGATTGAAATTCGAAACAATTTGCCACATACCAATAAAATGAAAAGCCTCTCGAGCAGATGTACCACGATTCGGTCCAATAATAAAATACAAAGAACACGCATATCTGAACGAACAACCCCCTGATCATCACAAAACTTATCTATATAAATGACCACAAAATATTTGTAAAATTACCCTAAAAATTCAGGTAGACAAGAACAGGACTGTAATCGAAATTTTCAACACATCCCATACATCAACCGCAATCAAATCCAAAACAATTCCAAAATGATCCATTAAAATTACGGTAAATTGTTGTAAATAAACGACAAGTAGCAGAAATGGATTGTTTTTGAATAATTCCATTAAGTGTCAAGGTGATTTCGATACGGTCCTGGCGATTGCAACTTTCCCTCTCTGACTCGTACACAGGTAGTAGAAACTATTCTCATTCAATACAGGTAAAAGAACCGTTTCTAACGTATGATTCAGTATTCGCTTTCTATTCATTCGATAAACAGTATTGTGGAAAAAATTTTGGAAATTTGATTGAAAATGCCGAAAATTCTATTACAATCATGTTGATATCGAAATTTTTGCAAATTGTCTTCGGAATTCTAGGTAAGTTTAAAAAATTTCAAACACCTTGATCTAGATTGGTGAAAGTTGATAATTTTAGGTCTAATATCAATAACAAAAACACTACAATTACGTAGCTATATCTCCGATCATGGTCTACATGGTACTGTAACGTTTCAAAAAATCGATAACAACATCAAAATCAGCAACGATTTGAGGGCGACTTTAGAATACCCAAATCAGATATGGTCGATGTCGATTTACGAATTTCCAGTCGATTATACATTATTAGAGAATCGTTGCAACGATTTAGGCAAACAATTAATTAATCTAGACGATATCTACGGTTATTTAATTATACCGGAAAATCAAACCGCCGACTTTACTACCGACCAATTGCGAATTAATGGTAATAATGGGATTTATGGTAAATCGTTGTTGTTGAAGAACGTTGAGAACCAACGAACAATCTGTTCAACGATTGTAATGCTAGATAAAAGTCAAGAGAAACATGCAATTGCTGAATTTCACACACCCATCGCTGGTAATATACAATTCCGTTGGTTCTCAACGAAAGACAATCATAGCGAGATGTTGATAACAACCGATCTTTATCATATCAACCATATTGATAAGAATGCAGATTATACGGAACATTATTGGAAATTATATGTAACCGATATTCTAGAACATGATCATGAACGTAACGATTGTAATGTATTACAATTAGTTTTCGATCCTGAAGATCGTGGTAGTGGTAAAGCGATCGGTGATATTGATAAGCGATTGGGTAAATTGAAAATATCGACGAATTACAATCGACAACAATTCAAACAATTGTATCGTGATGACGAATTGATTCTGTTACCGAACGATTTAACCGGACCACAACGACGTTTGTATCTGGTGGTTTTCGATCAAAAGCATCCCGATAGTTTTCTAACGTGTGCCAAAATCCGTTACGATCATCCGATTAATGCAAAGTAAACGTAAAATGCTGAAATTGTTGATTGTTAATTGATTTTTTGTTGTAATTTTAGAGTTATCATCCAATCAGGTGGTATTAAGGGCGATATTGTTTTGATGCAACATTCGAAATTCGAGCCGACTTTTTTGAATTTCAATCTAACAACGTCGCGTGGTGATTTGGAGACGCGATTGGTTTATAGTTCATCGGTGGCCGGTTATAAGGTGCATGAGTTGCCGATTAAGCCGTCACGTACAGTTGGACAGACTGGAAATGCGTGTTTGACAACGAAGTTTGTTTATAATCCGTTGAAGATTGATGTGAATGCAGTACCACCGAATGGTAAGCGTAAAGTAGCTTTTATCTCCGTTCAGGAGTTATCTGGATTCTGTTTTCTATCGGATGTTTGAACTGAAACAGTTTTTGTTATAACTAAAAGAGAAATTGTGCAAGGCGTGGCATTAAAGCTTATGGTGCCTTTTCGAAATTTTTAAACAGTTGGGAAGGTCATTAGATAGTGCCCTGTTAGTAGCAATTTATCCTTTTCCATCAGAGAAGCGAATTGTACTTTTCTCTCATAAGAAAGTTGTTATACCTTATCGCTAGAAAACATGGAATTACCATAACGTTGTAAAATCTAAAGTATAAAGGCAAAGTATTGCGGAAATTTCAAACTGAACCGAGAAATGCAACACCTGTTTAGACCTGTCCCAAAGTAGGTAGATTGTTAAAGGATAAATGAATTTTGAAATACAATTTCAACACAAATTTCAGATAGATGAATAATGGGGAAATCTTATATCATTTGTATTTTTAATAATTTTATTTATTCATCTTCACTTATATGCCTATAATATTTACTTATATAGTGTGTTATGTATTTAACAAGAAAAATAGACACTTGTTATTAGTCTGTTTTCTGATAATGCAAAATAACAATTGTTGTTAATTTCTGAACATTGGCTGACAAAAATCTGAGACTCTACATTAGTCAGTTCAATTTCCGTTTATTTTGAAAGACAAAAAATACAAAAAAATAGCCCTTGAAAATTAATGAACGGACAAATACAAACAAATCCTTCAAGATCAAATCCTCTATATATAATGTAATTTTAATTCATTATTTAATATTATTTAAATAATAAACGTAAATTGAACCGTCCAGCAAGAACCATCGGGGAGGTTGTAGAGATATTTCTTGCCAGGAAGGGATGAAATAAGGAAAAGGATAGGGTGGTTAGTTGAATGATTTGAAAAATGTATTGTTACAAAACCTACAACAAGTGTTAATGAACTTCATCATCAGTGTTAATTTGTCGAACGAACTGAATGGCTCACATTTTGATGGGTCCTCATTTATTGTTTTTACCTAGCTTTGTTGAAATTTAGGGTTGAAAATTTTTGGAAATTGAGAAAGTTCGTTTCTTTACACTGACTTTGGTTTTCCCAAATTTCAACGGAAGCAGATAAACGCAATAAATGGAGGCGCATCGCCGTAGAATGAATTCGGTTCGCTTCAAGTTTTTTTCTTTGAAGTAAATGTAGAAGAGGATGTGTTCATTTGAAACAACCAAATTAACATTTCGCCGCTTAGTAATCGCATGCTGATAATGACAAAGAAATATACGTTTTCAATATATACAAAGAAGATGATGAAACAGTTTTTCTTTATTCCATTTATAGAGAATTTGTCCCTAAAGAATCAATTTATATTTGTCCGCTTATCAATTTCCATTGGGTTCATTTTGTTTTTTGTATAAAGTAATTGATTAATTTGATTGCGGCTGAAATTCTTGACTTAGATATGTTACTATCAAAATAACAATTGTTATTTTGCATTATCAGAAAACAGACTAATTACAAGTGTCTATTTTTCTTGTTAAATACATAACACACTATATAAGAGAAGATGAATAAATAAAATTATTAAAAATACAAATGATACAATATTTCCCCGTTATTCAGTTGTCTGAAATTTGTGTTGAAATTTTATTTCAAAATTCATTCATTCTTTAACAATCTACCTACTTTGGAACAAGTCTAAACAGGTGTTGCATTTCTCGGTTCAGTTTGAAATTGCTGCAATAGTTTTATTTATAATCCACTACTTGTAATTGAGGGTCCATTATGCGGATACTTTGCCTTTATACTTTAGATTTTACAACTTTACGCTAATTCCATATTTTCTAGCGATAAGGTATTTTTTACTGGATGAGCATTTGGGGAGGCATCAGTCGACAAAGCCCTTCCTCTCGTTGTTTGAACTGAGAAAAATAGGCTTTCTGCTATCTGAAAAGAAAATTGTACAAAGCCCTTTCGAAATCTTGAAAGACTTACCAACAAAAAAAAACTATTCCGTCAGTTAGGCATGTGAGGAGGCAATAATTGTCAAAAGCCATAAAGCTGTGCTTTTCTTTTATTAGAGGGAGCCTACATTTCGCCTCAAAATCAATGAAAAGATTATGTGGGCTACAATAGAATATCAACTGCTTTAGAACATAAAACAAAAGGGTCCTGGAGCCTTCTGAGTCCGAAAGGTAGGCGGAAATCTATGTCCTTCCTTAAAGCATGTAGTGAAGTAGAACTTTTCCTAGTACGAGTTGCTCGCTAAAGAAAGAAACGCGCATCTCGTGACTCTTACTTGAATTGAAAAAAAAATCCTCTGGTTTCAAGTCAGTGGCGTTCCGAAAAGGAGGGGCCACATATTATTGAACAGATAGCGGAAAGGACACATGGAGCTCTTGTTTGCCCGGGCGCAATTAAGCCTCGCTCCGACTCTGTTTCCAGTGTGTAATTTTTAGCCAATAGACAAACAGAAATTTGCAAAAAAGAGACAAACTTCTAATTTACTTCGGCTTTCCCCCACATCGGAATCGCATTGCAAAAAGTGAGCAAAATTTGAAAATATGACTATTCTAGGATATGGCACGCAAAACCAGTACGCAGTCGGTGATCTCTCCGGAAAACTCTTAGGACGAAACAACGCAACGGTCCTAGTGAAAAACGGTCAAGAATTAAACGGAATCTACTGGGACACGAATTTGCCACTACGTGGCAAACATTCAATAATCCACCGCTCTTTAGTGATCTACAAGTAATTAAACCATTTTTTTAAATCTTCTAACTAACACTAATTTTTCCTGTTATAGGAATACTCAATACTCACAAACGGAGGTGATACCGGAACCTTGGATATGTGGTGGTATCGCATTATACGAACCAAATTTGATCTATCAAAAACCGATATTTACGGCTCAAGTTATATTCCGTTATCCAACTGTTGGTCGTCTATTATTTCGACAAGTTCGCGACGAACCCTGGAGCGATACAACGATCATGTTTGAATATTTAGTACACGCCGATGGGGCTACTTTGAATAATTCGATTGATCACCGTTGGGCTGTACATGATCAACCGCCCGGTAAAGATTTCTACGATTGGCAACAGCGTTGTTTAAGTGCCGGTTCAATTTATAATCCATATAAAATCGATTTCAATCAAACATTACCGAATCAATGCAATTCACAAGCAATCGGTTTGTGTCGTTTAGGTGATCTATCAACACGATTGGGCACAATTGAGATTTCCGGGAAAATCGCCGATAGCGACAAGATTTCTAGGCGACTATTGACCGATACTATGCTACCTCTAACCGGTGATTATAGTATTTTAGGGAAATCGTTAGTTTTGTATGATGATTTTGGTCCGAAGGCACGCGGTGAACGTTTAGCTTGTTCTATGTAAGTTTTTCTGATAATGGTGGTGTTATAATAACGGAAATATTATAGAATCGGTGGAGTCTATCGACGTAAAGCTGTCGCCAAAGATTGGTTTCCGAACGGCGATCAATTATCGGTGAAAGGCAAAATTGAGTTCGTCCAACAGACCGAATACGATATCACTAATGTTGAAGTCGATTTAGAGGGTCTTGTTGATAATAGTGGCTACCATGTCCATATGGTAAAATTTGTACATTTCGCTACCAACAAGTGTTAAAGAAATTGTTAAATTTTAGACACCAGTTGAGGAGAATTTGGAATTTCCATGTGAAGCTACAACATTGTATGATCATTGGAATCCGTTAAATGTTGATCCACAATCATCACCACGTTCGTATCATGGTACACCCGATCAATACGAAATGGGTGATTTGAGTGGTAAATTTGGCACGCTTGATAATTACACTTTATACAAAACTGAATATAATGATACAATGTTGCCATTATTTGGCCCTAGAAGTATTCTAGGGCGATCTATTATTATTCACAAGATGGTTAGTAATACTCCAAAGCAGCGTTTCTCAATCCGACTTCTGCTGTCTCTATTCAACACTAATTGTAAACGCGCTAACGAGCCTTTTCTATAAAGGGCCCCGGATTCAAGTGATATTTTGGGGACCTAAAGGTCCTCTAAAATAAGAAACTCAAGGAAAGATAAACAAAAAGAGCCCGGATGCAGAGCACCCTCTTGATGCCGGTCCTGAGCGGTGGGTTAAAGTTTAAGAGACCGTAGGACATTAAGTACAAAAAAAGCACTTTTTTTCGCAAAAAAAGTCTACTTTAGGCTTGCTAGCATCTTTAACAGCTTTCACTTAACAGCCAAACGCAGCAACATTGAATGGAGCTTATTCTGCCAGAAATAGTTACAAGTTGTTCAACAGACTGGATAATTTTGCAAATAAAGCCAGCCTTTAGGGCAAAATTATGACAGAAAGTAATGTTTCTAAGGCTTAAAACGTTTGTAAAGAGACGTTATTTTTCACAAGGTTTACAAGGTTTCAGAAGAAAGTCCTGCTTACCGGTTGAAATCAATTTGAAAGGCGAATACTTTGAAAGAATCAAAATTCATTAAAAGATCAAAAAGCTAATTTCTAAGCTAACACATTTGTTAGCCTTCTGTGCCGATAAACATTTTACCTCACGTTAAACTTTTTCTACCTTTTAAGACAATTCTTTTGTTACACCTGAAGGGTTGAGAAACGCTGACCTAAACGTACAACCGAACGATAATAATGCATTTTACAGGAAAAGAACCGGCGTTGGGCGTGCACCACTATAGAACGCGGCTACAGCCCATCTGAAGCTAGAGAATTGCGGGCAATTGCCTCCTTCCATCATCCCGAAGGTTATGCTTATGGCTACCTGAAAATGGTAAATTGCCTCACCGAACTAATCGAAACAATTGTTAACTCATCAAAATTTCAGCGTCAATTAATTTATAATGATGGCAGTATGAGTGACACAACCATTGAAGTTAAACTACGACATCCTGGAAAACACGACCGGAATATCACACGCGACCACAATTGGGCGATCTATGTGAATCCTGTCGGTGTGGATGCCGCTGTAAAGACACAAGCTACCCGATGTGTTGCCGGTGGTTATATGTGGAATCCGTTCTACACTCAACTAGCAGATCCGTTAAATGTAGTAGATTCGGAAATTGAGAGTAACACGCAAATGATTCGATTGTGTTTTTTTTTTAGGATGAATTATATCGTCAAGAATGCGGACCGGAGAATCCGTTACGTTGTTATGTTGGTGATCTTTCAGCACGACTTGGTACAATCGATATCGGCCTACAACGGAAAGTCTTCACCGATTCGAATTTCCCATTGGAGGGTCCGGTTAGTGCACTTGGGCGTTCAATTGTGATACTGAGCCCAAATCGGCGATCGGATCGTTTCGCTTGTGCTAATATTGAAGCGGATAATGATATTATTAAGTATGCCAATATTGAAAAACCACCAAGATTCGTATTGTAAGTTATTACGAAAAAAAACATCAGTAGTTATAATAATTGTTTAATTCGAAAATAGGGCGCAATTTATTGAAGATATACGAGGTGTAATGGGTATACCGGAATGGTTCTTAACTGTAGATTCACGAAAAACGAAAACATTACATAATAATGCTTGTGTACAATTGTTGTTACATTTCAAAGGACCGATTGCTGGAAAATTAGAGCAGGATTTTACTCGATTATTATCAATAGGTAAATTGGAAGCACCCTCTTTGTATATTCCAGGTTATATAAATACGAAACGCAAATCGAAGATTGCATATAAACAGTGCGGCGTAAGGGACCCTAATGAGAAAAGTAAAAAACGTACAGGATTTTTTTTTGGATTGGGTAACGCGCACCAATACAGACCAAATCGTTTGATATTATTAGGATTATTTTATTTATTATATTTATTTTTCTAAGCAACATAATAAATGTATTAATAAATACTAAATAAAAACGAAACAAAAAGTTTGAAATTTAAATGTGGCGCCATTTTAGTGTATTACTGGTTGCCTACGTAATATATATTAAATATTGAATAATAATAAATTTTCATATGAATTTCAATCAAACATTTCTTATCAATAATTTACGGATCTTAGCAATTTATGGTTGTTTTTGCACCCTAAAATTTTCAATAATTATTATGTAATTTACGTTGGTGCTCTTGGATTAACACAAAAATCACTAGATCTAAGGACAAAAAAAAGCAGTATTACTGGTTGCCTAAGATGTATTTTTTATAAATAAATGTGGTATTAACGTTAGTACCCAAAATTCTTTGAAAAAAAACCGAAAAAACACTAATTAATAACCAAGTAGAGTTGCACTATTTTTTTTAACTAATAGTGGTGGAATTTTATAATTAACAAATTAGGATGACCCGTTATCTGCATTGGTAGTCCTGTATTTCGACAAAAGTCACTACATTATGTCAATCAACGGCGCGAATTTCGAATTTAATATCTCTCGCATGAGGTGATCAGTAACAAACAAATAATTATAATTATTTCAATTGATCATAATAGTATAAATTGTGATAATTTTTCAAATATTATTGTAGATTATGTGTTGTTGAAATAACCCTGATAATATTGGTAAAAAAAAACATGAAAAGTTATTATACTATCTGTTAAGTTATGGCAGGAAATTGTTCAATAACGAAAAATGACGCAAATTAGTCAACCTTCGCAATATTTGACCTTTTATTTATTTGCTGCGAAACACTTTTGCTACTAGTATTTCATAAACACTCAACAAATAATGATAAATGGATCCAGATAAAGCACATATAATTACATAATTGTTGGTGATTTTATACGAAAATGGATCTAAAAGGTATCACTCTAAATTACACTATTTTATGTCACACTTGTCGATTAGTAGTAAGTCACTAATAGTTGGCAAAAGATGTTTTTTGTCACGAACAACAATTTTTTTGCTGCTACAAAATCGAGCCTAACCTCAATCATTCAGGTGGCAATGAAATACGTCCGAAAACCGACGCGAAATCCATTCGAATCGCTTATGAGTGTGGCATACAACTTTGAAGGCACTGGAGCGTTATGGGCGAAACCTTCACGCTTGATAATTGCCTAATAACGCTCTTGGTGTACTACTATCGTTTATTCTAATCGATTTCAATAGCTTGTAGAACTGAATATAATAATAGAGTAAATCTATTCCTTGAAGATGATATCGAGACCAAGGAACCCTTCAATTTATTCGACAAATGGTTCAAAGATGCCCAACAAGATTGTAGAGTGATCGAACCGAATGCTATGGCTTTAGCTACAGCCACCAAAGATGCCCTACCCTCGTGTCGCATGGTATTATGTAAAGGCTACAGTAAAGAAGGCTTCCGTTTCTTTACCCATTACACAAGTCGAAAAGGGCAAGATTTGGTATGTTATCGGATTTGTTTTAATTTAATTGTAATTCTTGATCAATAATAGGATGAGAATCCAAATGCAGCTTTAACATTCTTTTGGGCACCAATGAGCCGTTCGATACGTATCGAAGGTACTGTCGAGAAACTACCAATCTCTGAAGCTGATGAATATTTCCAATTACGACCGTATCAAAGCCAAATCGGTGCTTTATGCAGTGATCAGAGTAAACCGATACGAGGACGTTGTGTTTTGGCGGAGAAAGAAGTAGAGTTGAAGGCGAAATATGCGGAGAAATCAGTACCACGTCCACCACAATGGGGTGGTTATTTAGTTAAACCGCACACAATTGAATTCTGGCAAGGACAAACCGATCGCATCCACGATCGTATACGGTTCCGGAAGAATCTACAATCAGGTGAACCGGATGGTGTGCTAACCCATCAAGGTGAAGATGGGTGGATTTATGAACGTTTAGCTCCATAATTGTTATTTATTTAAAATTTAGTTTAATTATTGAACGTTTTACACCAATCGAACATTCCCAGCAAATCGACGATGTAAAAGTTCGATTATTGTTGATTATTTCTAAAAATTCAGCAATATTACCACCAACACCGAAATAGTATTGTTTTGCCGCTAGATATCTAATAGGAAATTAAGTTAAATCTATTTATAAATGGTGGTCTAAATTATAATTAGAATTAAAGGATACATTGTTCCTGTGGGTTTTAACAAAACTTTAAAGGTGTCGTGTAGTTTTTGGTAATTTTCTGGATTGTAGATGGTTTCAGATGTTAAAATATAGTCGAATTTATCATTGGAAGTCTCTAATAATTGTAAAAACGATCCCCAATCACCTGAATAAAAGCTACTTTCGGTTTTTTTGTAATTCAAAAAAACGTTAGGTATTGTTATATTTTTCAAAACTTCAACATTCTAAAAAATCGACGAAATTAATATTAAATCTATAATAATTGTGCGATTATACGTAATCTTGAAAACAACAAGTAGCCCCATTTAATAGCGTGAATATGCCGAGAATACCTGCACCACAGCCTAAATCTAAGACATGAGAATCTTTGAAATTCACGCGATTTTTTGTTAGATAATCCAACAGGTCGTAGGTACATTCCCAGATTTTCGAACCGCCTAAAATATAGCAAATTCAATAGATTTTAATTGAATCTCGATCGATAACACCTTCATAAACGCCCGTAATTAAATCGGAATGGTTTTGTTCCGCATTCAAGATCGAACTGTTATCATCAGTTTTGTGTTTAATTTTCTCAATAATTTCATCGATTAAATAATGTTTAATTACAATATTCTCAAGGTGTAGCTCTTCTACTCTATCATAGCAATTAATTTCGTTTGGATTCATTCGTATCTCTTTACTTTCAAGCCAATTTATTGTTGTTGTGGTTGTTGGATTTGTGGTGGCTACAATGTGGAAATTTGTGGTTAGGTTATCCGATAATTTTAGCCAAAACAACAAACTTTGATCGCTATCATCATCCTGATCGCTAGAAAAACGAAATTTGAACATATTTCACTTCTTTTTGTGCCGATTTGTTGGGAATCCTTATAAAAAAAAGTCGACGAAACTGTTTGAAAAAGTGAGGTTATATTGCAAATCAATCATCAAATAATCACTTCAATTGAACTATAATTGTTTTAAATTCGTTGGATTTTATTAATATTCGATTATTGATCCAGAAATTTAGCAAAAATCATTAATATTTTAACACAAAATAAAAGAAGATTACGTCCTCTAATTAGTCGTTATAGTTATTTTATTGATATCAGATTGGTGCAAGTGGAGCACAGAGGCGGAACAATAAAAAATTAAAATTGGATGTAACAGGAAATCATGAATTACATTTCCATTGTTTCATTATTTTCGCAGCACAAAAAAATTGAAAGTGCGTGGAACGCCGCACGTTAGAAGTGAAACTTCTTGGGTTGGAGATGAAGTTTTTTTTGATTGGTTTATTTTCTTTCTGTCGTTGTCTGAAAGCTCGATTTTTTTCTGCAGTTGTCTTTTTCTGTATTTACGTATACAGTTGCGGTCAAAAATTTTGGACATTTTTTTTGACGTCTAAAAATATTTAGACTGGGCCAAACATTACTGTTATTATTAACGTTTAATGTCAAAATTACTGACTCATTGAATATAAAATATTAAAGGCTGTCCTACACCAAGTGACAATTAGATGTCCTTGATGTTCGAAATTTTTTGATCGCAACTGTATAATTTAACGCCATTAATTAATTTATGAATTATCATTTTAAAAAGTTATCAACAGTAATTCTAACCTCACTTTCTTTGACATTATTGTTCAAACATTTCGATATTGTTAATTTTATGAATATAAACCAACGAACGGGCGGGACGAAGTCTGCCGGCTCTGCTAGTTAATTTATAAATTCAAAAATCATCGCGGTAAGCCTTGAAATTTTAGTCTCGTTCCAGAGGGCGCTGTACATCAATCAATGCCACCAACTTTAGACCCTAGTGTTTATTTTACGCAGTTGGCAGACCGACAGAGTATAAGCGACGCTATTGGTAACGCCCCCACTCTTCTGTTAGAGGGGAAGTGTTTCCCCTCACGGCGTCTCGTTTTTCGTTACATAGGGAAAATACATTGAAAAATATTTACACCCAAGCGCGCCTGAAGAAGTTTCACTTCAAAAAGGACTTAATAATCCAAGAAAAGTTATTAGGGACTTTGTGCATTTACGGTCTTTCTGCTCCTATTTCACAGAGATTTGTAGATAAACTACTTTGTCTTAATACACTTGTTGGAATTAAAGAAACAATTGCAAAGCCCGTTTTGCACCCTTTTTCGTTCTGTGTAAATACATCTTTACAGAGGCAATTTTTTGCCCTCTTTGCCTTGTAGGCTAACTAGTTTGAAATCGCCCTTTTTAATTACAGATATAGTTGTGCGATTGTAGGACAATTGTTAATGAAAATTGACACTTACCCTTAAGTTGAGTACTGCTGCATTCTCGGAGATATCAATTGACATTAGCACTGTCACACTACACTTCACTACACTCACACTAAACGACTGTCAATAGTTCACTAGTAATTTAAAAATAAATCGGTTGTGTTATCAGTGTTATCACAGATGTTGCTTATAACGAATGTAATCCTTTTCCATGTTGAATAATGAACAACTCATGGCGCAGCACCAAAGTAGATCAAAAAAGTATAGATATGACTGAGTTCACATGATCACTGGTGTCTTAAGTGTGATAGCATCGGCCTGTGAACAGTACAAAATTACTTAATTATTATATTCGGTTCATTATTGTAATATAAAATTTTGACAGACAAATGTCAAAATTCATGCAACTTATGTTCTGAAAGTCCCTAGATTTTGACATGTTTGAGGTGATAAAATCTTAAGCCTTTGTTTATATATTTTTAAAAATTAACATATAGTTTTATTTTGTTTCTTAATTTATTGTAGTTTGATTTTGATAGTGAGATTCTTATGAGAAAATTATCAAATGATATTGGGATTGGAATTAAATCCTCATAGTTAGGGACTTTCAGAATACTGAGTTGCATAAAATTTGACATCTTTGAAATGTCACACTTTATATTATAATAGTGTACCGAGATTACTTAATAATTTACAAATAGTGGAAATTCTACAAAATTATCAGAATTTCTCAGAATTGGAGGAATTTTTACGATTTCTTAACCTAAAATATATTTTGCAGGATACTGAAATTCAGGTCACTAATTTTTTTTGATTTAAATTGAATAAAAACGATTTTTGCAATTTGTTAATTTTGGTACGCCCCTGGTGGAAGTATTTTGGGCTGCCTAACCACCACACAACCTACGATCACGTCCTATAATTATAGATTAACCTAAAACAATTGACACATGTCAAAATTTTGTTAACCTCAAAGCGATTTCGGAAAAACTACGAAAAACTCAAATTTTCACAAAATGCCCGATCAGAAAATCCCTATCACCACCGAAAATACTACAGAAATGAATCTAAATAATATTTTAATAGCTATTTTAGTCATCATCATTACTTTGGGTGAGTTTTTTATCGAAATCGACCATATGTTATTGAAGACTAAATATTTTCGAATTTTCCAGTGATTTTCCTATTCTATCGTCGCAGCAAAACCACACGTAATGGTATTCTATTAACAGGTCTATGCGACAGTGGAAAAACACTACTTTACAGTCAATTAATCCACGAGAAATTCGTTCAAACTCAAACATCAATTAAAGAGAATATCGGCGATTATGTGGTGAATAATGTAAAGAAATCGTTTAATTATTAACATAATTTGATTCACGTGTTGATTTTCTGTTATAGAAAGCATTGAAAGTTATCGATATTCCAGGTCATGAGAGATTACGCGATAAATTCTTAGAACAATACAAATCGTTATCGAAAGCGATCGTTTTCGTAATTGATTCATTAACTGTACAACAAGACGTTCGTGATACAGCCGAATATCTTTACAATATTCTCGTCGACCCCATCATTGCCAATAATTCAACAAAAATCTTGATTTTATGCAACAAACAGGATTTAACACTATCGAAAGGCAGTAATGCTGTGAAATCGATCTTAGAGAAAGAATTGTACGAACTATATTACTTAAAATTTGTTCGAAATTAATTGGGTTTTTTGATCGTAGGAGTACGTTGCGTATTACAAAATCAAAACAATTGGAATCGGTCGATCCGAAAGCTAGAAAATCAACAAATCTGGGTAATGAGAAGGATTTCACATTTAATTCATTGCATTTAACAGTTGATTTCGGCGAATGTTGTGCATTTAATAAGAATGGTGATGTTAATTTAAACGATTTGAAACAATGGCTATCGAAAATTGCATAATTCTGTAATCAATTTTGTCTTTGTAATAATTAATTGTAAATTTAATTATTTTTCTTTTTATATATTTTTTTTAATTTAACACCTTACAAAAACCTATTATCATTTACACGAAACCACCGAAACTAATTATAAATAGAGACAATCTGTGCTTAAAAACCAATCAATAATACAATATTCTCTCCTATTCGCAATTCACGATGGCTACACATCGGAATTTAATAATTTTCATAACGTTATTAACGATAATAAATGTCGCGTTGAGTTCGAAAATATCAGTGAAATCGTTGAAGAATTGTAACGAGAATTCACCGATTAAAATTAATATTGTGCGAAATCAGAACGAGAACGGCTCGGACACCATCTCCGGCGATCTAATAATACCTGAAGATATCAACGATAACTTTCTCGTAATCGATTTTGAAATACCGATTCGGATTAGTGTTTAGAATTAATTGATTCCAGGTAAATTTGACTGTTTCGTTGCGACATATTGGATTAGAAGAGATTAATGAGAGTTGGTGTAAATTGATGAAGACTTATACGAAATCGTTTCTCGGCATTATCAGTAAATACATAAACGTTGATTTAGATTTATGTAAAATCTATAAGGTGTCATCATCATTATTATTGTTACAGTAATTGATTTATTTATTTAAATTAATCAATTTTAGGGTAATTATCATTTCAAAGATATTGTGTTGAATTTGGAAGAGTTGTTAGCGAAAACGTGGGTGCCGCCCGGTGAATATGATGTTTCGATGAAAATCGTTGATAAATCGTCTGGTAATGTATCGGTGTGCTATCAAGTTAATGTTGAAGTTACTTCATAATTTGTACGGCCGCGGTATTGTGTAAAAACGTAAATTAAAATTACCGTCCAGTTGTTTGTTTGATTACTTGTGAACGTGGTGTATTGTAATTTTTGATTCAATACAATTTGCAATAGAAAATACAATACTTTCTAAAGCCCGGTTTATCTTACCTGCCTCAAACACAACTCAATCTTAAGCAGAGCCGGCCCAAGACTAAATTGCGCGCGGGGTGCAATAGGAGTTTCGTTATCTATTCAATAATATTCTTCATACGTAAATAGTTCGGCTCCCATGGCCCTTTTCTCGAACCGGGACGGGTCTTAAGAGTGGATATGGCTTGGGCTGTGGTTTACGGTAGGTCCCATTAGTTTCCGTTTTTCGGCAACAATTTAGAAGTTGAAGAGAAGGTCGATCAAGAATCCGATAACTGTTTTTTTTTAATATGCATTTAGTTTTCCCAAAAACATGCAAAAAAGTGATTTTCCAATTTTTCGTTTTTTGCGTTCACTTTTTAATATAATTAAATACAATTTACACGAATAACTGGATCAATCGATTCTACAGTGGGATAGGGTTTTTTTTTTGAAAATTGTTATCCGTTTTCCGGAAAATGGATTTTAAAGCGAAGACTGTCAGATTTTCAACCAACACAATTTTTCTACGAGTGGAACAAAGATTCACAAAACAGGTGAGATAGAGATAAGAAGTTGGTGGTTCTAAACAGCTAATTTTGGTTGAGGTTTCGTAATAGAATCCAAATTAATTCTCTCGGCAACAAGAGCTCTCAAATTGAACGAGATTTTTTCAGTGGTTTGAAATTTCCTAAATTGAACCTTCAGTACTTATTTCGAAAGCTTATGCTAAACGGGTAAGATTGGTAGGTACGTATTTTCCGGGCCAGTTTGGATAATGGCTTGAATTTTTTTGATAAGCTCTGGCTACTTTTTAGCCTAAGGCACAAACCAGCAGTGACTAGAAGCAATACAGACGTCAAAATTTGCAGAATTTAACTTACGCAAATCGAACTAAGAGTAAAGCTACGCTTTTTCTAATTCTTTCGATCATCGAAGAGAAAATGTAGACTTCCTGTTTATTTTTGCCAAAATTAAGTTTCGCTTGCAAATTAATTATCACGCAAAATCTGAGAAGAGTTCCATTTGTATTGTAGATTTTTTTCTAGGAAAATGGAAAAAACTGCTTCCTTTTTGCACCCAACTGAGTTTGGGTGCAGTGGACCTTTTCCAAAATAATATGTGCAGTAGTAAACGACTGCGTTCTTGCATTAGCCATAGATACCGCTAAAAAAAGAAAAATAATAAAAAATGCACTAGCATCTTCAATTACTTCCATTTCTTTAATATTATTTACTGTGCCCGGGAAAATCGCCACAGGACTATCAAAACTGAATAAAATTAAAAATAGTACAACATATCAGATGCTTTTAAAAGGTGGTGTGGTGTTATTAAAAATTTATACGTTCCACGGCAAATTTCAGCATTTTGCACTGGTTGTCGAAGGCAGAGAAGGATATTAAAGAGATCATGGAATTCTCCAAAGGCGGTAAATTCGTTGAGGATAAAAGCTAACGATTTTGACTCTGTCCTTTCTTTAATTAGAATTTTGGAAAAAAGCCGATCACTCATCAGTGTGTTTGAAAGTAAAACTAATAATAAAAAGGTTAAAATCAATTTGCAAAACTTTATTTCGAGTATAAGAGGTAATTAAATAATTGGTAAAATAAACGCAGTTACCAAACTCAAAAAATTTAGGTATTAGCCTGAAGATAAAACAGTTAAGGGGGGACAAGGGTCTGAGATACCAAAAAAAGCACATTTTTGTGATTTTTTTTACAGAGTTCCTTATTTATTAATATTTTTAAAATTTTTGTACAATATTAAGCATTATTCTAAGAATATTCTGCTACACTTTCATAAAAATATATTGAAAATTCAGCTAGTGTTAGTCCTAAGAACCGAGTCACCTCAAAAATAGTTGACACACCGTAGTCAGGATAACTCATTATTGCTTTACCTGATATTAAAAAACCAAAGGGATTTCTTTAATACATAAGTTTATCTTGAATTTGAACGAAGGAATTAACAAAATATTACTTTTTGAATTTTTGGTGAAGGTGCAATCTAAAAACTCGGATTTTTGCCAAAAATTGCTCTTTTTGATTAATTTAAAAATAAGTTCTAATTGAAACAAAAAAAAATTCTTCGTTCAGAAACGAGTATTTAATATGTAAATGAAGTGTGCAAAGTTTAGGCGAAATCGGTCCGAAGATGTTCGACAAATTTTGACTACCGACTTTTAAAAAAATATTGAGAAAACGCGAAAAAAAATACATGAATAAAATAGAGAAAAATAGTTATTTGCTGTAAAAGTTGGTAAAGTCATACTTTATCCACGAGCGAAAGTTTGAGTGAGCCGATCCCGCGAGTGGATAAAGGGACTTTACCGCCGTGTGCAATACAAGATTTATGACAATTCTATTAATGACGGTCAGAGGTCAGTCGTTTATAACTCGGAAAGTTTTGCTCCTAATGACTTCAAATTTTCCGAGAATATTTCTTAAGTCGTAGTATAAAAAAAAATCGATTTTCTGACCCTAGTCCCCCCTTATATTGAAGCCCAATTAAAAGACTGAAATATACTCCGTTTTAACTCTTTCGAGGTTAACGGAATTATACGCCCAGACCCACAAAGATTGTTTTACACCTTATTACAAGTAATTTCATCATGATATAGTCTTATTTAGTTTTGATTTTTCAATTATTGCGTGCTTGAGTTTTTGTGATGCCCATTTCTTCAGCAGTCAGTGTGTAGATATCAAAGGTCTACCAAGCAATTATGATTGAGAGAAATTTGTTGCAACTACAAACGAAAGTCGAGAGATAATTGTAACGAAAAAAACGTCATATGAAAAGTGAGTATCATTATAAAACGAGTTCTAGTTGCAGTGCATGCAACAATTAACAAAAAGAGTCGACGCCTAAAGCCAATCCTGTAACTAGACAGATGCAAAAGATTTACAGACACAGGACACAAGACTAGCCCAAACAATCCTCAATTTATTGTGCTGAAAAACAGACAATTACGTTGCTATA
Source organism: Epicauta chinensis (assembly GCA_021725515.1). Classification (NCBI taxonomy): domain Eukaryota; kingdom Metazoa; phylum Arthropoda; class Insecta; order Coleoptera; family Meloidae; genus Epicauta; species Epicauta chinensis. The sequence continues at coordinate 823,699 of JAEDXX010000005.1, read as the reverse complement.
AGCGTTGAAATAAAGAAATTACTCAAAAGACACCAATTGGTAGATTGGTGCAAGCAAAACACGACAAATTGGTGCGTAATTAAGGGGTAAGGTAAAAAAGACTCGTAGCTATAGGCGAAAGTGGTTGATTGGAGAGCTCCAACAGTCGATACACATGTTTAATAACAATAATAATGTTAAAAACATTATAATATAAATTAAATAAACAACTCTCAATTACATAATTAGAAGTATAAGTCAAAATGCATAAAAATGCACGGAATTACGTCCAAAATAGAAGAACAAGAACTTGTCGCTCAATTATTCAATACATAACTGTGAATCTATTCAGAATAACTTAAAATCAAGATTTATATTGATATCAATGCCAAGAGAGCAACAAAAAAGCCCCCCGAAATGAAGACATTAAGGCTCCGCATCGTGGACGTCAAAACACGGTGTTCTTTCTTAAGATCTCACGGTCGCATTTCACAATTTGAAAAGAAGGTTAATAGCTCAAATGATTACAAAAGTGAAAATCTCGGTTCCTCTTAAACTTTTTTTTCAAAATCTCTTATCAAATTTAAAAACAAGGGCTTAAGAGCAAATATCAAAAGATTTTTTCTTAAGGTCTCATTTTCTCAAATTAAAAATTTTCGGCAAGTGTTTGGGTGCATTAGATAGAGAAAAGAAAACTTGAGGTCCCTCTTAAGCTCTTTTTTTGAAAAATCTTCTAGTTCTTTTTAACGAAAAGTTACCGCTCTTAGAAGTATGGAGTGGTGGAGAACTTGTAAACAACCAATCAGTACTTGCCTAAACACACAGTGTTGCCGGCTTGAAGGTGACACATCAAATTTACCGGCAAGAAAAATAATGAAGAACTTATTGAAATAATAGACCACAATTACAGTCCAAAAATTAATTAATTCCCTTTTTATGTCTAATTGTGATAAATTTTTTCTACGTAATAAGTACCTCAATAATAAAAATTGGAAATCTTTTTTGTATGATATCTTATTTTGTTAGAACATCCCAATGGGTTACAATTTTTGTAAAACGTCAGAACTAAATCGACTTTGACAAATCTGTTATCTGTAAAATTTTTGTTTAGGATCAGTTTGAACGCAACCTCTGTTATCTTTAAAAGCCCTAAAAGTAGACCCTCAAATATACAGACTGTTTCAAGACAAGCTCCCGACTATAAACTAGGTTACCTAAGGCTCTTGAAGGTTGCATACATATTTTAATGATTGAAGGTGGGCGCTTGTGTTGAAACAGTCTGTATATCGGCAACAAATTCTTCGCCTTCCATTTTTACACGTAGTGAAGCCTACTTTATTTGCCGCTACGGTACAGAATTGGCCGGTGAAATGACTTCAAAAAAAGAGAGGCGAGAGTTGATTGTAAATTTTTGAAAAAAAATCGAACACAAGTCCAATTAATCAAAACGAAATTATGATATTTATAAAAACTTGTAGTCTTCAGCATTTATTTGAGAAATTATTATAAGAAAAATTTCTATAGATACGGCGGCAATACAGGTGAAAATGAATAAGTTCGAAGCAATTATGTGATCGAACAGATTTCACCAGCAGAAGATGAAATTAAAGTAAGACGTGATGTGCGAGTGATTAGAACACGTCTTGAAACATCGCAATTTTGCACTCCTCATTTTTTTATGGCGATAGAAAATCAAACACTTTCGAATGAAATATGAAATATTAGAGAAACATCGAGCATCTTTATCGAATCTAATCTGTCGCCCGTCGAGTACGACAGTGATGCAAACACCGATTATAGAAATTGTTTAAATCTATACCTCAATAAAAAATGATTAATAATAACAATTATAGTTGCTTTAATTTTGGTGATTTAATTGAAAATAAACCACTAAAAAGAGGTTGGAGCTGTAAATTGTGCCCTTTACGGTGGCAAGACTCGCGCAACTTTATTGATTAGAAACAGAATCAACAATACTGGACCGAAAATTTCCAGCTATATCTCGTGAAAATTGTAACTTTAAGCATGGCAAATCTAATAGAATCGTGACAAAATCTTCGTCATAAAAAATCATGAGAAACTAATAAATATGTGACACTTTTTTTAAAATTAAACAAGTCGGTCAACAGAAAATCGAAAATTAATTAAAAAAATTAATTATTTAAAACAATGTTAGTGTTGATGTTGTTGTTATGTTTTTATGTTGATTTCAGTCGTACAAATCCAGATGCAAAGAGATTGTATGATGATTTATTAAGTAATTATAATCGTTTAATTAGACCGGTTAGTAATAATACTGATACAGTATTAGTGAAATTAGGTTTAAGATTATCGCAACTAATTGAATTGGTAAATGATAATTTTAATTAATTTTAACGATTGATATTTAATTAAAACGTAATTTCCATTTGTAGAATTTGAAAGATCAAATTTTAACGACCAACGTTTGGTTGGAACATGTAAGTATAGATGTCGACGGATTTTAGTGGAGTCGTAAAACAATCTGCAATCGTGCCAATTAAATCCCTTTGGAATAGGGCCGTTTCTAAGACGTATTCACGTTTCTGAACTACCAAAACCATTCTCCCTGTCTGTTTACAATCAATTAAAAAATAGAAATATAAATTCTAAAACCTTCTTGTAGCATTTATGCCTCAGAGCCTACGCTTTTTTGCGGAATACGTTTCGTAGGGTCCGTAAATTTAAAAAATAACACGAAATGAACTCAAAATAGTGACGCGGTGTTTTAGCTGTGGCTTCCTAGCGTTAGCCTTTACTCTTTAGGCAGCCCATAAATCAGAGGCAGATTATAATTTATAAACGCAAACTTATTTTAAGTACCTTTTAGCCGATGATTGCAGATTACATGACTATGGAGCTTCTTTTGAAGCGAGGGCCTGAAATTGAAGTTTCATGGCAGATTAGCCCCTGCCGTAAGAGTTTAGGAAAACTGGTTAGGACTCGAATATTTAATGATTTAAGCAATATTTTTGTAGTGCTACTAGATAAAAGATCTGTACTCAAAAAAAGTCAATAGCCATTTCCTTTAGTTTTCATTATTCGGGCTAATAAGCTCCCTCTCCTCCTATTTTTGGATATTTTTCAATATTGTAGCATTAGATGCAAAGTAATTCAAATATAACACAACCGATAGTTTCTGTGGCTCTTGTAGAAATCAAAAAGACACTGACGAATTTTTCGCCTCTTCTTTAGCCTTGTCGCCCCGCTTCGGTGTCAATGAAAGCTGCAATTTGTTCTAACAGTGAAGGATTTAACTTCTCCCGGAAGTGAGACTGATTATCTAAAAAAAAACTGCTAACGTTGTATAATTGGAAAGCAGTTGACTATGGAGCTCTCTTTGGAACGACACCTGAAGCTTAACTCTCATTGACCTCATGGCAAATCGACCCCTAACGATGCCCTAGGCGTGATCTGATATGCCGCCCTTTTTGTAAGCTCAAATGCTGGTTTAAGTTGCTTTAAACTTTAGTTACTGTTAAAATTGAATTTTGCCCGGTCCTCAAGAATTTCTACTACCCAAGAAAGTTTTACTTTGGACAATTGAACACAAACTAATTTGGACTTTTCAGGAATGGCAAGACCACAAATTCGTCTGGGATCCAGATGAATATGGTGGCGTTACTGAACTCTACGTACCATCCGAACATATCTGGCTGCCAGATATTGTCTTATACAATAAGTTATTTTCAATTCACATCATTCTTTTGAACAATTAATTATTGTTGTTTGATTTAGTGCTGATGGTGAGTACGTTGTGACAACAATGACAAAAGCCGTCTTACGTCATACTGGGAAAGTATTATGGACACCGCCGGCAATATTTAAATCGTCATGTGAAATAGACGTTAGATATTTCCCATTTGATCAACAGACATGCTTTATGAAATTTGGTTCATGGACATATGATGGTAATCAAATTGATTTAAAACATATTAATCAGAAAGTCGGTGAAGATAAAGTTGAAGTTGGTATTGATTTACGTGAATATTATCCAAGTGTTGAATGGGATATATTGGGTGTACCGGCTGAACGACACGAAAAATACTATCCGTGTTGTGCTGAACCGTATCCGGGTAATTTTCTATTCAATCCGGGACAGAATGGGGCAGCTAACGATCTGTAATCGATGCCGAATAGGAAGACAAAATGTTAGACGTATAATGAATGTATCGAGAAAGCGGAAATTGTTGGTTGCCTCAACTGTATTTTTGGATAAATCTAAATCTTGATCTTTATGTCTTTTATTGTTTTTTTATTCAACTATCTAAATCTAAATGATGACCTGACCTAGGCTGTTTTGATGACAGTGAATTAGTCAAGCAGGATATGCAAAACATATATCGTGATGCAAGACTTATTAGTGAAAGGAGCTCGTTTATTTTTCACCTTCTCCAGAAAATGATTCATGAGTAAATTATAATTTCCTAGATTTATTGTAAATTGTGGGAATTCATTTCGAAATTCAGTTTAATTTATGATTTTTATCTTGTGCAATGACGCTTAAAAAGCAATCTACAAATTGTGATTTTTTTTTAGTCGAACCAAATTTCAGCCCAAAAATTCGTTGGAAATGACCAATAATTCGATTGATTTACACTGTTGTTTGTAATGTCACAAAAACCCAATTAGGCAGCTTTTGGTTGTTTAGACTTTTATCGATTCTTCTCGACAACAGTGGAGAATACAAACGGCTAAAAGGTAAATTTTTGATTGAATAAAAATTATTCGTTTTCTTGTAACTTATCCACACTTGATCGTAATTAAAATAAGGACAATGAAAGTCCAAAAAGTGCCTTTCTAATCGAAAAAAGACTGTGATAGTTGGTGGTCAAAAAACTTCATAAAGTCCGAGAGAAAAATGATAAAATTTCGTGAAATTCAGAACAAACTGAAGAAGTTTAAAAAGTTGCTTAAAGATAAAATAATATCAGATAAGATCTTTTAATGTCCTTCTGATAATCTTTTATGATTACGTAGCATCAAGCATTTGCCAAAAAAAAAGCAAAAAATTGTAGTAAAGTTTTTCGTGTTTTCTCGGCAGAGCTCTTTTCGGTTCAGATTTGATCGCACTTTTTTTATTTTAGTGATTTTTATTGCAAAATGCCTTCAAAATTTATACTAACTAGAATCCAAATTGTATTTATTTTAGTTGCTGTCCTACTTGAGCAAACTACAAATGCTACAAATTCCTGATTATTTCTTCCCTAAATATAACAAGACTATACTTTTGAAGAGCCCTGAAGTAGGTAAAAGGTTGAGAACCACTGCTATAAAACACACTGAGGGGCTTTTGTAAATATTGTTGACTGAGCAAAATTTGGAAAGGTGACCGAAAGTTGACTGTTAGAAAAAATTGATCCTTGATCTAATACTTGTTAATATCCAAAAATTTAGTGACGACCCAAAGCGGTAACCGTGCAGAAACCCACTTTTATGGGTGGCTAAAACTTTCAGGGCGTCGAACCAGAACGGAACCGAAAGCCAAAAACCGATATTTCTTCCGGATCGAAAACCGTAACCGAATCGAAACCAGAAACGGGAACGTTTATAAATTATTACTTACTGCATTCACCAAGGCTTCAAACCGAAATTGAGCAGAAAACCGAAAACCAAAGATAACCGATATTTTTCCGGAACGGAAACAGGAACCGATATACGTTTCACTAATCGAACCGAAACCGAAAACTGGAACGAAAAGAATAACTGTTCGTGATCCTGAAATCTATAGATAAAAGCCGAGATTAAGATCAAGATTTCTTTAGAATATTACTGTGTAATAATTGCACATTTTCAGATATCTTCTTCAATATAACACTACGACGTAAAACACTATTTTATACCGTGAATCTAATAGTACCATGTGTTGGTATTTCATATCTATCTGTATTAGTATTCTATTTACCAGCTGATTCTGGTGAAAAAATCGCATTATGTATTAATATCCTCTTATCGCAAACAATGTTCTTTTTATTAATATCAGAAATTATACCATCAACATCATTAGCATTACCATTATTAGGTAAATATATACTATTCACAATGGTATTAGTTGCATTATCTGTTGTTATAACAATTATAATATTAAATGTACATTATCGTAAACCGAGTACACATAAAATGGCACCGTGGGTACGTAGTTTTTTTATAAAAAGCGTACCAAAACTATTATTAATGCGTGTACCGAAAGATCTATTAGCTGAATTATCATCAAATAAAACAAGTACGTACCGGATGCCGTTAAAGAAACACGATCTAGATTCAATACCATCGAATGGATCATCATCAACAACATCATCGACATCGTCAAGGAATCGCGCCAGCGGTTGCAATGGTTTGCACACAACATCCACAACAAATCGGTAAATACACGAAGACGCAACAATAATAACAATTAATAACAATAATTGTAGCTTACGCGGTTTCGCTGGGACTCTAAGTGGACGTTTGGGCTACAACGGTTTACCGTCAGTGTTTTCCGGCTTGGATGAAAGCGATTCGGGAACAAAAAAGAAATATCCGTTCGAATTAGAGAAGGCGATCCATAATGTAATGTTTATACAACACCACATTCAGAGACAAGATCAATTTAATGCGGTAATTCTTCTAATTATCATCACAACAGAAAAGTGGTAATTATTTAATGAATTTTTGTAGGAAGATCAAGATTGGGGCTTTGTTGCAATGGTATTAGATCGTCTATTCTTATGGATTTTTATAATAGCATCAGTTGTTGGTACATTTGCGATCTTATGTGAAGCACCAGCACTATACGATGATACAAAACCAATCGATATGGAATTATCATCAGTTGCAAGACGACAATTTCTACCAGATTTAGAATATTAGAGGGCTATTTCTATCTGTTATTTACTCTATTTAAGACAAACACAACCACATCTTAGAGCTAGATTACGTGGTTGCGGGGATTGATGAAGCCGTAACAGTTCTCGGTTTACGTAAAAAATTAATACGAGATCAAATTTCATATCGGCTAGTGAAAGTTGCGTTGAAAACTACAGAGCAATTTGTGGCTTAAATGTGAGACATTTGCAACCGCAATTATTCTTAACTTATAACACGGTTATTTAGTTGTGAATTGCACTAAAAGAAACACTCAAGTAGTCCCTCGCTCAATACGATTCTTTATTTGCCGCTATTATGCGTGATAGTTTTATACTCGTATCAAATCGAAAAATTCTTCTTTTCGCTTAAAATGTTGGTTTGTTTTCGATTTGCACGGTTGTTGGATAACACGGTTGGTTCGTTCGGTGTTGTGGTGCAATTGTGCTTCACACCACTTACAAAAAGGTCAAGTCGGGTGAGGTCAGGTTTTTTTTGCAGTCGCGTGACGGCATATTATTCGTGTTATTTGTATAACATATTTTATGGAAATTGTGTTATCAAAAGGTTGTGTGGTCAAAGGGGCGGCTAATAAAAATAAAACTACTGTTACGTCAATGTGTGTTGCTTTGAAAATATTTTAATAATTTGGAAACAAATCAGAATTGTGTAAGTTGGCAGTTTTACCTGCTGTTGAATTTAAAAGATGCACTTTCCGATTTTATTATTAGCAACTTGATGATCTTGACAAATAATAACTATTTTATCTATTTATAAAATTAAAACGATCGATATGAGTCATTATTAAATGACAAAAGATGAAATTTTACATGATCTTGCCAAGTTTTTCGAACTAAAAACAACGAAAGCGTTACGAAATACTTGCGAAATAACAAGTTTTGCATCTTATTAGAGATGGTCTTCGAACTTTCAACCTTTCCTAATGCAAATTATTTGTTTTTCTATTGAAAATTTAACAAAAAATAAAAATGGAAATTTTACCGACGAATCGTTGAATTCAGTACAAAAGTCTAACACAATAAATAAGAATCTAAACTGAAAGGAGCTGGGAATGCAGTGAAAAAAACGCTTTGAGGATGTAGCAATTATTATTTTGAACGTAGACCATTCATAGTTTCTTAAGGGCCGATTCTACAATTCGTTCAATTCGGCCAGATATTCTGTCACACTTTTTCGTAAGGTATAAAAGCGTCGTTAGACTGCAGCCAAAAGATTTAACTGAACCTTATTCTATCTCCATCTCGTTTTCTTTACCGGTTGCTTTCGTTGTGTTGACAAAGGTGATAAGATACAATTAGCAAATGAGAATATTGCTCAGCATCAATACTTGACATAATTCCCAAACTGTAGAATCCGATTTTAATTTTTTTTTTTTTTGTAAAACAGTTGGCATAATTCCTCGCGTTATTCCCACAGGACCTGAGGAAATCTCTTACAGACCAGCCGTTGGTTTGTCCACAAGAGAAGAGGTTTTTCTTTTATAATGAAACATCCTATCTAGGTGTAGTCGTGGGAAACGGGAATATATCGAGAAAACAGACATTAGCCACTAGCGCATAAGTAATGTAGAATTTTCAATAGAAGAAGAAATAGCTAATGAAACGATTGTGGGATTTCACTCGGTCCGACTGCCTGGTAGCGTATTTTAAGCCTACAATTGGCTTTGTACAGTTGGCAATGTAAAAATCAACTGATACGTCCCTTAAATGATCTCTAACAATATCGAAAGACAATTGACATTTAAGCTACAGAGGCACTTGCTTGGGACAAACATTGAAATTAACTTACGTCAACCGAGAACTGGTACAATTAAAACAGGACGCAATAAAAAATAGAATAATTACAATTTCAAGTAGTTTGTATTTAAATTTAGAATTATTATGTATTTATAAATATCTAAAATAAATTGCGTTTGTTTAAAATAGGATCGTATACACCTGAGATAATGACTAAGCATGTATAATTTTTATCTATTAATAATATCATTGATGCGAATAAATCTAATAGACCGTTACCGATCATGAATTTGCAAATTTAATTCTACCCTTTAATCATCAACCCCTCACTATTAAAATACAACTATCAATCAACCCCTTTTGCATTCTATCATTGACGACAATCTTCCCAATATTCCTTCGAGAATTTCAATGAATAAAATCACCGATACTCTAAACCCTTCGATGATTATTCAATAGTAAATAATTAATATTAATTTTTGGTTATACCGAACGAAATCCCAACCCTTCAATTCTTTATTTCCCTATTTATCAACGAAAATTGTGCAATAATGACTTGCTATAAAAATTCGTATTTGTTAAATTTTATTCGTGAACGAATAATGATGATAGATCGTGAGATGGCAATTTGGCTTGTTAATTCGTTAATTTTATTGGTTGTAATAAAATTGAGAACTTATAGAGCCAGTCAGGTGACTTTTTTCTCTTTAACTATACAGTTCATAAGTTTATAGAATTGATGGACAGGATTTTATTGAATCAAAAGTCAATAGAATTTCGGTTAATAACGGAATGATGATCTGGCAAGAATTTATCAAATTACTTGCGCATACAGGTTTGGCGACCGATCTAAGAATAGCGGGGAAACTATCTAACTTAACGTTTAATTCACGAATTGGAAAAAAAAAGAAAGAACCGCCCTTTGCACGTTGTCCTTTCTAATTAAGCTACGAATTCTTCCGAGTTAGGTATTTTTATTCAATAAAGAAAGAGACAAAATGTGAAGAAGGAGTACGATTTCTTGAAATATAAAACCATAGTCTCGATAGTATTTACTCATCTTGCCCTCTCTGTATATATGAGATTTTTTCTTCGTTTTAATAACCGAGAAAAAATAAATGAAAGAATAAAAAAACCGCCCCTTGTTGGACGATTGATGATGGATAGATAGTCTGAGTTGCTTGAGATAATTACGTTGAGAATCATTTCTCAAATGTTTTATAATTATAAATAGTCAATTTAACTATTAAAAATTACATTAAAGATAGAAACAAAAATTGACTTACTACTTTATCTTGGCCCATTTCTATTAACTCCAGGGATGTTGATTTAATACGAATTTTTGGACACTAATGAAAACCGCACACGAACACTATTTGCAAACAACTAAGAAATGACAAAGGAATTTTCGATAAGATAACGTTCTTTGTATCGAACACAGTTGATTTGATTGTATAATCAAAATAAAATGAAGCGTTCAAAAATGTGCCGTTTTAACAGCAAAGCGATATTACACAGTAAAATAGAGTAGTTGCACTTTCGGCAAATGAACGGTAAAATCCGAGTAGTTTCTGTCTCCTTCGAAATGTTGGTGGAGCAACCTACCGCAACAGGTACCTCTTTTCCTCCCCACACGCTAAGGTAAAGGGCTCTACCGAGGCGTGGCCGAATTTGCTGAAACAGCTCCGACTAGTTTGTGTTCATAATATTTTCTGGATTGCATCGTAACTTCCACTTATCTCACAAACTTAGAAAGAGTTAAATAATGCAAAAAATAACGGTAATAATGTCTGTAGATTTTGGGCCATCGTAGAACCTTGCGCGCCAGGCTCATCACCTTACTTGAATTAAACAAATAAGCACTTTCGCGTATAGGCTGTTTCATGAAAAATCTCCTGCAGTAGCGGAAGAACTCTGGCATTACAGCCGTCTGTTTTATTTTTATGATCATGTCCCTTCTTTTAACACTTTCTCTCATCTACGACACAACCCGCCACAAGCCACGCCTTCTAACCGTTGGAGTTACATGAAACGGCCTCTAATTCAATCTACATTATACGAAAGGACAATAGATTACAATCAGGTTGATTACTGGGTAACTTTCAAACAAGGCTGCATCCTACAAAGATTAGCTTAAGAATGTTGTAACTTTGTACACAAGTACGGATAAAAGCATCCAAATAGAAAAGGCTCCCCATCTTTTTGCAAATCATCTTACACAATTAGTGATGAGCAAAATTGGTCCTGCACATAAGACCAAAACCAAGACCGAATACGCAAGACTAAAGGAAAATTATTATTTCCGGTTAATTTATTAGTTAAACTATTCGAAACATTTTTAATATATTCTTTTCTTAGCACAAAACATTTTTTGTATTTGAAATGTTTAGTTAGCTTTACTAGATTTTAACACTAACAATAAATATAAAAATAAAGAAACTTTACCACTGTTTAAAAAGAAGACATCTATAAGAATGTCCTAGGAGTAAGTGTTTTTTGAGGGTATGAGCCGCCCGTGTGCAAACTCTCTTGAAACCGCCCCCTATCAAACAATTTACAATGATAACAAAAACTGAAGTTTTTGATATCGAGTATAATAAATATTTTCTTCGAACTATTTCTCCATTTGGGAGCTTACGGATGTAATAAATTTTGGAGAGCTTCCGCCCTGCATCATTTTGTACAAAGAAATCTCGAATTTTTTTAGATAAATATTTTGGCCCTGGACTTGGATCTGAATCGAGGTGATGTGTCACAGTACTGTAATCGGCTTCGTCTTCTTCTTCTTCTTCTTCTTCTTGTTCTTCTTTTTCTTCTTTTTCATCATCTTCTCCTTCCTCTTCTTCTTTTAGTTGCCCTGAATTTTAAATTGGCATCGTCTTCTTAAGACCAAGACTGAATACTAGGGTGAGCCAAAATGACTAACCTATGGAGTTTATGACCTCAAAAGGGCCTATATGTTGACAAAAAAATTCTCCCATGGAGAAAAAATTTTAGGTCAATTTTAAAAGGTGTCGGTGGCCATTTGAAATTTCCCATTTCAATAACACGCAAAAAAAAATTTTTCCATTAAAAGTACTATAACTTTTGAACCGTTTGAGATAAAATTTTTTTTCAGGCATATTCTTGTAGAGCATTAAATTCGTAAAAAAGGTGTTTTGAATTTGATTTTTTAACTCAAAAATTCATATACTTACGGGTTATGAAAGTTGAAGAAAAATAGATATGTTTTTTTCAACTTTCATAGCCTGTAAGTATATAAATTTTTGAGTTAAAAGAATCAACTTCAAAGTATTTTGTTATAGAATTTAATGCCCTACAACAGTATGCCTGAATAAAACTTTATCTCAAACGGTTCAGAAGTTATAGCATTTTTAATGAAAATCTCCAAAATAGCTTTAAACTAAACATATCTGTTTTTCATCAACTTTCATAGCCCATAAGTATATGAAGTATTGAGTTAAAAAAATCAAGTCTGAGGCATATTTTAGAAAATTAAATGCCTTACAAGAATCTGCCTGAATAAAATTTTTATGTTAAACGGTTTAAAAGTTATAGGATTCTTAATGGACAAAAATTTTTTTGCGTGTTATTTAAATGGGAAATTTCAAATGGCCACCAACACCTTATAAAATTGAGCTAAAAATTTTTCCCAGTCGCAGGATTTTTTTTCGATACATAGGCCCTTTTGAGGCCATAAATTCGATAGGTTAGTCATTTTGGCTCACCCTACTGAATACGCAAGACTAAGTCCAAGACTTAATAAGCAAGACCAAGACCAACACCAGGTCTAAAAACATTTGCGTAAGGCCAAGATCAAGACTGACTAGGCACGATCAAGACTATTGTAGTCTTGGTCTTGGTCTTGCTTTGCTTATCACTATCCACAATTTATATAAATTGCATTTAGAATCTCTTCAATTCTGCAATCAATCCTCAACAAAAACTCTGGTTGGATCATGGCTTTGTTGAAAAACTTCCTCCCTGTTGAAGACCGTTTATCAGTTACAAAAAAGACTGCGGACATGTATTTTGTTAGTCACGGCCTCGACCTGTAAACCCTTCTAAATCATCGTGTTGCCCTCCGTTCTACTATAGCAATCGATTTGGCGTAAAGAGAGCAGGAAAATCAAAAAACGAATTAATAGATTGATGGGAAATAGCACGTAAGTCACGTGGCGCTCTTCTATTGCTCTCTGTTTTGCTCAGAGAATTCCAAATGTCGTTCTCTTTTTACAACACGACACCTGACACACCTATATTTGTAGTTATAAATTCAAAACTAAAACGTGTTGTATTTAATTGCCTAAAATCAGTAAAACGGATACACACTTAATGATTCACTGATTCCTGCTTTTTTTTTATATCTATACCGTTCTATCTATCACACCGAACGTAGAATTGTGTGTGTTTACGGTTGTGGAACAGGTGTGTGATTTAATTTATAGACAACACCAAACTGTTTAAATTAATGTTGTCTCATTACTATCTAGAAAAATTTATAAAGTTTCTACTTTGTATATAAAAAAAACAAATTTTTTCCGGTTTCAAGTCCATTCGTAATTTATACATATAGAGCCATTTCCGGTCGTGATGCCGTCCATAGTGACCAAGTTTTTTTGAAGGCCGTTCCATTTCCTGATTAAGCCGCACGTGCTAAACAATACATCTGTTTTAAGAGTAATTTTTTCCGGTGTTGTTTTCGTTTTGTTATGAACACGCATAGTGGCAACTATTAAAGCCATAACTAAATAAATAAATAAATAAATAGATAAATAAATGAACCCGCCACTGTTCCAGGATGTACTCGATAGTTACATTTACATATACACACATGCACACGCGAGGTCGTACATTTACCAGATGGTCTCTTGAATGGATAAAAGGATAAGTGTGTGTCTATATGTGTTTGTAAAAGTAACGACTTGCGATCAACATATTTCATGGTTCATCAGTTTAGAATTGAACAAGTTACTGTACGGTGGAGAAGTGGCCGATGATGAAGAAGACGAAGAAACTAATAAGTGTGTGCGAGTTGTTGTTGTTGTTTGTAGAGTTGGAGCCGTTAACTAGCCTTACACGACTCCTAATTTATGTCGCTAATTAAATATTCAGCGTCAGGAATGTCAACAGAACAACAACAAGAATGATTTAGACATGGAAAATAAACCATCAATTAATAAGAAAGCCATCTGTAGATAATTGGGAATTCTGTGAATTGTTACGAAATTACACCATCAACTTGGCGATTCGGTATTAATTAATTCAAATAATTTTCGTTGGACGTTTATTGTAAAAGTGCTCGACCTGTATATTATAGAAACTTGAAGAATACACATTCAAACAGATAAAAAAAAACACTACTGAGAAAGGATGCTGGCCATGATTCCCGCGGTATCACACACGAATCCATTCGTATAATAAAAACACCACGATCTTTCTTTATAATAAAAATAATAACAAAAAAATTTGTTTGAATAAGCATAAAACCACGACAAATCGATAAATTATTAAGAATTGCGCTATACATGGGCGATATCGCAAGGTTTTTCCAGCACGAAAATTTCCCATATGAGGCGCTGTTCTTTTCCCGTTTATAAAAAAAATTGTTTCAAGACTCAAGGAATTGAGGAAGTCAATATTAAGTTAGTCCAATGTAAATATTGCTCAGTTATCGGTGGATTCTCACGGCTATTTATCAGGGTGTATATTAAATATTTGTTTCACACAAATATCCACAGATGATTCCATAAATCACTAAGTTTATATGGTGTTTAAAGTGGAATCGTATTGAACTGGATCTTAGATGTAAACATCGTCACTAGAGACATTTGTTTGCCAATAACGCACCAACATATTAACAAGGTTTATTTGATTATTATCGAGTTGGTAAAGCGGAAAAAATTGAATGTTTACATGGTGTGTGACGACATAAAAGTGTCAATTTTTTGTGAAAAGAAACGTCACCAGTCACTAACAGATCTGGATGGTATTTAAAGGTGACTGAATCGTAAAGGATGTTAATTAGCAGAAAATCGCATGTGTTTGTACAATAGAAGAGATACGGGCGCCGGTAGAAAGATAGCTTTTTCGGCCAGCAAAAAGAGTGAGTCTTCGAAACACTTTCCTCATTGAAAGAATATTTGTCAACTCTACAACAGGGAAGTAGTAGATAAGTCTACTCTGAAAATACTTTATTTATTACTTTTTTTATTAACCAACTGTCCACCGTGAAAATTCACATTTAACTGCACTATTTGAGAAGTTGTAAAATTGAATTGAACTTTGACAAAAGTGGCTTAAGATTTCCGATGAAGATTAGTCAACTTCCTGTAGAAAGTTTCTAATCTTTTCTGTTTAATGACTACCGAACGATGCAGTTCGATAGGATAAAGTATTTGAAAGAATTTCCTTCAAATTACAAAGCGTAAAGTTTGACGAATCTAGTGATATTTCTGGTGATTTCTTTGTTATTATAGTGGGATTACGTACTTTGTTTAACGACAAGTCTGCCAAAACTAGTAACCCTATAGAGTTATATCACCTGAAAGCTTAAATAATACTGCATTTGCTTTAATATTAATGTAGATAATGCTCATAAGTGACGCAGTAATGCAAAGAGTGCAAGTTTAAAGATTCTTTGTTATTCTACAAATTTGTCTTTTGGCATAGGGATGAATCCCCAGATTCCTCCACTACACTATTTTTGAGCACTCTTGACTTTTTATTTAGCATTCATTTCCAATGATAATGAGCTTTAACCTCAAACGAAAGTTTAAAAGAAAAGCTATTTAGTTTCGCCCAATTCAATTCAATTTTTGATCTTTTTCCAAACAAAATAGTACGAAAGAAGTTAATAGATTTAATGAAAAGTGGATGAAAATTTAGAAATAAAGTCCATATATTCATTGAGCACATTTTCCTTTGTAAATCCTACAAATTTCATTTGGGTCTGTTTATTATGAAAAGAGAAAAACAAAGAGAATGGGTTAAAAACAGCTTTTCGGGATTTTTCGGAAACACTTAACAATTTTCCAATAAATTTTCTATTGTAAGCGAAAAAGAAACTATCAGCAACACTTTGTGATCCTTAAGGAAAAAGCCGTTACTACCTTTTGTTCAAAGGCAAAGACAATAATAATATTGTCTAAGTTCTTTACTCAAGCAAATACCTCTGACTGACTTAAAATAATCTTTAGGGAGACGCTAGAACTGTTCAATTTTTTTGTTTCACAGCAGCTCTGGGATGCCTGAAATTTAAAGATGTTGTGTGCCCCTGGAAATAACAGTCCTGCTTTTATTCAGAGGTGGACTAAGGTAAAGTCGGGCACTATGGAAAATTCTCATCCCGGGCCTTTCTTGGAGCATCAAGTGTAAAAATTCTTACTTTGATTTTCAATAAAATGAATATGTAATACAATAATAAATTAATTTATGGGCCTAGGCACGTGCCTAGTGTGCCGCCCCTGCGTTTATTAGGTATTTCAGGATCAAAAAGAAGTAGGAAACGTTATGCACTCAATCGAGATCAAAGAGAAACTCTGTCGGAATTCATAAGCTTTGTGTTTTGCAAAAGTGTTCTAGTGCTGTTCCTCCTTCAACTTCGCCACAAATTCTAAATAAATTGTTGGCAAGAGCGACAAATTAGAATCTTTTCCACTTAATAGGTGACAATTTTCTAAATCAATAAATCAATTAGAACACTATTGATGAAATAGGCCCCAGGCGTGCTGGTACTTAATTTAATAGTCTGTTGTTAGTTGAAATTTGATAAACCTTGTTAGTGTTTGTTCATTTACACAATTTTTGTATTGTTTGTTGTTGTTTTTTCTTCTTCTTCGTTTCGTTTAAATTTCGAGGCCACTCCCTGTATATTGTGACCATTATTATTGTATGTTGTGTGTTGGTGTATAGGCAATGAGGCCGTGAGAACGTGGAAGGCGCGCGAGTCCCAGGCGTGCGCACCAAATTAAAACGCCCGCGACTTACGCCACCGTGCCTCTTCTTCTATTACAGATTAGACGAGAACGAAGCGAGATTATTTCTCTTTGATGATGATGATGATAAGACCAAAATTGGAATTCGTGCCCACCAGTGGCGGACAAGTAGCTAATGATTAGGCATAATTTTTGTTTGTCGATTGATTCAAAAATTTTTACATAAATATTTCACCAGTTATCTGATTATCAAAATCATACTTAATTATCATAATTTTTTGTTAAAGTAGTCGGCGTTATGTGTGCGGATTTCGAAATGATTTGAAAACCCCCGCAGGTCCGTCTGCACGTTTATGATGCAAGTCCTTTTTCTCTCTTAACATTGTAGGTACCGGTTGTCGTCTGGTCCTCCTCCTCCTCAACGGACGGTCATCAGCAGCGGCGCGAGTTCTTAAAGCGGCAGCCACATAGCCGCCTCATCCCACACACACAACTTTTTCTACCAACTATTATTATTATTATTGTTGTTGTTGTCGTTGTTGGTGTTGTTGGATATCCAACAACAAGGAAGATGGAAACGAAAAATGGGCGAAAGAGAGATAAGGCCAGCAGGAGGTGGACAAACACGGCGACCACCTATTGACGATATAAGAACGGGCTTCACGCCTAACAAAGCGATGTAGTAAAACCCCCACACACATCTACATACAACAATAATACAACACAGTATACAGAAACCTAATAATATTGTGGGACTAATGGATGGGCTTGTTGTTCCAGACGAATCCGGTGATCTCATTAAAAAATAAATAAAAAAAAGCTCTACCGCCACCACTATTTTAGCGATAATCATTGTAACTATAAAGCCGAGGGCTGATTAATTATTCCACGAATTTCCGAAAAGAATTCGTCGTTTATTTTCTCTTATATTTCTATTCACGCCAACTGAAATGGATATTGTTCGTTTTTATCGAAAATTGCTTTTCGGATACAGTTGAATATTGGGCGGTGTACTATGATAGCCATTACCATTTATGGTGTGGAATTTGTAAGTGGTTCCGCCACTGGGTGTTGACTCTATCTTCGTCTTTACTTGCATCTCATCAATGTGTGTATATAGCTTGGTTCGTACATTCGTATAGAAGAGTAATGGAATGCGAAGATCACCCATCATTTTTCATAGAGGAAGACCGGCACAAACACGAGAACCGTTCACAACCAGTGGCGGAGTTTTTTTTTATATACATATATATATACAATAAAACCTCCGATTTCAACATCTATTAACTATCATAATTGAATCTTCACACTATTTTCTATTGATGATTAAAAATGTTCAGGATTATCATTGAAACGGCTGCAGAAGAATT
This sequence comes from Epicauta chinensis, assembly GCA_021725515.1. NCBI lineage: Eukaryota > Metazoa > Arthropoda > Insecta > Coleoptera > Meloidae > Epicauta > Epicauta chinensis. The sequence goes on along the minus strand of JAEDXX010000005.1, from coordinate 805,795 downwards.
TTTAATTTGTTGTACAACAATAGTTGAAAGATCGCCGCTTCTGATTGAACTTAACTGAACGAAGAGACAACAGCATCTAATCAACATATTACACACGTGCCGATGTTCGTTTATCCGAAGGCAGTAAACCAAGAACAAAGATTCCCAGATTGCAGATTCCGATATTCTATAGATGGTAAAAGGAAAATTGTGAAATATTCCATGGCCAAATCGGCAATAATCCAGATACGACGATGGTTTCTGTGAATAATTTCAATCGAAAATAGTCGTGTGCCTTATAATCGAATAGTTGAAACCGAAATAGAGAACGTTTTAATTTACATTTCATTTCCAAAATATTCGATCCAACAACTCTAATGACAGGCTAGTTTTATTCACTCACACTTGATGTCGAAAACGATCGTTTCCGTCTCTCTTTCCAAATACATATTCAAGATGAATGGTTTTGATACACTAACGATATAGTGTAGATGTATCAATAATAAGGTGTGCCTCCTACTAGAACGTGGACAGAATGAAGGCAAGAGACGGGAAAAATCTGTAATTGATGCATGACGTTAGGGTGGTCCTTGTGTGGTCCCCACATCAACCATCAAAACTCCAACTCATAATATATACACTTAGTCACTCACACACAAACATAGTCATCTGCGATATATCTGGAAATGTTAATAGAGAGACCCTCTGGGCGGTTGTTGTCATCCATTATCGTCACCTACGCTCGAAAATCCACATAAAAAAAAACCTTATTTTGGATGGAAAACAAAAGTTGTTAAAAGTCGATAAAGTATCGTTGATAATTGGCGATTCTCAAAGTATTTCCGAATACCGAACAAACAACAAAGCTCGCGCATTTGTCAATAATTAATTATCGTTTACTTATCGACTGACGTCATAAGTGAAATCGTCATTATCAAGGTAAACGATACGGCTCGTGACTACCTTGAATTCACCAATTTTTTTTTCTCTTCGACTCGTTTTGTTTACGAAAAAGTATTTCAAAATTGTCTGATATTATTATTACTTTTTTTTTCTACAAATAAGTAGTTAATATCAAAGTGCCGCGCCATCGATATTGGTTTAATAATTTTGCAAAAAGCAACCATTAAAAAAATATTGCCCACTTAACTATCAACAACAGATAATGTCGAACTTTTGTATTGTTCGATATCTTGTTAAAATACCATGGAAATTACTGTTGCTGGAACTTGTTCAGTGTTAAAATATGTCATGAAAGATAAGAGAAAAGGTGCCGATCTTATAGGTAGACAAACAAAATTTCCAAATAATTACTTTTTTGTCCTTAACAAAAAACCATTATTGTTTTGTTGATTGTTCAGATAGATTTGTAAAATCAATAAAATTGGAAATAGTGAAAACACTTCAAGTTGTCCTTCTTTTATATTTAAGTTGTTACCTGATAAAAATGAAATTTAATAGCTTACAGTTTATTTGAGATAAAATTAGAAGGCTATCGATAAAAGAATACAAATTTTTATAGTTCGAAATTGGGTGTTATCTTAATAGATTAAAAATTAAAATGAAGAGATTACCACCTATTAATATATACTTTCACAAAATACCATCTGCGTTTTACATCCAGAAAAATTAGAATTCTTTATTAATCGATTTGTATACTACATCTTCTACAATTTGGGTGGCTTGGCGAAACGAAAAAGTCGCTCAAGACTAAATGTAGCGAAATAAGTCATGATTTTAGGCAAATTGACCAGTAGACTAGCAGTTTTCAGGCTCTAGCAACTTGCCTAATTTGTTCAATGCACAGCACTGTTTCTGTTCGGAATTTGTTTTCATTTGCGATTAATTTACGCCTTCATTCATTCGCAGACATCTGCAAATCAAATTTAAGCTTCTCTTTAGAAAGATCTGCTGTCTTCTGTAAGTTTTCAAGCGCAGCGAATCTTTTGGCTGTCTGTAAACAAAAGATCACTAGAAATATAAAACAGGGGTGAAAAAGCTTTCTGAAATTAATGCATAATCGAAACAGGACCTCGTATTGCAGAAGAAATCCCTAAAAGTGGCCCAACAATTACATTTTATTGAGTTAATTTTACAAAGAATACTTGGAGAACCTTAACGCTTTAAGAAGCTCTGTTATAAACGAATTTTATTTTCTCTATCAATAAAGAAAAGTGGAAAATTCTGCACATCAATTTGTTCCATTGAGTAACACTATTAGAAATAGCAAATGAGCAGCATTAATTAGCGGATACTTTGTAAATTATTCAATTATTTAATCTTATCACGTTTATGTTGCACACATGTTTGTCGAGAATATGCATAAATGATATCATCACGAATCATTTATTCCAAATCTGTTTTAATTCTATATGATTCCTCCTACTACCTCCTCCTGTGTAAAGTTCAAAATTTTAATCGTTTTGGCAGATAATTGAATAAATCGATTTTTGAAGTATTCCGGTGATATCGATGCTGACGAGCAGTCAGGTCAAAGGTTTAATAATTTATTTAATTGGCCAAATATTCACCGATTTGTAAGCGTTTTTAAGTGCTTAATTTATGGAGGATGTTCTGTATCAGAGGTGACCAACCTTTCGGACTTAGGTCACAATGAATGAATGAGGAAAAATAGTAGGATTCCACAACAGTTGAAAGCTCAATAAAAGTGGCATGATTTTTCTCATAGCAATCTAAAAGAAAATTGCCCCGACTCCTTTAAAATTGTTTTCTTTGATCTTTAAAATTGTCTTTTCGAGTAGACATTTTGCCAGCGAATAAAATGGAGTATTTCCAAAATTGTAGTCGATAAAAGGAAAGAACATATTAAGGATGAACACAGAATTAAGTTTGCCTCCTGAAAACGTAGATTTGCAGTCTTAAGCCTTTAAGAATATTTCCCAACGATGAAGATAACAAAGCTAGTAGACCCAGTTCAATCGGAGTTTTATCAACTACATGAAAGGCAATTGGAGAATCGAAAACTTACCAACAAAACATTACTTGTACGACACTTAAAAGATTCTTCTTGATTAAATGACCATAAACATGGAAATCAGCTTCTAACTTTAATCATAATCATTGGAGGCAGCAAATGATAAAAAACAAATCAAAATCAGTTTGCTTTACAATAAAATGCCACCACACCAAACAAGTTAAAAGATCATTCCCGTAAAATATTAACAAAGGCCCCTCTTTGAGCATCATTTCAAAGCAACTATGCTTTGCCTCAAAATCGGGAGAAGTTCAATTAAGCGAATTCAGTCAACTCAAATAGTCAAAGGCGAGCGCTTACAGGAACAATAATCGACAGCTTTTTAAGGCGTTCTAGTACTTGATTCCTGTTTTAAGCCTACGTTTGAGCTGTGTCAGTAGACTTATAGAGCATTTCATGCTAACTTTTGGGAGTCTCCCTCATGTACTTTTCATCTTCAATACAACCTTCTACAAGCCACGTCCTCAAATAACCGAATTATGCATATGAAACGATATCTCTCGAATTTGATAAAGAATTGTGGAAGATTTTTTTGAATGGCGTTAGATTTACGGTAATTGTCGGACAACCTATGAGATGAGTTTTTTTCCTAATCTTATCACGATTATTTTGCATACACATGTATGTCGAAAATACGGTTGAATGAGATCATCACGGATCGTTGATATACCAAATCTGTGCCAATTCGCAATGATTCATTAATTGCACTCATTATAAGCATTTAAATTAGTGAACAATAAACCGATATTGCCACCGACAAATAAATAAATATTGACATAATTAAAGCAATTAATAATTTTATAATCCTTCTAATGGATTATTTATGGAAGAAATTATCATCAAATATTTAGCGACTTTAATCTTTTTATAAATGTTTACAGTGAACCGATTCTAACTTGACCGTATTGACTTGCAGATAACTATTCGAGTGCCAGTGAATCTCCAACATCTGGCAACGACTTTAATTTGTAATAAAGCAAAAATAATTAGATTCTGACTAATTACCTACTGACACATGTCTTGTAAAAACTGGTTCACTATAATAATGGCACGTGTAAAGCTATTGTGTGTTTAATATTAAGTTATCTTTAATGCTTTTGGCTTCGATAATAAAAACAAACAATTAATTGTGGATTTAATTAAAAATTGTTTGATTGTCGTTAAGGTTTTTTCCAATTTTTTTTTTTATCAAATCGTACAGAGGAGGCGGTTGGGTTGTCGGATTTCGTTGAAATTTAATGTGAAAACATGTACGACCTACACAAGTCAAAATAAATAAATACATAAATAAATAAATAAAGAATCTCTAATATGTAATAATAGTATAATGAAATATACGGCCAGAAACGGTCGTGTTTAATATTAATAAGATACTTCAGGCAGCGTTGTATAATTATCTCGCGTTCCACGCTCGATTTTCATTCGTGTGTAGAAAACGATCGCCTCGTGGGGCCCTGTGGGTGTCAGGCAATTCGCTAAAAACCAACACTTATTCTATAAAAAAAAATCCCGGAAAAATCACCAATCCATCTGGATTTGATGGACACGTGTCGGACGTGCGACCCTTTTGAATTTCCGATAAAATCACCCGATCGGTTTATAGTCACGACGACACGCAGGTAAAGAGAGAGTTGACAGAATATCCATCCATCTACCAACAACAACATTGTGGCTATTTTTTTTTCGAAATCCTAACAGAATTCTATTGATACTGGAAGAAAAAAACGTGACTTATCTGCAGTTTTTGTGATTTTAACGCCCACCAAACAAGATTCGTTATGATCACATCTTATACGAACGAATCGGAAGTTAGGGTAATTTACGGAAATCTACCACACAAATTTTTGATTTTTTCTAGATAGGTTTTTAATAAAAGCCATAATAACTGGTTCAACTAATCGAAATTACGGGTTATTGTTTCGATCGCCGAAGAAAAGACAATTTAAAACGGACCACACAGCATAGACCTTTTAAATAATTCAATTAAGTTCCCCTTTGGCCTAAATAATAATAATGTTGATGGTACAGTAAGCAGGTGGTCCTGAACTATTTTCTATATTAGAGATGGTTTTTATTTACACTGTGATTTTCGAAAATAGACGAGTTACAGGCAGAGTAAGTTTGCACCACCTTGAATTAACTCATCAAAAACGTTAGTAGTCGTGGTTTTTTCTTGCTTTATTTCGTGTGCCCTCGAAATGGACCACACACATCAAACACCGTTTAGATTCAACCAACAATTTAATAATGAATAAAACCGAAAAAAATGAGATGAAGATAAAATAGAAAATTGCTGCGTCTACTAATTGACTCTTAAGATGTAATTATGTTACGCCACTGTTTATTATTGTTATAAAGGAACGGCATGATAGGACGATTAAAATTGCTTTGTTTTCTACGTAAATACTTTCTTATCATAAATTCTATACATTATGATAAAAATATATAATAAAATCTATCAACTGGAAGACTTTTAATGATCTTGCTGCTGATAAGGCACTTACTTAGTAGGAGACAAAAAAATTAACAATAATGATAACGCTAAAAATAATAATCTAAAATGGCGAAAAATCTAATAAATATTATCACAATTTGGATCGTTACGACCTGTATTTAGAGTTTTTATTTGTTTTTTGCAAAAGAATCACAGTAACTACCATGGTCGCCACGGTTTTTCGTCAACAATCGCCACATCCGGTTCAACTTTTCGCACAACTAACGATAACGGTTTCGGTTGATAAATTGACGATTCCTGCGGTTCCGGACTATGGCTGGGTGAATAATTCGAATGTGTCGATGATGTATCCGATATTGTTGATGTTGACAATGTGCGCTGCGGTATCGGTACCAGTAATGGTAATGATGGGCTCGTTGATCCACTATTGCTATTATTATTAACAACTTGTGGTGGTGTTGTTGATGGTGCGGCTGATGATGATGATGGTGTTGATGTAGTCGGTAGTACTAATGCAATATCACCATTTGGCAGCCGTGTCGGTAGTAATTGTACACCGCCACCATTACCATTACTTAAAATGATACCATTATTTTGCGTTAAATCCATTTGATTTGTGGTATTCGGCACGATATGGACTTGAACCGGTTGTTGTTGTTGTGTTGTTACATCCTTAGGACTTTGATTTAGACAATTGGCTAAGTGTTGTAATAAGCGGCGTTTAACTATGGGATCTAAACCGGGAAAACGGCCAACTTCTGTAGCACATTCACTGAAACCTGCACGAAATTTACTGATAACTGATGGGTCCGCAGCGGCTGACATTGCGGCTTGTTGTCGCTGGAGATTTTGTAAATGTTTAACAGTCATCTCAAGGATGTCGGCCTTTTCTAATTTGGAATGTCTAGCGGGCTATTTCATAAAAAAACAACAACAAAACAAAACGAAACAAAAACTATTAAATAATTATTCAAATCGTAACGTTCGAGAATACTTACGTCCTTCTTCATAGCGTCCAAGATTAATGTTTTCAACTCGTTTAAACTGTTATTGATACGTGCACGACGCCGTTTCTCCATAATTGGTTTATTACTCTGCAAATTAAAGATGATAGTATAAAAAAAACAATATTATTATCGTGGGAAAGTTTATGAATCATTCAATTAATTGACACGAGACATGTTGGCAATTGATCAAGACACGATAGCATGTCCCCAAAAACAACATCCGCCAACATTCAAAAATATAAAAATAGGCACCAGGTCTAGATACGAAATTTTTATAGAATTATCGAAAATTGTGTATATTTACCCTGCGATTATCACTGATCCGTTTAGCTGCCGTTGTAGCAACTGTTGCTTCCATTGCAACGGAACTGGGAGCTGGTATCGGATTTGTTTGTACCATATTGGTCCCGGTTACCATAATTTCTGTTTCGTACACGAATATTACGAAGTAAATTATACAACTAATGACCGCGACGTACTGACTGGCACAAGCCGCAGTAGCTTTCTGTTTGTGCGTCGAACGGATGAAGGCCTCTCGCACTCGCGCTCACATAGCATCACAAAAGTAGAAGGGATGTGAGATGATGCACTTCGGCAAGTTCCCACACTAGAATCGGCAGCCTACGTAGTGCAGGTATGCGTTGTTGTTGTTGATATCGCCCAGAGGCGGACCATCTAATAGTTAGGAAGCCACCAAAACTATTTTTGTTGTTGTTGTTGTTTTGATAACAAGTGAGTTTCGGAGAATTTTTGCGAATTAATTTTTAGATACTCGAGGAGTGATTTGGCACACAATTTAAATATTCAAATGATGACTAAACGAGATTTCACGTCGATTAGCTACAATTTAGAAATATAGATTTAATGGGATTTATTAAAGGAATTCGTGGACAAAACATCATAAATGCATTTGGATTATTGAACTTTGTTGAATACATTTATGTCTAGACTACTTATTTCTCAATCAATTGATAATAAATATTGAACTTTGTTTCTAGTATACATTGCCTTTAGTCACAAGACAATTAAGTTTTAAATTATTTAAAAAATAAAAATATATAAATAATTAATTTCATAGTCTTGTTGTGCTTCTATATAATCATTCAAGCATCACGCGCCCACAGGTGCACGTGTCCAACTCCACTGGACCATAGCCAAGTTGTTCGCTTCTCTCACATCTGATAAAGATGACACGCAACCAACGGTTATCATTACTGGTGCTCCCACAATCCCACCACCACCACCAGGAGTGTCTACGTTTGTTATATTGGTATGTGTTTGTGTTGTTGGGTTTATGCCGCCTCACCACTCACCATTACCACGACCTGTCCCACTCAGCGGGACATAAAAAACTATTCAAACAGTCTAATCGTATAAATGGTGAAGAAGGAGATGATGAAGAAGACGAAAACGATAATGGTGAAGAAGATGAAGATTGAACTTTGATAATGATAGAGTGAAACAACAATAAAATGGATGGAATGCAAGTTATACGACCATGTAAATTGTAAAGTGAGCCGCACTACATGTATATTCCAATCACGAAATAACATAAAGCCATAAACTATAACATCTGTAAAACAACAATATTGTCAATAATCGAATTCTTCTAATTTTCTCTTGTTAGGATTTTTTTGAGAGCCAAAAGGTGCCTGGAAGATTAAAGAGTTGGATTATCATTGTTTTTGCAATGTGAACGTGATTGCACAACACCGATACCTCACGATGACCATGATTCATATCATGACCTTTATCAGTACGAACATGGTTCCACATACACATACAGAACAAAGACAAACAGAGGCGGATCGTTTCTACAACCTACCACATTTACCCTACAAGGCCATTACACATTTCCACTTTGATACAATAAGGAAATACAACCGACACTATCGAGATCTATTTACCAAACAACATTAATTTTTATTAGTTAATTAGTAGTAGAAGTGGAATGTGTACGCCACTGTGCATCGGCGGCAGGTCCTTCGGTCCGTCGCGCGGCATGAATCAGACTTCTCTTTGAAGGATGAGCGTTTGCCGTCGGCAGCCACCCGCGGTCGAAGGCGGGGCTTTCCCACAGTCGTGAGCGTGACGCACGGAGGCACGTGTTGCTCGACCTCGGGCCAGACACGAGAACACCGTGCTCGTAGGTTTCCTCTCCTCCACACGCCGCCCGCATCTATCTCTCTCTAGCACTCGTTCTCTCGGTTCACTTGCTCACCCACCTGTAATAATAATACCACAGTGTGCTTTTATAGCATAAGCATTTCCACATACACATATCTACATCAGCCGTAAAAGATGCGGAGGCTGTGAGGAAGCGAACAGGGGCGGCACATTGGGGACATTTATATTATCTTGAAGGCTTTTTTTTGTATAGAATTCTAAATGAATTGTATTTAAAATTGAATTTAATCAGTTATATCCGTTGTATAAAGGTTCTCGACAACAAGTCGATGTAATAACCAGTTTACCTTCATTAAATTCGTGGAATAATTTTCACGCGTACAAATCGCTAGTCATTTTCGACATTTCTTAATTTGTCATTGTTCTGTAAAATCCGCATGTAAATATCAAGTGTTTTATTTGATAATTTTGACGCTGTAAGAACAAATAAATAAATGCGACTTGATCTTTACACGGAGGCTGTGATTTATTTGTGTTGGTTGTACAAAAGACGACGCCAAGACCGGGATCGTGATCCTGGTGACACATGACCACACACTACCCAACTCCACTAACGACTCGTCACTTTTCCACAGATCTTATCAATAATTAAAATATTTCAACAGGAGAAAAAAAACGCAATAAATTCGGCAATAATTCGAAATATTTTCGACGAAAAATTTAATTGGGATCCAAATGAATGTGGATCGTCTACGGGTTTATAATTAGTTGAACGCCACTGTGGTGGTCTCGGCGTGGTCTGAATTGTGGCCGGTCGACCCACTCGCACTGAAAACTGACGTCAACCGCATATCCACGGCCGCCAACGATATCGTAAAGCCGCGCCGTTCCCAGAATTCAGCACCCACCGCCACCGAGGAGACCGTCTCATGAATTATTTATAAATAGCCAAGCAGTTGCTACTATTCACGTAATGAACAATACGGCGACTATTGTAATTTTGCATAATTCGATCGTATACGCACACACAAGAACAGGTCAGGAACAGTACAGGCGCCTATTTTATAAAAACAAAACAATCATTGAAGAATTGGTCCCGGACAGCCAAACAACAAGTGGTGAAATTTCGGTTGGTTTTGCAAACAATATCGAATGTCGTCGTTTGGTAAAAGTTTCAAATGACGTTCCGGTGTAATTTTCCATAGATAATGCCGTTAATTTGTATTCTGTCATCTTCGGGGTCGTACCCAAATCGTCCGTAATCATGGACAAAAGAAAAACTGTAAAATTTTGACTTTCCAAAATTTTATTACTGCAATAATAGCCACAAACCGCTACGACCTTGTGTCCGAAAATGTGCAATTTGCAAAGATACTTTGAAAATCCTTGAAGTTCTGAACTAATTCTCGACCATTATTATTATTATTTTTATGGCTCCTTTGTGGAAATTACGAAACGTTAAAGTATTTATTCAAGTACTCCATTAGCAGTTATTTTATCCGTTATCTTTAGAGGTTAAAACTAACATAGAAAAAAAAATGGGATCCTCTTGACATTGTCGGGACTTTCGACAAAATCGTTAATGAAACCAAACATAAAAAAAAAAACGAAAACAACTACCAGTTACTAGCAATTCCGTTAATAGAACAGCTTCCAGTTATACCTAATGATTAAAACATAAAAAAGCCAATAATCTGTCAGTGGTATTGTTGACACTTCTAACCACATGTTGTGTGTAGCATATCTAATTTTTCCTGTCAGCTTGACAACGGCAAAAATTTGCATTCTCAAGGTCCTCTAATCACCACAACACAAACACCGATTGTGCTCCTCAATCTGTCAATTAAAATTCTCAAATATTTCGAAATAAACAACCAAAAAAAAATTACAACAGGTACTGTTTTTCGAATTGTTATGGGGTGATGTTTAGATGGAAGCGCATAAAAAGCAGGTAGCTTTTGACTCTTTTTTGTTGATTAGCACCTTGCAAAGCGGCAAAAACGACAAAGGTTTCGGCTGCCTTTAACTGAATATTAACTAGTTCTCCAGTCTAATCGGTTGGTATGGTAAACAGAGCAAAAAAAAACACACATTCTGATTAGATGTTCAGGTGAACAAAAATGAGTGTAACCCTAAGGGCTTATTAATATTCTTTAATTTTTTTTTTAGCGAAGATACCTGTAATTAGTCTGCATTGTTATGGTAAAGAGATGTGTGATGATGAGAATAGGTTTATAACGAAAAGGAAGCCTACCATTAACAAATGGAATTTGTTGAAAGAAAAAATCGAGAAAAAAATTAATCGCCAAAGAAACAGAAAATTTCTATGATGAGCCAAATAGAAACATTTATCTTGATGATTAAGCGCTATTTTTTTTTTATTTACTAAATGTGTTACTTAAATAATGAAGTAATCAACAACGTCTGGCCGAGATAATTATAATTAACTACATTGATAGTGAATTTTTTTTCGTTAACTATAATAATAACAACAAAACGATAGGTTAAAGTTGGCGAGTTTATGTGATAAACGTGCTGTCGAAAAATTAAAAAAAATGTATACAGCACGCTCCGTAGATACAGTCGATATTAGAGCTAAGCAAGGACTTCCAAGACGCAATGATCTTCGACAAGGACCTCATGTAAATAGTAACAGGATTGGCATAGCAACTGGTCACAAATCTTGCAAACAGAAAAGATAAACGTCTCCTTGCGATTACGTTAGTACGTGATTTACGCGTGAAGTAACTTTTGAGAGTTAAGAGAAATCAACTTACAGACAATTTTTTGGTTGGTAGTTTTTATTTTTAACAATGGGCACTTGTTGCCAATAGGCAGTTGCCAATAGGCGATTGCCAGTCCGCCCCTGATAATAGCCATATGAAATTATCCAGTCTTTTGCAACACATCAAACATCAGGAAGGTGAAATTTATTCATTGTTTTAGCAAAAACTGCTAAGGTATGTTTCTATCTCCTTGATATAAGAGTATTGGAACCACCAGAAGATGGATGCCTTTGCATGGATCTCTAACGCGGCTATTGGGATACTATTTCATGTCGGAGATCTTTATCTTGCGATCAGACTGGTGTTTTGAAACGTCTTTAAAATTTTCTGAATGCTGTACTTCCAGTTTGGAGTGGTTGAAGGATATGGAAAACCGTGGACTTAAGACCTAAATGCTTAGCCGAAATGCTCTGCTTATCAGAGACTATTTTGCTAAAGTATTTTTGTTATCCCGATGTCGGACAAGACGCTTACTGACTGGTACTTCTAAGAGAACTTTCGGCGTTCTATCAAGTATCGTGGCACAATCATTTTTCCCCCGTGGTACCAGCCTTCATCGGTGATGGGATGCTTGGGATTCACCCTTGCAGGTTAGTGTACTGCACACCCTGCACCTGATAGGTTAGCTGAGGTCGGTGGGATCGCCAGTGCCCAAATGGGAGTTGAATCTTGCCCCTGCGGAGTAAATGAGTTAACAGGAAAGCGAACACTTTTCCATGTCGGATAATTGCGGGATTCTTGGCAAGCATACATGTTTACCAGCCTATTCCTCTGAACTCAGCCATCCCTAAAGTATTGTAGTTTTTACGATATAATCATTTAAAGTATCACTGCGTCTCCCTATCCAGTTCCAAAAGGGTTTCAGAACGGACGATAATGAAGTACCCGGTCTGTTTTGCATGTGCCTAGCGTTCTTTCACCTGTAATTAGAAGAATAAAAAAAACGTGGCTGAAGTCTTCTCTGTACCTGTAACGGTAACTCGGCGACACTATTAAATTTCTTTTTATAATTCTGATTTAATTCTGCCTTTATATTATTGATATGTTTACTGGGAAAACGCGTAGAATTTGGTGTGTTATTGGTATTTCATAATTATAGAGTTATCAAATTTATTAGGAATTTGCATCGAATTAAATTTAAAAAGTAGAATCTCGTTGTCCTTCAGTTTGTTTATTTTTATGTTTTTGTCCGCCTTTTTATGTTAGTTGTTTATTAGATCTTCATTTCTCCAATCAGGTAGTTGTCGGCATCGATTCCTTTCCCAAATCGAAACACCTATAGCCATAAAGCCATTAAAACTTCAAGGCAAGGGTTTATAGACTTGTCAGAAATCGATCAATTTACTTTTTTACAAAAAAAAAAAATAGCCAACAAAAAATATTTCATACAGTTCAAAGTATCGGCCTAATTCTGACTAAATTTGTATTGAAAATAGTAGAATTTGTGAGTCATTGTTGCAATTGGTTGTTTGTTTGTTTTTTTTTCCACTGGAGCAATAATCGATCGATTGCTGGTTTCTGTAAATCAAGTCAAGTGCTTATTTGAACATAATTACCGCCTCGAAGGGGTTGATTTCATCACATCTCCAAAGATTTAAGTGTAGGTTATTTTTCCACCTGTCTCCCCTGCAGCTATTTCGATTAGTTTTTGAAATACGAAAAACCAATATGTTTTTAAAGAAAAAGGACGAGTTAAAGCTGTGAAAACATCCATTATGTTAATCATACAGTCAATAGCTTTCAACGAGGCTTATAGATTTAAATCCTGGAAGGTGTTTGTATAAGGGATATGGGGTAACGGTCGATGCCTTTCTTGTTTCTTTCTTTGTTGTTAGTATTGTTGTTTGTCGACAATGAAGGGTTAATAGTGATTTGTGTGGGTGATGGTGGTGGTCGTTTCCTGAACAATATTTGACAACATAATTGTTGAATTCGTTTCTACTGGACAATTAAATATTTTTAGTTCGCCCTTATCTTGTTTATCATATGCTGATGATGGTCGTTATCTCAGACGATATTACGTCAGCAATAGTGGCGTGAGCCGGGGGAACGTTCACAAGGCTTGGATTGTAACATTCGTATCTTATTAGCGGATGTTTATAATAAATAAGTCGTTAATAATAAGTCAAAAGGCGACCTCTGACCGGGGCCGGACATCATATGTTTAAACATTGCGCACACACGTTCAAACAAATCTTTTAAACCAGACACGCGTTATAGTCTATATATAATTAATCTATCTTTTTCCATTTCGCCACTGCATACCATCATCATCATCATCATCATCTCCATAACCACAACGCTCCAGACGGTTGTTATTAATGAATCAGATAAATATTTAGAGGTTTTGACATCGACATCAAAAACCTCGACGACCTCTTGACCCGAACCAAAGCAACAACACCGGCGACTGATTGTAGGATTTTCAGTTGAGAGAAACAAACTGTTTTAGATAAAAAAATAAAATAAACGTTGAAGATTTTTGTTGGAGAAAATGTGGCCATATTTTGGCCACAGCTGTTGTAAATTTTCAACAAAAAATATATTGTTATATTGACAATTCATGAAATACATCATAAATTTTTTTAGGTGACGCCATAACGAATGTTTCCACGAAAAATGATTTTTGTTTAGTCAGAAGGGTAACAAGACACGAAATATTTTATATCTCTTAGCCCATTCAATGCCTGTTTTGAAGAATGCTGGACTCGATCTTGATATACAATTTCTCTTATTCAACAGTATAAGTAAATTTGGTCGACTTTGATGTAGCCGATTTAACTGCCGTTTTTACCCTTTGAAGGTTGGGCAAATTTGACTCTATTTAAATTGAAATAAAAAAAAAATTATAGCCTGCCAGTCTATTATACATGATTTCGGTTTGAGGACTCTTTTAACACCGTGTAAAATCGATAATTTTGCAGCTGCAAGTGTCCGTGAAATTGTATTGGCAAAAAATTCAATTTTTATTAAAATTCTATTTTCTCGATTCTATTCTAAACAAGAGCAAAAGGTTATCTGCTTCGGAACGGACGTAAATTGGGCGTGCATGACGATAACTTCGGTGCTAGTAATAGTTTTTTTGTTCGTTTTTGTTTCGACGATAATTCGTAGTGAGGCTCGATAAAAACCGAATTATTAAACTTAATGGTAGTCGAGTTAATAATGATGATGATGTTATCAAAAAAAAAAAAAAAACAACAAGGTAACAAATTCGATAATAATAAACGGATTTAATAAGGAGTGAAGAGTAAAAAAAGTACCAACAACAATAAAGGGATGTTTCGAGCGATAGTCGAAAGTTAATTAGATGTCTGAAAGTTTATTGCAGCAAACTCCCTTTCTCATCTACTGCCAATCTGGCGATACCATGTAATCAGTCGCTACTTCACAAACATCGAATGAGTGCTATAACTAACAAAGACCTCTATAAATTATACTGAAAAACTAACACCTTAATTGCATATTATACCAAAGATATGATGAATGGCCAAGTTTACACAGCTCTTAAATTGTATTCACAATTCTTTCTATAATTGTAAAAAATTATATTATAAATCTAGTAAATTATTGTAATTTTTATTAATTCCTAAATTATTCGTAATTGTAGCCAGGAATTGTTTGTTTTTATACCGATTTCAATATGAAAGCACGATAATATCGTTTATATTTTGTTAGGTCCAGTGTGAACGTGGCGATGGTACAGCCTAAATGCCTTCAGCTAGGTGATAACCTGTTGAATCTCGCACGGCAGGTTAGATATTCATCACCGACTGTGGCAGTAATTATAGTTCAGAAGGTGCTCTGACTGCATTTCACAATAGACAGACCCTATTTAGAGGAAACTTAAGCTGAATATAATCACCCCAAAGGCTAACTATTTTCGTTTGTTCATCCTTTTATTATACGGTTTTTTTTCCTCATCTCATATATTTTTTTTTGTGCTCCTCATCATCACCCATATTTTCATTGTTAATATATGTATAGAGGGTATCTAATCTACTATACCTATACTATTTATTTATCACAACTGATCACCTGTCGAAAATTGCTATGTTTGTTGGAACTTGTAAAACAACAACGAAAAAACTCCTGACAGCTCAACTAATAATTATTGTCGTTTGTTGAGTGTTTAAAACGATAGATACACACACACAACTGGTGTTTGTTTTGTGATAATTGCCGCAAATTATTTCCAACAAATCTTATCTCACTTTATTAATCTACAAATATATATCTATCTTTGTTGTGTTGCAATATTTGCTGTAACTGAATATCGTCTACGAAAAAACAAATGAGACGACTTAAATTCAAACATCAATTGACCCGCATACCAGTTTTCATCGGCGCCAGTGGCGTGGAATTGCACCAATTCAACTATGATTATCAGAAAGCTCTTCGAGTACTACCAAAGTGTATGAAATCTATTGTTTTCAGTTTTCTAAACGAGAAGATGATGTTTCATTTAGATATTGCAGAGGAGAAAGTAGCAGCCAGAATAAATAATTTGTCCACATTCAATGTGATGCAGTGGAAATTAGTATAATTAACGGAATTTTTAATTGTTGTAGAAATTACGTTTTAAACAGGGCCGGCCCAAGCGTTCCTAGTGCCCCAGGAAGGTCTATGTTCGGGGCCTCTATTAATATTATAACAAAAAACATAATTATTTCAAAAGTTACCTTATGGGCATCCTGGAGACATGGGATGTTTGCATTAAAGGCACTGACACTTACACTAAAACGAGCACTAGACACGATTAATTATTAATTTAAACAATAACAAATCACAATTTTTCGAAAAATCTAGAAAAGGTGTTAAGTAAGTGTCCTCTGTTCGGTTCTTATCAAGAACGTACATACGTGATTAATCTAATCTTCATAAAGATCTACAAAATGGTCTTTTAAAAATGAGAATATGGCTATCCGAATATAGCGCACGGTGCAGATGAAAGGATTGGGGCTAAGGCGGCAATTGGATACTTCAAAAAACTCTCAAAGGTTGATTTCAAAAATTCCAGAGTCTAGGCAGAATTCAACTGTAGGATCGCCAATTTTTGGTACTTTCAAAATAAAGCCAAATGTCCTTATCCTAAAATTTTGTCTGAGAGAATTTTCCAAAAACTGAGCCTTATTTACGATCTACAAGGTCTGAAAATCTGAAAGAGAATCGTTCCACTGTTTATCTCTGGATTTGAAACTTTTCCACCTTCAACCAGAAAGAACATTTTCCAAAGTGAATCAACTCTTCCGTATTTTGCAGCAGCTACTCTCCAGTAAAAAATGCACTAAAATGTGCCGCCCCCAAAATTTTGCCGCTCCAGGCAGCTACCTGTTTTGCTTTAGTTTCGGGCCAGTCCTGCTTTTAGAAATGATGGGCAAGATTGGTCTTGCAGAACCAAGTCTTCATTACGCAAGGCGAAGATTCGATTGTGCAAAATCTCCTTTCTTTAATTTAAAATTATAGCAAGTCTGCATATGAAAATTTTTAAAATATACAGGAGCACACTTACTAGAAAGCTCACGCCTGTGATATTTATTGTAAGGGATCCAGAGTAATCAAAGACTTTAACAATGACTAAGTCAGATGATCAAAGAAAGAAACTTATCTTTCCACTCTTCTTTTTAAAATTTCAGGCACTTTGCATAATTTAATTTGTTTTATAGTAATTACAACAACTGATAATCACGTAGCCGCCTTGAAAATTTCATTATAGTCAAACTCTGGACTGATAGTTACAGGGAAATATGGAAAAAGGCAGGACCTCTGGTATTACGGAAGAGGCGACATATCGGACCAGGCCTAAGGCGTCATTGCAGTGTTTGCCGCTGAATCGAAGACAAAGACTCTTACCTTGCTAAGCTGTAAAAGAAAAGCGTTTTTTTTTCAACAATAAACGATACAGGAGCACAAGCCTCGAGCTATGAAAAAAACTGATTTGCTCCTGCTTCAATAGAGTTTCTTATGTTATCTTTTTGTATGGAAAAAGGAAGAAGTGATGCAAGAATCTAGGAGCTTCTAGCAGTTTGTGTAGAAGAGACTATTTCCCTCGAACATCACGGATTTATTTGAGCAGACTACACGATATTTTTCAAAACTGTTCTGTATCTCCTGAATAATATAAAGAGCTAATATAAAAGTATCAATTTTAAATCTAGCATTGCACGATGGAACATGTTCGTAGTATAAGCAATTTCTCTCATTGAGTGCGTGGCCGATTTCTGATTTATTGCATCTTTAATAATAGTGGAGAGACTCCCAAAAGTGCCCTAACAAAGAACCACGACGAAATCCGGCATTGTTGTTGAATTTCACATTTCGGTTACGCCACTGTTACGCTGATTTTGTTGTAGACTCGTGTCCTAGATTTTTTCTTTTCAATTTCATTCATCGCCTCCACAACTCTACTGTAAAAATATTCATTAAAACGTCTCGTCTTTCAAATATCGCCTCTGTTGAACAAATTCACTCCCTTATTACAAAACCGATTTTAACAATAAAAATTCACCAAAAACAGCTAAAAAAAGCAACACATATAAACACAGAAGGTCTGATTTTTATTTATGTTAAAGTTTATGCTGATTTTTACGACCGAAAACGTTTAGAATAATAAAAATTTTTAAGATTCTATAACAACGTCTTTTTTTTGTCGTTATAATAATAATGTCCTTTTGAGTTTCAAATTGTATTCCTATCTAACACGTTTCAACCGGATGAAGGGGCGGAGATGTTTGAAAAATCACAAAACTGGAGACCTAAAGACTTTCAAGAATTAACTTTTACAACTGTTTGTCGGCAGATTTCTCCCTTCTGTGTTGTTGTTGTTGTTGTTGTTTCGGTTTTCAATCGTCTACCGGACTCAATCACCATCAATCGAATGAATGCAACATTTGTTAATATTCAACAATTATAGAATAAATGAGAAAAAGGAAATCCAATTCTATCCAATTAGTATTAATTTTTGAAAAGACACGAAACACAGAGGGGAACTAATGTTGAATGATACTGGTAGTAGGCACGCGTTTATCTGCTCCATTTCAATCGTCACAATGTTTTTAAGAAGTCCCATTGAACATTTTGACTAATGATGCATCACTACAACTGTATAGAGAGGAAAAAAAGAGATTTTTCGAAGAAACAAGATAGTCCTTCAATAATATACGAAGATGAAAAGATAAGATGCACGCACATATGTGTCACGTTTCAAAATTTGCTCCGGTTTCTTTTACGTATTCTTTGCTCCCTTTTTTTGTTGTTTGGTTACTGTTGTTTGTTTGATAAAATTTTACAAGAAGCAACTCTAAAACTAATACAAACAACATTTCCGGTTAATATAATAATATTTTCATTCGAAATTACTAATAATAATAGTAATAATAATAAGAAATGTAGTATTTGTGACTAAGATAAGTTATACGTGGGTGGGCATCGATCATCAATCGTTCTGAAATGTAAACGATACGTGATGACATAAAGAGAGACTGGAAACGAGGGCTGGACATCATTTGGCTTTTAAAAATATAAAACAAGTATATTTTCTTTGTGGTATTTTGTTTGTTTAGAATATGATAGAGATCTTGGACTCTTCAATCAATATTAATTTCTATTAATAAAGTGATTGAAGCTTGTATTATTTTATTAAATCGGGCTACGTTCTAGTAGAAGCAAGAAAATTTTAGCTTCCTTTTTCAAGGCGCAAAAACAATGCTTTAACACTGCATTTTAAAGCAAAAGAATAACTGGCGCCAGAATTATGAAAAAAGACAACGAATCCATAATCCGGCCTTGTTCTTCATATTTTTAGTACTAACCTAACCACTTCTTCCGCTAAGGTCCATTTTTGTATTTCCTTATTTAGAATAGGTTCTTTTATATTGTTCCCTGTTCTCTGGGTCATTTTCTATTCTAGCCCAGTGTCTCGATTCTCATTCTTTCTAAACTTGTCGGTAATCTGACATCCTTGTTGCCATGCTTTCCTGTATTTTAATATTTGTATGACCACCACTTTTTACCTTCCTGTTCCACTTCCGTTTCCAGGAAAAATCGGACACATACATTGTCCAGGTCTACATTTTCAGCCAAAGCTAAGGTACGCTTCGAATCTTTGCTATTATAAAATCAATTTTATATTTAAAAAACTGATTGAAGGCAAGATTGTTATAGTTTTCTGTTGGCAAAACTAGTGCAGCATTGGCGCAACTAGAGATGTGGCAGTAATAACAATATTTATGTCTTAATACGTTATTTCAGAAGCATTAATGTTGCCGCCACATCTCTAGTGCATTAGTTTTACCAAGAAAAAATGCTTTTAGATATCAAGGTTTGGAGGGAGTCATAAATTCTGTTGCTCAGTCTCGCCTAAATTTATGCCCAATATACAGTTTTGTATTTTAAGTTGCCTATTGCGGTCTCAAATCTCAAAATATTTTGTGTTACGAGTAGGAAAACCTCTGATTATTATGGTAATAACTTTAGAAAAGGCGGTGGAATTCCGATAAATAAAAAGTAGATTTATTAGCTTTTGTTATTCGATAATAACGGTACGTTTAGCTGCTGCTTGTTTTCGACTGCTGGTGACTCATGTATTACTAGTACGTGATTGGAAAAAATTTGTACAAACAGTAGCCAATGTTGCAGAAAAAAAGATAAACTCAATTTGTACCTTTTAAGGAGATAAAACAACATTTATTTGATTTATTGGTAAATCATCCAACAGCGATCAATACCTCATCTCATGATGACGTAGTGTCGATTTCGAGAAAATGGGGATTTTCTTCGATATCATCATAATTGATTTATTAATGGGGAACTTTAAATTACATGTGAATCAAATCATATTTTGATTATCATTCATGCAACACAACAAAACCCAATTTCTGTTTTTAATTGTCTGTAAAGTTTGGCAAAATAACGGAAACGACAAAATTAAAAACAAACAAATGATAGATAGTGCAATATCCTCCCGATTTACTAATATTTGTCTTTTCGCTTATTTTTTTCCATATAAAAAAGAAATATCTATAAATAAATTATCAAATGATTCATTGGAAAAGGAGAAACTGGAGGCTATGAAACAGTTACCTGCTACTTAGAAAATTTTTACTTAGTATCATTTTGGAGTTTGTTTCCTAAACATCATCATCATCTTCAACAACATCAATAGAATTAAAACAATTCTTTTTAGTTTTACAAATACACATAATAATTGTTATTCATTATTATCAATTGTTTGTTCTCAAATGAGGTCGCGTTTGTGTTAAAATAATGATAATCTTCAAACAAATTGTGATTTTGATTATCTTACAAAGTTCATGGGGATTTCCTGTTAGTACCAACAAAAATGGCACTAGTAAAGTAACACCAACTAAAATTGTAAGTTTACTTTGTTTACCTGTTAATGAAAAATTTGTTATTTCTCTAAAGCTAAATTTAAACTTTAAAAATCAAATAAATAAGAATGAAAATGCAGCCTTTTATCCCGAAATCTTGGCACAATTTTCTGGAAATACATCAACCGATCTAATGGACTGTCTATTTATTTCACCCTAAAGACAATTGTGGCATTAATAATAGAAATCATAGTGATTTCGGTAAGTTTAAATATTTTACGTCTGGATAAAATGGGGATTAGGAGGAATTGATGGCAATTTGGAGAGCACCCAAGTTTCAAGTTGAAGGCTATCTAAAAACGCAAGTCAACAAGTCTTATTTTGGAAAAGTCTTGCCGTCTAGACAAAACCGTATCCAAGCTTGCTCCACCAAATTCACCCTTTTGCATATCGAATTCATCGTTTCTACCGTTCTTGTGACGAATTTGGCGAAGTTAAAGCGAAAAACTTGTAAAATTTTGGACCGAAATATGGGTTCAACAACCAAAGGTGGCAGCAAAAAGAGACTAACTACTTCCGAACTGAATGTGGTTTGAACCTGGCGTAATTCTTTTTTTCCTACAAACAGGAAGCGAAGCATCGACGAAGTAGTGTCGTGAAAACTGGCTTCTTTTCTTTCTTTGACCAAGTTATGCATTTTTCGTATTTCAATAGAAATTGTATTTTCAGTTGGATTTCATGCGAATCTATGGATACATAGAGAAAAACGACGGTGATTCCGAGACTCTTTACACGGCAGAAGGCATTTCTGAAACGGTCAAATTAATCCAAAAACACGGAGCAATTCCCGAAACCGGAATCCTTGATAATGCCACACTTGCTGTAAGAACGATCAAAATTTGCCAAAATATTCAAAATAATCCCCAATAATTTCCAGTTGATATCGTCACCTCGTTGTGGAGTTCCTGATATCGTGCGCGACAAAAAACGAACTAAACGCTATGTGCTGAGTAAAAGTGGCTGGAATAAACGTACGATTTCATATTAGTGAGTTTCTATTTCTGTACTCCAACAAAGAGATGTAAGAATTTGTTTTTGTTAGCTTAGCGAATTGGTCGCCGAAATTAGGTGAAGCGTCTGTGGCGAAAAGTATCCAACTGGCCTTAGATACGTGGGCGAAATATGGTAATTTGAAATTCTATCGCACCCAAAGTCCAGATGCCGATATAATTATTGCATTCGGTCGTGGTTACCATGGTGATAATTTTCCGTTCGATGGTAGTGGTGGTATTTTGGCGCATGCATATTTTCCTTATGAATACTCAAGTTATGGTGGTGATGCACATTTTGATGAAGATGAAGATTGGATCGATCGTCGTTTCCGGAAGGACAAAGATGATTATGGAACGGATTTCTTTACAGTCGCTCTACATGAATTGGGACATTCGTTAGGTTTAGCACATTCGTTAAGTCCGAATGCTGTGATGTTTCCCTATTATCATGATTACGATCCAGAGGCTCCAGTACAGTTGGATTATGATGATATCCTTGGTATCTATGAGTTATACAGTAAGTATCTTGTTTTTTGATTCATTAAGATTTGGCGTTATAAACTATCGATAGTTCGTAGGCCTATCAAAGATGATAAATCTCCAAGTTTTGATAAGAATGACAACAAAGATACTGGATTTGATGATGATGAAGATGAGAGTTTTTCAAGCACCACAACTACAACCGTTCTACCAACGACATCAACAGAAACTACCACTATAAGGGGCAAAAATTGGAATGAAACTGTAGTATATGAGGGAGATGATGAGACAGTCGATGTCCATAAGGAGCATGACGATAAACATTCAATACCTCCAACAAATTCCCCATCTTTGCCGAATATATGTGATGGTAAATTCGATGCGGTTGCAACACTACGTCAAGAACTATTTTTCTTCAAAGACCAATACATTTGGCGATTAAAAGACAGATCTATAGTCGAACCGGGTTATCCAATACTATTACAACAAATGTTCCCAAAATTACCGGACGATATTAAAACAATTGATGCCGTATACGAACGTCCAGATAGTATGATTGTTCTATTTACCGGTCAACAATTTTGGGTGTACAATGGCAATGATTTTATCGAAAATAGTCCACGACCATTAACCGATTATGGTTTACCATCGTATTTGGATCGTATAGATGCTGCACAAATATGGGGAAAAAATCAAAACACCTATTTCTATAGGAGGGATCGATTTTGGCGTTACAATGAAACTACAAAAACGATGGATCGTGGTTATCCGAGACATATGGAAGTGTGGCGAGGTGTGCCTGAAAATTTGGACGCGGCAACTACCTGGAAAGACGGTATGCAACTTTTGCCACCCCGAAACAAATCAACCTTTTGCTAGTCAAATTCACTCTACTACTCCCCCAAGATGCGCAAAACCTTTTATGTTTCAAAAGAGTAATTTTAATATGCAAAAGATTGATTTGTTTAGTAGAAAGCTGAACGTGCAAAACAAAGCAAAACTTTCAGGCGTCACTTATTTCTTCAAAGACGAACTGTATTGGACTTTTGATAATAATTGGGTCATTGTGACGGAACAATCACCGCTACCATCGCCACAAGTCTGGTTAGGATGTCCAGAGGATGAGAACAGTATGAGACGATTAAGACAATTTTATTACAATTAACAAAATTAGTTTATTAGTTAATAAAAATATGATAATCTCAATTTTTGTATTGCTGATAGAGTTCGTTGAATTTATCCCAAAACATCAAACACAGAACACTGTGAGGTCCCAGTCGCAGATACATCGGTCCGACACCTTTATAAAAGGCCGAGATTCCTTCTGCATGGAAAATCTTGACAACACAATCCATGTAGTTCTTATAAATAAGACCTTTCCCTTCCGAGTCAACAGCTATATTGAAATTTAGGCAAAATTAATGCAAACAAATAGCGAATTGGGTAGCAAAATGATGTTTCAGCAGAGATAAATCATTATTTTGCTACCAACATTTAATTCAAACGTACGTTGGTTGTATAATCGCGTTAAAATTAGGTCGAAAGGTGTCATAACTACGCTCACTGCAACACCACCAATCATACTGCCGCAAAACGACGTTAATAATGGTCTTTGTTTGAAGTACTCAAAATTAACTAAATAATCTTTACTATATTTGAACGACATTAATTGAGCTATTGAGCCAAAGAAGGCCCTAGGAATTGAAGCTGTGGATCCGCGGAACAAGCCTTTTATCTGTAATTTGTTTAATTTAACAGCTATTCTTACAAAATTTCCTAACACTTACCCTATGTTTTTGATAGATTTCTATTAATGATTGCCAAGAGTTTTTAATATCGTGTTGATGGCCAACAGCTATAGCTTTAGTAGCCTGCGATTGTAGATGTGTTTTGACTAAGAAGAATGGACTGGACAAATACTGCCCAATAACACCACCGGCACCACCAACCAGCACACTTTTATAAAAAATCAACTGATTATTTTGGTCGCGTACATAACCGTGATTTTCGGCAAATTGGAATGTTCCTAAATGAAAATTTATATTTAATCAGATTCTGTATTGTTCGAACACAAACCTAATCGCATCCCGTTCATGATTAATTGTACCCAAAGGGCCGGAACTAGACCTTTTTGTAATGCCACAATACCGTCATTTTTTGCAATTTGATAAGACGCTTGTATTACATTACGATAGTGGACAACATGATGTCCTTTGGCACGTAATTCACCTTGAAGTTGCATACGTGTCTTGATGACTTCTAATGGATTTGTAAAGAAACAAGCTGACATTGCAGCGGTACCAGCTATCAAAAAATCCATTTTCTTCAAATAAGAACCAGATGAGAATTTGAATTTTCCGCTAATAGGTTACGTAACCGCGAACAAAAAACGGTGCGCAAGAAATTTGTTAATATTGGTTGTGCTACAAGAGAAAAGTACTGAGGTAAATCAGTTTGATATTAGAGGTATTAGATGTGATTTAGATAAGAACTCACCTTTGCACGTAGTTTTGTCAACACTAATCTGTGCATTTTCTGTTAATTTTCATTTTATTGATAATGATAACGTACGTCATTATTTAGACATCATTATTAGCAATATGAGTATTACAAGTTGCCTATTAGTGATCGCTATAACGATTAGGCCAATAAAGAGAAATTGTTCGACTTTGCGTGTGCGGAAATACGTACATTGACCTATTTTTATGCCTCGGAACTACATTGACAAGGCACGGCAGTAAAATACCCTATTTTTTAGTATAATTATCAGATATCGTTTCCTAATATATTTTAATGAGGACAGAAATGCAATGTTGAACATCTGAAGATTATGCAAAAGCGTACGAATTTAAATTTTGTCTTATTATTAGAGAAAACGGATAGGAACGAGTGGGCCTTTTTTAAGCCCCTATATACTTAGTTGAAACGCCTTATCTGTACAAAATCAATGCATAGCCATTAAAGCTCAGTAAAATGTTCAAAAGAATATTTTTATAAATATAGGAAATTGTTATAGTTCCATATTTAGACCTAGGAAAATTTGTCAAGCAGTAATTAGGTCCAGAGGTGAATATTTTGATGAATAATCCAAGAAAAAAAAGATTGTTTAGTCGTTCTATATGAAAAACACAATTTTATGATTTCAAACACATTCCATATACTCCCCCTTTCTTGATAGTGGGAATCCGGGAGACTGTCGAAATGCGTTTACACGTCAGCTATTAGCTCTTTGTTCGATGTAAAACATTTCCAACGCATGATTTTTTTTAGATGTAAGAACAGCCGAGAATCAGACGGAGCTGAATCTGGCGATGATTTTTCAAGTGGTGTGAGAGGATGCGTTATCTTGATGAAAAATTTTTTTTTCTTCTGTAAACCAAGCCTTTTCTCATGATTTTTTACATTCGGCTTGTTCAAAAATACAATAATAATCTGTTGTTTTATCAGTTTGGAGGTATCCACGAATTCTTTTTGTATCCTAAAAACTGATGCTAACACTTTCTCGACCGATTTCTGGACCCTAACTTTCTTCGGAGCTGACGTACCGGATTCACACCGCTCCTTAGCCTCTTGTTTTGGTTTAGTATCATGGTGGTAGACCCATAGTAATGAAACGACCTGCTTTTGTTCCATTGTTAGCAAATGTGGCACTCATCGTGCTTACAGCCTTCTGAAAAATTCAGCCAAAATATTGCTCATATTGACTAATGAGATCTCTAAAGCGTCTAATCAATTTCACTCGGTTAATCGATGATTTGCTATGCTATTTCTGGTACCGATTTTTGAACATCTTTGATGTGGATCGCCTTTAAGACTTGTACAACCACGTTTAAATTCAGCAATTCATCTTTCTTCTGAAGGTGAAGTCCTTTTAACAATTCTTGATGAATTTGTTTTGATGCTACATTTTTCAAAAATAAAATTTTTATCAGTGCTCGATACTCAATTTTTTTAGTGTAAAGAAAATACTACCACACTTCAACTTTGAATAGATTGAGTTGACAAATTTACATGAAACATAACGCTTGTTCATCTTTAGTAAAATAAAATTCTAAATATATAAAAGTTCTAGATAATGTTATCAAATACAAAATACATTCAATATTTGATAACGGTTGAAGATTTACATAATACGAAATGTCATGCGAATCGTAAATAATAAAAAAAGATAAAGAAATTCGAATTACATTTTATTACATTATATTACAGGCAATATATGAACTTCAGGCATTTTATACAATGCCTAGGTATTACAGTGACGTAGCGAAAATAAATGGCGCCCGGGGCGCGAGACTTTATTGGCGCCCCCATGTTACAATCATTACTGATTTAAGGTACACTTCAAATTTGTCTTGGAGAGTATTTGGCGCCCCTCTGTCAGTGGGGCGGGTCACGGTAGACCCTCTTGCACCCCCCTCGCTTCGCCACTGAGGCATTATATAAAATCCCTGATTATGTTTAGTCTATTTATGAAATGTATGGAATCCATTTTACTATAAGGAGCCTCATATATTGTTATGTCCTTTTGTTCTCGAGTTATTTCCGGTTTTTCATTTTTTCGCGATTTGGAGGATGCCCTGTATCTATCAAAGCTAGAAAAACTTTTCAGAGACTTCAAATTAGAGATTTGGCAGAATAACATGAAAGAATAGTGATTTTCAAAAAGAATTAATTTTAATGCAAGTTCTTGCATTAAAATTAAAACTTCTAAGTTTAGTTTGGTGTAGAAATAAAAAATATTCAAAGCTTTATATCCCGGAATTATTCATGTAAAGGTAGAATTATTATTGGCGACTATTAATTTTTATGCAGCCAAAAATACGTTTTTTGAGGCTTTTTCGCAATTCTCGGCCAAACTATGGACTTATTAGAAAAACTTTAAGCATTTTTCGTTAAGCCTGGCCACAAAGGGAGTGCATAAGATAAAGTATAAAAAATATCACTTGCACCCGACCACACAGTACCTTTTCTACTTTAAATCTTCACTGACGAGGTTCTGCAGTTTATCATAATGGAAATAAAGTAGGGTACAGTAATACTCAATCGTAATATTTTGTTTTGCACATGGAGACACATTACGTTCAATAGAAAAATTGACATTTATGGTCATACAGTTTAGAACGTATCACTTTGCCATAAATTATTTGAAATGGATCTACCTAATACTACAAAGAATGAGATTTAGTTAAGCACTTTCATTTGCCGTTGTTTTAATGATTTCATTCATAAATAAATTCGGGGAGTAATTTTATTGGGACATACGGTATATTTTTCAAATTCAATTTGTAATGATAAGATAATTTCATAACTGTTTGTAATATAACATCATAGCGTTATTATTAATGAGAAAAGTGGAAGGGGTATTGTATAGACGATTTATAATTTGATACTGTTAGAGCAACCAAGCCTGAAATTACAACATTTAGTCGATTATATAGAGAAACAAAGTGAGTATTTATATTTATATTTTTTTTAATTATATTCATTTGTTAAATTTGGAAATTTAGGTGTCCAATGGATTTCGCAATAGGCGGCGCGGCGGCTGTTTGTGCCGGCTTCTTCACCAATCCTTTAGAGGTAATGAAGACCCGTATGCAATTACAAGGTGAATTGCGAGCCCGCGGTGAACATGCAGTACATTACAGAAACGTATTCCATGCTGGTTATGTAATAGTGAAACATGATGGAGTGCTAGCGTTACAGGCGGGCCTAGTACCGGGCTTATGGTTTCAATTGGTACTCAACGGTTATCGATTCGGTGCGGAAAAATTACAAAATTTTCGTAACAATCATTGAAGTTTTTTATTTTTTCAGGATTATACCAGATCTTGGATGATAAAGGTTATATGAAAGATAAAGACGGTCATTTGGTCTTTTATAAAAGTGTACTAGTTGGAGGCTTTGCGGGGGCGACTGGTGCCTTCATTGCTAGTCCATTCTACTTAATTAAAACGCACCTACAATCACAGGCGTCAAAAGAGATAGCGTTTGGCCATCAGTACCATTATAAGGGTACATGGTCGGGACTTTGGCAGATCTTTAAAGAACAAGGAGTAAGTTGAAATGCGTTCTACAACTAAAAAAAAATCAAGCCAACTTAATAAAGATTAAAGGATTATTCCGCGGAGGTAGTTCTGCAATTCCACGTGCATTTGTCGGGTCAACATCTCAATTAACATCGTTCTCGTATTGTAAAGAATTTATGAAGGATTATAATGTGCTGCAAGATTCGCCGTTATTAGCCAGTTTTACAGCAAGTATGGTTGGTGGTGTTGCAATTAGTCTAATGATGACACCTTTTGATTTGGTATCGACTAGACTCTATAATCAAGGTAGATATTTGATTAAAATCTGATGAAGATCATTACTACGGTTTTTTTATGATAGGCGTTGATGCTCATGGTAAAGGTCTCCTATACAGCGGTTATCTGGATTGTGTTTATAAAATTTGGAAAACCGAAGGATTTTTAGGGTTCTACAAAGGTTTAGGACCTAGCTATTTACGTCTAGGTCCACATACAGTTTTATGTTTAGTATTTTGGGATAAGTTCAAAGAACTTCATAAGAAATTCACACGAAAAGATGATACTTTGTAAACTTATCTGTAAAACTTGATAAATATTTGATAATTTCTTTTATAGAAATAAATAAATAAGTAGTACTTATTGTATTACTTCCTCTTCAAATATCGTCAAATATGAATTCTAATTGTTTAAATATTATCAATGCTTAACAAAAAGAATAAAATTGCGGGCAAAGTTCAAGGTTTTATCGTTAATTAAGAATAAAAATCGATTTATAATGGGTACTTAAGGCGAGAAAGTTTGTTCTGTGTCGGATAATTAGTAATTTTTTTGCTTGCTAATTTTATCTATATTAAAACTATTTTTTTCTAATAAGTTCATAGTTTGGCCGAGAATTGCGAAAAAGCCTCAAAAAACGTATTGTTGGCTGCATAAAAATTCAAAGTCACCAATAATTCTACCCTTACTTGAATGATTCCGGGATATATATAAAGCTTTTCATAGCTCTTTCACCTAGCTTTAAATATTTTTTATTTCTACACCAAATTAAACTTCTTGCATTCAAATTAATTTTTTTTTGAAAATCATTATTCTTACACGTTAATCTGCCAAATCTCTGATTTGGAATTTTTTGCAGCCAACAATACGTTTTTTGAGGCTTTTTCGTAATTCTCGGCCCAACTATGGACTTATTAGAAAAACTTTAAGCATTTTTCGTTGGGCTTGGCTACAAGGGGAGTGCATAAGATAAAGTACCTGGATCCCTTGCTTTAAAGGAGAAAGTGTATTCACATTTTCTTTTTTTATTTTGTTTGCCCCTTTATAAAAAGTTTCTCAAGTTTATTAACGTGGGCCCACAAAATATCACTTGCACCCGACCACACAGTACCTTTTCTACTTTAAATCTTCACTGACGAGGTTCAGCAGTTATATTAGGTAATATTTTGTTTTGCACAAAAAAATAATGGAGACATATTACGTTCAATACAAAAATTGACATTTATTGTCATATAGTTTAGAACGTATCATTTTGCCATAAATTATTTGAAAGGAATCTTCCTAAATAATACTACAAAGAATGAGATTTAGTTAAACACTTTCATTTGCCGTTGTTTTAAAGATTTCATTGATAAATAAATTCGGGGAGTAATTTTAATGGGACATACGGTATATTTTTCAAATGACGCTGTGCATTTGAGCGGCTCGGGTACATTTCAATGGTAACGATAAGAAAATTTCATAACTTTTTATATTATAACATCATAGTGTTATTATTAATGAGAAAAGTGGAAGGGGAATTGTATAGACGATTTATAGTTTGATTCTGTTAGAGCAGCCCTATGGAAAAGGTCTAATAAATTCTTAAAAAATATCAAGAATTTTCTAACAGAATTTATCAGTTTGAGCAATATGTATAAGAACGAAAAAATTTTCTGACAGAGATTTTGTAAGAATTTATCAGTTGTGACCAAGGTCCCTTTTGTATCAGAAATTACTAACGTTATTTCTATGAGAATGTTTAAGATTTAGTAAGTTGCAAGATTTTATAAGATAATACTACTGGAGATGTATGAGAACGAATTAGAATTTTCACTTTGCAAATTAGTAGAATTTATAAATGTGAACGAGAAATTCCGTGTACATAGGATACTGAAACATAGTTATCATTTTTTATAAGTAATCTCAAAGTATCTTCTTTTTTCCAATTTTAAAAGATTAAATAAGGAATTCCGAGGACAAAGGTACACGATTTTCTGATAAACGTTTTATAAGATT
The DNA here is from genome assembly GCA_021725515.1 of Epicauta chinensis. Lineage (NCBI taxonomy): Eukaryota > Metazoa > Arthropoda > Insecta > Coleoptera > Meloidae > Epicauta > Epicauta chinensis. Next base: position 775,285 of record JAEDXX010000005.1, on the reverse strand, counting down.
CAATAAGGAAATTTTTGATAGAGATTAACTGACGAAAACTTGAAGAAGGGGAGTGAGGGGCAAAGTGGGCCCCTGGGGGCAAATTTTCAAAGCATCAGAAAAATATGGGGGCAAACTTTTTGGAAATTTCTTATACAATGAGGGGTTAAAAGGACCATCCGTTTATTGAATATTCAATTGTAAAAATAAAAATACAGAATTAAAAATATCAATTATGAAATTTTTTTTGCCCCAAATTTTCGAGTTTTTAATTTTAATGGACGCAGCATAATAATGCTAAATAAGTATCGAGGGTCTAAAAAAAAATTAACGCGTAAAAAAATTATTGATATGATTTTTTTTCCTTAAGGGGCCCACTTTGCGCCAACCTACCCCTTTACAAGATACATTTTTAACTTTAATGCACATAAACGCGTTTCCTTAGGATCACACATTTCTATGTAGGGGTAGGGTGGTGGTGGTTGTTCTTCGTTAAACGTCGGGATAACCTATACATCCCAAACAAAGGGAATCTCAACACGTGGTGGTAAAATGAAGTCTCATTGTCTTGTGGTGTTTGTGAAAATCATTGTTATTTTTTTGCAGTATGTAATAATTTTGTAAATCGATTTTTATAAGTGGTTTATTGTGTGACTAAATGTTTTGTAAGAATAAATTTATATTGTATGATGGTTTAACTCGTATAGAAAGCAATAAATTAATAATTATAAATATATCTTTTATTATTAATATTAAGACTTCTACCTTTCATTAAATTCTAATTATCGATTTTTTCTACTAATTATAGTTCTTTCTTGGTTTTGCAGTGAACTCACATAAAAATAGTTTCTTAAATTCGTCTAAATTAGGTAATTATTTGTACAAATAACGATAAAAAACTTAAAAAGAAGTTTTTTTTTGACTATTGTACTACTAAAGTCTGATACAATTTCATCAACGACATTCTCATTAAATCTTATTCTCGTTTCATCTTATAATTTCTCATAGCTGTAACATATTCATCACTTTTCTTATAAGATTCTTATAACTCTTATAAGAATTTGGAGCCCAAAATATTTTCGACGTACTCGTTATAAGAAAATAAGTTTATAAGTTTTTATAAGTTTTCTCGTGGACAAAGGTACATCATTTTCTGATAAAGTATATCTTCTATGAGAATTTATCAGACCTTTTCCACAGGGCAAGCCTGAAATTACAACATTTAGTCGCTTATATAGAGAAACGAAGTGAGTATTTATATTTATCATTATTCTTACACGTTAATCTGCCAAATCTCGGATTTGAAATTTTTTGCAGCCAACAATACGTTTTTTGAGGCTTTTTCGTAATTCTCGGCCAAACTATGGACTTATTAGAAAAACTTTAAGCATTTTTCATTAGGCTTGGCTACAAGGGGAGTGCGTAAGATAAAGTATATACCTGGATCCCTTGCTTTAAAGGAGAAAGTGTATTCACATTTTCTTTTTCCATTTTGTTTGTCTCTTTATAAAAATTTTCTCAAGTTTATTAACGTGGGCCCACAAAATATCACTTACACCCGACCACACAGTACCTTAAATCTTCACTGACGAGGTTCAGCAGTTTGTCATAATGGAAATGAAGTAGGATATAGTAATACTCAATCGGAATATTTTGTTTTGCACAAAAAAATAATGGAGACATATTACGTTCAATACAAAAATTGACATTTATTGTCATATAGTTTAGAACGTATCATTTTGCCATAAATTATTTGAAAGGCATCTTCCTAAATAATACTACAAAGAATGAGATTTAGTTAATTAACACTTTCATTTGCCGTTGTTTTAATGATTTCATTGATAAATAAATTCGGGGAGTAATTTTAATGGGACATACGGTATATTTTTCAAATGACGCTGTGCATTTGAGCGGCTCGGGTACATTTCAATGGTAACGATAAGAAAATTTCATAACTTTTTATATTATAACATCATAGTGTTATTACTAATGAGAAAAGTGGAAGGGGAATTGTATAGACGATTTATAGTTTGATACTGTTAGCAATCAAGCCTGAAATTACAACATTTAGCCGCTTATATAGAGAAACGAAGTGAGTGTTTATATTTATAATTTTTTCAATTATATTCATTTGTTAAATTTGGAAATTTAGGTGTCCCATGGATTTCGCAATAGGTGGTGCGGCGGCTGTTTTTGCCGGCTTCTTCACCAATCCTTTAGAAGTAATGAAGACCCGTATGCAATTACAAGGTGAACTGCGAGCCCGTGGTGAACATGCTGTACATTACAGAAACGTATTCCATGCTGGTTATGTAATAGCCAAACATGATGGAGTGCTAGCGTTACAGGCGGGCCTGGTACCGGGCTTATGGTTTCAATTGGTACTCAACGGTTACCGATTCGGTGCGAAGAAATTACAAAACTTTCCTAACAACCATTGAAGTTCTTTATTTTTTCAGGATTATACCAGATCTTGGATGATAAAGGTTATATGAAAGATAAAGACGGTCATTTAGTCTTTTATAAAAGTGTACTAGTTGGAGGCTTTGCGGGGGCGACTGGTGCCTTCATTGCTAGTCCATTCTACTTAATTAAAACGCACCTACAATCACAGGCATCAAAAGAGATAGCGTTTGGCCATCAATACCATTATAAGGGTACATGGTCGGGACTTTGGCAGATCTTTAAAGAACAAGGAGTAAGTTGAAATGTGCTCTACAACTAAAAAGAAAAAAATTTAAGACAACTTAATAAAGATTAGAGGATTATTCCGCGGTGGTAGTTCTGGAATTGCACGTGTATTTGTCGGCTCAACATCTCAATTAACATCGTTCTCGTATTGTAAAGAATTTATGAAGGATTATAATGTGCTGCAAGATTCGCCGTTATTAGCCAGTTTTACAGCAAGTATGGTTGGTGGTGTTGCAATTAGTCTAATGATGACACCTTTTGATTTGGTATCGACTAGACTCTATAATCAAGGTAGATATTTGATTAAAATCTGATGATGATCATTACTACGGTTTTTTATGATAGGCATTGATGCTCATGGTAAAGGTCTCCTATACAGCGGTTATCTGGATTGCGTTTATAAAATTTGGAAAACCGAAGGATTTTTAGGGTTTTACAAAGGTTTAGGACCTAGCTATTTACGTCTAGGTCCACATACAGTTTTATGTTTAGTATTTTGGGATGAGTTCAAAGAACTTCATAAGAAATTCACACGAAAAGATGATACCTTGTAAACTTATCTGTAAAACTAGATAAATATCTGATACATTTTTTGTTATAGAAATGAATAAATAAGTAGGGGAGAGTGGGGGAATTGGGAACACTTAACTTCCAATCCTCAAAAATAATAGAGAAAAATTATAAACCAAATCAACTTTAATTTCTACATAAACTTTGGTTATCTATCCACTTAGTAGTCATAAACAAAATCTTAAAAATTTAAGTTTTAATAACAATATAAATATAAACAAAAAACTTCGCCGTTCCTATTTACCCGATACCCTATGGGGTAATTAGGAACGACGGTTAAGCACGGCATATATCACATACATAACCTTTACTAGTTTCACTGGAAGTACATTGTTCATGTGCCCATTGTTCGCAAACGGCGCACTGCATCTAATCTTCTTTCGGTGGAGATTGGTACTTTTCATAGCATATTATGCAATAGAGCTCTTCTTCGTTTTCTTTTTTCTCTAAAAAAGCTTGCTTCGAATTTTTTATTCCTTTACCCTTGACTTGTGGCTTCTTTGGTGTGGTTTCTGGGAATCTTTTGATGTTTTTCCAGGAGTACTTCGAGTAAAGAAGAACGCAAAAGGTAATTGGGAACGTTCCCAATTACCCACCGGACACCGTTCCTAATTGCCCCAAGTAGTCTATATAAATCAAAATTCCTCTCGCTCTCAACAGCACGTAGGATTTAATTGCAGATAGTGCATACATGACAAAAAAAATTATGGTTTCTTTAAACTCAAAAATATAATACTTACCTCAATTATAATACACGATAAAAATTATATCAAAAATGCAAGAAAAACTACTCAACTTATTGTGACACAACGCGTGCATCCTTTCATCTAAACTGTTTCGTATACAATGAGTGGCACTGTATGCAGCCGTTGAACAGGCTCAGAATTGCTCAGAACGGTGTAGTGTGCGAGGATATATTATGTAGTTGTTCCCAATTACCCGCCGTTCTCAATTACCCCACTCTCCGCTAGTACTTATTGTATTATTTCCTTTTCAAATATCGTCAAATATGAATTCTAATTGTTTAAATATTATCAATGCTTAACAGAAAGAATAAAATTGCGGGCAAAGTTCAAGGTTTTATCGTTAATTAAGAACAAAAAATCGATTTATAATGGGTACTTAAGGCGAGAAAGTTTGTTCTGTGCCGGATAATTAGTAATTTTTTTGCTTGCTAATTTTATCTACATTAAAACTACGAGACTCATAAATATTTCTAAGAAATTTGATTAAAGATTATGTCATAATAAATTGTACCTTATCATTGTTGATTTATTTCCATTTTTAAGCCACTGCAGCAATGTTATTTAAATTGCTTAGAATCAACGTTAAAAAAACTACAGTTGATTTATCAAATATAAAAAATTGTAAGTAATTAATTTTCACGTTAAATTATCGATTATTAATTTATCCAATAATTAGATGCAACCAAATCGAAAATTATTGTTGACAAACCAATTGTTGAAATTGATGGTGATGAGATGACGAAACTGATTTTTGATGACATAAAAACGAAACTAATTTTACCATTTATTGATGTTCAAAGGGATTATTTCGACTGCAGTCTCATTAACAGGTAAACACTGTCTAATTTAAATAGAAATTAAATGTAAATAATTTCTATGTGCGAACGGAACAAGATAAGCTGATACCGAATAGATTATAATTTTAAACGGGATAATGTAACTACATAGTCTCAAACTAGTTGAAATTTTTTATATTATATTGTCTTATCACAAGAGATCATATATTAGGTAGATATATTTATATACAATTTATTTGTGATGAACAAAGGGTACTTTAATCAATTTCTTTTGACGATTCTTTTAGATGCAACTAAGGAAAAGGTTTTACCAAGTTACGTGCCCCGTCTTCATGACCATTTGCGGATTTACCGTTATTGCGACTGCTAATCACATCAAACCTAGATAACAGTATACTTGCAACACTTGGGTCTTGGTTCGTGGAGGAATCTACTGTTCATTACTTCCACTTCTACAAAAAAACCAGACTCGCATTTCAGTTCCTTGCTTCGTCTAAATTCTAGCATATATGCTTCAATAACCACGCGTTTTCGCGGTCTTCATCGAGGCCACGACAGTTTCATTTTCTTAATGTTTTGGATTTTGTTCAAGTTGATGTTAATTTTTTCCATTTAAAAAGAAGTCTTAGACCAGATCCACACTGCAGTGCTATTCACAGTCCGGTCAAATGTTCTTAAAGACCTAGACTAGACTGTGACGTGAACGATAGGAGTTAGTTTTCCTTCATGTTTTTGACGTATTAAAATCTTTTTTCGATCTAGTTTGTCCGCTTGGTTTTTTCAGAATAGTCCCGATTGCGACTATTGTCCTGACATCCTGTCTGATTCTATTTATATACTTTTTATGCGCCTCAGGGTGTGTTCATGTTGAAAATATCTCACTTCGATACCTTGCTGTTTACTCGCTACCTAAAAAGATACGAGCGCAATGTAGCACAGTAAAGCATCGTTCGCAATGAATACTCCGCTCTAAAAGATAGTTTTGTTTTGGTATCTTATAGGTATCGCAGTGAGATGTCTTCGACATGAACGCACTCTAATTCAAGCAAAGTGCTCGCTTCAGACAGTTAACTTGCAGTTCTTTACGCAATTTGAATTCTTATCCTTGAAAATCTTCTTTAAATAATATATTTAAAAGGTTTTAGTTTTGTTTATTTCGTTTTCTGCAGTTTGCTCTTACAGATTATTCAACTAAGGCTCGAGTGTCATTTTGTATCATTCTTGATAATAGATTTAGACTTATTGTGACTTGTACTATTTCGGTGTACTTGTTATATTCACTATAAAAATAATTTACCGTCGTAAAATTCACTAGGTATATCTAAAATTTTAGAAACAAAACCGAGAACCAAGTGTCTAAAGATGCAGCCGCAGCAATTTTAAAACACAACGTTGGTATTAAGTGTTCAACAATCACACCTGACGAAGAAAGAGTTAAAGGTTTAGTTCCAATAAAAATTTGCACAAAATGAAATTATTTTTCTTTTTAATTTTAGAATTCAATTTGACACAAATGTGGCCAAGCCCGAATGGGATGATACGAAACGCCTTGAATGGTACACAATTTCGTGAATCTATAATTTGTAAAAATATCAACAAATATGTACCTGGTTGGACAAAACCCATCATAATGGGACGACACACGTTTGGTGATCAATACGGTGGTAAAGATTTGTTAATAACTAAACCATGTAAAATATCGATTAATATCAAATCGAGTGATGGTAAAGAGGAGAATATTGAAGTTTTTGAATATAAAGGCAACGGAGTTGCCATGATGACTTTTAACACAGAAGACAGCATACGAGCTTTTGCCGTTTCATGTTTCCGTTTAGCGTTAGAACGAAAATATCCCCTATATTTCGCTACAAAAAGCACATTACTAAAACAATACGATAAATTGTTTAATCAAGTCTTCTTGGACGTATACGAAAGGTAACTAATATCGCTCTGAATGATTTAACCTATGTTGGATGTGTTTTTAGGGAATATAAACAGAAATTTGCACAGGCTAATCTACAATTTGAATTACGTTTAATCGATGATATGGCAGCACAAGCAATGAAATCATCGGGCGGTTTCCTATGGGCATTAAAAAGCTACGACGGTGACATATTATCAGATGTTGTAGGTCAAGGTTTTGGTTCGATGGGTTTAATGATACACAGTTTAATATCACATGACGGTAAAACGGTTATGACTGAACCGGCACATGGTACCGTTACAAGACATTACCGTGAATACCAAAAAGATAAAAAAGTTTCAACAAATCCAATATCGTCGATTTTTGCATGGACACGTGGCTTAAAGCATCGCGCCAAATTAGATAATAATGAACAGTTGAAAAATTTTGTTGAACATACGGAAAAGTGTACCATTGAAACAGTTGAATCTGGTTTGGTTACAAAGGATTTAGCACCGTGTATCTTTGGAGCAGATTTTAAAGAGAATCAATATTTAACGACAACAGAATTTATAGATGTTCTCGCCAAAAAAATTTGATGTAGTTGATTAATAATAAAGGAGTTCTAACCTTGAATATTTGTTCTTGAATTTCTTTAGGCTCATAGTGTGGGTTTATAATTCGGGAACAGGAACAGGAAACTCTTGGACTAAAATAAAGGAATAATGTTGAATAAACCCAAATATGGGATAATAACAGTACCTGGATAACATTGTTCATATGAGAATTTCTAAAGGGCCTCATTCCAGGAAGACTCTAATAAAAATTTCAAAAATTTATTAATGGAAGACATTCTCGAACGATTTACATATCGTACGTAGAATTTTCTGGTGCTTTTAACGGCTCTGAAGATAAACCTAGCTTACATATTTGAGCAATTTCAACCGGATCTCGATTTCGTGTTTCCGGCAAATAAGACCTATAGATTTATTTTATTAGAAAAATTACCAACAAAATTAATTTTATGTTTACCTAACAAAGAAAAATAGTGCAGCTACAATTGTAGCAAAAACCAAGAATGACGAAGCTCCAATTGAAGCTTGCATCGTTGGAAATAATAAACCAACGAAAAAGTTGCCACCCCAATTCGCCATACTACCTAATGCCATTGCACTAGGACGTGGACCGACTTCGAATAATTCCGAACCGATAAAATACGGTATTGGACCTAAAGCGATCCCATAACAAATTACAAAACCTAAAACGCCAACAATACTAAGATAAGGCATCCATGAGATTTCGTTCTGAAACAAAATAACACTTTTATAACATATAAATTAATAATTAATTATATTACAATTAAACTAATTGCAAGGCCCAAAATTACAAGGAAGAAACTTGTCGTTGATAGACTTAATAATAATGTTGGACGACGATTAAATTTGGCCATAACCGGTATTGATATAATTGCCATTAATAGATTACAACAGCCTGCAGCAATTGTGGCTAATTGACTATTTTCTATCGATAGGCCAGCATTTCGAAAGATTGAAACCGAATAATAAAATACCTGAAAATTGTTGTTAATATTCTATTAGAAATATATAAGTAAAACTCACCGAATTAATTCCACTAAGCTGTTGTCCAGCTTGTAAACTACAAACTAATAATATTGGCAGTAATAAACTTCTATCACATAATACTTTTATAATATTCCACGAATCACCGGCTTGTGCTAATTCATTATCACGTTCCTCCTGCTTTAATTCTTCGACTTCATCCTCCAATAATTCAGCTTTAACTTCACGAATTTTTGATAATTCTGCGGAATTATTATAAATAATAAACACGATTAGAACCCGAAAAGTATCTCCCAGGACTTGAACTCGATACACCTGCCTTTCTTCGTATATGTGCCATTTTTTGAGACATTTGTGGGCGAATGAACTATAAAAGTGTAAGAGGAAAAAAACTAAAAACGCCAGTCCGACAGGCGGTATTTTCGGGTTCAAATCTCATCCAATAAGTTGAACATTTTTTACAACTAAAAACGATTGCAGAAATACTTACGTGTTAGTGCTAAAGTTGTTTGTTTCCTAATAACAAATAAAAACTTTGGACTTTCCGGTAAATAAAATAAAATAAATAAACCAAATATTAAAGGTAGAAGAAATAAGGCTAATAAATACGGCCAAAATTGTCGACTACCCAATATTCTTTCGAGTGAAAAAATTTGTCCTAACAGAACACCACAGGTGATACCCAATGGACATAAAACACCAGTAGAACCACGTAAATCTTTCGGTGCGAGTTCGGTAAGATACATTGGCATAACGCTTGTAATTAAGCCTGAAATTGATTTCAATAATTATAATAATATTTCCAGAAACTACCCAAACATACCGGAAGATATTCCAATCAATAAACGTCCAATTATTAACATTTCAACAGATTTTGCTGGTTCTGATGTAAAGAATAAAATACCAGCAACTAACCCGATTAATGAACTACCAAATAAGGCACCTTTACGTCCGAATCTATCAGCCAAATATGAACCAGACAATGATCCTATTGTACCGCCGACTAGAAAAATTGCCACTATAGTTGACCATAAAAATTGTAATTGGGAGTTTGTTAAAATGATGTTGTAATTGTATGAAACGCTATCATTACAGAAGACTTGTATCACCTTCAAAATAAATAATAATGGTGATTCGATTTCATTAAAAATAATAACATACTCACATCTGCAGGGGAATTAATAACGCCTATATTATAACCGACCGGTAAAGAAGAGCCGATTGTTGTTGATATACTGGCTAATACAAGAATTTTTGTCCATGTTGGGCGACGTTCGGAGATTTCCTGTAATTCAATTTTTCAATTCAGATCAGAAAAAAATATAAATTTTCTAGCTATCTTTTGTTGTTGTATTTCTGGAGAGAAACCTACCATTTCAACCAGCACCATGACTTTCTTATTATATTTACACAATCTTCACAGTTTTCATACTGTTTTTGTGAAATTATGTTGAATTTTATTTATAATACAATATGTTATCCAATTTTCATTAAAATCGCAAGTATATCAATGGAAATCAAATTATTTTATTTATTATTTTTTTAAATTTAATTTATTTTAATGTAAACAAAATTCGATTAAAATTTTAATTATAAATGTTTATAATGGAATTCTATCACAAATAATGTTTTGCGATAATATTTATCAATCGTATTCAGTCTATTTTCAAGATAAATAAGATCGTTCCAAAAATAAGGCGGAAATTTGAACAATTCACATGTATCAGTGATGCATCTGTACTGCATCTGTTTTAATTGTAGAGATAAGCCGCTGTTGTGATACAAAAGAAAAATGGGAGTACAAGGAAAATTGAACGGCCACTATAACCTGAATTTTTTACCTGAACACGAAAATTTGGTAAGCTACGAATATTCGTGGATAACTTCTAATCTGCTAAATACGTATCTTTGTCTCCCACTTAACAGTCTTGCAGGAAACCTTATACGTATAACGAAAAGCGATGTCACACAAGAAATAGTTATTTTTTGTATAGAAAAGTCGTACTATTTAAGCCATGTTTCTGTGTGTGTCCGAATGTATTTACTTTACAATGATCCAACAATGAATATTAATGAAATAAAAACTAGTACCAGAGGCTAAAAGGGCGATATTTGCATATTAATAAGGTACATTGTGAATTTTTTTGTTACACAAATACTGATTTAAGCATATTTAACGGCTTTAAACATCGAAAATAGAAGTGAAAATGCACATGAACAGTTGTTGCAGCATGTATTTCAAAAAAAAAGGATACTTTGTACAATCTGTGTATAAAAATCACTACTTCAATCAACTCTTATTGTTAGTTGTTAATACATTTTTCTCGTTTCACTTGAGTTTTTGTTTTTGTTTTCAAATCGAAAAAGCAATTTTACCGAAATTTTACGATGTCCAGTTAAATATGGTTCACTATAATATAAAATCGGTAATATTACTTTCATTGAAAAGACTTGCGTTAATTGAATACATTGAACAGACTTTAATCATATAAAAAATGATATAATTGGAAATTAGTTTTTATACTTACATAAAAAGTACCGTAATTATATCCAGTTTCGATGTAATTCATCAGAATTTCAATTTAATAAAATCATAATTAATTTGAATATTATTTTCAATTTCTTTTGTTTGTACCATATATTATCAATTTTTTTATACATTCTTATCATGGAATATTTTCTTCAATTATAATATTAATTAGTTTTTGATAAAAAACCTCGTATAGTTAATAACTTAATCGCAACATACTGATAAACTAATATGTATCAATATTATTAAAGTACAGGGTTAACGCCATTGGCTTATCATATCGATCGATAGACAGACAAAGATTATTTTCAAAAATTTCTCTACCAATTAGTTATTGGAAGAAGCTACCTAATGAATCCTTTGATAAATCATAAAATTTTTTATAATATTACATTAAATCGGCTGATTTATTAGCAACTACGATAAGGCACATTTTCGACCCGACTGCTAGAAAATCCTCAATATCGATAGCACTGTTTATGAATAAGAATAGAAATACTATAAGTTTTAATTGTCAATAGCTATTGTAAAAGCCGTATTGTATTGTAAAAACTATAATTTCTGTAATGTGTTGAAAACGGCACGGGCCAGTTCTTATTATTGAGTTCACTGAATCTCCTTATGGAAATCAAACTGAATCAAGATGGAATGAGACAGACAAATACGTAAATATAGTGGCATAAAGAGAAATAATTGGAATAACCTTATTTAACACAAATTACTGATTAATTAGTAATTAATTATTAACTATATACGATTGATTAAAATTACGTAATAAAAAAATACGACGTTCCATGACTAGAATTGTTAATTTCTATAAATTTGTTAATTGTTTAGTATCGTTTGTTAATTAGAATATTAATTATAACACAAAAATCATAAATTATTGGTATTATAGAACCAAATGCGAATATCCACAAATACCATCCACATGGCCACCCATCCAGAACTGTACAAGTTAATAGAAAACAAGCAGTAGAATGACAGCCGATTGCTGTATAAATAAAATCAACGTTAAGGAACTATCTTACCAACAAATTTACTAAAAATTTGAATGAAAACTGATCGAAAAAACAAAAATTTACTCACCTAATTGGTTCTATTAAAAAAAAAACAACAAATAACAGTAAAACTAATGATGGATGTTGCAATATACACAAACGAAATATACATATACAGTGGCGGACATTTAATTAGCCCCAAAATGGTCATTTATAAGTAAATGTATCCAAAATGTATCGAAAATAGGATCAGAGTTGAGGTTTGGCCACATTTATTACCTTTATCTAGTATTTTTGTCTACTGTATCCAGGTTGTTGATCTGGATGGAAAGTTGAGATGCTTTCCTTTTTCATCGCCTATCTACTTTTAAAATATTCGAATTATAAATAAACTAGAGTCTTCCTTTAGGGCTAGTCAATTATCCGCCACTGTATATATTTTGAAGGCAACATAAAAAAGCCGCAAATAATCCATAAAGGATACATAATAAGGCAGATGTAGTATGGAACATGGTTAATCCTATTAAAAAAACAAATAATTCAAAACAAATCATTCCAATAGCTATACTTAATCCAACCACCAACCTGTAAAACCAAAAATCAACATTGAGTGAAATTTGGTTCTTTAATTAATTACAATATGGCATTTTCAGCATAACAAGAAAAACAAAAATAACAATTAAAAAAGAAAATTACAAAATAACTAACTTACTGTGTATGGTTGGCATTGTATACTGCTTCGGTAGTTTCGATTATTAAACAAGACTTGATGTTCTGTTGACTGTTCCATAATAATAAAACGCTAATAATCAAATGTGCAATTAAAATTAGGAATTTTGCTGGTATTAGTTCGGTTGTATAATACATGCCACCTGTAAGTCAATTAAAACAATAAAATCAGGCTACAATTGATTTCATAACAGACAAATTTAATGCAGTGATTCTCAATCTTTTTTTTTTGTTGTGGAACAGTTCTAACAACTTCAAAATTTGGCGATACACTTTAAGAATTTGGCGGTATATAAAAGTGCCGCGGCACAGTGGTTGAGAATAACTGTCCTGTTGAAAGAAATCAAACAACAGGAAGGACTCGAAACTAGTGATGGACACAATCGAACGAAAGAAACAATCGAGAGAATCGAAATCGAGAGCTCTTAACAATCGAATGATTTTTTACAATCGAATAGTTTTACAATCGACGAACTATAACATCTCATGTTTCGAATGTTTCGATGTTTAGTCTAGTAGTCTGGCTTTCTGAAAGGCCATCTCTCATGCAGTGTTTGTAGAGATATTTGCTATGGTATGATTTATTCTTTCTCTCTCTCTGTCTGTCTGGTTATTTTGGAATTTTGATTTCAATATATAACTAATTTTGTATTATTTTCTGGGAATACGATCGTCTGTTGTCTAACAAAAGCAAAAACGCTAGCCGATGGATATTTTGATAATAAAGGAAAAGTCAGAAACTTCCTAGCAGGATCCTTGAATTACAGTAAAATTTGGATAGAAATAATCTAGCCAAATGTCTCTTTTCCCGTTACATACTTTGCCCTTATTCAAGAATTATTTCCTATTCATTTAATTGTAAGAACAGCTATTATACAGTTGATATTCAATTGGTCAAGGGCCATTTATGGACATTTAAAAAATCTTAAAGTCTATATATTCAACAATGAAAATGTGACAACTGCTTTAGGGCTAATAAATTTCGATTGGTTTTGAAAAAAAGCTGGGTGCTGATAGGGTAAAAAAAATGAACAATAAATATACCTACAGTACTATTAAAAAAATACATCTTTGTCATATTTATTCTTTAGAAATGAAATAAGGATTCTAAATTCAGTAAATTCTATAACTATTGTTGACTCTATCATAAAACCAAATTTATAAGCCATTTCCGTTATTTATAAAAAATAGTAATTTGTGGTAATACAATTCTTTGCTTCTTTTATTAATTAATTACGTAGATTTACATTCTCATATTATTAAGATTTTGATTTTTTATGTCCAATTATATTTGTTCCTAATATTCACTTACAATTAGTAATTCATATTATTAATTAACAGAGAAATCATTCGATTAAATTCGATTCTCAGACGACCGCTCGATTCTAATAGTAAGTTGCAAGTGTTCGAATACGAATGTTTACAATCGATTGTTTCGTAAAGTAGTCAACAATCGATTGTTTTGAAAAGTAGTCAACAATCGATTGTTTCGATTACTTTCATTCGATTGCGCCCATCACTACTCGAAACCAGTAGTTTTGTGTTATTTATCGGATTCATTTAGTGCAGCTTTTGCAGTTTTCCGAATATCACACAAACATGTATATTTTTTTATTGAACATATATACCAACGGTGGGCAAATGCGGCTCTCGGAGCCGCATGCGGCTCTTTGTTGGGCTAAGTGCGGCTCTCATTGAAAATTTAAATCCGTTATAAGATATGTAACCATATTAATTTGAAATTAAATTCGAATTCTGTATTTAAGTATTACTATGTTACCATTGTGTGGCTCTTTATGACATACGAAAAACCGGACTGCGGCTCTCATTGACCTAGTATGTGCCCACCCCTGATATATACATTATGTGATAAGCTAGACACACACGGTCAGGTTTTTGCGACAGATATCGGAGTCGCTGGAGAAATTGGTCAAAAAATTGGTTCATTAGTGGTGTAAACAGGACGAGCAATTTTGAAGCTGATATTCTTTCTTAACTTATTATAGTAATTCTAGCAACCATAAAGTCACCAGGCCATAAAATCGATACGAAATTTGCTCTACTATACTTTGTAGAGCTTTGTAGCTTGCCTTATAGGAAATATCCTACAATATCATCCAAAAGTAACTATCACGCAAAACCTATCAAAGGTATACTATAATACTAGTTTTAGTGGACTGCCATATAAATCAGCAAAGACAGATTTCGACAAAGGTGCTGATTTACTCTCAACATTTACAATTGTTATAGAAAATGTAGCGGCCTACCGGGCGATTTTCTGATCACGCTAATGGCCCATAACCACTGCCTATAATTATTATTGAATTTCATTAACTCTAGTAAATATTTCTTTTATTATTCAGATTACTTTGATTGTATTTTATTCATTTTCTAATTGTTTACTAAATGCCGCAATGCCGCAATCTTGTGGAAATTAGGTTAGGTCAAGCATTTACTTATGTAACAATTGAAACTGTATAATTTGTATTGGATCTTATGCCAATTTTGCACGTACATAATAAAGATTGTTGATTATTTAAACAAAAACCTATTGTTGTTTATTCAACAAACACCAATATTTGTACTAAATAAGTTTTGTTACAGATACATGTAATTAAGAATAAAATTATTACTTACGAATTGACCCAATTGTTTTTTTTTATTATTCGTGTATCTTCTTTTTTTTAAATAAAAGAAAATTATTTAAACATTAAAAAAACACAAAACCACATTGTCTATCCAAAAACAAATGAGTAATTGTTGAAATTTGGTCGCTAGGAAACAGAGCAATTGCGAATCTAACAAACTTAACAGCTCTAAAAGTTCCCAGTTAAAAAGTGTTGGTATACTTGATTTCACTAAAATACGCGGAAAATTTAAAATTACTTTACTTTATACTATACAGCGTGTTTTTTCTAAATAGGGACAGCTGCGGATCTCCCAATAGCCGTCAACTAAGAGAAATAAAAGTCCCAAGAACGTGTACATCTGACGATATAAGAAGGTCCCCCTCCTTCTAGATAGCACCAGATATTCTCTGCCTCCTAGAATAGACCACAGATCTACTTTTATGGCCCCTTTACACTCTTGTGAAGTAACTTCGCCAAAGTTGAACGGGGCGAGGACTGGCATTCACACTCTCGTGTTACTTCGCGAATACCTCAGTACTGGTGCCTCCTGTTCCTTTGACTCGGTACAAAAACCGCTCCCAAAGCGAGGTTAGCCAAGGCGAGAAAAAATAGTACGAAACGGAGCGAGGATTTCCTTTACACTCTCGTTTCTCGGTCAACTTTGTGCTGGGTCGCGAGAGCTTAAAGGAGCCTTTAGCAAAGATTACAAATCACCTTATCCGTTGTGTAGGGAGGTATAAGCTTATATACATCAAAATGTGGCTCTCATTGCTGGTTATAAAATTAAAGTCGGTTTTTTATTGATATTTTATTCAAAAAGCATTAAGTACAAAAAGTAAAAATTAGCAATAATTATTTGAAAATATTTAAGCCAAATGATAATATTTTTTCGACTAAAAAGCCCTGAATCTGGTTTTCATGTAGACAAATAGAATATTGATCATTGATACTGTACTCATCAATGAAACGTAATTTTCCACAACGTTCTCTAATTATCGCCCGTTTACAATTATTTCTATTGTACATTGTAATTTCAAATTTGAAATTACTGTTACCTTCAATCGAATTGACAACTTCAACGACCCACATTAAATAAGGGTGTTTATATTCAACAAACAATTTAAAAAAATTACCAGAAAATTTGAAAAATTTGTAGAGTTTCACTTGAGTTTTCGCCTGAATATCGATCGCCATTGATACATTCTCATTTAATTTTATAAATTTGTCTTTATGTTTAGTGAATATATGTTCAATCAAATTGTGTCGAGGATCTTGCCACTTACATCCCAAAGTACTTAATAAGCAATTATAAGGCTTATATAAACAATTATTGTTATGTTTCTTGAGATCCGCAGAATTTCCAAAGAATTTGCAACCATATTGGCACCGATAATTGATTAAATTCATAGCATCATTAAATGGTTGCGGCGTCATTCGCACAGCCTCAGAATCACATTTACAATCTGTACATTTGGTACAAAGTAAATGAAGATTCTCACATTGGTGTAACGGTGGCCATACAACACTAGCACATTTATAACATTTTAGGACAGTTTCAGATATCTGTTCTATACTAGACTCTACACTGAGTTGTTTTCTACTATCAGCCAGTTGTATTGTTCCCATCGCCACTGAATTATTGCCATTTAACATACTTTCAATATTTATATTCAAACTTTTTGAATTATCTCCGTTTAAATTAAGTTCGAAAGTATGTGCAAATGAGGAGTCTTCAATTTTGAGCTGAATTTGACAATAGAAGATCGTTGTTGTTTTATCAAACTGAAAACGAGTTAGTCTATATTTTATATCCTTCGAAGTGCAATCAAAACTACGTTCTAACAGAAACATTTCACACTGATATTCTAAAATATTTAAAACATCTTGATTCTCATTCGATTCTATTTTAAACTCATTATTTTCGAGAAATAGATTCTTGTGTTCGCTTTTACAATGTTGTGATAGTCTATTAAAGCCACCTTCCCATTTGCAATTCTGTTGTTTAGCAACAACACATTCACTGGGACGATACGAACAGATCGATTCATGTTGTTCGACATCTTCTGGCAGTAAATCATCGATACAACCGTATTTTCGATTGATACAAGGAAACAACATGGTTTTTGCTAGGATTTCGTAACTTTCATTTCTTATATACATCTTGTTATCAGGCACCTTACAACGGCCACATATAGAGGATTGTTGATTGTCATCATCTTTCCCCACATAAATTGGAAATAAAGATAATAATTTGCAGCAGATGGAACATTTCAAGTGCTCCAAGTATTCAGGTGGCGCGAACATCTGGAATTAATTGGAATTTATCAGTTTTTCTTAAAAGTTAGATTGACACGTTAATTGCCACGCACATTTTACGTCACCGGTGTACCCCCCCACCCATGATAACCAAAAACTAGTAGGAGTAGTATTCTGAGCGAGGTGGTTTAAGGGTGATCAATGAAATTAGAAAAGGAGATAAATGCTCGACGAACGTTCTTCGTGTATGTGTTGGAAGTAAAGGGAACTAGAACTTCAAGATTTCTCAAAAGAGTCAGGATTTAAATCTTTCTAGAGGTGTCAAACACCACATTATAACATTCAGATAACATTTTTTTTCCATAAACATCTAAAAACAACGAGGAATAGTGGCGGTGACAAAACGAACAAAGGAAATTGTAACACCCCAATAATAAACACGATCAGCAAAGAAACTGTTATCCCGTGCTCTAACATGGAGTCTTTTAAAACAATTATATTCAGGCCGCGGTCCATTTGACGCATATGCGTATCTAGTCGCATTTGCAGGCTTTCGGCCACAAGTGTCACCTCAATGGTAAAGTGTTTACTTTACCGTTGAGTAAACACTTCACCATCGAGCAACTTCATGGTAACACCATAGCAACCAACAGTAAATAAACAAAAACGATTGCTAGTGGTTTAGAGAGATCCAATAGCAACCAACAACCATTGACAACTATATGAACAATTAATCATTCTTTCTTAACTTATTACAGTGATTCTAGGAACCATAATGTCATCAGGCCATAAAATTGATACGAGATTTGCTCTACTATACTCTATAGAGTAGCTTCCCTTGTAGGAAATATCCTACAATATCATTAACCCATTCGAGACCCCTTGCACACCGTGTGTGCAATTCCTTTCCGAGGCTATAAGACCTGTTGCACACCAGGTGTGCAATAGTAGTAATGAGCAATTATCGATTATTCTGAGTAAAGTAGTCGTCGAGGTAACTTTTTTTTTCTATAAATAGTATCTGTAAGGTACAGAAACACCGAATTTGGCACTGGTTTTCTTGTGTAAAAAAAAATTTGGCTCCTGGCTCCTGGGGACCGTGTTCGAATAAGATCGGGGTCTCGAAGGGAAGAGAGAATGATCGCGCTAGTGAATAATTAAATTATTATTTAATTAATGAGACCTTGTCATAATCGAACCTAACAAATATTTCTTTTATTATCAAATTATTTTGATCGTATTTTATTCATTTTCTAATTGTTTACTAAAACCCGCAATCTTGTGGAAATTAGATTAGTATTTTCTTATGTAGCAATTGAATTTTGCACGTACATAATAAAGATTGTTGTTTATTTAAACAAAATCCATTGTTGTTTAAGCAATAAACAAAAATATTTGTACTAAATAAGTTTTGTTACAGATGGATGTAATTAAAAATCAAATTACTAGTATTACTTACGATTTGACCCAATTGTTTTTTATTTATTATTCGCGTAAGTATATTCTTTTTTAAATCAAAGAAAATTATTTAAACAATAAACAAAAACAAAACCACGTTGTCGCTAGGAAACGGACCAATTGTGAATCTAACAAACCTAACAACTCTAAAAGTCCCCAGTTCAAAAATGTTGGTGTACTTAATTCCACTAAAATACGCGGTAAATTTAAAAATACTTGACTTGCACTATTAAGGTGAGGCGTCAATAAATTTGGAGGTTAGTATAATTTCCAAATGCTTATTTTTTTCTTATTTCAAATATATATGGTTTGCTATAGTTATTTTCAAAAATGTTAGTTATTTGAAAAATTTCGATTTCGAAAGGAAAAATTCCTAAAATCATATTCGAAAAGACTTTAGAGTGCTATGAAACAATCGTTTTCTTAGCTTGTCAACGAACTATTATTTTGGTTGCTATTTATTTATTCTTTTGTTTTCTTATTTTGCAACAGGTAAAATTTGTTTCATAGCACTCTAAAGTCCTTTCGAATATAATTTTTGTAATCACTACTTGCGAAATCGAAATTTTCAAAATAACTCCCGCATTTTTGATAATAACTGTATCAAACTATATATTTTTGAAATCATAAAAAAATAAGCAATTTAATGGGCGATAAATTAAATATAGGTTCTATTAAAAAAAAACATAAGTTTGTGTTATATTTCAAAAACGGTAAGAGCTAGAGAAAACCTAATTAGCTAAATAGAATCAGCTTTGAAAACTAGACTAGAAACTGTGGAAAAACAAAAAAAACCGGTAATCACTTGAAAACAAAAGAACATAGCAAAGATCTAATTACACCATCTGAGTAGCCAGGAAAAAGTAGGACAGGAATGTGCTATCTGTTAGTTTGTACGAGCTTTCCTTATAGGAGATACCCTGCAAAACCATCGAAAATGGTCCACTCTGTACAACAAACATTGATTCGAAATTTTATCAGCATGTTTAGAATGACGGAAATATGATCTAAACAGTTTTATTTTTATGAAAAAAACATAGCAGTTTCGATTACCGACCGAATTTCAAAATAAATAATTATAAATTATACAAATATTTATGCACATAAAATTTAAAAAAAAAATCTTTAGCTTCTTTGTAGGCGACATACTTTATAACTAAATCATTTTTTACACCGTACCCTCAATGATTTATTTATAAAACTGTTTTGAAAATTGAATAGTTGTTTACTGGCGCTTCCCCTTAACAGCCAACCATCGATTCTGGATAGACGTTAACAAGATTGAGCAGAGCCGGACCTAGACTTAATTGCGCCTGGGACAAACAAGCGTTTCATACGTCCTTTCAGCTATCTATTCAATAATATTCTTTACATTTAAATGGTTCAGCGTCCCACTATAAAGGGCGCCTGAGCCAGATGGCCTCTCGGACCGACACTGGGAATTAGGGCCACTACTAAACAATAATCTTTTTTGAGCATCAATTCACCCTAAATCAACGCAAATTCAAATTCGACTTTCTAAAAATCATTCTTTCTCCGACAAGCCGATATTTGGCTGGTTGAGTGCAATTTGCTATAGGTACCTATCAAACTTTGAAATTGTAAATTTGAATAAAAAGATAAGAACGAGAGCAATTAAGCAAAATTGCAATATAGTTCTCAGGTGAGTGGTGTCTTGTCACCAATATTTGGGCCGGTGTTTATTTCTCGAACAATACTTTTGTAGTGCCTTCTGAAATAAGCGTCGAACTTTATTTACAGTTTTCGCATAAGCAAATTCGTCGTTGCGCAAATCAATTTCAATTTTTCAATTACAAGATTTGCGGTTTCCAACATATTAGACAACTAAAGTCAATAAATACCCATTATACTTACCTAGCTCTACAATTTCCGTTGAAACACGACCTTACAAAGCAGGCTTGCAAAATTCATCTTTAGTAAATCAAATTTAACTAACAAAAAACAGGAATTTTTTTCCCCAAGCCGAACTTGTTAGACTCGCGCTAAACAAGCTTCTGTAAGTCAATAAGCGGAGCGAGAAGACGCTTTACACTCTCGTTCCTCGGTCAACTTTGTGCTATTTCGCGAGAGTGTAAATCAAATACAATACAAATCACCTTCTCCGGCGAGTAGGGAGGTATAGGCTTATACATCAAAATGTGACTCTCGCTGTTCATAAGGTTGTGAAATTAAAGTCGGTTTTTTTATTGATATTTTATTCAAAAAGCAATAAATACAAAAAACGCGAAAATTTGCAATTATTATTTGAAAATATTCAAGCCAAACGATAATATTTTTTCGACTAAAAAGCCCTGAATCTGGTTCTCATGTAGACAAATACAATAATGATCATTGACACTGTACTCATCAATGCAACGTAATTTTCCACAACGTTCTCTAATTATCGCCCGTTTACAATCATTTTTATTATACATGGTAATTTCAAATTTGAAATTACTGCTACCTTCAATCGAATTGACAACTTCAACGACCCACAATAGATAAGGTTGTTTATATTCAACAAACAGTTTAAAAAAATTACCAGAAAATTTGAAAAATTTGTAGAGTTTCACTTGAGTTTTTGCCTGAATATCGATCGCCATTGATACATTTTGATTTAATTTTACAATTTTGTCTTTATGGTTAGTGAATATATGTTCAATCAAATTGTGTCGAAGATCTTGCCACTTACATCCCAAAGTATTTAATAAGCAATTATAAGGCTTATATAAACAATTATTGTTATGTTTCTTGAGATCCGCAGAATTTCCAAAGAATTTGCAACCGTATTGGCATCGATAATAGATGAAACTCATAGCATCATTGATTGATTGTGGCATATTTACCACTTGACTCCCACAACTACAAACTTTACAATTGCTACAAAGTAAATGAGGATAACGACATTGCCTTATCGGTGGCAATACAACACTAACACAATTGTGACATTTTAGCATGGTTGCAGATAACTGTTCTATATTAGAAGCTAGACTGAGTTGTTTTCTATTATCAGCTACTTGTATTGTTCCTATTGCCAGTGTATTATTGGCATCTAACGCACTTTCAATATTCATATTTAAAGTTTTTGAATTATCTCCTTTTAAATTAAGTTCGAAAAAACGAACACATGTGGACTCTTCAGTTTTAATCTCAATTTGACAGTAGTAGATCGCTGTTGTTTTATCAAACTGTAAACGGGTTAGTCTAAATTTTAGACCTTTCGAAGTGTAATCAAAATTACGTTCAAACAGAAACATTTCACACTGATATTCTAAAATATTTAAAGTCTCTTGATTCTCATTCAATTCTATTTTAAACTCATTATGTTCGACAAATAGATTCTTGTGTTCGATTTTACAATGTTGTGATAATTTATTAAAGCCACCTTCCCATTTGCAATTCTGTTGTTTAGCAACAACACATTCACTGGGACGATACGAACATATCGATTCATGTTGTTCGACATCTTCTGGCAGTAAATCATCGATACAACCGTATTTTCGATTGATACAAGGAAACAACATGGTTTTTGCTAGGACTTCGTAACTTTCATTTCTTATAAACATCTTATCATCAGGCACCTTACAACGGCCACATATAGAAGATTGTTGATTGTCATTATCTTTCCCCACATAAATTGGGAATGTAGATAGTAGTTTGTGGCAGATGGAACATTTCAAGTGTTCTAAGCATTCAGATGGCGCGAACATCTGGAATTAATTGGAATTCATCAGTTTTTTTTTAAAGTTAGATTAACACGTTAATTGCCACGCAAATTTTGGGTGGTTTGCCTTCAGCGTCAGATGAAATTTGTATTATGCGCTCAAGGGACTTGAACTTATCACCACCTGTTATCATGTCAGAATTAAACTGATGATGCTATCTAGTAACTTTGAAAAGAATAAGAAACAGTATAATCCTTTTTTATCTAACTAATTGCAGAAGGAGATGTGTCCAAGTGTCTATTATTCAAAAATCATTATGAGTAAGACAAAGACAACACATGTTTGTTGATATCGCTTTTTTTATCAGTTGAATTCTACGCGTATTATCTTAACAACAGTGGGGAGGGTATAAGAAATAATCAGCCGTGAATTGGAGGAGACTTCCTCCCACTCGACTTCTTATGTGGCTAGTTGGATTAGTTTCCCGAAAAATAGCAAAAATATAAAAAACACGTAATGTAATGTAATGTAATGTGCCAATTATCTTAAATTGCAAAATGTGCCAGTTGAGATGTTGAAATTTATAAAATTTGAGATACGGAAAGGAGAGGTTTTTCAGGAGAAACTCCGTACGTTTCATTGCAGAATTCAGCTGACTTGGTGTAAGTTACAAAACGCGCCCGTTCCGATGTTCCAAGAAAATGTATTTTTTAAATGTTCCTAACAGTTAAAACAGAAAAAATATTGATTTTTTCCGAAATATTGATATTGAAAATTCCAGGTTTATCGATAAATGTCCGCAATAGAAATCACACCAATAAACGTAGTAGATTTAAATGGTGATAATTTAAATATTGTAACTCTTGAAAAATTCTCATTAACATAAAACAGATCAGATTTTATACAGTTCAACGGAGACCGATTATTGCACATTTTTACGGCCATCACTATCTCCTTTACTTCTATTGCCGCGATATCTATTGTGATCTTATCACTTTAGTCAAACTTTTAACCGGCCGTTGGTATTTTCTCGAAAAAGTCATGATATTAATTGACAAGTTGGGAAAATTTCTCATTCAATTACATGATTTGATTTCAGAATAATAAAAAAACTGAAACTTCTTACATACATTTAAGAAACTGCTGATAATTGAGGAATCAGAAAAAACACCAAGCACTGATACGACTAACACGCACAACACTTTCTAAACAAATACATTTTATACTGTTTTATACCTTAAAGCCGTTAGAGCTGGTGGCCTTCGTATACCGAACCCAATCCGATATCTAATGATATGCTTTAAACGATAAAAATCTGTAAATATCGTTTTCGTAGCGGGATATTTAAATGAATTAAAACCCGACATACTAACATTAAGATTAAGGAAAGGACTGCAAATATTTCCAGATAGATAATGAAGACAGAACATAAACAAGACATCTGTATGGAAGGAATAGAAGGCAAACGTAGAAGAAAAAGAAACAGAAAGCAGAGCTCAGGAAGACCAGAGGAAGAAGATTTCAGAAATCTCCTTTGTAGCACTCAGTGCTCCCTTTATGCTGCAGCACCTTTTGAGGCTAGCTCTTGTCCACCACTAATTCAAGGGTTAAGGGTTTCAGTAAAATTAGACTCGTGTAAAGTTAAAATATTTTTTTTTTGATGATTAGTCTAACAGTAAATCACAATACAATATTTAAAAGAAAATTAATTACAAACAAATCTACAAATAGTCTACAATCAGCCTCTGCTCGTTTTAATAATAACACAATTAGGCTTTTTATTATCGATAATTATTTTTCTATCATTTTTCAATCAATCAATCAATCCATCATTTAATTAATTAATTAAAAAATTTTGGGTAACTTTAAAATCTCTTTTGTCCTGCAATAATTGTACGATCTATTGGATCTGCGGGGATAATACAAAAATATCGCCAAGGCATCTATTTTTTATGTTAATAATTACAATAATAATAATAATGATAATACAGTAGAAATAAGAGAAGAAAAACAAACTATACCAGTAGACTCCTTAATAAGTGGAACAATAGCTTTAACCGACTTCTAGATCTTGGGTGACATTCAAAAATTTCAAAGCTTACTAGATAATTTTTTTCATTACAATTACTACTTATAGCAACAATAAGTACACTTTTGCAAAATTAACACTTATTGTTAGTAGTTCGTTGGGGAAAAACAACAAGAACCAATGATAAACGAAACGATTACGTTCACAACATTTTTTTTTCTATACGAAACTATATTATTTCAGTAATAGTAATTTAAATAATTTTATAAAATCTTAAGCAATAATTTAGTGCCTTATTAGATATTGAAAGAAATTTTGATAATTATTTGCAAATTCCTTAATTGATTGATCAATGAAACAATTAACGGGTCATCCCAAAAAGCCTATTTAGTTGCGTATAATTAACAATTCTTATCACTAATTATCATTATTATTATTATAAATAGTACTTAAATTTGCAAATAATTAACAATTATTTAAAAATTGTAATTGAATTTTTTGTTTTGTGTTAAAAATTTATTACCACAATTGAGAAGCTTTAATTTCTTGATTCTTCATCTAATCACAAGCATTCATCTTTATTGGCATCTTCTTCAGACTCTTCATGTTCTTTTAACAATAAAGGACTACCATCGTTAAGCATCAATTTACTACTTCTTTGACT
This sequence comes from Epicauta chinensis, assembly GCA_021725515.1. Classification (NCBI taxonomy): domain Eukaryota; kingdom Metazoa; phylum Arthropoda; class Insecta; order Coleoptera; family Meloidae; genus Epicauta; species Epicauta chinensis. Next base: position 750,057 of record JAEDXX010000005.1, on the reverse strand, counting down.
ATTCGTACCGGATCTCTTATGGTTATGGTGATGATGATAGTGGTGATGGTGGTGATGGTGATGGTAATAATGGATTGGGAATGATGGTACGAAATTACCACAGGGTGTTGTTGGTGCTGAGCGTGATAACCAACCGCGTGTAAAGATCTTCGTTTTTGTTTTATTATTATTATCGTTATCATAAGAATGCAATGGCATATATAAAGTTTTTGCTTTGGATCGATGGAAATAATTTCGACTACTTTTCGGTTCTGTTGTTGTTACTGTTGTTGATGCTGTTGTTGTTGTTGTTGTTATTATAGATGTGGGACTTTTTTGTTGTGGTAATTGCTGGATCTTATCCAAGATCTCTTTCATTTCAACTGTCGGACTGGTGGCTTGCGGCGGTGAGTCCGGTGTACCTAAATTCGCTAAACTACTAATATCCGAATCTGTAATACTATTTGTAACGCTAAATTCTTGTAAATGTTGACTAATTGATGAACGTATTTGTTGATTTGTTTGATTTGCTGGATTTGTTAGGCATACAGATAGATTTAATAAATCGGAGAAGTTATGATGGTCATCGTCTTGGCTTTCTGAATCTTGACTGCGACCGTTTTGTAATAAGTGCTCAGAATTCGGTTTCCTGTAAAATATTAAAAATATTACTAAAGCAAAAATCGCTTCTTTAGAAGGCAAGATAGATATTCTTAAATAATGCTAGTTTTCTAGGTACCTTTAGCGGTAGATTTGAACTCGAGTTTAGAGTGGTAAATTTTGAGCAAAAACAGTATTTTAGGAGCATCAAAACCTAAAATTTCTTTGGAAGGCACTTTATCTTCTTCATATTCGAAAAACCTCATTTTGTCTGGATAATTGGCCATCTGGACTATCGCAACTTGTAGTAGCTTTTAGCTTTTACAGGTGTCTAAATATTGCCTTGCAAGAATTTATACATACAGCAGGCTAACAAATATTTTCTATGTATTTTTCTAAGCAGTTTAAGATCGCTTCCTTTAGAACTCGTGAAGGCTAACGTTGCTGAAATCTACCTAACTCAGTGATTTTCTTGGACTGATGTTCGTCTACCAGAGGGTTTGCGTTTGATATTTTGACAGTTCTACTAAGACTTTGCGAGCGATGTTAATATTAAAGAGAAACAACTAATTGCACCTTTTTTCTGAGTCACACACGAACACGAGTTTAACAAATCAGTTCTAGCTTTTTGCAAAATAAATTCAACTTTTTCCAAATATAAAGGAGCCAACTGAAAGCGTAAACTTATGGGGCCGAAATAATTTGTGCCATTCTAACGATATCAAAAACTGAGCAACGATTTTGTGTCTCTGTTACAATTTCTTATCTTATCCAATTATTAAAAAATATTGGAAATGGCTGGTCTGCTAAAGCCAGGCCAGCCAAAGGTCCTCAGGCAATTTGGACACACTTTCGACACTCCCCTCCAAACAAAAACTGTTTTTTCCCAGTTAATAATGGCCAGAATGCAGTCGACACGGTGTTATAATTGAAATCAAAGCACACTTAAACTATGCTCCTCATGCAGCTGTCTGTTTACCTGTGGCTTCGAGCCGGCCCTGTGCTTAAGCGGATTTCTAGCACAGTGCAAATAAGATCTTGTTGAAGGTTGGGCTTTTCACTTTTATGTTTGGCGAAACTTACACAATGATTTACAAAAGGTCGCTTCGCATTGAACAGGTTTGTTTCGGATGCCACAGTTTTGCTAGACGGAATTAATTCCAAATTTGAAAAAAAAACTAAACATGGAATGTGTTCCTTAACTCTAGTACCTAATGCATAAAGACACGCCGAGTACCTAGTAAACTTGCTAAGTACAACCGAATCTTGTGGTACTTACTTTATTTTGTACGTCGTTTCATCACAGTTACTTTGGCTTTTACTTTCTACACTATCAGCAACTAAATCTAAATTATTCGGCACTGTAGTAGTACCATTATTATTATTATTTATATTATTATTATTGGTACTATTACCATTATTGTTATTATCATTACTATTATTATTTACATTAATACTCGTCGTATTTTGTCCAAAACATGGATTATCAGTAATAGACACAGTGTTTTGACGATTATTTGTAGCTGATAAATTCGAACTAATACTGCCACTGTTATTCATAATCGGATGCAATTCTATACCCGACATGGAACTGGTCGAATGTTGTAAAGCACGTTCTTCAATCAATTGTGGCTGTGGTTGTTGGTTTGTTACGACTTCTTCTAAACTGCCCATACATGAATACGGTGGTGGTATTATCGTGTTGGCTTCATTTGCAGCATTACAAATGAAACTTGAACTTAACGAATCGTACGTACTAGTTGCTGATAAAGTTCCTAAAAATTGCCACTATTATTTCAATAATCTTCTATATATTTTAATGAAATTACCAACAGGTCTTACAATGAAATTTCGAAAATATTGCACCATCGAATAACTATTTGTTGTATTATTATTTTTAACACCATTATCACCATTATAACTGATAACAAGTGGATATAAGTCAGGTTTTGATGTTACCTCTGTATAGGGTGGTGGTGCTTGATGGAAACTATTACATCGACTGTAGTGTGGCGGTAAATAACAGGAACCATTTGAGTCGGGTTCAGAGGCACGTTCATCACGTGTCCCATTATCATTGTCACGACAACAAAACAAATTATGTTGACTATGCCGCCTCCATATACTGCACGCACATAAAATACCCGCCACTGTAGCTGTTACAGCGATCCAAAAATACCAATGACCCAAAAATAATGGATTCAATAGATTACCAGATGGTACAGCCGGTGGACGATAGATTGATGGTGATACTAGATAACAACAACCTTGTTTACAACATTCCTTTGGAGGTGAGCATGTGTAGTGGCCTCCATCACAGTTTTTTCCTAAGATTTGCTAAATAAAAGAATATGGTTATAGTGGAAATTGTGGAACGCATGGAAACTTACAGTAGTCATAAGTACTGGAAGAATGGTATAATTGCTGAATGCACAACACAATAATGTTGCATTGCAATTCCCTTTACGATTTTCCAGCCCCGAAGCCAGAAGAAATGGAAGACAATTGACTGGAAAAGTTCAGTTATATAATGAATTGTGTTAACGTAGTAATGTCGCGTTCCAAAAAAAAAAAACAGTACTGGTTTTAAGCTTGATTATTGGGCAAAGTATTGTACGCACAGATGCTTGGTTTTTAAGGCTACCATAAAAGAAAAGCAGCCTTCCGACTTAAGGCGTTAAGGCGCGTGAATGGGGAGTATTTTAGGCTGCTATCCACGCCTTCAGGGGACTGGATTGCGTCTTCGTTTCAATTTAAGCATAACCTTAAGAAGAGATTTTCTTGAGATTGCCTTGGTGCAAAGCCCAATGTTTAAATCCCAGAAAAGCTTCTTACTCAAAAAGTACCAAAAAATTGGGATGTGAATACATAAATGTTGAGAAACGCTGCCTTCTGTGTGCAAATAAACTCAGGAAAACGTTTCAATTATTACACCACGGGCTCAGCATGATATGTTACGGATTACAGTCGTGTGTCAATTGTCTGTACACAATTGGGTTACATCAGAGAAAGATAAATATTTAGAAAATATACGAAATACTCTCGGTTTTCTTTATCGATAATATAATGGACAGGCGCCAGGATTCCGACTTTTTGGCGCCGACATTCTATCCAGAATTCTCTTTTGAAATGTCTCGAACAAAAACAACATGTCCCTGACTTATCCTTGTCTCGGTCTCTCTCTCTCTATCTCTGTTCTATCCATCTTTCTTTACTTGGTTATTTTATAGAGAAAGAACATTAAAAAATCTCAATAAAATCATGCTTTAATAGATTTTCTTTGTTGATGTTTATGAGAAAATCAAATCAAATTGTTAATTAAGTTATTTTCAATACGTGAATGGTTCAGTAATTGCTGTACCCAATCTTGGGGAAACTGTATATCACCAAGGCAACTGAGCTTTTCTTTTCAAATTGTTCAGGAATATGTGGTTTTTCAGTGCGTATTTGGGCCAAATTCTACAACATTAAGAGTCTCTCTCTATCTCTTTTGTCGTGTAGTATTATCATTTCGTGACAAAATATCAATAATTTTTCCCATGATTGGATAAACTACTATTTAACACGCTACTAATCCCGGTTTATATCGTTTTTTTGAGTGCCCATTTTACAATAAATTAAACGCGATTTATTCAAATGCTCTGTGAAAATCTTTGATTACCTCCCTTGTCAATTAATCAGTTTTAGTGAAATGATTCGCATAAAAAATCAAAGGTACGACAAAAATCAAAAAATCTAAACAAAAAGTGTGTAATTTTATTAAAAATCGACTCACCTTGATTTCGTATCAACAACTTTGCAATGTGCGTAATTTTGATTTTGATCGTTCACCGTAAATTTTTCAAAACAACAAAATCTATTTGATTTCGAATTTATTTATTAATCCGAGGGTCGTGTAAGGGTGATCGAATTCAAGAGACAAAACTTGTATGTACCGACGCCATTGTATTTATTGTAATGGGGAGGAGGTGGTGGTGGTGCTAGTATAGCCGTGTGTACGTACGCGTGTGTATTGGTGGAGAGTGTCAGCGCCGCGACGCACTGCAGTGACGTCGTTTCACCACGACATCCATTTCAAATCATTTGATCTATCACATGTACATCAACTTTAAATTTATTGCAAGCTCTGTAGTGCAATTTCACCGATGAAATACCGTAACGGAATCAATTATTAATAACTCCACAAATATCTGAGTATTAATGATGCGATTAGTTGATTACATTTTTTATTGATTTTGCGTCGAATTTGCCGCTAAGAACTGTGTTGCTATCTATGAATGTTCGTAGAATTCCTAAAGATCAATGTTGCGTCCCTGTAAATTGAGATAAACTCCCACAGATGGCAACAGTAAGCGGAAAACTGGGGGATGAAAGGTGAGAAGTTTCCGTTTTCTCTTACAGTTGCAGTTTTGGCCTAAGAGACGAACCGTTATATCACAATCCCTACAGATTTAGTGGCAAGAAACACATGAAGGCGTGAACTTTTTCATATCTTGCACTTTGTTTCATTCTTTTTGGCAACTTTATCTCGCTTTTTTATTCAACACTTTTGGCACTTCATTTGGTCTCAATTTTTTTTGAAGTAAAAAAATCGCTAAGTAACAAGTTTTTTAGGCCAAAGTCGGGACTAAATGGAGAATTAAAACGCATTCTTATTTTTAAGGGTCATGGTGGAGGAAATACCGTGGTAGTTTGAAGTGACCAGCAGCAAATACTGTGTTTTTATTCTCATTTAGAAGACTCATTTTTCAACTTTAAGCCTTTCTCTATAAGTCGTAACAAGGGACTTATGTTTCTTCTTCTTGCTCGATAAAATATTAGATTAATCGGTTTGAGAAATTTTGCTGGTGAAGAAATGTTGAAGTTCTTTTTAGAGCTATACTTAGACCCCGAGTAATGCCTCTTAAGCATTTAGGAACAACCACAACTCTCTTTTACAACCGTGCATTTTTTGTTTCGACCAGGACTTTGAATCGGAACTAGACCGAAAACTGAAAAAATCGACTTTGTTTTGTGGAACGAAAACCGGAACCGAACCGATTGATGTCTTACGAATCGAACCGAAAACTATAACGCCAAAAGTTAACAGTTCGAAAGCCTGGTTTCAACGGAGTCTTTCATTGTTCGAAGATTAAATTTTTCTCTTATCAGTCATATTTATGCTGCAAATTTGCAAGATGGTGCCATTTGCATTCTGTTAAAAAAATTAAACGTAAAAAAGAATGATAATAGCTTGAACTTGAGTGTTCGTGTACAGCAATTTCTCGAGCTGGACCAGTTACCCGGTAGTATTCGTACTGTTTGTATTACAATTAACTTTAAATGTAAAAGCGATTCTCTCATTTCTCTGAGAATTACTGCGAATCTGATTCTGATTAGACCGGAAATCTTTGTGAATTCCAACAAATGGGGCAACATATGCGATAGCATTTATGGTAATTGAAAGCGTCGTATTGTTAGTAGTATAATAGGATTCTATCCTAATGTCTGGGTCTGTAGACTCATGCGAGCGATATGAAGCGTTAAATGTTTATTTTATATAGCCGTTTTGATCCTCGTCGTTCCTATTAACGAATTAATTTTATAAAAGACACGTCCCAATCTATTAAGGTTATATGCATCTAAATAGAATACGATTAAATCAAGATAATAGTGTTATCAGTTTACTATAGTGATTTACGATCTTTAGATGCACGAGAATGGTGGATGCGCCGCTTATAATTATTTATACAGCTAGATGCAAAATCCAATTTCCTAATAACCGATTATTAGATGATCTCACTTATAATCATTAGAGTCGTTATTTCCCCGTTCATCATTGTCATTAACTGATGTCACGGAAATTAATTGACAGCTGTATTGATACTATCGTGGCGAATTAAATTAATGTAATCTAATAAGGATATTGCCTGTAGCAAATACATACTGATTTATGAAAGCATAAAGTTAAAATTTTCCACAGAAGACTGGCTGAAAAAAAGCGGTGAAAACATGCGAGCTTTCGGAGATAACAGATGGCTGTATGATTTCAGGGTAGAGTCGGTCCATATGGAATTGTCTGATTGGCAAAGCCGACTCGTTTTAGATTTTCCACCAGCACACGGACTCTTGGCAGGAGAAGCGGCAAAAAATTATTTGTACAAAATAAGTACTGAGAATGAAAAAACGAGCAAATTGCTTGTTGCTTCACTTTCTTTTTCAATTCAATTTGTTCTGTAACGAATACATCAATTATAGTCGGAAACAGATATAATACGACAAATCCAACAGAATTCTATTTAAAATTGTTTCGGTTTAGACATTTATTATTTATTGTTTTGAAGCCGACGAGATGGCAACAGATCAAGTTCAACTGAATAATTGAAATCGTACGAAACGTATTGTGTTCGATCTACAAATTCTTAGAGACAAAGTTAAAACCACAGAGTGTGTGACTTTGACAGTCAAAGAGGAGAAAGTTTAGTATCTCAAAATTATCAGCTAAAAAAGGAGAGCAAATTCAATTAGTACACCCCGATCTAACAATTATTGACAAGAATTTGGATGTTAAACAGCGGTGAAAACTTGTTGACTGCTTCAGCTCAAGCGATCGAACTTTGCAGGTTAAACTACGACCCGTTTTTTCGCTACAATTTCCACCTGAATAAATTCTAACATATGCGTTATCTGCGATGAAAAGACACAAGAACCGATTCGTGAAGGAGTTTGATTTGAATTGAGGCAACTGCTATTGTTGGTAGTTTGCTTTGTGTGTAGTTGAGCGTCTGTGGTCTGACGGAGATTTTCGTTTGACAATGGTGCTAAAATTGTCGCTATATAAAAAAAAATCATCGATACACACCCAACGAATCAATACCAGTATTCACACAAATAATTTCAAATAAATTGAATTCCTTTATGTATTAGAAAGTGGAGTAAAGTTTCAAAACAATTCCCGATTATTTGTCAAGATCACGAATCAGTTTACATGATTTCTTTGTGGAAATGATTTATTTTTCCCTTCTAGAAACAATAAAGTGAGATATTACGAAACTGAAGCAACCGTACACGCATACAAAGGTATTTCTTTTGGTAAATTGAAATTGGTTGTATTTGATGCGGATGTCGATATCTACTGAAGCAGTGAACTGTATGAATGCTAAGCTACAGCGGATGCCTCGATAATGGAATGTTTACAGAAAATGTGTGGAAAATATCACGATTTTCATGATTTTTTTCTTACATACGTACGTTTTGCCAGACCTGCACGACAACTTAAGTGTTATTGATTTATATTATTAGACAATTGTAGAATAGGTAGCCGGTTCTAATATAGAAATACAAATCTACAAAACAGAAGATTTATTGCTTTAAGTTACAGTAAGATTAAATTAGATTTAACTCGAGACGGTTAAAATATTTGAAATTCCAGTCAAATAAGCCGTAAATTTAATAATATTGCACTTTATTTTATAAAATGTAAACATTGAAATTTATTAAAATATTAGATGATTGCTGGCGGTAATAAAATTCTTGAACGCTAATTTTACAATAAATAAAAACAGACTTCCTTAGTAATACTTCACCACAAGTTGAAAGGCACGTTCATGGGATCTCGAGTGCTTAAAAATGATTCCGTGTGTGGTATATACGACAAATTTTTTATGTTTCTTTACAAAGAATTGTAGCTCGCCAGCCATGCTACAGGAATAGTTATTTACTTTACATGGTGGGAAAGGGACACTTTTCACAAGAGCGGATAGTTTGGATCACGAGGCGAAGGCCGAGTGATCCAAATCCGCGAGTGTGAAAAGACACTTCCCACCGTGTAAAGTACAACATTTTTTTTAATACTAACGCCCTGGGATTTAATCTAATTTTTTAATATATTATTTATACATAGGCTATCTCGTAAGAAATGGATTACCTCACGCGCTTGTGGTTTCAATTTTCTCTGCTACAGCACGCACCTGAATAGTTATTGAATTTAATTAATAGTAAATTATAAAAGACATTTCGAATCAGGATTTAATTTCATATCAGACTCTGCAAGGTGGTTCATTACTTACGAGACATTCTGTATATATTGAATCTAGAATTTTATTATATATAAAAATAGCAACATTTGTTTACATTTTTGACATTCTCGACAATTCGAGAAGGCCATTGTTATTATTGTTATTTTTTTTGACCCCGAGCAGCATCGAAGTTGGGGTTGTAGACGATCTGTGGTATAATAGACGCAATTGCTTTCAATCGAAATTTAAATTCAAATTAACCGAAATTAATTTAAATTGAATCACTGGGAATAATTAATATATAATTTAATTGAAGATAGAGGTATTTTAACACAGTTTTTTGTTTATTTTTTTTTCTTATATTCCAAAATTTAATCTGTGTATTTTTGAATTGCTAAAAATATGTGGTATTGAGAAAAAAAAGAATTGCGTCGATTTTGTCCCACAAAAAAACTTGATGAACATCATTTTTAGTACCCCTAAGAGAAACTAAAAGTCAATAGTGAAGAAAAGTGTCACTTTACCATTAAGATATTAGTAAAGTCAACTTTCAACTGTTTGTATTAAGAAAAAAGACTTTCCTTATACCACAATTTGCGATAAGCACTTTTTGTCCTGGGAAATGGTTTACTCGTCTGAGTTTTCGTTTGTCGCTCTGCTATTCGTCTTTAACGACAGTTGCTGTAGATAGAATTCCACAAAATTTTACCATATTTGCACAGTTCAAGGGCCAGAAGCCGCTCTTCAGTGCACTAAATTCAAAGAACTCATCTTTAAGCGGTGCATAGTTGCACAAATTTTATTTTCAGTTGGGAGGGTTGTGTCTGATGCTAGTAGATAAAGATGTGTGACTTTCCTTATGGCCGACCTGTAAATTTACCTCACAAAATAATGATTGGACGTTCGGACATTCGGTTTTTGTCTTTATCCTTTATTCTCGTATGTTTCCAGTGTCAGCCTTCCAACTCGTCTTTAAGGCGAGTTGCGGCTCAATTATTCACACTGAAAATTTTAACCTGTTTGTACACTTTGAGCGAGAAGCAACTGTTTCACTAAAGAGCATTGGGTTCATCGTTCGTTGTAAAGACGTAATTTTCAATTTACTTTCAGCGTCCGTTACTGTGATAGTGTCCGTTGTTGGGAGATGTTCATCGATTACCATTGGAGTATCTAAAGTAATTCATTATAAAATAAATGAAACTTTCATTTAATCAGTCCACATTTAAGACTCGAAATAAACTGAAAACAACAAAGCCCTTGAGGAATTCTAGTGCTAATTAAAACGAGAATTGTGCCGTGGTATTCCATATCCAAACATATAGATATATGAAGGTAGATTACACCACTGACGACAATAAAGCCACTGAATTAATTCGAAATCGACATCAGTTGAGTATTCTCATCTTTTTGATATAGTGCCATCAGTCGTTGATGACATCTGTAATTGATTGCAACCAATCAATTGATGGCGTTTATTCGTTCATCCATTTAATTTTTTTTCTTTTAATTCAACGATAGAAATTATTATGTGAAAAGAAGATACATTTTACAGCTATTTTCATTATAAAGTAATAATAATAAAAGTGTTTGTTTGTTTTTGGTTTAAAATGTTGGAAATATACTAACCGATGAATAATTCACATACAAATAACAAGTCAGAATAAAGTTCTGTCCCTGTTGTATTGTAGAGGTGAGTTCTAGGGGAGTAATGTTGCTGAAAGTTGGTCTAAAGTTTCGTTAATGTAATGAGATGACGACAGACGACAGAGATGTTTGTAATTAAATGGAAAGGACACGTCATTCTGGTAGAGAAAGCGAAAGGGCAACCCTACAAACAATAAACTGGACTCTCTTTTGTTGCGCATTTGATACTGTTACAGTGCAATTAATTTTACAGGTGAATTTCACTCTGTTAAATGATCTCTCGTTTCTACCTTAAAACTCCATTTTTACAATGGATTTTCTGTTGCTTAGGGCCGATTTAACGATCGTTTGATTGCGCCCGATAATTCCACAGAAATTCTCATACTCAATGCTTTTAGTATGTGGGAAAAGATTTTAGGTCGAAATATTGGGCGTAACAGACCAATTGCTGTGAATTACTGTATCAGTAATATTACAAAAATAAAACTAACTAGGAAATTTTGAAAATTATCAAACTTGTGGCGTTCAAAATAACGTAGCTCCAGCGAAAAATCAACTATCTAAAATTTGATAGCTTTGGCCCTTGAATGTGGAAAAATCACGTTTCACCATAAGAAGTATTTTTACAACTTGAAACGCATCTAGTTACTTTTATCCGTCACAATTTTGGGAAGTCAGGCAGGTTATGTCCGGACAATTTATCACCACTTCTATTACATCTTTTGCTGCCGAAGTTATTGCGGCTTAATTCTATTAATCTCCCAGGTCTGTTATCCGACTATATGTCAAATTTATGCTGAAACTTTAACTGAACACGTGACGGCTTCATATAAACAAAACGTTACAATTAAATTTATTTATTTACTTTGGCAAGTCAACACAACTTTTTCGTTGTATAATAAAAAAAATCCCCTACACTAAACAGATTTCTGGTGCGTAAAAACGCACCATAGACCTCGACATTATTTAAATTTTGGACGCTTAAACAGATAAAAGATTAAAATTGTTAATTTGAACCCTACACAAACAGCTGTTCATACATATTTTAATATTAATTAAATATAAGAGGCGCTTGATTTGCTCCAACAATTACTCAAAGTCGACAATTAGTACTGTCACAATCGCAGCCGAATTTATGCCTCCACAATGAACAGAATCGTACTTGAAACGCCCAATATCAAATAAGGCATGTTCGAGCATTATTGGTGCATTGGGCGAACATATCTAGTTGGAAATTGGAAGTCTTAGATTCGATCCCGTTTCGATTAATCTGAAATTTCTATCGTCAAAAATTGCCTTATCTGGCATTTTAGTAATTGAACTGTAACAACAAATGGCAGCGTTATGATAAAATTCGACATATTTGTACGAAATTGAACCGAAAGCCGACTTGTCAATCAAAATACTGGTAAGTAACAAGTGGCGCTTTCAATTTATTGCGTTTTGTTCCAACTTCCCCTTCACTTTCATTCGAACGTTTATACTTGTTGAATCTTGACGATTGTTGTTTTTAATTAAAACTTATATGTTGATCCGCATTTGATACAAACAAACTGTAGACGAAATTTATTTAAATTTCAGACGATTTATAGGCTTATTATTTATCGCAGTGTTCAACCTTATAATAAACCAATTTTGATGAACAAGCACGTTTTGTACTTGTCTGTTCTCTATCAGAATCTGTCGACGGTTTGATGCAAAAAAAATCACTTCGAACAGTAGAAAAACAAAACAAATCAATCAATATCGAACGCAATTTCTGTTAGAATTTTGATAAATTAATGCAATCTATTCTGCCATATCCGAACCGCACAGCCGATTAATCGGACAAATATCTAAGTTTCCGGAAAACACTTGATGCCCTTAATTCAAATTGGAATCGTATTGGCGCACAAATTTCGTCTCCTATTCGATTTCACGCCCAGCCTTAAGTTGAATTTCACAGGACGAATTGTGCATATATCTTGGAATCCGACCGCTAATTATTGTAAAATCTATTTCTGTTTGTTATCAATTGGAGGCGGTAATTCATAGTAAACAATTGCTGTGAAATGTGAAACGACTTGAAAACGATTTTTTTCTATTTTGCGTCAATAATAGCGCTATTTTAAAACTTTCTAGTGTATCGAAGTGAGTTCATTTCGATACACTGTGTAAAAATGGAAAATGTAGTATTTTTTTTCCTTAACGTTGGTAACGTTTTCGTTGATTTTGACACATGTGAGAAACAAAATACATAGTAATTTTTGGTAACATATACAACCACTAATACATCAATCAAAAGAATCAAACAATGTTCAATTGTTATATCAGTAACACCAACTCCCACCAATTTCCCTAAATTTCAAATCTCAAAGTAAAAAGTCAAGTTAGAAAATTCATTTCGTTGTACAAATAACGATCAGCGACAAGGGTAGTTGTTTGTGTTGCTTAACTAAAGAGAATTAATTGGAAAACCAGCCTGTGTTTAAACATTTATTTCTAAAATCATATTACATCAATTACATAATTAATTAGTAAAAAAAATCTGTAAATTATAATAAATTGCAATAAATAAGAATTTTGTTGAGGAACATAATTATACACATTGGGCATTCGGTTCGCCCACATTCCGTACAAGGACCGTTGATGCACGGCGAGCGGCTATCCATTGCGAGGCCCGCCGGCCCAACGACCCTAGTCATACCTTCTCTTCACCATTACCCGGATATGTTGATCGAACAAACTGTAAAATACATATAAATTATAAACGAAACAATTTCGTTAAAGTCAATCAACTTTGATCGATTCAATTTAAACGGATTCCCTAGATGGCTTCAAGTACTACAAGTACAAAAGGAAAAGCTTGTACGGTTATCAATCTTTTGTTTTCCCGCATGTAATTCCGTCTGGACGGTTAGAGAGATCGATTATTTACAGAAGGCGATTTATTCTCTGTCCAATTCTAATACCCATTAATCCTATTATTTGTACGGTGCTCACTGATCTACGTTCGATATGTAAATTGTAGGCAATTCTAACTTTTTTGGCAATACGATAAAATCTAAGTTTCTTAGACCAATCAATCATCGGTATGTGGGTTTGATAATTGTTAAAACCTTCTCGTTTGAGAGTTGTTTTTTTGGGAAGCGAACGTATCTAGTTTTTTGCTGTAGACTTCCGATTGAATTCCCATCAAATGTTGTTGGAAAAACATTTAAAAAAAAAACGGAAATTGATTTCTTGCTAGTCTCAAGATACCTTCGAAAAGCGCGTCAGTCAATTAAGTTTGATCTACTACGCCAGCGAAACGATCGCTTATTGTATTATTACTGTGGGGCATCAAGCGATAATTAGCATCTATCCAATCGCTAGGTGTCCCACATAATTAACAAAACAAAAATATCGAATAGTACCTTACGTACCGATACGGTGGTAACAGTACACGAACTGGCCCTAGGACGGAACATGAGCGCCCTCCATTTCCGTTTAACTTGAGCTATCACCTGTAATTGCAAAATTATCATAATTCGTTAATATTGTCTATAAATAACTCAATTTATATTCATAGATTTTATAATGAAGCCACCGTACAACATTCATCTACAGTTTGTCAAGTTTCTTTTTTTATTATTTGAAAAATCTCCAACTCACCTCGCCATTGCAGAAACAAAAGAGGATTGCAACACAAAGACCCTGTACAAACAAATAGACAAATTAATCAAAGACTAGAAATTCATTACGTCCGCTTACCGGATGTTACAAAATCAATACAAAACTGTGAATAGACTGTAATACTGTTGGATTGATATGGGAGAGAGTGTGTGTGTCGCGTATCTTTTGGATAATAAAATCGTAATAGCATAAATTGAAACCTTCTATCTGGATTACTTTTGGTGGATGCGCCGGGAGAATAACTCTTGTCTCCATTATAATATGTATGTATGTGTGTATGACATTTTCATGTAACATTCACAAAATGGAATACTAATATCGTTCAGACAGCATGAGATTTGAATTCATCCAATTTTCCTACTATTAATGTCTGAAATATTCGTACGAATCGTGCAAAATCACCAATTTATTGTTATGATTTCGGTAATCTACATCTAGTGCTAGCACAAACCGTTCACTTTTAATTTATTGTCGTAATTGGATTGCTTCAATGTGAAATTGTTTTGGTTGTGTGTGGAATTTATTATTTTACTAAACAAATCGATACATTTCGAAAATGTATGTAAATTTAATTAGAATTGATGTTAATGAGTGACTTGACTTCCAGCAGTTCTCTGATATCGAAGTACATCAATTAGTCCAATTGAAAATTATGGAAATTACACGTTTACATTACCATATTTGTTTATTTTCATTACAAGGGTTGAATTGACGGTCGAATGTATCGATAACCGGATAGCGCATAAAATTTCGTTCGAGCCGGGGGGGTGGCTTATGTAATCATGCAAACCAAAATTATTTAATTACTAATGCGCTTAGAGCGATTGGGAGAAACTTTGAGCGATTACTCAAAAATAACTAAATTTTGATTCGAAATTTTTGAAAAACCGACCAAATCCATCAGAAATACTACAAATAATTTTTCCAATTATATTTACTTGATACTCTATAATTGTAATGGTGTACTATTCAGTTTTCTACGAAATACAAAAACAAGCTGAGTTGATTCACAATTTTGAAGGTGGTTGGTGAAAATGACATTAAATGAATGTATGGAATAGGTCTTTAATTATTCTCTACATTTTCTGTGTGAAAAGCTTGACATCTCACCTTTGAATTTTCAATTAAATGAACTGTCTGCCGTCTTTCGTAAAATGGTATTAATTTTATAACTTGTGTAAAATATGTGTAACCGTAGCTGAAGTTGTTACACACAAGTTTCTCGCCACTAAATATTTTAATGTTTATAATTCCCTTGTGATTAAGATATAATTCAACAATTTCTAAAGTGCAATAATTGTTGTAATTAACCACAAATTTTCAGCATTTTATAACTGAAAAATGTAAAAGCTACTAATCCAGTTGAAATGAGCGATTTAATGTAATCTTTGTTAATTATCATATAAGAGTGAGCTTTGAAACAGTATAAAGCCCCATATTCATAATCAATTGTCCAATTATGAGGGTACGGGAACCTGCTAACAATAAAAATTAAATCATAAAGGTTCTATTGGAAAAAGACAAATTAATTGGAGTGATAATAGACAAATTTTTGCATCAAGATAGACGTGACTCAGTTAACTAGAAAAAGGAGTAGAAATTATGGATGATGAAGTTTTCACATAATTGAAAAGTTCTGTAGTATCTACTGAATTACTATTTGAAAACAGTTCTGCACCTTATCACGTTGGACTAGTTCTTCATATAATTTGTTAATATTATTATTTTTTGACGATTAGTTTTCGTGTGATCTACAGCTCAAAATAAAAGTCTTATGGTTCCTGCGTTAGGGTGTGTTCATGTCCGAGATATCTCATATCATGTAGCGCAGTAAAACATCTAAACATTCTAAAACATAGTCCAAAACATAGTAAACGACGAGGCAGCGAGACAACGAGGTAGCGAGGTATAGCAGTGAGAAATCTCCAACATGAACGCACCCTAAGGATGCGTTCATGTCGAAGATGCCTCACTGCTGCCTGCTACCTGCATTGTTACTACAATACCTAGCGGATTCTCCCTCACGATTCGTACACGATCCCGCCACTCACTTCTCAATAAGAGACAAGTCCATAAATATCAATCGTGAACAGAAAGCTTTTTTGTTAATCGCTGGATATCGTATTAAAGCTCCATTTATACGGCGAGGTAGCGCAATAAAGCATCCGTTCTGAGATATAAGTTCGTTTTGGTATCTGAGCAACAATTTTTATAGCGACGCTGTGCGGCCTCTTGGAAATGGATGTATCCTTAACTCAACAGAGAATTTGTGAGCACTGTTAGGCGTTCACATTACCTTAATATGAATTTATGCCCCGACTTTCCATACAAATTAACTTTTGTCTCTTGACTGTCTTTGCAAGAGGTGAAATTATGAGGAAAATTGTGTCTAAACTAATTCTGATACTGATCGGAACTACTGTCAAACGGTTACGCTAGAATTTAGTCGAGCGAAGAGAAGTGGGATGTGGCTGGTAGCGTTATTTCATCGCCATATTTCAGACGAACGAAAATGGTAAGTCTTCTGTGACAAATTACATCCAAATCAATGTTAGGACGAGATATCAATTTGTTTCAATACAAAACCACATATAATTGGATTTGAGCATCGTAAGTGGTTTCCATCCACCACAATCAAACAAATCAATTTCCAAAAGCTTTATTTACAACAATAACCTGTTCACTAGCCTAAAGCTTGTTTCTATCAAGCAAATAGCTAGATCTCAAACGGCGCAATTTATTTGATTTATAATGATCCACTAACAATTTTGTGTAATTTATTAAAATAGAAAACTGAGAATCGTTGCCATTATCGCTTGAAATGGCAACGAATAGGTTTTTGTTAATTTTGTTGCTTAGATAGTAATTTATAACGACAAGTAAAGCGTGGGCAACAAATGGAAATCGTTTTCATTATCTGATTTTGTACAACACTATAATGAAACAAGAAAATCCATTAGTGGATGCATTACACTTGACGTCGAACAAGGATTTGGGTACAATAACATTTATACATCTTAACCACAAAACAAAAAACACTAAAGGTCTAATTTACAATCACACAAATCGTTTACGTTAGATTTACTTTAAGTTGAACAACTTAATCGAGATATTTACCTGTAGTGATGCTGTCACAGCTGAAACAACTTCATACACGTACTCCCATGGGTGATTGTTGGGTGGTCGAAATGGTGTTAGAAGATAGTTTAAGCCTAATAATGGTACTAGCAGCATTGTAGCTCTAAAACAATTGGATTATAAAATTATAAATTTTCCATCAAGATTAATAACACCAGCTAGTTTAAAGTTAAAAAAATAATCAACCTGAGTGCTTGTAAAGATGTACGTGATGCCCCTGAACCTGTACCACCGCCACCACCAGTTGCTGGACCATGTCGTAATTTAATCAATAGAACACGCACAATATTTCCAAGGAAGATGCAATTCAAACCAACAGTAATTACAACAGGAACTTGTAGGATTATATTGTATTTACTATCATCCATCCAACATCTATCAAACACAAAAAAAAAAAACAAAAACATCAAATCAGTAAGTGAATCCATCGGGAAAGAAACAAGATAACGAATAATAGATGAGGGAAATATGTAAATAAAGTTTTTCTAGTTTCAAATTTCGATAACATAAGAAATTCTTGTTTTTTTTCCATACTTTAGCGAAACGAATTGCCAATCTAATGTCAACAACCAAAGCGACTCGTTTGATCTTATAATTTTTGTCATTATTGTAGCGTTTAGTAAGTGCAGAATATTACTTGAAATCCGTATTCCTACAATTCAATCCCCCAAATAATTACTTAGAGTAACTTTAATGACATTTGAAACCGCTCTGGAAATTTCAAAATACATCTTTAATAAAAGCAAACTTTGAAGGAACCACCTCCAAGCCACAAGAAGGCAAATTGAATTCCACATTTATTGTTGCTTTTGTTCAATAATTTCAAACAAGATTTATAAAACGAAAGTACAATCTACCTGAAAGACCTAGAATAAAAGATTGTTATTAACACGTTAACTTAGTCCAACTACGAATAATCTTGTGATGGTGTATTGTTTTGTCGAGAGCGTTGCAAGGGTTGCGAATCAAAAACTACCAGTTAACGTATTAATCCGGGCGGATTTACTGTGAGGTAATAAGGCTTAAGTTTCAGGCCACCGTTTCAAAGGGGAACCAATAATCAACTAGTCTTCAATTATAACAATAAAATTTGTCTCTTGTTTTCAATTTTTGTTTGTCAGAGAAAAGTCTAAATCCGGCCCTGCAAGTCATATACGATACGACTATATTAAATATGGAAAAGGATAACATAAAATACAAGACGTTAAACGTACGAAAACAAGGCAAGATTGGAAAAAATAATCAAAAAATTTATCTACAACTACGACTACATTAAATAGAATGTATGCTGTGGGAAGTTAAGAAAAGTAAGGAGTTGAGTAGACGAAGACAAGACTGGAAAAGAAAATGCTACAGGCAAAACAGTTACAAGTTCAACAGGACTATGTGAATAAATCCATGCTCGCCTTCTAAATCGTCAAAATAATATTGTATTAAAAACCATTAATGTGACTGCCTTAGGAAAACGAAAATGAAAAATCTGCCATATTTTCGTTTTATTATTTGAATTGTTGTTTCAATCATTCGTCGAGATCTTAAAAAATGTTGTAAAGTTACAGGTAAAACCGTGCTGCTGTTTATTTAGTAGCCATAATAGAATCTTTGGTTGCTGAAATTCTCGAATTGGTAGACAATGCGGCTTTTAATAACAAAAAAAATCCACATAATTTATAATTGGTAATTTGTAATGAGGAAGAATTGAATTATCGGATGAGAGAATTGCTCAATATGGAGTGTTGCCAAGTATTCGAACTGTTATATTACCAAAGAAAACCAAAAAACAATCGTAAATTTTATGAGAATGGTTATGATGTTAGATTTTTGATTAGAGAATTGTATAAGGAAATAGAAATTGGCTACTAATAAAAAATAATCGAACGTCGAAAAGATAAATAAATATTGAAAGATAGGAGTAGAAAGCCGACCGAAAAGAATCTTCTTTACACGATAGAAGTATGAGAACAAGATCATTCATGAAAGTTCTTGTCTACAGCAGGAATATTTTTGAGGATAAACGAATACAAAAGCATATCTCCATTACTCTAAAATAGAAATAGTAATTAATTACAAAGAAAGGTGTGTGTTATCAAAGTGCATTCAGAGAAGCAATTAGTATAATAAAAGTTTCGTATAATGAACATCGGAAACTAGCGGATGCAGTTTTGCAAACAGCATAATTATAATTGAAATAGAATTAATGAAAATGATAACCGGGGAGGAAATGACACTAAATATCGAATGAAAACAACAGACAGGAAACACAAAATGTACCTAAGCAGTGCCCTAAACCCGATCTGGGATGTAGCCGTTTTCTTAATGCTAGGTTAATTTCCTAGATATTCTCCCTAATCAATAATCCAGATCACACACTAAGAACCGTATACGTTTTTAGGATTCTTAAAATATAAGGTTTCATAGCTAATTAGGAATTAGGAAAAATTCAACCGATTTGTTCCAAACATTAGAGGTCAAAAATAAGTCTATCAAAACTCGAAACTGAAAAGTATTTCTGACTTTAACCAAAATCTTTGTGCAAAGCTAATATTCAAATGACTGTGTGTAATATATTTTATTATCAATTTCACTGGCCCTTTATACTTAAATTGCGCCCAAAATTTTGGTTACATACCAAAATTTGCCGCCCAGAGACTGTGCCGCTTTGTAATTAACAGGCGAATAGAGCTGAAACGTACTTATGAAGCCAAGACGATGAAATAAAAAAGACACAGTTGCAGCTACATGTTTCATGGTTTAGTGGCTCATAAAATGTGCCAATTTTGGCCAAATAACGTTGTTTAAGTCTTATTGATAGGATATTGATTCAAATTATGTTTCGCGTCTTATTTATATTAAGATCTTCCAGAAACGAAAAGGAGACAAGGCAAAAGAAGAATCTGCTTAAAGAATTATTTTAATTTCCAATTAATTAGGAAATAATTCTATACTTGATAGTTTATATTTGATTTGGTCTTTAGATCCGTTGCAACTGTCTTTACCATTTTAGGGCTGTTTTAAGGACACAATAATGAAAAGAACTACAATTATATGAATGTGTAATTAAACTAAAAATATTGTATTTCGTTCTAAACATTACCGTTCAAACAATGTGGCACTTGTGCGTAATTTACCCTAAAGGACTCTATTTTCTTTACTCAAAGCAAAACACTTGAAAATCCAATTTCTTTTCGTTCCTTTTATCTGGTATCTCTATTGACTTGAATTTATCGGCTAACAGATGCTTTATGCTGTTATTCTATTTAGTATTGTGCGTTTGAAGTTGTGAAAAAGTTCAACAGGTTAATAATATCAAAAAAAAAAATTCGTAAATTATAATTTGAGAATATTCTGATTTTTCTTTAGAACAACCATCAAAGATAATTTTATTGCTGTATTAAAAAAACAAATGTTGATACTAGAAATTTTAATAAATAACAAGCGACCAAAATATAGCTTTTTTTCGTTTTGTTTAATTAACTATACATTCACAATGGAGTTAATTGAAGAGGCGTATTATGATGTTTTCACGTATCGTCGAACTCTACTAATAAAATTACATTGACCTATATTCCACTCTAACCATTCGAAAGCAAGCTTCAAATACTACAATGAGAAAACTCCATTAATTCAAATGAAAAGCCTATGATGCCTCTTCGATCTTAATCTTAATATTTGGAGATAGAGACAAAGATATGAAGTGAGTGGTTATTGTGTAACAATAACCAGAATAAATTGAATTATACATGTAAAACAAGGAGTGCTTGTGTAGTGATGAGGGTAATTTATCAATCAAATTGTAGATACAAAGACCACTAGTAGAGCATCACGTGACTTACGTCAAGTGTCAATCTATTACGTTATTATACGACAATCTGTGGCAAGTTTGGTATTTACAATGTAAAGTGATATCATAAATCATCACATCCTTGTAGTGTCAAATCTGTATACTATCTTTGTCTAATAATTAGATAACTAAAGATGGAAATATGGGTCGGAAAGTTTTACTGTATAAAACCGTATTGGGAGTTGTGTTATTTCCATTAACTTTGAGTGTGTTCCATAGCGTAAAATGTACTATTTGATTGGCGGTTTTGGCAATAAAACTTCTACGTTATGTGTTACATCAATTCACCCTATGGATTTTGTAGTATTTAACTGTTTCAGAATGGGTTAAGGGATAAGTTAATACGAAATATGAAACAAGCTAGATGGAGTGAGAAAAGTTGGCATTTGGTTATCAGTGAAAACATACAGGGCTAGCAGGCGAAATAAGCATATACGAGAAAAACAATAAACAGCAAGAAATGTAGAGAATTTATAGAACGAATTGAGTTGGAAAGGGAAAACAGAAAGCGAGTACGATTCTACACCGAAAGGTAGAAGGGTTTTTCTGTCCATATTCTAAACGGTATTTCCTATTTTATTCTGCATTAAGTTCTATAAGGCCCTTTCTATTGTCATTTTAATGACAAATCACAAGGGAATACCCTAAGCTTACAAACGTCTCTCTCAATCCTTCATAAAGTCTCCTGTTTTCTTTCTCTTATCTCCAACACTATCAGCCACAAGCCACGCCTTCAGATGGATAAAGTTACATGAAACGGCTAACAACCCCTCGCCATTTTATCGACACAACAAAAGCAGAGAAAGAGATATCGGCCTAAGACGATTGCAAAACCGGCCCTCAAAGATAAAACTACAATGGTCGCCAATTTTCTCTCTCTATTCTCATTTCGCCTTCTATTTCTATACACATTTTCACCTTGTTGTGTTGATTTTGTCTCTCCAATCATTATCATTTGGATGACTTCCTATTTTATCGTCTTAAAGGAAGATTTCTGTTTGTGACAAGTCGAAAATTCTATTTCGGTCGTTTCATCAACAATATCACACTGTTATTTTCACACTAATAAATAGGGTGTTTTTAAAATAACATCAGGTGTTCTACGGTTTGTTTTTGCCGTTGATGTTAATTAACGCCTCGACTAGAGATAAACAAATTTTAATTAACATTGCTATTTAGAAGTTTAAGCGCTGTTGTGATAATTTGTTGTTTTTTACGTACAAACAATTTCTCTATAATTTTAACAAAAAGTCTTGCAGTAGCAATAATCGGGTGCCGGCCAGTGTTCGTCACATTAGTGGATTGCGGGTGACAGAAAAAAAATTAATCACACTCAAAGTCCTTTGTTATAAGAAATGCTTTTTTTTATAATTGGCTATTAAGCAACAATTCTATAATCATTTTATTCCGCTTGATATCGGAATATCCCTCGGTAGTAGCGTGAATCAAGTCGTCCGATCTAGATTAGATGGACTATAATTTTCGAAAAGCTATCGTTACGTCGATGGGTGTGGAAAAAAGTTGGAGCGTGAAGCTTTCTCGATATTAATAATCCGTCAAGGTAAACCTTGAATTTTATTTCTTCCACCAGATAATAAATTTGCAAACTGTTAAGTTCACCCTACATAAAAATAAATCACACAATAAAAATTTTTATTACAGTTTCGTCACGTTTCAGATATGTATAAGTATCCGTATGTACATTTCCAGTCAAGATAGTAAAATCGAAACAGATAAATTTCTTTACGATAAAGCTACAATATTTCTACCTATTTCGAACAAAAAAAAAAGTTCCAATCTTGAATAAAACAAACAAAAAAATGTTAACAATAAAATAAAGTACAAAAACGTTCTTCTACAGGAACAATGAACCGAAAACTTAATTTGAAAAAAAAATCAAACAAGTCAATATTGAACTGCTTGCGTGTGAGTTTATGTAACGCAAAACAGAAGGGAAGCTCATGAAAATCAACATAACACTTTAACAAGGTTAGAGGAGGGTTGTCCATGATTACGACAGTATCAAATGGGTTGAATTAGAGGGGTGGTGTGGCTTTAGATATTTAATATAAGATGCTGACGATGACAACACTAAAAGGGGGATATTTTCGTTCACCATTCATCACATCTCGACTAACCCTATACAGCTGTATTCATGTAACTGCCTTCACATATTTTCTTCTAATTTGTCAGCTGAACGTGGTAGGCTTTTTACAAATTTACGCCATGTAAATTTGCTGTGACCGATAAAATGCTATGATAAATCCAAGGAGCTTCATATTAGCTAGAAAGGCGCTGTTATAGTTCTTACATATTTCAAAGTGGTTAAGTTCACATGTGCTATAAATTCTAATTAAGAACTACTTTAATTAATAACTTACTGTCCAACTTCCTCCATTGTTTCGCCAACACAATAACGTACCGGTGCATAAATTGATGCTGTAATTAACGGTATGCCCCATCCTAACATTAACATGCAATTCAAAAGACGCCGTTCCGATATAAAAGCCGATACTAGTACTGTATGTAGATAAACACCTTCACATAACATCCACGAATAATTTGACACTAAAAAACCATAAAGTACGACATGAAGAATTCTACACCACAACTGAAACAATACAGACACAAAAAAAATTGAAAGGAAAATTAACAATACATGGAAAATGTAATTTTCAAGTTAATTAAATAATGAATACAATTTTGAGAAACGTAATATAAATATTCATGTTGTACGAATTAAAATTAACAATGGAGAAATTCTGCTTGTAAAATTTACAATATTGATTCGATCATATAAAAGATAACGCTCGTTTTGGTCGATTGACAGATGATCGTAAGGGCTTAATAATGACATGAAATATCGACAAAGATATAGGTCGACTCGATAATCATTTATTACAAATGAGGCGTTTCCGCAACAGACACGTGTATACTGCGTCTAGTTTGATTTGATGCCCACGTTTGTTTATTAAAGCAAATTGACTCGTTCTAAAGATATCGAAGTTATCAACCTTAGATGTATTACTATCGTGAAAAAGATGGGATACGATATAAGCCAGTCCTCCTAAAACACGGTAAAAAGGTCGTCTTGTGTGAAAACGTGTTTTATCTTTACTAAGAAATCCCAGCCACGCTTTGAAACGTGTGAAACTTGAAGCTTCCAGATTTTATTATACGAGAATCCCCGTGTTGTGAGAATCCGTGATGTATTATCCATTTTTTTATGTTGTAAGTTTATTGCCTTCTTTGATGTTGTGTGTAGTCCATTCTCCAAAAAGTGTTTCAAAGGCAGTGCTTCTCAAACTTTTTGAAGCCATGTATATTAAACTTTCACATTTTTTTTTTGTGAAGACTTAAGCTGCGTGTATGTCGAATGATCTGCGCTCAATGCTGATTCCCTACACCGATCTATTCTCTCCAATCGCTTTTAAGCTCGTGACCCTGATTCGACCAATCACACACATGCGTACCTCGCTACACCGATGGTGATCTCAATAAAGAACATAATTGTATCCTTGGGTACAAACAACATTATTTTCACAACTTTCAGAGATTCCAGTTCAGTGCCGGTCCAAGGTGTGGGCCCCGTGCTCGGTTTTCAGTGAGGTACCGAACCATACAAGCATGAAGAATATTATTTAAAAGATAGTGAAAAGGGTACATAGAACTCTCGTTTGCTATCGGGGGCAATTTAGTCTCGATCCGCCTCTGTTCCAACTTGTGTACTGCTGCCAAAACGATGCCAAATTAAAAATGTGGTTTTTGAGAATTGAAAGTTGAACGATTGAGGCAGTTGTTATGATCGCATTACATTACAACTCCAAAAAAATAAGAGCATCAAGCAATTTATTTGCAAAAAAATCTAGTATTTTCTTGTGAACTTTTCAGAACTTGAATCCAAATTTTTAGACAACATAAGCTCAGGTCAATGGTTAGTATTCTACAAATAATTAAGTCGCTTGATGCCCTACATAATTGCTACGTTCACATCAGGTGTTTCAATTATTCGTTTCTCAAAAAGAACTTTTTATATTCATGTGGATATACAGTTAGTCACGGACTTGACATTCTCATGAGTTAATGTGTATTATTGCAACAAGTTGACAATAAATCGCATTTGTCATGCTAGAAGATCAATTAATTATTATTCAATCGTTTTTGTTTGTCACAAATGAATGTAACTGAAAACACAACAAATTCACAGTTTCGAACTCAATTTGTTCATTGGCTTCAATAATCAATGTTTCTATTATTTAGTTGATCGTTTGTTTCTAATTAAATTACGTTTTAGTTTGTTGTTAATCTCGTCCCTTTTTGGTTTGTTTGTGTCGACTACATAGACAATTTATAATTTTATTTTTAAACGACATTCTATTTTGTTGAATAATTTCAATAATCCAGTAATGCACGATTTTCATGATCATTTCTAATTATTATTGATGGTACGATCAATAAAAGACCGTATCGATTAGGTAAATTATAGGTTTGTTATTCGAAACGGCTATTTGTTTCAATTAAATTAAATTAAATTAAATAGAAATTGTAAATTACGATTATCGTCTGCTAATGGTTGTCAAATAAATGTGATAATTATAGAAAAATATTCGAGAAGGTTTGGAATATTTTTATGCGATTTTTCGTGTCTGTACGTTAATCGTCTTTCTGTTGGTCTACAGATAGATTCAGAACTATTTTCATTCCATTATCATTTCTTCTATTCATCTATTTGCATTGTAAAATACTTTTTTAGTTTTTCCACCATTTTCAAGTCCGTAATATTATCCATAGACTCATGGGAATTATTATTGCATCTTGAACACTAGTTTGAAACAGATGCGACAATTCCTCAATGTATTTGCACGGATTTCAAGATTTAGTGATAAATCTCTTATTTTTATTTGCAACAAATTATGATGTAGACAACTTCAACTATCCAAAGGTGTCTCTTGTGCTGAATGAGACAGAGAAGAGGAGGTTACATAACCAGACTATCGGATCATTCACAATAGAAGCAAAAAAGAACATCTGTTGTCTTTGCGTACAATGTGGAGAGCTTTTACAGGACATACAGGCGAACTAAGGTACCAAAAAAGAATAGAAAGCTCTACTTCTCTGACATTTATCTACCAATATGCGATAGTTATTAATCCAACATTACAAAATGGATGTTTTAGTGGAGAAAATTGTTATGATAGTTTTGTGTTCAGAAGAACGTAATTAAGCGTGTAATAGGATGGCCATAACAGTTTCTTTGTATAAGCTGCGGATTATGTTTTTTCGTCCAATTTGTAAGTGGATAAGAAACAACTTCTAAAAGAGAATCACTTGGATTATTCTTTTTACGTTCAAGTTTCACAATCTGTGGCTTTCCCATTTATTTCCTATAATATTAATAATAATTCTTGATAACTGAATGATTTAGTAGAACCCACTATACGCAAGTATATGTATATCTATAATTTATGTTAACCTAGTTGTGGTCAGTTAATTTCCGTTTGCAGCTTGAATCCAGAATAATGTATATTTCATTGTTGCTTATTAAATGGATAATAGAATAATAGAATTCCAGTGTTATCTGTCGACTATGTAAATAAATTATATTTAAGTAATTAATGATAAAAAATCTCCGACAAAGAGGGAATTCGCCTGTGAATTTTAATTGGTTTTTTATTTTTTTCTCCGTTTATTGGACAAAATAAAAATGGAATAAATTTGCATTAATACTCCCGTTATATTCTGATAGTTGACATATTTTATCAAAAAGTAATAAAAAAAAAATGTTAATGGAAATGATGGTTCATAAATCACGCATCACGCCCTTGAAAAAAAAACCATATCGACAATTGCTGATGAAAAATGAATTGTTAAGTAAATAGTTTTTTGTATTGACGATTTATCATCAAGTTGGTTTAAGAAAATGATAGTAACATGTATAAATCGTAAAATCTCTGAAGCCACATCCATCTTGGACTTGCCGCAAGAATTGGACTCATAGAGTAGATTCCGTTTTTCTTTGCCTCATTAATCCCTGCAGGACATTTCACCCGATCATTTTCAGTTTTGGCATAGAATTTGTCATCGAAAGAGTTCGCGTTTTATAATGCACTGTATAAAACTGTGTCGGCTGACGCTAAAGCTCAGCGACACGACCATAATTCGTATGTCTCTCAAATAATTCTGATGTAATTTTCCCAGTGAATGAATAAGAAAGAAAATGATTTTATGAGATACATTGTATGTCGACTGGTCGCTGTGTTAAGCAGCGGTCTGTTTAAGCAATGTATTATTACCTAAAACAGAGTTCTTGCCGACCTTTTGGTTGGCCCGAGCCTAAGAGCGTACTAAACTAGCTCTTACAAGAAAAAGTAACCGATAACGTGAGAACACCGAGACTAATAAAGAAATAATATTGACCCAATATTGACGAAACACTGCAATATTACTGACGTAGTCTGAATACGATTTGGGCTAAGTAGTGTTATTACTTTGTGGGCCACTATTCTTGGTTTGATCTACAGTTGAAGACGTGCGTAGACAAGAAATCGAGTCACATAATCATCCAATCTTTAATATTTTGAATATCAGTTTATAAAAAATGAGCCAGACTTAAGCTGAGCAGGTACTTAGCTGGTAATTCCTCAGCCTTATTTGGACTAGGCAAGCACCAAATTTAGATTTACATCTTTTAATAGGAAATTGTGTTTTCAGTCTTGCTTTGGATTAAGTCTATCCTGCGCCAAGTTCAAGCAGAAAAAGTGCCCTTGTACAAGAACGTCTTTTGCTATCTTCGAACTTTTCGCAACGATTCTAAAAGTAACAACCAACGCTTAGGCAAAGGTGTCGAGGAGCGTTGATAGACAAATAGGTCTTTACCAGCGCGTCCTGGACTTAGTAGTTCCTTGTATAGCCCTGTAGTGATAATTCTGATAATAAAACGACTATGAGTTGCGACATTTCTCCTCTCGTTGACGTAAAATTAAACGAAATTCGAATCCTCTCCACTACACATCCATGTTTTCTGATACTTTCACGATAAGATGATACAGCTGCAATTCTCGTCGACTTTACAGACCCTTGACACCTATTATAGAAAGTTGTCTCTTCTGCAAGCCACACTGTTCAATCAATACGACTACTTTATAAAAGAGTTTACTGTTCTTTCCTTACGAGACCATTTATTTTAAGTAGAAATGATGTCCATCTTCTAATTTCAACCGTCTCGTGTCTATTGATATAAGAGGGAAAACATATGTTACTAACGATAACAAATACGTTCAACCCTTTTATATTCTATGCTTTACAATACATTTTGATATTGATTTTCCATGTTTCTGTATGTAAGTAGCGACAAGTATTTGTAAATTATGGTTTTCAACTTGTCAGGCTTTCATTAAAATTTGTCGTTAGAAATGAATTACAAACCGATCAACGGTATCCAATTTTATTGCATGATAGTTTTATTGGTATTTCAATAAATGTATCCTTTTCATAGGTACTTTAAATTTCAGTTCATTTTTCAACCATTCAGATACTCAAGATAGATTCGACAAAGTACACTTTTGATATACGTGCATTTAGAATTCACTATGTGTTTTTTTTTTATTTCAAATTTCATTTTATTACAGCTGAACGAGTCTCGATGGAAGTAATCGCAAATGGGAAGCATCGTTTAAGATAGTATTACGTTTTTTTTTAAATATCTCAACAACAACGAAAATAATAATAAAAAATAAAAACGTTGATAGAAAATTTATTTTAAAATATTTCGATATCAAAAAGAGATTTCCTTTGAGAGAAAAGAAGAAAAATTAAATAGATATTGGAAATTTAAATTCACTTTCTCAGAACGAGTAAAGATTATATTGCAGAGAGGTGAATTTATTAAATATTGTAAGAAATTTCAGTGGAACACTTCTCAAATACCTGCTACGTAGGTATCATATTGAAAATTCCTGTATTGCATTTATTCATTCATGTTTGTTTATCGATTGATATCGAGACGATAAAATTATCAGTGATATTCTGAACGAATCTTGACCGTAATCTGTGGCTTCAATGCAAGTTATCTAATCAAATGGAAGCAATATTTCTGCCTAGTAAACTGTACAGTTAAGCAAATTTTGCAACGATTTTATGGTACAATGACTTTATAAGCCGTAGAACTACCAAATGGAAAATTTCAATTATTGTAAACTATGACTATTTTTCTCTAGGTCTAAAGAATGGGTTGGCAACTAAGTTGCGTTTTTTTTGTTAATCTATATTAATTTTAAGAACATTAAAATGGAGTATCAATTTATGAAAAATTGGCATTTTCGATACCTCCTTTTTTTGTATTTAGTCAAAGATCTAGAGCCGCAAAAGCTGCTCTTGACTTTTGTGCTATTTATGGAGACAGTGCTGAAAGCACGGCTCGTTATAGGTCTGCCAAGACCAGAAATGGAAAATTTATTAGAGGCCGTTCAGTTGAATTCGATGAAGAGCGATTAAAGCTATTTTTGCATGAAGAAAAATATCGATATTCGCAGCGATTCTTGGTCTCGGTTTTGAATGATGTTGTTCTGGCCGTAAAGTTGAGTTCGATAAAGAGCGATTAAACGCTTGTTATTTTGACGCGAAAATTCGCATCAAATAACAGGGCAATTCATAAAGAAACTGGAAAACGCCCGCACTGCTACAGAGACGTTAAACTTTCAAAAGTTTAAAAAAAAACGACGAGAAGTTGGTTGCCAACCCAATATGCTTTGTTAAAATGTTAACAAGAATGCTACAGTTTTTAAAGCCATTAGGTCATAAAATCCCAGAATTTGGCCAACTATATACTGTTTGTGGCTGGGAACGCTACTGTGGTAAAATTTTAGGGCTATCAAATCACCTAAATTTTATTGAAAACTACTCGTGATATTCAGAGGAATTCTTGATCTCTAATTTTGCTTGCATCAAGGTGATTTTGGAAATCTGACTCGAAAACATGATAGAAATACGACAGACAGCACCAATAAATCTGTCTATTTACCTGCAAAGAAGTGATATAAAATTTCCACGTTTGCACTTATTAATTAAAAATATACGCATTATTGATTGAAACGTGTCGACCTTTATTCGACAGTTTTTATATCTATATATTTTTTTCTATAAGATGTAATTGATACAATTATTTATAATGATTTCAACCTCTCGTTCACAATTACAAAAAAAACATAATGTAATTTTTTTCACCAGGGCGGCAGCCAATTATTAGTTGAACAACAATTATATCAGCGATCAATATAGGCAGTCAAGTTTCTTAACACTCATATCAAAAGGTAAAATTTCCTTCCAATTTATCACACTGGCGATGTGCTTGCGTGCTTCAGCAAAACGGGGCAGCTGTGTAGTGAAATTACCGCTAATACAATAAAGTCAGAATGATTGAGGTTCAACCCAATTTGTCAACAATCTACTGTTGTTGTGTTGTGCACTGTTGACTCTTTATTATTTTTTTTTTTATTACAATCGACTCAATATTTTAAGAAAAAATTCGTTTCCAGTAAATGAAAACTTATTGGAAAACTTATTTAATTTTCCCGAAAGACGTGAAAATTCAGAGTCTGATTCAATTTAAGTCAATTTTTTCGTTATTCTCCTTTGTTTATCAACAAAGTTCAATGAAATTTATGTCAGTTATAGTTGATAGTCGGTATGGATTTCTTTATTCAAGATTCACAGGAACTTTCCAGAGAGAGAACAATGGCTGCTTTCGAACAATTTTTGTTTAGCAAGTTTCCTGAAACATCGATCTGAATCCTGGAAAAGGATCAAGCTTATTAACGATTATAGTTTCATTCAATTCTGTTAATAAACAAAGCAGAAGGACAAAAAAATTGGAGCGAACAGTGAATTTTCGCATCTTACCAAATAAATTCTCCAATAAATTTTCTATTGGGATTATACAGCCTCTTTCCATTGGAGGCGAATGCAATAGAATTTGTTGCAAGAAAACGTACAAAAATCAATAGTGCACGACTAAATAATTTGGGTTGAACCTTATATGAAGAGACAGAGAGAGAGTTAAAGGGGGGCAAACAGATGGACAGACAGACAGACAAATCCTCGTCATCCAGTGAGCAAGACAAAAGCTTGGTGAGTTTCAGTAGTGGCTTCCCGGATTCGATTCAGGGTAAAGTTTACTTGTTATTTCAATCTCCGGGATTTTCTGATACCTTAAAACTACATGCGAACCCTTCAAGCTTATCCTTGTTATTCTATGGTTATATAAAAACCACAAAATTATTTTAAATCGCGCCCTCAGGGATTCCTTAAACGAATTTTGAACACTATTCTCGAAGAAATTCGTGTTTAATTTTCAAACAATTTGGAATTTCTTTAATCAAAACCAATAAATGCTAATTCAATGTACAAACGAGCAAAAATGTGTGTGTGCTCTAGTAACACATGGGTCACGTGGGGGTTACTTGTTTCTACCATTATTACTTGCTATCCAGAGTAATAGGACAATTGCTCTGGGACACTTTCACAGCAAACTCTTTTAATAAATATTATATTAAACTTCATCTTATACGAGCCAGTCCATTATAGGATCAATTTAAGAAAATAAATTGACCTTATCCCGAAGTTATTGGTACAATATTAATACAAACAAAAGTTATGTTTTCTCCAATAATTCAATCTCCTCTTGTAATCCACTTCGATATTGATTCAAATGATTACCTATTCAATTTGAGAACATCACTAATTCCAGCCTGATTCATTCGTTTGATGACCATCCAATTCATACATAAAAAAGAGGTAATCCTTTGTGTGATGTTTTGAATTATTGATAAAGTCGAAAGAATTACGAAAAAAATCCAAAATTAGAAAATACAACACAACCATACAGTTATGATGATTTATGAATAATTCATAAAAAAGACTCAGAAAAAAATTGCCCTCCCATATTTTGTTTTCAGTATTGCATCATTCGTAATCACCCAGGGAAATGTCAGTGGCTTGACATCAACATGATTTAAAACTTCCTCATTTCCACTATTTTGCCTCTTCATAACACATAAAGTCACAGTGAAGATTCGTCTTTTCAATTCATAACATAATCGGATACTTTGTGCATTCAACAATATATCACGTGACTTACGTCGTCGACTTGACCGTTCTAACGGCGAATTTAAAATTCAATTATCAAACGATATGATATGGAAACAATGTAAAGTGAAAAATTTGAATTTCTGTTGGCAACAGGAAACAGTTTTATAGTTCACGTCGTTATTTACGAGGCTCTGGTTCGAATAAAAGTGCCTTTCAAATTACACACGAGTCACGAACTATTTGGACGACAAAAAAAATTTAGAAAACTCACCTTATTTTCACTAACAACATCTGGATCGTTCACAACGAGATTATACCATAATAACCATAGAAAATTGTTGATGGCAAATGATGCAAATAGGTTCATATGTACGGTGATTCGGGCACATCTTAACGATCTGAAATGAAACAAACCACCAATAATAATAAACGTAAAACAATTCACAATTATCTTAGTGGCGTTTTATTGTTTCTCTCGCCATTTTATAGTCGAAAATAGTTAGTAGAATTGGATTGTAAAAATGCACATAAAAATTATAAGACAATTTAAAGCAACTTTTAAATGAATAAAAAAAAGTTGAAGAAAATTGTAAAACTTTTAAGTTAAATCTAAAGCAAATTTAATTAGTTTTAGTGTTCTTATCCTTCACATTGAAACGAAATCTTTACTGTTGCAACAAAGTTCTTTATCACCGGCACTAACTTCAACATCGCAAAACTTCTTACTTACAATATCAAATAAAATTGTGTGTTTTTATCTATTTGTTTGTTGTTGATTAGTTTCTAGAGTGTCACAGATTTTTCCTCTACAAGGATCAATTTCGCTCTGAAATTGCCACTTGTAGATTTGTAAATTCAACTTGGCCTAGTTAAAACAAGTGAAATAGATAGATGGAAATATGTAAAATCTAATTATTGTGCGGCTTCTGAGAAGAGCGCCAAACAACCAGGAATGAGCGCAATGTACAGAGCAAAGTCATTCGTAGGACTTCAACCCTTTTATTAACTTTTTTTGTATGCTATGTTATAGTCATGAAAGTGAGAATTGTAGAAGACCGGCAAAGTAGCAGAGGGGGTTGTGTTTACTGCGTTAAAAAATATTTACTTCCCGTAAAATGAAAAGACAAACAGTTGTTGACCGCTAAATTGCCTTTTCAGACCTTCGGCGGCCTTCTAAAAAGGATTTTAAACGACCTAAATAAAGTTTTCTATCAGTTATCTCTTTGGACTGTGCAGGAATAACTCATTTCTAGGTCCTTCAGAGCTTCATTCAACACTCTAAGGGGGGCCGAAAATTCCGCACTACAATCTCCGACAATTCGATGCTTTACTGTGCTACATTGCGTTCTAAAACATAGTTTTTCTTTTGGTATCTAGGTAGCGATGTAAACAAAGAGGCAGCGTGGTAGCAAGGTAGCCCAGGTATCAAAGTGAGGTATCTCCGATATGAACACACCCTTAGAAAAGCTTTTGAATACGACGAACAGGTCCATCCAGGCCACAGTAAAATAAACAACTGAAGCGGCATAATTTCAGGAGCAACACTTATTACGTGTCTTATACTTGTTTTTAAGTGTGGCACTTCAATGAGAGTGTTCTGATTATTATTAATTGAAAGAAAAACAACAGAAGTCTGAACTTTGATAGATAATGAATGGATGAAGTATGCCTGGAGAGTCAGAGAAGCTTGGGCCGGTTCTGATGACGAGGTAAGACAATCACGCGTGACAAAAATTAAAATTGCCCTGCGCCAAGAGTTTTGCAACTTTTCCATGCTGCTACCGATTAAATTATGAGTTACCTGTACACAACCCTTCGCTTTTTCATCCTTTTTGTAACTGATTTTTTCAAGATCTTTTCGGATACCAGCCCACAGGCTGGAAAACATTGCCCTATTGCGTTTGGGCGCTACAACAAGATTTTGTGGATATTGACGGGATGGTGAAAATTGACACGGATCGCCTGTTGTTATGCCTTTGATTGGGGCTCTTATAACTGATATTCAGTCGCAAATAAATACTGAAAGACAATGTAAGCTGCTCGATCATCGACAGTAATCGTGTGATACCAAACTTCTTACTTACACTGTCAATAAAATTGTCTATTTTGTTTGTTGATTAGTTTCTCCAGCACTCTACACATTAGGATGTGCCAGAATCCCTCTAATCCTTCCTACTTGTAAACTTCTAAAGTCAATTTAGCCAAGAGTACATAAATGGATGCAAATATTCAAAAAAAAAAGCTCAAGCACTATACACAAATCCGGCAAGTTTAATTTGATAAATACTAACAAAGCTCATGACAAAATTGCAAATTTAATCGTAAATCCGCAATAAATTCCCACTAATTTACGGCTGACAGACAATTTCAAATTTCATCCTCGACTAACACAGACCGTTATCATGTGACTAGAATATGGTAATATTTTATGATTTTTCGATATGTACAATTTTTCGATTGATATAACTAGTGTTGAATTGACAAGTCCGTTTATGCTTCGTTAGTTCTGGTTAGTTTTTTCTTTTAAAAATAAAAAATCTTAATATCTCGCAAGAGATCAGTCGTATTTTTGTCTCCAAATGCTAAAAGCAAGCGTCGGCAATAAAATACAACCACAGAATTGGAAAAATTCTCTTATGTGTATAGTTAAATTTTATGTCTACCAATTGTAGTGAACCTTTCGATTAAATTGTAGATATACAAAAATGGGAAAAACAGTGAATGTTATTCTTTAAAAAAAATATATTGAAAAATTTAATGCAATTATTTTAACAATTTAGACACAAAGGAATGACAGAATAAATTCAATAAACGATAATTGAAATGTCGTTCGCATTAATCGATGAATTCTCATTGAACACACATGAATTTATTCACTAAAAAACTAACTTGATCAAAACAATAAACAAAAATAACAACAAATTATTGCAATATCGATTTGTCGGCCAATAGAAAGATTCGTTTTCGAATCCTGGAAGGCATTTTAAACTCTTTACGAGTTCTACAAAAAGATAGAGTCACTATTTCAATATTTCAAGCTAATATCGCTGCACAAACTGTAGTAAGCGAGAATCTATTTTCTGTACCAGCTGTGAATCTGTTCATTTCTATATTAACATTTGACTAAATGAATACATCTACCAACGATCAACGTGTAAATTTGCCTTGGAAATTTCCATATAAATCTTTGTATAATCCGAAACAGGTTCGGACCAAGTGTTGCATTCTATTTACCGATATTGTTTTAATAAAGTAATGTACCCAAAATCGACCCCTACCTTTCTGGCCTATATATACTTGGAAGCAATATATTTGTTGAATCGGTTAAGAGACAGTTGACGTGCTGAATACTAAATAAATATCCGTCCGACCAAAATTTAGCCCCTGATAGACTCTTATCAATCTAAGTATTAATCATTAGCTTATACTTCACTACACTGGCACATAATTTGATTCATATCTAACAAATTTCCAAGTGCGGAATGCATTCATTTGCTAAATTAATAATGAAGTTGTTAAATGATATTCCAGTTAGTGTAGTGAAGTGTAAAGTTAGTATTGGTGCAACGTATTATATTTTTCTAATCTCAAAAACTTTATCCAGTTTAGACTGACCATAACAATTTCGAAATATAGCAGAGTAAGCCATTATTTAATTGTTTTGTGCTTTTAAAGTTAATCTCCTAGGACATTGTGTTTTCTCTACACAAGCAAGACTTATATTCGCTTTTTTTGTTATCATTATTATTTGATAAGATCCCGAATTGCTACATTTCAGCATTGTCAACCAGTGACAGGTTTTCGCTCCTACATTTTCGTCTTTTTTCCTCTCTAAATGGACAATATATTGAATAAAGTTTTGTGTATTGAATCATAATGTGTTTTCAAGATATTGCCTATAGTAATAACAACAACAAAAAACGGTCCTTCATAGGTTATAAGATCAAGATAAAATCTAATAAATGAAAGGAAACAAAGGGACAATACATCAAAGATGACTTGTAATAAACAGTTTTTTGTTGAGGGGTTGTTATTCAATATTTAGTTGGTGTTTTTTTTGTGTGCTTCGGTCGAAAATCTAATATTGATCGTCAACGGAAAAAGAGGTCAATTCTTATAGAATTCAATACCTTATTTATACAATTCCTATTTACACTTATCTAATATCAACAGCAATGTGAAAAACGTTTTTTTTTCCAATTGTGTACCGAGTGTCTCTTATTTCTGAACCTTTCACCAGTTCTTGAGTTTTTTGTTGTGTTTAGAATTAAAATACTGAAAAACGTTTATTTTGTAATTTTTTTAGGGATTCAGAACATCAGGCAATAAATTATCTATTCTATCTATCTTTCTAATTGATTGTTATAAGGGAAATATGAAAATCCAAATTTATTCTCCCCTTTCTTTGAATAATTGCTCAATAAATCGCACCTCAACAATATTGACCCAACTAGATGATAAAATCTCGTCGAAATTGCTTACATTAGCTTTCAGAATGACAGAAATATCAAGTTAGATCTGAACTAGTTTTACCTAACAAACAGTATTTGTAAAAATAGCTGATTTAAGTGATAAAAAGTCGTAGAGCATTCGATTCTCCTTATTTATGGAAATCCTGAAAAACTTGAACATTTTTTGGGATGTGTTTTTTTCTTTAATTGATAAAACGACATTTCGACGATGTTGAGAGAATATATCTCGTAAAACTATTGTAGTCTCTAAGATTACGAAAAGGGCGATGTATTAGATCTAGGACGCTATCGCCACTGTATGTAGCTAAATATAATCTTCCGCATTCTATATTTAGTGTTGTTATATATTTGTTTGTACAAGACAGGCTGTATATTTTAGTATATTGACTTCCAAACAAACCATTGCAACGGTAAACGAAACAATAACAACAAAAATTGCGCTATTCGTAACAGGATTCTACAATACTGAAGAGAGTTTAAAAAATGTAAACTCGTTTTGTGGTGCCATTAATTTTTAAAATTCAATAAAGCTTCACGTGAAAAATTCGGTATGGTTTCATTCAATTCCTTCGGCTGTTATTGTTTGTATTTCTAATTTTTTTATGTGGTAAACAAATGACACATAAAATATTTAAATGTATTGCTTACAAAACTACTAAACTTCTCTTAAACTTGGTGTAATAATATTGGATGGTATGCGTTAGTTTATAGTTAAATCTAATTCGATATAACTTCCTTTGAAAATAAACTTTGTAGACAAACGATTTAACAAGATACGAAACTTACTTGAAATAACTGAGTAATGCCAATGATAACAGTAGAGCAACTATTGAGATTCCATATCCTATTGAATAAACTAAATTGATTTGTTGACGGAACTGTAACAAGTTTTCAACAAAACAACACGTCAAACATTAATTAAAATTCGTTGATTGGATTAATACTCACCTCGTAATCTTCAAAATTAACACAGGTGGTATAATTAGCCCATGTTTTATTATATTGGGGATGATAGAACCATTCTCCATTCACTTCACATTTGTGGAAAGCTTTTCCTGTAAAAAAAAAAACAAACAGAATGCAAGGATAGTAGAAATTGATTTTGCTAAAAATACGAAGATCGAATCGAATGAATTGTATTACAAAATTGGGGGTGAAATTTCATGTTTAAGCAAATTAATTAAAAACATAGACGTCACCGACGAGTCTCGAAGGCTAATATGCGTCAACCCTCTGCCATTATTTTTTAAAATTGCTTTTTTCCATTGAACTGTAATCGATACAATTCATAAGCGATTCGGTTCTCTTAATGCTGATTACACAAAAAAATTAATGGATTTTTTTCACGAAAGTGTGCCAATTATCGTCACAAATAACAATGGAGGAGTTTCAATAGTGCAACATTGGCGTGAATTTACATTTTCAAATCGAGGTGATTTTCTAAATTGGTGACTACTACGTGCAGTGGTGGCATTTCGTATAGATAATTTCAGTCCGGCTGCAAACTCAAATTAACACAAGGTTCAAAATGAAGGCCTAGAAGAGGTGCTTTCAGGAGTATTCTGACAAATCTCGAACTGTATCCCAGTTTTTACCACAATTTTCTATAAAATTTTATTGAACTAGAAAAAGCAAGTTGCGTGACAAAAATATTGTAGAAAAATAAAGAATATTGATAATTAATGAGCAAGAAAGGGAGCGTTTCTAGAGCTTTACAATCGTGAAAAGTCTCTCCATATTTAGCACCACAATGAAGCGATTGATTTTCTAAAAATACCCATGTCGGGTTGATTGTATTCTATTACGAAATTGGGGTGGAATTTCCACGACAACATTAATTAATAAAAAAATATAAGTGCCAAACCACTGAAAAGTGACGACTAAAACTTGTCAACCTTCCTTCATTATTTTTCTAAAATCGTTTTTCTCCTCCATAGAAATCCAATCGATACAGTTAATTCATAATCAATCCCACCCTCTGCAGTGTGACCGAAATAAAAAATTAATGGATTTTTTTTGAGCAGAGATGACAAGTATATTATCAATTATCGTGAAGGCTGAAGTTCCGGGATGTTAACAATAATCATCTGAATCAATAATTTTCAGTGGTGCACCATTAACGGCAAGTTCCCGTTTTATGGTACAAACAGACAATTTTGTTTTGAGGAAATTTGTCTGCTAACGCAGTATATAGTTGTAGAACTGACTTAAGAGATTAAAGTCTTACGAATAAAATTAGTGAACAATAGATCCGGCTCATGTTCTACTGTAAAAGTCCCAAAATTGTCATGACAATAAATAAACTGATGTGTTTACAATTGTAAACCTGTTAAATCGATTATGGACTATTTTTTTTTATTTTGACTGTGATTTCCTAAGTCAAATCTGCATAACAGTATGTACCGATTTTGCTATTTGAAGGAACGAAGAATCGCGTAGATTTTGATTAAAATTTTCTTAAGGAAATTCGCCGATAAGCCACTTTTGATTTCCGATTAATTTCCAAACATCTCATCAATCACCAATAAATCTCGCCCTGAGAGGGGGTGAAAAAATGCTCACATAATAAATCTTACATCGGCAAAATTTAATTGAATGTGTCTGCACAATTTTTGTTTCCCCAACGATAATTTAATTATTAATGATTCTGATTTCTACGTTATCAGCTTTCTGATAGAGTCGTGTGATAAATAGAGCTAAAAAGAAGGGTGAATTCAATAATGGAATATCGCCTGAACATTATATTAATCAGCATTCTAGTTCACTTTATTCTACATTGAAGGCATATAATAATATCGTTTAGTTGAGCCGGAAATGAGTGCTTGTGCCTTTGGGATAAGAGAATATAGGTTAAATTTATGTTGTGTACATTCATCAATAATAAATAAATTTATGAAGTGTCAATAACCACTTATTTTTCTGCCATTAAGTGTTCGAATATTAATTAAAATATACGTCAATTACAGATGCTATTAATTATAGAAAATTGATTCCGAATCGTTTTGGTCTATTTTAAACAAACACCTGGTTGTGATTTTTGTTTTCATTCCATTGGAATCGTTACACAGGCGTCTATCAATTAATTTTGCATCACTTGAATAAATAACATCTCATTAAAAACAAACTTTGTTGTCTATTTTACGAATTCTGAACGACCAACAGTTGAACAATTCTGTGGAATCGTCTCATCTTTATTTAACTAAACGGGCCCATAATGGATACGAAGAAGGTGTTTCATGTCTATTTGAACGAAAACCGGAAATTTCAAGTAATTTCATTAGAATATCGTTTTAATTTTACAAACTCCAGCGAATTTGAGATAACAGAAAGAGAATTATAAATATTAATGTAAATTTAGCTACACTTCAAACGGAAAAAAAGACATTAAAGAAACGAAACAACTTTTAGTTAATTTCTTTTTTTCATTGCCACCTTCTGTTTCTCGTTTGATAAAGATAAGGATAAAATTGGATTTCCTATAGGATATTGTGGGAATTCCGACAAAATTTACGATATATTTCTGACGATATTTTAATCATCTTGACAAATCGTTAGTGGAAAAATACAATATTTCTATTTCTAAGCTCATTGTTCCGTTGCTTTGTCTGTGTAGCATTTTGTTTTGTAAGGGGAATTGTCATTATCATTGAATCGTATAGTAGCATCATTAATTTTCAAGGCGTGTCTGCTAGTAATTGCCATCAAGTCATTACGAATAAATGATCGATTTGATAAATTTGTGGGTCAACTATTTGCCTAACAGGGTGCTTGAAATAATTAATAAGAAATACAAGAGAAATGACGGACGAATTTTAGGCACAATTGGTAGTAATCCAGATGGCTTTTGACCTACATCCAAAGGCAAGTTGCCTTCATTACACTTATAAAAAAGATAGCCAAAGTTCAGAGTAACCCTAAATCCAACCAAAACCAGCAAGATAAAAAGCTATTAGTTCTAAATAAACGCTACGTCCTCTCAAAGTTGACGATGTCCTGTCTGGTGTGTAGCGTTTTATTCCTCCAAAATATCATCATAAAGTGAGTTTTTTAAATTCTGATTTTCTCTCTTGGTATCTACTTTAGAAAAAAAAGTAAACTCTCCACCGGAACTCATATAATTATATGAATGCTTAAGCTTTCTTCTATTGATATATGCCATTTTCAGGTAACGACATGACTGAAGAACACTTCAATTTTTGTTAGAATACTGAACATTTATTTAGTGCCTGGTAGGAAGATGTTCAGAAAGCAAAGATATTAAAAGTATCGGAACACTTTTCTACATAAAAAACCATGGAACATGCATTTGAAGCTTCAGCAAGAAAAGACTTGAGAGGGTCCTGTGCTGTGACACAATAAAATTGGAAAAAATTACAAGTTGGTTCCCCGGAATGCCAAAGTGACAGGTAAGATTTTTAATTTCCTTACAGCTGTGAGTTATTTTGTAAATTGAATAAAGTGACAGCAAAAGTAAAATTTTTGTGCTAAATAATTAAGTA
Organism: Epicauta chinensis; assembly: GCA_021725515.1. Classification (NCBI taxonomy): domain Eukaryota; kingdom Metazoa; phylum Arthropoda; class Insecta; order Coleoptera; family Meloidae; genus Epicauta; species Epicauta chinensis. The sequence continues at coordinate 709,148 of JAEDXX010000005.1, read as the reverse complement.
ATGCTGACAGAGCTATCGCTTTTCGAGTTTTAGCCAGATTTGGAGCTATTGATTCTGAATCACTGCACAGCGAGTAGATCTTCTTTCCAAAGACAGAATGAGATTTACACGTGTAAAAGCAAAAAAAAATGCAAAATAGCTATTCAAAGATTATCTATTGATTCGAAAATCAACAATGTTATGTGGAGCAATAAATTACCAAAAGAAGAATAATTCACTTTATGGATGTGCCAAAAGAAACGTAAAAAGATCATTAGAAACAGCACTAAAACCTAAAAAGGGTCCTAAAACTTCAAGAGAATCAATAACAATGCGGATAATGAGGAGAGCTCTTCAACTGTGTTACTTGGTGAAAATAAATAGTAGGAAGTGAAAGAAAATGTGATAAAGTAAGTGAATTAGAAAGAACTTTATGAGCTGTAGCCACAAAGAAATTCAATGTTCTTAACTTCTTAAACCCTAAAATATCGGATAGCAACAAAAAGTACTAATTATCTCGTTATAGTGGCATTATTATTAACGATTGTATACCCGAACCGTGTTAAATACACTCTACTTAATTAATTAGCTTGAATTGAACGAAATTAGTAAGTATTCAGAAAATACTCATACATTTAATAATGGACAGAAATTTATCCATAATATTGGTTTTTAATTAAAATTAAAGTTTTCTTTACAAACCATAAAATAAAGAAAGGCTCCAATTAAATGTAAAGACAAGTGCTTTCAAACAGCCTACTTGTTCAATTTTGTGATAATATTTGATTGTAAATTGGAATATCCACCCTTATTATATTCCACCATTCATTAACTGAATAAATTTACAAAATAATTAATGTAATGAAAAGACGGTAGTAGTCAACGGTGACGACAACGACTTATATCAACAAGAATAAATTAAATTTATTTAATCAACAAAGCACTTAAAACAAAACAAGCAGCCTGTTGAGGGTTGTATAGAAACGGGAGTGTTTGAGCTTGGTTTCACAAAACCACTAATTAGTACTATTAGTAGCATTATTCATACTTTAATGTTCCCATAAATAAGGCAAAGTGGCACTTTTATCTCAATGAAAAGCAAATTTGTATCGGTCCTTTTAAACACGGGGTACAAGTATGCTTATAGTAGGCGTACTGACTTAAAAGAATGACTTTCGAATAATAAAATATATTGGATTCCGTTGTTTAGAAACATCAGAAAATTGTCACTAGAGAAAGAATTTTTCGGCGGTTTTAGGCGAAAATTCGTCATCAATTCACGCACTAGCACTATCACTTGCCACATTCCAATACTCTGGCACTAATATATTGTGTCTCATTAGGAAAATGTATTCGATCGGCAATATTGTGTTGCCAAGAATTAACAATGCGAGTTTCTACAAAAACGGCCAATTGAATGTGTTTAATTAAATTTGCTTTACTTTGATCAAGAGGAAAACATAGTCCGAGAAACATTAATTAATTTGCTCAACTCGTTTTATCCATCTGTAACGAATATTCATAAATCATTAGTTTTGAATACCGCCGACTGCAACACCTCTTTGTTGCAAAGTACATAATTAATTTTGAATATATTTAGATACTAAGAAAAGACCAACATAGTTGTCAGGACTCGAACTAGGCACTCTTGTAATACTGTTGTAATAGAATTCTAAGTGTAGTCGCTTTTTTATCAAAAACATTAGAAGTAAGTGTGCATCTTTAGATTCTTTTATTCGTCGTTTTAGTTTTTATAATATGCAATAGTTCAACTAGCACAAATTCGTTCTATTTCGCTTGAATAATTTCAAATTTCAGTACGCCTGTCCGTACAGCAAAAGTTTCGAATCCCGGCGATAAAACTTACAAGTTTTTTTTTAAATATTAATTACAACATTAATTAACAGAGAGGTAAGATTTGTTTTGTATTAAATAGTGAATCTGTCAGTGGAGATTTATTGTTTCAGGAAAACAAAACGATTCGATGTGAACGAAAAAGAACAACCCGGAACCTTTCAACAAATGGTTTCGTTCTAGTTTTTGTAATTAGTTCGATCGATTTTATTCACACACAAAAAAAAAATTAAGGAGCGTGGAACGCCACGCGTTAGAAGCAACACTTCTTAGGTTAGAGATGAAGTTCATTTTTTTATTGGTTTATTTTCTTTCTGTCACTGCCTGAAAGCTCGATTTTTTTCTGCAGTTGTCTGCATTTCACTTATCTCAAAACAATATTCATATATAATTTAACGCCAATGCCACCAATTTTAGACCCTAGTGGTTATTTTACACAGTAGGCGGAACTGACAGAGAGAGTAGAAGCGACACTATGGCAACGCTCCCACTCTTCCCTCTCAGCTGTCTGTTAGAGGGTTTCCCCACACGGAGTCCCGCATTTACGTCACGCTCCGAACAAATTTACTACCCTATCGTGCCTAAAGAAGTTTCACTTCAAAAATAGTAACAATCTGATTTTGTTTAATTTACAACCATCGTTTTCTAATCAACTAGAATAGATGAAAACCGATCGATCACTGTCTATTTGTTATTAACTGACAATAGCGTATTATAAATAACGAATAATTCATCAACAGGGAATACAATATAATCCACTGCTCAGTACTATTATTATTATTGTTATTAATATAGTGAATAGTTGTGATATACGTACTGTTTGGATCAAACCCGACAATATACTCTGGACAAGATTGGTTTGCTGTTGATCCGGCTGGTGTGTGTGGCCAGCATGACCATCCATCGAAACGACTCGGACAATAAAGACCTGGAACAATACAGCAAATGAGAGAGCATCCACTATTTTTCAAATTATCCGGTAACGTTGTGAAAGTATTTCGAAACATTTTACAACGCTACGATAAACACAGCTTTAATTGAATCGATTTGAGTCCATTTGTATACAGTAGATTATTAATGGATTACCGTCTAGTAGTTGAACACGGATATTGTGAAATGTCTATTTTTATAAAAAAATCCGTTTACTGTTACCCTTGATCTGTTGGAAAATTCGCAAAAAAAACCTGTTCACAGGAATAAAAATTTTCATTGCAAACAAACTTTTATAACTTTATTGGTATGTAATGTTATTTTAACCAAATATAAAGTTACAATTTAACATTTTTGTAATAAACAAAAACAATCTAAAATAAAATTAGATTTATTACCGTTACTTAGTTTATGTAAATCATCAATTTTCTCATTCAAATAAACATTAATTGAGGTTCTGTGTCTGTTTTATTATTCATCATTTTGTCTCTGTGTGGGTGTGGGTGTGTCTCTGTCTCTCTTCTTACTCTTATGCCTCTTATGTTCGCGTAAATACAAACATTCACAAACAGCATCAGAATGTTCGTCAATTTTAAATTAATCTCGCCGAGTTTGTTTGACAGTAACGGAGAAATTAATTTTTAAAGATCAATCCGTACGGATTTATCCACTCAGATGATGCCATTAATTATTAATTAATTAAACAACGCTAATGAAATATAAATGAAAGAGCTTCTTTCATATTTAAACAATTTTGAAAACCGTTCGGAAGCTAGCCGAGTGGGAGTCGAACTCTAGTTACACGATTTGTCGAATAATTTCATGAATTTTACATGATTGTAATGCTATTTGTGAACACAACCGAATTTCAGTAGACTATGTTTGGTTCTTGTTTTCAGATTGAAGTGTCAAAGAAAAATCAATAATTTCAGTTACTCTTCGATTTTCATAAAAGTTCCGTATGCCTAAAAACCGGACGTACAAATTTAACGAAAAAAAGAATATGTTTTTGGGAGCACTTATAAATTTTCGCTTGACGCCCTACATCACTAAGACAATCCTATTATTTTTCATAATAGTAGTTTTTTTGTGACAAATATTTGAGACGCTTTAATTTGAACCAACACTTATTGAGGGTTTAGATTGCAAATTGAAGTGGATTTTATATGGAAATTTGATGGAAATTAATTGCAACGACAAATAATTCTCACATAAAGGAAATTCTATAAAGAAAATAAGTAAAACTTTCGCCTGATTCGTCTAATTTTAATTCAAAATTCGAGACTTTTCAGGATGCGATTAATTACGTGCTTCTGATAGAACCATGTTGATTTTCTTTCAGCGCTTGATGAAGTCTTCTCATTTATTGACAATCAACTTTGCTAATCATTTGATTGTTTGATCTCTAGACAGTGCCATTATAATGCTGCTTTAAACAAGCTTAGTTCTGAAGTTCTGGAGTTGTAGACACATTACTTAGAAGCTTATGAAGCTCAAATATGAAATGACACTCGGTTTAGACAAATGATAAGGTTTTTTTCTTGTTGCATAATCTGTTTGCTTCGAAATAAAAGCAGAAGAGTTTAAGGTTCCAAATATATTTTATTATTCAATATACTCTCCCTGCACTTGCGTACGTTTGGCCCAGTTCTAATCTAATTTATGGATTTCATCCCTGAAGTGAGAGAATCTGCAAAATCGTCTCTCAAATGTGAATTTCTTGAGATGTGAAAACAATCAAAAGTCAGAGGGAGCTAAATCTGGTGGATAGGGTGGATTCACTAATTTTTGCGATGGTTTTTTTGAGCAGATTGAGAGAGTGCGCTATTTTGATGGAAAACGATCATTCTCCTCTCTAAACTAGGGTTTTCCCATGAATTTTTACATCCAACTGGTCTAAAAGGTTTATTATTTTACCAGTTTGGGGCAACCCACTAACAAAATCCCTTTTGTATCCCAAAAGAACGATTCTAACTCTTTCTTTACCGATTTCTGTAGCCTAACTCACTTCGTAGCAAATTTTTAAAAAATATTTTTTGATCAAACGACAAAATGATGCTGAAATTGTTCATTGATCAGCAAATAAGTACTGCAAAAAAATTTGGCACTAATTTTTTTTTAAATTTGTGTAGCTCAAACGATGACGTTCCTTTCTAAGCCTCCGCAAAAAACTGTATGCCCTTCATAGCAACTATTTAATCGATTACCTTACCACGAGCCGCCTTAACAGACTTGATCCTACGCTTTTTCAAACTTTGCCAAGAGTTAAATTAAGTTGAGTCATTATCTCTATTATTTTATCAATTTAACAGTTGTACAGATGGACAAACTTACTTATCGAAAAACAAGAACGTAAATTATTGAATTGTGTCACACAGAAAATAATTGAAGACTAAGTTTTGTTGAAACATTTTATACAAACAGGTATAAAATTTGTTGGCATAAAAACTGTACCGCTGAATAAAAAAGAAACGATCTCGAACAATAGTATCTTGTCAGCTTAAATTTATTTGAAGTGGAAATGAGTTACTGGCATTACAAATAGTATTTTACATACATACATAATATTGAATTGAGGCTTATACGGAAAAGTGAAAAAAAAGCGAAAATATAGGTATATTCAAGACAATATACAAACTGTCACAATGTTTTTACAAAAATAAATAACGAAACAATATGTTCTCGAAGAATTTTCAGATCGATTGGAATAATTTAAATTATAAATCTTCGATAGATACAATTTGCAATCAACTATAAAAAAAACTAATAAAATCCTTTGCTTTCTTTGAAATTTAATTACTTCGTTTCTCTTTCCGAACAATAAGTTATCCATCTGTTTACTTGAAAATAATTTGTTTTTTCCATAAATAAAAACTGTATTCATTATTTATAAATGTACCGGAAAGTCTAAATAAAATAAATCTCTTGTTTCGGATTCTATTTGTTGAATAATTCATTGTTTTACTTGAAGATGTAAAACTTAAACTAATTCCTTATTTAAAAGTTGTTATTTAACTAAACGGTTGGTGAAGCATTGAAGAACAAAAAATAATACCATAACAATTCTCATAACAGACAAAAAAATATATTCTCTTCGCTCATAATGTTAATTATTCAATAATTTACACTCTATAAAAATGTTTACGTCTATCAATTTTATGAATATTTCATATCTTTGCGTGTGCGTTCCTGTAAAGAGAACAAATAGACTAAACACGCAAAAACCTGAAGGCATTATTATTAATTGTGGAATATACAGTTTTTATAACTTAGTCTCTTTGGTTTATTGTAAAAGGAAAGATCGTATCGTGTTTATTTCACAAAGTCAACAAAACCGTTAATGAGTATTTTTTTCCTAATTCTGCGTTTTTCAGGCATTATCTTTCAAGCAATGTTTAACAGTTATCGAATTTTTCGGCAATTGAAATCCGAACTGTCGAGTTTTTTGACAACGAATTATGTAGGACATCAAGCGATATTTACAATTTGCAAGGATGCCAATTCGAGCCTTCCTTGTATAAATATTTCCAAGACCAGACGGATGTATGGACATCCATTGTGGTACGTAAGAATTTACCTACGACATGCTAAACATCTGCTATGCAAAAAATAATAATAAACAATCCCGGTTGTTTACAAAGATATTCCAAAATTCTTTGTTTAATCTCACACATTACTGGCTGGTATCAATCATGCTATGTTAGAGAAGATCATTATACTCACAACGAAGATAGCAGATGTTTGGCAAGTCTAATGTAAATTCTTTATATCGCAATAGATGTCGTTAAAAAAAGTAAACGCATCGTAGGCCGCTGTTGACTACTAAACACTCGGACCGTTTTAAATACATCACCAAGTCCGGCCGTGAATATTTCGAATACATCCATGCATCAATTCTTTCATACAGGATGTCTCCAGATGGTTAGAATGCAGCTTAACTATAGGTAAAAATAAGATAAATCTGTCTGTAGTTTAAGCTGTATCCCAACTTTTTGGTGACACAAAAGTTTATTTATCGTAAATAAAACATGACATTACGATCTCTATTAAAGAACTTTTAAATTGCCATTCTAATATTTTAGGCTTAAACCGGAATATAAAATAGTCATTCGTAATAAAGATTAGTTGAAACCGAATTGTTTATCTTCGACTCCTGAGGCGTTTTTATAAAACTTAATGGATTCACTAAGAAAACTCATCACCAAAAATTGTATAACTTTCAATCTTCAAATAGCTTTGAAACTTTTAATGAGACCGATTTAGTTTATACAAATTCTTTATTATTTCGGATGAGCAATAATAGCATCTTTTCTTCTCATTTGATTTATGTTTTATTATTGTTAGAATTATAGTTTATGTTGAATAGAAATTGTTAATAATTATTTTCGATTTTCTTGGCACTAGATAGATAATCACATAAAAACTATATTACAAACAATACAAGAATTATTCATAAAGTTTATACAAAAAATCAATGAATAACATTGTGTTTTAAAAATATAAATGCTGCATTCATCAAACTAAACCTTGAACTTTATTCGAAATTACAGAAAATAATACGGAATATCGGAGAAAGAAAAAAGTCGGAAATTTTCTTTATGACTAGAAATTTACATTATTCTTTCTGTATATTTATAGTTTCACTGTTTAGTTGAATCTAATCGATAAAATTGCATTTCTAGAACTTGTAACGCTTAACAAAGCGAAGTTATAATGGAGTTGGAAAGTAGTCGAGAATTTCTTCAACAACTACAAAAACGTTCTAGTGAAGCATGCTGAATATCACATAAAATGTTGATAGTAAGACGGCACAACCTTTTATTACGCGCATTTACTAAATTGTTTACAGAAGAAGATAAAAGGTGCATTAAGTTTTTATTAATAAGGGGCCGAATAATTCCAGTTAGCTCTAGACAAAACAGGCACATGTTTTCATGAAAATTCAACGAAGGAACATATTTTTCATGGTTGATCAACGTCTTCAGTCTGTAGGAAGGCGTTTTTCAGAACCTACAAAAGACCACTTTCGAGACTCAACTTTTTCTCCAGGAAATATATTGATTATTAAACTCATTAAGTTCACATTGTTTAGAGAATACGATAAGAACTTTGTGAATGTAACAACAGATTAAATTCGACTTAAGTCTATAATTGGTTTTAGAAACTCTAACTTTGCGATCGTAAATATAATTCATTAGACTTTCGCTACGATCTTCATCTATTAACAACTTTATTAGTCTTTTAATTACTGTTGTTAAAAATAAATTGTTCGTGATTATGATACTGTAGACAATCAAACGATTTAATTGAATTAAAGCCACAATTTGTTTAGTATTATTGTTGGATAATAAATTTAAGACTAAAACTAATCAGAGTAAATTATTTCGTTTGTTTAGTCCGGAGAAGTTTTGCAGCTTTGTGAAATTAATTTTAGTAAACATTAAATTGAAAAAGAATCATTTGGATCTGTCGTAATGCAAAGAAAATATCTTGAATTATCATTAAGAAAGTCAAATTACTTCTCATTTATTTTCGATTTTAAGATTACGAGAAATGTAGCCATGAGACGCATTTTGTATTCGGTGGAAAACTATTGGAAACTTTCGATGATCACCTTTTTTGTCGTAAATGTTTGACAAGCCATCTGTTTTAAAATTGGGTTAGTAGATTTCCGAAAGTTTGGATAGAAATAGATTATAACTTTTTATTAATTTTCATAACTATTTCAATGCTTATTTGATTGAAAAGAACTTTAAAATCGATGTAATCTACAAGTATTGTTCAGGGAAAACGCAAACTTTTAAAACCAAAGAAACAACTTCTTTTTTCAATATGTTCCGTCAAAACTACAGCATTTCATGAAGAACAAATCGAGCAACGTCCACAGATGATCAGTGTAATGAAGTTCCAGTGGAAAGATATATAAGACGAAGAACCAGGTTTGCTTCTCATTGGAAAAAAAAATTGCCATAAAGGATGAAAATACAACATAACAGGTGGTTTTACAACAAAACTTATCCTGAAAACATAATTTTCAACCATCTCGCGGTGCGATTTCCGATAGGAGTTTTTTAGTATATGGAAATTAATTTTCCACTTCCAATGGACGAGTTTTAATATTACCTGAAGTCTTAATCAATTTAACCGAAAATAATTTAATTAAAGCGAAAAAATTTTGAATGAGATATCGAGAAAAACTGATGCAATAATTCAATTTATTTACGCGTAATTTTTTCGTCGGCGGAACTTCATTTAATCTTGCAACAATTTTTGTTTGTAAATATTTGGATTGGAATTTAATTTCGTTGGGAATTTAAGCAATTAACGTAACCAGGTAGATGGAATTAATCTGTTTTCTAAAAAAGTCAAAATTGCATTTTTTCAAGGATTCTAATAAAGGGAGTTGGTGGAGTGGTTCAACTTCATCGACCCTTAAAATCGAATCTCAGGTAACAATTTATGATTTTTACGACTTTTGTTGAGGCAACCCAAATATTCTCGACGATTGGTGGAAAATATCCAGACCCCTATTATTTTTACAACTGTTATCTTTGTGTGCGTTCAACTACCTGAATGGCAGCTTACAATGGAAAAAGGCGTACGACTTTTTCCTCTACAACATTTCTCTTTGTTACTATCTACAACATAGGGAAGCAGATGGTTGATATTTCCCTGACTCTATACCATCGGAATTGTGTAACAGATAAACGATGACAAAGCGAACAAAAATCAAACTTTTATTATCAGCCTTATTGTCAAAGTTGACTATCAATCGACTAACACCTAATATTCGACGTTGATTTTCAGAATAATACCGATTTATGTGATATGTTCGATCAAAATAAAAATAAAACAAACAAAAAAACTCACCATCTATTGTTGATGTAATATTCATTTGTTCTTCGCATTGTAATTTTCGTAAAGCTATCAATCTATCAATTTCCTCTTTTGTATGCGACTCCTCACCCATTTTTCTGATAAATTCACAACATAACAAATAAAAACAGTCCAAATTTAAATATTTGTTTCAACTGTGAAACATTTAATCATGAATTGTATACACGTTATGTTCCACATTAATAACCACTTATTTCCATTAATTCACTCGACCCGTTCTTTCCGGCTCATATTTTTACGGGGAAAAAAAACAGAAAACATTCAATTTTGGTTTTACAAATGAACAAAATTCGATACGTGTATTTAGAAATTTTGTTATTGTTGAACGTTAACCTTCGTCTTTGATCTTTCGTTATTTGTTTGCATATGAGTGTTTATTTACAAGAGAGCTTCAACTTTATTTTCGTACACGTTCCGTTATCTTGATGGCCTTTAGCAGGAAACGGTGGTATAATCTGAAACAGAATCAACCACGTGTTGCATTAATTCTCGATTCATCATTTATCAAATTATTTATTAAAATTAACGAAACATCTAGAAAATACAGTGTATTTGTGTTTCGTGTTGCTGTGCGAACAGTCGCAAACACGTGTCATCCTTTTGTTATTTTAAGCAATTCTTAAGGCCGTTCTATCGCTCAAGAAAAATTCTGCTTTATTGTGGGCGTTGCACTGTAAACTATTCTAAACTAGTTACTTTCCCCAATGTGTAAGTTATTGGTTCAAACTAACAACCGGAAAGGTCATAAATCTTCAAAACATAAACACAAAAGTCCAGCACTTTGTACTGTTAGTTTAGAACCAATATTACGACATTTTTTATAATATAGGTAATATGGGTAGGAGTGCCCTTTATTATCCGCTAGACGTTTATTGGTTTAGGAGTCCCACTTCATATATCACGTTTCACTTAGAAATTTCTGTAAAATCACGGGAAAAAAGCAAAATTTTTTTACAATTTGTTAGTGTTAATTTACATAATTTTTGTTTATAAGAAACGCCGATCGACATAATAAAACATAGTCTATTGAGTAGCAGAGCCAAAATTTAAAAACAAGTAAAACAAAAAATTCCATGTCCTTTTTTTTAATTTTTAGAGCCGCTGATGGGCTTTTTTGCAAACGGGCGCTGTAACTCAATGTATTTTTGCATTACGAATGTCACCTGAAAATATCAAATCAATATAATTTCATTTGGCTTAGTAAAATTGTAAAAACTGTTTCCGTAGGGCGGTAGAACAGCCTTAAGACCTGTTCGTAGCTGTCGAACGAAAAACGGGACACATAACAAATTACAGATTATTCCCATTGTTATATCGGGACTATATGGTTGCGAAAAAAATATTTCTAGAAGAGCATGTAAATTGTTAATGTATGACATTGTCAATTTTGTTCTATTTGTATTGTTTGTATTTTGTATCAAGATCGGTTGAAATCCCAATATAATGTTTCACACAGCCAATGTTTAATTCAATATATTTTGTATTATAAATTATTCGACTTTTCCCCTAAAGTATATACATATTTCGGATTTTGTTACCCATGGGTAACATATAGTTATATTTTTGAATGTTAATCAAGTTAATTTATATTCAAATTAGGGTATCTCTAATAATTAACAGATGTTTGTTATTGTATGAAAAATTACATATTAACCATTGGGATACGAACCTAGAGCTCGGATAGACTTGTTGCCAATTACTTTGAGAGATACTACTTCAAACAATATAAACAATAGCTCTAAATAATAATTATTTAGGCATGTTTTGTATTAAAGATCATTTCATGTAACTTCAACCGTCCGGAGGCGTGGTTTATACAGCACTGAGCTGAAGACGGGGGAAAGAAGAGAAGGGAAATTATCATGGAGATCAGAGTGACGTCTACAAGCCTAGAGTGCTTCTTTGTCGCCCGTTTCCAGGAGAATTATCATGAAATGGCATATAGTATAGTGAAAATTGTGAACTAAGAGATCCGGATTTTAATGCGTAAAACCACAAAATTACCCAACAATAGAATCGGCAACAGCAGAAGTGAATTTTGCCCTCTTGTAAATCTTCCAAAAAAGAGGTCGTATTTGAAAATAACCAGACGGATTTTGTGAAATTTACAAAATGTCACGTACTATCCGAACAGGTACTTTTCCAACTACAATTATAATATATCACTTCTGTTGTTACCGACTCTATTGTTGGATAATTTTGTGGTTTTACGCATTAAAATCAGGATCTCTTAGCCCAAAATTTTCACTATACGAATACATCGAACAACAGGGCTAGACCGAGGTTTTCCGGCGCTCCAGGCAGGCTTATTTTCGGCGCCCCCCTCCAGAAATTAAAAATGATGACTGCACTACTTTTATAGATTTCATAATCAAAGTCTTTGACATTTTCGTGAATTAATAAATTTTGAAAAAAAGTAAGCTTTACCTAAATTTTATTTAACTGAAAACAATTTGTTTCACAACAAGAAAAAAACAATGATCATTCGTGCTACGTCATTTTACCTTCCAAAAATAAAATTCCAACGTCGTAATAAAAAAGAGTTTGGTGACCCAAACTTATGGAAATCCTAAAGTTGTTCATGGGATATCTGTTTCTCTACTAAAGGTACTAGCACTAGATATAATTAATTATTAATTAACAAAAAAAAATCACAATTTTTTGAAACAACATTAAAACTTCAAAAACTGAAACACAACTGAACAAGAACAAATAAATCTAACAATAAAAAGCCCGCGGTGGAAACATTTTTAAAATGTCTTTTATAAATATACATACGGCTACGCAAATAAAGGGGTCAATAAAGATGGAGGAATTGGGGCTAAGGAGGCAGTTGGACACTTCAAAAAAATTTCACGTCCAAAGCAAAATTCAAGGGTACGATTGACGATTTCTGTACTTTAAAAATAAAGATAATTAGCCTTATCCTAAAATTCTGACTTTGAGAGTTTTCCAAAAACTGAACCTCTTTTACGATCTATGAGGTCTGAAAAACTGGCATAGAATTAATTAATTGTTTATCCCTGAAACTGAAACTTTTCCGCCTTCTACCAGTAAGTATGTAACAACATTTACCAAAATAAATCAAATCTTCCGTATTTAGCAGATTTGAACGTAATCTCAAATTGCACATTTCACCATTCAAATTTAACTTACAACAAATCGAATTTACCCTCCATATTAGTTCAATTTGCAAAAACATCATATTTGGTTAGCATAAAGTTAAATCTGATTTGCAAAAAAAAAACAAGTAATGTGTGAGATAGTCGACATAAGAAGAGTTCCCGAATCGTGCCGATTTCGTTATAATTTCTTGTTATCAACTTGTGTTCCGTTTGAACAAGAAGTGCAATTGATTTTCTTTTTAGCTGTAATGTTATCCACATACTGAATTGTTGAAAATCTAATAAATATATAACGAGAATAAATAATGAAGGTATTTACGTAGTTACCAGCAAAAAAAAGGAGACAAACAATAGAGCTTGAAGAGATTATCAATAACAGACCTGAAGATATGAGAAGAGCCTTAGAATAGTAGATAGCTATTGGAAGAAAGATCAGACAGCGGTTTGGATGGCTACACCGCCTGCGTTGAACCGCTTATAAGGTTAAGCCTCTTCAATCCAAGGTAAATTTACAATCTATACAATTATGTTCTGACTCCAAAAGTTGAAGGCTCAGGGAGTGTTACAATAAGCAAGGCAAAAAAGATCAATGAAGAGGGAACATAAAAACAGTTTCGGACACCAAATTGGTGGGTCGTATTATTCATAGTATGCAAAAGATCGTGCTTTAATTCGCGGCCCGAAAGGAGTATTTGATGTTTTTGGCTGGATGTGCGACGACTACCAACCAGAAAGTTTAATGTCAGCACGATAACTCAGTCGTCTATCAAGTTTTTTTTTTACTTTTTTCAGTGTATTTTCTCCACAATCTAACAAGAGCTTTCTTAAATTTTTTTTTACAAAATTTTTGTTTCTAGTTTTACGGAAAGTGAAGTTATAAGGACGATAAGGAGGCCCAATAATTTTCCTCATTCGATCATTTATATCCGCAAAGATAATGTTAATATTTAAAAAATAACCCGTTTTTTAGTTGAAATCATTAATTTAGCTTTCTTCAGCATATAACCTATATAAATCCTTAAAGGGAGTCGTCTAACAATAAGCTATTTCAAAAGGACCGAAAAATTTGTCTTACTAAGCGATTCTTTCGTTCACACTCTAAGCAAATTTTATGAAAATCATATGCAGACCGAGACCCTGTAGAACGAAAATTCAGTAGAACTGGTTGTTATTTTAGAATCGTTTAAAATGAGTGATAACATACCACACGATGATTGAACTGATTAGAAATGAACCTTAATTGGTGATAAATATAGTGTAGTAATTTTCGTAAATTAATGAGTTAAGTTGTTGTGTAAATACAAAATGTTAAAAGTTTTGACTAACTTTCGATAACTCCACTTTAGATAAAATTAACTTATATTCTCACACAATTACAGTATTAAGAAACGTATTGTTTTATTCTTATCGCTAACATAATTTAAGTAAACAAGATTCTTTTTTAATCTCATTTATTTACTTCTGTTCTGTTGGTTTTCGTAATCATGATCTATTTATTTATTTTCCTTCAACTGAAATTGTTTATATTGTTAAAAGAACTTTTGAACAACAACAAATCAATATCTTCCTCTAATGTTTAAATTGCGATTGAAATCAACCCTTAATAGAATTTAAACAATAATTACCATATTATGACAATAAAAGCTTAATTATAAATGGTATGTAATCATATAGGCCGTAACAGTAGAAGCATCGAGCCGTATAATTAATTTGAGACTAGAAATCAGAGTGGAAACTATTGTGATCGAATATTGATTATTATTAAACAAAGGTTTTATCAATAATCTGCTTAAATTGAACACTTTAAAAGCGACCACGATGTGATAGAATTTATATGTTCCCTCTTTTTTTTTTGGTAAAGATTAAACTACCAAATCTCCTGGCGCATCCACCATTTTCGTAGAGCAACCTTTCTAATCTCTTCAGATTAGAGTATTTCATTAATTTGATTAATTAAATCCGACTTTTTGTTCACAACAGACGAAGAGAAATAAGTCAACTTCTACGTAGATCTTACTAGGATTTATATACCTCTTAATAACTTGTGCATTCGTGTTAATTTAAACTTCCATTCATTAGATAGATAAGTATGATTAAATCAACGAGTCTGTCCATTTGAAATAACCGTGTCTCGTGTTTTTTCGCGCTTATAATCGCATAAACAAATTATACGAATCGATAAAGAATGACATTTCAATACGTGAAAATAATCGTAAATTGCCTGTATTTCCAGTTAAGTACTGTGATTTAATCCAGAATTGTCGGCGTGAAAAAACAGAAATTGATGAGAAAAATAATCGAATCAACTCCAATCACATCCAATTCATCTACGCATACGATATGTGGGCATTTTGATCTTTCAGTCGATTTAGTATTCAACACGACACGTCTTCAACAGTAGAAGCAAAATGCAATTACTACTGATAAAATATGGAATCCTCAACACTGTGATGAATTAAATGCACTCAATTATCCTTAAATCGTTTAGTGAAATTTTAAGAGATTTGATTAGACCTATGCTAACACACACTAACCAGTTACGCTTAATGGATTTTATTAAAATAGCACTACAATCATCATACACTCACACATACAGTACTCTCTACATTATTAAAACCTATTTCCATAAATTTTATCGTAATCCCCACATATATCTGTCTGTAAAAACATCAAATTTTATTGCATACTTTTATCAAAAATTGTCATAAAATAGGGATAGTAAATTTGAAAGTGGGTCAATAATGTCTGGTTATAACTTTTTTTTTTGCATAAATTTG
This sequence comes from Epicauta chinensis, assembly GCA_021725515.1. NCBI lineage: Eukaryota > Metazoa > Arthropoda > Insecta > Coleoptera > Meloidae > Epicauta > Epicauta chinensis. The sequence continues at coordinate 693,586 of JAEDXX010000005.1, read as the reverse complement.
TTTGATAAGACATTAATCATCGCTTTTATATTACGAGAATTCGCAGTAACTATTCATGTTACGCTTGAATAGGTTTAATATTGGAATAAGAAAGTTGCTGTTAATCAATTAATTTAAACGTGAGTATTAGTAGCGATTGCAGACGCTTTTTTACACGATATATACCGCGTTCCATATTAACGCCCCTTTTTTTGCTTTGTTCTTTTGTAAGAACTGTTTCTATCTCGATTAGTTGATTGTATTTCTACTGATCAGCCTAATACTACAATTGAAAGTGGGACTTAATCTGGTTTAGAATTTGTTTCTTGCTCAAAGTTACAGTAATGGCGTTAGAATAGATACGAGAGTTTGTGTTCAACCCACAGCCTAATGAATAGAAGGACATGCAAATGATTGCTGTTGGTCAAGAACAAAATTATTCGGTATAGAAAGAAAAAATTATGCTTGGCCACTTATTTTTCAGTCGACTTGCATTGTAAAGTAGTAATTACTAATATAAGCCTCAATCAATAATCAAACAATTGTCTTGCAGGTCTGAAATCTTAGCAGAGATACCGATAAGACTACTTTAGTATTGTATGAAGCCAATTTCTTCCGTCTCTGATCGGTAGAAACAGAGAATGGGTGGGATAGAGTAATAATTCGAAATCTATTGGGTTGGAAAGGCACATTTTATCTTACAGAGTCTTTACTTTCACCAACCTTATTCTATATTTTAATGGAAAACTGTTTTAAAGCGTGATCGGTCAAATAGGATGACACATTGTTACATTGTATTTTCCCTAATTTGAGTGGGACCCAACATACGATACAATACGTCATTTAGTTGACCAGTTGTCAAATCAACCATCAGTAGGTTTACCAAATATGTTTTTCTAAAAATGAGACAACAACAAATTGAAAAGTTTGCCAAACGAATCTGTCATTATTACGGATACATCTGTAGAAGGTTACAATAAAAGATCATGATATATTGTGAAATAGTGATTATCGGAAGATATCTAGTGGCAATCGAAAAAAGATTCAAAGATCACCCAAACACGTTTGAGCATACTTCTCATGAGAAGCTTTATTTACTTGAGTTGAAAGCTAAAAAGATCGACGACTGTCGATGAAAAGGTTAATAAAGATTACGAAGAGGACATTCAAAGGATAAACTCCTATCAATGTAAAGATGATGTGCCAATTATAAAGACGATAATTTGGATAAAGCCAATAAAAACATTTCGCAAAAAATTTATACGTCAAGCAATGGATAAATTAGGAAACGTTCTTTCCAGTGTTACTGTGTTATGAAGCACAATCTATTAAATCAGGCATGTGCAACTTGAACAAAACCTCGGGCCAGGAAGCAAATATCACACCGTATCGCGGGCCGGAATCTATATAATACCGGGTGTTTTTTCTATCTGTTGAAGACTGCCAGATCTTCTATTACCGTTAAGTAAAAACCTTTTTGGGATCCTGGATCCTCTCTATAACGGCAGCTGCACATGTTCATGCAACTTTTATTCCTCTTGCTTAACGGCTGACGGGAGATCTCGCAGCCGTCCATATTTAGAAAAAAACACCCTGTATATATGATATATATTAACGTAATAATTAACAAATTAAAATATCTTTAAGTGTCTGAGGGCTGTCTTTAATAAGATTTGAAAATAAGTACAAGGGCCGGAAAAAGTCACATCGAGGGCCGGATCCGGCCCGCGGGCCGTACGTTGCACATGCCTGTATTAAATAAATGTACGACGAAACGACTGTTGCTAATCATTGACATACGAAATTTTCTTTTCTGGCCAGATGTCACAATCTGACATTGTGTCAGTCAAAACATAGTGTTTTTGGTAACCAAAAATATTGATTTGGAAAGAAAAAATACTCCTCACGCCCCTCAATTTAGACTCATTGAAAACTTATGACTTTTTATTAAAGAAAGAGACTACTCAACAAAGACCTGCAAAAAGTTTTGCTTTATTTAAAATAATTATTAAAGAAATTTGTAAAGAAGAGAGTAACGAACTAAGGACGCGTTTCACACAGAAACTTCTTCAGACCAGGTAGCAAAGGGTGTAAGATTACCATTTAATTTACATTATCTATTTTTCTATGGTATTAAGATTTTGGTAAAGCATGCTTAATCGTTTAATAAAAAAAAATGATAAAGATGCAGATGCAGCTGGCCAAAAAGAATTTGGCCGAGAATGACACGGCTTTACTTCACCGAGCTCCAGGAAAAAATCTCTACTACAAAAAAATTGAAAGTGCGTGGAACGTCGCGCGTTAGAAGTGAATCTTCTTAGGTTAGAGATGAAGTTCATTTTTTTGTTGGATCATTATCTTTCTGTCGTTGCCTGAAGGCTCGATTTTTTTCTGCAGTTGTGTTTCCAGTTTGGTTCCAGGGGGCGCTGTACATCGATCAATGACACCAACTTTAGACCCTAGTGTTTATTTTACACAGGTGGCAGAACTGATAGAGAGAGTAGAAGCGAGGCTATGGCAACACCCCCACTCTTCCCTCTCGGCTGCCTGTTAGAGGGAAGGGTTTCCCCTCACGGGGTCTCGCATTTTCATTTTGGTTCCAAACAAATTTACAACCCTACCGCACCTAAAGAAGTTTTACTTGAAAAACAACAGAGGATAAAACTTAATATCGTAAAGCGTCTGATGGAATCGTCAGAAGATGGTAAACAGCGCAATCGCCACGCATTATTCAAAGACTGATTGACGAGACCTGCCCGCAGCCGTAACCTAAACTGACAGAATTTTATTACACTTAATTTTTTTGGACCATACCGTGTGAGAAAATTCTAAATACAACCAACATCGACCTGTGGACCGTCAGTAAACTAAAGAAATATTGTTATCATCATTGGAGAATATCGCTTAATTTGTTACAATTTGTTCAGTTTCTGTTACAAAAACTAGACGATCAGTATCTTTGACTCTTAAAATGCCTGATAGATAATTAGGAAGGAATGATAATTACACATTTTTGAAAACCACATAATATTCATATCAGTGACTCTTGCAGTATCGGCAAGTTTATTTTACGTCATTAAAGAAAAAAACAACAACACAAAAACCCCATATAAAAACAACAATGGATATTTGTACCAATAATTTTTATGTCTTTCTCGTAACGACCATAATGGTCTTGTTAAGATTTAATAAAAGTTATAGTTTTCTCGATCCAAAACAACAAATCGAAATCTATTATTATTGCTAGTTATTGCTAGCAACGAACACTTCTCTAATTATTTCTAAAGAATTACCATTGTTATCGAATCATAACTCTTAGTTGATCTTTTGATCTTTTTTTTCTAACTCAAATTTTCGTTTACAATCAAAAATAGAGAGTTTACGATTATATTACTTACGTGACTGGAAAATAAATGGTACAACAGAAAATTGGTGGAAACCCAATTGTGTTATTCGTATTTCTCGTTAAAACCATTTACAAATTCGTTATCATTTATTCAACATTATTAATAATAATACCAATACAATTTTGTGTAGATAAATATGGATCTATTTTATTTGTATTATAGTTATCGGAAAAATTGATTGTTTTCTGGTTGAAAAAATATTGTTGTCTATTTCTTTTAATGGATGTTGTAGTGGATTTCCCGCTTGTTTAAACTGTTATCATTATTTCCGGTTATACTATAATATATCAACACTTCCCCCACACTATATCAATAAGAAATTAAAGTGACATCAGTTATCATTTATGTCGTAATAATAATATAACTTTATATACAATAAATGTATTTATCTACATTTTTTTTTAATTACCCTAATTATAATTTGAATAATTTACGAACTAATTAGCACCAGTTGTTACCGTTATTAATAACGAGTAATTTAAGACGATCGTCAGAATTATGAGCATATGGAAATAATGATAATCACACTTTGACAGTTGAATAGGTTGTATAATTTTCGTACGATTTGACTAATTTGTTAAAGCTTTGAGTATAGTTGGGTGTCAATTACAAAACGTTGAAATCCAATCCGTAATTGAAAGGTATCGTTAGGACATCACTAGTATCTAGTGTAACCCTTCCATATTACATTTACAATGCAAATTAGTGAACCATCCCATATAATCAACCACTATTCTACCATGTTATAGAGACATTATAATGACATGACTATCAAAATTACAATAGATCACAAAGGATTCTATAGATAAAACAGGGTTTATAATTAGATTTTGTTGTAAAATCGAGATTTCTTTTTGATTTACGTTAAAACGTAAAGTGAATGCTTTCTACGATTGTTTTCTACGTTTATTTCAAACATACATCAGTGTTTGTGATGGGTGACTTTTGTTTGTTGAATCTAGCCGATTAACCAGAGCCCAAACTAGCTTTCATCTTATGTTAAAAGGGCCTTTAGTTGATCAAGCGTACATTTCTCAGGCATCTAGTGGTTTCAGTATGGTTGATGTAGTTTGTGAATATTTCGTTAGTAGTAATGATTACAATTCGATCGAATCTCAAATGTAATTATAGTAGATTAAATTACAAAATAGAACAATAGAGGATAAATGTAGTAGTTGAAAGGAGATTGTAGAAAAAGAGAATACAAAGATACTCCCCATTAGCCAGATGGTAGTTTGTTTTGATTACTTCCTTAATTAGTAAAAGAAAATAAATTGATGCTAATTAATAAGCCTAAAGTTGTTGTTTGTATTAGACATAATGGTTGGATTGAATTAAATAAAATCGTCCAACTAGAACGGCAAATATAAACGATTGTTTTGAGTCGTCGCCGATTTATGGGGAAATGGCGGAGGCGCCGGGTAAAATCTGCCTCTTTTTTTTCCTGTTACTCTTACTCATCTTATGAATCAGATATAACTTTGGCAAATCAAATTCAGTCTCAGTAGAAATTCAGCTTGTGTAACGCAATCGGATTTTGGCTTGCATTTGGAGTGTTTGGAATGTTTTATAAGTTCGATCTCTAAAAATAGGAATTTTTTATCGGTTCTACGTTATAACGCGATTGGAATCTTTGATATAATCATCTAATACCTAGTTAGTATTTGATAAATACACCCACAAAGTGACTGAAATAATTTCAGCATTTATGAAATATTCCACGTTCTTTATATGGCAGGTAGATGTCTCAGATTATCGTTCAAAAAACTATATCTATGCCAACGACACTGTGACGCAAATAGAACAGGATACAAGAACTGTTAATGGAGACATGGGAATTTTGTAGAAAGAAAACCAAATATACAATGAAAAAATCAGTGATATATGATAAAGATATGTTAATAGAGGAGAAAAAACATACCTGAGAGGCGATGAAGTTGATAGATGTAGTTTTCGATGGAAATAAGATAAGGGTACGCGATCTGCATTCAATCACCTGAAAAAGAAGTGATTATCGTTTCAATACAGATCTAAAAACTAAAAGCACATACATTAGAAGCGTTTTATATATGAAGAGAAAGGTAGACAAATGTGACAAGCAAAGATAGAAACATACTTAATAAAATTACCAACTTCCAAGAAATTTTTCCATAAAACACTCATTATTTCTTTGATTTACTGAAGTGTTACATTTGGCGGAGAAAAACATTCATGCCATCTGTTTGCTGGTATCTAAATAAAGTGCCTTCTCTGTATGTTGGTACAATCTCGCATAATATTTTGCACTTACTTGTATCTATGCTAACAAAATCTGCTTGTCAAAGATTTTGTGTAATTATTATAGAAAAAGACTAGTTGTAATGAACTGACTTATTAATAAAAGATTTTTGGATATTTTCTTTAAAGCAGATAGTTATTGGAAGTACAAGGAGTAGAAAAAGAGCAAATATATTTTGACAACATCTGACAGAAAACGTAAATCATTTTTTTTTTTAAATTGGGATCAATAAAGTTGTTTTTGTCTATCGCAAATTTAGTCACTTGTATGACGGTCTACTGAAACCAATGCCGCACTATACACTACGTAAATGTGATTCTTTTTGACGAATAAGTAACAAACGCTTTTATTGGTAAAAGGTTTACCTACCAAAAATCAATTGTCATAATCACGATTTCCTTCTGACCAAAGAGAAAGTCTCAAGATTTCTTGAATATCGCACACAAGTATAAGACCTTTTTTTATTTACTGTACCATAATGAAGGGCAGAAAAAAATTGTCGGGTCTAATAAAAGGGACGTGATCAGTCAAAGTTTCAGATTTCAGCGTTATGTATTATGGAAAAAAAAAGATATTGTAGCGTTTTCGTAATTTGTAGTCAGCTTTAATGAATTTTTAAAAAATAACTTTTACAGTAAATTACCAGTCTGTGGGCAGATTCGTTGCAACAACGATTAAAAACTAAAGTAAGTACCTATTTCAAAAGCACTTTCAATAATACAAAATACTATTTGCGTCATAATAAATTCAGAAGAATCTTAACTGGAGAGGTCAACATGATCATAACAATCTAATAATTTTGAATTTTAACGGCTTTGTTTAGATTTACGAAATGTTAACAAAACTGAACATTTTATTTTCTATTTTATTATTTAACAATATAATTCTATTCTGGATTTTTCTATAAAACAAAATAAAAAAAAAGCATATAATTCAGTAATAAAATGTAAACATAACGATCATCCGTTCTTGGTAATTTAGAAAGTAAACGAACACGATAAATATAAAAATATTGGAATGCAAACAGGATTTTTTTCTGTTGCTCTTATTATATTTAGATTAACTATTTAGAATGAAAATTAACTGAACTCTGTGTAATTTCTAAGAGCAAACATCACTGACAACGTAACAAACAGTGGTCAACGATTATTTGTTGGTCCTGTTGAATTTAGCTACAAAGTGACTTTCATTGATCAAACAAACTGTAGTTCTTCTAGTTCCGTTCACATTTATCAGCCATACGTGACTATATGTGTTATATAAATACCCCAATATAAAAAAAAGACAACGTAATAAAATAATAGATAAAAAGAAACAACCTACAAATGAGTTTTTAACTTTTTTTATAAAACCTCTTAGGAATCACAATATTTTTTTATGTTTCCTATTAATGGAAATAAAATGGAAGTAATTGCAAAAAACTACATTAAAAAGTAAATTTTTGATGAAGTTTCCGTTTGAACAAAAAAAAAATTATTCAAACCATCATATTTCTTTTTATTTTAAATATTTTACTTTCCCCCCAACAACGAAAAAAATTCTGTTGTTTACTTAAACAGATTAAATTAAAATTTCCAATCTTCACAATAAACTTGATGGAAAAGCTCCCTTTTATCAGCATTTTAAAGCTATAAACTTTTATATAAAGTAAAAAAAAAGAATTATAGTTTTAATCTGTTTAAGTTACAGATGCTTTTTTTGTTGCATTCCAATAAAAATCGACACTTTCAAATGCGAATGTCAGACGAAAATCTTGAAAGTAAATTAATACGAATTTTATACAAATCTTGATTTGATTGTGAGGTGACGTCGCCACTAAATTCCATCGCTTCTTATAAAAGAAAATTGTTTCTCTATCAGTAATATTATTATTAATGATGGAGGCAAAATGGGGTATTTGAAAAATTCGTTTGCCAATAATAAAACGTTCGTTATTAAAGAGAAAATTTAATATCTGCCAATAATTTTCAATAGCACTAAGATTAAAGTTAATAGAGAGATTTCTAAGCAAATATTGTAAAATATATGGGGATATTTCGCATAATTTCTTCTTATAAAACGATATGAAAGCATACAGATAAAAGTCACAAAAGAGATCAGGCTACAATACAAAAAGATAATTTCGGGCGAGAAAACTGAATCCTTGTCAACTAAAAAACGGAAGCGGGCAGAAGAATTAAAAAATAGATCCCTAGGATTAAACATAATACCCTCCAGCATGTAGAAAATAATACAAGATCCAATGGGGTAGAAAAATGTCACAATAAAACTGTTTAGAAATGTAGCAACACAGTCGTGTACATATCCACGATATCCAGAAATGTGCACGGCTACAGATTACATGCAGAAGATTGCTGGATAAAGTAAAAGATGAAGTGACAGACTAAATACATCTCTAAACAAATATTATCGAAACAAAGCCTGGACAGTTTATACAAGCATCAAACTCTAGGTAAAGTATTTCTCTTGAACCTCCTCCACTAATCGAATTTTTTTCGATAGTATTTATGGTGCGCTTTTTGATCCCCAAAATTGACGCAGCCACCCTCCCAATGGCGCCCAATCATTCCATATCAATGGGGATAGTCGATTCTTAAAGCCTGTAGTTACACTATTTACCATTTTGTCTACATTTTCAACACAGATAGGCGCCATGAGACTGATCCTATCAGATAGTTTTTACAACCAAGTTTGTCTAAACGTATAAAACAATTTTTTATACAATCATCTCATTGATAACCCGAATGTGTGACACTGGAATTCAAGAGCTTCGTCATCACAACAAAATCCCCTTCAATGTCAACCTTTATCAAATAAAACATTCCGATTCTTCCACCCTGAAAAGCGTCAGTCTAGATTTTGAAATAAACATAAATAATATTAATTAATTTCATAATCGTAAATCTTTTCTAACTGAATTAATCGGAATAAAGTAATCAAATCTGATGAATAAATTCCACAGAACCGTCCTCATTTACAAATAAAACTAACCACTTTTAATTAAAAAAAAAAGAAAACGGACAGTTAATGAACCACTGTAAATTTAATGAATTTTTCACCATTTTAGAAAAGATGTTTTTCAATTTGTCTCTTTTAAGTCGACACAGTGGCAAAAAAGACTCATTCCTTTCGTTGTCATCAAATATTTTAGAGGTAGAATTTAATAATGAGCAACTTTCACAAAGCCATGTTCGACAATATTAAATTCTTAGTTTAACTAATGTTAAACAACTATAATAATGGGAGGTACTTTATAAAAGCCAATCCAACTGATTATTAATTCGTTCGTCATTATCTTTTAGTTGAAATGGAAGGAACAAAGGAGGGAATACGTCTATTGACGACTATAAAGAACTATTCATTTACGCATTTGTATTTGTAGAGTATTGACTACAGGAATGCTCAGTTTGTACAGAAACGTTCAACCTTTCCACAGATTAATTAAACCTCAATATAATTGTAAACAACAGCAGAAGTCTTTTCCTCGTTTGTACGAATACCTCCAAACCCTTAGTGGCCCTACAATAATAGAAGCTTCCCAAGCTTTCAACGTTAACTTTAAGATTGATTTAAATATCAGTAAGACTATGCACCTTTACAACGGTAAACAACTCAAACTCCCTCGCTTCCTCAAATGTTTTTGATGTGTTGTTCGCAAATGAAACTTTGTCCTATATAAGTTTTCCCTTATATCAATTTGCGGATATCTCGGTTGACTCGAAAACGGCATCAGTCCCTTAAGACTTTCCCAAACTTTGTAGAACTTATGATTTTTTTCAATTTTCTGACCAAAGATCACTTTCAACAATCCTTGATGTCGCAATAAGAATTGTTAAAGTGGATTTTTGGTTTGTTTCGTTGATGTGTATTGTCATTTTGTTCTATTTAAAGTTGACCTTTCCGCGTTCTTACCAAACAAATTGAAAAAAAAAACGCCCACACAAATGCAACTACAAGTAATCAAAAACAAGAGCAAATAAGAAAAAAATCAATCACACTTGTACAGTTTCTATCAATTTTCTAATTAAGCCTCAAAGAGTCGTGTTCTGTATGATTAATTTCCGTGTATTGATAGGTTTCAAATGGGAATCAAAAATCAAGTGAAATTTGGTAATTTCTGTGGAATTGTGGGCAAAATATGATTTTTATTCAAAAGTCGGCCAAAATAAAATACAAAGTAGCATTAATAGGTCTTGTAGCGGTGGTATAACACAGCAGGCGATTTAATTAAAGACGTTATCGGTGGCAATAACTCATCACTCTATGAAACTGTGAAATCCGTCATTATCGATCAACAATTTTTTGAAATATCTATAATAGAACTGTCACAATATTTTACTTTTATGGGTTTGCCCGATTTAAATCTCCCCCAACAGTATTGGATTTTTTTTTCGAAGGCTTTCAAAATAATCAACAAAAAAAAATTACCTTTGTGACAATTTCAGTATGTTGTCGTTCTTCTAGCCAGTTATCGTAAACATCACAAATCTACGTCCTGGTGGTGGTGGATACGATATCGTTTCAGTTGTATTACCCAATAGTTCAGTGTGTGTGATCGCGACGCTACCACGCGACTGACTGAAAACTTTTCAAGCATCACAACATATTGCGAAGAGTAAAAGCTCTGCGCCTGGAAAACCAAATAATAATAATAATCGTAATAATAGACAAATAAAATAGAAAACAAATAGATAGTGTAATGGTTGCGTGTTATTTGAATATTTCGACCAAACCTCCATATATTTGTGTGTAGACGTAAAGAAACGAATTTGATCGAAAACTTAATTAAAACGAATTATTATACTTGAATGACTGTAGAATTTCTTTTGGCGATAACATAATACGAAATTTTCTCGAATAAGGGAAGCAATTTTGAGGATTTAATTGAAAAATTATTGGAAATACTTGATATTCGTCGATTTATTGATCGATATACAGGATTGGCAGAAGAAGCAAACATAAACAAATTTCGTAGAAATATATTCTATAGATCAATCAAATAAAGCGAAAATGGGGGAAAATGTACAAACAAAATAAAGCGGTTTTCAATAGTTTGCACAGATCGAACCATATTTTCTACAGGTCAAGTCAAGTCAAGTCAAAATTTTAGTGCGTAAAAAAAGACTGGTACCAACGCAGTTTTGGGGAGCAGAAAAGGCCAAATATCATGCTGAATCGCCAGGAATCTGCGCCATTAATTTAAGCCTGCCTTCCGTAAGTCTTAGAAAGCAGTAAAAATAGCGTGTCTTTCTGTGTAAGTGGCAAATTGTCAAGCCGCCCCTGCATGGTATTCCGATAAACACAACGAAATTTAACGACTTTTTATTTTTAATCCTATCCAAATTGTCAGCTGTGAAGAATTTGTTACTAAGATTAACATTTTCTAATTTAAAAGTAATTGAATTTTGTTTAATTCTTTTCTTTTGCAAACACTTTTCACCAACGCAGAAGATTCTAAAGAAAAACAACAACTTAAAAGGGAATCAGAGTGCCTTAATGGTTGTTTCTGGTACAAAATTAAAACGATAATTAAAAGTGTTTATGGAAATAGAATAGAAATACTGAGGGTGAAATAATCATTTAAAAGGAAAAGTGTTAAATGAACAGCTTGACAGACTTTCCACCCTTCTCAAATCTTAAAATATTCTCTCATCGTTGGATATACCGAAACAACAATTATTTATACATATCCACACATAGAACAACAACAACAAAAAAATCTAATTCAATTTAATATCCGTTTACAGGAAATTTTGTGGTTACTACCACAAAAAAAAAACACGTTGTTGAATTTAAATTAAACGGTTTTAATCAAATCCGTGAATATTACGAGACGCAACATGATTGTAATCTCATCACGTCCAATTCTCAGTGGAATTAGATTTGCCGCTGGAAAAAATCCAATGCAATCGCTTAGTTTCGAACCCGGAACTTTTGCTAGTCAGACTGTTGCGCTGTCAATTTCATCACATTAAAATCGCTGATTTCGTGCCCTGATGAAGTTGTTTTTGATATATTGAATCAAATGGAATAGCTTAACCGAGTTATTTTTCTATAGGCGGAAGTATTATAAACGGAAGTTTATAGAAATGCTGATAAAGGTTAATAAAATTCTAATAACAGGAAGGTAGCGTGTTGTGGTAACTTCTAAAACAACTACCGAAATAGTAGATAATCTATTTATAACGGGTAGATTTTCATACGATCCAAATTTATTTACGTTCTGAAATAACTTTTATAAATTCTGTAAACTTTAAAATGAAATAAAAACGAAAAGTAGTTAAAGTTAAATTTATAAAAACGTTTTTTTCAATTTTCCATCAAACTTTGCATATTTTCTCAAAATCTCAACGTCTAAAAGTATCAATTATTCAAGAAATAACAAGTCTAATATGATTCCATAAAGGAACAACTACTTGAATAACGTATAAAAGCTACAATTCTAAATGTTGAAAAGATGACAGTTAATTTAGTTTTCTATTAGATATACAAACAACGAAGTCGTTGAAATACACTGAAGTAAAAATTGCGTGGAAAATGCCCATATTTACTCTGGACGTTTTTATAAAACACACAACACGTAGGAAACATAAAATTGAATAAAATTGTAATTTTATCATTAAACATTACTATTTGCTATTTTTGTTAAACGTTTACATTTAGAATCGTTTTATTTGTCGTCAAACAAATAGAAATGTCGATTCTTGCAAAGAATATACATCTTTATCTGTATCTGAGTACAGTCTAACATTAGAAAAACTCTTCAAATTTCTGCTAAACCTGAGTAAGTCTTGAGTCGTAGTCTTGCAGTAGCGTAATCGCAGTGAAAAAGTGAGTTGCAGAGTTTCAAATCGGAAGTAATTGGTACCTTTTTGTAGCGCTTTTTAAGCGATATTTCATAAAATATATCGTTTTTGGTAGCTGCATAACAAAATTAAGAAATCTCTGCCTTTTCGTGATTAACGAAATTTAGTACCTCTCAACCACTGAGGGCAGAATATTGGGAGGAAGTTGTTCCACTGTTGAACAGCTGCCGACCCTTAAAATAATTATTGCATTGAAACATGTTTAAGGAAAAAGTCTTAAATGGAAAATGTTACAAGGCGGAAAAGTTCAACAGATAAACAACAACATTCACGAAGCTGGCTTGAAAAATAGGGTACGTCAAAGAATCAGAGAATAAACAAAGCATAATTGCCTTATTTACCTACTCGGTAGATATAAATCTCACTTTTCATCCCATCCTTTTAAATCACGATTCTATTAGTAAATGTTCCATAAATCGGATACACTTAGGGTCGGATTAGGATGTTAAATACCTAGTCTAAAGCGACCACATCTGCTCTTAAAGCTCATTTCACATTAAAATTATATTCGCTTCCTAATGAAAATCGTGCTAAGCCAAAAAGTTTCAAAATCGATCTTAACGATGAAGATAGAAATTGAGAGATTCTAGTGATTTGTTTGGATAATTTATAGGAAAATAACCAACAAGTCATAACTGTGATGTGATAATCGTGTTTAGAGGAAGTGATGTTTATTTCCGTTTAAAAATAAGAGTATTGCGTGCAAAACTCCAACATCAATATTTCTATTGATGCATAAAAATACATAAAGTTAATCGAAAATTCCGCAATTAGTTTAGATAAACTTGCAAGTAACTTGAACAATCTTATGAATTTGTCAATTTCTAATTAAAGCGGCTATCATTGACAATTATTTTATCTAAAGCAGTAGTAAAACTCTTTTTTTTTAGATAATTCAATAGTTAGAGATGGAAGTCGAACAAAAACTGGCATCAAATATAATTTATAATAATTAAGTTGTGTTCCTTGTCTTTATATTATAATAATCCCCTTTCTTTAATAATTTTTATTCATTTATAATTTATAATATTTTAAAGCCTTAATTAATGAAAATTTATTGGAAAGGGATGCTGGAATTTTAAACAATAATTAAGAAAGTATAATGCCTTAATATCTAGATCATAACACACGCTAAGAATATAAATTACAATTTCAAGGAAAAACTCTAATTAGAGACAAATTTAAATTGGAAAATGTAAAGGAAAATCTTGTAACCGAAAAGCTGAAGTTTTTTTTTAATAAAACAGGAAAAGATAAAGTTTACAAATATGAGCATAATCAGAAAAAACCTACAGCTTGTTCTGTTTTTGTAATTCAGTAGTTTTCAATATAAATAAATAGATACAAAAAACATCCGGCATCTTTGTTTTGAGCACAACGATTTTCTTTGGTAAATAGGTAATCTAATACATCAGATAAGGATAATTTATTACAAATAAAATAAATTACGTGGGAACAGTGACAATCGTAAATTTTTATTGTCAACTATTATTATTACAATATTATCATTGTCCTTTAATGACTCTATTACCTTTCTATGATTACTATACAGGATGTCTTCTATAAAATAAGACATATCTTAATTGTACACTTCTGGAATAAAAGTAGAGGCTTAACTCAATTTACAATCAATTACCGATTCGGGTGTAAAGCTAGAAATTTTCTTAACAGGCCTTGATCGTTTTTTATAATTTTTGGTGAGCCATCTACAAGTGGTCCCAGCTAGGTGTTTCACCTCAAATATCTCGTTTGTTTGTGAATTGAAATAGAAAATTATTTTAAGATATTAGACTACAATGTCTATAGTTCAAATGGCCGACACGATATTCTTTCTAACGATTTTGGAAATGCCAAAACGTCCTATGAGATCTCGAAAATTACTCAATATTAGGAAAATAATTACCTATAATGAAAATAACATTTTTCTTTTAAAAGTTTCTCATTTGCTGCTCAAAAATAAATTAGAGCTTCTCTGGGATCAATAACCTATTCATTGATGAAAAAGCCTACGTCAAAATTAAATATTAGGAAACCAATCACCTGCAATGAATATCGTGAATGAACAAAATTTCGAAGATTGTATTTCAGATCAAGGCGTAACAATTCATCGTGTAGAATGGTGGATGCGCCGGGCGAATGGCACTTTCCCATTTTATTTTTTGAGCAGCAAATGAGAAATTTTTAAGAGAAAAAAGAGTATAGTATCAAATTCATTTGCAATATTGACTGCAGGTGATTTTTTTCCTCATATTGACTTATCTTCGAGACCATTTGGCATTTTCAAAACAGCTAGAAAGAAAATTGTCTAATTTCTTTAGATACTTTTCCATTTCCATTCACAAACAAACGAGATATTTCAGGTGGAACACTTACCTGGGACACTCTGTATGTAACATTTGCATAGCATTCTTGACCTCATCAGTCAATGTCAAGTATATTAAACAAGGAAGTTAGAATTGATAGTAAATATTCCGGCTCACTTGATTATATCTGGATTGTTTCTATACAGAAAAATGTAGATCTTCCGATCAGATTTTATTTTTCCGTAGCTAAACTGTGAAAGCTATTAAAAATTGTAAATAGTGAAATATTATGTCCTGCCCCAACGATTTTAAATGTCTATAAGATGGATTAAATCTTATTTTTATTTCAGTAGTCTGAGTCTGAGCTGTGTCCCAATTTTGTAGAGACATCCTGTATAGAACAATCTTATCATTAAAAAAAAAAACTGTCCAAGGGCAACAAAATTGATCGATTGTTTGACAATATTGTGAAATTAAAGCATGTTTTTTTCAGATTTTTTCTTTAGATAAGTCTATCAAACAATGGATAGGATGTATTTTATCTTCAGTACTAAATCGATTAAGTATGTCATTGTTATAGGTGGCAAATAATAAGTGTTGAAGTATTGATAAAACATCTGATATTATTGTTTAAAAATAAATACAAATAATGGTTTACGTTTCAGATGTTTTAGCATTAAGAAAAATATTCCCCTCAATAATTCGTGACGCCAATATACGAGCAAAAGGTGTCTCTAAAAATGTACATTTTTTATCGCTATTCTATAAAGCCGATTATAATGACGTCAAATAGCACTGTACTACTGATAAAACTTAAGTTAAAAATGAGAGTATGTGGTCTGTACTTTTTCCTATTTAAACATATACATATGCCTAAAGCAAACTTCAAAACTGTGGCAAAATTATACAGTCACCTTCAATAATCAATAATTCCTAAACTAAAATTCTCAATACTATTGAGTATTATTTATCATTATCTATAAATTTAAAAAAATAATAATTTAAACATATATATAATAGACCTCATCCGTAGAGTGTCTATCTCTGCTAACTCCTTTATAACATAGTTAAAAGTGTCAGTCAGTGTGTCGGACATTATCAGAAAAACTTCTAAAATGTTACGGCAATATCAGTTTGTTTATTTGTTTTTTATAATTTCAACATTCAATAATGTGAACGGTTCATTCCCAAATTTTTATCCAAAAATCAGACAACAACCGTTAACTGATAATCCAGGTGAACCGTTAATCTTAACACCATTAATTGAAGCGAATAGAATTGAAGAAGCCCAAAATGCTTCTGAGAATCATTTTGATGATTTCAAAGGCGTTAAAAGTTATTCCGGTTATTTTACAGTGAATAAAAATCATGATTCAAACCTATTCTTTTGGTTCTTTCCATCGCAAAATGACTACCTAAACGATCCGATTATTCTGTGGCTACAAGGTGGTCCTGGAGCCTCATCATTATATGGATTATTTGCTGAAAACGGACCATTTAGTGTGAACGATGAAAATTTGGACTTGAGAGAATTTACATGGACGAAAAATCATTCGGTGATTTATATTGATAATCCTGTTGGCACCGGTTTTAGTTTTACAGATGGTGGATATTGCCAAAATGAAACACAAGTTGGTCTACATTTATATGAAGCTCTACAACAATTCTTCTTATTATTCCCCGAATTGCAACAGAATGAATTTTATGTAAGTGGAGAAAGTTATGGTGGAAAATACGTACCGGCTGTTTCCTATACGATACATCAGAAAAATCCAACCGCACAATTGAAGATCAATTTGAAAGGTTTAGCCATTGGTAACGGTTTAAGTGATCCGATCAATCAGTTAAAATACGGCGATTATCTATATCAGATCGGTTTAATCGATTTAAACGGTAAAGCATTACTTCAGCAGTATGAAGATCAAGCTTTTCAATACATAAATAATAAGCAATGGATGGAAGCTTTTGAAATATTCGATGTCCTACTAAATGGAGATTTTTATTCAGATGGAACCGTATTCAAAAACCTCACAGGTTTCTCGACATATTTCAATTATTTACAAACAACAGATGTTGCTGATGCATACGTAGAATACGTCCAAAGAAATGATGTCCGAACTGCTATCCATGTTGGTAATGCTACTTATAATTCGGGCACAGAAGTTGAGTCTAATTTAAGGACAGATGTGATGCAATCAGTTGCACCATGGATTGCAGAATTATTGAGTCATTATCGTGTTTTAATCTATAATGGTCAATTGGATATTATCGTTGCATATCCATTAACATTAAATTATTTACAAAATCTACAATTCTCCGGTGCTGATCAATATAAAACAGCACCACGTTATCAATGGTATGTTGATGACGAATTGGCTGGTTATGTTAAACAAGCTGGTAATTTAACCGAAATACTTGTACGTAACGCAGGACATACGGTGCCGGTTAATCAACCAAAATGGGCGTTTGATTTGATCACAAGATTCACACAAAATAAACCATATTATTAAACTGTATAATTGGCCAAAGTTTCAATACAATATTAGCGAGCAAGGTTTTTTTTTAATCAAATCATCATATGAATTGTTAATAATCCCTCTATCTCAATTAAGTGTCTACTAATATTTAATCTACTATTAATAGAATCATTACGTAGTTATTTAATAAAAATTCTAAGATCAATAAAAAGCTATAAAACGTAAAATAAACATTCCGAATATAATAAAAGCATATTTCAATATATTAAATTTCCAAAAAAATATTACCAAGAATTTTTGGCTCATGTCTTTTAGATAAGTTAAAATAACATTACTTTGCTGGAGAAAACATTAATTAATTAATTACTTAAACTCCATCGGCACATAATTCTTTCCTGGTAAAGCTATATAGAACTATGCTCAGAGTTCCTTCTCTAATATGCATTTAGTTCTTTCATAAACTAAAATCTCAATTAAACTTATAGCAGTTATATTAATACTTAATTTCTTCATGCGTTTTTGTAGTTTTATTTGCACTTATCGTTTTCGTTGTACGTATCTTTCATCTTCTATTCACGATTGGTTTCAAGTCTTACAGCTTACAGCTTCAGTTGGCGTCATCGTTTCATTAATTAATCCTTAAAATTAACAAATGCAATTGGGTAGCAACTATCATTAGCAAATTCAATATTGTTAACTAGTTGTACCCCCGCGACTTTTGGTAACGTCGCAATTATAACTTACAGGTGGATGTCAACTGTATCCAATGTATTGAAATTTTAACGCCCTTTTTAATCCCGTTAGAGGACGAATTTTCAAAAATCCTTTCTTAGTGAGGGTTTGCATCACCAAAGGAATATATGTGCCAAATTTAAACTCTATCGGACGGATAGTTTCGGAGATATCGTGATGAGTCAGTCAGTCTGTAAGTGAGTGGGAAATCGCTTATATAGATATAGATATAGATATCGAAAGTGCGCAATTATTGTCACGTAATATGCAAAGAGAGTAGTGAAAACTCTATCCAAGTGTTTAATTGAAGTATTGTATTTTTATACGAAGACTTTATATTATCAACGTTCAACTACGACCTAAGACGACAGATAACCTTATTCCCTGTGACGATTTTTTGATAAGAGTATTTATACAAGTATCTAAATCAAATTCGTTTTATTTTGCCTTGCTAAGGTATAAACTCGTATCAACAGCTTTACACGTACTACCTAGCTCCTATCAATTATAAAAATATTTTTTTGATAGCCTTGGACATTACCACTAAAATATCAACACTCCATTTTTATTATTATCTACATATTTTAATCTCCTTTTAAAGTAGATATATCTGGCGCTTGAGTATTCATTTCCGCGTATTCCTTTATCAAACAGTTAAAAACGAGAATATTCTGAGTTTGAATATCAGTACTTTATGACACTTTCTTTTAAAATGGTTTTCATAAAACAATATCAGTTCATTTATTTGTTTTTGTTAATTTTAACCTTCAATAATGTGAATAGTTCGTTTCCCAATGTTTATCCAAAATATAAACAACAACGAATCAGTGATAATCCAGGTGTACCGTTAATATTAACACCATTAATTGAAGCGAATAGAATTGAAGAAGCCCAAAATGTTTCTCAGAATCATTTCGATGGTTTCAAAGGCGTTAAAAGTTATTCTGGTTATTTTACAGTAAATAAAAATTACGATTCAAATTTATTTTTTTGGTTCTTCCCATCGCAAACCGATTATAAAAATGATCCAGTTGTTCTGTGGTTACAAGGTGGTCCTGGTTCTTCATCATTGTTTGGTCTATTTGCTGAAAATGGACCGTTTAGTGTCAACAGTCAAGATGATTTGGATTTGAGAGAATTTACATGGACTAAAACACATTCGGTAATTTATATCGATAATCCTGTTGGTACTGGTTATAGTTTCACAAATGGTGGATATTGTCAAAATGAAACACAAGTTGGTTTAGATTTATATGAAGCACTACAACAATTCTTTCTATTATTCCCCGAATTACAACAGAATGAATTTTATGTAACTGGTGAAAGTTATGGGGGGAAATATGTACCAGCTGTTTCCTATACGATACATCAAAAAAATCCAACAGCACAATTGAGGATCAATTTAAAAGGTTTAGCCATTGGTAATGGTTTAAGTGATCCGATAAATCAATTGAAATACGGCGATTATCTATATCAGATCGGTTTAATAGATTTAAATGGTAAAGCATTGATTCGACAATACGAAGATCAAGCTGATGAATATATAAGAAATAAACAATGGCTCGATGCTTTTGAAATATTCGATATTTTATTAAATGGAGATTTTTATGTAGGTCCTACTGTATTTAAGAATCTTACCGGTTACTCGACATATTTCAATTACTTGCAAACAACAGAACGTGGTGATAAAGTAGGAGAATATGTCCAAAAAAGTGATGTTCGAGTTGCTATGCATGTTGGTAATGCTACATTTCATACAGGTCAGGAAGTTGAAACTAATCTAAAGGCAGACGTTATGCAATCAGTTGCACCATGGGTTGCAGAATTATTGAGTCATTATCGTGTTTTAATTTACAATGGTCAATTGGATATTATCGTTGCATATCCTTTAACAATAAATTATCTACAAAATCTACAATTCTCCGGTGCTGATCAATATAAAACAGCACCACGTTATCAATGGTATGTTGATGATGATTTGGCTGGTTATGTTAAACAAGCTGGTAATTTAACCGAAATTCTTGTACGTAATGCAGGACATATGGTGCCGAAAGATCAACCGAAATGGGCGTTCGATTTAATATCGAGATTTACACGCAATAAACCATATCATTAAAGTTCATATTTTCACAAAAATTGAATAAAAATTACATGACAAAAAAAAACGAGTTGCAACCAATGTTTCTTCCATTTTTGTGTTTCCTGCTTCTTAAAATGTTGTTCCTCATGTAGACCTTCTTTTCATGTACCATTCCTAGGAGAGAACAATTTGACACTTGCTTCACTACCAGATTTCCTTGATAGAAGGCTTCTCTTCCTTTTATTGTTATTATAAAATAAGCACAACAAATCAGTGCGGCTCTCTTAATAAGGATTAATCCCACCGTCTTCTAAAAGCCAAAATGTTTCTTTCTTATGATAATTTGATTTAAACATTTTCCATTAATTGTAAGAGACGTCTCAGCTTGAAAATTTCACATTCCTTTAAACTTGTTGATCGAAGTTACTATGAATCATTTGAATATTTCCTACATTCGTGGAAGGAAGCTATTACGACATAATTGAGAAAATGTATCTTTTCAGAACAAGAGTGTCAGTCTTTCTGAGTACTAATAATGTAAGGCTTATAAAGGACTTAATTATTTTTTTTTACGTGAACACATTGTCATTGAATGTCTATCACTTGTTATTGAATGTCTATCACTTTATACTCGAACAATAAGTAATTTTTATTATATATTATTGATAACCCATTTTTTCATTGTTATCTGTACATTTAGATCACCTTGCTGAATTTGCTATATAATATATTACAAATAAGTATTTATTTCTGAGTATTCCTTTATCATACGGTTCAAAGTAGTCGAGATTGAAGTTGCATATTAGCTCGCTATAAACTTATCCTTTTAAATGGTTTCCATACAAGAATATCGCTATATTTGTTTGTTTCTGTTAATTTTAACCTTCAATAATGTGAATAGTTCATTCCCTAATGTTTATCCAAAATATAAACAACAACCAATCAGTGATAATCTTGGTGTGCCATTAATATTAACACCATTAATTGAAGCAAATAGAATTGAAGAAGCCCAAATGGCTGCTGAGAATCATTTTGATGGTTTTAAAGGCGTTAAAAGTTATTCTGGTTATTTTACAGTGAATAAAAATTATAATTCAAATTTATTCTTTTGGTTCTTCCCATCACAAACCGATTATAAAAATGATCCAGTTGCTCTGTGGTTACAAGGTGGTCCTGGTGCTTCATCATTGTTTGGCTTATTCAGTGAAAACGGACCATTTAGTATCAACAGCCAGGATGATTTGGACTTGAGACAATTTACATGGACTAAAAATCATTCAGTGATTTAT
This sequence comes from Epicauta chinensis, assembly GCA_021725515.1. Classification (NCBI taxonomy): domain Eukaryota; kingdom Metazoa; phylum Arthropoda; class Insecta; order Coleoptera; family Meloidae; genus Epicauta; species Epicauta chinensis. The sequence continues at coordinate 672,175 of JAEDXX010000005.1, read as the reverse complement.
ATTGATAATCCTGTTGGTACTGGTTATAGTTTTACAAATGGTGGATATTGTCAAAATGAAACACAAGTTGGTTTAGATTTATATGAAGCACTACAACAATTCTTCTTATTATTCCCCGAATTACAACAGAATGAATTTTATATAACTGGAGAGAGTTATGGTGGAAAATACGTACCGGCTATTGCCTACACGATACACGAAAAAAATCCAACAGCACGATTAAAGATCAATTTAAAAGGTTTAACTATTGGTAATGGTTGGATTGATCCAATAAATCAGATAAACTACAACGATTATCTATATCAAATTGGTTTAATTGATTTAAATGGTAAAGCATTATTTCAACAATATGAAAATCAAGCTAGGCAATACATCAATAATAAACAATGGAGAGAAGCTTTTGAAGTATTCAATGAACTTGTAGATGGAGATTTCAATATCGGTTCAACGGTATTAAAAAATCTTACTGGTTTATCCACACATTACAATTATTTATTAACAACTGGCTCTGAGGATAAGACAGGAGAGTACGTTCAACGAAATGATGTTCGAGTTGCTATGCATGTTGGTAATGCTACATTTCATACAGGCCAGGAAGTTGGAACAAATCTAAAGGCAGACATCATGCAATCAGTTGCATCATGGGTTGCAGAATTATTGAATCATTATCGCGTTTTAATCTATAACGGTCAATTGGATATTATCGTTCCATATCCTTTAACAACAAATTATTTACAAAATCTACAATTCTCTGGTGTTGATCAATATAAAACAGCACCACGTTATCAATGGTATGTTGATGATGAATTGGCTGGTTATGTTAAACAAGCTGGTAATTTAACGGAAGTACTTGTCCGTAATGCCGGACATATGGTGCCACAAGATCAACCAAAATGGGCCTTCGATTTGATATTGAGATTTACACGAAATAAACCATACTACTAGATTTGATAACTGTTAGAAATATCAATAAACCTGTAGATTTGTTAATGCAAAAGATTCTTGTTTTGGTTTTTGTTCTTGTTATTTATCTTCCCAGTAACTGGAAGATTTGAGCTCTTACTTATCCCATTGTCTGCTGCTTTACTTCATGTGTGTGTATTCATCTATCAACTTGTTCACAGTAGTGTCATTTCTTGTCATAAGGATCAAAAATGAGGATTCTCTTCAAATTTTCGTCCATCTTCTGTGGTAGCATATTCATTTTTTCCATTAAAGAATTCCCAATAAATTACATCGTCTGAGCTTCTATTGTCTGCCTATTGTAGACCACAATTTGGTCTTGTTTAACAGTAATTTGTTGATCTCCGTATTTATATTTAACTGCAAGACTAAATTGTGGAGTTCTTAAAAGTGTTCAGTACCAAGAATAATTGCATTTATTTATTTGTTAGTGGGGTGATTAGCAACCGATAGTTGGACTTTTAAAATTGCTGAACTCCCACGGTCAAGTATCTAAGTCGTTGTAAAACTATAATATTTCTTTGTTTTTGAGGGAGTAACTCCAAAATTTTTATTATTTTAGTTGTGTTAAACCTGCACTTCGTAGGTGGCATTCTCTTAGGAAAATATAAAATCCGACCCTTAATTGTTTCTACCAATCATAAGACCGAACTACCCCTCTTTAGCAGTTAAAGAGACTTGTAATAAAAATATTCAAAAAATTGAGAGAGTCGAATAAAACACTTCTAACAAACAAGTCGTGATCGTTCGTTACGTATGCGAACTATTCATACACCAATCATACAGCAAATCTAACTATTCATACACCAATCGTATACCAGTTGTTATTTTGTTGTTAATTATCTAAATTATCAATAAATACTATTAAACAAATCATTCGAATTCTAAAAGAAAAACTATCTAACCTCACGTAACGTGTAGTGTAGAATCACTCGGAAAAAAAAAGTTAATCAGCAATTTTAGTTTTATCCGAGTGAATAAAAAGAGAGCAGTTTAGCGATGAATCTAATGTGATAAGAATGGTAGACAGATGCTCTGAGAAGTGGTTATCTTGGAGCACCTATTGAATGAAAACAGGAGGAGGAAATATATGATATCTTGCGCCTGTGTAGAATGTTCTTGTTAACGTATTCCTTTGCCACACAATTAAAAGCGATAGAATTAGGAATTGAATACCAGTATTTATTTATAGTCCGCTCAAAAATGAGTTCCATAAAAGAATGTCAATTTGTTTGTTTGTTCTTGATAATCTTAATGTTCAATAATATGAACACTTCATTACTCAGTGGTAATCCAAAATTTTCACAAAAACTGATAAGTGATAATCTAGGTATACCGTTAATATTAACACCATTAATTAAAGCAAATAAAATTGAAGAAGCCCAAATTGCTGCTGAGAATCATTTCGATGGTTTCAAAGGCGTAAAAAGTTATTCTGGTTATTTTACGGTGAATAAAAATTACGATTCAAATTTATTCTTTTGGTTCTTTCCATCACAAACCGATTACAAAAACGATCCAGTTATTCTATGGTTACAAGGTGGTCCTGGTACTCCATCATTATTTGGTCTATTTATAGAAAACGGACCATTTAGTATCAACAGCCAATATGATTTAGATTTGAGACAATTTACATGGAGTAAAAATCATTCGGTGATTTTTATTGATAATCCTGTTGGTACTGGTTTTAGTTTTACAAATGGTGGATATTGCCAAAATACAACACAAATTGGTCTAGATTTATATGAAGCTCTACAACAATTCTTCTTATTATTCCCCGAATTGCAACAGAATGAATTTTATGTAAGTGGAGAAAGTTATGGTGGAAAATACACATCGGCTATTTCCTACACGATACATAAAAAAAATCCAACAGCACGATTAAAGATCAATTTAAAAGGTTTAACTATTGGTAATGGTTGGATTGATCCAATAAATCAGTTAAACTACGACGATTATCTATATCAGATCGGTTTAATTGATTTAAATGGTAAAGCGTTATTTCAACAATATGAACAGCATGTGATTCAATACATTAATAATAAACAATGGATAGAAGCGTTTGAAAAATTCAACAATTTAATATTTGGTATAGATGTTGAAGGAACATTATTCAAAAACCTCACAGGTTTATCGACATGTTATAATTATCTGTTAACAACTAACGGTGAGGATATCACTAGAAAGTATGTTCAAAGAAATGATGTTCGAACTGCTATCCATGTTGGTAATGCTACTTATAATTCGGGAAAAGAAGTAAAGTCTAATTTAAGGACAGACATTATGCAATCAGTTGCACCATGGGTTGCAGAATTATTGAGCCATTATCGTGTTTTAATCTACAATGGTCAAATAGATATTATCGTTGCATATCCTTTAACAACAAATTATTTACAAAATCTACAATTCTCCGGTGCTGATCAATATAAAATAGCACCACGTTATCAATGGTATGTTGTTGATGAATTGGCTGGCTATGTTAAACAAGCTGGTAATTTAACGGAAGTACTTGTACGTAATGCTGGACATATGGTGCCACAAGATCAACCAAAATGGGCGTTTGATTTAATTTTAAGATTTACACGAAATAAACCATACTACTAGATTTGATAATTGTAGCAAATATCAATAGATCTGTAGATGTACAATCTTAATGCAAAAGTTTCTTCTTTTGTTTTTTGTTCTTGTTATTTATCTGCCCAGTAACTGGAAGATTTGAGCTGTTACTTTGCCTATCCCATCGTCTGCTGCTTTACCTCATGTGTGTGTGTGTGTGTATTCATTTATCAACTTGTTCACAGTAGTGTTATTTCTCGTCATAGTGATCAAAAATGAGGATTCTCTTAAGCTTTTCGTCCATCTTCTGTGGTAGCATATTCATTCTATCCATTAAAGAATTCCCAACAAACTACATCGTCTATGCTTCTTTTGTCTGCCTATTGTAGACCACAATTTGGTCTTGTTTAACAACAATTTTTTGATGTTCGTTTTTATATACTTATTTGCAGTTGCTTTTTTAACATACTAAAAAACAACACTGACTATGCAAATATGTAAAAAAATAAACTTAACTGTAAGAGGAGTTCTTAAAAGTGTTCAGTACCAAGAATCATTGCATTCATTCATTTATTTGTTAGTGGGGTGATTAGCAACCGATGGTTGGACGATCAAGCAGCTAGGCCGTTGTAAAACTATAATATTTCCTTGTTTTTGAGCGATTACCTACAAAAATTTTATTGTTTTAGTTATGTCAATCCCGGCAAATTAGAAATAGTCACACCGCAGACTACTGTTGTAAGCCACCTGCACTTCATAGGTGGCATTCTCTTGGGAAAATGTGAAATGCCGACATTTAATTGTTTCTAGCAATCATAAAGCCGAACTACCCCACTCTAGCAGTTATTGAGAGAATTGTTATCGAAATATTAAAAAAAAATTGAAAAAGTCGAATAAAAGACTTCTAACAAACAAATCGTAATCGTTCGTTCCGTATACGAACTATTCACATACTAAATCTAAATGTTCATACATAGTATAGCTGGTAGGATCTTGACCTATAATTATACCATTAACCAACATTTGCAATTGTTGTTGTGATCTTTTCTGTTCTGTGCAATTCTTTTAACAAATGACATTACAAGAAATCTCATTCTTCCGGTACTCCCTATAGTCCACATGTATTTTTTGAGATTCGCTTTGGATTTTACAAATCCATCGTTTTATAATAAATTATTTCATTTTATTCATTAATATTTGTATTACTTTAATGTATTTCAATAGTATTTTCATTCTGTAATAAATTTCGTTAATCATAATAGTACCATAATTCTCGAGCTGACAAAGCTCTTGATGCTGTTAAATTTGGTTTGTTAATGTTACGTAAGTTTTTAGTTTTGTTTTTGTTTGTCAAATAATTGTAAATTACATATAATCATATCTACAGTTTTGTGGCTGATGATGAACATAGCTCCAAACTAGTTCCACAGGAAATTAATAAAATATAAGGATAGATTTAAAAGATATTGTTTCTAATTTATTTCATTTTACTATACTGTTTCTCCGTATATCTGAATATTACATATTTTTTTTAAATAGAGTAGTTTAGCGATGAATCTAATATAATGACAGGCAGATGCTCTGAGAAGTGGTTATCTTGGAGCACCTATTGGATGAAAACAGGAGGAGGAAATATATTATATCTTGCGCCTGTGTAGAATGTTCTTGTTAACGCATTCCTTTGCCACACAATTAAAAGCGATAGAATTAGGAATTGAGTACCAGTGTTTTTTTATAGTTCGCTTAAAAATGAGTTTCATAAAAGAATATCAAATTGTTTGTTTGTTCTTGATAATCTTAATGTTCAATAATATGAACAGTTCACTAATTAGTAATAATCCAAAATTTTCACAAAAACTGATAAGTGATAATCTAGGTGTACCATTAATATTAACACCATTAATTAAAGCAAATAAAATTGAAGAAGCCCAAATTGCTGCTAAGAATCATTTCGATGGTTTCAAAGGTGTTAAAAGTTATTCTGGTTATTTTACGGTGAATAAAAATTACGATTCAAATTTATTTTTTTGGTTCTTCCCATCACAAACGGATTACAAAAACGATCCAGTTATTCTATGGTTACAAGGTGGTCCTGGTGCTTCATCATTGTTTGGCTTATTCAGTGAAAACGGACCATTTAGTATCAACAGCCAGGATGATTTGGACTTGAGACAATTTACATGGACTAAAAATCATTCAGTGATTTATATTGATAATCCTGTTGGTACTGGTTACAGTTTTACAAATGGTGGATATTGCCAAAATTCAACACAAATTGGTCTAGATTTATATGAAGCACTACAACAATTTTTCTTATTATTCCCCGAATTACAACAGAATGAATTTTATATAACTGGAGAAAGTTATGGTGGAAAACACGTATCGGCTATTTCCTACACGATACATAAAAAAAATCCAACAGCACGATTGAAGATCAATTTAAAAGGTTTAACTATTGGTAATGGTGTGATTGATCCAATAAATCAGATAAACTACAACGATTATCTATATCAGATCGGTTAAATTGATTTAAATGGTAAAGCATTATTTCAACAATATGAACAGCATGTGATTCAATACATTAATAATAAACAATGGATACAAGCGTTTGAAAAATTCAACAATTTAATATATGGTATAGATGTTGAACGAACCTTATTCAAAAACCTCACAGGTTTATCGACATATTTCAATTATCTGTTAACAACTAACGATGAGGATATCACTAGAGAGTATGTTCAAAGAAATGATATTCGAACTGCTATCCATGTTGGTAATGCTACTTATAATTCGGACACAGAAGTTAAGTCTAATTTAAGGGCAGACATTATGCAATCTGTTGCACCATGGATTGCAGAATTATTGAGCCATTATCGTGTTTTAATCTACAATGGTCAAATAGATATTATCGTTGCGTATCCTTTAACAACAAATTATTTACAAAATCTACAATTCTCCGGTGCTGATCAATATAAAACAGCACCACGTTATAAATGGTATGTGGATGATGAATTGGCTGGTTATGTTAAACAAGCTGGTAATTTAACGGAAGTACTTGTCCGTAATGCCGGACATATGGTGCCACAAGATCAACCAAAATGGGCCTTCGATTTGATATTAAGATTTACACGAAATAAATCATATCATTAATTGCAATAAATGTAGAAAATAATCAATAAATCTGTATAAAAGCAAAATGATAGTACTATCTCGAATTAGAGCATTTGTCTTTGTCGTAAGCCTCAAATAAAAAATTCTTCTGCTAAATTAATCGCCTATTTTCCTTGCTAGTATCCTCTGTTCACCCTTCCGAATGTCGAATGATATACCTAAGCATTACTCTGTGCTGCTAGTATCTGTCTAATGTTAACTGGCTTCTATCTGCATTCGCATATACGTTTTTAATACCTACACAAAACCGGAAAAAAAACGTGACTCAACAGTCTATTACAATGAGAAGCTGATTGAATCAATTTTTTTATGAAAGAAAGACTATCAGAGGTAATGTACCTCTTTCTTAGCACTTGAACAACACGAATTTCCAAAAATGTTTTTTCAATAGCTTCATGCACCTTTGTACCCTTATCAGTTTTTGTGTGCGCGTGTGTAGATTGTTCATTTCCTCGTATCACTCATTTAAAAGCAGCAATATTAGGAATTGAATACCAGTACTTTGTGACATTCTGTTTTAAAATGACTCCCATAAAACAATATCAGTTTGTTCATTTGATTTTGATAATCTTTATGTTCAACAAAGTGAATAGTTTATTCCTTAATATTTATCCAAAATTTAAACAATTACCGATAACCGGCAATCCTGGTGATCCGTTAATATTAACGCCATTAATTGAAGCAAATAAAATTGAAGAAGCCCAAAATGCTTCTGAGAATCATTTCGATGGTTTCAAAGGCGTTAAGAGTTATTCCGGTTATTTTACTGTGAATAAAAAGTATGACTCAAATTTATTCTTTTGGTTCTTTCCATCTCAAACCGATTATAAAAACGATCCGATAGTACTATGGTTACAAGGAGGTCCAGGTGCTCCATCAATATACGGTTTATTTGCCGAAAATGGACCATTTATTGTCAACAGTCAAGATGATTTGGATTTAAGAGAATTTACATGGACTAAAACTCATTCGGTAATTTATATCGATAATCCTGCGGGTACTGGTTATAGTTTCACAAATGGTGGATATTGTCAAAATGAAACACAAGTTGGTTTAGATTTATATGAAGCATTACATCAATTCTTTCTATTATTCCCAGACTTACAACAAAATGAATTTTATATAACTGGAGAAAGTTATGGTGGAAAATACGTACCGGCTATTGCCTACACCATACACCAAAAAAATCCAAAAGCACAACTAAAAATCAATTTGAAAGGTTTAGCTATAGGCGACGGTTTCACTGACCCGATTAATCAATCAAAATACAGTGATTACCTATATCAAATTGGTTTAATTGATTCAAATGCAAAAATATTATTTCAACAATACGAAAAGCAAGGTATTGAATATCTCAAGAATAAACAATGGGTAAAAGCTTGTGAATGGTACGGTAGACTAATAACTGGATTTTTCTATAATGGCTCAACAATATTTACAAATCTTACGGGTTTTCATTCATACTACAACTATATGACAACAGCGGATTTTATTGACGATACAGGCAAATACGTCCAAAAAAGTGATGTTCGAGCTGCTATACATGTTGGTAATGCTACATTTAATACAGGCGAGGAAGTTGAAACTAATTTAAGGGCCGACATTATGCAATCAGTTGCACCATGGGTGGCAGAATTATTGAGTCATTATCGTGTTTTAATCTACAATGGTCAATTGGATATTATCGTTGCATATCCTTTAACAATAAATTATCTACAAAATCTACAATTCTCCGGTGCTGATCAATATAAAACAGCACCACGTTATCAATGGTATGTCGATGAAGATTTGGCTGGTTATGTTAAACAAGCTGGTAATTTGACCGAAATACTTGTACGTAATGCTGGACATATGGTGCCGGCAGATCAGCCGAAATGGGCGTTCGATATGATATCGAGATTTACACGAAATAAACCATATCATTAACAATAATAATTGGAGAAAATAATCAATAAATATTTTAACGATCAAATTTATGACAGTCTTTTTTTCGTGCTAGACCTCTGTTCGTCAGTCTGAATGTCGAAAGATGTGTTCATTACACATACTGTCTATGCTTTTATTATATGTCTTCTATAAGCTCTTTTTTTGTCATTCTTAGCGTTATAAGCATAAAAAGTAAGGAGGCATCGGCATTCGTATCCGTATTCGAAGATGCATTACACAACTAGCAAAAGAAGGAATTTAGTATGTAAATATGTAATAAATAATTAAATCACAGTTGGTCTGTTATTTGACCGTCAAAACTAAAAACGAAGCTTTAGTGACTTTGATTTATTGCCTTGATCATGAGCTTCAACCCATACTGCAATGAGAACCTGCTTGCAACACTTATTCGATGAACGACAATATCAAGGGCTGTATCCCTCTTCCCTAGCACTTGGACAACTTTGAATTTCTAAAAAGGATTCTTCAATAGACTACACAATACTCAAAAAATCATGTGTGAATTTATTGAAAAATCCCTTTTAATAATTCAAAGTTGTCCAAGTACTATTTAATACTCCATTTTTATTATTGTCAATATTTTAATCTGGAGCATATATTTAATATCTCGCGCGTGTGTAGATTATCTATTTCCTCGTATTCATTTATCACACAAATAAAAGCGACAGAATTAGAAGTTGAACAGCAGTGTTTTATGACATTTTATTCTAAAATGACTCCCATAAAACAATATCAGTTCATTTATTTGTTTGTGATAATTTTAATCTTCAATAATGTGAACAGTTCATTCCTCAATGTTTATCCAAAATTTAAACAAGAACCTATAACCGGCAATCCTGGTGATCCGTTAATATTAACGCCATTAATTGAAGCAAACCGAATTGAAGAAGCCCAAAATGTTTCTGAGAATCATTTCGATGGTTTCAAAGGCGTTAAGAGTTATTCTGGTTATTTTACGGTGAATAAAAATTATAATTCAAATCTATTCTTTTGGTTCTTTCCATCGCAAACCGATTATAAATATGATCCAGTTGTTCTGTGGTTACAAGGTGGTCCTGGTGCTTCATCATTGTTTGGTCTATTTGCTGAAAACGGACCATTTAGTGTCAACAGCCAAGATGATTTGGATTTGAGAGAATTTACATGGACTAAAACACATTCGGTAATTTATATCGATAATCCTGTGGGTACTGGTTATAGTTTCACAAATGGTGGATATTGTCAAAATGAAACACAAGTTGGTTTAGATTTATATGAAGCATTACATCAATTCTTTCTATTATTCCCCGACTTACAACAAAATGAATTTTATATTACTGGAGAAAGTTATGGTGGAAAATACGTACCGGCTGTTGCCTATACGATACACCAAAAAAATTCAAAAGCGCAACTTAAAATCAATTTGAAAGGTTTAGCTATGGGTAATGGTTTCACTGACCCGATTAATCAATCAAAATACAGTGATTACTTATATCAAATTGGTTTAATTGATTTAAATGGAAAGATATTATTTCAACAATACGAAAAGAAAGGTCTTGAGTATATGAAAAATCAACAATGGATAAAAGCTTCTGAATTATACGATACTCTACTAGATGGAGATTTCTCTAATGGCTCAACGATTTTTAGAAATCTTACAGGTTTTCGGGCATATTTCAACTATTTGACAACATCTGATTTTATCGATGATACAGGCAAATACGTCCAAAAAAGTAATGTTCGAACTGCTATACATGTTGGTAATGCTACATTTCATACAGATCAGAAAGTTGAAACTAATTTAAGGGCAGACATTATGCAATCAGTTGCACCATGGGTGGCAGAATTATTGAATCATTATCGTATTTTAATCTACAACGGTCAATTGGATATTATCGTTGCATATCCATTAACATTAAATTATTTACAAAATCTACAATTCTCCGGTGCTGATCAATATAAAACAGCTCAACGTTATCAATGGTATGTCGATGATGATTTGGCTGGTTATGTTAAACAAGCTGGTAATTTAACCGAAATACTTGTACGTAATGCAGGACATATGGTACCGAAAGATCAACCGAAATGGGCGTTCGATTTGATAACGAGATTTACAAGAAATAAACCGTATCACTGATCGATATAATTATGTATAAATAAAATTATAGATGAACAATTTGAGTAGTTTTTACTTCCTCACTGTTTTGGCCGATATAGAGCGTCACGCACACTGTTATTTATGTATTCCACTTATCTATCTGATATTGTCTACAGTATTTTATTAGAGCGTCTTTATCAGCGAAGCCGATATAAGCTCTAGATGAGCTTTCTTTCGTAGTCATAATTTTTTTTGTCGAAAATGCAATAAAAAATCCATTAAGAAATTTTACCTTCCATTAGTCTTGTTTATCAGATTCTTCGTAGAGGTATCTATTAAATTAAAAATAAAGGAGTTATGAGAGAATATTATGCCTAAATAGAATGCCATATCCGTATATACGAACATAGTCTGTACGCCATTTAAATTTAACCTTAAACTAGACAAAGATAACCTCATGCCCTATTGTGGCTTTTATTATCACAACAATAGAAACAAAGATCAGTTGATGTCAGTTGTGTCTTGTTCGTGAAAACATCCAGAATGATCTCTATACAACATGATAAATTAGTTTACTTGTTTTTGATAATTTCATTATTTAATAATGTGAATAGTTTATTCCCTAACGTTTATCCAAAATTCAAACAAGAACCGATTACCGACAATCCAGGTGTACCGTTAATATTAACACCGTTAATTGAAGCGAATAAAATTGATGATGCCCAAATAGCTGCAGCAAATCATTTCAATGGTTTCAAAGGCGTTAAAAGTTATTCCGGTTATTTTACAGTGAATAAAAATTATAATTCAAATCTATTCTTTTGGTTCTTTCCATCACAAACGGATTACAAACATGATCCGATTGTTTTATGGTTACAAGGTGGTCCGGGTGCTACATCATTATATGGTCTATTTGCCGAAAATGGGCCGTACCGAGTAATGAGTAAACATGGCTTAGAATTGAGACAATTTGCATGGACCAAAACGCATTCGATGATTTATATTGATAATCCTGTTGGTACTGGTTATAGTTTCACAAATGGTGGATATTGTCAAAATGAAACACAAGTTGGTTTGGATTTATATGAGGCATTACAACAATTCTTCTTATTATTTCCCGAATTACAACAAAATGAATTTTACGTAAGTGGAGAAAGTTATGCTGGTAAATATGTACCAGCTATTTCCTATACGATACATCAGAAAAATCCAACAGCAAAAATTAAAATCAATTTAAAAGGTTTAAGTATGGGAAATGGTTTAAGTGATCCAATCAATCAATTGAAATACGGTGATTATTTATATCAGATCGGTTTAATTGATTCAAATACGAAAATATTGGTACAAAAGTACGAAGCTCAAGGTATCGAGTATATCAAGAATAAACAATGGTTAAAAGCTTTTCAAATATTCGATAATCTATTAAATGGTGATTTTAATAATGGCACATCGTTGTTCTCAAATATCACCGGTTTTACGAATTATTTCAACTATTTAGTATCAACTGATCTTGATAATGAAGCAATGTATATGGGGAAATACATCCAAAGAGATGATGTACGAGCTGCTATTCATGTTGGTAATGCCACATTCCATGTCGAAGATCAAAATGTTGAAATTAATCTAATGGCTGATATTATGCAATCAGTTGCACCATGGGTTGCAGAATTGTTGAATCATTATCGTGTTTTAATCTATAACGGTCAATTGGATATTATCGTTGCATATCCATTAACATTAAATTATTTACAAAATCTACAATTCTCCGGTGCTGATCAGTATAAAACGGCTCAACGTTATCAATGGCATGTTGATGACGAATTGGCTGGTTATGTTAAACAAGCTGGTAATTTAACTGAAATCCTTGTACGTAATGCCGGACATATGGTGCCGAAAGATCAACCGAAATGGGCGTTCGATTTGATATCGAGATTTACACGAAACAAACCATATCATTAGACTTTAACGTTTGTGTTGTAAATTCAATAAAGTTGTCAACGAACAAATTTATTGTTTTTTTTTTAATTATTTACAGTAACTACTACAACATATATTCTATTGTTATCTAATCGTGTCCGGATAGGAATTTCGACATAAAATCAGTAGGTTTCGGTTCGACTGTATCTTTAAAGTAGGCCATAAGATGCGTTTTTTGTTTCCAAAACTCTACCGTCTCTTTCAACTCCATTTGTCCCTACAAAAACCCAAAAACTATCAATAAACAAATCCGAATTTAACCGGTGAAACACAGGGAAGTTTGGACGCAATCATGGAATTCTTATGGGGCGGATTTACGTACAATTATGGCGCAGAAATCAAGGAACGGAACACCTACCTTAACGACCAGCATATCAATAACACGGATATCTTTCAAATGTTGGTGTTTCACGAATTCTTCACGTAATTTCCGTTTCAATTGTTCAACAGATTTCGGTACATCGTACTGTTTCTCTGTAAAATAATAATTAAATATGTGATTTTACTGATTATGTAAAAGTGAGGTTATATTATTATCGTACGTATATAGGGTATTTGTCGGTACCAAGCTTTATATAAATTTAATACTCTACGTCTGGCTTCTTCACGATCTGTTGATAGAATCGGACGGACTTGTTTTGTTGCAGCCCTAATCGCTTGAGACGACATAATTTTCAAATTTTTCAGAAATTTTCACAAAACAAGTGATAATCGACTATGGCGGCCGTGGAACCACAATCAACCGATAGATGGTGCTGTCATACTACATCTATCATAAACATGCTTGGCACTGAAAGTCAGAGCACCATTAGGTGCCTGAGAAATGCTCGGTACTTGTCGGTATACTCTGTCCAAAAATTAAGTATGAATTTTAAATGACAGCAGTGTGACTTACCTTCGACACGAAAAAATAGTCCCTCTATTAAAGCCCCGAAATTAAAATTCTCCTTTATTGTATTAACCTGAAAATCGATTTAAAAGGAATTTTAGAATCTTTAAAGAAATATAATTACCAAATTTCAGAGTTAATATTGAGAAATCAGTAGCAAAATATGTAAACAAAAGCGTAGGATTTTATTACAACAGTAATGCCACAATATAATATAATTTTTAGTTCAAGTAAACATGTAACAGTTAGGAACTTTTGAGATGTTAAGTTGCACATAACCGATCATTTGTTATTTGAAATTTTATACTTAATTTTTGAACGGAGTTTAGAATATGTGGCGCGGAAATTATTACATCTCTCTCTCTCTCTCTCTCTCTCTCTCTTATACTCTTTCGATGACTATCTTTTATCATCTACACCAGGGGTTCCCAAAGTTTTTTGTAGGAGGGCCAATTCATTATTTCCCATTTTTTTGCAGGCAGAAAAAAAAACGGAATTATTTCAACAATTATTACAAACTAATAATCTATTATTTATTAACAAAAACAAATACAAATTAGACATATTACAATAAAAAAATATATAAACTCAACATTATTTTATTGCATTTTATTCGTAGTATTTTATATAGGTACTATTTACTCATTTATTGTTTAATAAAAACATAAACTATCACTTCCAAGTCGCGGGCCGAATTTACAGGGTTTGCGGGCCGCACTTTAGGAACCCCTGATCTACACAACTCGTTACTGGACGTGCCTATAGTATCTATAGATTCCATGACCATGCATGTATGTAATTATACGTCGAATATATTTGCCGCTAGAGGTCGCTATTCTCAATGACACTCGATAAGCGTCTAAATGTCGCTTCAATTTCTGAAATTTTTCAATAAAAACAAACTTCCTGTTGAAATTTAGCCGTAAATTTGAAATTTTGATTGATTAAAGATGTGGATCACTAGATTCGCCAATAATAGACGATAAAATTCGATTTTGATTTATTCCAAATATGCACAAGTTGACGGCCGCCGGTGGTTGGTTATTTGTCGACCGTCATCATCTAACCACCACCTTATTCGCCGTTTCTCTATCCACTGTTTTTGTTGTTTGTTGGTTGGATTGTTGAGTGAAGTGTGAAAGTCGCCCTTGCCTGACAGAAGCATCAGGTATTTGTTATCCTGTAGGATCCTCACATACGGACACAGACAGACACACATATACACATCAAAACAAACGCGAAAAAATAAAATGGCAGAAGCCACAGGTGCTGTTAGTGGTACATCACAATCCACAACAACAACCAACCTAAATCCAAATGCTGAAGTTGTTAGAGGACAAGTCTTCGAAGTTGGTCCACGTTATACGAATTTATCATATATTGGAGAAGGTGCTTACGGGATGGTTGTGTAAGTTTTTTTTTTGTACTTTCCTAATTACTAATTACCAATTTAAAAACAAAACAAAAAACAAATGATTTGTTGATTGATATTCGTTTGTTTTGGATGATGCGATTTTGTTATAATTATCACAGCCAACGTTGACGCCTTCCTCATCTTTGCCGCAACACGCCCTTAACCGCAAAAAATTCCGACAAATTCCATAAGAATAGGATTTACTATAAACATAAAATAATTAAATGTTTATCGATAATATTTACACCATAAATAATTAAAAACAATCCTATATAAATTGATAAGAAATATCATAATTGAGGTTATGTATAGACTTTTTTTTCTCATTTGTTTCAAATAAACAAAAATAAAAAATAACAAATGCCTTCGTTTAACAAACACGTAGTTGACGTGATTTTAAATTTTATTAATTCGTTATCATCTTATCTATTATCAAGGTAAATCAACGTAATTCATAAATAAATAATAAACGTGTTCTTCTTTTTTGGGGACGTTCGAATTAATTTTCCATCAAATTCCCAAATGGATCGTGATCATCATTGTTCATCTAATTCGTGATGCGAATTTTTAAATTGATTATCGATTTCATCCCCTTTTACTGATTCCAACCACCCGCCACCCAAACAAACGTTTCGCGAAAATTTCTATGTATTCAACCATTCTACATTCCTTATCGTTCGGGATAATAACGTAAATATTTAATAATTGATAAACGTTGGTTTCTTTAAATACCCAGAATTCGTACATGTATTGTACAAATATAGGAAGGAAGTTGTGGTTTTTTCCCTGTCTAATTTGAATATTTTCTAATATCGCAAAAGACAACGTATGTTGTAGTTTATTTCGTTTTAATTAAGATCTTTATGATTGTGTAATTAGAAAAAAATTGATGCGTATTATGATAAATTACTTCCACAATAACTCTCTTTAGATTTCCTACTTTGTTGCTATAGCAACACGCTCAAATTGGGGTGGGGGTGGTAATTGTATTAATTGCCATCCCTTAATTACAATAATGTTGGTAGACTCATGTGTTCAAATTCGATCTTGGAATTGTTAATTACTTTCAAACTAATTAATAAATTGATATTGTCGATGGGCTAAAGTAGGGGTTGATATTGAAAAAGTGTAGATAGATAGATGATTTTCTACATATACTATATATATATTGAACGAATCCGCAATGCGGCGGGTCAAGGGCATAAGTCTAGAATAACACACACACTTGCACACATAAACACACACACACATAGACATGGTGGAAATATGATAGGGGCGAAAATGGAAATTATGCTCGATATCACACTGCAATATAAAAATTGATAATTTTCCAATATTTGCACGATAAAACGAGCGCTTTTGAACTTGTTGCTTAATTGTGTGCGTTGTTATTTTGTTTTTTTTCTCTCTGTTTTATAGATCAGCTTATGATACTGTAACGAAGACGAAAGTTGCAATTAAGAAGATTTCACCATTTGAACATCAAACGTATTGCCAAAGAACGTTAAGGGAAATTAAAATACTTACACGATTCAAACATGAGAATGTTAGTAGTTATTATAAATGATGCGAATGATTTTATTTTATTTTTTAATTTTAAAAAAATTTTTGTATTGTTTTAGATTATCGATATAAGGGATATATTGCGTGCTGTAACAATAGATCAAATGAAAGATGTTTATATTGTACAATGTTTAATGGAAACTGACCTCTATAAACTTCTTAAAACACAGGTAATATAAAAAAAATTAAATCTAGTAGGTTATGGTTTCTAAATTATAGTACTATTAGCGCCATCTGTAATAGTTAGTAGTACTATATCAGTGGTAATTAATTAGCGGATCTTATCTCGTAATAAGATGCAATAGGCAGTTTTAAGAGAAGAAATAATAATAAAAATCTACCAGGAAAGGCTTAAAAATATGTTGAAACTCTGCTTGTTTGAGACTTTTTGTCGTTACTTGATAACAGCTGCCAGTGGTGGATCTGGCCTTATGGTCGTCTGCAGTGAATTATTTTAAAACTTTTTCTCATTTGAAACAAATTGACCAAACAACTCGAGATTACGATAACTTGAAGTTTATGTTTCATGGTAATCCGTACCTGATAGCTGTTTGTTTGCTTAAATGTGGTGAAATCCAATTGTTTGAGATGATAATAGCATTTCTAATGAAATAAAACAAAGCATTTTGTTTCGAATATATTGCTTATGGTAGTGGAAGACAAAATTCAATTAAAATAATGGGAGATTGATGAGAGAATTCATCTTTTTTTTTATTGTAAATCAGTAATTAACAAAATCGTGAGGTGTCAAAGAAAATATTTAATTTCTACAAAATTTTTGTTTATCCAACCGACCAATCTGAACTACGTTACAGAATGTATTTCAGTTAGACTATTGTCACAATTTTTCTCGTTATATGATCGTTTTTGTCAGCATAACGACAGCAGCCAGTAGAGAAAGTGAGAAAGAAATAAAATTCAATTAAATCGTAGCGAAAGTTGGCGGAAATTCCAAAATTTATTTATAGACCGTTTAATATTAATTTCTACGACTCATTCTGGGTTTGTAGAAGTTTCTTTTATCTTCATGATCATATTTGTTGTTCTCTTACAACAACCCTTCGGACAGTTAAAGTTACATGAAATAATCTCTAGACAGGACTTTATTCTCAACTTGTGGAACCGAAACTTTACGATTTATAGAACGTCTGACAGAATAAAATCGGCCCTAAAACCCAGAAAGTTTAGAATAAAAAAAGAACGGCTACTTTTAAATTTAGCCATTGCGATACTAAACAGTTTAGAAAAACAAAAATTACCATCGGATTAGTAGTAGTCGAGTTTTCGATAAGACGACTTCAGAAACAAGAATTTAAACCTGATTTTCCAAAATTTTTGGTAAAAATGTTTGGGAAAATCCTGCAATCTTCCTAATATCCTATATAAATAATTTAATATAGGCATGATTTTTGACACCGCTGCAATGATGTTCCCCCTCAAAATCACGCGACTTTATTGTTTGCTTCTCTTATAAAGAAAATTAAATACAGTAGAGGCTCGATTAACCGGACTAATTGTTAGACAACAAAGATATTTTTGCTCGAAGGTGGGCAATCGGGATAATCGCGAATCCGTATAATTGAGGTCCAGATAATCGAGTCTCTACTGTATTTAGCAATTGTAACATTACTAGCGCCATTTTCATGACCGTACCATAAACAATTGTCATGAATAGTGCAGTGAAAGCGTCCCTGTAATAATTAATATCTAAAAGTCGATAGTGACTTACGGCGTAGAATGTAGAATTCATCAAGAGGCTCTTGTACTACAGAATAAAGAAAATGTTGATGAAGGCACAATCAGCATTTAATGAAAAAGAAATGTGTTTCTGGACAAAATCAGTGTTGAAGAAACATGTAAAGATTCGTTTTCATCTTTCGCTTATTTACTTCGAAAAGAATCGAATCATAACTTCTTAATTTACAAATTATTTGATTGTCTTGCGATATTATTACCGGTTCTCAAAGATATAGTACTACTAGCGCCATCTATACCCTTATCAAATTATTAACGTTTTAAACTTTTTATTTATGTGATTAATTGATTAACATTATTTACAGAGACTGAGTAACGATCATATATGCTACTTTCTATATCAAATTTTACGTGGTTTGAAATATATACATTCGGCCAATGTACTTCATAGAGACTTGAAACCTAGTAATTTATTATTAAATACAACATGCGATCTTAAGGTAAATCGTTTTTATCACCAAAAAAAAAAAAATGTTGATTTGTTTTTGTTCTTTTGTGCAGATATGCGATTTTGGTTTGGCCCGTGTTGCCGATCCTGAACACGATCATACAGGGTTTTTAACAGAATACGTTGCAACCAGATGGTATCGTGCACCGGAAATTATGTTAAATTCAAAAGGTTATACAAAATCAATTGATATATGGTCAGTTGGTTGTATATTAGCTGAAATGTTATCGAATCGGCCAATATTTCCCGGTAAACATTATTTAGATCAATTAAATCATATATTGGGTGTATTAGGATCACCGTCTGAAGAAGATCTTAATTGTATCATCAATGAAAAGGTTTTTAATCTATTAATTTTATTTATTACCACTATTCTAACACAAAAAAAAATGATTTATTAAATATTAGGCAAGAAGTTATATACAAAGTTTACCATATAAACCGAAAGTTCCTTGGTCAAGATTATTCCCGAATGCCGATCCGAAAGCTTTAGATTTGTTAGATAAAATGTTAACGTTTAATCCACATAAACGAATAGGTGTTGAAAGTTCATTAGCACATCCATATTTAGAACAGTATTACGATCCAGCGGACGAGGTACGTTTCTAATTACATTCAATAATTAAGAACAGGTTCCGTCACAACTGTAATACATGCATTTACGAGAAATCAATCACAATAATAATTATGTAGGGCATCAAGTGATCAATTGCATTCAAATAATCATTACTTGATGCCCTGTTAGTATTGTAAACAGATCGACATGTATTACATTAGTTACGGCCGCAACTTTTAACTATTAACAAAATTATTATTAATTATAGCCAGTAGCAGAGACTCCATTCAAATTCGATACAGAATTAGATGATTTACCAAAGGATCAATTAAAGAAATTAATATTCGAAGAAACATTATTGTTTAAACAAAAACAACAACACGAAAATATGACGACATCATAGTCATTTGAGATAAATGTTTAATTAATTTATTTATTAATTGATTAATTAATTCATTAATTAGAAGAAAGTATTTCTCCGATTTGGTGATGGCAAAATTTCAAATTATTATTATTATTATTCTGAATGGAATCTATTAGAATTTTTTTTTGATCAATTATCGATGAAAAAATTGATAGATTCCACTGGGATATTATGTATTTTATAGTTTTTTTTTCGTCGCTTTTTATATGTTATCTTTTCTTTAATCAATTCTATTTTATTTATTTTTCTATTGTGAATAAGATTCAAACAAAAACTTCAAAAAAAAACGCATAGGATTAGATAATTTTTAAAAAATTTAAACAGAACTCAAAATATTTTTCAAAAATATATTCTGATTGTCTTGTGCGAATGCATGCATGAATGTTAGTCAAAATCCAAAGAGAGCAAGCGAATGTATGATGTTTTACAAGATTTCTTTTAATCAGTGCCATTCCAATAATAATTGTAAATGATATTCGTATTAATTGATATTGATTGAGAATTTGGATGCCATGATTTGAACGTTTGTCGTAACTTACACCACCAATTGAACATGTCATGGTATTTTTTCGGAAATAATTTGGCCAATTAGTTTTTCATATCAATATATGGATCAAGAAAGATATTTTTGGTAATGGAGATCTTCCATTTGGTTTTTTATTTTCCAGCAATATTGGGAGGTTTTTTCTTGTATGTTGTTTGAAAATCACGCACATCAATATAATTACAACAATTAAGTATTTATAGTTAGATAAATAGATAGAGAGAGTGAGAGAGGAAAGTGCATAATATTTTGTCTGTGATTTATCCACTTATTTGAAACAAAAAAAAAATCGTAAATGTTGTAACTGTAAGTAGCTTATAGTTCAATTATTTTACTCTTAATGTCGATCTAGAGTTCGTTTTTTCGACTGGGTAACAATCACATCTGCCCTACTCGATTTGATTGTTGCCCAAACGTGACTCTATGATCTAATTGTTCTCTCTTTGTCTGTTGTTTTTCGTCGATAAATCAAACTTGAAACGTACAAAAATTTTACATTGATTCAAAGAGGAGGCAAAAAAATTGATTGTGATTGTTGTTTTGCAATTTTAACCAAAAATTAAGTTACCAGACGTTTTATTTCTTATTTCTTAATTATCGGATCTTATTTTGAAAAGATAAGTGAGTCTGGGCGATTTTGTTGTTTCTTTAAGTCGAACAAAAAAAAAAATATGGCCTAAAATCTGTTCTTGGTATAAGTGTTGTTATATTAAAAATAAAGACAAAAAATGATTCAAAAAAAAACTAATAATAAACACTAGTATTGTTAAACAAGTGTGTTGCAAAATCTTATTATAAACGTCTTGGATTATTATTAGTCTGTAGTTCTTATAATAAATGTAAAAATAAACGAAAAATCAGCAGATTTGGTTGCCTCAATCGACCCTCAATAATGCGATAGTCTTTGGACGTTGAAATGAATCAGAGGTGGGAGTGCAGGGCATCAAGCGACAATTGGAAAAATGCCACGTGGTGTGTTCGGTCGCTTAAACAAATAAATCTGTAACATTTATTATATTTAAATATTTGATTTTTACAAATTTATCTGAAAAACAATGACACAAAACTAAAATCCTAACTATATTTTAATAATTAATCATTAACAGTGACAAGGTCGCTTATCACAAAACAAAAAAAAAAGAGACAATGCTGTGTAATTCAAAGTCCTCTATTTCTCCATCATCATCTTCTATATTTAAATATATGTATATATATGATAGTACTCCCATCTGTACGAAGTCATTATCATAGAAAATATACGTTTGATAAGGACTTTATCACAGTCTGAACAGCGTCACAGTGACGACCAAATACAAGAGCACAACAATTTCTGTTCAATTATTTGTGTTGGTTTTTCTCTCATCAAATTCACTTATTGTTCGAGTAAACAAACAAACTATTCTACTGTATTTACAATAAATTATTAAATTTGTCTTTTGTTAAACAAGATAAGAGGCGAACAAAAGAAAAAAGATAATAATCTTAATAATTTTTATGTACAGCTCAACCTCAATCAGAATTGGGACTAAAACTAGCTCGTTTTGCAAATCAACCATTAAATATATTCGACATCACTGTAATTAACGCTAATTATTAATGAATTTTATCTGTTTTGCAATCAAATCATCAGTGGAAGTATTTAGACTATCATTGTAATTAGGAGAATAAAATTGAAATGCCCACGGGGCTTTAATACTTGTTATTTTTCAATTCAATTACTAAATAGAAATTGATTAATTTTATATGTTCGATATTTTCGTTTTTGTTCTAGAAACATTCGAATTTCACCGATATACAATACGTTTTACAATAAAACACAGCCTCATTGTTCCAAAATTTAAGCCTCTACAATTGACAACAAATTAGTGTTTTAGAAAAATATCGAACATTTTTTTTTGCCTTCCAATAATAAAAATTGAAAATACTGTATATCGTGTTTTGTTTTTTTTTGTGTGAAAAATCAACAATCTTGTGGATAATACAAATTGTTTCGTTTCAAAACAAATAATCGGTGGTAAATTAAAAGAAAATAAAACAGTAAAACAAAACTAACAAAACTATGTATGTACAATATCGAGTAAACTATCTTTTCGTCGATTCTTTGTATAACCAGTATCTGTTGTGTGCATTGTATTGAATGTGATTGAATTATAAATCCCAGTACCGGACATTGATGGTAATTCTCTTGGTTTTAAATTTAATATTTCATTATTATCACGTGGTATTTTAAAATTATTAATATAACTATTATTATCTTGATTATCATCTAATTCCGCTTCGGCTAATACCATTGTTGGTCCCATCATTCGTACATCACTTGTATGACTTAAAAAATATTTGAAAAATTCGTATGTTGACCAACAGATTGCCGTTGATGGCATTTGATACATAATTCTAGCCTGCATACCACGAAAATAACCTTTCGGACCACTTATTCGATTTATTGTTTTGATTGCATCATATAGATTTGACGTTTTATTAATTTGTTGTGTATTTAATAATGTTTTACAAACATCCAATGGTGTTGTTATTGCTGCAGCAACAGCACCAGCAAGTGCACCACTCAACATATGTGCCGTTGGATTATATTTACCATCTTTATTTGTTACTTTCTGGGCAAATTCATATACCATAAAATGTATACTTTGAAATGGTATGTTCATTGTTAATTGTGTTGGATATGACCTTTAAAAACAAAACAATTAAATTAAACATTTTTGACAATATTAACATGTATTCTGTGATTCACTGGCCAAAGATACTAGTCGTTTAAAAAGCTTAGGAACACTACTAAAATCAAATTCACCTTTAACACGCTTCTTGCAAATAGAACTTTTGAATAATTCGGGAGTTATTACATCCAACTCTTTTTTTTCAGTTACATAATTATAAAAAAGGACAATCATTTTAACGCATGTTAAAAAAGAGCTGAACATATACGGAACCGTGCTAAACTATTACAGAATTCTGTTAATGTCAAATAAAAGACTCTGTGGAAAAAAAAACAACTTTTAACACGTCTCTAAAAAGTAGTTAAAATTAATACACCCAACTCTTTTTTATGTGGTGGTCACATTCTTCGAAAATTCAGGTAGAAAAAACCGTGTAAATTATACAAAACACTGTTTCGCTTCGTTTTAAAAGAGAAGTGGATAAATCCGGAACCGAAATATTTTATAGAACTCTCGAAAGTGCTCATAATTCTGATAATTGCTTATTTGATTTGCCTATTCTGTATGCGGTAGTATCTACTAACAAAAATATTTACATACGACAACAAAGATATTTATCTATTATTTTGTTATTTGCTTAATTGTAAATACCATAATTGTATTAACTTGACAAATTATCGCAGAATACAATTATCATTAGTTATTTTTATAATAATTACCGATAAAAAGCTCCAAGTCCTTCTGTACGATAAATATTCAATAAACATTGTGATACTGTTCGATAAGGTGAATTCATCATTTGCATACGTTGTTTAACAACTGTAAAAAAGAATGTTTTATTTTTATTTATATGATGAACAATAAAAATGAATTTTATAAAATATACCTTCAGCGGGGTTCATAATACCATCATGTAATAGAGTTGACATACATCCAGAAACACCTGAAATTAAAAAAAAACTATAAACTTAATGATCTACAACAGCGGTTTCCAAACTTTGTGCACTAATGTCCATTTTATAAAAAAATTGTTAACAATTTGTAAAAAATTTCTTTACTGAAAAAATAATTACAAAAGTCCGCATTTATAGGGTTGTAGTAGGGTAAAATCCCATGTTGCGCTCATATTCTTGGCGGTTAAAATATTACGTACAGTAGTGAGCAGAAAAATCAGTGTTAATATAAAATGTCCATTATTTGTGAATTATGTTTAAGAGCTTATTCTGAAAACCATGAGTTTATTACAACAACGACGATATTTGCAATTAACCTGCGCCCCCGACTTTGGAAATCGCTGATATACAATATTCTTTGCTACATTTGATGATGTGGCCCACATAAGTTGCAGGACATTGTGTTCAAGGCATTTATTTCCTGTATTTATCGACAATTTGCAACATTGTAAACAAGACTAATGACAGAATCTTTGTCGTGATTATCGCAATGTGACTTTGGTAGCCAAACAAGAAAGCGACCTCAAGAATGGAGAGGATACTGTTTAGATGTACTTTAAAAACTGGAAGTTCCCTTCTAGATAATGTGGAAGTGGAAAACCCTGCATTTTATCTTCCAAAGGTGAATTGAAAGCAATCAAAATGCTTCATCTCCAATTACGAATTTTTTTCCTGAAATTGCGGTAAGACTTGATACTCGGTGACAATTAACAAAGTCGTCACTTTTTTGTGATATATACAAAAGTAGTTCTGTTGCAAAGAAAAAACCGTTACTTCATGGCTAAGTAAGGGTTTTATAATTTTCGACTTAAGTCAGTTAAATTTAAAAAATTCCGAACAATCACAAAAAGCATTACTAAACGAACAGTCTACTAAAATATTTCTAATTGATTTCAATCTGATCTCAGGGAATTCCAAAATAAAAACTGTGATTTATGCGTATGCATAATTCTGCACGTACAAATAGGTGATCGAAAATAGCAAATCGTATCACACTATAACCTCCAATATCAACATAGAAATAAAATTAATAAATTTCTAACTAAATATTGCCAAAATTCACACTTATTTCTCAAAAAAACCTGAAAGAAAAGTTCTTTGAAATTACTCATAGCTTTTTCTAAAAAAAATTTCGGAAAAATGCATTCATACAGATTAGAAGAAGAATTACATTCATACAGATTAGAAGCACATTAACGACTATTAAAAGAATGTTCACTTATTTGTAATGTGAATGCTGCACAACTCAACAACACTGTACCGCCAAACTTCGTGATTCCACCTTAAGGATCGTCTAAACTTCTTTATTATCAAAGGGAATTGCTTTTAAGCTACATTTTCAGCTCTTTTTAAATCAAATTAACCCCTTTGCAGCAGCTTGTTTAATTGAATTTGCTTTGCCAACGAGTGAATTTGACTTAAAAAATCTTGGCTTTAGAGTGCAAATTGTAAATAGAATTTAACTGTAGAAATATCTATACATTTTGATACAATTCATGAGTCGAAATATGAGGGAAACACTGCTTTGTTAGAAGTGTACATTTAACAATTATCTTTTCTTTGCTCAAAGTATTCGTAAACTTAATCATTCTTATCAATTTTTAAATATAAATAATATCAGTTGGTTTTTACATTTTTTTTTCATTTAAAATATGTTCAAATATTTCTTCTGTTCTATATTTAATTCAGCTTAACGGTCAAGGTTAAGATTTGAATTAAAAAAATAAAGTAACAACACAATTACATGTATGACGCTCACTAATAAATAACCATCATCATCATACTATAAGTAAAAAAATTTTCCAATTTCATACTTGGCACATATACACACATACAGAATATATAAAATATAGCCTTGAAATTTTTAAATTTCATATTATCATAAAATTATTATTTCTTTTATTTTTCGTCTACAAAAAAAAGAAATAAATTGAGTCATTATTAACTAAAAAGAACATCTGTTATCAAACTATTCTATAATAAAGTATTTTTTTGATAAGAACGCTTAATTATAGAAATTAAGAAAGAAAAGAAAGTGATCTTGAACTAAATTAAGCATTTCATGAGAATTTTTGTCATTCTCTATTTATTACTTCAATAAATATAAAAAAAAAATTTCAATCAACCAATCATAAAATTAGTTTATTTCTGTTGCACAATTGTTTTCAGTATATTTATGTACAAATAAACAACACCAACAATAACAACAACCAATATATTTGGGTTATCACTGTAAATATTGGATAATACATGAATTTTGTGGTAACAGATAGAAATTGGAGGAAAACATGTTGTTTCGAGAAAATTTTAACAAAATAATTTTTTTATCGAATTATAAATAATCGAATTTAAAGTATTCGTTTAATTCAATTAAGAAAATGTAGCAAACAATGTTTGAAATCTGTAATCGATAAATAAATAAAGACATTATAGAGATATTTGTGGTTGGTGTTCAAGTTAGACATAATAAATACGATAACGTCCTGTGTTGTATTATAAATTAAAACGTATTTGCAAATAACAACACCAACTATTTATCAATTATGTTTTATGATTCTATAACAGCAAAAATAACAAGTCATACAATCAAACAATAGAATCTTTTTGAATTGGAAATATTCCCTTATA
The DNA here is from genome assembly GCA_021725515.1 of Epicauta chinensis. Classification (NCBI taxonomy): domain Eukaryota; kingdom Metazoa; phylum Arthropoda; class Insecta; order Coleoptera; family Meloidae; genus Epicauta; species Epicauta chinensis. The sequence continues at coordinate 645,638 of JAEDXX010000005.1, read as the reverse complement.
CAAAAATAAAGAATGCAATTGAGGCCGATCTACGATAAGAACATTACATTATTTTCAATAAAATACAAAATTTTGAATACCAACATAATCTGTGTTATTCCCAAAGCCGGAAAGATTTATTGTTTGCATACAATTAATCCTCCTATAATACGATTTTGCTCTAATAATAATGTTTTTGTTTAACACCTTGTCTCACATAACACGGTTTCGTGAAAGATTTTTTTTTTGTTATTCTAATACATGTTTTTTTATAATAAACGCATTATGTGCATTACGAAAATCTGACCTGACTTTTTGAAATGTTCTTTGAATAATTCCAACTATTTTCAAATATCTTCATCTCCTGTTTACAGTTAACTGTTTTGCAGATTTTTTTTCGACGTACTGTATACATTTTTGAACCAACTTGTGCCGTGTCTATAGTGATTCCTAGTCGATGTTCCGCAAAAAAATGAAACAATGATTTTTTTTTGTCAAACAAATTACGAAAAATTGTCGAAACTACAAAAATTGCTTTCGAATTTCGTATGTAATCTTGTCTTTCGGAATTAATAGATCTGCTATTTTCGTTCATATTTTAGACAGTTGTACCGAATTCTCTTTTTTTTTCTAAAACAATTTTATGCTTTCGTAAAATAAATTTGGATCAATTTATAGGAGCCCAGTTTGTAAACAATTTGGGTTCAAAATTCGTTTAAAAAATCGATATTCTAATAGATAATGAATTTTTCAAATTGTGGGCCGACACGCAAATCTGGATCATAAAGAATTCCAATGGTATACTTGTTAATTATGACGAAACAATACTAGAAGTTTGGCAGTTCAAATTCACGTTTATATGAACAAAATTTAGCCTGTAAATCACCTCAGCGAGTTCAGTTGCTACAGGGTGAATTTGACTTGCAAATCGTGTTATTTAGAGAGCAAATCTCATAAATTTTGACGGTATTTAGAAAATATGGAGCCTATATTGTGTTCTCGATATAAGAATTATAAAAATTTGACCTATCGTGAATAGTTTCGACGATTTTCAATAATCTTCAGGAGGGTTGCTTTCCAGGTAAATTGCTTAAATATTATTGTCGACGTTTTTCAAATTTTTTTATACATTTTTTATATCCATAACTCTGACCGTGGAACTGTACTATAATTACCACCCGGTGGAGAAAAATGATAAAAACTTTAAATAATATTATCGCCGAATGAAAAAGTATCTTGAACCTTTCTAAGCAACCAGTCATTGAAACTTTGACTTAGGATCGCTTTCGTATTTCTCGCCCAGCTAGCCCGACGAACGTTAATATTAATCAACATCTACTGATCTTTTAGATATACCAAAATTTCAGCTTTTAACAAATCGTAATAAGCTTGTGAATATTTAATTTAATTTGCTGAGCTGAGCAAGAGAAAATTGTGCATTATTTAATCATACGCGCACATACAAGATTGACAACTGCTCTACTCCTTACAAATTCAGAATTCCTCATCCACTGAGCACTATAAAGAATCAGTATTATGAGCTGTTTCATGTAATGTCGATTTGAAAGCGTGGTTTTTGGATGGTAGCGGTAAAGATGAGAGAAAAAAGAGGAAAGCTGAGGGAGAGAATAGAGTATCGCTTCTTTTGGAACTCGGTAATTTCTCATGAAACGCAATATAAAAACATTGCCCAGTTTGTTTGAATCTCATTGTCTGAAATTGATCCGCATGTATGCTTCAGTAATTTTTTAGAGAAATTATATATTTTAAAAAACCACAAGACATATTCTTGACCTGCATAAGTCAATGGCTTATTAGAAGATATGCTACTGTAAAGAAAATACATTTTCTCCCATTAAATCAGTTTGTTTTTTTTAATTTATAGCGATACTAGTAATCGCTTTTCTATACGATAAGCTGACTCTAAGGTCAATTTTTATATAATTTTCTTTTTTAACCACATAATTCCAACACAAACTTCCTATAACACGACTAGGTAAGTTCGTGTTATATAAACTCCAGTACCAAATACAAAGTTAACCACAAAATATGCTTAATTAAGGCAACAATTCAGAAAAAAATACAGAAAAGCCGGATTTGCCCCCAATTAATGGGGATTATTGTCGTGAATTTTAGCGACTTTCAAACAATATATGCGACATTATATTGGGGGTAAAATGAGACGAACGCATCGGTTTTTAAGTATTTTGCGTCAAACAGACGGATATTAGAAACAATCTGTAAATATTGTTAAAACAATATGGACACATTAAGATAAAATCGATATAAAATAATATTTGTTTAGACCATAAAAAGGCACATTAATATAGTTTATTGGTTTTTAAAGCAGTTCAGAAAGTGGTCCAAATTAATCGGCTATTGCAAAATTGAAATCTTCAACCGCAAAACAAAACAGTACTTTTATAATCGAATCGTCCCCAATTTCTCTAATCGTCTTGTTTACATTTATTTTAAATACATACCGTAAATAACCGTATGATATCTGGATGTTGTTGTATGTTGTATCATTTTATTCTTTAAATATTCGTAACTACTAAAATATAGTGCATGCGATGGACCAGCACCTAATATCATGGCACTCATGCCCTTAACAGGCCGAAATACACCTTCATTTTTGACCATACGTACGAACGTCTCAATAATACCTTCTTTACCGGACGTGGCCAATGATTGCATTCGTGTCTATAAAAGAAACAAAAATGGAACGATAATAATCAGAAAAAAGCCCGGTGCAATACTAAAAATAAAATTCTTCAACAATCATTAACATGTAGCGCCAAGTTTATGTAACATACAAAAATTTTAACAAATAACCCACAGGAATTGTATTATAATTACAGTGGAAAAAATAATGAAAAACTGAATGAAATTTAATGATTTATATTGTAAACAATTAGAATTATTTAAAAAAATTCCAATAAACATAACCTCAAATTTTTAATTGAACTGACTTAACCTCAAAGATTCTTATGACATAAGGCGACTTGATTTTGGTAAATTTACGAAATTTTGGAGATTGTCACTAGAAATTTTTATCAATTCCGATAAGAACCATCCAAAAATAACTTACTTTAACTGAATCTAATGGATACATTACGCAATGTTCCATCATTCCTGCTATAGCTCCGGCGGTCATATGTGTAGCAACATTTTGTGTAGGTAACGATTCATAATCTTCAAAATTCATAATAATTTCTTTATATTTTAATGGAAATAATTCGAAATTATCGTTTTTTTTTTGTATACTTAAGCGTTGTCGTTAATGATGAACTTCGTAATAAACAACAAATTTTGTACTATATTTTTTTTTTAATCGTCTGACTTATATCCGAATAAGCGACAACACGCTGATTGAAAGTAAAAGGAACAGGGAATTTTTCTAGGTGAAATGTCAAACTCCCCCACCAACTTTTAGTTACAATTCTTATCAAAAAAATGGGCAAATTAAAGCGCATGCACGATAAATTCTTATCAAATTCGTGATTGATATTGAAACTATATTCACAATTATTTTAGAGAACGATTAAAATAATTGTTCTTTTTATTTTGGAGAACAATAACAAGCAAAAATTAATAGACGTAACTTTAATCACAACTGGGCGCGAATTTCAAAATTCTCCATTTGAAACTAGTATATACAGGCAAGGCAGTCCAACTAAGTGTCTAAGTCCAAAAACATACTTTATATCATTCTAAAGTGAGTTGGATCACTATTGTAGACGATCAGGCGAAATTTTGTGAATTTAAGGGAAGAATTTCTTAATCGGTACTGAATAGAATGATAAAATTATCATCGAAACACATTTATCTGGGCCGCCGAATGATAAATAACCGTAATTTTTTCTTATTGAATCAGTATAGAAAGGCATTAAAAGAGCAATTTTAATTCTTTTCGATCGTAAATAATTCAGTTTTGCTCTATGGCTAAAATTTCTAGAAAATGACACACATTTTACTATTTTTCCAGTGGAACACAGATCAACGTGGCAAAATGGAAAATTCCTAGCAATGGTTGAGCACTTTAGTAACAATTTTACATTAATAATAAATGATTTATAAACCGGAGTCGTTATAGAAGAGTCACCACTGTTAGAAACAAAATCTATTTCAAACCAGTGCAGCTGAAACTATGGGTCATCAAAATATGTAACTTTAATCCAGTAACCCTCAAAAAAAAAGATGAATCTGGCACATGTGTGTATAACTGTATCAGTTCAAGAAAGAACAGTTCAATTTCTCCCATTTCTATACAGGTATGGCGATTTATCCGAGTACATAAAGAAAATATACTTCTCGTTAAGACGAAATATAAATATCTTCGTATAACTGTATTAAAGAAAGATAGAAATATATTTTCTTGAAGGTACAAATCAGTTACAAAACAGTTACTTCAAAAATAATGTTTATAGTATAGCGCTAGCGAAATTATCTCACATTCTGTGGAATATTTTAAAAAACGTATAAGCAGGTGCGTCCCGGACTTTTCTGGCATACCAGGCAGTTTATTGTCTCCGGAGATTAATAATGATTGAGTGCGCTTTTTTATGTATTTCTGAACCGACTTCTTTGACATCTTCGTTAATTACTCTTCTACATAGGTATTTTAAAAATAATTCATCATAAATTAATAAATTTTGAAAAAAGTAAACCTTAACTAAACTTTATCTGATCGAAAGTGATTGTTCTTTTGATAACAGAACCAAAAGCAATGATCGCTTGTGTTCAAAAAAAGACTTACGGTTTGGTTCCAGTGGATAATTGCATCATTGTAACAAAAATATGCTTATTTGAAAATTTACCATCTCCTGGAGCCATTCGACATGGACACTTACACTAACACTAGCACTAGATACAATTAATTATTAATTAACAAAAAAATCGCAACTGTTAGAAGTCACTTTAACACTTCAAAGACTAGAACACAAATGAAGAAGTATCGAACTAATCTAAAAAGGGTGTTAAGTATCTAAGTATCATTCGTTCGATTCTTATATATACGCGATTAATTAAATCTTCACAGGATCAAAAAAATGTGGAAAAATATTTAAAAAATGTGCTTTGTAATTTAAGTAATGCGCACAATACAATTAAAGCGATTGGGACTAAGCAGACAATGGGAATCTTCAATAGAACGTGATTGGTGGATTTGGCACATTCCAGGTCCTAGGGAAAATGCAATTGTAGGGTTGCGAATTTTTCTACTTTCAAAAAAAAACTGAAACTCTTTTACGATCTAGAAGGTCTGAAGACCTGACATAGGACCGATCGATTGTTTATCACTGAATTTGATACTTTTCCACCTTCAATAAGTAAATAGCATTATTCAAATTGAATCAAATCTTCCGCAGCAATTCTCAAGGGTTCTACGGTAACGACCCAGTTGAGCAAATTCATCAGATTTAAAACTGTTCTACTAAAAGAGCCATCCCTAAAATTATGCCGCTCCAGGTAACTGCCTGTTTTGCTGTGGTCTCGAGCCTATAAAAGCATAGATGTAAGAATAATGAAATCCCCGAAATTTGTAAATAAAAGAAAAATCACTTGTCCAGGTAGACAGCCGATCTTAAACCTTTTTAAAGGAAATGACAATTGACCATGACCTAATAAAAGTGCAACGTGTGTGCAAATGCAACGTGATTTTGATACTATTGTAGTCAATTATAATAGAAACAATGATTTGTGTTTATGAAGCAAACAAAAAATTTAAACAGAAAGTCCAAATAAAAGTTAATAGGTTCTAAATTAATTGATTAAGTAATTGTTGTCGAAACCTTGTATACAATTCCCACTAGTTGTATTTTTTAATGAAATAAAACACTTGTCGTTTCCTTCAAAGAGATGCAAGATTGTAGTTGAGAAGGTACATGTGTGGGTGGTACGTGACAGTTTCTAAATTTCACAAAACTCATCTGGTTATTTCCAAAACACAGCATTTTTGGGAGATCTACAACAGGGCAATCTATCACCATTTCCATAAAATCTTTTGTTTCCGAATCTATTGTGGTGTAATTTTGTGGTTTTACGAATTTAAACATCAATCTCCTAAGTCATTTACCCAACTATACAAGTGCCGTACCAATAAATTCGCGATTATTTTACCGCCCACTACTTGTCGAAAGAGTGACTATATTGCTAAAGTAAAAAATAATTTTTGATATTCTATCATGTATTTTTTGAAATCAAAACTCTTTTGCGGGTCAGTAGTGCCGTAGACTAGTGCCTGGATGGAATGCCATATCGGTACAGAATGCGTGTGTAAAGACATGTGAATTAACAAACAATAAAAACACGAATTTTTTTATCAGTAATACACGTTCGTAATTAATTCAAGTACTGATTAAAATTTTTCACAATCAAAACTAATTCGCCTCATTATCGTTATTATTAGCACAATTATCGTTATTATCATTATGAGCGTCATCATCGTCATCATCATCATCATCAGCATCAGATTCTGGTATTTGAATATTTAAAAGATATTCTTCAATTCCATCATCATCTTGTTGATTATTGGATAAATTTGAATATTTAACAATATTATCTAATGGCTGAATTAATTCATTATTTTGTAAATTATTAAATAATTGTACAGCACGTTGTATTATATTATTATCTAAACCAAATTCATGTGCTATATCGAATGCATAACTTGTTGATATACCATTTTTTAATTTGTACAAAAACAGAAAATTATTCTCATATTTTCGATGAGTCATTGTTAAATGTTCAATGATTTTCAAATTTTCCGGTAGAAATTTCGATATATTTTGATAATGTGTTGTTATCAATATATGTGGACAATATTCTAATTGTTCTATATATTTTTCTAATGTACCAACTAATATAGCAAGACCTTCTTGTCCTGTTGTACCACGACCAAATTCATCCAATAATATCAATGAATTATATTTTGCATTGTGGAGAGCTTGTGTCACCTTGATTTGAGAAATAATAACAAAATAAATTAATCTCAAACTTTATCGAATCTACAATCAAATTTGGTGAAAAACTTTATTAATGACTATCATTGTTTGTAAATAATTTTTCTTGCAAGTCATTACACTTGAATTGCATAAATCAAAAAGCATAGCGATTGGGAACATTAATTTATGTACCAGGGGTTTTTAACTTATTTTTTTGTTCAATGGGCCTCTTTCAAAGTAGCAATGAATCCAAGAACTCGCGAAATTAGTAGAGTAATGATAGAGTTGAGTAATTGGTAAAGTAGTACCTACTCTACTAACAAAAACTAGGCTTTAGAGTGTTAGAGTTGTCGCAATTTGAGAAGAACATTTGAGTCATACAAATTTGTCCGTATCATTTTCAATCCGAAATGAGAGCATTGAAAATATTTTGTTCAATACCTGCTGTTAAAGTCCTACTTTATCGACTAAAAACTCGATGGTAAAGTAAATATTTTACCGTGGAGGTGGGTAAACTCCACAGCAACCAACAGCAAATAAACAAAAACAGTTGCTTGTTGTTTAGAGAAATCCAATAGCAACCAACAACTGTATGAATAGTTAATGTCCAAACTTATTAGGAAATTGAAAAAAGTAGATAAAAAAGAGTTTGAAGGGCAAGTATTAAACAAAATCTTGTACTGCAGCCGGTGGCAAAGTCTCTTTATCCACTACGCTCTTGGATAAAGTATGTCTTTACCACCTTCTACAGTAAATAGCTATTTTCATGCGAATTGTAGGAACATATGTAAAATCTTCATTTTTTTTTTGTTTTGAATATTTATTTTATTTTAAAAAGGGTAGAGTTGGGCAAAACGGAGGAGGGGGAGGGTAAACAAAATGAGGTACCCCAAAAATTCAGTCAAAAAATTTTTTTTCTTCAAATGTCTTTTAAATGCTCAATAGTTGGTTCTAACATTATTTTACGTTAACTTTTAAATTTTTCTTACTAATTTAATATTCCCTAAATCTATTTGCAATAATCACAACTAAATTCAATATCTTCGTGTGAGATACCCGAACATGAGTCGTTTATTATTACAAAAATCTCACTTTTTGGAGGGTACCCGATTTTGCCCGCAAAAAAAACATTATGGCACCTGAAAATTTGATTTATCTATTTTAATTCCATTTAAAAAAAGGAAGATTCAGCATATTTGAACCCCTGAAAGCTAAATATTTTCTTAAGTACCCCGTTTTGCATTCTAATCGCCTGCTTTGACGATATGATGATAAAATAACAATGAAAATCACAAATGCAGAAAAAACACAGTCTAAACGAACACTTCAGACGGAAGTCACAAAACAGAATAATGGACGCAACTGTCTAGATTTTCCTACCCTTAAATTAGAAAGTACTCGCGTCTGTACCTATTTTCACATTCTGTGCAACTTTATTGGTGTGTTCTTCTCAAATTGTGACAACTCTAATTATACGTATGTATAATAAAAATAACACTATAAATAGTAAAATTTGAACCAACCACCCTGTATGTTTATGGATAGAAAACATTGAAAAAGTATTGAATCAAAACACCAATTTGATTGTAAATGTGTAGAATAAAAAAATTGAGAGTGCATAGAACGCCACGCGTTAGAAATTGTCGTTGTCTGAAGGCTTACAATTAATTGCAAATATGACTACAAAAATCATAGATCGCGGTAGGCCAGGAAATTTTAGTTTCGTTCCTGAGGGCGCTAAACATCGATCAATGATTCCAACTTTAAACCCTAGTATTTATTTTACACAGTTGGCAGAACTGACAGAGAGAGCAGAAGCGACGCTATAGCAACGCTCCCACTCTTCCCTCTCAGCTGTCTGTTAGAGTGGAGGGGTTTCCCCTCACGTGGTCCCGCATTTTCGTCACGCTCTGAACAAATTTACTACCCGATCGCGCCTAAAGAAGTTTCACTTCAAAAAACTACTACAAACCTGTATCATATCAATCATAAAAGATGATAATCGTACAGAAGCTGATTCAACGGCTTGTATTCGTGTATGTATACTGTGCATCATACTAATATTTGCATATTTTGCTGGCACATAAGAACCAGTATGTGCTAAATAAATAATTAAACCGATCTGTTTCAAATAGATACTTTTACCACTACCATTTGGTCCAGTTATTACTTTAACATGACTATAACGATCACCACCTGAACAAAAATTATTCGATTCGAAATTTAATGTAACTAATTCCATTAATGGATGACGGCATTCTTCTATTTCATGAATATTATTTAAATTCAATATCGGTTTAATATAATTATTATCAATTGCAACTTTAGACATTGCTATTAGGCTACAATTTTTTTATAAACGATTATTAAATATTAGTGAATAAAAAAATCATTACGCATCTATTTTCGCTATAATTTCCAATGGTTTACGTATATCGGCATTATATTTTAAAACAAATCCCCCTAAACGCTGTAAAATACGATTTTCATGCGCTATAATTTCAGCATTCACATCACCCAAATACTGATCCAATTCTAAAGCGTAATAAAATTATACTTAATGAGTTATTTAAGTAGTAAATCGAATTAATTACCAATACATAACGGATTTTTGTAATGGATAGAACCGTTTAAAGTAAACTAAAATAAATGGTGTATCAATTTTTATCCTTACGCAATATAACCCACTTAATTTGTTTACCATAAATTCAAAACCTGAACTTTGTAATTCATGCGGATCACAATTCGGTTCCCATTCTTTTACAGCAATCAAATGGCCCATTTCTGGTAAATAAACAACTTCACATTCGTTCAAATAATTTGGTAATTGTTCAACGGCCACTCTAGCGGCTGCTGTTAGATGTTTGCTCATATCTTGGCGGCGTAATTTCTCTAAAACACGTCAAAAATTCACGTATAAAATTTACAAAAACATAAAGACTCTACTAGCATCTAAATTCTCATCGAGACCCATTTTAATTGTAGGCCTTCCGGTTGTTGAATTTGTAAAGTCGATAGCATCATTGATTGAATTCTCTAAACCAATCAAATTGATTGTAATCGAATTATGGAATTCTGTCAGTAATACTGATTGGTTCTTATATGATATAGATAATTCGCTCATAAAAACCATATGGTAAATTGTCTAAAATTTTAGCGTTTATCAATAATTTTATTTAGAATTAAAGTTAATATTGTTAATACTTTATACAGGATATTCCAGTCTCTAGCTATAGCTCTACTGTTGCGAATTTTAGTCAAAATCATCTACAAATAACAACATCTGTACTAATTCTAAAATTGCCTTCAATTACTAACGTTAATTTTCGATAAAACTTTGATATTATCCTGTAGACTTTCGATAAACTCTCTGTTTGTGGGATTTATTGCGAAATTGATAAAATCCAAACGTTTTGTCAATTCTTCAATGTCATTAATAGGATTCATTAAAATATCTCTAAAAACAGATGCGGATAATCGATGATAATTAAACAAATGCAAGATTAGCGATTTGGATGTGGTCAGTGATCAATAGAACGTGATCACAGACTCACCCTTGGCACTAGGCTCGACCTTAGGTTTTCTGTCGGTAGACAAAACCTGTTTATTTTTCGATTTATCGCTAGAATACCCTCAGCACAATGCTGCACAAAAATCAACTTTAAGACACACTTAAAATACCACAGATTTTCTGTAGCTTCGAGAAGGTCTTGAAGATAAAATGACTTGCCTTGACCTTCATCTTTGAGTATCATCAATGCTTAATCTACAGTGTAGGCAAGTCGAAGTGGATTATAATTCCTTAAAGTTCGTCGATAAATCTTCTGTCTTATCGCAACGATTTATTTTGATATAAAGTATAATATATTTTTGGGTCGAGCTATTCGTAGAAAATAGCGAGTCCTCTCGGTGTCTAACAAACGCATCGACTAATTGTAAGCTACGACCGAGTACCCACTATCTATGACCATAAATCCCGTTACTCTGCCAAATATGGCCCGAGTAGACAATTCTAGAGCTATCCGCGAGTTATTTTACTTTACTTATCTTGCCTGCACTGTATACCAACTGTTGACGATAAAAATAAATAAAAGGTCAAGGTAGTTGATCCTTGACAGCCGTGACCTATTTTTTTACAAGTAGATCTGGTCGTTGACCACATTCAAATCGTCAACCCTGTTTGTTTTTGTATATATTATATGGAGGTCATCAAAGATTCCTAGTTTTGATAACCCGTAGAACAGACTTGATCGCATCCTGGCCCAATTTCGATTGACAATTGGATGAGAATAGTTTGAAAATACTGATGCCTTCACGATTACTCGAATTTATGCCTCTTTTGAAATTCGAATCGTGATAGTATTGACGGAATATATGGAATGCATTTAAAGTTGTTTGATCGATCAATACATGACCACGTCTGAAATTTGAAAGAATTAAATAACGTTTTTTTTTCGTTGGACGGCTTTACAAGTTCTTTTCGTGGATATGTAAGAATTGTAGGTCTTCACGGTTTTGCAAGAAAAACGCCCAATTCTTTTCGATATATTTCACCAAACAACCGATAGCATGTATCGACATTCTGTAATCGAAATTAATTATCGATTGTAGATATAATTCTTTATCGTTTTTAGTTATATCAAGATTAGAGGCTAACGTTAGCTCCGTTAAGACCGCTTTACAATTCTCGTAAGCTAAAACCAATGTAATAAAATATTCTGAAGTACAAGGCCCATTTTCGCAGAGGATCTTCTATAAGGGGAGCGCACTAACTGATAACACAATCTCGGTCCTCTTTTTAGAGGCTGCTTAAATGGTTTAATTAGATTTTTGGTACGTGCTTTTGTTTTCCAGAAATGGTGGATTTTTCTTTATTATTTCTAGTTTTTTGAAATATGATACAATCTTACATATTTTTAAATAGAACCTAATCTTAATTTATTGCCCACTGCTTATTATTTTCTGATTCCAAATTACAGTTATTTTGAATGAGGCAAGAGTTATTTCGGAAATTTCTATTTCGCAGGTAAAAACTGTAAAATTATACTTGCAATAGTGATAGGGTGCTATGAAACTCTAGATAAATTTGGTTGATATGTATTTATTCTTTTGTTTCTTCTATTATTCCACCAGACCTTACAGTAACAATCACTTGGGAACAACTGTTGCACATCTATTTTCACCTACGAAATCGAAATATTCCACAGATCTCTAATATAATGTTTTTAGAGAAAAGTATAATAAACTGCATATTATTTGGAATCAGAAATCTGTATGTATAAAAACGATTTACCACTCACTCACTGATTCACTCACTCATCACGATATCTCCGAAACTATACGTCCGATCGGCTTTACATTTGGCACATCTATTCCTTTCAGGATGCTAACGCTCACTAAGAAAGGATTTTTGAAAATTCGCCCTCTAACGGGGTTAAAAAGGGCATTATTATTTCAATACCTTGAAAACAGCTGACATCCACAGTTATAAATGCGACGTTGGCATGTGTATTTTTTATGCAAACAGACAATGAAATAACAATAGGTTCCATTAAAAAATATATAAGATTTTGTCATATTTCGAAAACGTTTAAAGCTAGACGAGATCCAATGAGCTAAATAGAACCAGCATTAAAAACTGTACTGGAAACAATGAAAAATAAATGAAGTTTGTTGAAAGCACTTTTAAAATCTTGGAAAAAACGGAAACTAGCCCAAAAACAAAAGAACGTAGCAAAAATCCAATTACACCATCTCGTTTCTAAAAAGTAGGCCGTCCACCTTACAAAACCATCGAAAATGGGCCACCGTATCGAGAAATCCGTACAATATTCCCGCATATTTGATAACAGAAAGAAATTCGGCGGCAACACACGTAAATCCGAAACAATTGTTGTATCCTCATCATCTAATGTCGGATTTACCATAATATCGATTAGTGTTTTAATAAAATCGTCGGTGATATGACCGAATGTTAAAACAAATTTCGGATCGACTTCACGATAGAGACAGCGGGTCTTCATAAATTGCGGCCCCAAATCGACTATTTCTTCATAGATATAAAGCTGTTAAAAATTGCACAATTTTAATTGATCTTAACGATAATTAGCCATTACCTACCAATTTTTCGCTTAAATTGTAATAAGCAGCTCCTAATTTACCGTTTTTCCACAACACACACAATATATTAATATTTTCATTATTTTCAATATTATTGCAATCCGAATTATTATTATTATTATTAGGATTTGTCGAAACTGAGCTTTCCATCGTTTTAATCGATTTTTCTCTGATTTTCCAACAATAGAGAAATTTCCAAGGAAATGGCTGCGGTTTTTCGGTTTTTGAACAAATCAAACCGGCCATGGACGCACTGTTGCCACCCAAAAAATCATATAATAAAGATAAAAATTAATAAATACAACATGAATCGTGTCAATTTCACTTGGATTTATTAAAATTAAAATAGTGAAGTACAAATTTTGATCAATCTTATAAAATAAACATCTTTAAGTGCTTAAAAAACTAATTTAAACTTAGGGCTACAAATAGCTATTAATACCAACATAATTTGGCGGTAAAATTAAAATTAATTTTGTACACCAACTTAATTTTTTTTTTCTTGTAGATTTATTCTGGGTCATATTTGTGGAGTTGTAATCGCCATTGCTTGATCAAACCGTCCCATCCACGCCGCGAATACTTTATGTGTTTATTGGGTGTTTGAGGGTCGTCTGGTTGACGTTCCGATCTGTAAAAATCCACGAATTAATCGCTTAAATCGATTATATTTCTATTAGATACTTTGGAACTGTTTTTAGATAAATATCGTATCCCAGTGTGTTCTTCCCGTAATCGATTTGTTTCTGTCGGCGATCCAACACTAACGGATCCCGTTCGTATTCTCGTTTTTTGACCACGTTCGGTTTAGTCTTGCACTTATCAGTCTCGTCAATATTGAAACCGATCGTTTTTAATGGTTTTTGATCGCAATTGTCTGGTCGCTTATAGGGCGAATCACGTTTATGCGTAAAACTGGTGACTTTGGTACTTTTCAGATTTTTACGAGAATCTTCGAAACTACGATTCAAATTCTCTTCATGCGATTCAGTTTTTATTGGCGACGATAACTGTTCAAACGCTTCGTTTTTTATTGTAAAATTAGCAAACACCTCTTTGCTAATTGGGAAATTCGAATCTTCATCACGACTAATTTCGGATTTGATTTCTTGTTTGGGCGTGATTTCTAATTCGGAACAATTTAATGTGTCTTTATTGATTGATAGGCTTGAATCGTCCTCGTTGAAGGGCTCCTGTTTGACGCGAAACGTTTCCTGTTTGCTTTTAGAGAATTTGATTATTGCAGGATCCCGGAAATCCGGACTAAAATCCTCATCCGAAGAATCCTAAAAAATATTCGAGGAATTTGACGAATAATAACCGCATTAATGCTTACATCATCGAAAATTCGTGCATTTTTTAATGCAGTATTCATACACATTCGTCGGACTGCCATTTGTGCAATTATTACAATTTCAACAAAACATCCAATCTAACAAAACATATAATTTGAGGTTATGTTCTAGTAAATAAAATACCACTAATTTCTATAAAACACAATACACGATAGTTTAAAATACAAATTATAGCACAAGAACTGCTATTTTTTTTTTTAATTTTTTGTATTTATTTTTATCAAATGGATTAATAAACGATCAAATAATCACAACAAACTTTTACCGCCTAAAATCCAAAAGTGCCAACATTTTAACAATTAAGACACTAGTTTACAAAATTTTACAAAAATAAATTGGATTGTACATAATAACTTTAACAGTAAATATTGAAGAAACGATTTAACAGAACAAATTGTGTTTTTTTTTTATTTTGTAATTCAAAATTGTTCGTTTATAAGGAAAATTTAGATGATCCTAATAAATGAAAAATCCCTAATTCTCACTTAATCCGAAATTTTTGCCACAGTTGCCAGATTTCGTCGAGTATATAAGTTGTATCAAATGCAAAAAAAGAGCTCCTAGAGAAAGTTAAGTTGATAATGACTGAACAAATTTGAGAAAAGTGCTATTTAGTCTTTCTCTCGCGGTTAGATAGATTTTTATAAGAATCCTTTGACCGTCACTCCTTTAGTCACTCAACACAATTCAAATCATTCTAAATCGTCTCGATCTCATTACTGCTTCCCATCCTCAGTTTGGCATTAATTTGAAAAATTAAGGATACAGTAAAATATATAAATTTAATTCACTAATGTTTTTATATTTTTTCTTATTACAAATAAGCTCGAACCAATTTTTGAGCCGTTTAAATAATTTTGCGGCAAACTTAATGATAAATTGCTCACTCTGGCATCGTTGTTTACTTATAAATAAATTGAAATAACCTGAAGCTTCCGCATATGCTACGTTAACATTACAGTTTTCAATACTAATAATTCGCAATATTATCCATAAAAATATATCGCATCCACTTAATAATCCAGCATTTGCGTATTTATTGTTAAATTTCAACAGCTTAATTGTTTAAATTCGATATTAAAATGCTTTCGTCAAGTATTGACGTTAGCGTAACTATGCGTTCCTGTGCGGAATCCTACACACCTGTGAAAGAGACAGAAAATAGGTTGATTAACGTCATCAATTTACATTAATATACCGGCTGTAATGGCAAATTAATTAAAAACGGATTAATATGAACGAGAATTGATAGAAAAACAAATACCAAATGAAAAGGTGATGCAAAATTGTGCTGATTATTGTCGTTTTGTTATCAACAATAAGAAATAGAATTGTTTAACATGAAATTGAGGTTATGTTATCTATTTGTTGCAATCACAACATTTCTGTTAACATTACTAACAGAAATTGACTGTTTAGGTGATATAATTTATGCCATCAATTGTGGTGGTGATAAGCATACTGATATCAATGGTATACAATACAATAGAGATCCATTGCATGGTAAAATTGGTATAGCATCAGATTATGGTAAACGTTTACTAATCGGTCGGGTCCATCCCAATGATTATATTTTATATCAAACGGAACGTTATCATACAAACACATTCGGTTATGATATACCGATCAATACAGATGGTGATTATGTGCTAGTATTGAAATTTTGTGAGGTCTATTTTAATGCACCCAATCAGAAAGTGTTCGATGTTGTTTTGAATGGTGATCATACGATTATCAGTGATTTAGATATTTTTGATAAAGTAGGACGTGGTGTGGCACACGACGAGTATATACCATTCAAGATCGCCAAAGGTAATTGCTATAATCCGGCGAAATATCACAAAATAATTGCCTTTTATTTTTCTTCTTAAAGGTCGCTTAATTTATGGTAATGAAGAATCGGATATACACGGTTCTAAAATCCGTGTTGAATTCATTAAAGGCTATAAAGATAATCCAAAAATTAATGCAATGTATGTGATGCGCGGTAGAATCGATGATATACCAAAATTGCCACCAATACCAATTGAATCGAATGAACAATTAGACGATTTCAATATAAATAGTAATAATTATAATAATAAAGATGATTTAGAGATAACAGCACCGAAAAATATAAAACCGAGCGGTCCAAAACAACCGGATCCGTATTCAATGGACGATTCATCAATTATGTTGCCTGTTTTTATAGCAATTGGTGCTTTTATACCATTATTGTTTTGTCTTTGTAAATTATAATTGATTTTCATTTGCAATTTATTAAGAATTATATAGTTTTTAAATAAATATTTTTCACGTAGAGCTACAAATAGCAACACCGGTATTATTGAGGTTACGTTTGTGGAATTTAGCATAAATAAAGACAACGAATTGTGAATTTTTGTTGGTTTTTTCATTCGTATTTAAGAATTTCCGAGAATTATCTATCATTATGGATGATTCCATAAAAGTAAAACAATAAATGAATGATTCTGTGACGTATTCATAGTAGTGTATAGTTTGCCCAGTCAAATAGCGATGTTTGTGGTATTGACTTTAACTTCAAGAGTACTCAGTACGTACAGACTGAAGTAAGGGCTATATAATTCAATTCTATATCGGTAGTAGCACGAATAATTAACGGATTATCCACTACTTAAGCAATAGGCATTCCCCCATTTTGACCAATAAACGCACGTCATTGATATGGTTGGAGGCTATGCTGAGAAGTATTTTTGGTTGTATACCCAACCACTCTAAATTAAAAGTGGTATACTCTGTTCATTATAGTAATATAAAATTTTGACAGGCAAATGTCAAAATGTATGCAACTTATATTCTTAAAGTCCCTAGATTTTAACATGCTTGAAGTGATAAAATCTTAAGCCCCTGTTTATATATTTAAAAAAATTAACATTGTTTTATTTTGTTTTTTAATTTATCGTAGTCTGATTTTGATAGAGACATTCTTATGAGAAAATTATCAAGTGGCATTGGGATCGGAATTAAATCCTCATAGTTAAGTATACATTTTATTTTGAAACACAAAGCTTTTAACTAAATTTAGTTTAACAGTAATTCACCGTCCAGAGGATTTTTGGATATATGCTTTATTTTTAAGCGAATCTTAAAAAATTAAAAAAAATATATTTAGGCTTCCTTTGGCTAGTAAAAATGCCCATGTAGCTAAGCATGGGAATTTGGAAAAAGAAATAGAAATGATTTGAAATTCATGCGTTCTCAAAAGAAGAATAATTGATTTTAAATATTCGGTTTACTTTAGTTGCTGAAGCGCTTATGCTCTGAAAATTTAGTCTTAAGGCTGTTCTGCACGAGGTGAAGATATAGATATAATAACAATGTAAAAAATAGCTACTTTTGAATATCTTTGTGGTTACAAAGATCGATAGGAAATTTTCTTACATAATTAATAATAAAAATTCTGATGTATAATTATCTGGAAAAAATTAGTTTTCGAAAAAATTGGAAAATCGCGTTTTCTGGCGTGTTTGAATATCATTGGTGCCATTCAATAGAATTAGATAAAATTAATATCATCAATACAGGACAATATTTTGAGAATCCCCACGTATCCGGTTTTGAAAATCTTTACCCGTTTTTGAGAAACTTGAAAAATAGTTTCATTGTACGGGTTACAAGTACCCCACGTTTTCGAAGAACGGTGACAGTTGGAGAGGCGCTCGCTACTCAAATCGACCTCAAAATCGTTGGTGCTCTTTTACTTTTTCAAAAGTTTGGAAATAAGGCCTTTTTGATAAAGTACCCTATGTCTTTCACTTAACTTTTTTAGTGCTGTGTAACATTTAAATTTGCAAATTTCAGCAAAAACTTTTAAATATTAAAAACAATCTTACCGTTCGAACCCTTATTCTTTTCATTCCAATTTTCGGTTCGGTTTCGGTTTTCGATCCGGAAAAGATGTCGGTATTTCAGTTCAGTTCTGGTTCAAAGCTCTGTTCGCTCTTTTTCTGCTGGTTGCTTTCGTTGAGTTGACAAAGATGAGTGGAATGAGGCTAGAATATAGGATTGTAGGGCTCAACGTAGAATAAAGTAGGGAATGTTCAAAAGTTAATGCTTTGTTCATATTTTCCTGTTATTAAATCAAAAATAGAAATTCAGATAGGTAATCAGTTTTAAAATCGACTAATTAGCCTTACAAGTATTTGTATTCACTGCTCAAATTATAATGAAACTTTGAAATCAAATTATGGAATGTGTTCAAAATGATTGGAAATATTAAAAAGAATCTCAGAAGAATGAGTTTCTTTCTTTGGTAATTTAGTCTTGTTACTAATCTCCTAGGCTAGTTAGCAACATGTTTTGGACCAGATTCTGCCTGGTCTCCCATATTTTAAAATGTTAGGAAAGATGCAAATATAAGCATTGGGCGTGTTCGGCCGAACTAAGTCCTTAGTAAACTTAGTAAGTTACTAAGAGTAGGTACTTAGTTAAGTTTTCGGCCAGTACGCTTCGTAAGTACTTAGAAACTTTGTTTAAGTCGCCATTTTACTTAGTAGATGGAGGGTAGGGGTAGATTCCTTATAAAATTATTAATTGCATTAAATTTTTATCTCGCACTTCACAATAATACAAAAAAATATTGTTAACACATGAAACATGTCCGGAAAATAACGAAACAAGTATGTTATGGCACTATTAAATTATAAAAATATTAAGTGTGTCCAGGCCCAAACCTGATGCGCTCAGACGCACAGAACTAAATTTTATTTACTTTGATTAACTTACTAAGATTACTAAGGACTTATTCGGCCGAACACGCCCATTTTGTTTCTGTAATTTAGTGTTTTTACTTCTAAAATTTTGCCGAGCCTCAAATCGTGCCGCCACTGTCTCTATGATAATATCCTGTTACTAACAGTCGGTTAGTGTATGGGACGCTTTAAGCTACTTAACCGATGAATGAAACGGTGTGATACAAATCGATTTAGTACGCATGTGCTTCAGCATTGATTCCAACACATTAAAATGAGACAGAAATAGTAGAGTATTTCATATTTTATTTACAACAATTACCACACTAGTCATTGAATAGAAATGACAACAAATGTGCTCCCGAATAATTTTATTAAATAAACAAAAATGATTGAATTATTTCGTACAAACGATTTTTATATTTTCATAAACGGTGAACATTCTTTATGGTGGGACCGAACAACTGGTGCTTTTATACCAAAAACAGGTAAGGAGTGTTTTTATAAAAATAAACAAAACCACCTACTTTTCATGCACTATATCATATCATCGATAATATAAGAAACATAATAAATTGTTACTTTGTTCTTAGGATGGGATTTAGCTGATGCCGATGATCCAGTTTGTTTGGGTTTATGCGACGGTATTGTTGGCAAAGTGGAACATCCGTCAGTTTTCGATACACGTATCCTATTAATTAAAGAAAGTCTTCCAGTTGGCAAATTACATGGTGATAACGATGTATATAAAATCAAATCAGTTGTTTTTCTATCATTAGGCCAGGAGAATAGCGAATTGAATCTACAACAATGTCCAAAACATAAAACTACATCAACAATAGCTTCGATGATAACGACAAATCGACGAAACACCAATATCAATGCATTATTCGATATACAAAAGAATACGGCATTGACGAAAACATGGGGCACATTGAAAAGTGCCGGTAATACGATCAAATCAACCACACAACAAGCAGCTGCCATAGCAACGGGTACACCGAAAAAGCGCGATTTTAAAGATAAAGAACGTTTCGAACGACAGATTATCGACGAATTCTATAAAATATTCACCGATACGAATTCGTTTTATTATTCGCATACAACGGATTTAACAAATTCATTACAGCGTTTGTGTAATTTAGAAAAACAGGATTCAATCGATCCGAAAGCATTATGGAGAAGTGTCGATGATCGGTTCTTTTGGAATAAACACATGTTGAACGAATTAATCGAACTCAATGTATTATTATTATTACAATGCATTTTTATATAATTCCTGATTATAAAATGTTTGTAGAATCCATTATGTGATCCGTGGATTTTACCAATCGTCCAAGGATATCTACAAATAGAGGATTGTAGTGTACAAGTCCAGGATGATTCAATTGAAATCTTCACCCTTTGTATCTTATCGAGACGTAGTCGATTTCGTGCAGGAACTAGGTATTTCCGCTACCATTTAATGTTCTCTTCTATTAATATCATTCCAGATATAAGCGACGAGGTGTCAATGAGAATGGCGAATGTGCAAATTATGTTGAAACAGAACAATTGATTTGCTATAAATCGCATGAAGTATCATTTGTTCAAGTTAGAGGATCTGTTCCGGTTTATTGGTCACAACCGGGTTATAAATATCGACCGCCTCCGCGAATTGATAAAGGTAGAATTAAGACTGAAAAGGCTTGATTTACACGGCGAATCAATAACTAAAAATGTACAATAATCGGGCAAAGTTAAGTGTTCATAAAAATTTGGAAAAAAGCTAGCTTTTAGTCGTGAATATGGCGTATATGATAGACTAGCTGTACCCCCGCGTCTTTGTTCATAATCTGTTGTTATCTGTTAGTATTTCATTCCTGTATATATAATTAAAAAAATACATATGGCAACGTCGCAATGAAACTGACAACGTTGCAATTATAACTCACAGGTGGATGTCAGATGCATTCAAGGTATTGAAAGTTTAATGCCCTTTTTAACCCCGTTAGAGGGTGAATTTTGAAAAATCCTTTCTTAGTAAGCGTTTACAGCACCAAATGAATATATGTGGCAAATTTAAAGTCTATCGGATGGTTAGTTTCGGATATATCGTGATGAGTCAGTGGTAAATCGCTTTTATATGGCCAGATCCATTACTTTTCGATAAAAGTGTGCGCGCGTAGGTCACCGATTTGGATGCCAATTTTGTTTTTTCGAAAGTGGGTCAGAAAAGGAGGTGATCCTGAAAATTTGAGCCAGATAAGTTCAAAGCCGGCTGTTAGAGGATATTTTGAAATTTGAAAAAAATCGATTTTTTTATTTTTAATTTATATCTCAGCTTCTGTATAATTTAGAGATTAGTTCGAGACGGCATTTTTCTCGGTCAACCCTGTATTTTCAAGAAAAAAATATGCTATTGATATAAACTTTAATTCAGTTTTGCTGTACGCTTTCAACTGAATCACTGTTTTCGCGAAATTTCACCTATATTTAAAGTCCTGTCAAATCTACAGTTTTTGGAATAGGCAGTTGATCAAGATCTCAAATTTTTTGTTAAGGTATGGACTGTTGATTTTCACCCTACTTTACTTTAATTAAAGCTATTTCTTTATTGTACAGCAACGCAAAGCTAGGACATTTCTTAAAAATCGCATTTCGAGATACCCATAACTTTTTTCTATCAACTCCAAATCTTTCAAAAATTTCAGCGAATGTACCTCATTTTACCCTCAAACAGCTCTGAGAATTTCAAGTTTGGAATAGAAGTGAGAGCGGAGCTATGAATTTGCAAAGATTTTCAATTTTCAATTCAATATAACATTATTTGGACTTTCACTATTAGTTTTATTAATTTTACGTAATTTTTTGATTCTTATTCAAAATCTTATAGTAAATGACAAAAAATGTAGATCTTCAAAAAAGCAAAACAAAAAAAAATTATTGCTTAAAAACGCATTATTTAAGTAACAATTTTAACCTCTTAGATTGTTAATAACAAAGTGGAAAATCAAATTAATCGACGAACACGGAGAATTCGATGCAATTAAGGAGAATGTTCTCAACACATGAAATCCAAACATTTCTTTGTAAGGTGGCAAAAAGCGACCACAGATTACTCTCATTTGCAGAGTTTTACGATTCGATACACATTGGAAATGTATTCGCTTTCAGTTTCTTTTATCGAATACGCTCGAGCCTGGTTGCGGTTTTAACACGTTCTATGATTTCAACTTAGCAGTCAATATATTGAAAATTTCATGTATTAAGAACATTTTTACGGCGGTAATCTCTTATGTAGCGTCCTTGGTCCGCCTTATATTTGCATTACCACCCATACCGTTTAGAAAAAACTCCCTGTATGGGAAGTACAATGAACCGATTACCGTATTATCAGTGAAAATTGTTTCCTCTGATTATCTGGAAAACAATTCGATTTTTAGAAGATCAGGAAAATCTATTTCTTTTAAGGGTTTTTTAATAGCTCCGTTAGTTTTTAGCATAATTCAAGGAAATTCGTATAAATAATAGAAAACAATGTTTTTCATAACTGGATGAATTCTACATAGTTGTAGAAACTCATAATTTAAGACTTTGTTGAGGGTACAGCGAACCAAGCAACTGCGTTGAGCGACGTCTCGAACTTGAATTGATTCAAGAAAAACTGCAGGACAGCCTTAACATTGAAAGATAGTTATAATCTTTTTTTTGGAGCGCCAGAAAAGCTTCTATCGGGTGTGATCTCCATATTCACTGACGGAATAATTTCTTGCCGTTGTAATTAACCGTAATTAGTTCGACGTACATTAGCAATTATTCGATTGCCTCTTAGTTTAATAAAAAATCAAATTCGTTCAGGGAAAAGATTCAGCCGTGTCGATCAAGCGTTGCCTGAAATTCCATTTCTATGAATTGCCTAAATCCAAAATTTAAGGTGAAACGGAAACGATGGAGGCATTCGAGAAGCATTTCAATAATGAAATCAAACAATACGGACCGATTGGTGTGATCAATTTAATCGATCAAACTGGTAAAGAGAAAATCACTTTCGATGCTTACTCAAATTACATTCTACAATATAACAGTCCATTTATAACTTATGTTACATTCGATTTCCATGAATATTGGTAAAATTTGTTTTTATTTTCTTTAAAAATTATCATAACTCATTAAACAATTGCAGTAGAGGAATGCATTTTGAAAATGTGTCAATTTTAATAAATGCCTTAGCCGATATAATCAAAGACATGAACTATTGTTGGCGTGACAAACAAGGTCATATCTGTTCCCAGAACGGTGTTTTTCGTGTTAATTGTATCGATTGCTTAGATCGTACAAATGTTGTACAGGTTTTTCTACTTTTTAATCAATTACAATTGTGTGTCGAATTAAATAAAATGCTATTTTTATAGACTGCCATCGGGAAAGCTGTAATGGAAATACAATTTTGTAAATTAGGCTTAATAACACCAGAAGGCTCAATGCCTGCTACAATCAAAAATACATTTCAATTGCTTTGGGCTAATAATGGTGATATTATCAGTAAACAATATGCTGGAACGAATGCATTAAAAGTAATTGTGTTTTTTTCCAATTAGATCGATTTTCAATAAATGCTTTTAGGGTGATTATACAAGAACTGGTGAACGTAAATTTACAGGAATTATGAAAGACGGCATGAATTCAGCGAATAGGTGAGATATTTTATTAAATCGACACCATTTATACAACAATTTAGATTAAGGCGTTCAGTATCGTTATTTTTTTTGGACAATTATTGTAGATACATTATAAATCATTTTAAAGACTCGCTACGGCAATGCTGTTTAAATTTAATGAACGGTGATGAATTGACCGACATTGAGTTACAAGATTTTTGGTTAATTTTATACAAATTGGGTTGTATAGCTAATGAAAATTTACCTAAACAATGCACACCTTATACTATACCTAATCTAGCATTACCACAAGAATTCGAATTAGCTTATGTGATCTATCATTTATCTAGGTCAGTTTATTTGCTATTTTAAACCAGTTTTATTCTTTGTTTAAACTAAACATACAACCCTATCTAATAATGATTGTATAGTAATCGATTTATTACTAAAAACTAACAATTATACGGATAATTGTCGGTTAAGGTGAATTTACACGGGGACAGTAACTAAAGCAAGTCACTAAATTTAGCCACTTGCATTGTGTAAACGTTTGATTTAGTACTAAAGACAGTAAAAACTTTATTGTTTTAGTACTAAATCAAACGTTTACATAATGCAAGTGGTTAAATTTAGTGGCTTCTTCAAGTTACTGACCCCGTGTAAATTGACCATTAGTTTAATCTCCAATCTAATTTTGTCGATTTTAGATATTATTTAAGTCGTTTTAAAGATTCAACGAGGCAAGGAACGATCGATTTAATGTTGGGTAAGTTGAAACGATTCTCTATTATTCGATTATTTAATCTACCATAGAATTGTCGGTTTCGTACAAATTTTGTTCCATTTAAAGTTTTTCCGAAACTTTTAATATCTGACGATTATAGTCGGTCATCAGGGGACAATAAGGTGAATTTGAGACGAGTTCACCGTTAACCATTTAGAAGTTCACAACTTTAAAAGGACTTCTTTTAACCACTTAAATAATACAAAAAAAAAACAAACTTTTATTCTCTTGTCAGTGACGTAGCGAACTTAATTGGCGTGAGACTTTATTGGCGCCCCTCAATGGGTGGCGCCCGGGTCATGGTAAACCCTCTTGCACTCCCCTCGGTACGCCACTGTATCTTGTTATTTCGAAAATGTTTTCATAAATCCACGGGGAATCTAAAATTTCGGTACATTGGGTTTTTGATTGACGGGTATATTTGGATAGTTAATTATAAGACAACTTTAGGCAAACAAATCCCTAACGGATTAATTCTTTAGAGAAATTCGCTAATCTCAACGATATTAAGCGATTTAGTAGGCACAATAAACAGAAGAAATATGGCAATCTTTTAAATGATCAATTGATAAAGAAATCTCTCGATGGTTTGAAAATTTTCTAGGCTTAGGGGCAAGTAACTCCCACAGGGAGTGTTTCATTTGTTTACATTCTCGTCGCTTTGGTATAATTTGTTTTTTCAACTAAAAAATCGGGCGATAAAATCGAATAATTGAGAATCCCTGGTGATTAGTTGCCAATTTAATTATAATAAAAATAATTTAGGTAATTACGTATCCGAGGATAGTTTCAATGAAACAAAAAGCCAACAATTTGAAGAAGATAGTGTAGCAACAGCTGAACACGTCAAATTATTGATTGAAGATTGTAAAAAAATGTTAATCAATCAACCAGAATACGTATTAGGTTCATGGGGTTTAATCAATGCCGATCCAATATCAGGTGATCCAAACGAAACTGAAATGGATACAATATTAATATTAACGAAAGATTCATATTTTGTTGCTGATTATGATGATCAAGTCGATAAGGTAACAAAATATCAACGGGTTGGTTTGAGTGATATCACATTAATTGAATGCGGTATGCCAGAAAGTGGTAATAATATATTTCGTTTAACGAAAAGTCGCTTTAGTATACGTATTAATTATAAAGTTGATAATGTTTGTGGTTATTATCATATGTTTCGTTCGACAAATTTGAGATTCTTTAATAATATGGCTGTGCAAATTAAAAATGACGAAGAAGAAATCGGTACAAATCATTCTTTACAAGTGAACTAGGCAAGGGGAAATTCCCGATTTTAAGAAAAACCCTTAAAGGGAGAGCCGCCCAAAGCTTCTCTGGCGAACCAGGCAGGCTTTCTTCGCCTCTCTCCAAGAATAGAAACTCTCATAATTGCCTGTTAATTAGGAGAGGACTTTATGTTGAAAAAGGGACTCCTAAGAAACAAAATTTGTACAAAAATAGCCAGTCCGCCACTGATATCAGTGTTAAGACTACTTTATTGTTTTTTTGAAGTGAAACTTCTTTAGCCGCTTTATTAACCTATTAAATTTGGTCGGAAGCGTAATGAAAATGCAAAACCCTGTTAGGAGAAACCCATCCCCTCTAACAGACAGCTGAGAGGGAAGAGTGGGGGTGTTGCTATAGCGTCACTTCTCTCTGTCAGATCTGCCAACTGAGTATCATTGATCGATGTACAGCGCCCTCTGGAACGAAACTAAAATTTCCTGGCCTACCGCGATTTATGATTTTTGTATTTATAAATTAATTAATGACGTTAAATTATATGTGAATATCGTTTTGAGATACGTGAAATGCAACAAAAGACAACTGCGGAAAAAAGCGAACCTTCAGTCAACGTTAGAAAAAAAAAGAACTTCATCTCTAACCTAAGAAGTTTCACTTCTAACACGCGGCGTTCCACGCACTTTCAATTTTTTTTTTCAATTAATAATTGTCTTAAAAGCCTCTACTATTTAACTTTTTTATAGTGTAAAAATATCGCCACGTTTGGAGATGTTTGCAAAAACTTGCTTTACAGGCGGAACTGATTGTGAGAGCAATTAAAATCGGGAATGTCCTGGCGTAGTTTACTTGCATAATTAAAAATTAAATTTGTAATTATTTTAGAATCCCTCAAGGCGATTTGTGAAGCATTTATTGTCGCCTTAGATATCTGCGGTCTACCACCGATACCGTACCATGTGGGTAAATCATTAGATCGTAGAAAATCGAAACTGGTCGATCCGGCTACAGGTCATAGTAGTAGTATTTATCTGGATATTGTCGGTATTCCACAAATGACACGAAATGTATCCGAGACACAATTATTAGCGATCAAAAATGCTGGCAGTAAAGCAATTTCAAATATGACCCAACAAATATCTAAATTGAATAAAATCGGTAATACGTTCAAAAAGAATCACAACAAACAACAACCGAGCTTCTCGATTGGTGGTGGTAGTGGTGGTAAACATAATAAAAATGATTCATCTAGTGATTCAGATGATGATTATGAGAATTCGATATTTCAACCAAATATTCAAAGTGGTACACGTTTGGAATATCCAAATTCTGGTTCAAGTACAAACAGTAATTTATCAATTGAACAAGCTATCGAGATGACCGAAGATACGTTAATGAATGATAAAAAACTATCAGAAAGTAATGATACGTTTCTACCAAGTGTTGGTATTGTGATGGGCAATAAAAATGACAATAATCTTGAAGGTACTTTAGAAGAGAAACAGAATCTATTAAAACGTGAAGATTCATCACAAGTCGATAATGTACAATTATCGAGTATAATGGAGAGTGTGTCTATACAAAATCAAACACCTGAAATACAGATAAATTCCGAAAATTGTGATACGAAAAAACAACCACCGAATTCACTGAAATTAGACAAGAAATTGAGCCATTCATCCGGCGAAGTTGACGATAATCTAATCGAGAATACACCGAAATTTGATAAACGTTCCACATCGGATTATGATGTGTCGGCATCGAATATAACGCAGAGTCAAAGCGAATCGGCATTGAAAAATATAACAACATTAAAGAATATCACTAGTCCTGTAGCGAATGTAACGAAAGATCTAGTATTATCACCGTTTAGTAAATTAGCTAAAGGTATGCAGAATTTGGGTGCTAATTTGGATCCGAGAAAATTGGGCGGACACGGCCGGCATATCACCGATAAAGATATCGAAGAACATAGAAAATTGCAAGAGAAATGGCAGAATAGTAAAACACGATTGATCGCTTTATAAATAGATTTATAGAAAAATATATTTATTCTTCCACGGTAACAAAAATTGGGAATAGCAAAACAAAACCTGTCGTTTATTTTATCAACAATACGAAACAAAACCGATGACTTTATCGTACAATACAGTTTGGTAAATAAAACACGTATTGCTATGTCGGCTATTTTATAAAATTTAAATTTAGACCATTCATTGAATTATGTTGTCTTCGTTTTATTTATTCGAATTTATCGGGGATTTTCCGAAAGTTTTATTTCAATGTGATATTTTGAATAATTTAAAAAGTTACGTAATTGCTCTACTTTTTGTCTATTTTTGAATTGATTGAAATAGTTACCATAATTGCAGTATTACGTTAATAATTATTGATTATTTAATTAATTTTATATTAGTGTAATGGAATTTAGAGAGCTTTAAAATTTCTAGGAACTTAAGCACAAGCTTTTCAAATATTTATCAATGTGATAAAGGTCTTGTAATTTCGGTAGAGTAGATTTTTAGAAACAACAAAAAAAAGAACAAAGCGCAATTATTCTGTGTGTTTTATTAGTGAAATTATTAATAATCTTGCTAGATCGTGATTATTATCGTTATTAAAAGTACTTAATTTAATTATCTGATAAACATTAACAACGTCAATTATAAACCATTCCTAGATTGTTCCTTGATTAAATCCATATACTTAATTGTTATTATTAGAGAATTAGATAATTTAATAAATCATTTTTGTTTGATCGACATTTTTTGTGTTGATAATTACAATAATTCCTGTATCAGTTTTTCAGGATTTCATCAACGATTAAAGTTTTTCCGCTGTAACAATTTCGACTATAATAATCGACTGAATAAGCGACCATTTGTTGCTCTGAAAATAATTAATGATGGTAAATTTATCAAACTTTTCTCATTTCTGTAGGAAGTCGTCTTAATAGGGGTGGATTATAATTTTAATTAAAAATAAACTTCAACGTCCTTATTAATTTTACAATTTCTGGGAGGTGACAAATGAGGGATGCGAAATGTGGATGAAGTGCAAACAAGACACATGGATGTGCCAAAAATACTGTGTTTTACCTTTTACATTTCTCTTTTTTTAAACACGTTACACTAGCGGGGTGCTTCTTAATGTTTGAAAAGCAATTGACGGGAAGTGATTATGTTAGAGTACGTTCATGTCGAAGATACTTCGACCTCGTTGCCTCGATTTCGCCCATCACATTACTAAGTAAAACAGGTTTGTTAAGGTATCTATGCTATGATATATACAGTGAATTTAGAGTATGTAAGATTCAAACTATTGGGAAACAAATCTGAGATGATACTTGTGCAGAAACCACCAAATGCCGAAAGGTGGGATGGCGTGGAGGATATTGCACACCGCTTTCTACGGCTCTCCTCAAGAGGCTTGTTTACCCCAATTTTGAAGACAGCCCTACCCTTTGAGCTTAGAAAGTTTTAGCCGCGTAAGGAGGATCATCTAAAACTTGATATCGATTTAAAGCTAGCCTTAACAAAGGTGAGAGCTTTCACACTGCAATATTATAGATAATTCAATTTGATTACCAGTAACGAAAGAGTTTTTCGCTTACCTCATGGGACTCCAATCATGCCACTCGTGGACAAAGCACAGCTTCTTCAGATGTTTCTCAAAGGCAGTAGGTGCAATCTCAAACTGCTCCACGATCTCTCTACTGATCGATAACATTTCATTACCTACTCTTAGTGTCTCTAAAACTATCATCCACAAGCTCTTTAGGCCCTTCTGAGCGGGGTTCTTTTAAAGAGGCCTGATGCCAACTTTGCGAAGCGACTTTGGACCTAGGATAGTCCATACCTAAACACCCAAGTGTTCTAGAATCATTCTCAAGTTGTAACTCATAAAGAACTAGAAAACATGTTTCTGATTGGCGTTGCAAATTGAATAAAATTTGAACTTTGTCAATTTTTTGTTACGAAGAAGAAATACACAATTACTCTCTGTAACAAGTTAGCGTTACGTTGACATGGTGAACACATTTTTATCCCTGACTTATAAAGACGTCACACTGAGAAAGAGAAGTAATAATAAACATAAAGAGAAGTAATAATAATCATCTCTTTTCGCGTTTCAGTGCAATGTCTCGCGTGGAGCGTTAACTTTTCCACATATCATTTTGAAATTTTTAAGCTTTAAAGCTCTACTTTAATCCCCAAAGGGATGGAATTTCGGAAAATTCTCTTTTACGATTAGTGCCTAACTACGTTATGTGAGCAACTCTTGTGCAACAGTTCATGCTTCTACTCCCACCGGTTTAGGCTGTGCGTTCTCTAATAGACACACAATAGATAGAATAGCGTAAATTTCAATATTTTTTTTTTATAAATTTAAGTTTCCAATTGACGCTAAAACCATTCAAATCGGACAGAGTACAGTTAAGGAACGAACGAGTAAAGTTTATGGAACCAAATGACGCAGAAACTTTCTTGTCAGCCATTCAGTTTGATTGAAGTTAATGCGTAACCCCCATTTAGACCGTTTCAAACGAGTATGATATCACATTAAAAACACCCTACGGGACCTAATCTACTTTTTAGCTACCCTTCGAATTTAACAAAAACCGTCTGAGAGGCAGTTTTTGTATATGCTCTTTTGATTAGAGCTTTGCCATCTAATAGACCAGACTTAATCGGTAAAAGACTTCAAATGAGTTGTCTTTTTGGGGATGTAATTGAAAAATAACCGTTTCCCAGGTCGATCCTGTTCACTACCGTTCTAGATATGATTTATTTACGAAATTTATATTGTTTGTGTTCTCAAACTTGTCTAACAAGTATTGTGAAAGTTTAATTAATTTGTTCGTTTTACCGTATCGACAAATTTATAATAATAAACTTTATTAATACAAAATAGAGAGAGAGTGAACTCAAGGTGATGAACACGCAGCAAAAACTGTTAATTTCTCCCCTATGAACAGAATGACATGTATGTTTAGCAGTTAGCAAACTCTTAATTAACATCAATGTAACTACTCCATCTGGAAATTGCTTCGCGTTTCAAATACTGAAGGTGAAAATGATGAATTTCGTACGTGTTGGGAGACTAAAAGTTAATTTAGAATTTCTACAATTAACAAAAACCGATCAGTTCCTCATATTCAAAGCTTTTTGTGCTGTTGATTATTTATTCAATAATTAGAACGTAAAATTGTCGACCAACGTTTTTTGCTTGCGTTTCACATTGTTATTTCTAGCTGGTAGCTAATTGGAGAGGCACAAAAGTCTTAATTATCAAGACCGTTTAAAATTGTCTATTGTTTGAACAGTTTCCACTTTATTTAAACTTAATGAACGCAAAAAAATTGTATCGCTTACAAATTCGTTAGACAACAAACAAATTAATTCTACTTTTAATAGATTATTTCGTATTGTTGATATTTCCAGTTAATTGAATTCGAATTAAATGAAACGTTTATTTTGCCTCTTTCTTACATTTTACATTTATGTAGGCGTTCGTCTGCTGTTGTTCATTAGAAAGATTGCACTTCCTTTCAAGTTTCAATCTTCTCTTTTTTCCATTTCAGCTAGTGCAGCATATCGTTTGAGGATTTATTAAAACGGAAGCTATTCTTAAATAGAGACAAAACATTTTATTTCCAACAAATAATATTGAATTCATCCGGTATAATTACTTTCAGTAAAATTTTGTAAAAGAAAAACACTTTACTTGATAGTTTGATGTTAAGAGCGAATCTTCCGGTCCGGATGTTTCAGGGAAAACTTTCAGCTGCCTAGCAACGTAGATGCGACTTCGCACTAATTACACCCATCGTATTCGATTAATAGACGAGTCCGTTAAAAGTTCTTAATTTGTAATCACTTATGATTGCATAACATCCACATTTTATCAATAAGGCAGTAGAAAGGTTGTTGGAGAAGTTTCCTAGATTACTAGCGGCGAATTATTGCGAACATAATTCGATAAATTTATTTGTAAATCTTGTGAAAACAGTAATATTTTGCTGACGACGTGAACTTGTCTCTTTGGTGACCTAGTTCTAATAATTCCGGTAAACAGGAACTACTTTTCCCCCCAATTCATTACTGTGCTTTATTTGCTTAAAGACTCCACTTTTTTCTTTCTAAGTTATATTAAAGCTTCCTCGAGCGATCGGATAACTTTTCTCGATGTTTCTTGTGTGTTGTTTTTTTTATAAATATTTCTTCAACGAAAGAATTTTTGAAAAACAAAAATTGACAAAATAGCAGGATGACAAAAAGCGACCACTTTTATGCTTTGTTAATCTGAAAGCGCACTCCCCGTACAGATAAATCATTGTTTTGAAGTTATGATGGAATGGTTCGTTAGGTGGTTTTTAATGGATTTAATGAAAAAGGCAAACTAAATATGTGGTCTTAATGTTACGCTTTGCTTTTACGTTTCATTTTGTTCCTGAAAATACCATATTTTCTTATTGCGTTTTAGAAATTAATGCTGCTACTTTGTGTCATTATCCTTTGAGTAAAGGTTTGTATTTTGAAGACATTTACCCTCATCTATGGGAGCCTTGATCGGTACCTAGATAAACATGTCAAAGAACAGCACTAGTTAATTATTTAACTTGTTACAACAGTCTTAATCTAATATTTACTATTTATATTTAGACATTACAGAGGCGCATAATGTCTTGATAAAATTCACAAAGAGATGGAGTAGATGCTTATGGAGAAACCTACACAATTTATCGTAGTAATGGTGCTATAAATAGTGGCGTTTGTAGTGTTTTTTTTACTCTGTTTATTAAAATATTGACACGAGAGAATGTGCGTGACGCACATTTTCTGGTAAACTTGTTCAACAAAGCGACAGCTTACCTGCGTCTAGGCAAACCAAACAGTGATCGATTCGGGTAAACGATTATCAATTGAAGTTAAATTGGATTTGATTCGATTCGTTTCTTCAAGGGAGTTCTGCAAAAAATTACCAATTGACAAATGATCGACACAATAAACCTTGAAAGAAGCGAATTTCTTTTATCGTGTCCCAAAACGGCTAAAAATCATGAGCGCTTTTAATTTTAGATGGAAAAAGTTTTTATCGGTGTCGGTGTGAAAAATTGCTGGAATTCTTTAAATGAATTTAAACCATTTACCTAATGAGCTTCTCAGATATTTTATTCTGGGGGTATTTTAAAAGAGTGTGTTCGTGAAATAAGTAAAAGTTTAAAACTGGAACAGGTCAATAACAGGTCTCCAGCTATTTTAGTAATAATGTTTAAAATTAAAAGAAACTACCGAGTGAGGCTAGAATATTTAAGCGCGACTTTTGCATTTATAATTTCAATAATTTATGAGCTTAATGTATAAAATTCGAAACATTATTGTGTACATGTTGACTACAGGCGAAGCCTTGATACAATTTACTGTTTATTGTGAATTAAAGACGATAAAATAACTATCTAGTCAATTACTTTCAAACACAGTTCCGTTTCCATTTGTTGTATTTTCTTTTATTCTACTTTGAAGTTGTTTGTTTTTTCAATTAGTGTCTAAATGCTGATCCATTACAGTGTTATAAGCGAACTTCTAAGCTTTTGTCTGTTAACAATTAAATTCCATTTTACAATTAAATTATATAAAAATTATGCAATTAAAGTTTTTTTTTTGTATAAAACAACAGAAACGGGTGCAGTTTTATCCACCGTTGTTTTAAGTAAACGAGCTCTATTTTTTCAGTAGCCTGTACAAATTTTACGAATCTAATCAAGTTTGAAAGATGGACAATTTCGAAGTAAGGCTTTTCAATTGAGGTAGCTTTCAAGGCACCTGGGGCTGTTAGTCATATCTAATATATAGCAGACCTTTTAGGGTCAGACAAAACGACGATTCTAGAATTAATCTATTTCAAGAATAGTTGGAAATACCTCAAAGTCAGGTAACGGGATATAA
This sequence comes from Epicauta chinensis, assembly GCA_021725515.1. Taxonomy (NCBI): domain Eukaryota; kingdom Metazoa; phylum Arthropoda; class Insecta; order Coleoptera; family Meloidae; genus Epicauta; species Epicauta chinensis. The sequence continues at coordinate 611,904 of JAEDXX010000005.1, read as the reverse complement.
ACTTTGAAAGCCGCTTTCGAACGAATCCTCAACAATATTAAATATAAACAAAATACACAGAAATCGAGTAGCTCTTTAAATATTAACAAATAATTTAAAGCCGCTTATAGTATTTTAATTGTAGCAAAAATAGACGAAAAACATCTCTTTCCCAGAGAATTTATTAAGATTTGAAGACCTGTCAGCTTTCATCGTTGTTCTCCTATCTAAAAACAAGCAGCTTAAACTTCCACTTTCTGAGCAATTCTAAAAGTTTTTGTAGTGTTTATCAATAATTTATAAGGACTTAAATGTTAACATTGAGAAACGCGTCACGTGAACTAAATTAACTGTATAAACTCGAGAAATAAACTACTTAAATTAAGGATAAGTTGAGAAAATTAGTGTTCGTACAATATGTGACAGATCATTTTCGTGTTAACTAGTCAGCTTCTATCGAAATGGCGTATTTCGCTTGAATCGCTCATATTTAAACGATACGTTTTAATATCCCTATTAGAATTCCCATTTTATATTAAATTGAATTGCTTTTATGGAATGTTTTAATAGTTATAAATCGCGGATTGAGTTGTAACTGTTTCATTTTTTTTATGTCAAATCTAATTTTTGTTACAAAAATTGATTGTTGTTGTTGAACCTCTTTTGATCAATGATTGCTGATATTCAACCCATAATTCACTGTAGGCAGGAATAGCACTTCAATAACGGAACACATTTATAATGTAGATGAAATCAATAGTTCGTTGTTTTTTGTTGTGAACACGAAAATATAAATTATAGGAATCGATGGTTGTATCAAGTATTATTTATACTTTTAATAATCTGAACTGAGATTTTCCCTGGAATCGACAAGATTGATACGTAATTGTGACAAGGGACAACAGGTTTTTAGAAAAATCCAAAAATATGTTTTCCTTGAAACAAAAAAAGAAACCCGAAGGCATGCGTCTAAAGTGGCCTTTATCCAGCAACTAGAAGAGATGTCACGTTTTCGATCTCTATTTATTTGAATTTTTTTACGGTTTTAGAATAATATTGAATTGAAATTCAATATTTCCAATAACTTTGCTTAAATAGTGTTTATCAAACGTCTGTTTTATTCTTATTCTATACTTATACTCTTCTACTTCTACTCTTCTTTATACTTGTTGCTTACACTCGTTTACTCTTGAGTTTTGGATGCAAATTTGCTAGATTTACAAGTTCCTTTGTGGGAAGTTACGAAATTTTTCAGACTAACTTTAATGGTTTGATATTTACGGACCTTAAGGATTACGCCCTTTTCCCTTAAGAAGCGTTGATCTTTACTATATGGGTGAAGGTCCCTGATTCGTACAAAAGTCGCATCCTATTGTTTTTGTATTGAATAATTTGTAAGTTGCTGAAATAAAGGAGCTACTTTCAGTCCTGGATTGTCAACGGTATCTGTGAGTAGAAGGCATAGCTGGCCACACCTTTTCTGGAGCTCCGGACAAGTTTACTTTCGGCGCGCATCTCTCCGAAAAGATAATAAAAAATAATAGTATACTAAAAAACAAGTGTCAGAAGTCGACAATTATTGCACGAGTCCAAGGACGAGAGCAATATACGATTTCTGACACGAGTTTTTTATACTATTTTTTCTATTTTGCCTATTTTGTGCCCTTTTTTACAAAAAAATTTGCGAGTTTTGAAATTTAGGGAAATTGGTGGGAGTTGGTGTTACTGATATAACAATTGAACATTCAGCCGGGAAACTTTTCAATTGTTTTATTTTTCACTCTTAGTCAATTGTTTTTTTCGCCATATTGCTTATTTAACAATGAGTGAAGAATTTTCATGTACTTCACCTGAAATAAGGGAAATTGCTGAAAATGCAGGAAGCAATTTACTACCCGATAAATCCAAAGATCAGTACGAAAAATGATTTTTATTTTTATTTTGTTTTTATGATTTTTGACATTTGTCAAAAACAGTGAAAAGGTTACCAACCTCAAGGAAAAAAAAATACTACATTTTCCATTTTTATACAGTGTGTCGAAATGAACTGGCAAGTTTAAAAATAGCGCTATTATCGACGCAAAATAGAAAAAATAATTTTTGAAAAAAAGTAATCTTTACTAATTTTATCTGCATGAAGATAATTTTTTTTGATAATAAAAAAAATCATTCGCGTTACGTCTTTTGATGTTCAAAAATTAAAATTCCAAAATAATCGTGACAATTCTTTGTGGAACCTTAGAAAGTCGTAATAAAAAAAGTGCGGTGAAATCGTCGAAAAAATTTTGTATTGAAACAATTAAAAAATCGACTTTTTCGTATGGGATACCGTTGAAAAAAAAACTTACTCACAGTTGGGGTCCAGTTAATAAATGACCTATTGTGACAAAAATAAAAAGAAGAGGTATCAGTATTATAAGAAAACATAGTTATTTGAAAATTTACCATCCCCATGGGAATCTTGGTATCATTCGGCATAAAATATCTATTTCTATATCAAAGACACTGGCACTTACACTAACACTAGCACTAGACACAACTAATTATTAATTAACAAAAAAAAATCGCAATTTTTCGAAATAAAATATTTCAAAGACTGGAGTGCAACTGAACAAAAACGAACAAATCCAAAAAGTGTGTTAAGTAAGTCTCCTTTATTCGGTTCTTATCAAGAAACTATATACAGGATTAATAATAATAATCTTAACTTTAACAAAACATTTGGAAAATCAAGAGAATTTCCCAGAAATTGAACCTCTTTTAGTATAGTGAAAATTTTGAGCTAAGGGATTCGGATTTTAATGCGCAAAACCACAAAATTACCCAACGAAAGTGTCGGTAAGAGCAGAAGTGGTATATTGGCCCTTGTAAATCATCCAAAAAAAGGTCGTATTTGAAAATAATCAGGTGGATTTTGTGAAATTTACAAAATGCCACGTACCACGTAAATTTACAAGGAGCAATATATCACTTCTGTTGTTACCGACTCTTTTGTTGGGTAATTTTGTGGTTTTGCGCATTAAAATCTGAATCTCTTAGCTCAAAATTTTCACTATACAAGGTTTATTCTTCAATTTGATACTTGTCTTCCTTCAACCAGTAAATAATTCCTCTAGAAATAACATACTACAAACTGAATCAAATCTTCCACACTTAGCAGCAGTTCCAAAGAGTTCTAAGGTAGTACCCCAATCCTTCACTGAGCAACTTCAATAGAGTTAAGAGTTCGTTTTTCTTTTCTCAACTAATAATAGAATACATTTAACAAAATGCTGCACATAAAGTTCATTATACAACGCACTAAAGGGTGTCGCCCTTAAAATTATGCCGCTCCATTCTCGGATCACCTGCTAGCAGCAAACCAAACGATACAAAAAATCAATTAAATTGATGTGGCTTCTTTCCTTCTTCTGGTGGCACAACGCTAGCCATAAAACACAGAATAACCAAACTAGAATTGTTTCCTAATTAATAGGAAATTAAATTAATTATTAACGCAGGTCCTCCATTCTTTTATTTTCTTGCAATATGCCTTAATATGAATAAGACACGACTCGCATAATTTTATAAGCTTGCTCAAAGCTCTTTCAAGAAGGGCCACTGTGGTAAACCACGAAACCTACAGGTATCCCAGATAAGTGTTCCACCTCAAATATCTCGTTTGTTTGTGAATTGAAATGGAAAAGTATCTAAAGATATTAGACTACAGTGTCTATACTTCAACTGACCGACACGATTATCTTTCTGGCTATTTTGGAAATGTCAAAACATCCTATGAGGTCTCGAAAGTTACTCAGTATTAGGAAACTAATTACTTACATTGAATACTGCGAATGAATTTGATATGAAAATAATATTTTTCTTTTAAAAACTTCTCATTTGCTGCTCAAAAATAAATTAGACCTTCTCTGGGATCAATAACGTATTCATTGATGAAAAAAGCCTACGTCAAAATTAAATATTAGGAAACCAAACACCTGCAATGAATATAGCGAATGAACAAAATTTCAAGTTAAAGGCTGTATTTCAGATCAAATACGCCTCAATTCATCGTGCAGAATGGTGGAGGCGCCGGGCGAATCACACTTTCCCATTTAATTTTTTGAGTAGCAAATGAAAAATTTATAGGAAAAAAATGAATATAGTATCAAATGCATTTGCAATATTAATTGCACGTGATTGTTTTCTTCATATTGAGTCATTTTAGAGACCTTATATGATGTTTTGGCATTGACAATTGAAGTGTAGACATTGTAGTCTAATTTCTTTACATACTTTTCGATTTCAATTCATAAACAAACGAGATATTTGAGGTGGGACACCCTGGATAGTTGCATATTTTTGTAATTGGAAAATATTAGGAATGTGGCATCTGTCCGTAATTTGCTCTAGCGATCTGTATCAATTTGCTCTCCTACGCAAGTGACTATTAAATGGATGGTCGATAAATTTATGTAACATCTGCTAAAATTGATTTTAAAAACAATGTTCCTTCAAGCGATTTGTGTGGGTGTGTGTAGGTACACGATTTCGTCGAATCAGTTTAAATTTACCTTAAATCGTTGATTTTCGAACAATGCGCTCGCCTATCGTATTTATTATATTCTACGATGGTTGAGTCTATTGTTACGATCGGTAACTAAATATGGGAAGATCCCACAATTTGGAAAGATACAAGTTATTAGTAGGGAAAACAAGGATTACAGAAAGGATGATAACATATAAAATATTCTCACTATACAAAATTTCCAATCTGTTCCTAGATAAAGATCCGCAAACTTTCCTTATGGGAATTTGCAATTTGGTAAAATTTCAATTATATTTTATGCATTCAGGGACTTTTTAGAGGTCGTGTTGAAGCTTTGCGTGCAGTTGGACGCTTTTAACATTTCCGTACATTCGAACAATGAAAATTGAATTTGTTTTATTCATACTCCTGTATACATATCAGTCCAACAAATTGAATTAATACAACCAAATACGGGAATTGTTTTCCTATCCCCCCATAATCATTAATGTGGCTGACAATGAAGAAACCTCTAAAGCGTCCAATACACCTGTTCTATTCAATTTAGTAATGTCTAAAAAACGTATTCGAAAACGTTAGAGATAGGAAGCAATTGAATAGACATTTGCAGCAACTGTCAACCCGATGTCTTATAAATTTGTCAACTTATAAAATAGTGTTGTAGACGTGTTGGGAAATATTTACTTGACAGCTTCGTCGCAATTACAGCAGCATATGTGATTTGGGAAGCATAAAAGTACGTCAGAAGTTTGATGGAGTTAATTTGAAAACGTTCAAACTTTTTCTTGATACAAATCAAAATTTTTGAGACATTTACATAATTAGAGCTTGAAGACTGAACAATAACAAAGTTATGTTTCATACAGGCGCCACAAGGTAATATTTAAATTTCATCGTAATGCGGATCGATACAAGAACGGAAACTTTTATGTATTATTAAAAGCGGCGGTTCTTAACCTCCAGTGGACACCGGATGGTTCGACCTTTCTAGTCGAAAATGTTCAGAAAAGATTTACCTATTGATAAAATTCACCTCGAGACGGAAGTATTTACAATAAGGGGAAATAGCCAGTGATTGTAGGATTTTACTAGATCCGACTGCCTGGTACTGTCTTGAAGTCCTACAATTGGTCTTCATTTATTGTTTACTGACACGTCCCGCAAGTGTCTGTAGAGGCTTGAATGATGTTTAGCAAGCAATATGAGTATTTGATAGGTCCGCAATTTCCGACAAATATTCTTTCAAGTGTCGCTAAAACGCAATTACATTCGTAATTAATTTCGATAAATTGTTGCGCAAAACTCATGCAGAGATTAAATTATTGCCCCAATAATCCTTAATAAATCTCCAAGGACAATTATATCAAAACACGATCAGTTACCGTTTCCATTTTCGACAATACAATGAAACGTTTGTTCACCAAGTTTTGCCGTTTTACTAGATCTTGAATGTTGCTATTTTAACGCGACAAAAGCCTGTTTTCGGTTACAATATAATATTAGCTCTATTCGAGATTTCAAACGTTTACAAATCACGCACCTTAAGAATGTTAAGCGGACCATTACTAATTGCTGTTTGTCAAGTTTAACGCATCCCCCGGGATCATCTACAAACAGCTTTCCACTTCAGTTTGCTTTAAATTTACCTGTAAAGCATACTAATTGCCAATAATTCAGTGTGTACGAATGGGGAGAAAAAGAAACGATCGAATCAAGATGTGAAATTGTAGCATAGAAACGTGGAAAACAAAGAAAAACAGAATGGATTTACTGTGATATAGTAGCAACAATAGAATGTGACATTTTCTACATGTCTTCTTTTGAGTGAACAACAAGCACCTTTTCGACCTACATTGTGAAGTGGAACAGGTGTAAAGAGGTGTAGAGTTCAACTTTATCGTTATACAACAATACAAACGAACGAAATGAAGTTTCTACGTCGATAAATTATTCGACAAATTTGCAAATTGATAGAATCAAAATGTTTATAGAATTCAAATTCTTGTGAATTTTGAATAATTAATCAAAAATACATACGAATTAGTCGATCTGGGATAAATTCTGCAAGATAACTTAAAATACAGTTGTTTGTTGAATTTTCGTGTTAGCCGTTGTAGTAACGTAAAGTTGGTTTGTTTAGCTGGCAATTTGTGTACTTCGTAACAAGAATTGTTGGTTTTGCCAGGATTCACGTTGATGGTTATTCGCTGAATTTGCAGATTCCTCTGAGAAATTACTTGGGATAACGTTAGATTATTAATTCATCAGAATGGAACAGTTAATCATAATAACGATGAATTAAACCGTAACATTTGAAAAATCTTCGACTACCATCATTATCAAAAAACATTAAAGTATTAAAAGTGCAGGAGTAGTATGGAAATCACTGTAGACTTCCGAGCTTTGAAGCTCATTTTTTATTAAAGCGTCACTTTTCCGTTATTGCATAAAAGCGCCTGATTAGTATATGTGTTCGGTTCGTATTTCGCATCTAATTGGCATCGACTTTCAAACAACGAAATAACATTCTTTTATACGAACAAACAAAAGATACATTGAGGAATAAATCAATATCACTAGACATTATTGTCAATCCTCTTGTGTTTGTTGATACACTGAACCATTGATTCGTTCTAATTTGTGTATGTTGCTTTGTTATAAAGGGATAATCCAACTACGAACCAGATTTCAAACCTTTTATGTATAAGGACTCTCCACCATCTATAAAACGTCCAAAACTTTTAACGGATTTTCGATAAGAATTATTAACGGTTGCAGCTTTTCCATTAGTACGTTACCTTTTTGTACGTTTTTGTACTATTTTTAAGTCTGAAAAGATTTCAGTTTTCTTCTTAAATTAAGGCTGAATGCTTATATCTGTAGATATAACAACAATGTTGATTTTTATGGTTACACAAAATGGAGAGACGACCGATTACGATATTATTCTAGAAAAAATTCGGATGTGTGATTATCGGGAAGAACTGTTAGTTTTCGAAAGAAACGGGAAACTGTTCACCGGGTCAAATGGGACTTACTTTAAATTGATTCTTAGGAATTTCTGTTAGACATAACATTTACCTGGCGTGTATGGAATGAATGAAATTTTGCACACAATGTATAATTTCTTAGAGCTATGATCTGATAATTCGAAAATAAAGTAACTATCTGATTTTTCATTTCAATGTTCATTTATTAGTTTTTTCTGGTAGGTGAAGAATCGTTTTCTTTTGTAATTTTTACAATACTATAATTGGTATTTATGAATTTTTAGATAATTTGCTTGTGTACGGATTTAATTTGTGATTCTATAAGTTGGTTTTTCTAATAAATATTGATTAAGATTTGATTCAGAAAAGTCTCATTATGAGTACGACAAAGACAACACATGTTTTAATTTAACGGATATTAAAAATAAAGACACCTTTCTTGCAAAAATTTGAAGCCTTGATCCTAAATTAACGGGGGATTCTAGCCCATCAGTGTAAATTTAAAATATCTCAATAAATATTAAAACCAAAAATATGGTGCTATCAACTTTATCGTTGATTTTTATTGACTTCTTAAGAACATATAGGAAAGAGCTTGGGGAAAAATCAAAATTTTAAAACTTCTGTCTCTAAATTTGATTATAAACAAGGCTTGGCTCGTTTGAGGTGATTCTAGCCTCTAGTTCTTTTGCAACAAATCTGAAGTCCGTTTTTTAATTTAATTTTTAATCGGTACCACAACTGAGAAGAAAAGTTGAAAATTGTTTTTAACATTTTTTAAAAGTTCTGTCTTTTCTAGGGACTACAGTCATATTACGAGTCGAAATTTGAGTTCTAAGGAGATCCTTACAGGTGCTGTTTAGATTTGAATTACTAGTAAGTGCCGAAAGTGGAAAAAAACAGAGCTTACTAGATTCTAAACAGTACATAATTTCTTTGTTATTTATAATCTAAGTAAGTACTGACGAGGACTTAAATTTCGACTCGGGATTGCTTTATAATAACATTTTCTAAGTAGAATCCAAAGCATAAAACCTCCTGCTTATTATCAGTCATTTTCATGAAAGTATAAAAATTAATTTTTCATCCCTTAAAACTATTTTTTCAGAAAATCCAAAAACAGGTAAGCTTTATTTTTCTTTTCTCTAACAAATGACGTTATTTTCATTAAAATAGGATAATGCAATAATTTTTTATGGAGGATTAAAGTTCTCCAAGGGGTGGTTTACACCCTGATAACAGGGGTAGGTGGTATCTGAAAGTGTGTATTTTTATTATTTGATATCAGGAATAACGTAAAATTGGTTTGGTACTGATTGCTATCGTCCTTATATGCAAAACTACATAACCACCCGGATTTTGACGAATCTTTCGACGGACAACAACATATCAAAAGCGCAAAAAAATCTAAGTCGGACACTTCAAATAGTTTCCAAAGCATAAGCAGAACAAATTTTGAGGCACTCTAGCCCCTCTGCAAAACCATCTCTGACTACAATAAATTATCTTTTTGGATTATCAGTTTTTGTTTGATCTGGTATATCGCTCATAGAGATCCCGACAGTGTAGTTAGAAGTTCTTTTTAGTTGTTTCACAAATTTTCTTCTATATCTGTTTGAATTAATCATAATAATAATTTTCCAAAATAACCGTATTTTGCAATGAAGTATTTACCACAGTTGTAAATATTCATTACAAAATATGGTGATGTTTTGTTGAGAGCACATCCTTATAAGGATGTGGGGAAACTTTTGAAATAAAATGTATCCTTATCACAAGAAAGCTGCATCACATCTTTTAAGATAGCAAATTTGAATAAATCATAATTTTGACCTCAAAGCTGCTTTCTCTCAACAGATCTTTTTTTATCATCAGTTTCAACTATTTGAACAGTAAAGTTTACCGTCAGTTATTAATTATGGTAGTGATGCTAAAATAACAAAAATGACACGTCAGGGAATTGTGTTCTATAATGAATTATATTCCCATTGAAGATAATCGCCATTCGGTCGTTTGTTTATTGATTTGAACAAAAAAAAAAGATTTTTATTAGAATATCGGTGCCCAATCATTAGTTTTATGTACTTTCTACTTTCATAGTTTTTTTTTTTGTTGCTTCGTTTCGGTTTACCGATCCATCACAACTGCAGGTGCCTTTTCCCCGGTTTCATATCCAACCACCGATTGCAGTTTTTCTAATTAAAACTTTATCGACGACCAATTTGAGTTACGAAGTACAATACGAAAAAATTTGCGATATTGATCAATTAATCATCAATGAAATGTTGGTATAATGGAATTTTCGAGACGTGAGCGTATCGTTGTGTATTTTCTTTTGTCAATTCTTTTGATAATAATTTGATGTTTTCGTCTACAAATTGGGTACACAATATATATTCATTTTAATTGACGATAAACTTGATAAATAATTTCAACTAATGGAACAATCGAGTCAATTATTTACATTCTTAAATGCGATCTATTAAGAAACATCAAGAAGCAATCATTATTAATACTGCTCTACGATGGTCGATCATAATACCTATCAATTTATAGCCACTCTTATTCCATCTCTATTTGTACTCGTATTTATACGCTCTATTAAAACTCAATAACGTTTCGTCAATTATTCATTTTTAATCCCGGATAAATTGCATTATATTGATTGGAGTTGCCTAGCAAATAAAAAGCTGTATTTAAATGATGTATTGTTAACAAATAATAGCGAGAATTTTTGAGCTTTGAAAGGCTTTGATCTCCATTCCCTTTTTTGTAGATTATTCGCATGTGGATATGCTTGGGGCAATTTTATAATAAAAAGGAAATGTAGCTTCCTTAGAAAACCCTCAATTTTTTTATCAAATCTTATACGTTGTCGATAAAGGAAGTTTAAACCAGTGACCTTTATAGATTAAAGAGCAAAATCCTCAAACATTGAGGATTTTATAATTGTTAATTTCTCAAAAAACAACAACTAGTACTTGTAGTATTGACGGAAACAAAAGTTGAATAGTCTTATCTTGTATGAGAGGGGCGTTGAAAAGTATGGAGTGTCAGGAAAGCTTGGGCCTGCCCTGTCAATAATTGTAAAACTTTCTGTTTTCTCTCTACAAATAATTATGAAAGTAATCTTATCGGAGGTAAATGCAGTATGCCACAAAGTTTATTTAGTATTTGAACTATTTTGAAATATTTGCAATATTAATGAGTTTCAGAATAGATTCTACTTAGTGCAACCTAAAAAAAAGCGTCAAATTAGAATTAAAATTTCAAAGATTCTTTATTTTGTTGTTCAAGATCGATATTGATAAATCTGCTCCGTTATCGTTTATTGATTTTCGTCTTGACTGACTGAAACTTATCTCTTTTTTTTGTGAATAATTTTGCATACATATTCTTGGTTATGTTATAAATTTTTATTCTCCTATGTAAATCAACTGCCATTGTTACTCGTTTTATGCTGCTGATCGCCCTGCTTTCAACACATTAACAAGAAATCCATTACCAAGAAATCTGCTACACACACACTAAAGAAATACGAGTCAAACATGTAGTGGATTACAATTTGAATTATTAATAGAAAACATTTCAAGGGAACTGATCAAAAGCTTGCAGTGTATGTACGAATGGACGGAAATAGGAAACCAATCAGGTATATTAATCCAACAGCTTTCGTGCATCAGGCAAGTAATTGAACAGAGAAATAAAGAACATTGCAGTAAGCATAACGATACTTAAATAATCGCTACATCATCAAAGAATTAGATAACGATATATATAACGATAATTGTTAAACCTGGTAATTGAAAAGAAAATAAAGTGTATTTTCAAGAGCTTTATGTCTTCATGGATCCGATTGACGTGCTTATATGTAGCTGAAACTGAAATGACCAATGATTACAGGCGTTATTTTCTATTACAAAAATCATATCGATAATAAGATTTCCAAAATAAATACTATGTTTCCAACAATTTGGCTTTCGATACTTTGCTCTCCAAAATATTCTCACCAATTTTTAGCATGGAACTAAATGCAGGAAACCTTTCTTTGTATTTCTGTTGCGGTTATTGTTGTTCGGTGTCCTTTTATAACCTACCCAAGAGAATTTAAAGAGGATATTATTGTATAAAATTACCATAAATACTGTGGGTGCACACTTCCATGTTCAGTCGCTGTCTTGACATGGTAAATTCAAAATTTTCAATCACCACATAGACAGCATTCTTCCTTTCTCTGCAGAGTTCGTTTCAAGTCAGAGCATTCGGATGCTCTCTTCCGGCTATGATAATTCTAACCGCATTAAGTCATTTTATGACCTCAATGTATTATAGATTTTATCAATGAAGAGTGTTCTGATATGTATTTCCAGTAGTTTTGTTCAAATCTATTCTCCCAAATCGACAACAAGAGCATTTTCTCTATGATCCATCAGATGTTCTATTTACCTAAAGTCTTCTATTTTTCCTGTAAAGAAATCATGTCAGGGAAATATTCTTGAATTATGAAGCCGATAAAAATCTTAAGATGGCTTCTTCCTCAATATGGAATGCTTCGAAGGGCAATAATTTCAGAGGACATATCTATCTCGTTATATTCAATAACAAGGACTCAAAGGTAGTCCCAGTATTACACGCTAAACATATGTTTTAGTAAAAAGTTGTATAGTATGAGTCGACTTTTTAGTCATTGAATAATTTTTTTTACTTAGGACATTGACCTAGTGGCAGTGACTGCGATTGGAGTTGTATAGTAGACCAAATTTCGAATCGATTTTATAGTCTGATGACTTTATGATCTCTATAATAACTACAATAATTTAACAAAGGCCGATTATATATTTGCTACTAGTTCAAGATCCTTTGTCAAATTATTGCAGTAATTCTAGAGATCGTAAAGTCATCAAGCCATAAAATCGATACGAAATTTGGTCTACTATATCTAATGTTTAAATGCATAACTTACAATTCAAATCTTGCCCTGGACGCTCACGACTTTAACTTAATTTTTGACATGATTTTTCTTCTTTTAAACTGCTATGTTTTTCATCTTCTTGCTTAAAAAGAACTGGCAATATTTCAACTGGTTCTTATTGCCTCTCTTGTGAAGCATACGCTTATCATCACGCTATTTTTTTTGGAACATGGTAGCTATTTTATGCTTTAGTTGGCCAATGGTGTTTCGAGTTGTTAAATTACGTAACAGTTTTAATATTCTTGCGAAGAACTGTGTTGGTTAAATGACTTAGTTTTGTTGATAATAATCTCGTCACACTTTTAATAGGCCAGTTTTTTGTAAATTTTTCTTCCATCGAACACTTCTTTTGCTGTTTGAACGTTATTATGTAGCTTTATGTACACCCTCTGCCTATGCAGTATCCTATCGTTTCTGGAATTGAATAATTTTATTTTGCCGAAACGAACAAGTCGTGGATTGTCAATGGTCTGCCTGACATTTTTCTTTTGTTTAGCTTTCAAAATGCTATACCTTAACTTACATTTGCGGCTTTATAAAGGGCTCTTTAATAACCTCAAGTCGAATACTTTTAGACAAATGTCGAAAACATGAACACAAGGTAAATTACGGTTTGAACGATAATAAAAAGTTATGAATAAAATGCAAATTCCTTGAGAACGGAAACCAAAAGGCGCACGCCTAGAGTAGTGCCCCTCCTGCAAATTGCAGTTTGTTATATTTTCTCCTACATAACTTTTGATTTACCCAAAAGCTTTCATATTGAAAAGAGTTTTTTTGAGAGCTCTTTCCTCGTTTTGCTATTTTTTTTTTTTGTTTATCCTATTTTGAAACTTTCACTTTACTGTGGCCTTAAAATATATTTCTCTCTGCAAGTCGTTGGCATCATGGTAGAGACATAGGTCAATTGCTAAACACGCACACAATATGATGTGGCGTCTCCTCATTTTGGCGGTACCTTCCCCCCAAAGACCACATCAGAAACTTGGAATAGCAAAAATAGAATTGCTTCGTAATTAATTGGAAAACAGACTAATTACTGAATCAAGCCCTTCCTTTGTTTTGTCTCCCTTCAGTTTCTAGTAGATGTTAATACGAATAGTTTTGCCACAACTAGTATAACATATTTTGGGTTAAAGCTCTGCCAACAAGAATGGGCATGTTTTACGAATCACTAATAAGACTGTAATAAACAATGAATCTGACTTGTTTTTCGCCATAAAGCAATTTCATCTCGTCTCTAAAATGTGTTACTTCTGTAATTAATCGACAGTAACACTAAATACAGAATTTATGTTTGAAATGTATCAAACAACCGCTATAAATCTCAATGCAACAGTATTAGACTTGCTGTTTCAATTGTATACACGTATTTGAACAGGCTATCCTTCAATAATTTACCAAACATCTCCATTCGTCTTAATCTCAAATGCGGTTACGGCAACTGATTAAGATGTAATGTAATTGCTTACTAAGCAATAATAAAACGTGAAATCCCTCCAAAATTCCAGTTTATCCATCTGTCTATCAATTATATTTTGTAGTCATTGAAGCGGACAAATTTAATAATTTTTCCACTACTGAGAACCATTAGAAAAACTACAATATTTTTAGTATAAGACGACATGTGTGTGCATCACAGAGTGGCTGCCATTTCAGGATGCATTAAGAAAATGTATCGTGAACTATATTCAATTTAAATTGAATGTAGTGTAATTTTGTTAAGTTAAAATGTTCACTTTTTTCCATTTACAAAGTGCTTTTGTTTATAGAGCGAAATACATTGATCGTTTGACAGTATATTCGTGAAGTCATATAGAAATGTCTCAGATAGTTTAAAACTAAATTACAAAGTAATTGAATAGCTATTATGTGTCTTCTACACGTAATTACATTAAGTATGAAGTTTGTTAGTGGTTGGAAACTTTATTCGATAATAATTCCATTATTGAAGTGTGCATTTCTCTAATACTCAAAAATAGTAATATTAAAAATTCCCCAAACCCTTGAAATTAAGCCAATTAGTAGAGAATTCCATTAATTATACCTGGCGCATTCCTATTCAATTATTTAAAAAATCCATAATTGTCGAAACTGAAAGCTCCATTAGATTCAAGTAGAACAACGATACTTTATACCGTCAAATATTTAAGCACGTGAAAGTGATCGTCTTAGGATTTTATTACGTAGAAAAATTGTCCCACAATTTACTCCTAAATTCAATATCGAGCCGTTCACGTCGATGGTATTACGCTTTATTAAATTCCAATATACGAATTAGATTTGCGCTATGTCGTTCTTGAAAAATTACGAAAATTTGTTTGGTCAAAATGACGTGTTATTCGCGAATTTCAACTAATTTGAAATGACTTTAATTGTTGTTTTCTGTCGTCGTATAATTCGAATTTAATTGCTTTTTCAACGATCTCATAAAATGTTGAATTTATTGAGTAACTTCCATATCAATTAGAATTTTATTATATGGAAATCAATCGATCATTATTTCAAATTTGCAGCGTCTGTACTTGAAAATAATGGTATTTTCGTATATTTAGCACGAAGTAATGATGTGGGGAATTTCCTGATTGGTATCCATTTCTTCACCCTTAACGTAACCAGCATATATCGATATCTTGACGTGAACGTGTTTACCGTACACCAACAAGATGAATAGTGTCGGGAAAAATGTGCGAAGTATCTTTTCCGATAAAGATCACGTATAGTTAATCATTTATTTCTTGGACGTTAATTAATTTAACAGGAACGTTGAAGAATTGGTGAAGGCGAGCACTGCCACGTGTACAATGTAGCAGGATTAAGAGTGATTAATGGAGCGAAACAATTCTCTAAATATAATAAAGTTTCTCGGTGGAGTTTTTAACTAACTAGCCAAGTCGATCAAATCGAAACAGTTGGACTGTAATAAAATATGCGACACAACTTATAGCGTAATTAACGAAACAAAACCAGATATTGAACGTAACATGCTAATTAATATTAAACGTAGATGGGACTCAGGTGCTCTATAGAAACAGCTCTATTAGTAATGATGTTTGAAGCACCGAAAATTAATCATATTATGAAATCAATACGTGTATATTTATCGGTGAAACCAACTATTGATATTATTAATTGATACCTTCTAAAATTGTTTGTGCGTTGTTTGTATACAAAACCCGTCGAATCGAAGGGGATAATGTCGATCTACATACCATCTACCACCAGATTAATCAATAAGTAAATAGGTCGATTGATATATAGGCCAAAGGTACTTTATAAATCTTTTAAAGCTTCCAGCATCTTTAACGCAACAATGCTGAAATATTGAGTGTCTTCCAAGACACTGCACTACAAGTGTGCTTCTACGAACGGAAAATTAAACCGCTTCCTGTGGAAAAAACCAATTTAACAAAAAGTGAAATTTTATCTGTTTAGACGTCAAAGAAATGTCGTATTTATGAAATGGACGACATTTACATTGTCAGTAGAAAATTAAACGGGCTTAAGCTGTATTGCCGAGATTTAAAGCAGTAGACAGTTTCAGTAAATACGCCAGCTTTTATCGAAAATGGCACAAACTTTCTGTGTCTAAATAGAAATACAATAAATCGTATATTTTGCGTTTTGTTGGAATAAAACTCAGGTGATCTTTACAACGTTTATTTCAAAATAAATACATTTTTACATAAATTGTTTTCATTTTTATGTTAAATTAACATTAAATTGTCTCTGTATTGTATAAAGATTCTTTTACAATAAAATTCCAAACCCAACACAGATGTGTATACAATTGCTCCATTATTATCACAAATTTATAATAATTACAAAATATAATTCTATATAAACAGTACAACAATAGGGTTTGCGGAGTAGCAAAGAACAATTTTCAAAGCGACCGTTCAAAATAGTGCCACTTAGCCCAACCAATTCCGGGCGGATTCAGTATTAATCAGTTTAAGCTCTAATCTTTACATCGATCTTGCGGTGGACGACAGCCACCGTACCTTTCCCAAATTGCATGGAAATCACTCGTAGTTAGGCCGAACTTTTTTATAAATTATTACAAACAAAACCCCCCCGAGAATCAAACTAGTATAATTAGTGTTATAAGTAAATTCAACGTAACGTGATTAATTTCGCAATAATGCAACTTGTCAGTTGTGCAATAAGAAAATAAAGTTCGCTGGCAGATGTTGCTGGCAAAGTTTGGCTCTAGATTTGCACGACACTCACGGCTCGTAATCTTGTTCTAAGCTACTGACTATTTTTGATGTGGACGTTAAAATCAATCATTTTACATATGTACAATTAAGGAAAATTCAACGTCTAACACAAAATATTGATTATCTTTCAGTTTTCAACGATAAGTGGAAGTAATTGAAGTATATCCTGAAAAACGGGATTTAATCGATTGTAAACAAAACAATTACTTGAAAATATACATCAAACGCTTATATTTTACATACAGTTAGAACTATAATTAACATTTGTTTGATATGGACTTCATCTAACAGATATTCAATTCACATCGAAGGATATATTTCAGGAAAACGTTACAGTTTCTTCTAAAATATCATCCAATTTGATTGTACATTTTCCACTGGTGTTACATTGATTTAGATTATTTACAAGGGTACTACAGTATTTAGGGTCGATCCTACGATCGTTTTATTCCGTCCACGCCGAAAGAGAACTTCTTTCTGTATATCGGGCGGAAAGCACGATTGTAGCAGCGCCCCTTAATGGATTGTTCCTTAATTTGGTCGATTTACCTTTCCACCTGATCCCATTCCTTTTCGGCGTTTATCTCTCAAAAATAATGTAAAAATAAACAACATTCACCTTGATCTATACCGAATTTTATCGATATATCAATACAAAAATTTACGTCTAAATATAAGTTAGTCCATGATAATGATTTATAAATTAGACAGATTGTCAGTAAGACCTTGTACTTTGTTTATGAATATTTTATAAAGATTGACCGTTTCTTAATGATTTTTGTCACGATATCATGTGCCGTTACATGATTACCATTTTTTTTTTCGAATCTAATCACTCGGTATAATCTTGCAAAATCGCTAATATCGTCTCCCTTTGACTACATCCGATTAATTCGAGTTTGACTATCTTACTGTGGCAACTCGATGAAATATTAGCGAAAATCGATTATTATTTGAATTTTTAATTATATTACGCGTTCACTGCGTGGAAATTGTTGCACAGATCCGGCGCCAAGGGTGGCATTTTCTTCATGAAACTCACCCCGATCGCAGCTATTGCGGCAATAAATCATACTTTAAGTCTTTAAGGATGCCGCAGGCCTTCGCTACAAAGGGGCGCGGGTGTTAATGATATGTTCCTTTACGATTAGAAATTCAAACCTTTTATAAAACAAAACAAAAATACAAAAAGGATATTCATCTTGGGAGACCCTATAAAGGCCACCCATCTTTGTGGTCGACTCTACTTTCATTTCTCGACTAAATCACATTTATTCCCGACGAATTGACCAACGGGATTCTCTGCCAAATAAAACCGAGTTATACCGGTGTAGTTGGTTTTATTTCTCTCCAAATATTATTAGTTTCCCGTTCAAGTAATGTAGTTTCTATAGATTTGTAGAGATAGGAGGTGAATAAATTCGGTCACGCTTTAGATCCAAACAAATTATCTGTTTCCCGGCTTGTATATTGCTTCGGTTCTCGTCTATTGATAGCACACCATTACGTCTCTTAGGACACTTATTAAAGACTGGAAATAATAGAATACGTGGAATTTTCATACAAAGAGGGTTGGAAGAGCTTTTATTGTTATGCTTTCTTCAATTATTTCCGATAGATAATCACTAAATTGCCATGAAACTCTTCTTCTTCATAACTGTAGAACGGCTAGCTAGCTATTCACTCTTTCAGTATGGTAATCCGGCCATTAACTAGATCCGGCCGAATAGATTAGATGATGGGTTTAGTAGTAATTTAAAGTAGTCTATCTAGTTCACACACGATTTTACAACTACTCACGTACATATTTTGATTTCCATATATATTTAAAATATTTATGAAGAGTTACGTTACTTGGGAAATTAACTACAATCAGGGCTTTGTTTTCCCCAAAGATTTCGAGCAATTCTCATGGAAATTTCTTCTAACCAACTCAAGTCGGTATTGTCATTTAAAACTTGAAAAAATCGATATCTTTTTGTTAAAAAATAACCGCTTATATGGCATCTTCGCTTTGTAGATTAATAATTTCGCCCTCTGAAATATTATAGCTGAATCGTTGTACGATATTCTCATTGCGGAATTCTTTCCTTAAATGATTATGCATCTCACTAGATGCATTACTATAATTAACATGATCGTTCCGTGAACGTCTCCATTTCCAACAGAACAATTTTGATGTGATTTGACAACAACTTTGTAATGTCTTTTTGAATGCCACACGGAATTCACGATTGAAATACGCATAAATTAATGGATTTAATGCTGAATTGAAATAGCCTACCCAAAATACTAATGTTACAACTGATGGTGGACTGTAACATCGATTTGTACCGCATAATGATGTTATCACGTACCTGAAACAAGAAGAATGATTCGATTTAGTTATTACAATCGAATTTGTTTGCTTTGCGAGCTAGATCTCGATTTGTCGTTGGCTGTAAATAAGATCGATATTATTAAAATGATAGATTTGGTTCTGAAAAACGAAAGGATAAAGAAAATGCTGAAAAAGGGATCCAACAAGCCCGGGGATTTAGACGGGTTTTTTGTCGTATATTTAAAAATTCGTCTAGATTGCCGATGATTGAATTGGAGCTTCAACATGTTTCCAGCGGTTGAAGACGAATTACAGTTATCCACACAAATTTTGTCTGCTCAAAATTATAATATTGTTAAACATTAATAATCGCCGTTGAATTGAATTCAAAACCACATAAGCTGGCCGGCGAATTGGAGCGGTCCTGTTTAAAATGCAAGATGAGAAGTCGCCATCAAACATCAACAATGAAACAAAAGTGTGGAAATGGAAATTCAATTTATGGTAAATATATGCATAAAAAGAAAATAGTGAAAAGCGTATAACGTGTCCGTTGCATATGTAAAACAAAATGGTTTTAGATGAATAAAATACAACACCCACTTACCAAAGGAAAAATGGAAGCCAACATGCCAAGAAAGCTGAAACAATAATGCCTAATGTTCGTGCCGCTTTCCTTTCACGTTTCATCTTACTACTAGTGCCGGGATCAGGGGCGGATTTCTCTGTTGCGTATCCATCAGCGTCCATTGATTGACGTAACGACGTCAATCCAGCGGATATACCGTTGATTTGCAGATGTTTGTTCAATAGAGCAGCAGCTACTTTACTTCTATAACAAGAACAACAACGAATAAACACAAAAAAAATTGAGAATAAAGTTCGAACGTATAAAGTAAATTAACTGAAAATTCAAATCGAAAAAGACGTATCTGTTTTTGTAAAAGTTATCATTTAAACTGGTGGAATTGAATAGGGGAAAAATCTCTTTTTTCACAATTTTTCTTGCCTTCAAGTTAATAGCATCCGATTTTTCAGTTTCATTTATTGAGGGTGATCGATAGACTCTTACATCATCTACAATGGTATCTTTCTGCAATATACGCCTGAAAGATACAAAATCTGACGACTTGAAGTTGTAATCGTAGAAAATTGAAGGCAAACAGAACGTCAACACGAACTTATTGTCAAACGGAGAGATTGCATAATCCGGTTATTTCGATTTGAACTGAATTTCGAGACAATAGAAAAGACAATAGCAAATAAAATAGATCACTCGGGTTTCAAGGGCCAAAAAAAAATTTAAATCTGAACTGATGAAGCTAATCAATTCAAGGGTGTTTCCCCTCATGGGATCAGATCTAGGCTCGAACTTTCAAAGTAAGGCCGCCGCTGATACTAACAAGAAAGATTGTAAGAACAACGAATTGTAACCCAAAAAGTGCAACCATTTGGCCACAAACATCGCTCTATTGTAAATTTTGCTTGGCACCCTTATTTTTAGAAGAGTATGAGAGACGGAGCCACTATTTTGCCCCTACAAAATCGCATTGCACAACATTTGTTTGTTTGATGCCAATCTGCGCAATAAACATCATAAATGTGACTGAAAGCGGCCGTTTCTCTTGCCTTTTCTAAGCCCGATATTTCAACGAATATTAGAGAATTATGTGAATTTGCCGTTCTATGCATACGTTGTTCAAAATAAAAGCCAAGCCGCATGCAATATTAAAGATTTGAGTAGCTGACATTTCCCGGTATTTGAATAAATTCTTCTGCTCGTTTATTATTAAGTTACTTTATATTACGTTTCACTTATAGAGTATCTGGTGTAATTATGTTCATACAATGTTTTAGTTTTTAATTTATACGCTCACACAATGAAAAACTAATTAACAACATAAGAAACCATTTATGTTTTGAAAGAATGGAGTAGAAACGGTATTATTTCGCAAAAGATGAATCCTTTCGAACACATCATAGGTTCATCAACTAATTATATTCGTGCAGAATTAGTGGTTTAATTAAAATCAGACTTTTCAGCTGCACAATGCGATGCTGTTGAATTCTCGTTCTATAATTCTAAATTTAAAGACAACAATGCTTCCGACATTTAAATGGGAATTTTTAAAATTCTAATCGGATAGTTGTGGCATACAAGCACAGATGGTTGGGAGATTCTAATTTAATAACTTACCATGGCGTTGAATAACACTACCATCAAGCTTTCTGAGTTCTGTAAATGTTTATTTGGATTAAAACAAGGGTTCTATTCTAGTCGCATAGATAAGGCTAAGTGCGGACCGTTGTTCAACATTAAATTCCAGTGAATTTTCCGAATTAAAAAAAATTGACTAATGGAAGCATACAAAAGCTATTTTAAATCGTGTTTTTGTTGATAAATTACAAAACAATAAGTCAATTCAATTGGATTTTATGATCAACAAAAGTAAGTTATTTCCTGGAATTGAGATGATGTTGCTGGAAAATTCCCGATAAATATCAAAGCTGAAGTTTGTAAATCTAATTATTTCGAATTGAGGATATAGAAATCCACAATAGAATGCTTTCCGTACAATTTATCTTTTCGAGTATCAGTAAATAGAGACTATTTGAAAAAAGAACACAAATAAAAATTGAAGTAGTTGAAGTAAGCAACACTCCCTGAAGGATTTACGGAAAACAAAGAGATGCGGGAAAAATGGTGGCTCGACGTGCCTAGTAAAAGCTTTTGAAAACTCGTGGAATTGAATGAGAATTATTATTCTATTGGGAATTGTGTTTAATTTCGACAAAAAAAAACGTGGCTATTATTGTTTGTTAGAAATTCGTGCTTTTTTAGTATTTCGCAATGTACAAAGCTCGGTAATGGGACGGTATCAATTACAACAATTGTTCTAAATAAACAGTAAGCGTAAACGAAAAGTCAAACTGTTTTGCTGTTGTTGTTGTTGTTGTTACCCATTAATCTTGCAAGTTCAACAGAATGTTGTGCCTTGAATACTATTGTCTAATAAATTCAGACGACAGTTAATTTTACTTATCCGATTGTACATTTCCTACAGTGAAATTTTCACCACAATCTTCCTCTATAAGAGGATGGATTTTTACAGTATTATTATTTATTACTTATTGATGTGACGTTTAAGTTTTAGGACAGTTTTCTGAGCTGCCTTAATGCCGTGGCCTTCGCTTTGATTCCGTTAACGTTCAAAAACGTTCACGCCGCTTATTCAATTGTATTACAATAGAAAATTTATTTCAGATTGAATTTCAAACAGATAACGGTCTTGTGTAAACTCGCTGTGTTCCCTTTAGAATTATTGACCGAAAAATGACGATCGAATAGCGGAAACTATGAAAATCATCAAAAATTTCAATACATACTGCTCAACTCTGGTCAACACACAAAATTTATACGCAAAAGAAGTACGGCCCAACGGTCTATTTGATTTCCGAATATTTGGCTACATTTACATGAATTTTCTCCGGGTGCGTCAATGATAATTGATTGAGGGTGTATCGATTGGCTCCGTGATTGTTTAAGTATGTCTAGACGCATAAGTTGTGACCCGGCGCGTCCACCATTTTTACACCAATAAATCAACCCGAGATATCAAGCAACACAGATGTCTAAGGGCCGATTCGACGAATACATAATTCCTGACCGAACTTCTCTGTAGAAGCCGAGAATAAAGTCGAGATAAATTTTGGAACACTAACTGATTCTCGGGGTTCTAAACCGACTTCTATTTCTACCGCTCTTCTCGTATTTTCGTTGCGTTGATAAAAATGGAGCGATATAATTAGAACGTTAACTTTTGGGACTCAACATGGAGAAGCATATTCAATCAACCAGCCTCTAGAGGGTTAAAAAATGATATTTAAAAGGATGACAGTAATGCATTGTAGGCGGGGATGCGATGTTGATTGTTGAATAATGTATACTAACGAAATCTCTCCACCCACTATTGTGTTTGCATTCAATATCAGCCGATCAACTATTTCATTTACCTTTGTAAACATTACAATTTCAATTATGTAAATATATTAGTAATTAAAATTTATTTATAAATTGATACTTTTCAGCTAAATTTACTCCTATTTGGGGAGTAAAAAAATTAACGCTTTAATTTGATCAAATATTGTCGGATCCTAGTAACATTTATTCAGACTTTCTGCTGTTGATTCAGTATAAATTAGGGCCAGGCCCAGTTTTTGCTATTCGTCTAATGTATCTCAATTTGGGTTACGTGAAAGCGTTTCACTAGAATTAAGCCTTTCAAGTCGAAATTGTTTCTATTCGCACAAACTTTCAATATTATTCTACAGTCGATATCTTCTTAATAAAATGCCTCTTTTATAACAGCATTTAGTTTGAAAGTTTTTCAAGTCTGCTTTTGACAATATCTCAATGGAAATTATGTTTTTCCATCCAACTTGAAGATGATATTCAATTTAACATTAAATATTAAATAAAGTCGGTTGCCTAAATGGTATTCTTTGGAAGTTCAAAATTAATCGATGAATAACCGAGTTTGTTCATTTATTTATCCGACCTTTGGCGTAGACCAAATGGTACACGAACTATAATTTTCCAACACTCAACCAATCTTTTCTCGGTTCAATATCAATGCTACATTTCTACGTTTTGTATAGTTTTTTTGTTCTCCATATTCGAAACGTTTTCTATCTGCCACATCGCATTGTTAGTCGAGCATTGTGAGGTAATCATCAAGAAGAAATCGTGAAAAATTCGGCAAACGAACGAAATCGTTACGGATGATGCGAAAGACGTAGTCGAGAAATCGGAATTAGATTAACTGGAAATACGCAACTGATATATCACGAAAGGTCCTGTGACAAGACGTTTCTTTTCTTCATCCGTCAGATAACTACCACGTTTGAATATTTAATTTCCGTTTTTCTAAAGAATTGTAGACGAATTGAAACGAAATAACCGATAGAATTTTGTTGACTTTACATCGTTAAAAACGTTCAATAACTAAACGTTTATTGATATTTTATTGTTACGGCTCAAAAAAGGGAAAAATCTATTGTTGTTGGCAAGATTTCAATCTCCCTAATTGGAAAGCTTCACCTATTTTTTCGGGTTACGAGAGAAAAGAACAGAGATATACGAATAAGGCTAATGAATTTGTCTATATCTGAATTTCTAAAAATCTTATTTGAAATATAAATTTGAAATAGTACAATCTGATTGTCTAAGTATTTAGGAAATGCGAGCAGATGTTTGTACGATTGCTATAATTCTGAAGAAGAGACTTATTCAATTTATAACTTAAAACCAGATTCGACTTATAAACAAAATTCAATTAATAAAGGCACACAATTTAATTATAATCGTCTGTAGCAGGCTATACAAATTAAAGAAGCTTTCGAAAATTGCCAAGTTGCGAACTTGTTTTGTCAAATATTCTTCAGAAATTACGCTACAACAATTCGCAATTTCGCTTTTTTCATACTACAGACTTTCAATTTCTGATTAAAGGAATGACTGTTGTCAGTTTTTGATGTGGGCAGACAAAGTTTCTTTGGCAATTTTTATAATGACACCATATGCGTGGGAGGGAATATTTCCACATAACAATCGAAAAATATGTTTATTCTAACTCGTATATTTAGATATAATCAAATACGCAACCATAAATCACTCTGTTTCTGTTCAATTGAGCCAGACGATATATCCAGCCGAACCGTAATTTCGTCGATATCTAATGGGATTTTATCAGAAATACGGTCGTTATGCGTTTATTAAAGACATCAGATAGATTGAGTTGGTCTCATTTATCATCCTCAAATTTTTTTCTCAATGATGCCAAATATTAATTATCGACTGACTTCGCTCTTATCAATAAGAAGCAATCTTAGATTCGCCAGCCTCAAAAGATCTACTGTTATCAAAAGTGGACCACGATTTTCGCAATATCTACATTTATTTACATGGTATGTTTCAATAAATGTTTGTAAATACACAAGGTTTATATTAAAACATTCTCGAAATAATATTCGTACAGTATGTAGGTAAATAGTTTGCTGTCTGTATTATAATTGAACATTTGCACAAACATCATTTATCATTTTCGGTTGGAAACTTGTGAAGATTGATGTGTAAATAAGTTTTTCAACGTGAGAGACCTGCGGTTGTCGACAAGTTAATGAAATACGCCACTTTCGGTATTTGTCGTATCGAAATAAGACTTACGCTTTATTTTTTCGTATCATATTTCAATCTAAATCGAAACCATATAGAATTTTCAATAAAGTCCGATATTTTTTTTTGGTATAAATGAGATAGTCAAGGGTGACGAAAGGTTGCCATCAATAATACGTTATCTGAGTGAATTTTCTGATCGGACGAGTCCTTTTCAGAGACTTTTATTTAGCGTTGGTCGTTTTGTAAAGGATCTTATTAAAAGAAATACCGATACGAGAAGGCTGAATTACGGAAGGATCCATTTTGATTCAACCGTAAAAAAAGGTAGTGTTTTGAACAAAATACAACAAATTATATCTTTCCTGAATAAAGGAAACTGAAAGACACAAAAAGTCGACGTGACACCTTTCCTGTAACTTGTAGAAGCGATGCATTGAAGTTGCAACTCTTTTGGCATTTTCCACTTGATATTCTTTTTATTCTTTGATACTTTTTTAGTAGCCAACTTTAAAATTTGAGTTTACTGTGCCCTTAAAACGTTATATTTACCTCTATACGCTCTCAGCATCCTAAAATGGTAAAAACATGGGCCATTATGAATTTTTAAGCGCACGTAGAAATTTATGTGACATCTCTCCGCCACGATTACAAGTTTACATGGAATATTTCACATGATTTTCCTTCTATGAAACCGCAATGTTCTCCATAGTCTTGCTCTATAAGATCTCTTAATACTTCTACAGGCGTAATAGTCGTTCTTATTGTCCTTTTTGCCGAGGAAAATTGTTATTTATTATGCATTTTAACCTACAGCGTTTCCCATTGTTGTGTTACAGAAGAGTTTTTACCTTCTGACAAAAAACAGTGTGTGGTTTCGTTTCCTTGACCAATTATTGATAAGGATCTTCTCATACTTTTGTAGGCTGGTTTTTCGAATTTACTTAGATGCATTATTCTTTCATTTGCGGTTAAAAATTTTTGGAAATCTCATTTTTCGTCTAACTCTTCAGCCTCTTTTGTCCATCGTATTTGGTCGCTTTGCTGCTACTGTTTCGTTCTTGAAGATTCTTGTACAGCTTTGTGTACAGTCTGTATAATACAGGTGGGGCATGGGGACCAAGTGCTTTTGAAATAATCATAAAATTTTTAGATTTGATTGTAGAAGTAATTCATTGGTGGGTAGGTATATCTGTTTGACATTTTGTCTTCTGGATTTCAAAAACTATTTAAGTAACAATAAGTGGCAGATAACCAGAATAATGTGAATCAATCCTACTGGCACCAAATTAAGGAATTTAGATTAGAGGTGCGGACGGCTTAGTTTTAATCTCAGATGAATGTTTTTAATCATCTTTAAACGCTGCACTATAAATTAGCAATAGCACCGTTTCTATCAGACACTTTTTGTTCTGCAAAACAAAGTAGTTAGAATGCAAATTTGTCGTAGCTTACAGTTCAAAAGTATTTTGTGTGCACAACCAATCGCGAGCTTATCACGAACTAGTTTGAGACTTTGGGACACGTTCCTGTAGGCGATTGTAATTTGAATTAAAAACTGAATATTGCTGGTGAATTTTCTCTACGATTACCTTGTTATCTCTACTATTGTGAAACATGGTTTATTTCTGCTTTATTTTCGGTTTGTTAAGCTTGTTATGACAATAAATCCAAACTGAGATCAATTCCAAATTCGAGTTTATTTCGTGAAAACAGACGATGTTTCTTTTGTTATTGTGTCGCATCCATTCAAGCAAGCATGTGTTCGACCTTTATTTTTTCACGTTTTTATTACAACTGTTACAGTTCTCTTTTGTGATATATTTCTTTATCTGTAGATACATAAGTTCGAGAAACTTTCATCCCCTGTTTGATTGTGGCAAGCTTCCAACAACAAAAGCAATTGTTCGAACGTTCACTTTTCAATCCAATTAGCGTTGTATTTTCTCTTTGTTCTAGTATTTCCACGTTTCATATTCATATAAATTTTCGTCTAGATGAAATGGAAAACTCTACTCGACAGTTTTTAATGCTAAATGGATCGAATAAAACGATATTTTCTTTCGGTTAGATTATCCGTGAAAGAAATGGAATTTTCTAACGATAAATAATAGTTTTTAATGTTTCACGGTAAATTCAATGTTTTTATATTACATGATAAAATAACGGTTACAAACCAGATAAAATATCTGAATAGTGTTGCTCGTCCTATATAGTGGACAATTTAGCAAATTTATGAGTTAATTAAATGGAAATCTCGTAAATTTCCACCTGCCGGGCAGATAAGAAAATTTCATCTTAACGTACTTGTTGACAAATCTCGCCTACTTTCGGAAATTAAGATAAGATTCGTACGACTAATATATTTCTTAAATTCCTCGACTACTGTACATCATTTATACACTTCAAGTGGATGATAATGTTGAAGGTAGTAACGGTGGTACGTGATGATGATAAAAGACTTTGTTTTGTTTAGTGTGAAACACGACCGGTTAGACAGAATTTTCAATCCATTCCCTTTCTTCTATTTCGTTGTTTTTTTTTTGCGCTTAAAGGGAAATCGTGTTGCAAGCACAACCTCCCACATCAGTTTCTTTTTTGCCTTTCTGTATGTGGAAGTAAGATAAATTGATTCAATGAAAATTCTATTTTTAGTTCAGAATATATTTTCATCCGAACTGACACGATTTTCCAACCAGCATCATCTTACAGTTTCCGCGAATAAGTAGTTTATTAATGTAGATTGGTGGCTTTCTAATTATAATCAACGCACGTATTTGCAATTTCGGTAATATGTTTAATAGAGTCGACGATGAAAATTATCGCTAAGACAGACAAGAACTGATTAACGCGTATATTAATAATTTAATCTTAAACTGTACGCTCGAATAATTCGCAAAATTGCTATATTGGATGTGCATTTTTTATGATAGAATCTGAAAATTTCGATCAGATAGAAATCATATCTTCCAAATAATTTGCTATCCTCTCGGGAAGCGTTTCAATCAAATCCAAGTCTGAAAATGATAAAAATTTATGAAAATATAGAGTCCTATTATGCATATACGGTGTATGTTTTATTGTCAACGAAAACGTTTTTTATTTGTTTTGATGAAAATTTTAATAAATTGTTTTGTTGGTTTTAAATTTATTTGATTTTCATCTGTTTTTTAGGAAGACGAAAATGTAATAAAATATGAACTTTGTATAGAAAATATATTTGGTTTTTCGTATTGAATACACTTGAAACGAGTGGATTTAATCATATTTTTGCATTAACGTTTTTTTGTAGCCGCCAACAAACTGTCAAGTCCAACGAATAAAAGGAAATTTAATTAACGCATGAATAGTCGTGTGTAACATTTGAAAATTCCTCCTTGAGAAATTAACATTATTTATGCAGTGAAACGAAACAACTCATAATAAGGGAAAGACGAAATAATTTATTATAGTTTCATTGGAGTTCGATGAATGTATGTAACATAATCATACTCAACCGATTCTGTTAGGGGAGCTTCGAACAATGGATTTTGAATTTATTAGTTGTACGAGTAGTTAGAAATATCATATCATAAGGGGAAAAGGGATAAAGCTGCATTTTGGAGCATATGTTTTGTTTGCCAATAATGTGCCCAAAAAAATTATTTTCAAAGTGTCACTGAATCAGTAATTACGAGCCGAAAAGACATTCTCTGATTCAGTCTACCAGAGACTAATTTTTTCCCTAGATCTCTATCGTTGAACAAAAATTTGGTACAGGAATATTTTTGTCGCTGGCTTGATAACAGGTATTCAGCCATCCAAAAATGAAGTGCGCGTCAGAAGGATAACTCCAGAAAGTTTTAATATTTTCAGGACCCGACATTTTGTTTATATCATTCAGCGTCAATGTTTCGGCTTTTAATTAATAAATAGTGAATGAATTGTGCTTAAGTGTAGTGCTAGTTTTTGTGTGCGAGACAAGACATCCCATGCCGAAAAGCTCCAGGACTGCGGCGGAAATAGTAATTTGCAAATATTCAATTTTTTTTCTTTATTTTTATTTTTGTTTTTGTTACAGTTCAACTGGATCCAAACCGTGGGTCCGTTCTTTTTTTCCACATCAATGTGCCATTCGAAAAGCTCTTTCTTTTATTGCCTTCCTTTATCGATATTTTTTTTTCTAACACAGAGAATATAAAACTTTTCAGTGGGAAATGTTTTCTATTATGTTTTTCTTGACATGAACAATTATCACGAGTTTTTTTCTTATTTTATGTCAATAATGTGTGAAAGAATTAAATATTTTCAATGGAATAAAATTCACTTCAAGCTTTTCCCTGACATTCGAGATGAAAAATTATCACGCATAATTTGGAATTCAAAATGTCGAACGCACAATAAGGCAATGCGAATGATTCTTTTATTGTCAATCTATCACAATAATGCGTAAAAGAGTCCCAGGTTATCAGTCAAATTTAACGTTCTTGCTGAAATTTATTAACTCTCATCTGAAAATTTTCAATTTTCAAATACAAAAGTTGATAAGGGGAGACAAAATGGATTTTTTAAATTATCTTTTCTGATACTATATAGAACTTATAAGAAATATTCTCGAAAAATTTGAAGTTATCAGGCGGAAAACATTTCGAGTTATAGACGATTGAGTCTCCGGGCACTCGGTCCCTCTCTTCGTCATTAATAAAAGTATCATAAATCTTGTACTGCATACAGTGGTAAAGTCCCTTTATCCACTCGTGGATAAAGTATAACTTTATCATTTGGTACAGTAAACAACTATTTAATTTAATTTAATCGCGTTTTTCTCAAAACTTTTTTTAAAGTCGGTAGTCAAAATTTATCGAACACCTTCGGACCGATTTAGCCTAAACTTTCCACACTTCATTTACATACTAAATACTCGTTTCTGAACGAAGGATTTTTCTTTGTTTCAATTACAACTTATTTTTTCATTAATCAAAAAGAGTAATTTTTGGCAAAAGCAGAGTTTTTTGATTGCATCTTCGCCAAAAATTCAAAAAGGAATATTTTGTTAATTCATTGGTTAAAATTCAAGATAAACTCATGCGCTAAAGAAATCCCTTCGGTTTTTTTTAATATCAGATGAAGCAGTCATGAGTTATCCTGACACGGTTTTCAGGACTACCACTGGCTGAATTTTCAATATTTTTTTAAGAAAGTGTAGCAGAATATTCTTAGAATAATTCTTAATAATGTACAAAAATTATAAAAATATTAACAAATATTTACTCTGTACTCTGTAAAAAAAAAATGACGAACACATCTCGCTGGGGCGATCGATAATTATTATAAATCAAAATATGTCAAACACGGTATTTGTCCAAAAGGGTCTCTGGAAAAATGTCTTCAAAATACCAGGAGTTGTTATTAGGTTGTTCAATAAGTTTTCTCCTTCTCTCTCTAAGAAAAATACAATTTGATGGTTTCAAATAAATTTTATTATTCAATGGACTTCCCTTGCAGTGTTCGTCTAATTTATGGATTCCATTCCTGAAATGACAATCCAGCTGACTCCCAAAAAACGCTTCCACCTCTGTTACTAGCTTTTCGTTCGATGAAAATCGTTTCTCACACATGAATGTCTTGAGATGTGAAACCAGTCAGAATTCAGAGAGAACTTTTTCGGGCAAATAAGGTGGATGTGGCAACAATTCGGACTGATTTTCGCGATAGTAATTTGTGTTGTGGAATGGTGCGGTATATTGATGAAAAATGATTTTATTTTTCTGTAAACCAAATCTTTTCTCACAAATTTCCACATCCAGTTGTTTCTCAGGGTTACAGTAATAATCTGCGTTTATTGTTCTACCAACAAAATTCCTCTTGCATCCCAAAAAACTGATGCTAGCACTTTCTTGGCCGATTTGTGGACCTTAACTCTCTTCGGAGCCAAAGTACCGAGTTCACATCCTCTTGTTTTGATTCAGATCCCTAGAGCTTTTACTAAATCTCTCTAAGTCAATCGACAATCTTGCAGAACCATATCCTGTATTTTTTATGTGATTTCTGCTGTTGGTGCACTTTTTGGACATACTTCACGTGGATCGTCCTCAAAATTTATATGACTACGTTTATATACAGCAAACACGCTTTCTATGAATAAATCTTAAATTATTATTTTCATTGCTCGATATTCAATTTCTTCCATTGTACAAAAATATGACCCTTCAAGTTTGAGCATTTTAGAAAAATAAATAGCGTCATTTCTCAATGAACGACACAACTTACTGAACACTGCGTTTTTTATGCTCTATAACTAAAACGCTTAACGTAGATCTCCTAAAATTGCCTATCCTTAAATTTCTAGAGAAAGCCGATAATTACTCTACATCTAGAATATACGATAAATAGTGCTGCCACTTGGCAAATTGCTGGATAAATTGCGTCTTCCAGAAGAATTATCTCGTAGTCAAATTCACTTGACAGAATATCAGTCTATTCCCATCTCAACATTTATTGCAATTTCGTGGGTTAATTTTTTTGTGTTAGCGAGACGAAAAGTAAAAGTTTGGTCGAGAAAAAAAAACAGGATCAATAACACAACCGAATACATAGAAAGTAAAAAAAAGGAGAGAGTTGTTTAAACTTTTGGGAATACCGCCTTTCGAAACGCTTACATTCGACCAGAATAAAAGACTATTTGAATTTGTGTAAATTTCAAACGAGTCAAATTATTCATATGAGTTTTGTTGAAATTTTAAAATGAATATTCTAATTTGTAATTTAAGTGTAATTGTTTTTTGTAATATTTAAATTAACATGATTTTCATTAGTTAACTCAAACACGGTTCTAAATGAAAATAAGCGATAAATCCTCAAGTGAATCTCCCCAACACTTTGCCACAATCCGTTGCTTTCTTTGTAAAGAAAGCAGTGTTAATGTTAATGTAAAAAAAGCCACGTGTAATCGCCTCGTAACGCTTACAGAATTTTGTTTAAATAACGGATAGATTGCGGAACATAAATCATTTATAATCTTCTCATCGTTTCCATTTGATACTCAAAGTACAGAATTAAATATTGACAATCAAAATACGAGAGCTACAGTAAATTTTGAACGTTTTAAATGATTGAATTTCTGATCGTGTAGTAAATAAATAAAATAACCTTTGGATAATCGTCCACTAACACAAGTTTTTAAGTTCATCCGAACAAATGGTAGAATACTAATTGGATAATAACGATTGTAAATACCCGTAAGCGACCAGAGAAGTTGTATTTTTCGCTTCTAAATAATGCTCCCAATCATTTATTCAGGGATAATAAATAATTTCAGTTCGGCGAATTTACGAGAGTAGCATCTACAAAACTAGAGATCGTTTCGTGCATTCAAGCGGGTTGTGTGGCAGCGAAAAACGAAAGGAAAGAGCAGTAAACTGCCGGAAATTTGTCATGAAATGCAGTATAGTCTTATTTATACGAATTATATTAAAATGCTGCTTTTCAACGAATGAAACCAAAATCCTTTTAAATAATGGAGCAGGGGTTAAAACGTTTTTTTTTTGGTCTGTGTTAAATATATTTATAGATAACCATATATTACGCTGAATCCGGGTAGATAATGTGAAATATGATGGATATTATTCACGGTTCCTTAACTTGTCTGATAAGACAACAATGGGTTCCGTTTTGATAACTTTGTACCAATCAAACTGTACAATAAAAACGATGGTTTCAATCAATTATTATGAAATTAAATCCACATTATTTTAGTATATTTCTGATCGATTGTCGTTAATTAATAATGGATAAACAACCATTTATAGGCGGTGACTTTGTCATTTTCTGTATGCTCTATAAATATTAATCAAAGTAACATGAAAACAATTCACAAAGTGGTTTTATTATAGGAGAAAATGTGGTTTATATTTCGAGTAAAAAACACCAATTTGGTAGATATTTTCTTTGTTGTTAGATAATTTTTAGTTGAAAACGTGGTTGTGAACAAAAAACACAAACGAGAATGAATATTCAACAGGAAAATATAGAGCTTTTAATATGCAATTGTCGCCTATTCATAAAAACTGATATTTCGTTAATATACAGACTGTCTCAGCCCAAGCAATCACCTTTCATAACTTCTTCCACTATTAAAACATTCGAATACAACCTTGAAGAGCTCAAACTAGGTTACCCAAGAAGTAGAGTAAAAGTACTCCTTAGGTAACCTAGTTTGAGTTCTTAAAGGAGTTATAACCGATTGCTTAGTCTGGGACAGTCTGTATAATAATCTACGTTTAGCCACTATAAATTCGCTGCAATCTATATTGTGAGTAATACCCTTACATTTGGCAATTTCGTTAATAATTATTACTAGAACACTTGACTACATCTGGCGCTTGTTCTACACGATTTACACGATTATACCATTATGCCACATTAACACGTAAATTACACTCTCGATTTCCATAACTTTTGGTACGTACGTAGAGCAGGCTAGTCTAGAACGTGTATTGTTGTATTCGTGCCCGTTCTCAAGTTGACGAGCGAAACTAGGGGATGAAGTGCAAGATTAGATTTTTTTAAATATCTCCAAAACGGCTCATTATTTTTCAATGATTTAAGAATTGACTGAAAACTGAACAAGGTTATCATTAATAAGCTCGTTTAGATTGGCTCGATTTACACGATTTTTTCTGTATAAATGTCAGGTTTTACACGATTCGAACGATTTTCTTGCCGACAAAATTTCACATATCTAATACACTTTGTTGCTTTATTATTGATAAATCCACGAGACATTATTGTGATTGGACGAGACATTTCATAGATAGAAGGCCAAGAGACTGTTGGATTTCATTTTGTCTGAACACAACGGTCGTGTTACAATTTAGTTATAAATGATGATCCCGGCCGTTTTCCAATTTCCTCGACCGGATACCCAACCATCCAGACTTTAGCACACACAATTCTTGGAATAACTATTGGCGAACACATGAAGGTCAGAATTGTGATCGTTTTAATTGGGATGACGATAATAACGGGAAAAACTGGTGTTATTGAACAGGCAATCTAATTGATGTGGATGCTACAGAATGCACCATTGACTTCGTACATCGATACAGATTCACAGTTAATGGATATCAAAGCAAATTCTGTACACAGAAACTTTATCCGTTAAACTAGCTTCACAACTAAGTTGAAGTAACTATAACAGATATTGTACGCTATCGATCAATTAAATGTTAAGGTGCTTTAGTTCTCAATTAATTTGATTTCAGTTGCTAAATTATTCAGACCTTTTTAAGAAACCAACATCGAATATTTTAACGTTCGATTGGTTGAATTTCTAATACTTTTTAACAAGCCATTCAGCATTTTCTTTTATTCTTCGTAACAAGTTTGAACAATCGAAATTCAGCAGGTTTTTGTGAGATTTTTAATTAGAACGGGAACGAGTCGAGTCATATTCATGAGTTCTTTGAAAACTCGCCAATTTACATTGGAATCTAATTTTTTAGTAGAGCTTCTACCTCCAACAAAACCTTTATAAAACATTATTAGTTATTCAATGCATTCGTTTATTGATTTATAATATTTAAATGCTTCAAGTATCTCAGTCATCTTGAGCTGGAGTTAATGCTATTTGATTTGGTGAGTTCTTAAAACAAGCCGATCAAAATAAAATTGTGTGAAAGTGTGGTTTTTGCATGTTCGGCAGAATATTCGTTTTCCTCCAAACATGTACTGTAAACTTGAACATTGAGTTTTACATCTACAAAAGGAAAACTTACTTTCAATATATTTATCTTAAATGAACTGTAAACACGATAAACATAAACATATACTACGAAACATTCTGAAGGCAACAAAAGAGAAACCTGAAACTCGTTCCGCGGCTTTCGGTTTTCAATCGATAACGATATGATCATTTCATAAATAACGGAAAGTCTTCTTAGTGAATTCGGTTTGATGGCAGACAATTTCAAAGTAACAAATACTACAAAAAGAAATCACGAAAGCAGTCAATATTGTTGCGATGATACAAAACAATCTAAAATTAATAAAAGCAGCGAGTTCTGCGTTTCATTTCCCAAGTTGAAAGAACGAGTTTGAGTGTTTGCACGACGATCAGGGATTTGAGAAATGTACGAATGAAATTACACAATTTTCAATTTTCAATAATACATTGTCTAATGGTTGTTGCGTGACTAGCGTCTATAAAAACTGTAATTATGACAAATATTAAAACCCTGAACTTCGTAGTACGATTGTAGATAGCATCAATAAAACGTTGGTTTAGTTAAATATTCATAAATTGAATCGATAAAAATTACCTAAAATATGAATATTTTATGTGTGAAAATTTGGTGGATGCGCCAGGCAAAATCTTTAGTTCTTTGTCTATGTTCAAATAGTTTGCTAAAAACTTATTATTTTTTTCATTTTTGATAAACAATTTTAGATAACCCAGACATACTATCTCTTGTGATTTTTTGCCTGATAAAAACCAGCTTAAACTTACAACAACTTTAATTCTAACAAACTATGAACTTTATTATAAATTGTAGAAGTAATATTGAACTGTCTCACATAGTTATTAATATACTGAAAACGATAAAAATAACACAAAACATCAAAGTTTCTTTTGTGCAATTCGGTGGAATCGCCTTTCTGGTAGTATTCCAGTCAAATTTCAAATGTCGCAACAACGTTCCCTGTTATTTTTCTGGAATAAAGTAACGTTTGGGCTACAACAAAAAACTGTCTGCTGAAACTGCGCAATTTTTATACGAGCAGGATTGTCACCAAATATAGTTACTGTATTACCATTAATTCAACTTTAACCTTGAATAACTTTTGAAGAAAAAAATATATCAAAAAATTGTAAGAGACCTTTTTTGTAGAGCGTTAAATTTTGTATAAGAGCAAGGTTCAGCCATTTCAAAATATTGTACCCAACGTGAGCTATAAAATTCCAAAGTGCAGGAGAATCTTTTTCCCATGTTAATCAAATGGAAAATCGCCATAAGGCACCTGTTAATATTAAAATTATTTGCAGGGTGCCTTTTAAAAAAAAATAGTCGATTTTTCTGATACAGTCTATTGCACAATGTACTATTTCCTACGTTATTTAAAATGGAAAATATAAATTCGCGATGAGCGACCTCTAAATATTAATATTAAGAGCTCCAATTTTAATCAGCCTGATACATACATATTTATGCCGTTGAATTCCAAGTGGGTATTTTACCGACCCAGATTTTCTTGTGTGGGTATATCTACCAGCACTACCCATATTATCTGTCGGCCCTGACTCGAAGACTGACTTGAAACACCACAACATTACATACAAATCCGAGTTGTATTAGTTTTGGATCATTGCGATCAGATAATTTCGTAGTTTTGCAAATGACACAAAGTTTGCCTTAATTTATTAGAAATAGATTTGAAGTTGATGGAAAGTCTTACTTTTCAGGAAACTTGTCAAAGTTGTTGTTAATATTAGGTTGTTACAGTTATTAAATCAAAGAGTAAAATTTTAGGCGTAAATTTGGTGGAGGCGCCGGACGAAAGATTGCTAAAGTTTCAGATCAGATAGAAAAAGACTCAAAAGTTGTTCAGTATTTTCAATGCTGATGTAAGATGTTCTAGTTTTTGATTTCTATAGATTTGTAAGTGACAGAAAGTTTCCTTTAGTGTTTATTACGTGATAGAAACCAATTTAAAGTTAACAAAACTCTTATTTCGACAAATATTAGAACTGTTAACTTTATCGTTAGATTGTAAAAGTTATTCGCATTATATTTTCTTTTATTATCAATGTACTTAGATGAATTTCAAACGCGAAAACAGACTTTTTGGGAATCGCCGAGTACATCGGCCTATTCGTAAAATATTTCTAATGTTTGCTGCATTCGAAGATTCTTTCTACTAATATTTCCGGAAATGATATGTATTGGAATGTTTAATATTGAATATCTGCACAGAAATGAATGCTGAATAGAACGTTTCGCATCCGATCGAATGAAAACGCCTTGAATTGTTTTAAACTTATAATAAGACTGAATGATGAAAAAACAATATAATTTTTAAGACAATTACAAACGGTCGGCCCCCTGGGAAATTTTCTGGATTGTTTGTAAAAAGTCGTATCGACATTATTGATTTGAACAAAACTCCTAGAATTTATCATCGAAAATATTGTTTTCTTTAAAATAACAGATGACCGTGTAATAAATTCTGTATTTGCAACTTTTTATCGAGTCCACAAGTTCGGCTATTTTTGTTCTCTATTTGACAACGACGTTAGACTCATTTAGAAATTAACCACTTCGATGAGACAAGTCGGGCGCTGTTGAAAATGTTTCTACTTTGAAATTATTATTTCGTTATAATTTAATATGAATTTCATTTACCTGTAGAGCATCCTCTCCTGCCGATCAGCTTCAACATAGATCCGATAGTACATGAATATCATCACCATTCCGGGTAGCCAAAAACTCACACTCGACGATATCACTGAATATGTCTTATTGACGGTGAACGTACAAATATACGGATGTTTGCGTCGATAATCTAAATGTTCTTCAGTCGAATACCATTGCATAAAGATCGGCAGAAATGATACTAAAGCCGGACTACACCACACAACAGCCAACATGACAGCTAATCGGGCATTTGTCATAATTAATGGATAATCTAATGGTTGCACTATGGCATAATAACGATCAACACTAATACAACATAAATGTAATATTGATGCTGTTGAAAAGTAAACATCCAAAGAGTTCCATACATCGCACATAAAATAACCAAATATCCATCGACCACCGGTTATTTCAACACTAAAATTAAAACACATCGCCCATATAGCTACCAACATGTCAGCTAATGCTAAACTCACAACGAAATAATTTGTTATTACACGTAATTTTCTATGGCGCATCACTGAAACAATCACTAATAGATTGCCGAATAGTGCCGCTATTATTATTAATGCCATTACAGTTGTTTTTATTGCAAACAGGAAACACAACAACCACGAATCTGGTGGCCATTTATTCGTATAAAAATAAAATGAATTGTTTGTTATCGAAATGATGTCGTGTGTCGCATTGTCTGTTGAATTTTTTATTGTTGCCCGTGTTGTTACAAGTTCTGTAATTACGATTTCGTTCATTTTCACTTTTGATGAATTTTTCGGATACGTCCTTTATTTTCTATTAGAATTCAACAATACATCGGTTAGAATCGCTCGTGATTTTATTAGTTCGTTAAAAAATAAATTCGTTCGGCCTTCCATTATATATATTTTTTGTACAACCGAATTGTACCAACGAATACTGAAAGATAATTGATTCTTTTTGGTACGAATTCAAATGCTTTCCACTACAAAAAAAGCACTCAAATAATGATTTATTTGGAAAACGAGATGTAAAGGAAAATTTCCGTAATACATCATTTTTTTCATTATAACAATATTACCTTGCTAGAGTCTGAGTAATTTCGTTAACGACTGATTTCAGCGGTAATAACAACAGGTTGTGGATCAAGTTTTCGTTTTATTCCAACATTTTTATAGCGTCTCATCTTTATTACGCGCAATTAAACGAGAACGTTTCTCCCACATATTTTAATGCTTCGAATATGAAATATGTAAATGCTGTGAAGGCAATGAAGTTCGGCGGAGTTACAGCGAGAACACCTCCAGATGTTGAAAAGTTAATTAAGACTTGTGAGATTTATGCCAACAAAGTTTACACAAGATAGCAAAATTGCAAAAATTCTACAACTTACGGAAATTTTCTCTACAATGAACTCTCACTTATAAAAATATCGTTTTTAGTTTGAAATATTTCAGCAATTTGATTTCAGTGGTGGATGGGCAGTACGTAATACTGTTAATTGTGCGGTGGTTAGTTATCAACGACAATACACGCGTGAAACTGTAAAGCGTCGAGGGTGGTAGTAGCTGGAAAGCTTTTCGCGGCTTTGCGGCGGCGGCGTACACGCGCCGGTCTCTCTCTTGTCTCTTTCTTTTACACAACAATCTTGGTGGCTGCTATTTATTTCAAAATTTCTCGAGCTCTTCACATTCATTATGTTGTGATCTGTAATAATTGAAATATTTTAATTGATACCTAGTCAAATGTTGCGCCTCAATTAATCAAACTAGAAACGGAAATGGAGTCGTTAGCGTCCGGTTATTAAATGATTAATATTCGATAATTATGCTAATTTACAGCATTCGACCAAATTTATTTCGAGAAATTGATTTCACATTTATTTTTGTTTATTCATATGTTGACGTAGAAGAACGAAATTGTAAATATTCAAGACTCTTGACATTTGTGAAGCGATGTTTGAACAAGCGTAATAGAACTCAACTCGCATGTACGAGTTATTTTTTTATTTATGTATCTGTTTTGGGAATACATTCATAAATCGATAAAAATACAATCACAAATCGTTCGTACATAATGAGCTGTCGATAGACGTTTGAAAATTGCCCATTAAATCCTTCCAACAGGTTTGCTGTTATTTATTAGATTTGATCAGACTGCATCGGGGCATGTTTACTGCCACACGATTAAAATCAATTAACCTGATCGTAAATCATTAATTAAACAGACTTATTACGAAATTCCTGAAGGAAAACTGTACAGGTGCTGCCATCTCGTTCAGAACCAACCAGATCATACACGGGTCTGAAAATAATCCTGTAAATTTATTGCGATTCTCTTTCTGAAAATTTGCGCAATATCGCTAGTGTCGTTAGCGATTCGAAACCACATCCCGCTTATTTATAATTCAACATGACTAAAAGATAAACAATCCTTTCTATATTTAGAAAACATATACGCCTGGGAGTGATCAAAGTAATGAATCTCCTACATTTTTAAACGAAACAGGAGAAAAATAGGGAAGAGAATTGTCTAAAAGAAATACTTTTTCAGTAATGTACAGCTTTCAGGTGATCTATAGTTATCCCACAGCAAACTAGACCAGAAAACAATACGATTGAAGGTGCGGATTTGGATAATTGGGGTGTATTGACGACAAAGAAAGATTTTCATTTAACAAACAATATATTTGTAATATATTTATATGACATGTAACACGTATAATTTTATGACATTCGGCTAATGTTTTTTTATAAAATAGGCCTACTGGATTGTCTTTGCCTTAATTTTATACATTAGGACACGTAATACAACAACGAATGATAACAATAGAAATGTATAAAAGAACAAACATGTTTTATCAAATTTTGTTTAGAACTTTTGTTTTTCTTGTACAGTTAAATCGTAGCAAATCTTGAATCTAGGCAAATGACCAAAATTGCAAATTCGCTTGTTTTAAGTAACTCCAAATGCTGAAATTAAGTCTAGACAAATAGTCATTTGTCTAAATTTACAGTTTACTTGCGGCGCATATTTTGATGGTAATTGTAGGCAACTATTGAATACTTGAAGACAAAAATATAATAGTGATATTGCTACGAATTCTAGTTTTAATATTCCTGCTACTTGCTGAGCTTCTCAATGGTCTAAAAAAGCTTTATACAAGCTGTAAACAATATTTCTTTTCAATAATTTTTGTATTGTTTATTCAGTAGGAACGTGTAAGTTTCAGTCAAAGAATCTACTGAGATTTTCACAAATAATAATAAAACAATTAATAAAAAATTAAATATATAAAATAATATGGAATTTATTTAAAATATCGTCACATGTACGTACACATACATCCAACAATAAAATATTTGAGCAAAA
The DNA here is from genome assembly GCA_021725515.1 of Epicauta chinensis. NCBI lineage: Eukaryota > Metazoa > Arthropoda > Insecta > Coleoptera > Meloidae > Epicauta > Epicauta chinensis. Next base: position 570,977 of record JAEDXX010000005.1, on the reverse strand, counting down.
ACAAAACAAGATACGAGGAAGACTTGAAAGAGTCGTCCAACAACAGCTTAATTAAATTAAAAATCACAACAACGACAACACAGTTTACATATTTGATATATCATTACTATTAAATGTTTTATTTTATTTGTACAAAATAGGCAATTATGATTATGTACAAAATTATAATCACATTTCTTTCATTTATCACACAATCGCTCGACAAAATGCTCACGTCTCGCCAACAACACTCGAATATTCAGCAACATTGTTTGACTGTTATTTGCAACATTGGAAAAATTGCTGTGCGAGTGTCTTAGGTTTGATTCAAAAGAATACAATTAAGGCTGAACCTCGAACTAGCCTACAACTGATCTGTGTGGAGTTCGTATTTATTATCCTATTCTATTACATTCACTTTAAATGGTGTCAAAGTTGTTTAGTTTTTCTGCAAAAAATAGTGAAAAATCAAAGTTTCAGCTAATTTAAATCTAATGTAATTAAAGATTGTTCTAGTGATTTTTTCCCCAAGACTTGCGACAATCGTCTCGAAACTGCTTTAATAACCACATTAAGCCAAGTATTGATTGAAATACTAAATAATATTCCCATCAAATTTACCGTTGAAAACGAATACAATAATCAAAAACATAAATTTTCATCGATGGGTAGTTTAAAAACTTTTCTACAACTGTTGTGGTATTCTGGTCTACAGGCATGAATTTTAGGTACTTTTTGAAGTGCCGTAAAAAAGGCAAATAATATTTTTGATATGGATTTTTTATATAATAAAAAAAAGTGAAAAAATTGAAAACTTAAAAAGTTATCGGTCGATGAAATGGGGGGTCTCAAAAAAATGGCGTTCCACTGTGATCACGATTCCAACCCTCTTAGCAATTTGAGAAAAAAGAAAAAAACAGATTATTAATCTAGAGTAATGCCGTTATCGTACTAACTAAAAGAGTTGAAAAATAAGTTTTTTTTCACAAAATGGCAGCCATCTGAAAAAAATTGTTATTTACTTTACAAGGTGGGAAAGTGACACTTTTCACCAGAGCGGATAGTCTTCGCCTAGTGATCCAAATCCGCGAGTGTGAAAAGACACTTCCCACCGTGTAAAGTACAAAATTTTTCTTAATACTAACGACCTTTGATTTAATCTAATTTTTTAATATATTATTTGTATATACAGGCTGTCTCGTAAGAAATGGATTACCTCACGCGCTTGTGTTTTCAATTTTTTCTCTGCTACAGCACGCACCTGAATGGTTATTGAATTTAAGTAATAGTAAATTATAAAAGACATTTCGAATCAGGATTTAATTTCATATCAGACTCTGCAAGATGGTTTATTACTTACGAGACATTCTGTATATATTGAATCTGGAATTTTATTATATATAAAAATAGAAACATTTGTTTACATTTTTGACATTCTCGACAAATCGAGAAGGCCATTGTTATTATTGTTATTTTTTTTTGACCCCGAACAGCATCAAACAGCACAGTCAGACCGAGACAGTTGCCGTGTAAAGTTGGGGTTTTAGACGATCTGTGGTATAATAGACGCAATTGTTTTTAATCGAAATTTAAATTCAAATTAACCGAAATTAATTTAAATTGAATCACTGGGAATAATTAATATATAATTTAATTGAAGATAGAGGCATTTTAATTCTCAGTTTTTTGTTTTTTTTTTTATATTCCAAAATGTGTGGTATTGAGAAAAAAAAGAATTGCGTCGATTTTGCCCCACAAAAAAACTTGTTGAACATAATTTTTAGTACCCCTAATAGAAACTAAAAGTCAATAGTGAAGAAAAGTCACTTTGCTTCACTACTCACTTTTCTTCACTAGTGAAGAAAAGTGTCACTTTACCATTAAGAAGTAAAGTAAAGTCAACTTTCAACTGTTAGTATTAAGAAAAATATATATTTTTGTACTACATACTTTTTTTGAGCTTTCCGAATTTTAAAAAAATAGTAGGAATTCAAATTTGGGAATGAGGATAGTTAGTATGATAGATAAGTGTATGGAGAAGACGCCAAATTTCAAGTAAATCGGTTCAGTAGAACTTGAGAAATTTTGGGTACGATTTTAAAAAAGAAAAAGGCGTTTAAAGTTCCGCATTCCGGCCGAGCCGTTTTGGATGCTGGATCACTAAAACAGCTATATCTCCGAAAATAATTTGAATTTTGAAAAATCCTCTGAAAGACACATTCTCAAAGTTTTAAAAAATCCTTTACATTCGTTTCCTATGGTAATAAGCTGTCACCTCAAATGGAAAATCATTTAGTTTTTAGCAGGCTTTTGTTAGCTTCACCTGTCATTTTCACTAATTTCAAGAAGTCTGATTAACTTGAAAACTTGCACAAGGGTCAAGGGCCGATGACAATACATTAATTTCATGACATCCTACTAAAAGCCTGACTAAGATTATCAGGATAAAAAGAAATATTTAGATTATTGGTTTGCGGGTTTCTACGGTAACGCATAGAATTCATGTCGAATTATTTTAGTCTTAAAACTTAAATTGTAGTTTAAAAAAACTAAAAAACACGCTTTAATAGCAAACCGAACTAAAAAGTAGAAAATAATTCAATTGCAGTAAAAAACGGTGGGGTGCAATTTTCTATATTTCCAGAACAACTCTAACTTTAAATAAATATCTACTAATAAAGTAACTGTAACATTTTATGTTAAGCACCCCATGCTTTTTTACTATAATTGAATTATTTTCTACTTTTTAGTGCGGTTTGCTATTAAAGCGTGTTTTTTAGTTTTTTTTAAACTACAATTTAATTTCAATCCAATTTGTCGCACTTTTCGATGCTTGATGTGTTTTGAATTCTTTTATCCAAGATCCGCATACAGTTTCCAAAAAGAAGTTTTCCAATAAATACTCACCCAAAGTTGCTCATTAATATCATAAGTGAGAGCAAAGAAATTTTTAATATATTCAAACCCAGAAGAAATGATAAGAAACCAGTACGTTATACAGCCGGGTTGATTCTTAATATTGTAAACTAGTCCGAGGTTCACCCTTAACTTAATTATGAAGTTCTAAATAAATATCATAAACAAATTTTCATCTTTTACATTTCTAGTAAACAAAACAGTATAACTAAGATTAATATAGAATTTCAGCAATATGATTCAAGTAATAGCGCAACTGAAATTGCTACAAGTTTATTACAATCTTATGCAATGTTGCTGAAATATTTCGTACTGTTAGACTTATAACATAAATTTCAGAAAACCTAAACAATATCACAGAAAATATTGTAATTTTCATGAATTTATTAAGTACAACATAATCGAAACGAATAATCCGGAGCTTTGTTGCGTATAATATCCACATTGTTACAGAACACAGAGATCTACTACAAGTCTTAAATTATTGCTTCTTGTGTAGATTATTATTTTTTTTTTCGGTGTATGTCAAAGTATATTATATTTAAAAACAGAATTGAATAATGGATGAACTCTACAAATTTACAATTTTATTACAAATCGATTTTCAAAATCGGAAACTCATCCATGGTAAATTTCAGTTAACATGCCTATCTCTATATATATGTATATGTATATAACATTTACCTTTCAATTATAGAATTGTAACGGTAATATCTAGTTTGGACAATCCATTTAATGTATATATTCTACCTCTATTTTGCATAAATTCCAATTTACATTATTCTATAAAGTACAGATTTTTGGTTGATTCAATTCAACAATCAGTATTAAATTTTTAATAAACAAGTATTGTAAACCTCTAATAATAATAATAATCATACCAAATCAATTGTAATGAAATTTATTATTAAATTCAACAGTTACTAATTTCCTGTTATTATTGGTTTAGTATGCAGTTTTACTTATTTTATTAGATCATAATAATAATAGAAGCTTGCTAAATTTCCAATTGAAATTAATTATAAACGTTCATCTCTATAAGTTACATCCTGAGGCTAGAGGAATCTAGCCGGATTCTTCCAACAAGAGAAACAGCACGGCATTGCACATAATAATGTGTCTTTGAAAGCTTCTCGAAAGTCTCGATTGAAATATGCATAAATTAATGGATTCAATGCTGAATTGAAATAACCTACCCAAAATAGCATACCAATCAACCAGTCCGGTGTGGGACAATATGTCTCACCACACAGTGTTGTTATCACGTACCTGTTAAAACAAAACTACAATTAGTAATTAATTTATATTTCATATATTTAGTTTAGTTGGTTTTATTAAAATGGCCAGCCAGACTTCGTTTTGCAACGGTTTCGATCACTTGAACGTTATGTAGAAATAAGTAGCCAATTTGGTGTCTAGTTTCACCGGATCATTGTTAATAGTGTCGTTCACATTTTTCTAGTTGATTTGTTTGATATTTATTCACTTATCCCACAGAAAAAACGTGATTCACGTATACGAGTCGGTTCTACAATTCACAGAATACATCTCAATTGTGACCCGTTCCAAGTAAAGTTCTGGTGGTTGGAAATAATGTAAAAAGGCGAGATTTTTGTAGGCGTAACTCCCAGAATCCCCCACTGTATTCAAAGTTGAGACAATTTTCAAGTTCTCAGCATTTTTCTCAATGCAACGAAAGCCGAGAAAAAGAGACAAAAATTGAAGTCTAAAAAATTGTCTGCAAAATGGAATCTAAATTATCAGATTTATAAATGAAAATTTTTGTCAGAATATCGGGCGGAATTAAAGGAATTGTGGAAGCGCTTTTTGCGTAATTGCAAGCTTAATTGGAAGCCTTCGTCCGATCTCAACTGAAAGATTGGACATTTAAGGGTGTGGAGATATCGAAAATTAGGCATAATTGCCGAATTGCTTGGGTTCCCAAACAAATTCCACGTTCGCATCGAACAATTTGGAAACATTGCTAAGATTACCGAAATGATATCTGCTTCATTATCCACCTTCTAGTTAGACGTTTAATTATGGCCGTGTCAATGGGAAGACAAATGTAATTTCCAAACACAAGATCGGCGCCCTTAAAGTGAAACAATCGGAATAGGGACTAGACCACGTTTCTAATCTCATTGTGTTTTTTTTTTGGTTTTCTAAAGATAGACTATAACAATCCGTTTTAACGATTGCCAACGTCTATTGTTCTCCGATATCTTTATCTGTACAATTCTTCTTGTGTGGATATTAACGGGATTCTTCTTAATTGTTGTCCGTACAGCTTTACTTGCAAATAATCGTCTAAAGCGATAATAGCTTTTTGTTAAAAGTTGCGTTAGAAAGTTGATTTGCGTCGCCTAAAAACTTTTCGTTCGTTTATTAATTAGCGTTGAAATTCAAACGTAATTGCCAAATTAATAAAGATTTTCCCCAATTGTTGTATCCCAACAATAAATCCCTGGCTTCAACTTTCCGTTGTTTTTCCGATAGTTAATTGGAAACATGAATGTTCTTTGATAGTGATTTTATGTTGTGTACAGACAGAAACTTTGGCCATCTGAATATTAATTGAAACTCACAAAGTTCGAAGCTAATATAGAGCCTTCTATCAACGTGACATGTAACCTAAACGTTGCTCCAGTAGTTTTCGTAGATAAATATTTATAGAAGCTGAGAACGATTGAAGGAGGCTTTCAAATTATTTCTCTATCGTACTACTAGACGGTGTGGTAATTACGCGTCGAATCTAAAGTACTTAAACAATATAGCAGATGTTGGAAAAATCTCCCAATAGTGTTGTAGAGAGAAATGGCAGCTTAAGGGCGTGATTAGTCGTGCTAACGAAAATAAGGACACAGAGTTTAATGAATCGTACTCTGGGTTATATGGAAATGGATTGGAGGTGATTATGCATATATTCAGTCAATTAGAAGGCGAGTAGCTTGCGGCTATAGGCATTATTGTCGCACAATCGACATTATATTAGAATACTGAAGCGCTAAACTCTAATCGATTCTACCTAACAATATTTGATTAATGCTTTTGTATTTGTTAAGTTGGGAGAACTAAATGATTAAAGCATTGCAATTAGTTTCAATACTTCACAATTCGATCAAACTAAATTATACCATTTCGACGTTGATTTATTCCAAATTAATTAGCAAAATAAATAAATACACAGATTAATTATTAATGTATCTCTAGCTTTGTTAATAGACCTAACAAAGCAACAAGACAGTTATATATTCGAGAATCACCCGTTTAAGTACTCGGATAAATAGTGAAGATGTTATCTCAGGACTCGAAGCACTTTGCGGGCGTTTTCTCAACAATACATTATCTAGACATTTGTCTAGTGTGGCAGTTGTTTAATTTAGATTAAAAACTATTTCGATAAATGAAATAATTAACAAAGTTACTGTATCGAATGAAATCGTACTGCCAACCAATAGAAACTAATAGGGTTGAAATGGAGACTGTTATCAAGATACAGATAAGCTCGTATAAAGGATTCTCATTAATAAGAGAAACCTTTAGTGTTATTATGGCCACAGAGAAAAAGTCAAAAGAAAACAACCCCTTAAATCTCATTTAATTCGCATTGATATTTTCAATTTAAACCTCCAATAGCCTATATTCTATAAATAAAAGTATTGATTTCAAACAGAATTCCGAGATCAATGTTCCTTTACATTTGTATAGAAAATTCCCTTCCTGTTGCGATACCAATACGAATAAAGTTTGTGTACCATTCACGAACATTGTTGTTCAACTTGAATCGCAATTTCGAGTTTTCGTCGCCAATAGGGTAAGAAATTTAATAATTTCGATTTGATTGATTATTAGTAGTAGTAAATTCAGGAAAAATGAATTTAAGGGTTGATTCAGCGATCATCAAGATTACCTTCTCACGTCTATCGTTGATCGTGATTTATACGGCTGCAAATTCACCTATTCATGATTGATCAACGTACGGTAATTAGTTGAATAAACGATGAGATTTAGACGACATTCTGTCAATATTTGTTATCGATTGATGGAGGGAATTTCGGTTGATATGGCCAAAAACTCGATATTCTGTCATTTTTGTTTGATTTATTAAGATACATTAGATTAAAGATAGCTTTTGCTACGCCGTTCTGTGCGAACGATATCATAACTTCGTTACGGATCAGAGAAGTTGTGTCTGGCTTTTACTTCTCTAACGTTAACAACTTCAAACAAAGTCTGGCTTCTTAAAAGTACAAAAAGCAATATATAAGCCTACAATACTTTTACATAATGTAGAATTATATATATTCTTGTATGTGTATATATATAGTCGATAATTCTTTTGTTCGAGTTTTTATTGTAGATTTTGTGAAATTTATGCAAAGTCGCATCGTACTTACCAAAGAAAAAATGGAAGCCAACATAACATAAAAGCACCCATTATTATACCTAAAGTGCGAGCCGCCTTGTGTTCAGCACGCCAGCTTTTCGACTGTTGTCTTATCGATGTTCCTGTGAACATTTCATTATTGATTAGATGTGTTGTTAAAATCAAAACACAATTGTAGACTTTTGAGTTGAAATAGAAACTTTAGTAAACTTTACTCTTGTTGATCTAATTCACAAAAACATAAAGCCCATTAAACAATTAATCATCCTTTCTACTGCTCATATAACTAATAGAACTTCCTATAATAACACGTGTAAAATTACGGTTACTTCAACGAAACTCTTTTAATAGAAAAACGAAGCAAAGAAGCTAATAGATTATATTCAAAACTTTAAAGTTTAAATTACGGACTTATAAATTTCACTAGACATACCTGATAACTCTACGTCTAATTAAGATGGTGAAGATTCTAACTAAAACTCACATAATTGGAGATTAAGCGAAAAAGAGTAAAAACTCCAGGTCAATTCGTGTGTCTCAAATTAATTTTAGCACTGTAGGCGAGTTCAAGGAATAATACGAGACGCTAGAGAAAGTAATTTTTGTCACTCATAGTATTTTGTTTATCGTTGGTTTTTAAATTTCTAGAAACCAGGAGTTCTTGACAAAGAAGAGAGAGACAACCTTTGTTTCACTTTATGTCGATATTTGTTCGATACATTCAAGAATTTGGGCAAGTATTGTTTTATACAGAGTGTCCCTCAAATATCTCGTTTGTTTGTGAATTGAAATTGAAAAGTATCTAAAGAAATTAGACTATGTCTATGCTTCAGTTAATCGATACGATTTTCTTTCTAGCTGTTTTGGAAATTCCAAAACATCATATAAGATCTCGAAAATGACTCAATATGAAGAAAAAAATCACCAGCAATAAATATTGCAAATAAATTTGATGCTATCTTCTTTTTTCTCCTAAAAATGTCTGATTTACTACTCAAAAAAATATGGGAAAGAGCGATTTGCCCGGCGCCTCCACCATTCCGCACCATGAATTGTTTTTAACTCGAAATTTTGTTCATTCGCTATATTCATTGCAGGTGATTGGTTTCATAATGTTTGATTTTGACGTAGGCTTTTTTTATCAATGAATAGGAATCGGAATATTGATCCCAGAGAAATTCTGATTTTTTTTGAGCAGCAAATGAGAAGTTTTTACAAGGAAAATATTATTTTCATATCAAATTCATTCGCAGTATTCATTGCAGGTAATTGATTTCCTAATATTGAGTAATTTTCGAGACCTTTTAGGACGTTTTGGCATTTCCAAAACAGCTAGGAAGAAAACCGTGTCGGTCAATTGAAGTATAGACATTGTAGTCTAATATCTTTAGATACTTTTCCATTTCAATTCACAAACAAACGAGATATTTGAGGTGGAACACTTAGCTGGGACATGCTGTATATACGGATTTTTCATAATGTGAATATTTCTGATGATGGTGTCATTTTCTTTTTTAATTTTCACAAAAAATGGCAAAAATATTCAAACCAAAAATAATCGTTCTAATAACTAGCATATTGCCATCTAAATTTCATTCAAATTTCACCTCGTCTCATAGGAAAGTCGTAAATTACCGAGTTTTCGGAGAACTCTTGAGAGAAATATTTCAATATATTTTATTTGAATGAAATTGTGGTCGAATCGAGTATCGACCACAGCAACTTTTCGTATAAAAAAAGCAATTGTATCGCTTGGAAAATATGACAGACTTCGCTTTAACTTCCATTTGCCGGAAAACTAGTGATGATCTTCATAAAAAAAGATCGCCGCAACCTGTAGAATAGATCTACAATTTATGTAAATTCTCACTGAAAAGTGAGCACGAAAAATGTCAAATCGGAAAAACACTTTGCTGAGTTTTTTGGAAAAACTAAATGGATTTTCATAGAAAAAGTAACATAGTTATCGGATTTAATACTGATCTTCTCTTTAACTTCTGAGTTGTTTCCGAAAGCTGACCAAAAATCATTCCCATGTAGCCTAATAGGATTCAATTTTGTCAGATTTCATCGATAACTTCTCTTGATTCTTCATCGGATTGTGCGAATTGCAAGACGCTTGCAAATTTGCCTTTTATCAGGTTGTAATAAATATTCCGTCCGAAAGGTGCAGCAACTTGTTTGAATTTGTTTTACGGCGAAATTTTGCAATACCTGTGCCATATCTGTTACAATATTTTGTTTCCAATCGAATAGGTTTGCAAATTTTGTGACAAAGTGACAAAAGAAATAATGTGAGCGAATCGGCTGGAAACATTCAAAGCGTCTACGAAAATAATGTTGTGAGTGAACCAATGTGTCGGAGATGGTTTGAGAAGTTTATAAACCGTGACTTCAGCTTAGAAGATGACGAGAACTTGCACAAGAACTGGGAGTATGCAAGGCTTGGGAAAGTGATCAAGTTGGGCAAATTATGTGCGCATGTCATTGCATTCTCGTCACCTCCGAGCTCCGTTTTTAGACCGAATCGTTCGCAGATGAAAAACAGGTGCAATACAAGAATGTTAAGCGTCGGCATCAGTGGCTCAGTCCTGGCGAAAAAGCACTGTCTACGCCCAAACCTGGACTTCATTCAAAGAAGACGATGTTTTCCATTTGGTGGAATAGTGAAGGTCTAATACATTTCGAGCTGCTGGGAATGAAAGAAACGATCTCGGCCGCAGTTTATTGCCAGCAACTCAATCGTTTGATAGTAGCTTTACGAGAAAAATGTCCAGCACTAGGTCGTTGTATTCAATCAGGATAATGCCCGTGATAGTAATAACATTTTCGAATTATTCGGTCAGAACTTATATTACAACCTGATGTTTTAAACGAATGAAATTGTGGTCGAATCGATATCGACCACAGCAGTTAAACTCCTTGTATAAAAAGAGCAATTGTCTCGCTTTGAAAATATGACAGACTTCGTTTTAACGTCCATTCCCCGAAAAACTGATGATAGTTTTCATAAAAAAGAGCGTTGCACCCTGTAGAATAAATTTAATTACTGAAAAGTGAGCGCAAAAAATGTTAAATCTGAAAAATACTCTGCTGCGTTTGTTTGGAAAAATTATCTGGACATTCAAAAAAAAAGTAACATAATTGTCGGATTTAATATCGACCTTCTCTTCAACTCCTGAACTATTTTCGAAGAATGTCCAAAAAAAATTCCCATGTAAACTAATTTTGTCAGATAACCACCTTTAATGTCGCGCAATTCTTTAGCTGATTGTGCGACTCGCAAGACGCTTACAGCTTTGCCTTCTAGTTACTGCCACACAGTTAATGGCAATCTCGTAAATAAACCATTTTTTTCGCTAAAAATAACAGCTTTCGGAGAGGTTAATTAATGGACGAATTTTCATGGCAACCCTTTGTTGTGGCTTTGCATTTTTCTTTGATCAACACGAACAGAATAACGAACAGACTTTTGAAGTGTAATTGAATTATCCCAATTGTCCTGAAATATTCTAAACGATCTAATTAACACGACCACAAACACAAAAAAGAAAACCCGATATAAACCATCTTTTGATGTAAACAAACCTAATAAACATTTTAATTTGCGATTGTTGGAGGATATTTTAATCATAATATGTAGAGATTCTTTGCGGGTATGGACTCATGTGTAAATAACAAATAAATTATGGTTAACCCACATCACTTTGATGGCATCTATAAAAACAAAAGAAAGCTATTACACAACCATTTTGGGTGTGAAATTAACTTTTCCGCTGTATGTGTATATGAAAGGGAGACGGATAAAGTGATGGTCATCTAGGGATTACTTCAGCTGCAATTTGTCATTGTTCATCAAAATAGGTGAACAAACAAGCCGAATTTTGTTGGTGTATCGTACTCTTCATGCCCATATTTTTAAATGAATGATAAGCAATCAGATCGCCCCAAAGTTGTGTTTAAATAAGAAACACTAAATTCGCTATCACCATCCTAATTGTAGTAGGTGTTATTGTTTGAACTCATCCAATGGAAGTCGATAATTTACAGTGTGCGTTTGTTATTGATTTGCGCCTCCACCTTATCAAAAAAAAACGATTTTATAATGCAAGAAAGACGATTGTAATTACGTGACAATTCGGCAAATTGCGGAAGTTAGAAGTCGCTAATATTTTTGATATTTGACAGGTCCCATTGAGAATAACACGAGAATGAATGAAACTGGAAAAGCAAATCGGAAATCCAATCCAATTTCCATGTGTATGTATATTTATTCGTTCAATATTTATCGTCAATTTGCTATTTTTATATATACAAATATTTTTGTTCGTTTTTATCGCTTTTTCTGACATTCATTAATAACTGTATGAGAATTAATGATTCGCTGTGGCAATATAATAAAGACGCAGATTTTTTCGTTATGTTTGTTGAAAAACTACACGGAATTGTCGCCAAAAGAAACCGTATCTATTTGTGACGGTTTTGTCACGTCTCTAGGTGATTGTTGAACCGTGATACCGTTATAAATCGTATACATCTGCTCCGGTTTTTTTTTTATTACAACTACCGGAGGAACTGGCAAAAAAATTTAGAAAGAAAAGTAAGCGAAATTGTACGTACACAGATTACGAAGAAAACCAGCATATTTCAAGTACACCTGGTACTAAATGCCTAAAGCTTATATATAATACAAGGTGTAGAATATATGCGTTCAGGTGGCGCACATCCGCAGACAATGTGGACTTTTTATTCGGTATATAACGCAGACTATGTTGCGTAACGTTGATTGACACCTTGGCTGATTTTGAGCGGTATCAAGTGGTTGAAGTGGAACGAACTTTCATTAGCGAGCTTAATGTATATTTGACAGGCTGACGTGTACATTTACACAGGCGTTATATCGTGTTCGGCCAAGGTGTCAGGAGAATTATAAGATAATGGAACGCTTATTAAGACTATATTACAGTTTACTTAACCAACAAGATGTTGAATAACATTAACGAAATAATTTATCAGTCGAGTTGTTTTATAATATAGAAATATTTTTGTTGAATTTGCTTGTTCCGTTTTGCTTTCGACAGGCTGTATTGTTGATTGGATAACTGATTTGTTGTTTGTTGGCAAACAAAAGCCGTCAATAACAGCAAACTAAATAGATCAATAGAACTGCTAGTGACTGATTTATTTTGAATTGATAGAAAGATAAACATAACTGACAGTTTAATCTTATGGATAACAATTATTTGAAGATATGTAGAATTGTCTTGAGTGGCTTGTCTCTAAGGCCAAAATAATTGGGCCACATTTGTTCAAGCCAACACACACAATTTACTTAAGGCAATGCAAGTCTAACCAAATAGTGAAGGCGACACTTATCCACGTTCGTGTTGAGTTAGGGATTAAACTTCCCAAGAGAGGATTCATTAAAATTTACCATAACATTTAGAATACGTCCAAGTTATGTTGCAATAAAATTTCAGATTTCGATCACATGCTCATATTGTCATTTGTATTTCGAGTTTGTCTAATTGAAGCGAAACAATCTCACATTTGCCAATTACCCGTCTATTATTTCCAGTATTCGATAGGCTCCCATGTGGAAAATCAAATTTTCATGTCATCTATATGGAGGTTCTTATCATTTTGATATTTTAAATTGAATAATACCCGAAACGAGAATCCCTAATTATGAATAATTACAATAAAATTATCTTCTACATTTGACATTTGACGCTTTAATTTAATTTCAGTAAGTTCCATTTGCAATTCAACTGTAAGACTCAAATTAATTCAACTAGTATGCAAAAATTTCTGTATAACTGATAAATTATTGAATAATATGTGGTAATTCATGTTTTGCAATTCATTAAAACATCAATTGTATGAATCATGTTTTATAATTTCTATATTATGCAAAATTACCACATTTATTCACTCATATTGGTAGTGTTAGTATTTTTTGTGTTGTAAAATTACGGTTAGAGGATTCTTGCGAGTTTTGTCAAATTCGATACAATTCCATGCGGAAATTATCACCGAAAAATTCCATAGGAATTCTGTTGTTGTACCTTATTTGATATTTGAAAGAAAGTGGAATGTTTTGTGCAATGTACCCTGAGAATTTGCCCATTTATAGAGTGTTTCGGTGGAGCTTTCAGTTCGCCGACCCACTTTAGTATTTTATATGTAAATATCGCATTACGATATTCGTATACAGATACTTTATTTATTCCGCTATGCGCTAGTAGCTACTACACAATTTTAGTATTTTTTTTCTTGTTGAATAAACAATCGTAAAATGCTGGTATTTTTCAGCTGATAGTTAAATACAACGGTTTTGTTAATGGCAAAATCAAACTGCTGAATTGTTAATAATTTGTTATGTATATAAAGTAGATTTTAGATTATATTTACTTATGCTTCTATAATGATAAATAAAATGTGAATGCTGCAGAATTATGGCTGAAGTGGAATTTTGCTTATTACCCATAAAATGAGAATTATTTGCAACAGCAAGAACGTTGCTGATGAGCATCAGTAGAGACCGAATTTTCGGTAAATTCTCGCAATCTACAATTCTGTTCCTACTCGGTCAAAAATCGTTTATTATAATGCAGAAATACAGAATAAATCTGTACTTTCAGAAGAAATAGGTTTTAGTGGATTAGCTAAAGCGCCTTCCACCAGTAATCAGCAATGTAGAAAAATAAAACTCAATCTGAGTGAATTAAAAAATATCTATCAACAAAAAAGCGAAGGATATTAATGTGTAATCTAAATACTTCATAACAATTAATAAAATCTTTAATATTTCCTGTAAAAGTGCTATTTTATCGTAAAAACAATTTGTGGTTGGTTATTTGATTTTATGAACTTATTTAAGTAAATTTGAAACACGATAAAATATCATAAAATTTTATGTCCAATGAAATGCTAAATAACATCATATCGTAATACTTAAGTTGGCTTTTAAATAGACAATTTAACTGTAAATAATCCAGTTGAGAATTTTAAGAAGTTTGCGAATATTCCGATAGCAAAACACTACAAATTTAAAGTTTCTCTTATTTTATTGGCATTGAAAAGACATGATATCCACGAATTGAGTTAAAAATTCAACGGTATTTGGTACCGCATTGATACATTAACAGTGGATGTCAGCCGACTTAGTGGTCGATTTAACTGTGATCGAACTCTACGCCTTTTTCCGAATACCGGAGAATATAAAGGGTGACTCACGTAACTGTTGGCACTCGAATAATCCGCTTGTTTATGCACAGAACTTAAAAGTTAAGATCTTAAAATACAATACAATAATACTCGATTGCATTACGTGGGAAAGATTCTTTTATATTCAACATTTATGTGTACACTGCTGCAACATTGATTGATTCACTAGTCAAAGGAAGGCTAGATATGCTACTTCAAGTTAGGGAACGGTCAAGTATTACGTAACATTGTTACCAGGGGGGAGGGGTTAAGTCAAGCGTTATTAGTGTGTTATTCTGCGAAGGATGTTATGGGAAAGATACATTATGATAGGTAGGGGGGGCGAAAAAATTTCAAAAAAAACGTTACGTAATATTTGAACGTTCCCTTATTAGACACAGAATTAGCTTATAAAAACTACGCAGATATATCAAAATTTCGATATACAAGTGTCACAGTTTCATATCGAATGTCTCGTTCAACTCATCACCCACAATTCCAGCTTTTATCAATTTGACCGCCACATTATGTAAAATGGTGGAGGCGCCGGGCGAATCGCACTTGCCTATTTTTTTCGAGAAATCTTTAAAAGAAAAAACTATATCAAATCCATTCACAGTATTAATTGCAAATGATTGGTTTCCTAATGTTGAGTAATTTCCGGGATCTTATATGACGTTTTGGTATTTCGAAAATAGCTAGAAAAAGAAATCTTGTTGATCAATTAAAATATGGACAGTGTAGTTAACTGGAACACCCTGTATAAATCTATTTTTTAATTTATATTTCTATAGTATTCATTTAATGCACTACACCCTGTCCATCAGTGCTAATAGACGTAAACGTTTTTTTTTAAATTAGTCGCTAACCACTACTAAAATCTTGCTTACTTCCGAAACTTTGCCGCCTTTCGAATTGCAAAGGCGGCCTAAGCCTAAATCCATCACTGAGCTGATTGCTGGGAAATGAAGGACGAAATTCGCAAATCCGATCGAACCAGGATAATCTAAACTCGTCTCAAGGTATGCTATTTCAATTCCATAGTGGTGGATTTTACTAGACTTGCGGTTAATACAGTTGAAATGAACAAGGATAAAGATTGTTTCTAGAGCTGTGGTGGTCGGGTCGGGCGATCCCGTTAAGCTTTTTTATAATGTAATTCTGCCACCCGTTAAAATAATTTAGAACGAGAATTCTATGTAGAGGCGAAAATAATGGTGTGTAGATACGTTTCTTTGTTGCATTGTAATAAATCAAAGAATAATGTTCGTATCGGTACGTGGTCGACTTAATATTAACGCTTATTGTTTGGAAAAAAGAAAATTAGAAGAGGAGACGTGAAAATTTATTCGCATTCATTTCCAGTTCCACTCAAACTTTGAAATTGAGAAAGCGTATAAATTTTCATATCAATACAAGTTTTTAATTTGCTTCTTTCTTAATACAACAAGCGATAAGATTACACTTATCGCAAATTGTGACTTGCGATAACACGATAAAGAAACGAATCGTTTAACAGTGCTGTCGTTTTTTATACTTTAAAGTGTTAAAAGCTGTTGTAAGTATTTGTTAAATTATTAATAAACATTTATAGTGTGCCAGTGAAGTAGTGTCGTGTGTGGAAAGGCTAATATTTAGTGTATTTGTTGGTGCAAGGTGTCAAGCAAAAGCGGAACGTACATTTTCTACCAAAAGGTAATTCTTACGATCCTTTGTTAATTAAAATAATTTTCACCATCACATTTCACAATTATGGACAAAATGTTGAAGATGTTAGTTGAAAAAGTAGTCTTTCCAACAAAACATGCGTTTCTCGAATATCACAAAGCTTTAAAATGTATTAAAATAGAACAACTCATCGCCACCTTATTTATTGAATTGATTATCTTGTATTGTTTTATGACTTTAAGCCCTTACAATAAGCGTTTAATCTAGTTTAATGATAATAACTAGCCTTAACTAACTAGGGTACGTTCATATCGGAGATATGTTACATCAGGTCAAGTAACGAAGTATCGCAGTGAGACTTCTCTCATATGAACGTACCTTAACTGAAACAAGTATTTTGATGCGATGAAAGTATTGGTGCCGATTAGTATTCAGAAAATGTTAGTATTACTGCGAGTTTAATTTAAATTGCTCACATTTTATAATGTAATTTTTTATCTTGAAAATGGTGTACTGAAAATTATTTATTCATGGATTGAAGCTTAAACGGTTTTGCCTATAGTTCAAGTGAATTTGTAATGAAATCACTCAAGCTGAATCTGATTTAATGCATATTTTGAACTGTCAATGTCTTTAGTTTTTGATCAAATAATGTGTTTAAGCCAAACGTAATAGTCCCAAAACTCTTAAACTAAAGTTGAATTTCTATTAAAGCGATCAACATTTGATTTTGACTTGATTAAAAATCGCGTAATAAGGTTGATACTTTTGGTGATAAACAATAAACAGAGGAACTTTTATCAAGAAAATAAAGCTTTTTTTAATGAAAATTTTTAAATACGGATCTCTCGCTGTTTAATAAAATCTTTCGAGAAGTAGTGACGATTGTCACTGTATTAAATTTTAAAGCTAACTGTTTTGAAACAAATCTTTTGAGGAAGCCATAAACCTGTATCTTTGTCTGGGACAATAGAAGTATAACAATAAATTTTGTCCTTCTATGAAATGTATTTTGTTCTTGTTTAGATACACGTATTTGTCCATGTATCTGTAGCTTTGTTTCGGTTACTTTCAATAAAAAAAGTAATCAAAACGAAAAACATCGTATTGCGTTTGTTTTCATTTATCCACTGCAAAAACAATAAGAGTAATTGGCTGCGATAAGATTCTTCCTAATGTTTTGTGCAATCTTTGCCAACTCTACACGTCTCTGAGATGTATGATTTTTCTCAAATCAAGAGCGCTATCGAGAATGTATAAAGTTTCAATTGGATTCAGCTAATATCTAGTTTTCCATCGAAATTCGTTTTGATTCTACCGAAGCAGAAAATTATTTGTTTTTCGAAAACTGTTATTACGTTACAATAGTGAAGACAGATTTATTATCTCTAGTATTGCTTTCAGAAGACAGACTTTATTGCAATAAAACCATACAGATAATTTTATTATTATACTTTCATATCTAAATAAAATGCGCAACGACTCAATTTACATTTGTTTGCATTGCTTGTAGTAATAGCAGCAAAAATTGAAGCACCAGGTGAGACCGTACAATCATTACTTTGGTCAATTGCAATGTCTTACAACTAAAAGTTCTAACACTTTCCAGCAATTTCACTCCTACACTGCCTTTTTTAAAAACAAGAAAAGACAACGATAAGCTCCGCTCTACTGTTCTACTGACCGAAACCAATAGCTTTTAAAAACAGACTCACGGAATGGGGATATCTCCAAGAACTGCATCAATAAATAAATAGTAATTACTTTAGGGCTTTATTTCGCTCAATATTCCGAAAGAAATTCTGTCGGAAGCATAGGGTAAGAGAATTTCTGGCGGAATGTCGGGCGCAATGACGTAATCGTAGAATCGGCTCTTAATCACTTGTTTAATTTGTCTATTTCTATTTGTTTTTTTTTCGACAGAATCAAGACTTTCTAGAATCATTAATTCAATCAGAGTTCAGCTGTACAATTAATTGTCTTTTTTGTTGAACTAGAGTAGTTGTTTTCTATTTATGTTTCTTTCTCCATTTTATTTGGTTTTTCTGCGGTTTGGTATTGTTTATTTCAGGAAGAATACAATAGAATTCATCATCGTTTTTATTTGTTGCTACTTTTTCCATCATAAATATAGAGGTTTTAGTTACGTAAAAGTGAGCAAAATAAATTTTAATTTAATTCATTTATTGTTGTGGATTTTCTTCGGGACGTATCTACGTCTCATGCATCATTTATTTGTAGCCCTAATACTGGTTGTCTACGAATTGTTGTAAATATATTTATGTTTAGCTGTTAGACTTGCTCACAAATTGCACACAGATGGTTAATAAAATTTACGCCAATCACAGGTAGTTAATATGCGAATTACACACAAATGTAATGGAATAATAATTATAATATAATTTGCTGTTCCGTGTCACGTTACGAAATCCAATATTCTCAATGTTCTGGATGCGATCTAGAACAATTGCATGGGTGTTTACAAAGTCGCTTTATTAACGTTCACTTGTAAGATTACGTGAACAAATGAAATCAATTCGAGTTGTTTATAAAACCAGTAAAATAGAGTTGGACGAGAGCTTATCGATTATTATTTGAGAAGCTCGTACAGGCAGAACACGAAAGTACCAACAAATCTTTAAATCAATATTATTAGTTAGACGAAGCAATAAAAGCAGTGGAGATTATAGAAACGGTTTTTTCTCATAAGGTAAAAATCCCAGCTCTCATCAGTGTCCCAATTATCGGCGAACATTGTGAAAATTTGCTATTGTTAAAGTCACAGAACAAATTCCAATTAGCTACACTGTTATATATTACGACTTATGTCTGGAGCAAAGAGAAAAAGTGTTAATCTTTTTCGACTGGAATCTATGCAGTTAGTAGATATTCCAAAATGTATTCAGGACTTACATAACGAACCGTTAAGAGCCGACGCTACCATCGCTTTATTCCGGCCTATATTCCAACAGACATTCTTTCTTCACATATCGAAAGCACAGATTGCAGAATCGCTTCTTATGCCGAAAGACAATTTCCGTCGGAATATCGGGCGGAATAAGACATTGTACGATTTGTCAGGGAGATTCGTTAAAAGATATGATGTGTTTTAACTTCAGGATAGTATAGTATAGAGCTCGTTATAGCTTTATTTCCATCCAATGCATTATTAAGGCATACCATTTGGTGCTCCGAATTAAAGTATTTATGAGGAAATTCATTCTATTAGGGTGCGTATTTTGATCCTTAATAATTCCAGATCGATTTTTCGCATTTCAAAGCTTTTGTTTAAAGGAAAATTTATTAAGTAAGTTCGCTTGCGCACCACGTAAAAATACCAAAAGTGGCTCATCGTCTAGCGTTCTAATAAACTTAACCAGAAAATTTAGACAAAGAAGAATAGATGCAAATTGTGCTTGAATGAACTAGATCTTTCCGAACTACGCAGTCTCGAGGTAGATCAACGTATAACCATGGGCAGAACACTTCTGAAAAAATAGGACCCTTATGGTCAGTACTCGACTCTTATGATGTCTTTTTACGGCACTGATATAACATTTTAGATCAACTCGCTTTAAGACTAACAACTTTGTATATTCAAAAAAATTTTTGATTTTCTGAATATACTGAAGAGTCCCTTTTTGTCAATTTATTCTGTTGTCAGAGCGGCTTCAGTGTAAAATGGAGTGGCAAAAGGCAAGAGAAACTGGTCAAAGAATTTTAACACAAGATTATTGAGCAAAGTTGCTATTCGATTTGCAAATAAACGAATGAGTAAATAGAATGGACCTTAGTCCTTCCAGCTCTTCTTAAAGAGCTGTGTCTTCAATACGGCCGTTTCTTGCATGAAAATTAACATACAAACTTTCGTCCCTATTTCATCCCCTTCGGGAACCAATTTCCTAAAACTCTTTATTCATATACAGAAACTTAAATACCATTTTCCATCTTTCTAACATCAAATTTAACCCTCTTAAGGAAAGAATTTTCTTTGCGAACTTTCGACTGAGATGATGTTTGGTGAAGCTCAACTTTTTCTGGATGGCCTAATTGGTTACATCTATATATTTTTTTTTTGATGCTGTAACAGACGATATTTGATTTCCCACATTTACCTTTAGTAAATATGATTTTCATAACACGTTTATATTGTTTCATTGTATTCGTAATTAAACAATGGTGATTTACATGAATATACAAAACTAGCTTCAATACATTTTCAATACGTAAATATTAATTAATTAGTTTATTTCCATTTGTTCACCTACATTTTTCGTGTTGATTGGAAAATTTCGAATAAATCCATTTGTTATAGAACAACAAATCATTTCGTTTCATTTAGTTTTATCGATA
Organism: Epicauta chinensis; assembly: GCA_021725515.1. NCBI lineage: Eukaryota > Metazoa > Arthropoda > Insecta > Coleoptera > Meloidae > Epicauta > Epicauta chinensis. The sequence continues at coordinate 550,462 of JAEDXX010000005.1, read as the reverse complement.
TGTACGTTAGGGATTTGATTTAATTACAATATGACATTTTTGTTTAATTTGCAAAAGCTCTATACTTAGAAACGTTTACCTTTTTCAGGAATATTTAAGCTTTATTGATGGATTGCAAATTTATGTTCGCTTCACTCTAGCGTATTTGAAATATCCAGAAAACTTCATAAGGTATATTTTTGGCGGCACGTGCCTTTTTTTATTGTCACTTGGTATTCTCTTATTTACCTTTATACTGGTTGAAATGTATTACCACAAAAGAAACCTTTGAAGGTTTGATAAATTTCAAGAAGCAGGTGGGCATCCACTAAAACGCCGCATGTTTTCAATAGCGTTCCATTTATTTATGTAATTCCTATGGATCTGTTTGTCCTCATCTATTTTCGTATTTATTATTTTTGTGTTTTCAAATCGGCAAACTTCTGAAAAAACTCGTTTGAAATCAAGCGCTCTTACTATCGCAATTATTTTCAATTTGATAAGTCCTCAAAACATCAACAGAGCATCAATGCGCTCCACTGACTGTCGTCAAGCATTAAATACGTACAATATTCACATATAAGCTATTGTAGACTTTGTAGTTTTGTGCCTTTTACGATTTGACTGCCAAGAAAAGAGAATATTCTCAATATGGCCCATATGATCGTCTAGAGATACCCGAATCTATTTAATGGTGTTTTAATCTGTCACAATTTTATTTAAGTGACAAAATCATCTTAAAAAAGCGTTTATCTCTAGTGATCTTTCTCTAGGCTCTATACTGCCTTTCAATATTTTCCAAGTGCTAATCTTTACGACAATATCTAATGCGTCAGTTGCTCAGCGTAAATGACAAAATTCGATACTTAGATACGCAGATTCCGGTACAAGTTTCTTTATATTTACCGATTCTTCGCTTTATCTATCATTTTAATAGACCATAGGGTGCTATCACACGTGATCAATTCCCTTTTGTTTAAAACCAACAAGAAACTATTGATTGTTCAGTTAATAAAACTCCCACGTGTAATCGCCCTAATAAAGGCACCTGTACAACGTTTCAAGCTTTAGAAATAAATTAGATTTATTGTAAACTTTTACTTTCGACATTTTATGGTTATGGTAAATTTTGTAACATTTGCGGAGGCCGAGAAAAAAAAATTATACACACACCACACTCTACCATCATTCCCATTAAATGTTTCCTTAGTGAATTTATAATTCATGTTTACGATTAATCGTAATCTATTAATCTAATGAATAGACTAGAAATTCATGCACGTGCGGCAACCATATATTTTCCACAAATTTAGCCAGAACATATCATGATCAGCATAAAATGTAGGAAGTTTGTCAAGGTTTAATTTGATTTCCATCAACACCCTCGTTCAGGGATTCACATAGAATTCCCAAACTCTTTTCATACGTGTGTTCATAGAAATCATTCCATTTAGATTTATCATCTTTATATGAAAATAAAATAAAACTCGCTTTTATATCATATAATAATAATGTTAATATGAATGAATGTATTAATGATCGCTTTATAGAAAAGCCGTCCAATTTTAGTCAATATTGGCATGAATGGTGGTGATTTTTTTTTTTAAATAATTAATGCTTTCGCATCGGATGATTTACTTGAATACTATTGCTAATAAAAGCTAAAACTAACAACTTGAAATGTAGTAAATTGCAATAGTGAACTCGTATCTGATCAGTATTCTTGACGTAAAATTCAATAAATAACTTAAACTTGTATTAACTCCTCAAAAAGATAAAATAAAAAGGTCGAGAGATAAAACAAACAGTCAAAATAGATGGAGGAGAATCGATAAACTTAAAGTCACTTTGAAATAGGAGTTTTATTACGCATTTGATAAGGTTTATTATAGAGAGAATATTCTCTTTAGAAATCACAATTATTTTGCTCATTATTATATTTTTTTGATATTTATCCACTGCTGTCAAAGCGCGGTCAGACGTCCGGAGTTCCGCGTTCAGATGTCATCTAAAAAGCTTCTTTAATAGATAAAAAAAAATCTCCTAAAACTAGAGCTTGATATCTTAAAAATTGAGCTGGCGCTTGGGGGTCCCCTTTCCCATTTAAAATACATTGAAAAACTCTTTTTTCTATTTTGCGTCAATAATAGCGCTATTATTAAACTCGCTACTGTATCGAAATGTGCACATTTCGTAACTAGTGCTGAAAAGTAAATAGTAGGATTTTTTTTTCCACTAGATTGGTAACATTTTCATTGATTTTGACAACTGTCAAAAATCATAAAAACAAGATACTTAATATACCGTTTTTCGTACTGATCTTTGGATTTATCGGGTAGTAAATTGCTTCCTGCATTTTCAGCAATTTCCCTTATTTCAGGTGGACTACATGAAAATTCTTCACTCATTGTTAAATAAGCAATTTGGCGAAAAAAACAATTGACTAAGAGTGAAAAATAAAACAATCGAAGTTTCCTAGCTGAATGTTCAATTGTTTTTTTTTAGTAACACCAACTCCCACCAATTTCCCTAAATATTAAATCTCGCATTTTTTTGTAAAAAAGGGCACAAAACATGCAAAATAGAAAAAATAGTATAAAGAACTCGTGTCAGAAGTCGTATATTGCACTCGTCCTTTAGAAAACTCGCGTCTCCGCCGCTCGTTTTCTAAACTTGGACTCGTGCAATAATAGGCGACTTCTGACACTTGTTCTTTAATATACTATTTTTTAACTTTCAATGTAAATCATCGAAATTTTTTTTTTCAATTTTCCGTTTTCATTATCTTATAAGAAATTAAATTCTCTACAGAAAAAGTTTCTTCCATTTTTTGCTCTGCCTCATAGGAAAAAAGTCACAGAGCAAATTAGAAACAAATTATTTTCGACTTTTTGTAATTTTTTTAACGCTCTGTAACTTTTTTCCTCTGAGGCGGAGCAAAAAATGGAAGAAACCTTTTTTGTAGAGAATTTAATTTTCTATTAGATAATGAAAACGGAAATTTGAAAAAAAAATTTTTTGATGATTAACATTGAAAATTAAAAAAAGTATTTTTTTGAATGGGAAAGCGGACCCATGCGCCAGCTCAATTTTTAAGCTATCAAGCTCAAGTTTTAGGAGATTTTTTTTGATCTATTAAAGATACCCATTGCCTAAGCTGAGAAATCGATACAATAGAAAACAACGAACTTCTGTTGTAGTTATAAACGTTATTTCTAGGTGCCAAAACGTTTTCTGCTCAGGCTTCCTTTCATTCGCCATAAATAATTTATTGTTTGTCATTGTAGAAAATCTTTTGTTCGTTATATAACACAAGTTAGAATGAAGATTTTAACAAGTGTGGAAATTAATTATAACAATTCGAATTGTGTTTCAATAAACTTTGCAATAAGTTCCCCTTTATTATTTGAGTGAATTCCTTTAAAATAAGTAGGTATAGATTGTAAACTTTCTCAATTAAGTTTCGACAATCTTTAAACTACAAAAATCAGTTTATTGTCTATTAAATAGTAAAGTGCATACTAATAGAAACCTATCTTAAATCTATTAAAACTTGGACATCAAAGCAACATGTTCACTGAACGTCGTTGATCGTAATAGAATATTTTCTCACGATCACAACTTTGTTTATTGTTGTGAATTTCAAGATAATAAAGTTTGGCGTATATTCAACACAATTTCACAAGTAATTTCATTTCGTTCTTCAAAATTGTAGTTTTGTTTGTTATTTACTCTGTGATTTCCGAAGGGTATGTTCCTTCAAAGTAATTTTATCGAAAATTCAAATATATTTATACGTGTGCTGAATGTATATACGTTTCTTTTCTCCTCCTCTCTCCTCCACTCTCTGATTTGATTCGATTACAGTTGGGCTGGGAGCCGTTCATCATTGTGCCATAATCGAATTTTGTCCGTGTTCCGGGTTATATTTTCTTTCTTCAATAATAATCGATTTATCTATTTACGAAAATACTTAAGTCAACATGCTATCGTCGACCAATTGTTATTGTTCTTTCATTTTACGGAATCTCTTTGTTGACAAAAGGATTTCAATAAAATCGAAGAAAAAATTCATACATAAAGTAATACTTTATATATTTTTTTGTATGAGATGAAATAAAGGAAATTTTCTTTTTGATAAATATAAATGCGTAGGCGGATACGTGCAAAGATGAAAGACTAGAATCGTTTTATTCTACAATCGTTTTCCAATCAAACTTTTTCAATTCGATTTCGTAAGTGTAGTGTTATTTTTATTTACATCATTAACCGCAAAAAATTTGATTGTTTGCTACAACCAAAGTGAAGGAAATCGCATTTGATTCATCACAAATCACGCCCGTTTTAATTAAGAAATAATCTCTACTTTTGCTACAGATTAATTAACTCTTGGAATATACTGGAGTAAATTGTTCAACGTAAACATATTTCCTCTGAATTATCACATTACAAACTAACCGTTTAGATCATTATCGAAGCTTTTGTATCCGGTTTTACCGTATTAAATGCTCAGTTTGCACTTGTGCGCAAACTTTGGAAAGTTCTCATGTGGTTGTGGGTTTTTTATGCTTTATTTACTGTATAATGTAAGTGAATATTAAAAGCGATTATCCTTGTAAACGAGAGCTCTATCAAGTATTACAAAACAAACACTCTTAAAGCCTGCCCGGGGGCGACTTCCAATTATTCTACTCAATTGACAATTTGATATTTCTAAATTTCGAAGATCAAAGACACTTTAAAGCCAAACTAGTGAATTGGTGATTCGCATATATGAAGACTAGAAAATTGGATTAAAACATAACCACACGCTCTCACCGATACTCCGAACAAGAACTCTCATTTCAGAGAGTGTAATGTGTGGTGTGGCTAACCAAGCAAGTGGCGAGATGCTCTAGTGAAGCTCTAAGTTTTCGTCCAAGAATTATTCTAACAATAACATCGTTAGTAGTATGAAATGAAAATTATCGATCAGGCATCCAATCCAATTTAGATTGTAAAGAATCGGATTGGCACAATGGCACAAAATATTAATCCGATAGATAACTTTTCAGTCAAAACATCATAAGACTCCTTGCTACCGAATTTTTCTCCACAAATATTTTTTTATTAGACTGATTGAAACTTGTTCGAATGTATCTCTCTACGTCAGAGAAATGCTGAAGATTTCTAGATAGAAATTAAAATAGTACCGAATGGATGGCTTAAAGAAAACAATTTTCTCAGAATTCATTCGTTATATATGAAAATACTGGAGCGGAAGAAAAGTCACTATCTTCACACACACAAACTTCGTCATGATTTAATCAAGAATCTGTTACATTTCTTTTTGTATCCCTTGATGTTTTGTTTGAAATTATTGAACTTCGGATTATTTATCAGTTTATCTTTGACGCTAAATGTATGCTTTGATTCGACGATAATTATTTGGAAAATTTTCGATTAATTTCCCACTAGTATTTCGAGAAGAATGCGTCACGGTTCGCAATCTTATTTTCCACCAGTCGATCACACAATTTGTAATATTATAATGTAATTTAACGACATTGGTGTTTTTTTTTTTGGTTGAATATACCAAAATTCTTTTGTGATTCTATTGAAGGAATTACAAATTATAATGAAAATTGTGGTATCGCTCCATTATATGAGAGTCTGTAGAAATTGTACCGAATCAATATTATCTAACCGGTTATAATGTCGGCATATACAGTGTGTTTTAGCCCATGCGCCATCCTGTCTTAGTTTCCACTGGTTTCGTCAAAAAATTAAGAGGAGGAACTTGCTTTAGAGAAGTGATGAGAAAGATATTATTAAGTAAAAATGACCGTAATAATACAGAGTGTTCCAGCTAACAGTTTCATCTCAAATACCTCGTTTGTCTGTGAATTGAAATGGAACAGTCTCTAAAGAAATAAGACTACGATGGCTTTACTTCAATTGGCCGATACGATTTATGAAGGAACAAAATTGCGGGTTAAACTCTGCTTATATACCAATTTGTTCGTATTCTTACTATTTAAAGTTACATAAAAATGATTTTTCTATTTTGCGTCAATAATAGCGCTATTATTAAACTCGCTACTGTATCGAAATGTGCTCATTTCGATACTAGTGCTGAAAAGTAAAATAGTAGGATTTTTTTTCCACTAGATTGGTAACATTTTCATTGATTTTGACAACTGTCAAAAATCATAAAAACAAGATACTTAATATACCGTTTTTCGTACTGATCTTTGGATTTATCGGGTAGTAAATTGCTTCCTGCATTTTCAGCAATTTCCCTTATTTCAGGTGGAGTACATGAAAATTCTTAACTCATTGTTAAATAAGCAATTTGGCGAAAAAAACAATTGACTGAGAGTGAAAAATAAAACAATTGAAGTTTCCTAGCTGAATGTTCAATTGTTTTTTTAGTAACACCAACTCCCACCAATTTCCCTAAATATCAAATCTTGCAATTTTTTTGCAAAAAAGGGCACAAAATAGGCAAAATAGAAAAAATTGTATAAAAAACTCGTGTCAGAAGTCGTATATTGCACTCGTTCTTTTCTAAACTTGAACTCGTGCAATAATAGGCGACTTCTGACACTTGTTCTTTAATATACTATTTTTATAATTTTTTACTCTAATTATTTAAATAATTGTTATAAACAAATACATTGTTTATAAGATAATTGAATTATGTTTTTTTGAATTTTAATCAGCAACAAATATTATGATTTTTAAGATCAAAATCGTTTCTTAAGAAAAATTTTTATTGCTTAAAGACGCATTTGTTAATTAACAATTTTTACCTCTTAGATTGTTAATAACGAAGTATAAAATCAATATTTCTTAATTTTTCCAACGTGGGTCTTTTCTAAAGCCCTTCAAGAATAGCTCCAAGAAGTTAAATTACATTTGAGGTTTTTAGTTTAACAATTATCAGAGCTTTTATGTAAATTTTAAACTTGTAAAAATTAGTTAATTAACAAAAGCTTATCTAATAAAATAATTTCGGGAAAAATTTTTTTTTCCTCGATTTTCGTTTATTCAAGTGTCTATAAGGTATGTGAATTCTTTTGTTTGTCAATATTGATATTTAATGGGTTAAAATTATTTTTATTGTTCAAGAGTCCGTGTGGGTCAGCGAACGCGGAACGCGCGTCACCCGCTTTTAGCGCTATATTCACCTCAAAATTAAAATTATAATTATTGGTGGTAGAGTTCCAGAGGTGGAAATTTCCTCCTCTTTAAGAATCTTTTTTCAAATTTCGAACATCTTTAATAGTTGCCGAAATATTTGCAAAAAACTAAACCCCCATTTTTTTTACTAAATTGTTTATAACTTTTGCAATTTTTGCCGGCGCACCTTCAAATTTTTCAAAAAGTTTCTAGAGGTCATTCCGAATCGAATGAGCCGTGGATCATAATTTTCGGTTCCCTTGAAGAGAAATTCACTGAAATGGCAGATGTTGCCTAGACTACCACACGTTCACACTGTGTAAAATGGTGGAGGCCCCAGGTGGATCACACTTTCCTATTTTTTCTTTGAGAAATTTTTCAAAGAAAAAATATATTTTCATTTCCAAAATAGTTAAAGAACACAAACAAGTAAAACTGTTAGCTGTATTATCGTGTTTTATCGGTTGATACAAATTCGAGCAAATTATAGATAAAGACAAAAGTTGATTGTTGTACGTTCAATTATCGTTTTCATTAAAAATAAATTGATTTTTTATAGAGTTTATTCCGCTTATGGATTACATAAGTTTGAGCACCTCACGTAATTAAATAAATGTAAGATAATTTTAAAAAGGCTCATTCGAACATCACAAAAGTCCCAAACGAATTTTCAATTACAGTACGACATTGATAGACGTAGAATTTTCAGGCTATTAGTATCGTCTTTTATCACTGAATCACCTCTCTAAAGCAAATTTCTTTTTTTTTATTTTTTTTTGCAAACCAATGAAAATTAAGAGATAATTTCTTATGGCCGAATATAGTCTTCTCACCGCGTTCTACTGGCATGTTTTTTTGGTCCTTTTATTGACATTATTAAAAGTTGATGTCGATTTTCCAAATATACAGAGTGATCTAGTAATTTTTGTAGTGAAACTTCTTTAGGCGCGGTAGCGTAGTAAATTTGTTCGAAGCGTGACGAAAATGTGAGAACCTGTGTGGGGTTTGTTCTACCAACTGTATAAAACAAACACTAGGGTCGAAAGTTGGTATCATTGATAGATGTACAGCGCCCTCTGAAACGAAACTAAAATGGCCTGGCCTACCGCGATTTAGGATTTTTGTATTTATATATTAATTAATGGCGTTAAATTATATATGAGTATTGTTTTGAGATAAGTGAAATGCAGAAAAAGACAATTGCAGACAGAAAGAAAATAATTCGTTAAATGAATCCACATAACTATATCCTAATCCTAAAAATGAACTTCATCTCTAATCTAAGAAGTTTCACTTTTAATGCGCGGCGTTCCAAGCACGTTTTTTTCAAAACTCAAACGTAGATGATCTTGTTTACATTCTCGAAGGCTGTATTCGAATATTTTAATAAATGAGTTATAAAGGGGGCCGCGTAGGTTGAAACACACTGTATATCTTGATATTTATAAATACCAGTTCTACATTTATATTTACAAACAGAAAACGAGATAATATAAAATTGGATCAGAATTTAATAATACCAGCACGCAATTTTTGTCTATTTGTCTGATGTTATGTTACACAGTCACATACACACCCAGAGATATTGTACAATGAAGGGTATGTGTGCTGCTAGATATAACGTGAGTGGCTTATCAATTAGAATAAAAATCAATATTCACGTTCATTTTCACATTATATCCAATATTTTCGGAAATTCTAATAAATATTTGTCGGATGAAAAGAGAATTCAATAACGGAGCAATCTATTTTATCGTTTTTTTTTTATTTATTTTGACCTAGTTATCGAAAATTAACAATATTAAAGTCTAATTATCTTTTGTTTCGTTGTATTAAACAAACAAATCCGTTTAATCTTTAGTAAACAGGTCCTTCGGCTTTTTTTATTTATTTTAACGCTTAACGTTTTAAAATTCAAACAAAATAAAATCGAAATTTTATTGTTTCATGTTTCTTTAAGATATGAAAATCCGCTAATGGATGTTGCGTAAAATATACAATTGATGATAAAAATTTCAAGAAAGTTATTTAGATAATTTCCGGTTCCTTTGCCATTCATTTCAGTACTTATTTGAAATTTTATTGGAGCCCATTAGCAAGTTCTTGATTAAGTTAGTAGATGAATTTTCACTTTTTGATTTTATTACCGTTCATCAATCAATCACTTATTGATTTCGTTTCTAATTCAATTTGGTAACAGCTTCGGCCCTTTTTTTTTCTGTATACTCTTCGTAGAATCTAAATTAATCGGCTTTTCTTGTTTCTTAAATAATAGGATTAGGGAAATTCCAGATTGTGGGCTGTGGAATAAGTGGGATTTTGTTTAAGTTCAATTTTTTCCATCCGGTAAAGCTGTTCGGATAATTTCACCGGAACATAGAAATATCAAAATTTTTTCGTGTGAATGCTCGCTTTTCGTTATCGAAATAAAACGATATTAATAGTCGTTTTTAATACGATTATTGTTTAAAACTTTGACGAAATTCGTGCTGAATCCTGCTATGTTCATTCTGATTTTACAGTATCTTCCGCATAATTCACGAATTTTTCAACAGACTCGCGAGAAATTCGATTAAGTCCAAATTTTATGGATTAAAATCAAATTGAACGTGTTTCTTTCATAACGCAAACTCAATTTCATTCATGATTCATTTCGTACATTTGTACAGCTTCCATACATCAGCCGTTGAATTTCCTAAAAATTATTACGGCATTTCCTTATTACATTTCGTACTGGCAGTTTTGGTGATTCATTATGTTACGATAACGTGATACCGCCATTTGTCTAAACAACTACGTGTGGGCCTCTATCCGATAAAAAAAAAAATAGAAGCCTCGATCGATTTCTAATCGACGTAATTATTGTGTTAAATTGAAAATAATTGCGTGTCCGGAATTGTGGACGAATCAAATTTCTGGTTTATTAATTATTTTGATGTGCGTGTAAAAATATTCCGACAGTTGGAACGACAAAAATCGTTAGGGAAGATCAAGTTCACGTTCTTTCATGCGAATTAACCAAACCATGTCCGTCATGTGAATTTATATTGCGTGTTATATTGTTGTATTAATGCAATTTTATTCGATTTATAAATAGAATCAGTTTTCACATTTATAATTACCCACACGACTGACTTATCAAAAATTCGTTCAGGGCCAGACCTTCGGTTTCTCTCACCACTCAACCCTAAACTAAGGTCATCTAAGTAATCATCTACCCTATTAATATTGAAGCCCTTCTAATAATACCAATGTTTCTAATCGATGGAAAATTTAATATTCTTCTAAATGGAGTACATTTCTCTGGAATGGAGCTAACGCGCAACGAAATTGATTTCTAGTGCAAATGTTTTTCGTTAAAAAAAACATCTCAAGCATAAAAAATCGATGTTCCATTTATCACCAGAGGGACGTTGACGAGAATGCATTTAATTTAAATCTTTTTGCCGTTTATTTTCCGATTATTCCTTATCAATTCGATTTGCAAATGAAATCACAACACATAAACAGATAATTGATTTGGAAAAAATCCACTTTTAGTTATAAGAAAATTGAAGGGATGGAATTTCATGATGCCATCAACGGAGGTAATCGCATCATAAGTAGTTTAAAGGAAATTGAAGTAGTCTTGTGAAAGACCATCAAATTTACTTTATTGAACGGTCAGTTAAAATTGTTTGTGCACTCTAGCTGTTGCACTAGTTTATAATTGCAATAATGCCCCCAAAATGGCCTTAACACTGTTCGATGAAATATAAGATAACGGGAAACACCCTGTATGTATGTGTCGGGAGCTTTATATGTCGTCAAGCTTTTATTAAGTAGAAAAAGAAGACGCCGAAGCGCTGACTGAATCGGAATGAAATGACTCTTTGAATAGAAGCTCGGCTTTTAAATGATTTTATTCGAATATATCAGATCATTTTTCAGCAATTTCCTTGGGGAAGATTACCGATGAAAAAAATCTCTTCTAATATGAAAACGTTTTTTTGTTTGTTACTCATAAATAGACGATTTTCTTTTGGCAAATTTTCATAGTAAGTATCCACTCAAATTAGATTACACATCATAAAATCAACATTGAAGCCTATCGATAAATCAATATTGTCTGGAATGTGATCTTGGAGACATATTTTTAATAGCGGGAATTTAATCGATAGAAATACCCTCAACATCCAGCATTCCTCTCTTAAATATTCCCCAAAGAAAAAATACGTAATGGAACGAACCATCTTAACCATAAAATCGACGTTGTACCCGATAAAAAATGCGACTTTACAAATACTGTTTTGTGAATTAGGATTTATGAGCAATGCAGACGGTTGGACATGAGTCGCTAAATTAAAAATGAACAAGCAAATTTCGCCATAACCGACCAGTATCCATAAAACAACTTCATTCCGGTCGAGCTTAATGCCACGTTTTTCTACGGATATTTCCCCTTTTCAATTATATTTGTCAAATGGTCTCTTTTTTTTCATCAAGACACGTCTAGAATGTAATTTTTGTTTAGATAGACACATTGCAGCGAAATTTCATTTCGACCCCATTGAATCTCTCGTGCACCATTCTATCTTTACTCTTATTGTTCTCTTGTTATTGTTTAGCGCCACCTCTACTGTATAATAGGCGTTATGCTATCTATTATCAATTGGGTAGATCTAGAGATTAGAGTATGGTTTAATTTTAGTTAGTTAGTAGGATTATCATTAATATTCCCTTTGATTAGTTGAATTCGTGCGGTTATAGTACAAATGGACAAATATTTTCTTTATCTCTATTACGAACTTTGTTGTATTATGAAATCCAATTTAGATGTTACGATTGTGGAAACTGATCTGAATAAAGTTTTCGAACATGCTGACGAATTCTATTGGAAAAGCCACATGTCTTTACAAATCTCTTGGTTTTTGTTTGTTGGAAAAAAATACAATATATAAAACACGCAGAATACGGTTCTACTGCTACTTAACTTATTTCTTTGTCATAAATCTTAAACGTTAGCAATAAGTTTTCATTTTTATGTTAGAAACTGCGTTCGCATTGTCTGTTTAGTTCGAATAAAAGAGTTGAAATATTATATAAACGTCTACATTTAGAAATTTATGATGGACGAAAGCTTCGGTCCATTCTACTGGAAACGTTTAAAATAAAAGAAAACATTTAAGGGGTGACAGGGGTTTGAAAATTTCATAAAATTCACTTTTTATTATCTTATCAAACAGAACAACATGTCTAGAATATTCTGCCAAAGTTTCTCAAAAAATAATGAACCGATCTTTTTCAAATTTTCCACACTTCTTCAAGACACGATTGACTAGTGCTTGAATGAAGGATTTTCTTTTTTGTTAATCACAAGTCATTCTACAAAGCAATATTTGGTGCAAATTTTACCAAAAGTAGTACCTTTTTTGTATACAATTCTGTCAAACATTCAATTTTTTTTTCTTTCGCCTAGCACCAGCTCTATACAGATTGTTTTAACCCAAGCGTCCACCTTCCAAAACTTCAACAATTATTAACATATTCATATGGCCACCCAAGGGACTTAGGTCCTTAGATGTTTAAGAGACTTAGTGTAAGTGCTTGAGAATTGCATAAGAATTTTCTAATAATTGAAAAAGTTGTGAAAGTTGTATATCTATTAACCGAAATGATTTGATATTTTAATATTCTAACGTTATTCGGAGGAGTCACAGGACTCACAGGAAATAAGATCCCAGAAGCTGAATTTCAAAAAAATAAAATATACAAATTGTTCCAGCCCAAGCGCCCACCGTTCATAACGCCTTTAATTATTAAAATATTCCAATGTAAGAATGTAAACTACATTCAACAACATTTTTTTATTAATGAAACTGTTAGAATTTGTGTTAAGCGATAAAATGGGATAATATAGCTGACCATTCAAAGTCGATAGTTTCTTTAATTGAAAAATTTGGCCAATTTCAAAAATCTGTTAAAATTATAATGTTTTTTTGTCGTATTTATGTATTGTTTTGTTATAATATATTATTTTATTATTTTCTTAGTATGTTTCATAACATGATCCTGTAGCAGCTACAGGATTAGTCCTGTTGTAGTTACAGGTCTATCTTTAGTACTACAAGACTAGTCTTGTTGTGGTTGCAGTGCTGGTCCTATTGCAGGACTTTCCTGTTGCTGCTACAGGATCATGTTACAGGTCTACGACATGTAGGTTTTTTTCCTTATACTAGGTAGCGCATGGTTTCAATCTAGGCAAACTAGCCAGGCCCTTATCAGCGCCTCGGTTTCATTTCTACTAGGGCAACAGATATTTTCCACTTTATTTCTGAACTATTTTTCAATTATTTTCCCCTGTACAAATTGACGAACTAATATTGGGAGAGAATTTTAATTAAAGAAGCAGAAATTTTGATCGCAAATATTGCATGTTCTATATTTTATTTTTTTATTGTCTTATCAAACAGAACAACATCTCTAGAATATTGTGCCAAAGTTTCTCAAAAATAATGAACCGATCTTTTTCAAAATTTCCACATTTCTTGAAGACACGATTGACTAGTGCTTGAATGAAGGATTTTCGTTTTTGTTTATCACAAGTAATTATACAAAGCAAGATTTGATGCAAATTGTACCAAAAGTAGTACATTCTTTGTATACAACTCAAACAGTCAAATTTAATTTTTTTTTCTTTCGCCTAGCACCAGCTCTATACAGACTGTTTCAACCCAAGCATCTACCTTCTAAAACTTCAACAATTATTAAAATATTCATATGCAATCGTCAAGAACTTAAACTTGGCCACCCAAGGGACTTAGGTCCTTAGATGTTTAGGAGACTCAGTGTAAGTGCTTTAGAATTGCATAAGAATATTCTAATTGAAAAAGTTGTGAAAGTTGGGCAATGGAGCTGAAACATTCTGTATATCTATTAACAGAAATAATTTGATTTTCTAATGTTCTAACGTTATTCGGAGGAGTCACAGGAAATAAGACACCAGAAGCTGAATTTCAAAAAATTAAAATATACAGATTGTTCCAGTCCAAGCGCCCACCCTTGAAAACGCCTTTAATTATTAAAATATTCCAATGTAAGAATGTAAACTACATTCAACAACATTTTTTTATTAATGAAAGTGTTAGAGTTTGTGTTAAGCGATAAAATGGAATAATATAGCTGATCATTCAAAGTTGATAGTTTCTTAATTGAAAAATTTGGCCAATTTCAAAAATCTGTTAAAATTATAATGTTTTTTTGTCGTATTCATTTATTGTTCTGTTATTATTCATTATTTTATTATTTTCTTAGTATGTTTCATAACATGATCCTGTAGCAGCAGGATTAGTCCTGTTGTAGTTACAGGTCTTTCTTTAGTACTACAAGACTAGTCTTGTTGTGGTTGCAGTGCTGCTCCTATTGCAGGACTTTCCTGTTGCTGCTACAGGATCGTGTTACAGGTCTACGACATGTAGGTTTTTTCCTTATACTAGGTAGCGCATGGTTTCAATCTAGGCAAACTAGCCAGGCCCTTATCAGCGCCTCGGTTTCATTTCTATTAGGGTAACAGATATTTTCCACTTTATTTCTGAACTATTTTTCAATTATTTTCCCCTGTACAAATTGACGAACTAATATTGGGAGAGAATTTTAATTAAAGAAGCAGAAATTTTGATCGCAAATATTGCATGTTCTATATTTTATAAAATCCAATAAGATTGACAATAAAGTTGTGGAGAAGAACGACTCGTTAATCATTTTAAAATTGGCGAATTTTTCAATTAAAAAACATTATCAATTATGAAGGGACGTAATAATATTATGTCGTTTTATCGCTTGACGCAAACGTAAACAGTTTAATTGTCAAAAATGTTGATTGTCGCAGGTTGAATTACCCTTTTCAATGAAGAAAATTGATTTTTAATAGGTCTTGTTGTATTTATAGATTAGTAAAGTTAGTGAAACTCACGTAATTAAGTAAAAATCGCTAAAAATCTCAAACGAATTTTCAGTTTCTCATCACTTCTCTAAAGCAAACTTTTGAAGTGGAAATTAAGGAACACTTTTTTGTAGATGAGTACAATCTTTTTGGCCCCTTTATTATAGATTTTAAAAAGACGATGTTTCAAATTTAGAGAGTCAAGAAAGGTGGGCGCCTAGGCTGAAACAGTCTGTATGAAACACACGTAATACGCTTTTACTGTTACTTAACTTATTTCTTTGTCATAAATCCCCAACGTTAGCGATAACTTTTCATTTTTATGTTAGAAATTGCGCTCTCATTGTCTGTTCAGTTGGAATAAAAGAGTTGAAATATTCTGTAAACGTCTACATTTACAAATTTATGATGGGCGAAAGTTTCAGGCGATTCTACTAGAAACGTTCAAAAATATTCAATAATTTAAAGGAAAGTTGTGTCGTAAAACTTCGCAACATATTTCGATAAATAGAACGAACTGAATTCACTAATAAAGATATTGTGGAATAGAACGAGATCCGGCGTATTTATAGAAAATGTTAGACACCGTCTAGGGATGTATTGTGATATAATAAAGTATTGTAAAGGATGAATAGACTTACCGTTCATATTGAGTTCGGTGGCCGCTTTCGTATTATCTCTACTATTCATTGCTGTATTGAATTCGGTCACAGTAGTACCATAAGAGACTGCCGAACCAGAACTTGTACTACGTCTACCATTAATTTGTCCAATTGTAGTGAGTTCACCATCAGACGGATGTAGATAATGATCACCGTAACGTTCTCTATATGATGTTCGATGTTGATGTATTGAATTTAATATAATATTTGATGAGGTCCGTGATAATGCTTTACGTTGTCGGATTGCCTCCTTATAAATTCGACAATACATTGTCACCATAACGATACTAGGTATCCAGAAACTGATCGAACTACTGATCAGACCATAATATGTATTAACAACAAATTTACATACATCCGGATGGGTCTTTCGAAATTCCAAATGTTCATCGGTTGTATACCAACCGAGAAAAATCGGTGTGAAACTAATTAATGCCGGCAATGTCCATACATTCGCCAACATGAACGATACAGTCCTATGTGTCATTGTTATTGGATATTCTAATGGTCTAACAATTGCATAATAACGATCAACACTAATACAACACAAATGTAATATAGATGCTGTTGAGAAATAAACATCCAATGAATTCCATACATCGCACATAAATTGTCCAAATAACCAACGTCCGCCAGTCAATTCTACACTGGCATTGAATGTCATTGCACATAAGGCGACCAACATATCCGCCATTGCCAAACTGACAACATAATAATTGGTGATGACGCGCAATTTTCGATGACGATGCACACTAATTATCACTAGAGCATTCCCTAAGACAGCACTAATAATAATTGTACCAAATATGAAGCCCTTCAATAGCAAACAAATTAATTCCGGCCAATCACCCTGTGTATGCTCCATCGTTGATATATTTGTGCCATTTTGGATTTGGGTCGAATTCTGAATTAATACTGGTAGATTTGTTGATGTTGCTGTCAATGTTGCTGAAAAGGAAGCCATATCATTCACTATCATTGTGTGTGTATTTTTGGGAAATATTGAAAATTATTTCAATAATTTTCATGCGGTCGTCAAGGTGATACCAATTCCAGTCGCAATTCGCCACAAGACACCACTGAAACAATGACGATATTCATAAAACAATAATCAAAAAGTACAATTCTCTATATCTTCGACTCGATCGTTGTACAATTTTAAATTACTGCTAAGAGATCGGCTGATCATCGCCAACATCACAATCAGCATTTATGATTGTCAAAGTCTTTGTAATTTACAATTCGAAACCAACACAATACTGTTGGTGGAACGTGAAAAAGTCAAGGTTTATAAAAATAGATGGTTTTCTAATGACTGCCAAAAGCTGTATTATCTAGCGTCGATCCGATCAGATGAAAAGGGTCATATGATGGAGGTCGACAACGGTCTGTCGGTAAATAATTGAAATTGAAATGGATCACTTTCATCTATGAACGCACTAAAAATAATCCAGTTTTTATGGATACTGTGACATTTCACTATTGAAAAGTGTATACGAATTTTATGCTGGGCCATTTATTGATCCCGTCCCCATCGTATATTTATGGGAGACAAAGCGGCTAGGTCACGGTTGGAATTGTTCTTGTACGATCTACCCTTAAACAGTTCATACATATATACAAAGTTCGATTTGGTGTTTTATAAATAACATTACATTAGCTAACTTTACGTTAATCATAGTGACCGTTATCACTAAATAGCTAGTTCATCTATTATGAATGGTTTAGTCATTAACTACAAGGGTTGCAGGCTTGGAGGTTGAGTCTCTCTCTCTAAAATTACTGTATTGATCCAATCCTTTCGTCTCTAATAAAATTTTGACGATGATCCAAAAACTTTTGATATAACGCAAACTTTTCCAACTAGACAAACTGCGGCTTGTATTGTTCTTATCTATAATCGTGAAAATATAGAAAACTATTTGTTTTATGGAATTGCATGCTTTACTGGGTAATAAAGTTGGGGTTGAAATATTACGTGAGATGTTCGTAAAAAATAAGAATGAAAGAAATAAATAGGAATCATAACAAAGGAAATGTAATAGCTAGGCTTTGTTAGTATGTAGTTCAGTTGGAAAGGAGCTCGATTTAATTCCGAATGGGATACTATTTATGTATAAGGGATAGCGATTACCGTGCTTTTTTTCATTATTCTCTTGTTTGTACATAAACTGGATATTAGAACAAATGCCGGTGAGCAATATTCAAAATTTTCCAAGAAAATTCACGTTAAACCCCTGGAACGGATACGTCATGTATTTGACATCTATATCAAATGAGACCAATTTATTTTCACTTTAAAAAAGTGTATTCACAATAAAACACACCGAAAACAGTATAATAAAATATTAGACTCGTTTATGAAAAAAATAATAAATTGACTAATAAAACGGTGAATACTACGCAAAAATTCTGGCCCAATTGTTCATTTTTCAATTTAGAAAGTAAGCCTTGTTATGTACAAGTTTGGATGATTGTAATTTGTGCAGCATTCTTTATAAAAAACTGTATAAATCGATTTAGGTTAAGTAGATTGTTACGTTTTTTAATCGCAGAGCCGGGAATGTACTATTTGCATTAATGCTCCACTTTGGCTTCTGTAGATCGTTAAATTCACAAGACGTGTTTCAGATGGAGACCATTCATTTCCACTAGAAAATAATTACAACCAGTACAATTTATAAGCAAATGTAATGTAATAAATTTGCGCCAAACAAGTGTTTTTTTTCTCTCTTTGAATGAACAATTATTGTCAGTGTTACACACAGTTATATTTTATATACCTCCATATAAAAGCTCTGCTACCTGTTCTTGAAATTATTTACCAAAGAAATGAAACAAACAGAATGGAAGTGTAATTTATATTTAACAAAGGCTGAATTCAATATTAGGTTTTTGAATATTTTCTTGTAATACAACAACAAATTTATGTGTAACTATTCTTGCTATTTCGTGAATGTAGGTAATTCAAGTATGAACAATAGAAAAGTAAAATTTATGTAGGTCTTACACATTTTACTTTAAAAAAATCAATTTATACTCTATCGCCAGGTACATTTTAGTAAGATTTCCAGCATTGATTGAACTCCAATCGTAACTTTAGGATGCGATAGTAGGTGGTGGAATAGAGTTAGAACAAACAACCTTTTTAGTGGCTACTTCCACCTTCTTTTGTGTGCCAAACTACGTGTGAGTTATTGATGAATGTCTATAGTGTTGATATACTGCCGTTGTCCACATCCAAATATGCCTGATGGACCTGAATTGTTTATAAGAAACAACTTTGTCCTGTAGAAATCATTCAAAACTCTAGAGACATTGCGAGGCGTGTCAGTTGATTTTGATATTAGGCAATGAGATCGAGTAAAATCCTTGAATCGTCTAACTATTCTATTGTAGATTCTACACTATTTGCACTTACTGTACCTAGAGTTGCTGGTGTGTCAATAATTTAATACAATAATTCAGTGATGAGCAAAGCCAGCCCAAGATCAAGACTACAATAGTCTTGGTCTTGCACAAATGTTTCTAGTCTTGGTGTTGCGTATTCAGTCTTTTTGGGGAAGTTTTCGGGTCTTTTATAGGTATAAATTATAAATTATGCAAAGCTCCCAAATGGAGCAACAGTTCAAAGAAAATATTTATTACACTCGGTATCAAAAACTTCAGTTTTTTGTTCGTATTGTGAATTGTTTGATAGGGGGCGGTTTCAAGAGGGTTTACACGCGGGTGGCTCATATTCCAAGGACATTCTTGTAGATGCCTCTTTTCAAATAGTGATAAAGTTTCTTTATTTTATATTTAGTGTTAACGTCTAGAAAAGCAAACTAAAAATTTCAAGTACAAAAAATGTTTCGTGCCAAGAAAAGAACCTATTAAAAGTGTTTCGAATAGTTTAACTAATAAATTCACCGGAAGTAACAATTTTCCTTTAGTCTTGCATATTGAGTCTTGGTTTTGGCCTTGGTCTTGTTGTATAAAGACAGTCTTGGGCTTGGTTTGCAAAAATGCAAGTCCTAGACCAATTTTTCTCATCACTACAATAAATTATGAAGACTAAGTTTGCCAAATTAATGAAGGAGAGAACATTTCCTTCTTCTACATGTGACACCACCGAAGAAGCTGATATTGCATCAAATTCTGTGTGCTGCACGAACAGAAATATGGATTCATTTTTAGTGCCTTTTTAAAATGTACAAAGCATCATTTTTTTGATAGGCTTTCGCTTATTGACTTAACCATCATGTCCTTTATTGACCAATCTACTATTCATATAACCTCAGACATTCCACTCTATTTCTCATCGAACCATTTGTTTTTGAATGAAAATCGTGTCCATTCTAATTTTTTAATCTTCTTCCTTTCGATCAATGTCTACAAGTTGAGTAGGCTAGTTATGAATTAAGGACGCCCTTTGTGCTCAGTTTTGTAAATCTTATCATGTCTTCTCGTTTGTCTATTTTTGTAATGCAAACAATTTTACATCCTCCTATTCTAAGTAAACACTCTTCTTTTGTTCATGACATTATTTGGAGCTTTTATGCACTTTTGCCTCCTATAATATGGTTTAAGTGCGGTTTATTTATAAAAAGAATAACGTATCGCTAAACTATCTGACAACAAAGTCGAAGATAATAGCATTAAAAACCTCTTAATTTTTCAAACAAAAGTTGGATGTCAATCCAATTTATAAGTATTGTTTTAAAGGTGTTGGCCTATGCTGTTGAGCCCTAAGGGGCTTGAAAACTTGTTATTTTAGACGCTATAGAAGTTTCGATGCGCCTGTAGGGATATTATACGTTTGTGTTGCAAATGAAATAAAACAAGTATTCTTTTTTTCATGTTTGCTAATCCAAAAATCGTTATAATACCAATTAATAATAATCGATTGTAATATTCAGTTTATTAACTATGATTGCCATAATTTATATGTGACTCGTGCGTTATTAAGATGAAAATTTGATCGTTTATATTACAGAAAATAAATTAATTCATCTGATAGGATTTGGCGGATAGTAAACACATTAGTTAAAACAATCCAGTTTCAATTACGTCTTGTTTTCTTTGCACAATTTTCGTACATCTACTATCTAATTGAAATGATAAATAAAAACGTAAATTGAACAGGAAAAAAACGGACGTTTTATCAACCTTTTTTTGTTGCAAATAAATTCGCGAGTATTACAAGTAAAGTTTATTCTGAGGTTAAAATTAATCCGATTAACTTGTGTTATTAAAAAGCTTTACTAATGTTAACAAGTTTGTGATACAAATCAGAAATAACAGAGGGTGGATATACAAAATGAAAAAAAAAACCGAAATAATGAAGATACACATTTTAATTACAATATAGTTACCATCAGTCCGACGGGGCTGTATTGGGCTTTTGTCGGGCTTAATTTAGAGTTTTGATGATTAAGTAGGGAAGATGAACAGTAAATATTAGTGGTTATTTTTCAAATCAACTGGGGTCTGTTAATTCAAAATAAACACGTATAAAAGATTCTGTTTGTATTGTATGGTGGTGGTGTTTTGGGGTTTTCGTGATTATTAACAGAAACAATTCGAAAACGGACTGTAAACAAATGGAATTAATAATTAATCATGTACTGATTTCGGGACTGGAAGTGAAGATCTCTCCCACATTAGGGGTTCAGTTTTTTTTTTGTTGAATTATTCTAGGCGTAGGTGAATAAAAAACTTTTTTTTGTACTTAGGGATTGTTTGTTTCGTTTTCGTAAATCCCACGGTAATCCATTGAAAAACAATCTATTTTATGTAATTGTTTCCTAGACACTTTAACAAATCGCACATCATACCTGGTGCTGTTGAAGGGTAATTATAAGTCCGTAATTAACAAATTTATTTTCAACTAAAATAACGTACAAATTAAAATGTCTATTGATTCGAGTCTGAAATTTAATTCATAACTATAGAGATTCAGATTTAAAATACTTTTTAATTTCTATTTTGTAAACGGGTGCTTTATAATACTTTGTCCAACATATTTCTAATGCTCATAATGAACTGTTGAGAAGTGAGTCAAATTGTTTGGTTTCTACACTACGTCAGGAATTATTGAAAATTTGAAATACTAACTGACAGCCCATACACTGACGACAGCTCTAATGTATCGCAGAAATTAATTAACACTGCCTAACGGGTCTTGTAATCGGTTTAAGAACTCAATAATAATTATTGATTTTAATCTGAAGTTCTATCGACTTAAGCAAATGTTAATAGTCATAATGTAGGCTTAGTGTCAAATTATAGTCTATGGGATTCAGATGTGAAAAGGATTTGCTCTTGTACATCTCCCATGAAATTGATTATCTATTACATGGCACATTTTCTTAACCCAAATTCGAAAATTCTCCGGATTTTTATCCTTATTGGGTTACACTATGTGATACTTTTTGTGTTCTTTTGATTACCATTGTGATTCAAGAAACGTCCAGACTCTCGTTTTGCAGCCAGAGAATCGGAGGTCGGCTAAAGGGTACGACTTCCCTGCGTCGCTGCTTCAAATCAAGAGCTTAGAACGGAAGTTTTCGTAGCGAACACGCGGTTTAAATTGAGGTTCAGTTTGTTAATGAAATGGAAAACTCTGTGATTGATCGATTCAAGATCGTACTAGAAATAGGTCGTGAGGTAGTGCGGTGAGACGTCTTCGATTTGAACGTACCCTAAAATAGTTTTAATAAAATCTATTCTCGCAATAATTAGAATTTGTAAGCGACCGTCCGAGTAGCTGATTTCAGAAACGGCTTTCCACTTATTGTTTAAATCAAAGCTTGCGCCTCTACGTTTTTCAGTTGTTCATTTAAAAAAAGAATGTCTCACAGCCATTTTAATTAGCATACATTTTCGTCACTTTCTTGATCCTTTTGATTCATTATTCAAATCGAAATAAATGCAAACAAAAAACTGCTTAACATTATTCAACATTAAAACCGATTTTGTTTGGTTTATGTGAAACAGCAGTCTATCAACGCCGAAGAACGTCAACGTACATTACTCGACGCATTTATTTTCCGCATTCAGGGTAATTTTTATTTACGTTTAAACAGGTAGTTGATAGACGAGGGCCACTCATAAGCTGACCGATCATTCGTCAAGATTCTCGACGACGATAAAAGCTTTGCGGGGCGCGGACTTTCACCGATCATACCACACACCATTTCCTTTTATTGTCTCAATAAAGTTCACACGGACAAATCGGATTTATATCTAGGGGTTTTGTGTGTTTCTTTTTTTTGTCATTCTTGATTAGAGGAAAGACTGGAATAAAATTCACGATAGAGATTAAAACAATTTATTAGTGTCACTTTAATGCGTGTACGTGATTATTTTGTAAAGTGATGCCATCATTAATTTTATTGTTTGTAAAAAATCTAATCGTTCTGCCCAACTGGTGTTTTGGTCCATTAATAACTTATTAAAGTGACTTGTTGTGAGAGTTCTTGGCAAAGTAAGAAGCTCTACTTTGTTGTACTGATGGCTTTTTATTGAAATGAGCAGCAGTTTTTGACAGTTTTTGGACCTTCAAATAATTTGTAATTAATTAACTGTCGATATTTTTACAACAATCGAACGAAACAGAGACTCCTTTCCAATTTTGATATCCACTTTACAGCAATTACGTTGTAAACAACGTCATGAAATTTACGTCATTAATACTAGAGAAAATAGCGTGACTATGTGGAAATTATCGATAAATTGTAGATTATGAATGGTTTGATGCTTAAAAAATGTTAACATGTCGTTTATTTATTACTGAATAGGATCAATATAATGCTAGAATCGATTACAGAAATGCTATCATTAGAGATAATCAAAATATCCTCTAATTTTGATTACGTTGATTTTCCAAATCAATGAAGATTAATTTTTGTACCTTTACTACCTATGTGCAAATACTAATTGAACAAAGTAAATTTCATTAAGCGTAAGATCTAAAAATGGAGCTTTAATTATAAGATCTAACAGTTAACTTTATGAGCCATTTAAATTAAAGCGCACTAGAAATACTGAATGTTATTAAATTGAGCTTTGAGAAAATCTGCATCATGATGACGAAAAGTCACAAACCCGCATCCGTTAATTACTCGCTTAGTTTTCTAACAAATAAATAAATAAATATCTATAATTAAACACGATTTTGTTACGTTTATTATTACAAAAAAAAACTACTTACTTTTTATGATTTTTTTTTGCGGAACTTGCAATCTTTCTCAAATATTTCAATATTCCAGCATTTTCCCGTTTTCTATCAAACTAAAACAAACAAAACTCACAGATCCTTTGAAAGTTCGAATTGCGTCCGGATCTAGTTACGTAACCGCCGTCATCCGAACTAACAAGTCCTTCCATTGAACATCTATTCAAACTCGCCCTGTTTATCTGTATGTGTGTGTGTGTTAGTGGATTTTCTTCATATACACATTCACGTATATGTTAGGTTTTCTAATGTATGGTAAATATGTGTTGGTGTGTACGTGTGGTTGAAGAGACGCGGATATTGGTTCGACCTTGATGTCCGTAGACAGACTGGATGGCGTCCCGGCGCTCAACCCCCAACATTGAGACGCTTGCGCTATCTTCCTACCAACGCATGGATTTCCATATAAACTAAAAACTCTTTAAATTGCCAAGAACCAACAACGCTCTTTAACAGCTCTACCATTTCTATTCCATTTTACAATACACTATCTGATAATAACATTGTTGAAATTTAATCGCAACGGAAATGATAGTCAACCTAAACGGGAATCTCCCTTACCGTATTAAATATTAATTGGTGTTGGTTTGTGCGAGTATTAGAATTTGTCCCGGAATTGACTGCATCAGACAATTATTATAAATAATAAAGCTTGAGCGATTTTTATGCTTAAATCTTTTGAAACTTAGCTGCAGCGAATCCATCAATCGGACACCGCAGGCTTTGTAGATAGCAATCATTGAAACTTTCCTGGTTCCTCTAAATCTCATTCCGCCTCCCTCTCCATCTCTAGATAATATTTTCTGTAACAACAAAACAAACTAATGTGATTTACGTTCCGACCACGGAAAAGTTTTCTTATTCAATAAATTGTCGCCTCTATCCGTTTAATTTGAAAATTTCTAAATACAAGAGTTTGTTATTAAAGTTAACGTTAAATTAGCACTCTAGTGCTACAACAACAAAAAATTATATAACACCTCATAAACAGAAAACTTTTCTTATTATATACCTAAAACGATCGATATCAGAAGCATATAAACTGCTAACTAAGCTTACAAATTTCTAGTAATTAGAATAACAATAGAGCGAAATTATAGAACATGCAGCCAGATAATCTTACCCAGATGTTTCAGTAAAGTGTTGATAATTTTGAAGACCAGGTGTTAAAGCCGTACAGATCATTATCCTGGTACGTTTCCTTGTCAGTTTAAGTACTTTCTCTTAAACGATCCATTATACTGTTCCTATATAAATTTGGATTGTCTTCTAACTAAATACAAACAAGTGCTTTTAGCAAATAGGAATAATTCTCTTATATGTAGCGATCTTGTATTTTTTTTACCGATTGGAAATTTCGGGATGAATCAATTTATTGGAGAACGTTTCAATTATCTAAAATCGTTAGATTTTTACGTTGAGAATAACGCACAAAAGGAACGTATGAATAATTATCTCGCAAATGAAATAGGATCATTTAGAAATAAGGGAAAAAAATGTTATTTAGATTCTCTGCAAGAGAGAATTCAATCAAGAGGTTTTTTTGATTGTTATTTACGCTTTGTCTTATTGACATTCGATGGTTTATGCAATGATCGATGATTTGATTGATTATATTAGAAAACTTTTCCTCATTTTGAGTTTAACCAACGACAGGAGGAAGCTTCGCTCTATTTTCATCTTGATAGATTTCCAATTTGATTAACATCTGTTACACGTAGACATTGGAAAAAAACGTTGACACATTGTTATGATTGTGGATCTTATAAATAAGACTGTATTTGATCGAATAATATAAAATAAGTGGAAATTCTATATAAAATAGTTTTTTTTTTGGAAATCTGGATCGACGAATAAGGTCGAGGTTGGGTTGTGAACAACTCCAAATCTAGGATAAACTACGACCTTGTAATAATGTTGAATTCCGTCGTTTTAGTTTTCTTTGTGGAAATGAAACATTACGACTTCCGTTAAGCATTATTTATTTCGCCAACGTTGTAAAAATTACATAAAAATTGGGGATTTAAGTAATAGTTAGAAAAAAGCCTACGGAGGCCGATTCATGGCTATAAATCTAACTCTCCTGCTATTCAAGTCACTAATAGTACGTGGGCTAGCGCTAAAAGTGTTATGCGAAAATCTCACAATGCAGAAAAATTGTGTCGTGTTTGGAGATAATCAGAGCTTTGAATAAGCAGCCGGTCTAGCAAAAGTCTCGCTCTCCACTTTTTGACTGTTTCCAGACAACAACAACAACTCATCAGTTCTCCAAACAATTTGAAATTGATAAATTATGCGTTTGTGAGATTGTAAACAGAATTTGTTGGGTTGCTATGGTGGAAGTTATGTGAAGAATTTGAAAATAATCGTCTTGAATTCCTCGTGCATCGAATTATGCCAAAATTAGCTAAATTAGCTTTGCAAACATTGATAAAAGAGTTTATAAATTCCAACAACGTATCGCTTTGTTCAAAGACAATTGCTTCTAGCTCGATATTGTATAAGGAAATTCAGTGGATTCCTGTAGAATGTTGATGCAGGATGAAATTATTATCTGGAGATTTTCAAAATGGTGACACAGTGACAGGATCTTGTTTCTTTACTACAGTTTTTTTTTTATCGAGTTACTGATCTCCAGAGACTAGCTCTTTCAACTTGACTTTCATATAGAATTTGACGTTTCGTGTGGATAAATGAGAGAAACACGCGAACTTGATAAAATTAGAGAAAGCTGAAATGAGGAAATACTCGTATAAGCTTGCTAAATATAAATCTTTATCTCGATAAATCTGTTCATCAGCGGTTGATTATTATTCCACTAGGACAACAATGAATTTGAATTCAAAAGTTAACAGGTTTTTTTAACAATCTCTTTAGTGATAATTTCAAATATCCTTTATTGTCATGGCTTTAATGTTGTCTCCTTTCGATCGCTTATCGAAATTTTTCATTTGTGAGTAAATCAATGTATTCTGTCAAAACTAGATAAATTTGGAGATAAAAAGTGCAAATTTTTGCAATTGAAAGAGCGCAAATCCGTGTAAATGTGAATGTGTTTTTCTTTTTATGTTGATGTTTACTGAAAAAGCAACTCTCCAACATACTATTAATACCCGAAATCGTGTAACTCGTTGGAAGTTCCGCTTACATTTGAATATTAGAAAGTTACATATTTCGTATGCTTGCACATACATATTTATGTGTTTTCATCGTGAGGTTGTTTATACAGAATTCTAACAAAAATATTTGCAGAGGAAGCATAGATTTGGGCTAATCTACTAACAACTACAAAATGTAGATTATCTGAAAAATTGCGAGAATTGAAGCTTTTCAAATATCTATTATTATTACTGTTTTATTCATTTATATTTGGGTGTTACGTAAATTGAGAATCGATAAAAATGATATCATTTCTTTATTAAAATCGATCAATAAATCTTAGTCTACCGTTGCTGAAAACGAATCATCAAATATTCAGATTTCGTCAATAAATGCTAATTTAATTGGAACAAATATCAATTCGGTTTTTTTTTACAAGAGAACTTTCTTCGTTATTCAAGAAAATTCTATTAGACTCCAATTATTCGATGTCTCTTTTGCATAGTAATTTGAAATATAAAATGTGATTAATTCGACTTTGTAAACGGGCAGAAATCAGAAAGTTACCGGCTTATGGATTGAGTTTTTTTTAGGGAATTTAATAAATTCGAGGTTTTGCTTAAAAATGTAAATTGACGAAAACACAGTTCTAGATAATTGAAGACTCGTGTTAATATTCAATTCAAAGGCTTTCATTTATAATTCAATTCATTAGAACATCGACTTTTCTTTCCAATTTATTATTCCTTTTGGTATTTTACAACAATGTTTTAAGGCAATCATAGGGATGCTTTTAATATAATTTATCCTGGAAATAAACAAGGTTTAATTGTACAAAACAATAACACCAATTTTGTAAGATACAAAAAGAGAGCTGAATTTTAGAGCGGTCAAAACATTTTGAAAGCCTCACCACACTCTTTCACCTTAGTTTATATACAAGCGGATTAGCCTAACGGTAGGATTACATCGTCTAATTTCCAGACGAAACCAAACTTTGCATTTTGTTAATGTTGGCTATTATTATCGAGAAATCGAATCTGCCTGGAAACGATTACTTTACAGGAGCTTAAATTTTCCCATGCTGTATTAAGGGGGTATTCTGGTCTAGGAATTTGAAAAAATTGATTTTTTTTCTTTCATATTTTTAAAGCTTAGTCCTTTTAGAATGTGTCTTTAAGAGGATTTTTCAAAATTCAAATTATTTTCGGAGATATAGCTGTTTTAGTGACCCGGCATCCGAAGCGGCTCGGCCGCAACGCCGAACTTTAAATGCCTTTTTCTCGAAACTATATTTTATTTAACTGATCCGATTTACTTGAAATCTGATGTGGATCTTCTCTATACATTTCTCTATCGTATGAACTATCCTCAGTCCAAAATTTGAATTCTTACTGTATTTAAAAAATTCGGAAAGCTCAAAACAAAGTAGTAAAAAAATTATTTTTTTTTCATACAGCTGCCATTTTGTGAAAAAAAAAATATTTTAAAACTGTTTTAGTTCATACGATAGCGGCACTAGTCTAGATTAATAATCTTTTTTTTTTTTTCAAATTACTAGGAGGGTTGGAATCGTGGTCACCGTCGCATGCCGTTTTGTTGCGAACCCCACTTCATAACTTTTTGAGTTTTAAATTTTTTTACTTTTTTTTAAATTTTAAGTGTTCTTTAAATATTAATATAATAAAAAATGCATAGTAAAAATATTGTTTGCCTTATTTGTGCGGCACTTCAAAGAGTATCTAAAATTCATGTCTCTAGACCCCCTTAAGGCGATATCACGACGGGCAACGATCCACAGTTGTTGAGTTGTGCACTTTTATTTTTTACAAAGGATTCAACATTTTAAGAAGACAATCCTTTTACATTCGTTTCCAATGGTAATGAGTGAAAATTTTTTGGAAAATTTATTTCGCTTTCTGGTAATACGTAAAAAGACAACAACAATTCCAATTTGAATCAATTTTGTCGCCCTTCTTCTTTGTTTATCAGCAGAAATGAATGAAATTTATGTCAGTTATAGTCGTTAATATGCTTAATGTCGCTATGAATTCGTTTCTCTAGAATTCGCATCCACTTTCCGTAAAAACCTGATAAACAAGAATTGTTTGAATAAAGTCATTACTTTTTCTTATAGGACGACAAAACTTATTCAACAACTAAAACGATTAATTATAAACGATCAAATATTGTAATATTCTTTCCGGGGTTGTTTCATATCGATTCCATTTTCTCTCATCAAATTTGATAACGATCTGAATCCTAAAACACGTGTCCGTACAATAAATTATGATGAATTCTTTCTATTGTCCGGTATTGTTGATGACCTTTCGTATTCACAATATCTAAAGAATGAAGCTATCACTGAAAAATTAATAGAAATATGTAGGCGTTGTTTTGTCGAATTTCCATCGATTTGTCCTTTTATTCAATAATAATTTATCAAACACCAAATATAGTAGGTTCGATACGATTACATCTTTATTGAATGCTATAAATAAAACTGAAATAATTTCTATTATGAGTGGTATGTGTTTAATTAAACGGTAATTAATCTGTAATGAATATTTTTTTTATGTAGTAATAATAATGAAGAGTGTGATTGACATGATCAAAATGTTATTCAACGACCCGTGTCACCATCAGACTTTAACAATTCCACTTGACTAAATTATAATAGATTTCGGTACATGTGATATAATTTTAATTTAGGTGTCTGTAAAATTGAGACACCGGTGCCTTAAGGGTGAACCCTGGGTGCTCTACAACGTATTGTAGCTGTGTTGTGCACAATTCCATTTCCAAAGAACTGAATACTTTAAAAAAAAAACTCTTTTACATTATTAATAATATGTAATGGGACTTTTTTAGAAAAATAATCAATACAACTTTATTGAAAGAATTAAATGAAATTTATGTCAATTATAGACACTTTCCTGCACTCTGCAGAAAACTTAATAAACTAAAAGAGCTGGAAAGCGGATTTACTGGAAAATAGAGAAGAATATAGGAGAAAGAAGTCCATCCAGATATTGAACTCATTGTCCTCTTAGGTTCTATAAATTTCATTCAATTTCATTGCTTATAAAAGGAGAAAGACGAAAAAATTGATTAAAATTGTGTTCAATATCAACTATTCAAGGTTTTGCGAAAACCAAACAATTTTTCCGATAAATTATAAGTGATAACAAAAAAAATTCTTAAAGTCTTCAACCCTTAATGAAAGAATAATAATAATGATAATAATACATTACAAAGTACAACAGACTTGATCTTTGAAGATTAAAAATTGTATCACAAACTGACGCTGCCAAAGTTCCTTCTTGCCGCCTTCTTCATACATGTATCCGGTTGATTGAATTAACTTTTATAATATCTCTCTCATCTTAGTTATTTCTTGCTTTTTCCCTCGTTGCTAACTTAGTTTGTATCACTCTTTCAACTGGATCCACCTACGCACATCTCTTTCGGCGACATTAATACATTACAATAAATGTAAGAAAACCGAAGAAAAAAATTCCATTTAATCCCCCATTCTGCCATTTATTATCAACATTATCACGATTTTCGTTGAAAGTCTTCCTTTCAAGCATAATGTGGGCAAAGAATTTTCATATAAAGAGAGATTTTCGGGAGACTTAAGACGCACTAATTGATAAAATGAAAATTTCCACCGATACAACCAGCAAACACCAATATCATCAATAGAAATACCATCATGGCCTACCGCTTTCTCGTTTTTTATTTTTACTTTTTTTTTAAATGAACCCGAACGAAAGAAGATAATTTGATTTGAAATTGCGTTGAAGGAAAAAAATTCCCCATAATTCTTGTTGACTGACTGTTTTATACTGCAGACGCGTTTCCATTTTCTGGTATAATTGGTTGTGAACACACACCGGACAAATCAACCCCTTTTTAATTGTAAATATAATTTCTCGTATATGTATGAAAACGTTTGATGGAATTTTCGGGATTTTCCGTTTACTTTATTTAATTAGTTGTAACTTGTTTTTTTATTGGGGTCACGTTAATTAATTCCGAAATGTTAATTGAATTTCGATCAAACTCGTTAAAAAAGTTGATAAATTTGGGTGTACACGTCTTCTTGCCAAATTTGAAGGGTTCGATCCAACGAACTTGAACAAAAACCAACAAAAGTTGCCTGTACATGTTTGCCATCGATGAATTAATCGTGTACATTTGTATGGCTTTTTATTGATTCTACTGCTGAAACTACAATAGAAACTTACAGTTCTAGAAAATATTTGAATTACAATTGCAAGAGCAATTCATAATAAAGTTGTTTGAATTTTGAAATTTGTCAGAGAATATAGATGAACATTGTAAAATTGTCGAGATATAAATGATAAATTAGTTCGTCATTGTTGAAACGTATTTTTGCAAATACAAACTAACAACAAACAAGAGAAACTAGAAATTTATATCAATTTTGTGAATATAAAGCAGAAAACTTCAGTCTACGTCTTGGAAGTTTCGAAACGTATGAAAATCTATTCTATTCTCTATGAAAATAGAGGCTATTTCGATTATCTACTTACTCTCCAACTTCTTTTGACAAAATCGACTGATTTTAATTAGATTTTTCGGTTGAAATCTACCACCATCGACTCAATTATTTAGATTTTGGACCTGACCGTGCCAACCGACCGAAAAATTGAAGAATTACGCAATATATTCGGAATTTCAAAAGCCCATATCCTGATCCAGTAGATTTGTTTCATATTTCATCCATTATCTTGCATGCATTGATACGGGGCACACACGCGTACTGTGATCCATCGTATTTCCATCAAAATTGTCCGAACTACCACGAACTCGATGTAACCCCTCTGTCGATTTCGATAAAAATAGCCGCTGTGGCACGACAAACATTTCATGAAGTTTTTACCCGAACCGGGGCGAGGGTGGTGGATCAACAACAATCGACGGGCTTCAAATGAGTTTTTAGATTCATTTGAACTGTGCGTACGAATGGTGGACACAAAACGTAGATGTAGAGAATTGTTTACAATAAGAGGTCACAACACAAACTATTCTAATATTGAAAAGTAATTGTCAAGATAAATAACGAAACGAATGTTTGAGAATGTCACGCTTTTTTTTTGTATCGATACGCTACAAAAAACGATTACGTATTAACAGAAAATACTCCTTACCATTTACATACAAACCCTATAATCGTAAATTATTTAGTAATTTTATCTTTATTACATTTTCTTCCCACAATTCAGATAACTGCTTTGATTTATAATGGAATTTCCACTATTTCACTTTTACTGAAACCGTTTCTCGTCAGTTCAGCTTATTTTGAGCTCCATTTCCAAATCAATGATGGCATTGATCTAAATATTTCATTCGATTTTTTTTTCGTATTGAAAATTGGGAAACATTGCTACTTTTTTGTATCTTATCGAAGATGTTTCGAAGGGTAAAATCTTTTTTTTTGGCTGCTAGGTCAACCTGTAGCGTATAAATTTTCGTTGTGAAATACTTACGGTTGTCATTTACGATTTATGTTGACGAAAATACGAGCTTCTCCGAAATTTGGCAGTGGCTTTTCAATCTTTTTGTAGCAAAAAATAAACGGAAATGTAAAAGTGAAATCCGTCGAAGGTGTCAGAAGCTATACGACGTTTCAAGTCATCAAAGCAATGATTGTACAGTTTCACAAGATCTACAAACGCAATTCTGGTTTCATTTAGAATAACCAGTATCGAATGGCGTTGTTTTTGTTAAAGGGATATCATCACCAAAAAAGATAATTTTGTGAATCAAATGAAATGACGGGCGCTATCGCAACGAAATCTTAAAAAAAAAACAGCAGTATGAGGTTGAAGACCGTAAAATTTTTTAGCGAATGCCAGGTTTCATTTGGATGTTAACCGTTTGTTACAAGTTCACAAGTGCGTCTCTCGCTTCTTGTGGCTTATCATGTTTTTCTTTGTTATGTTTTTGTTCCTCGTCAAAAGCTTTTTTAGCCAAGTTTCACATAGTTGCTCTTAGATATTCAAACATTTGACTATTCTCGATACTTATGTTGGGAATAATACAAATGTAGCGTTATTTAATCTACCCAACATCTTTTTGAATTGAAATAAGATAGAAATTACATTTTGTTGCTAGAACAATTCAAGCAATTGCTTTTAAATATAGATCTTGTTATCGTCCAAATTACAACAACTGTTGAAAATGCTTAGTCGTAGAGCACATTAGTCGGGCGAGCGATCTGTGGCTTGTGTGCGTATGAAGCACGGAAATTGAAAAGAGAGACTTATCTCGAATAATTAACTCAACAGATCGCGTATCTAACATGCATTTCTATAATTTCATATCAAAAAAACAACAAACAATACAAGCAAATTTGGCAGGAAGTACGGCAAAAGGAGTTGATTGCCTTCTGATTATCCTCCAGGTTTGTGTTTGTACGCTGAACGTACAAATAGCTCCTGCAACATAAAGTCATCTCAAATGATCAAAATTAGTAGTTGATTGATGGCGTAGTCGATTTTCAACTAGAAAACGTAATAGAATTGGAACTTTTCACATTTGAGAACCTTATAATGTTTATGTTGAACTTCAATAATTAGTCTTCTACATTTTCAATTAAACAGAGTTTGTTTAGCTTATTTATCAGATTTCTGAGTATTTTCTTTTATTGTTATAGTAGCTATATTTGCATTCTCCCTATTTATATTATTTTCCTCTTTTCCGTTAGCTTTAACACGCTTCTAGTCAGCCCATTTATTTAACGTAATCCTGATCTTATTCTGTTATAGTCACTAATTTGTTTTGGTGTAGTGGAAAGCTTCGGACTCTTTCTGCTGTTTAATTGAAATGTAACTAGCCTGTCCGGCCTAAGGCCCATTTTAATTAATTCCAAAGGTCGTCTGTACAAACAAACACTGTTCAATCAAAATAATGCTTTATAAACATTTATGATCCAGTTGATTGATGATTCGTTGAATTGTATAGGTTAGTTGTGGTTAAGATCAGTAGTTCGAAGGTTATGCTAGTCGACAACAAAACACATTAAATATACACGAAAAAAAAAACAACAAACACCAGGTTTTGATCAATACGAAATGTGGAGGGTAAGTGTTGTGTATATAGTGTTGGTGGCCTTGTCGTGATACCAAACAACCTTACACTAATTGTTTATTTATCGATCTTGGCCTCTCCTTTCACATATCGTTTGACCATTTTCCAAAAATAATCGCCGCTGATCAAATCATTAAATCACACGTGTTTGAGTCGAAATTGTCAATTCATGAATGGCGAAACAGTTCTACGAGACGTTGCTTCTTTAAAAATACAAATTAGCGTAAGTGCTCCGGATTTCTTCCCACCTACAAAGCGTAAGAGCTGTGTTTAGTTCTAAATAAATATCCATATTGTAGGTCAAGCCCGAAGCGTTTAAACCCTATTTTAATATATTTAATCAGCGTCGTTAATATTTCAATTTCACAAGCTCCCACACACTTTAAAACGTAAAACATTTTATAATTGCATATATCTCACTAAAGCAATTTAAATAAAAAATTTATTCAATTTATCGTATCGATTCTGGATTACACGGATCATCTTTAAAATTGAAATACTATAGTTATAAATATTCAATTGGAGCAAGAACGAAAACTTTGATCTTTTAACTAAGAAAAGTTACACGACTCCTAAATTCAATCAAAATATGAGACACGACATAAACGAGAAATCTTTGGAGTTTCGAATGAAAGAAAATTGTGTTGCATCAAACTCACATAAAAGTTTCTGCTAATACTTTCCGAATTTTACACACAAAATCAAACTAACATTGACAACATTTTCAATTCAATCATGTTTATAATTTCACAATCTCCAACAATCAATACTAGGGGGTATATTTTCAACCATTCGAAACTGCTTCGATATCACGAAAAATATCTATTTTAATATCACGAAGTTTCCTTGAAATACAATTGAATTAATTATGTGTCTTGTGTTGTTTCTCTGTCTCTTTTAAATATACGATTTAATCCAAATAAAATGTAAAATCATAGAACCGTAGCAAAACCATATTGATTTAACCCTAGTTGCAGACTGCACACACTGGGTCAACAACTGACAATCCCAGCCCGATTCCCAGCTACATGTCCTATTTTGTGTTTGTGTCGAAATCCCGATAAAACCGTTTCACTACATAGATTATACAATACTATTGTTAATCTGTAAAGAATCGAAAAAATATCTGGATATGTTCAAATGAATAGCGCGTGTCTTTATCATGGTATGAAAGCTCAGTTCTCTCGGAAAGCCTGATAAATATTCGTTTTTCGATTTTTAATAGGACAACAAAATAGAATAGATCGTTGTAAGCGAATAGATCACGTGCACGAATAAATCGACCTTTTATACAAATGCAATGAAGAATTTTATTGTTAATTTAATAATATTCAGGGCGACGACCCGTTTATAAAAGCTCCACACATAAAGCTCCCTCTAGTTCGAAACTTGCCAGTATCTGCCGATAATGAAAGCTGTATTGTTGGACAATAAGAGCTTTCAAAGAACGACCTCTAGGGTGGAAAGTTGGTATCGAAAGAAAAATCGAAAGCGACATAGAAAGCTACACATCTAATCGATGGGAAATTTCGTGGAAACTAGGGAGCTTTTTGAGCAAAATTAGAAACCTTTACAGTAGATCTCGAGTAGATACCTACCATCAAATCAATTAATTTGTTACAATTGATCCATACCAGATGCGTCTTGTCATCAATTTTCTGGAGTTTCCACAGTTTTCTTTATAATAAATTTAAAAAAAAATATTTTTTTTTAAATGGGTAAACGTTTTCCGACCTTGCACTCTCGTGAAAATCGTTGGGTAATCGTTGATTTACGTGATCGTAAATTGCGAATTAAACGAGAAAAATGTACATGAGATAAAGTGCTCAACGTCTTGTGCCAACAAATCCAGTTCGGAACGGTATATTATGGGCGATCGTGTTCCGAAATGGTTGGTCAAACACGCAAATAATGGCCTTTGCATGCCACCCAATGACCTTGCAATTAATTTCGCTTCTTTTTTTTTGTACGATTACCGATAACAGCTGAATATAAATGTATTGCCATAAAAGATAATTTCCATATATAAATCATAAAGTTTAAATAACATATAATCTTGGGATGAATTAATTAGATATTAAGTTTAATATAATTGGGATCATAAATCCTTCTTAGTTATTAATTCTAAGGGTTAAGTGAACATGAGTTATATATTAACTACTTTGTAATTTGTAGTGATTGTTCATTTTAACAGGCTCGAAGTGTCTAGATGGAACAAGTCTTAAATGTGTAACAAATTACACAACTTATTTACAAAAGCTCTCACGGAACCACCTTCTATCGCTACAACTAGATACGGTTATGATTTATTGTCTCGACCTATGTCCGCCTTTCTTGTATTATATTCTCAAACAGTTATGATAACGCAATAAATTATGTCAGTAGCATATAGGAGCATGGACGGCTTAACGGACCAGTCAAGCTTATCAGTTAACCAAGTGAAACGAGAAAGAAAAAACGCCGATTTAATTCGCCGACGAATAACCGGTGTATTTTCTTTTTCAAAGCAGAAGGTTAGAGGGGGCAAGAACCGTGTCTGACATTTCGCAAATGAAAGCTGCAATTTGCCAACGTTACAATTATAATAATTCTCTCCACGAAATTCCCGGAGGATTTAATCCGATTCGGCCAGAAATTCCGAAACTGTTGTATCGGTTTTATTTGATTCGATATGGTGGATGCGCCAGGTGAACGCAATTCGCTTCCACTTGAAATTCTCTCACTAGTATTAATACTAGTGATTTTCTAATAATTTCCAGACTTGAATGTAAAGTTCAATATGTTCCAATTTGTTGAATAACATTCGGAATTGGAATTGTAAAAGTTTCTTTGCTCAAATAAGAATTGCCGTTATCTCGTAAATGCAGGATATGATTGGGAACATATTCCGTTTTTATTTTAGTCGATTAAATAGTTCTCACAGGAATGCTGCAGGAATACCTGTAAGCTATTACAAGTTTAACTTGTAATTTATGTTAACATTCGCCTGCACTACCGGTTTTTGTTTCTTAGAAAAAGGAAACGGTAGAATACTATTCTAGAAATTACTGCTGTACTCTTTTCGTTTCCTCAAAGTATTATGTACGTTAACTTGAATAGCATATACCTTAGACTTTTTGCAACAATTCCGGCTTAATTTTTGTAATCTTCTCTTGTATAAAAAACCTAATGCCGCCACTACGACTTCATCCTGTTGTGTAGTATTTTATTATCACAACGAAAGCCTACATAATTCATTAAATATAAAGAATGCCGGTTATTCGTTGTTGATGAATTCAAATCCGTTGCCAACTCAAGCTGAAAAAAGCTCTCTCTATTCCGTAGCAATTGAAGTAAAGATGATTAGAAGGGTATTTCAGCATTAAAGAAACGTAATATCTTGCAATTCCAACCGTCAGCCGTCTATAAATTATATAAAAGACCTCTTGAAGCCAACATCCGATTCACAGTTCCAGCTCTAATCCATTAATTATAAATCACGATATTAACGAATTTATTCAGTATCTAATCGAAACAGTCCCGAGTTGAATTTTATTATTTATTACTTGATGAATCTTGTTTGCTATTTACATAAGCACTTGAATAGCATTGTTGAATTTTCAATAAAATCATGCCTATTTGTATTTGAAATTATCCTTTTCGTATAAAGTTTAATCTTTTCTTTTCTTTAATATTGAATTCCGACAGCAATGAGTCTCTTTTAGTCTTCTTGATCCACTTCTATATGTCGTCCGGATTCTAGATTAGTATTCCTGAAATGATTGATACTGGGATGGAAATTTAATTTGCGAAGGCAAAGTAGACTTCAATACAGTTTTTTCTATAGAGAATACGAATATCTTTATATGACAACTCTCCTAACTACGAAACGAATAAACGAAACTCTTGATGTGTATTCGTCAAGTCTGGTTATATGAGAAAAGTTGCCGACATAAAAATGTCAGCAGTAGTCGAATTTATATTCGATACATAAACATTCTGATTGTGTGGTTGAAACTTACCTGGTGAGTTTGCAGATCTCCCTAAGACGAAGAGCGTTTGTTTATAAAGGCTCCGACCTTTCGTCCAAAACAGGCTTGAAAGCAATCAAAACCACCACCAAAACTAAGCCAACATATAAAAGGAAATACGCTCAAATAATGTTTATTTAAAATGTGTTCTCTTTTCAAAATTTTCACCAATCTAGCCGCAGGTTATATGGAAGGAAATTGGCAGATCCGCTAATTATTTGCATATTTCTAAGGTTGATATATAAAAGCTTGATAAATTCAGAGGCGGTTTAATTGTGCTTCAGTAACGGATGAAAAAATGCCTGTAGTCAAACGTTGGCAAGTAAACGAATGAAAGAGAACTCCTACCCATTTAGCCGGCTCCTTTACAATTAATAAATCTTACAATTAACGTGGATACGTGATTTAATCTGTTGACCGTTCAGATTTCCATCAAAGACCGTCGACTAATTGAGATGTTTATAAATTAGCTATATTGAATGCATGTAGAGAGGTTTCTGCTGATATTGGTATTATGAAGGGCAGATTAGGAAATTGATCAAGACGTTATCGAAAACGTTGTTGATGGCTTTACTTATGAGCCCTTGGGTGATTTACGAAAAGATGATGATAAGGGAGTTTTTAAATTGATCTAGTAAATGATATTCGGGCAGGTAGCTTCTTTTCTCATTAATCTTCAGCTAACTAGATGATTTTTGAGTTTGGAACGGTGGAATAATTGTTTGAAAAACGATCTTACTTCGTTTCTTATTAAGTGAAATTTCAAATAATCAACAGCTTGTGCTTTGCTGAGAAGGAATAATTGGGGGAAAGCGAAATTAGAATTTATAAAAGCGGAGCATTTTCATTTTTAACGTGAAATCTCAATCTGCATTCTCTGAAATAATATTCAAATATTATGTTTCAATTGTCATCCGCATTAGTCCTGTTAATATGCCCTGCGTAGATACGATAACCAATAATATAAAAGAATATAAATCACGTTAATATTTGCGGTTGCAGGGAGGAGTATTAGAAGAAATTATTAAGGAAAATACCAATTTATTATAATGAAGATACATCTTTTAGTTCCCGTCAGGAAGTTAATTCAACAT
Source organism: Epicauta chinensis (assembly GCA_021725515.1). Taxonomy (NCBI): domain Eukaryota; kingdom Metazoa; phylum Arthropoda; class Insecta; order Coleoptera; family Meloidae; genus Epicauta; species Epicauta chinensis. Next base: position 511,190 of record JAEDXX010000005.1, on the reverse strand, counting down.
GAAAAATGTCTACTGTGATATTGATACAACAATAAGAGCATAATAAAAACAGGAGACTGATACTCGTAAAAAACAACATAAATGTGTGTGTGTGTAACTTAAAAAAATACAGACATCAAGTTGCCTTAATCTGAAGGGCTTTCCTATAAACCTCAAGGGCATCATTTAATATTGATTACCATTCTATGCTCGAACGTTTACCTTTCTATGTAATACGAGCAAGGGTCCTGTGTGAATCGACACTTTCCCTATTTTCCTATGCACCCTTTATCTTTCACATCGGGACCTTAATGTAATATTAATATGGCAACATCTCCATTTTTACCATTATTTATTTATTGTTTGTTGGTTTGGTGAAAATTTTAATGATACAAAAAATTGTGATAGACAAAAAAAAATTCCACTAGCTGCCACTCGACCAATTACTTCATAATAACAAAATAGAGGTTTTTTTCTCTCATGTTGAATCAAGGCTTAACAAGCTCCCTTGGGATATTTTATATTTACGGTTAATAGAAATAACTCATAATAATAATTGCCAACACAACTGACGTGGAATTGTTTTTAATTAGCTCGAAGCAATCTTAATTAAATTGATCAACTAACGTTTAATTGCACTACTATTCCGCATTTCTATTTTTAATTAATTACAAATTCTGTACGAACACTTCAATTGTGATAGGGCGGTTGAAAATGGGAAGAGCCTGAAATTCGTTTTCATTTTTCTGTAGAGTCACGGAATTCAAGCGTGCTACTACAGATGCTGGAACATTCCTTCACGATCAGTAAATGAAAATAAGAACACTCCTCAGGTTACGTACACAATTTGTTGCTTTGCTAATACATATTTCCCGTCAATGTCGGATCTATAATTGCCTCCAACTATGATTTATTAAAAAACACTTGTGTGGCGAAATTGAATTGTGATCATATCTTCTGTACGTGTGCTAGCGATATAGATACTGTATGTAACGTATTACTTTAAGTTATATTTTTATTTGATGTTTTATTAAAACGAACATAGAGCCGACCACGTACGGAAGGAAATTCTACATTTCTTTTCCATTAAAAAAACTGTCTTTCCAGACTCTAGAGAGCTCATTTGACGTACCTTTTTAGCATCAGAACGCTGATGTTTCCATATACTTGACTGAATCTTTAAAAGGTGTGTAGATTTACCGTTTGAACCTTCTTTTTTTTGTTGCGTAGTGGACGCGAACAAATGTAATAAAATGATATTGTGTTTTGTATGTAGAACGTTTAGTCCCGTAAGATATCTAAAAGCGTTGTCTTTCGAGCCGTCTACAATCCAGTCAATTCGGCGTTGAAAAAAGGTGACCCTACATTTTGTGCAGACGCCTTTTTTTTTTGTTTCATCACACAAAAGGGTCGAGCACCAAAACTTACAAGAAATAGCATAAAATATAAATTTAGAATGCATCAAATTATCTGTTAGGAACGGCTCAAAAGTTTGAGTTGAGATTTTCTGTGAAATAAACAGAAAAAAGTTATAGCATTGCAAACACATGCACAATAAGAGCTACAAATTGAGGTTAATTTAATTATCTACAAAATTTGTTGTAAGCGTTATATTAAAAGATACGTGGGTGGAGTAAAAAGTTCTTTATTATTTGAAAATTTCCTTCCTTCAAGCTATTTTTCAGATAGGGGAACAGCTGATAATCACTATGAACCAGATCAGAGTAATATGGAGAATGCTCGAGCAATTCGAACCATAGTTTGTCAATATTTTGCTATTGCAACGACTGAAAAGCACGTTTTTCTTCGCCAAATGCGGGCGTTTTGTTTTCAGATCGTTGTTCCGGCGCTGAAATAGGTGCATCCCAAAAAACTGCTTGTTGAAAGACAAACTGGTCTTTGCGGCTCTTGGAACAGGTTCCCCCTTTTCGATCCACTGTTTTGACGTGTTTCAGGTGTATAGTTTCATCCACAGTCACAAATCGAGGCAAATCGGAGCTGAAGGCAATTTGTTGAAATCCTGTTTCGGTGCAGTTTTTGTTCGTGAGCAGTCACCGCACCCATTTTGCGCACAAATGTCTGCTAACTCTCTGACTTTATTCGCCGATCAACTAAAACGAGTTTATGCACATTTTCGGTGATTTCTAGCGTAGTCACCTCAGAGGGACGTCCACTTCGTAAAAGTATTTAATCCCAGCACGAATTTCTAATTTTTCCATTTTTGGGAAAAGTGAATGCTTTATTTTAACGGACTGGTAAAACTATGCCTAACATAGCGACTTGAAATTTTGACAATATCCTAGTAAAGGATGAAACAATACTTGCTGAAAAAAGCGTCTCTATAGCAGGCGCGGAACTTTTCACCCCACCCTCGTACCTTGAAAGAAACAATTACACCCTCATTTTCAAGATAGCGACCCAAAGATAACGCTTGTCACACCGAAAAGCGAAAATTACGTCCGAGTTTGACCCTTCTACCGGATTTAGAGCCGATTCTGCAGTCGTTTTATTCCGCCCGCTATTCGACAGAAATTCTCTCGCTTTGAATATGTTTTTGTGCTAAAGTGGTAATTTTTGATATTAAAATATAAGCAAACCCTAACGCACAATAATTATGTACGTTATTATCTGATGATGATGATGATGAAAAGTTTATCTCCCGTTTTTTTCATAAAAGCGAAATTTGTTCTCCATAATTGACAAACGCTGTCAGATTACACAGTTCCACTATGTCATTGGCAGATGGGTTTTGTTGTGTGATTTCGTTTGAATTTAACCAATTTTGTAGCAATTTCCAAATTGACTTTATTTCCTGAAATTTAATTTTTGGTTTTTGAGGGGGATTTCAACTTGATTTTGTTATTGAGAGAATACAATAGCGAAAAAACAATCGATAAACAGAGCACAAAATAAAACACTTTCAACATTTAGCTAGATAGTTTTATATTTGTTGGCATCGTTCCAACAACTGAACCTGGATTTCACTAAATTAGAACAAAATATATTGCCTTGTTTCTATCCTAAGAGGTGGTGACTACAAATCTAGAAAGTGCACACACACAATACTACCACAATCTTATAATGAACGAATGGTATATTTTGATAACAGTCGGCGTAAATCTTCCACTCATTATTGTATTATTGGAAGTATCTTTCGTTATTCTGTCTGTATCGAAATGAAACAGACTTATTTATTTTTGTTTGAAGAAAATACGATTTTCTCCACACTACAGAAAGCTCTAATTTATCACATATCTCTAATTGAACTTGTCTCATATTGAAACCAACAACATCCGACATTTCTCTTCTTTCCCATTTTTTTCCGACAAAACGAACTCAATTCGACAAACAACATTCGATACGAAATTACTTTCGTCATTTCTCTTAATAATCAGTTTGATTTCAACTTACCTTACTGCGTGTCTCGATTTTCTATGCAAATCGATTTCAACGTTGAAATATTCTAATTGAAGTGGAAAGTCGGAACGAAAAGGAAACATAAGTGAAAATCGCACGCCCACGTTCGATAAGCTTTCCCCAAGGAATCCGAAATATTTCTTCATTATGATCGATATTAAACAGTTTTTCGGGGCAAATCAAAGGCGATTGTACGTTAATCGATTTTGCAAATCTGAAACTGGAGCGTTCCACACAATTGTAGGAAATCTTGAATTGCTGAATTTTGATGGTGGTAGGTGAACACTTTTCGGTGTGTTGGGAATCAAACGAAATGTCAATATTTATGTTACTTTTATTGAATTCTGTCCTTTTTGTCGAAAAGCAAATTGTCAGTGTTTTTTTTTTATTATTACTTTGTCTAAAGCATACATATTTTACAAATATACAAACTAATTTACAAATACAAAATTGTCAACAAACAATAAATATTATTAGATTAAGTAGACTTTTTTGTAATCTCCAAACTATATAATACAATAAACTATATACAAAACGATTTAAAAACTAAAACGAAATTGAAACGAAACTAGCATAATTTGGACATTTTGAATTTTTCACATTTTATTTTGTACATGGAACATTTATGATGAAACATCAACGTTTACTATTTTCTTTAGTTTAATCAAAATGTGTTTGCTTGATTGAACACTTAAGACCTTTGGGGGAAGACAAATACAGAAGATTTGTATTGATTAATTGTAGTCAACCAAAAATTCGCCTAAAATTTGAGAGAATTAGCAAAATAAGTTTCATTGGATTTTTCGATGTCGATCATTTGCAAGACTGTTCTTTTTCATCTAAAAAAATTAAGTAAATTTATTGCTTGACATTATTATCATTATCGTTATTGTTATTATAATAATTAGTTATTATTACATTGATAATTGGTCGAAATACTATAATTGCACGGTTTTTTTTTTTGATTTTAATCCACCATCCGTTCTAAGTTATGATTGTATTTCGCTACAATTTTCTCAAAATCTATGATTTATTACGATTATTATTATTATTATATAGACTTTTAAATGGTTGTTCACATTTATTACATAAAATTTACATATAGAAACATTTAGTCTAAATACCGAAATTCATCCAATTACATCTAATTAAGTGTACAAAAAATGTCTCAATTGGAGTATTTTTGCAAAGTTATTTGCAGTCTTAAATTAAGTCTTAGATTTCATAAACGAAACGAAGTGGAAATTGATCTAAAATAAAAACTTACATTTACAGCTGCTAGTGTTTACATTAATTTGTCAAGACGCCCTACAGAATATCCAAAAATCTATTTACGATTATTATTATTATTATCATTATTATTATGATTACAATTGAATTTATCACACACTATCACTTAAAGAATAGAGCAGAAAGGAAAACACTCGATCGTCCGAAAAATTTTTACAAAAATAGCACCAATATTGTTGATTTTTTTTTTGAAATCTGTTGCTATCTACTAATTACGAAACGAATAGAGAGAGAGAGAAATTTAATTAGAAATGAATTAACTAGTAGCAGATCTACCACTTGTTCTATTTTAGAAACTTGTTGTGGTAATCCTGCTACTAGTTAGGTCTACTCAAAGACTTGAACCAAATTCCGAACTTCTCCTTCTATCAATATGTTTCAAATAAGTTTCCGAATAGATGCTTCTGGTACGATCATCGTACCGTATTGAGGGCCGTCTTATATCAAATTTATCTAGATCGGATGGGGGACGGCGACATAAGCTACAGAAAGCACACTCCAACGTATTCTTGAAGGCTTCCCGAAAATCTTTGTTGAAATAAGCGTAAATCAATGGATTCAATGTTGAATTGAAATAACCGATCCAAAATAGTATGACAACAACGGTCTTCGAACATGGACATGTTGTACACAATGATGTACTAACATACCATAGAAAGAACGGTAGCCAACATAAAATAAACGTACCCATTATAATACTGAGTGTTCTAGCGGCTTTATGTTCACGTTTCATTTTTGTTAAATTACGTTCCTTTGTCGGTGTATGATGTAGATCTTGATTGATTTCATGTAGAGTTAATGTTTTGGAAGAACCACCCGAATTCGATAGCATGTCACCATTCGTGTTATTCTGATGTAATAATAAAGCGGCCCCATGACGATTATACATTTCTTTCTCTTGCCGATTAGCTTCACGGAATATCGCTAAATACATGTAAATCATAATCGTACATGGTATCCAAAATGACATACTACTACTGATAACCGCATATGGTTTATTAACACGGAATTCACAATTCTCGGGATGTTCGTAATGTTCTCGCAAATATTCCTCAGTTGTATACCAGCCCATGAAGATTGGTAAGAAACTCAAAAATGCCGGTGTTATCCATGTGGCTAATAGCATAAGAGCAACGACTTTCTTTGTCATATTCAATGCATATTTTAATGGTTTAACAATAGCAATATAACGGTCCACACTGATACAGCATAGATGTAAAATTGATACAGTTGAAAAGTACACATCCAACGAATTCCACATATTGCACACAAAGAAGCCAAATAGCCATCGTTCAAATATCTGTACACTAAAATTGAATGTCATCGCGAACATTGCCACCAACATATCAGCGAATGCCAATGAAATCACATAATAATTCGTGATTATCCTGAGTTTACGGTGGCGCATCACCGATACAATCACTAATAAATTACCAAATATCGATACAATGATGATTGAGCCCATAATGGCCACTTTTGCAATTAATATAAAATAATCGGTCCATTCTTGTTCATCGTTTGGTTGTGTTATTTGTGTTGTCGTTGTACTGAACAATAACGTGTCGTTCTCCATAACACCAACAATCATCAACTGTAGCGTCTTTTTGTGATTCTTTTTTCGAATAAATTTTATTACAACTATTGTTTTATCAGAACAATAACTGATGACGCCGATAATAGGGGTAGTAGCGGCAATGACAATAATAGTTGTTGGTTATCGATTTGATTTTCCGCAATATAAATACGTGTATGGCGCAACATTGTTCATTTCATTTGGTCGACAATGTTTTCTCTAATAATAATTGATTGTGGTTGATAGTCGTGAATATTTTATACGAAGTCAATTTGTTCCCAAATCTGAAATGAAAAATAGATTTATCTCAAATTAAATTTGTAATAAATTGCATTTATATTGATTTTTAATTAAACTCCCATCGGCACGAAAATATTTGATTATTGGTTAATAATTTGACAAATGGTAAAAATGTGGCAGAAGCGAAAATTGAGAATGTGGAGCGTTTCATAATTTGATGTCCTACGTTGGCGATATGGAAATGTAGGGCAAATATCCTGAGTCCAATTGATAAACATTGGGAAGACAGTAGGGTGAGCCAAAATGACTAACCTATCGACTTTATGGTCTCAAAAAGGCCTATGTGTTGGAGAAAAAATTCTCCCATTGAGAAAAATTTTTAGGTCAATTTCAAAAGGTGTCGATGGCCATTTAAATAACACGAAAAAAAATTTTGTCCATTAAAAATGCTATAACTTTTGAACCGTTTGAGATACAAATTTTATCCAGACATATTCTTGTAGAGCATTAAATTCTCTAAAAAAGTGTTTCAGAGTTGAATTTTACTTAAAAATTCATATACTTACAGGCTATGAAAGTTGATGAAAAATAGATATGTTTTTTTCAAATTTCATAGCTCATAAGTATATCAATTTTTAAGATGAAAGAACCAACTTCAAAGCACCTTTTACAGAATTTAATGTCCTATAAGAATATGCCTGGATAAAATCTTAATCTCAAACGGTTCAAAAGTTATAGCATTTTCAATCAAAATTTCCATATCTGCTTTTCATCAATTTTCATAGCCCGTAAGTATATGAATTTTTGCGTTAAAATTGAATCAACTCTAAAGAATTTTTTAGAGAATTTAATGCCCTACAAGGGTGTGCCTGGATAACATTTTTACCTGAAACGGTTCAAAAGTTACAGCATTATTAATGGACAAAAAAATTTTGCGTGTTATTTAAATGGCCACCGCACTTTTTAAAATTGGGCTAAAAATTCTTCCCAATGGGAGAATTTTGTTCTTAACATATAGGTCCTTTTGAGACCATAAATTCGATAAGTTACTCATTTTGGCTCACCCTAGAAGACAGTTATAAACAATTTACAAAATATGTCGATGATCAAAAAAATAAATTAAAAGAACAGTTCTTTCACTTTCTGTTAACGTTTACTACTGGGTGATATCTCTTCCTAAAGTAGAGCTTTCTTACACAAGTCTGCCATGTCCTTAGATCGTTTGTGAGATACGGTACTGCTTTTTATTTTCAAAAAAAGATTTAAAAGCTGTTGGAAACCTTATTAAAAAAACAACGAATTGTTTGCTATGAGTTTAGTAAAAATAACTAACCCCTAAAAGGGCTGCCTTATGTCCAATTTCTTCGCCGAATGAATTCAGAATTGATTCGATTTGCCACAAAACTGCTTTTGTATAGTAGGGATTTTTGATCAGTGAGGTCCGAGTCTTGGGCAACCCATGGGGGCGTATAAAAAGTATAAGATTTATCGAAAAACTCCTTAGCATATTACTTTAGGCCATCGATTTTTGCTCCGAATATATTTCCGTTTCGAGCTTTGATTAACTTGTGGCGAGTTCATGTGAAATTTTCTCTATTTCCTGCTTAGCTACAAAATCTTCCTCCTTTTTCTTCCTGAGCAATGGGAGATTTCGACTATCGACCATATTTAAAGAAAATACCCTGCAATTACAAATTGTCTTGCATAACGAAAAAAAACGTACATTTTGCTGATTTTGGTTTACTAGAACTTTATATAAAGAGGCATGTACTGGACGAAGGGGTGAGATTTTGGCAGCTGATGCCTAGTAATCTCTGCTTAGCCTACAGCATGAAATTTTCTTCGTTCTTCATTAAGTCATGCGTTTTTCTCTCATTCCGAGACTAACCAGATTACTGGTCTTAGTCGTGGGCATCTGAATTCAAGTCGCCACCCCTTCTAGTAGCGCCTTTGTGTGGACAATATCTTCCACCCCCGCTAATGTACGTACTTTTTTTTTTAATTTATACATTACAAAAATAGAACAGTTTAATTAACAATTAACTATTTCGCTCACTTCCGCATACATTTTTTTTAACACGGTTCTATCCATCTTCCGCATTTAGTTTCTTTCAGTCTTTTTTCTTTATTGCTTGCTCATTTTTTTCCTCTACATTAGCATTTAATTAATTTTATTAAATTTTTCCTCAATCTCTGATAAAAGCAGTGTATAATTAATGGTGTCCCAATCAATAACGTAGATTCTCGATTACACAATTTACAAGTCGACATTTTAACAGAACTAAAAAGCTGACATTTTAAGGTATGCTTAAATATATAGATGCGTATTTCTTTGTGTACCGTATTTCAGTCAAGTGTAAACGTTTTGTTACTCTACACTTTTTGTCATTACAAAACACCTCGTTCCTCTTATACTCCTCTATCAAAAGCAGCGTTTGTATCGCAAAATCCAATAGTATTTTTATTGTTATAAGACTTTATAGATTTGTGTTAAGTTAGTCGTTTATTAGATGATTTTAAAGATTATAGAGAGAAGTCGCTTTATGCTCGACAAGATGATCTCGATTGCAATATTATGTAATTTAAAATTACTTATTGTTAAGAAGAAAGTTGCAGCTTATTAGCAAGAAACAAGAATGATACAACTATGATTGCTATAAATGACAATAACAAAGAAGATAATGCTAACAATACAGTTAATCCAAAATAAAACACGAAACGAGCGTTGTAATAAAAGCTTTTGTAACAGAACTGGCTGCGAAGAAGCCATTGTTGATACCATACTAACCGTTTATAGGGGATCATTTTGAGAAAACGAGAGGACTGAATAGAATGCATCCACAAACTGTTTATGAAAATCATGTTTTTATCCTACTCTGTCCTCCAATTTGTAGAATAATTAATTCTATTACCACGATACTGTTAAACAAAAATACATTTGATTCATTCTATTCTTAATTGCTCTCATTTATTTAAATCATAACTAAATTTATAAAACCCTATAATTCAAAGCTTTCAAGAAAGCTTCTTGACAATAATTCCATTTAATTGCATTCTTGTAATAAAATTGAATTGCAAATGCAACTGGAATCGTACAAATCAAGGATTTCTCATTTAATTGTATTTGAAAGTACCGCTTCTCACATAAATTGGTTAAATTACAGTTTCTGTATATTTAGTTCAAGTCTTGTTTATAATCACTGCTGATAATAATTCAGTTCAGCTTTTTGCAATTAACTAACACTAAATCAAACAACAACAACAAAAAAATGGTAATTGTTAGCAACATCTGGTTAACAAAGCACTAGAAACGATAATATTAATATTTCATACGTAAAAGTCTCTCGAGACAATTCCCTTCCATTTCCTTTAGATAATTGAGAAGGTAGGATTGCTTTCAAGTTATAGATTACGTTGAGAGTGCAACACTTAAATTGTACCTTCAATAAAAGTGTATGCCATGAATAGAGCAATCAGGAGGATTCAAAGTCGGTTGATTGAATACACGGAATATTCCAGTAATATGATACTGACAGAATAGCAGAGAAAAAAAAACGAACGGAACTAGAAAAGTTGCATTGATTGATCGACTCCATTCCGGTTGGGGTTGTTTTTCATTACCACAATTAGACCACAAACTTTACTAATTACTACTTTTCCGCGCCAGTAATTAATCGTTGTGGCGACAAAGTGTCTACGATAAATAAAAAAAAAATGCCGTCAACACGATTCTGTTATAAACAGCATCTTCCATGTTTGTTGTCCGTTATCATCAGCAACAACAGCAACACAAGAATTACGTTTGCTATTTGATTGTATCAAAGAGATATGATTATGCAAGTGCAAACTACCGCAATGCGCTAATTTCGGTTAACCTGGCCGCTATTTACATGAGAACAGCCCAGTTCAGGGATAGAATTGTATTAAGGTATCCTACAAGGACTATTACTATTAATGTATACTTCCTGGATGGACCATTTTGGTGTTGAATTTATCCGGGACCTGTACTTGTCCAGAATCATGTTAAATCAAACTACACACTGGGTGATTTATTAAGTTTAGACTTTGTAAATGGCAGTATTGTTGATTGAATTTCTAACATGCAACAATGCTGCATTGTTGCAGCTTATCAAGCAGTAGTTAATGCGACTAGTTTACATTCTACTATTCAACAAAAACGAATAAACTTCTATACAGTTTTTGGTATATTTATTTTTTTGTATTTCACAAAGGGTAAAAAAAATAAATTGAATTTCGCTTTAAATTAACGTTAATCTGTACACATGAAATGTTTCCAAGCAAGAAATTTTCTAAACGAATTCAGCTTAATCCGATATTTCGAAAATGATTTCATTTAAATTATTTAAATGAGTGGTTTTGAGTCGTAGCCAAAAGAAATCTCTACAACATTAATAAATAAAAAACATTCTAACAAATTCTATTTTCAAGCAAACAAATACCAGAAAAATGAGAATTGTCGATGATCCCGATATCTATCCGAATATAGAAGCACATTGCTACAAAATCACAAATCAATTACAACTGGCAACGATTTGTTAATCTTTCCAATTCTGCTATTGTTCTGTTAATCTCCATCAATAATAATTTTGTTCGAATTTCCAAACTCTCTCCACCCTAATTAAAATGTTTATAATTCTAGATGATTAATTAGGATTTATATTGAATTTAATTAAAGCAGGTATGTTGGACGACACTAAAGTTTGTTGAAGCATCTAATATATATCAAAATTCACCCTCCAAATCTTCTAATTGAATCCCTCACAATCCCACCCCTGAGTGATTCGTATTAATACCGTGTTTTAATTAAAAGAAAAACAACGAGATTTTTTTGATGTCTTTGAATAGATTTTATTTATAGAAATCAAACATCTGCTCCACCATTAATTTATTTCGTTGACGCGTCCTCCTAATTCCATTTAGTTTATCAAAACGATAAAAAATAAGATGAAGATAAATACTGGTCGAAATTATGTACGAATTGGAATCATTGTCGAATTACGTAATTGTTGATGCGACTCTAAATGGTACAATTAAAATGTTGAATGTTTCCTGTGAGAAGTCGGCCGTAAAAAACGACCCTTAAGCGACTTTATTTACAGTGCAACTTACTTCAGACCTGTCAACAGTGTAATCCAAATACGTTACCGCAAGGACTGATTCGCTTTTCTCTTAGAACAAAAATAAACGACAATATGTTGGCAAATCACCAAATCGAATGATTTAATTGCCGCCAACTGTAGCCTTGGTACAGTTAATCGGAATTAATTAAAAGAGAAATTGGGTTTTATTTGTCGGAAAACCAACCGATAACGGCAAAGCTTCGGGGATTTTGTGGTGTCAAACCAAGAGGAAACGGTGCATATCCTGACTTGAAAGCTGTGTCGCCCTATTCCGATGGATAACTATTTTTTGGAATTCATTTATGGCGTATTTGAAATGTGAAAATGGAAATTTCAAATTAATAGGAAAGCGAGTCAGTTGTCCAGTAAAAGCTGGATCTTACCTGAGAAAATCGACGGTAAAGCTGGCGGTAAATCAGCGGGACCACTGATGATCGTAGCTTTCTCTAAAATAAGAAAAATTACACGATATTAGATTTCATGCCAATATTTTTGTGCAGTACACCACAACAATATTATCGTATATCTTAATCAGAAATCAACTGCAAGCTTCCCACGCATCTCGTCCAAAGTGGATCGAATTTTCGTTCGTACAGTTTTTGTTTTCAGTCAATCTTTTTCAAATTCTTGTCTCAGCAATACTATATTTTGCCCCACTGAAGAACTATGTTAAAACCACCAAAACACTCTTATAAAGACCTTGAATGTCCTGCCAATTTATTTATGTCACAGCAAGATTTTCCTGCAGTTATAAATAGCTTAATGTGACGTTATAAAACAAATTGACCTGCCATTTGGCTATTGCAACATTTTTGTTGTCATTAGTCAATTGTTATGGACAGTAGTGCCATTTGTCTTCCATTATCTACAAGTTTTCAAACAAAACGCGCAAAAAAAAAACAAACTAGATCGAATTAGAACACATCAACTAATGACATGACAACGGTCAAGGATTATTCTATAAAACGATATAAATTCCTGAAGGAGCAAAATTAAATTTTCTTATAGAAAATGTGCCGACCATCTGCAATAAAAATAATAATAAATAAATGGAGCTGATGATATTTCATGAAAAGTAATTAAGGTTGTCGAATAAATAGAAATAAATTGAGCTTGACCCACTCGAATATTGCAATAACCTTCATTGTGTGTCACGAATTTTCTTTAAATAATAACTACAAACTATTCAGTTGATAGGCGGCCAAATAATATGATTTATATAGAAAAAATGCAACTTTGCAAAATTAATTAACATGAATATTTGGAAGAAGTCTCAACTCAAACACGTGTGGTGGCTGCCTTAAGTTGCAACTTTTTTTAGGATGTTGCAGCAAGTGTTACAGTTTAGAAACTTTCATTCGGCTACAGTCTTTTTCGATGTCATTTAGGTTGAATATTTGATATTCCAAAAATATTTTGCTATTGTTATAATTTGAACTTTTTGTTGTGTTGAGTAGTTTCGACGCCCCCATAGCTTCAGTTTTTAAAATAAACCTTTTGGCAGCAGATCAGATGGATATTAAAATGATGAAATGTCCACGAATTAATTCGGAAATAAATTCATTAACGGTTACTATATTAATTGACAAGCTGCGTTCGTGTTTCCTCCCAATTCTAATTTTATATTGCAGTCGTCTTTTTAACATTTTATAAATTCGCCTACTTTGCAATAAAGTTTACAACGGTTTCTTTGATGAACCTTCCTCTCTTTATTAATCTAAACATCTTTTATTTTATTTCGCGAATAATATCTCTCTCGGAAGCCCTCGAAGTGTGCCAACGATTTACAACAGTAATACTCTGTTGGAAATCCAAAACAATTCAGCTGCATTTGGAATACATTTTTAATAAGTAACGCTACAATCCAATCATAAAATCTAAAGGTAATCCCCATGATTATAATCACGGTTACGAATCCGCTTTGTTTTTATAGATAAGCCTAGATGTGCAGCTATTCGAATCCCTAATGGCATAAATGCTGGCCCGCCCATTCCTGGTTGGATAGTGCAGAGCTTTAGGAATCCTGTGAGGATATAACAGGGTCAGAAACGGCAGATTTATTACCAACCGTATCATAGTTGAAATAATGCGCTTTTAAAAAATATTGTTTCCTTTATATTTCGACGGCATGAATTCGGCCTGCTAGTTGTCTATATTTATGTTTATTTTACTCATTTCTTTTTGTTTCTACTATAATGAGCTTTTGATGAATATAAAATTTTCAAGTCTATAAATTTTATGGAAGCAGCAATTTTGAAGTGATTTAAGCATCTCCGATCACGACGATTCGAACCTGACAAGCCGATGGTTGTCTTGAAATGAACGAGTCCAGCTGCATGGTTCTGTAGATTTTTTAATTAAAATTTTATTAGAAATACTCGTTGGGGGAGCTTCAAGATGGTCTATAAAAGTAATAGAAATATTCTACAATTTTTGCTTTTAAAGAAATTTTAATAGCTATAAACTTGAATTACTTGCCGTGCATTATAGAAATATCACAAATTTACTCTCATATTGCTTTAATATTAACAAAATGACGAGAAAATTTAATATTAACTGTATTATTGAATTAGAAATCTTCTTTTATGTATAAGAAAAGATTTCATTATTCGTTCCAAAATAAAAATATCGAAATAACTTCTTTGGAATTAATTTTTTGAAATGTTTACTCCCGATCGATTATGATATTCTATTCTGTGACATGGTAAATGAAACGGTTTATCCTTTCATCTATACAGACATCATCTATTATGCCAATCCAGACAGTTTACCAATCTTTCGTTTCATTAATGATATCGCTTCGACAATCGCTTTGTTAGCATTTTACCCTCTTTTACAATATTTCCACCCGTACTCGTATCTATTTTTTGCTTATCAAAACCCCCTCAACTGTATACTCATTAAAGTTGAAATAAATTGATTCGATAACGTCCGCCTGTCGTTACCCCAAATACGCTAGGGTGCGTTTTTTTATATAACCTTATTTTAAGTCAGTCAAATCTTATGTTTGTATTTAATTAAAATAATTTTCAACACTATTCTGTTTATATTGTTATTGTTGCCATTTGTGTCTGTTAAACAAAGGATGAATTACTAGAGAACATGTTTTTCGTAACAAATGTACATTTAATTTAATCATCAAAAACAAAGCTGAATACATTGTACCAGTTTTAAGTGAATTTGTAAAGTTTCATCGTAAAGTTGTAAGCAATATGGTTTTCAAGTACTTTAGACAGTTTTCCACCCAAGTCGTTTCTCTACACTTCTACAATCGCAAAAATTCACCCAAAATAAGCAATTCTTGGGGTTGACGAGTAATTCGATTAATTTTAATCCGTTTTATTCACGAAGCTGCGCAATTTTATGTATGTACATCAATTCCGAATCGACAACGAGTTTTAGATAGAAAGGTAGAACGGAGATGGATCAATTTAGGTGTGTAATGATCGCCGCAGGAGGACAAGTTTATGAGCTATTTAGCTGAATGCGGTCCTTAAAACCACATACCTGACCAGAACCGGATAATATTTAAACCGCAAAGTAAATACGAAATTTTCTAGACACAATCAAAGTCTTATTTAACTAGCAAAAAATTCGATTCAATTTTGAAGAACGAATTGTGCATTTGACAAATGATTCGGAATATAATCAAAGCAGCACATCAGCGTATTCATAAGAAAATGTGGTTTTATCTTGCGCCGGATCGTAATTGCTCTTAATTGCATTTTTTTCTCATTTTCAAACAGAATAATAGCGTAATATAAATTTAATAGAAATTGCAGAAATCATGGCGCTCCTTACATTATTGAATGGAGAAGGCGGCTAATGGAAAGCCGTGACTTGGTAGAGTAATAGATCGTTTCCGGTCACATTTCCCTGAAGAACAATTGAAATAGTTTAGTAGATAGGGCTTTATTTCCACAATTCAAAAAAAAAGAAGCTCCAAACAAACTGCCAATAGTGCTCCGGAAAACTGTGTGCCGTTTGTAATAAAAGCTGTAATAAAAGCTACAGTTCGTACAGGATGGCTGTACACGTCGTGTGAGATTAAAAGGAAATAAATTGTCTGTTTAAACTACCCTTCGTTAGCGACCCTTTATCATCAACTACGTGTAGATTAGTTTAGAATCTGCAATCGTCGTGTTATCAAAGAGTCGACTTCTCACGGCTTTTTCTAAACTTTTTTTCAACGCGACTCTTGAACGATCGCTTTTTTCTGCTAAATACAGTAGGTATTTTGAAGTTCAGGCCGTTTCAGTCGTGAGAGAAGACAGCTGAATTTATAAGCGTCTCTCTTCCGTTCTCTCCCTTGTCTTTTGCGAAGACTTGCACAAGCCACGCCTTCGAACGGTTAAAGTTACATGAAACGTAGTTTAGAACTTGATGCCAAAAAATTGCTTCAAATTTGTGCATAATCCGATAAAAAGTACTGATCAGAGGTCATCTTTAATGACAATCAATTAAGGCTTAATAAGTGTTTAATTATGGAGAATCTAATTAAATATCTATTTTTACATTTGCTATTTTTAGAAAATCATTGAAAATTCTACACGTGATCTAATGCGTTTTAAATAACTGTTACATTATGCTAAACATTAATCATTTTATTATTTGTTTTATACACTTGTACTTTTAATTAATGTTAATTTTAAAGTAATTTGTCATTATGTGAATTTGTTGGAGTAACGGAAATCCAATTTTCTCCAAATATATCCATAAAAATTTTGCATAAACCACCCTTCAGTATTGGGAAATATTTATAAGAAATTTCCATTAAATCCTCTTTGATTCTTCATTATTGAACAAGAATTCGTTTTCAAAACAATCTGACATTTCCAATAATATAAATTTCGAGAAATTGGAACGACTAAAAAATCCTAATGACAAGATAATAAGGCAGGATATATAAAAGAGAAAAAATGTGAAAAACTTGTCCTGGATAACTTTGTATTTACCCATTCGTTACATCTCTGTATAAATATTATTGGGTTTTTTTTTCCTCGAAATCAAATCGTTCTCAATTTTATCGGTTCAATATTGACAGTAATAAAACGTGTCGATTAGGAATTACAGCGATTACAGGTATGAAATCGTGACTGTTCCGGTATAGCCTTGAATACGATTTAACTTACATCATATCCGTCTTCGTAATCAATCAGTAATTGAATTATTTCGCCCGGTTTACATGTGTCTCCACAAAATATAGTCGAGTCAACAATTATAATGCATAATATTCCACATGTTATGTTCGACAATTATCTAGTGATTATAACAAGTAAACAGCATAATTACAACGGAAGTAATTGAAGATAAAATAATGAACCTTTACCGACCGGTTAATTATCACTGACACTTTCATTTCTGGCGGAGATTATTTCTTCGTGTCAATTTTTCTGGCTTTTCTCTCATTAATTGGAGCTTTAGCATTGATCCGTTTGACATATTTACGGGATCGTCTAATAAGACTGTTCCATCCTAATTTTCTGGTCTGTCCGATATTCTTTATAAATATGTAAGCCTTAATTGTTTATAGTAAAACTTCTCAAACGCTTTTTACTTATCGTTATCAAAAATTGTGCCTAGTCATTAAAATTTTTTGTTGTTGTTGTTGCGTTTATAATGACTTTAATCTTTTGTGATACCTTGAACATTTTGTTTAGCGATAATGACCTTTTTCGTCCAAATAAAACTTTAATTTTTAGTAGAAAATATACTGCGATTAAATTCTTTATGAAATGCTCTTAGCTATAATTACGAGATCGTACCGATGACTGTCTAGAGACGAATATAAAAACTGATTGCGAGTCGATAAACTTATCAAACTTTTTTAATTTCGCGTTATTAATATTTGCAAAGTTGTAATGAAAACAGTGTTGTACCGTATCTGATCTAATTATATTATAATTATGAAGTTATCGCCTGATCAAAACCAATTTACTATCATCGATTTACAGAATTACTTAACAAAGTTCAATCGAGTTGAACCTATAGAGATTTAGTTTCTAAAATATAGATTGAGATTAACATCGATTTGATTGAATTGTGTAGATTAATCAAAAATGAACTACCGAACTGAGAACGGCGATACGTTTAGCCAGCCGTCAATCATGGTATTAGCAATCTCAACATCAAACAACGATTTATCTTCCTTGTAGTCGCTAAGTAGACAAATTTCGTACATCTAGACTTCTTCCACAAATCCCGATTTCATTCTGTACGAATTTATTACCCATTTTTGACCTTATATAATAAAATTGTTCAACATTCTCAGAACAATAGCGAATAATTTCTAATAATTTGAATTGACGTAAATCGGAAATGAATCAATCAATTGAAATACAGTTTAACTGCGGAAATTTTTTTTGTCCAAGTCTATAATTGTAGGAGACCTTCAGTTCTGAAGTCATAAGCTTGGTGCTCAACTTGTATAAAAAAAACTCCATATTAAAATTTATAGTGTTAAAAGGCTGATGAGTAAAGCAAAAGGATGCAGCAGAGGTGCCAAAACATTGTCAAATCGCTTTTTATTGCTACTCCACAATAAAGCTTCAACAATCTTTCCTGGGACCCTTGTGTTATCCAATTGCGAAAGGTCTTTAATCCAGATCTTAGCCTGCAATAGTCCTGACTTGGTCTTGATCTTGCGCCAACAAGCTCTATCTTGGTCTTGCATACTTAAGTCTTGACGTTTCAGGGAAACTCTTGCAGTCTTACTTTTTTAAGCCTATCTTTTCTGCTTAATGGTTAATGGTTAATAAATAAAAATTCTCACAATTGAGTATTGCTGGAAAAATTGAATCTTGCAGAAATCAATGTTGATCTCGTCTAGTTACTTCAAATTTTGTATGCTTCAAGCAGATTTTCTAGCAGACCCAACAATTATAATTGTTGCATCCTTATTTGCTATTATTTACGTTGAATATATAAAGCGAAGGACGTTGAAACCGTTTTACTGGACTTGTTAGACAAATTAGTTGATTTTTTCACTACATTTCGTACCCAATTAAATAGACTAATAATGTGCATGTACAGTGTTAGTTCGAGTGGTAAAAAAGCCTTCAAAATATAAATAAACTCCTCATACGATAAACAACCTAATAAATGTTGTGCTGTAACAAGCAAAACTCTCATCAATTGTGTAGACTTTGGTATTTGTTAAATAATTTTGACCTTCGCTAATTATTTGTTTCTAGTTTTGTTATGTATTATCTTTATTTCCTTTTGAAAACTATAATTAGGCTCATAAAATGGTAACTATTTGAGTTCATGGTCAATTGTCAGATATCAAATAAACTATATATTTGTAAACAATTCTAAAATGCTCTATAGAATTATTTTACTGAACATTTTCCTATATAAACGAATCAACAGATGTATAGTAACCTTCCCGAAATAAGAAATTTCTATTTGTTGTTGTTGAGTGTTGACTTATAAATCAATCGTTTTATGATAGTCCAGACTCTATAGCAGGTAGCTGGGTCAATATTCAACAACAAGAAATAAAAATTGCTTATTTCAGGAAGGCCACTATACTCTGTAAACGTGCTTCATACTGGTTAAAACTTCCGCAATCAACCATCAAATTGTAAAGCAATCCAACAATTGTCTGCACTGCATCTAAGACCTGCACACATAGAAATTTCGCGATCCACTCGAGCAGGACAACAACAGGAAACCGTTTCTTCATCCACTATACGTTCACCAGACCTGGACCTGCTGGCGCACCGCCAGCATTACTTCAACGATCTTACCATCAAACTACAGCTTGTAAAACAAGAAGGAAGCTACAATAACTTATAATTCCTGCATTAACTGTCGTCTTAGCTACCAGATAAAAGCAAATTGTGGCGACTTCACTGGGTTTTCTGAACAAGCAAGCCTTTGTCACATCAAAACGAAAAGCAATTTGCTATGTTATCGAAATACCTCCAAATTGGAAGGATATCAAGCCACCGAACAAATAAGTCCAATTAAGGATAAATAATATCAAATTGAGGCAATCGATTGATGGACGAAAAAAATACATTAAATTGATTGGGTCTTAATCCAATTAAAGCATTCAACAAAATTAAAACAGTTTTTTGTCCTACAATAAGGCGAAATAATCAAGTCATAATTGTGTTTTATTAAACTTAATTGAACAGAAAAAATTGGGAGGAAAACCAACACAAAAAGCTACATTAGTGCAAATAATAAAAAATTTAATTGTAAAAATGTGAAGACAATGATATAATTTTGATTGGCCTTCACTATTGTCGCTTTTAAATTAGAAACTTTATTTGAAACAACTTTTATATTGTGCCGGTGTAGATGATCTTTTCTAATTATTTGATTTCAAAACAAAACAGTACGTTTTTTTGTCATTATTACAAATTAAGCGAGTTTTTATATATGCGCTATTATTTACGTCAATACGGGTTAATTTAACGTTAAAAAATATAAATTTCTATTTTTTACTCAACAGACGGATATCCTTAATTGTTAATTTTATTGGTAAATAACACAGAAAAAAATTCAAATGAACTTTGCCTTTATTTATTGCTTTGCTTGGCGTTATTTTCAAGTGTTTAATTGTGCGAAACTTATAATTAAATAGATATAACAGAATAAATTATAAACGAATAAATTCATCATTACAATTTAAATGGGATCTTTTTCCATTTAATCAAGGCTAGCCAATAATTAGTAAAATAATTTATTCACGAATCAATTATAAATAAAGTCGGTGTTTGACCAGTTAATGATTGAATGTAAATAATTATTTTATAAATGTCTGGATGTCTGAATTTGAACATAGAATTCTTTTATTCTTTTTGCATCCCCAATAAGAATAAAGTCAGATTTGCCCGTCATATTTCACAAGATAAATATATCCCGTGTAAGAACCTCACATATTTCAAAAGTTCAGCGTAATTCACTGGTCTTCTCATAGGAATATAAGTAAAGTTCGAGATAATGTCGTCTTGTCGTATTTTTTTGTATTATAAATCTCATTTTCTCGCGTCTGGAGCGCGTATGTTTTTCACGAAAATAAAAAATTATCAATTTTCTGAATTTAAAAATAATAATGGCGTACAATAAAACAGTAATCGTGCAGCATTCGTTTATTTATATTGGATTGGGAAAAAATTAATCAATTACAGTTCGCCTTTCATTTGACGTTGGCAATGGGCCACTGAACAAGCGATTGAATTTTTCAATTTCAATAAACGGCAAATTGTCTGGAGCGTGGATAATAAAGTACAACAAAACGTTCTCAAAAGTCTGATGATTGTTTCACTGTTTGATTTTCAAAATCGATAAAATTAAATCGAGATTTTTGGACAACTGCAGGATTCATGCAGTGAAGCACAACGGAACTTAGGAAATCGCCAAAAATCGTCACCGAGTCTGTTTCGCTGCTTTTGCAAAACCTACAAGAATATCAATGTGCAGCAAATCAGTCCGCCAGTAAAAATATTAAGAGGCACACATAATGGGCTCTCCCTGTAAAATACAAGCTATTTCTTGCCTGCCATTATCATTTATAGTGTGGTTCGACGAAATTTATTCTAAAAACATAAGTGGTCTTTCAGCGACGGCTTTCATCCCAGTTAATTAATAAAAAGAATGGATGAAATTTGAGAATGATTCTTCACAGTCTTGGGTCACGTCGCCTTTAATTACAGATCCTATTGTAAATTGAGAATATTTTAAAATTGTAATGTCGCTATTTAAATGCAAATTCGGATGAAATTATAGTTTCAATGGGACGATTTCTCATTATCATCATAATCATCATCATCAGTTGATACACATTTAGTATGTGTATAATAAAACGATGTCTAGTTATAATATTATAGATCTATATTTAGTGTTACGTTAATAGAATGATGGTGATACGCCAACTTGTTACATTTATTGTCGACTCCATTTTAATGTAACAAATAAATAAGTAACAATGCCAGTTAGAAAATGTAGGCAACTTAAGGGTGGACCCTGAGCTTTCTACAGCGACCCATTGTCGAGTTGTGCATCTTATTTTTATAAATATAAATAATTGGAAAAATTCAGTTTCTCCCACAAGTCATAAAAATGTAATTTTTTCCTCAATTTATCGACAGAATTGAATAAAATCTATATCAGTTGTAGTTAATTGTGTTTTCAAAGATAAGATCAGTTTCTCAGAAAAAAGCAACTTCTTTGGTGCTTTTTTAGATTTAACCAAATGGAAATCATCGCAACTCTAGAAAAAGGGGAAATCATGTAGACGTAACGTCCCCGATCGCCTCTAAATGACAAAATTTATTCAATTCTGTTAATAAATAAACCAATGAAATGTATTTAAATTAAGTTTTTCTTGAAAAACTAAATAATTTTTCCGATAAATTTTCGTTTGGAATTATGGCTCATTATCGAATGAATTTTTTTCTCTTAAGATATAAAAAAACTCAACCTTAAAAGGACTTAAAAGTTAGCAGGAGCAATTTAAAATAAACAACTTACACTGTATTTCTGTGTAGATTTCAATTTTTATGAATCAAAATAGCGGTAAAGACTGTTGAGTAAACCGAACGTTTAATGGGGATTTTATTGACTTACTGAAATATAAATATAAAAGCAATCGAATCAATCAGTATATACTGAAAGATTCCAACTTTATTATACACAATCATTTTAATTAGGCATTATAGCAATGTTCTTTAATGTTTTCTGCTTTAATAAATATTTTTGTTTGGATTTTAAGTAAAATTGAAATTATTATAATTTATTACGTAAATGAAATGTGGGCAATTGCATTTTAATATTGTCAATATTTACAGTCGTAAATTTTATTAGTATATATGCATAATTGATTAGAATTTCAGGGATTAATAATTAATATTAGAGATTGGAAATTTATTGGTTTCATATTCAGAATATATTCAATTACATATTAGTGCAGCAATTTAATTTATAAATGGACTAGTGATTTTTTTATAGAGTAATGACAGAATGGTCGCATCTGTTTTAGCTTCAAAAAAACTGTCGATAACTTTCCAATATTCGCCATTAAAATGGAGATGTAACGCTCCGAATTACGTGTGGATTTTTTTGCTATGGGAAAGTATGTTGGAAAGTCGAGAGATTTTTTATTGGTAGAAAATCTGTTTTTAGTTGGAATCGCCTGAAAAAGCTCTCGCACATTTTTATACCCATCCACTTCCATCGTATTACAATCACATTTTCACTCTATATTAGAAACAGATCGAATGTTGTCACAATTGGTGGATTTGCGTTTGATATTTTCAATTTTATTTACAACAATCGATATTGGACTTGATTAAATCGTTGTTGTTTTATCGGCCAACATCTCAGAAGTTTACCAATTTTGTCGAGCAACTATAAAAGAAACAATTACATCCGCTTATAACTCGATTAGAAAAGATAATATCAAACGAAAAATTGCACGTCACGATAAATTGGGAAATTATCGTGATTGAAAGCAACAAAAAAAATCAAGATTGAGACTTTTCTGGAACGATTCAGCCTGCTCGATCAATTGCTCTGCTTTTTTTATAAAAAACAGAAAATGTCCAATGTCATTTACAATTTTGCAGCTTGTATTTCTTGAGCGTATTAAAGAAACTGTCACTGTTAATTGGGGAAAAGATCAAAGCACAAAAAGCTCTGCTATTTTTTGTTCTTAATAAAATTCAAAGTTGATAGAATTCGTTAAATGGTGCGTAATTAAAATCGCGCTATACTCTTGGATCATTCAAGCGAAGACGAGATACCGCATCAAAAAATTTATATATTTTTTTTTGTAGAAATATTTGATTTTACTTATGAATACCTGAGCCGTCATCAAGATGCTCCGTTGCTATCCTGCTTGAAGATAACGAATTTTCGATCATCATCAGCCACCTGAATTATGCCACAACACGTAGGCACATCAAATTTTATAATTTTTTAATATTAATTATCCAATGATAAAAAAATCATCGTAATGATGCCAAAATCGCGTAAAAAATGGAATGAAAATAATTGGAAGAGAGGAAAAATATGGAATTCAACTTCATAAAATTTGATAAAGATAAAATATAACCTTGCACAAAATTGCTATAAACTTGGCTATTTCCTGATAATTTTCTATACATTCTCTCTCTGTTTCTCGCTCTCTCCTTGTCTATAACAATTCAACAAATAATAAGTTGCAGTTAGTAAAAACTGCAATAATACATTAATAGGAGATAAACATAGCGTTTATTTATAAACATATGGTTATAATAAAGTTTAAAAAACAACTGTTGAGTGGCAACATTAATATTTATCGACTTGTTGAGTTTGTATCTTAATACATCATTTCTTGTTTATAATTATTTAACAAATACTTTACGAAATTTATCAATCAATTTTGTAATTGATACGTTGATAGTAGTAAACATTATTATAACTATCATGTTAGGGTACAATGACTGATTATTCTATGATACTGGCTGAAATTAATCACTTTAATAAAACAAGGACTATACAGGATGAATGCTAATGTTTATGGACTCCATTCATACAGTTAGTTGTTATAATTCAATAATAATGACAATATTATTAGCTATAATAAACCATTTTGCTATTATATTTAAGAGAATTGAACGTCAACATTTATGTCTCATATAGTCAACATTATTTTTTTTTATATTTCCTGTTATCATTATAGTTTTTGAGTTAATACATTTAATTTCATAACAAGTACCCTTGAACTTTAACAACAATCGTCCGCTGCACGTACAATTAATTGTACTTATTATAAAAATATAACGATCGTGTACGTGATGACAACAATTATCATTTCAATTTCTGTCGCATTTGCATAAACATCATCGTTTGCCGATTTGTGGAAACCACCATTGAGGAAGTTTTTGTAACTTTCTGTAACACTTTGAGTAATCCCCCTTTAAAATTACGTAACAATCTACGCCCCCACCTCCATCCCCCAATAAACACGCAATTTATTTAAAAATGTAAAACAAAAACCAAACTGATTGCTATAACACTAGAAAACAGAAACGAAAATATAAAAATTAACAAAAAAAAACAATCTCAAACCAATTCATTTTTTCCTCGGTCACAAAATTGGCGTTATGTAATATACGGACCACCATCACCCCACCCCTATGTAACAAAAAATAACGCTTTAACGCAACCCCCCGGCCCCCAAAGTGGATCTATAGAATGAAGTGAATTGTAGAGTCGGCCCTTATTGTTCCAGAACAGCAGTTAGTTAGAGTAACGAGCGTGTCTCCTGTAATAATTCGGTTTGATATTGATTCATTCGTATTATTATAGTCTGAAATCATTCAAATTTGGAATATGCTTAACATAAATATTGTTTCTAGGATAATAATTGTTTTAAAGTCTAATTTAATTTCCATATAAATAAATTTTACATATTTGGAATATTTCTCATTATTCGACTTCAACGGTAATTATCATGGAATGCTTACGTTTCAACACGTCTATCGTTATTATTCTATTCATAATTTATTACTTTTGATAGAAAAGGGTCACAAGTGTCGCATAAAGATACTGCAGTAAAATATAAATAATATTTATAAAAATTTGTACCGATTCTTGGTGGATATTAGGGTGAACTAATAAAGAAAAGGGGGTGGAATAGGAAACAAATGTAAATAAGAACAAGATCCGTGTCGGACTCATTATTGCAGCTCGAGGGCAGTCGCCGTCACTTCAAAAAAATCTATTGTATGAGTTGTGCGCAAGAGGACTTCAAATTCCTAGCCCACAGGGCTATTCACATTGTCTTTATGTAGCTTGTTATTTAATATGATGGCTAACAAAATTCTTATTTTTAAAAACAGTGACTATCGATTATACTGCCAATCGAGAAAATGTAGAGGAAATTGATATTTGCCAAAACAAAAACCAAAACTCCTCTTAGATTTTTCTATTGAACTACTGGTGAATGAAATTGATAGCGGATTATCGGAGACTATACAGGATGTCCTATCTTAGTCTTCCAATATCTCGTTCGTTTGTGAATTAAAGTGGAAAAGTATCTTAAGCAATCAGACTACAATGTCGGGACTTTAATTGACCGACACGATTTTCTTTCTAGCTGTTTTGGAAATGCTAAAACGTCGTATAAGGTCTCGAATTACTCGCTATTAGGAAACCAATTACCTATAATGAGTACAGCGAATAAATTTGATATGAAAATATTTTTCTTTTAAAAACTTCCCATTTGCTGCTCAAAATAAATAGAACTTCTCAGGGAACTTATTTATTGATGAAAAAAGCATACGACAGAATTGTTTACGATAGTTGCAGTGCGAATGTTATGTTTACAAGATTTGATTTAAAAACAATTGCAAGGCCAATAGTATTTATAAACAATACAATCCAGATAAAAACTTTAGAAATTCGATCTGTTGTAAGAATAATTATTCTTATGTTATTTACAACAGATGGAATATCTGCAATTGTCTTCTTGAATGTACCATTTTATAAATACTGTTGGCCTTGCAATTGTTTTTAAATCAAATCTTGTAAACAGTTGTAATAATGACATTCACATTAAAGTATAGACATTGTAGTCTAATTTCTTTAGATATTTTTCCATTACAATTCACAAACAAACGAGATATTTGAGGTGGAACACATAGCTGGGACATCCTGTATATAATAATGATATAATTTAAATCAACATATTAAAAAAATGTGACAAATGGGTAAAATATTGAGTCCCTAATTACACCCATTAATCTTCAATCGGGAAAACATAAAACACATTCTACATGTGTCGTCTTATTGGAAAATCTAATTAATTTTTGCAATTAATTCACTAAAAAGAGGAACCATAAAAGGGAGCTTAACGTGTTCCTTATTAGTATTTTCAGAGGCGTATAGTCTAGTTTTTGCTAGTAATTTCTACAATTTTTCAATTAATTTCTTATAATTCCTAGCTCGTTTTTATTATCAATGAGTCCCAAGCTTTTCAGGAGTGAGACAAGCGATCTAAAGGTAGCAAAGTAAATTTATATAAGTGCACATGAGCTACTGTTAAGTCTACTCTATCAGGGTTCTTTGTAGGGTGAGCTGCAGGATTTGCTAAAATGAACCACCCGTATCCTATGATACAGCCTCAATAACTTCAACCATATTTCTAATTGATAATTAATGTCTCCACACTTCAGATAGCGTTGAAAATATTGCTGAAATATTCACACTATTTCAGAGCACTCCATTTCAACCCCAAGAAATCCATTTTGTATGCAGTTGTTGCTATTATTATTGAACTTTTTCGAGAAAACGAAAACTATAAAAGTTTTTTCCAATACAAACCACATATGGAACAATGCTTTTTGAGTGTCTTCGGTTAGTCCAATAATTCTCAATAACTAAATGGTCGTTTTATTACAGCCAAGTTAAGTGATTCACGCTGCAATAGATAATTTGTAAAAGCAGAAAATCCGTATTGTTGATTTAGGGTTCAGTTGCGTTTTATGTTTCATAATTATTGTATCTCGTTTTGTTTATACTCGATTGTCATTCTGGTTAGTTAGTAGTTACAACCAACTACCGTACATTTCCATTAGAATTAATCATCGTAAATTATTTTATTTATAAACAAACTACGGATTTGTTTTAAATATTTTAACGATTTAGCAACACCTACATTTTGGATTGTAGTGAATAAAATTCGATGAATATTTTATTGGAACACTAATACGTTTTAATCCAAAAAAAAACAAATAATTAAATGGGCTATTTTTAACTGTATTAGTTTGTAAATACATTTAGGGTTTTTGCATGTACCTAAAATTTGTGATTGCATATCCAATGCAACATAAAGAAAATTGTAAAATTTCATTCATCTAATTGAAAGATTATAGAGTGCGCTCCAAGCTATTCAACTATTTGAAAATCCATATGAAAGGAAGGAAGTTAATAGAGACTGCCTAATTTAACGGATATCCTTACATTTAACATCAACGTTATAGATATTATGTTGATTTTACTTATCTAGTCATAATATTGGGATTAGTTGCGGAGTTATTTTGAACAACGCAAACGAGACTACGTTTCTATTCAAATAATCGTACTGAAGTAGTCTTAGAGACGTATTACATTCGCTCGCCAACATGTCTCTTAATTACTATTAATATTCCGAATGAAATTCGATTCTTGCTGAAATATCAACTACGATAGCTGCAAAATATATTCAAATTTACTTGTAGCAAAACGCTATTCTCTTGAGTTATTAAAACCAATTGGTGCAAGAATGCATCTCGTGTTCACTTTACTTTTATTTGGTGCAATTTTATGTGCGACAGGTATCTCGTTAAAATACCGTCATTTACGACGCTTTCAACTATCAGAAACTAAATACAATTTACTGCAGTCTACGATTGACGTTTTATGCCGTGTACTTCCAATATTCCGTTCCAATACGGGTGCGATCAACAGTAAAAAATCGTTATGTCCCGACAATTGTAGTAGGTGCTCGGTTATCAGGACACAGGTGTCGTTGCAGGATAACACCATACCGAATAAATAACACAGTACGAGATTGGAAAATGCAAAAATGTTGTGGTCATAGCTCATATTTCATTGCATTGTTAACATTGTTCCAAATGAAACTCGTTCCAATTTTATTAGAAAAGAGTAAAATAAAAAATATTACTCCTACTTTAGAATTAACCAACTACCCTACAGGGCGCTATAATTTAACATTTATTGTTCAGTTGTTCAATAGGAATTAATCCCTGGTTAGTTTCGAATTTCCAACGTTAATCTTTGAAAATTTCTAATTTATTTCGAATTGTTTGCACAGTTCTGATTTAATACGTTATCAATTGAAAATGATAAATATTTTTTTACCTGTTTATATCTTATTATATATTTCTCATTTATATTTGACAAGATAAATTTATATCAAAGAAAAGCTGTTGAATGGTGGAAAAAATAAAGAATCCTTTAAAAATGTTTTGATACAAAAAACACATCATCTTTTGCATTTTGGTTGATAAAACATAAATAATTAATTTGAATTTGTTTATATAAAGCAACGTGTTTTCCGAAAATGGTTTTATTTTGTTTTAACAACAAATTGTACCTTTTGATAGCAGCACTTCGTTTATTTTTCATTCGTTTATGTTTGATTCCACCTCTTCTCTATGTTTACGATGTACAAGAAACTGGAGAATTGGAACAGTAAATTCTCAATTCACTTTTTGAATAGATGCTTCAAACAAGCATTGCGACACCAACGGAAAAAAATAATTATAATAGAATTCAGTGGAATTATCGATCGAGTATATTTTTAAATATTTCCGACATTTTCGTAATTATTACATTGAGAACCAGCAAAATGCTAAAAATGTAAGCAAAACATAAAGGCGTCGACACCAATTGGTGTCATATTAGGGCTAGCATTTTTGTTATTTTTAGAAAAAGAGTCTTAAGAAAGCTTTACGTAAAAACGCTGATGACCGTTTTCCAACTGATTTTATTTGAATGTACAAATTTTCATTGTCTTACCACAAACACTTACAAGGAGAGGTCACGATCTCGCAAATGAAGTTCGGAACGAGCTTTTGCAAGCTTGTAGTATACCTTTAGGTTAACAACATATTAAAAAACTAAAGCTCAATAGCTAGCCAGTCTTGAGAAAAAAGCGTTTAAAGTCTTTTGCGTCCATTCGATTAATTGTGAGTGGAAATAACTCAAACGGTTGCGTTGTTGCATCGCGCTCAAAAGTACGGGGTTCAAGCCTCATGCAGTGAGAATTTTTCTTTAATTTGTCGAAACAACTGTTTTTTATTTTATTGTACTTTATAAATTACAGAAATCAAAAATTTATTGTTTTTTATTTCTTTAACGTATTTTTTTATTACCACCAGTTGTCATCTCCAATTTTCGATAAAATGCTTCTAACAATAAACTTTTGGATGAAAGGGAAATATTTTCAAATGTGAATGAAATCTGTTTTCCAATAGATCTTTTAAAAAAATCTTGTTCTTGTGGTCAAGCGTCATTCTGTCCAGTGTTCAAACTTTAATGCTTCCTTTATCCCCAAAGGGGCCCCATTTTCAAAATTGCATGCTTCTAGATACATCAGTATAATGAATGTTATAAGGCAGATGATGCGATTAAGCGAATTATATATGTTCAAATAGCCGTTATCGTCTAAAACATTAGTTAATGATAGAACCTGATTCTACATATAAAAATTCTGTTTGAATAATTCATCATTTCATGTACAGTAGAAAAAAGATTGTTTGAAGCTGTTAAAATAGTGTCCAACAAATCCATGAATATGCAAGAGTTAATATGGAAGCTTATAGAGGACACATAGGTACGGTCATTCCTATTCATCAACAATCAATATGAAATTTCAGGAGGGCCTTTGATTTGTTGCCATATAAATCACTTTGAAATACCGCCACCAACAGCAGCTAATTTGAAATCATTGAGGCACCTAAATAAGCTCATCTATAACAACTTTATATCTAATTAAATGAAGTACTTCTCCATGAAAAGACACAAGTTTTCTTGTACTTTCGAACAAGATTTTTGTTGCTTGCATCTCGATTGAAGCATAGTTGTGAACATAATGAGTTGCTTGTATTCACATCGGAAATTCGTTAGAATATCAAATTTAGCCCGTATTGAACAGTTTTCCAAACAACCTTACAAAGACACATAGAATGCATTGTTTATCAAATGTAAACAAGTATTGTGCCGGAAGGAGATACATTCAAAACGTTAACATGTTAGATTTCTAAACTGAATTCTTGTGAATCTATTTTACTGTTTCCATTTATGAAAATTTACTGTACACATTGCTTGAAATGCACAACAATTCATCCGTCAAGAGCGATTAAATCAAACAAACGAAACCCATTGATAAGGAATTGTATAAAAGATAATTCCATCATTATTATATACGACGATAAACCGATTTTCTTGTACATTATTCAGTCATCAAAATAATGCGCTTCAGGCCACATTTTCAAATATAATAACATTAATAGTAACATCACCGTCATCATTATTGTTGTTGTTGTTTTCAAAGGTTTATAAATAGAGCAATAACAACAATTGATTGAAAATTTAATTAACCGAATGGAATTCTATCAACAAACATAAACAGGTAATCCTGTTGAATTAATCTGTTGCTTTACAGAAAAATTCAACTGAAACATGAAAGAAATTTTCTTTGTGGACTCGATTCTTTAACATTACATCTTTAAATAAGAACTCAAATATATATGAAAAAATTTTATAAAATTTTTGTATAAACGAAAAATGTAGAATACAGGAAACAAGGGTTAAGGAATGATTTTATCCGAAGGTGGTTTTCTTGAATTCATATCATATAATAAAAGATAAATAGAAATGGGAGAACAACATGTATTTACGATATTATTCCAAACGTAAAGTTTTCGAAATAAAAGGAGAAAGCGATAATGTATCGACTAAACAAACAGCCGCATTGTTGGATTCGTTCATCTAAATTCTCGTATTACAACATTTTGTAAAGAAACTGCAGGTATACAATGGAAATTACAAAAGAATACACAGAAAAATTGAAATTTTCACAACAGGAAATACTATAAACATGAGTATTTCGAAATGTAGTAATTAATGTTAAAATAAATAAATAATAATGATAAAAAATGTAATCCAACCGGTGGGATTAACTTCATCTAAATTTGTACAAGGCTAAAAATCTTTTAAACCGAAATACGACAGAGATAACTTCTAGCACAGTTCTTTATTTTTTGCGTTTTTCACCGCAATCTCCATAAAACACACTGACTCCAGCGGTACTCCAACGCAATTATTCCGAGTGTAAAGCGGTTTTCTACAACTGCAATCTGCAAAAAGAAAGGGAGAAAAGTAACACTTCGTACCCTAGATCTTGCAGGTCCCCTCTTTTCTAAAAGACTTTCGTCGTATGGTTTTAATAATAAGTCGGTCTAAGCCCTCAGAAACTAGGTCTATAAATTTGGAATGATTTCGCGTGTCGAAAAAGGATGCATCAAAGACACTTTTCACCAAACAATCTACCCAGAAACGAAAATTTTGCACTGGGAGCCAATAAATTCTCGGATCATCATCTCGAGTTGATCCGAGGTATTTTACCATTCTCAAGTCTGAGCGAAAAAATTTGGCGTTAATAAGGAGTTAGTGCTGAAAGCATCTACTATTTTAAAGTTGTAGGCAAATAAACACAGTCTAGACGAATAGCAATCTATCAAATAATAGAATCTATTTTTAAATAATTGGAACATAATTACGGCCGGCTTTATCTCTTAGAATACGCTTCTAATAACACTCTGGAAAGATTCTGTTTCGTGTAGTTTATTTCCCAGTTAGATAAACGAATTAGATAATGAAGATTCGCACAAGCACTTTGCTGATATCAACCGCATAAACAAAATTAAAAATTATTCGGAATAGCTTGTGTGAAGGTTGTAAGGGCGAACAACATGGTCAAAATTGTTTGCGTCCCTACGTGCGATCTTATCGCATGCTATTTCCCAGCATGCAATTAAGACTAAGATAACCGCCGTTTGAATGTTTTAAGGAATTCTGCCAGTTTTTGGCGTTTCCGCATTACCACGGATGTCTTCGGTAAAACGCTCAACTTGCTAAATGTTCCAAAAATACATAAAATACGTCAATTAGTAGAACAGCGTCTATCTATTTAAAAATCTATTCATTGTGTGGGATTTTTTGCAAAACAGCAAAACAAAAATATGCCGATGAGCCTTCTTCCATCAATTCTATTTGTTATAAATAATGTGAATAAAAACGACTAATGAGCGTTTGATTTAAAGCAACTGTTAGGAAAGTTGAAATTAAAATTTCGACCCGATTACATCGTCTAATCAAAATCAAATTGAATAAATCCGGACGGTAGTCTAGTTTTACAAATAAAACTCCAACTAAATTGTTATTGTTATTGAAGAAGCCGAACCGAAACGAGGATGTGAGTTCTTGAAATTTAGACGATTAATTCAACTTTAAACTTGAAACAATTTAGAGAATTGTTCGATATTGTTCAGTTAAAGTACATCCAAAGGTAATTTAGTTAATTTAGGGTTATTTCATTACCAACTATTAGCAATGTTCTGGAAACGCATCAATCTTTCATTGTTTTTTTTTTTGTTCAACATTTTAACAGGAGTTATAACACTAATGTGTTGACCAAACATTTCTGCCAATTATTCTAGTTGTTTCTATTTTTATTCTGGCAAAATACTTGAAACTCTCAACAACACTGCAAACAGTGTTTTTATATTGCGGTCAGTTAAATGAAGATCTATCCTACTATTACTATTACCGTGCAATTTGTCCATTTTCAAAGCTAACGCCGGTACAGGTGCGAGCTTTTTCAGATCCTTTCAAGTCTTCCACTCGAGCGTAAACAATAAGTGCTCGAACAGCTCTATCAATTACTATTCATTCGATTTTTTTCTAATTTCCATATATATAATTTTGTTTATTTAAGTTCCTATAAAGTGGACGATTCTATTGTTATCACGGTGAGCGTTAATAACCGCGTTTTAATCGAAATAACGTTTATCAATGTATATTTGATGAATACATTCGATTCGAAATTGGTGGATTCAGTTAAAAAATAAACAGTCTAACCGTAAGCTGCGATTATGGAGTTTTCGGATAATTTATTCAAATATTCTGTATCTGTAGCCCCCAATTAAAGAGATCGTTATCAACAATTAAAATTTTATAAGAAAATTAATTACTTACAATAACGAAAGCGTCCACCGAAACAATCACAACAAGCACGAATTTATCGCATTGTTAATAGAATTTTTGCCGAATCGATTACCACAATTTTGCACAGTTTTTATATTGAAATTAACATCACAATTTTCGACGAAACGTAATGCACGTACAGTAAGCGAGACTGACTAGAACGACGACGACGTCGACGATGATAATCAGACTGGTGGCCTGGTGGGTATAATGTTGTTCGAGAGCAGTAGGTAGTGAACAAATCGCGACGCTGCTGTTTTCTGCTTGTGCTTTCCCTATAGCGTAGTAGTAGTAGCAGCAACAGCAGCAGCAGCAGCAAGCGAGAATGCGTCTATACGCCTGGCATAACAACATTGATCAAACGTACTGCACTTGCACCTGCAATAATACCTTATCACAGTCCGGCACACGGCTAGAATATAACGATGATAACGTTGGAAACTATTTTAGTTATTAACTATTGTCAGTCATTCATGTGATTTGATGAAAACGTTTTATTTAACAAATCACGTCAAAATCATGTTGGAAATAAATGAAATTGTTTTCCTATGGCTTTTTTGTTGAACTATTAAATAGAATTGATATGAATGGCCTTGCTATATGACTCTTATCGCTATTTATTGTCGTAATAGTAATTTCTTATAATTGATTGATTTTAAAACCCATTGTTATTGGTATTGAATTTACACACTAAACTGTGTTTAATAAAAATTCCTCTCAACATAAATTTCTTTGAAATAACAGATTCGCGACCGTCTCAAATAATAAATTTCCAGTTAATTAATACATTTTTCTTCAATTATTCTGTCTCTGACTGTATTACAAATGAACGTACATTAAATTAATTAGAAAAGTTTAAAAAATTGATATTATTTTCAATTAGGTCCGCCATCTCCACGTTGTTGAATTGTATGAGCTTGAGAAAAACACCGAAAATTATGTGATTTTCCGATTGAATTAAAGTAATTTTTTCCCAAAAAAAGTCCACCCTAGAAATTACAAACCTTCCCCTGTTTATTTTCGGTTTTTATGCGCACGAACTGTGGTTTATTTAAGACTTTAATCATACTCTACAGCATCCACTGGTTAATCTCTACATCAACATTGTTATTCCCCACCTATCACCCAGCCTGATTTGAAGCAAATGTCCAACAGAATTATTAATTTTATCAAGGAATTCGGGCGGCTTTAATTGCATATTGTTTAGAATTTCTACGGTAGTTTTACGAGCGTAATAGTGGTGCGAACATATCAGATCAATAGATGGTGCGACTAAATTAACAAATTTTACAACGTTTAGTAATTTCATCAAATACCACACTTAATTTTGCCTAGAAAATTCGCACCTTTCATCCAAATTGTTTTAGTATATTTTATAAAAATAAATTTATTTACCTATGTAAAGTTTCAGGAATCGAAAAAAGAAACTTGATTTCGCGCTGATTCGGCGCTAAATAAGTTAAAACCCAGTCGTAACCAAGTCGTAAAAATATAGACGCAGTCAAGTTAAATAATAGAACCGTGTGAAATTCGGTTGAACGCAAGCTTCATTTTTCGTTTAGCGTCGTTAAAGTTGTGCTATTTGGGCCGTGAGTCACGTTTCCGACCACTGTCCATTTACCATAACGCGATTATACGCTTAACACTTCTCTTTTCCCATCCACATACGAAACGATGAGAAACTTTTCTGATACGATATTTTATCTTGCATGATCGAAGTTTATATTAGAAGATCACCGTTTTTCTCCACTTTTCAGGCTGCCGATGATATATTATTGCAAGAACGTGTATTACGTGATTAAAGATCTAATATTTCGGGCAAAAAGTTTGGTGGGATTATAATTAATAGATGGGATTCATTGTCTATTGGTAACGTCCAATAGGTAGACACATTAATTATGTTTTTTGTGATAGAAAGTTCGTTTAATTTGTAACACATCCACAAATATCAACTTTTCAATGATAAATTCGAAAATTCCTTTGTTACTGTAGCAATATAACAGGCAAAACATCACATTTCGAACCGAAACGTACACAACAAAATGAGTTCGTGTTGTAATTCAGTTGAAATAAATTTCATTATCTTTGTGCGAATTTATTACACATTTCAATTCAGTCTGTTCGTATGTCTTCATGCATTTGAAATAGCTTCTACTATTATTATCGAAAAAAATGTTGATTTTCGTAGCAAAACTACCGGTGACAACAGAATCCTTGACAGGCATTGAAGAATACTCAAGAGATGCTCACTTGAATCTTGCGATTGCCTACTTCCTGCCATTCATAAATCGTTAAAAACAATCTAATAAAACTATTGATAGTGATTTTTTATGGGGATATTAATAAAAACACCATCAATAAAATTGATTAAAAATTATTGGAAACTACAAGGACTCTTTACAATCAAAACTGTTCTGTTGGCGAAATACTCAACTCAATTTAGTTCAGTTTGAATTTTCCAGTTAATTCATGAATAGAAAGTAGATGAATTTCTTTTTTGTGTTTGGAAAAATATTAAAAGTTCTCTCTTCAAGTACGTGCTTATTGATTCAACAGTCGGCTTCGAATAATAAGATAACTGAAACCTCTTTGTTCAATAGTAATTTCGTTTATTCAAATGAAAATATGCTAATTTCTCTGCGTTTGTAGATATCAAGTTTTAATGATTTCATTCGATTGTAGATTCTATCTATCTTTGTCAGTCCTTTTATCCTATTTTTCAGTTCGTAAACAATAAGTCTTCCACCGGATCAAATAAGTTTTACTCTGTTATCGAGACCATCTCTATGCAGCAATCTTCAGTTTTGTTGTCTGTATATGGCTACTATGCTTTCAGTGCAAATGTTTGAGATTTGAGTGAGAGAAATGGTTGCTTTATATAAAAACAGGTTTGATTTGAGTACTAACTACGTTCAAAAATTTGGCTTCCAATTGTCCTTTTGTCTTTTATAAATCTAATACATCTAGTGCCACTTGTGCTACAATGTGCCGATTTCTTTTGCCGCTTCTGTATAAAGTTTTCGTCGCCTTAACTCCCCATGTTCTGAAGTATTTTCCTCCTATATTTAAAACTGACTTATTAAATACACCCACAAAAATTTTCAACATTACCCCTAATGTAAGAATACTCCCACAGAAATGGCATTGCCTACAAGTATTTATATTAATCTCTTCTTAATAAATACCATCCCACGCACATTTACTCTAAAACCTCTTGAAACACTCTCGTACGTTTTCGTTAAAGATCCATTTTTGGGATTAAAAGCTTCTCACCGATCTCTTCGATCCGCTTACACAGCAATTCCAATTAACCTGTAGGCAAATCGAACGAAATTCTCAAGTATTTACCGTAAAAATTGCAAATTCATCAGTGATTGAATTTCAAAATATTTCCCCCGAACATATTTGAGGGTCAAGACAGGTTAAAATTGGATATCCGCCAACGCACAAACGAATTTTTGAAAAGAACGATCTTGTTACCAACCTGTCAGAAAAATCTGGTCGAAATTTCACGATTTTCATCATTTCAGAAATTTCCATATAAACAGCTTATTCATCTCAGTCGGTTGTTTTTAAACATCTAATTATTTGCACTACCAACAAAACAACAATTAGGAATCTTACAGAATCTTTAATTAATTTTTAGATGTTACGTTGTAATCGTTGTAATCCATCCCCTAACCGGTATTGTTAAAAAAGATCAGGCGAACGTGTTTAGGGGAAGTTCCGTAGAAAAGCTCTGATTGTAAGAGCGTTCATTCAGTGATACCCCCGAGGCGACAATCTCGCATATCTCGTCTCGTATCGTGTTGTCGAAATTAAAAATGTATGTATCGTGAAGTCAAAGAGACGAGAGAATCTCTTCTCTCGTGACGATTCTCGAAGTGGGTCCCTACAAAAATATACAATAGAAACTAATTAGATTTTGTATTGAGCCGAAAGAAAATATCAAAAACTAGAATTTTTGGGAATACACACCAAATTGCACACGCTTTTGTGAGTGGTCTTTTTAAACTTGAAATCTTCTCAAAATGACGAATTGAATACGCTCCGAAACAAAATTTTTGTTAACTGTAATGAACTTGTTTCTACATCGTCTACTTCCCAAAATTATGAATAGAGTCTAGTTCACAAAGCAATTGGTGAGTTTATAAATTATCCACATTTGCTGCATTAATAATTGTGGATGCAAACGAACGGAGTCTTTTTTACAAAATTACAACAAATTGCTCAATACACGACATAGTTATTTTGTAGATTTATATTTAGTCTGGGAAATAATACGAGTCGCGTGACGAGAGGCCACCTCTTTCGTCGTGTCTCGACGGGATAAACCGGCGAGAGGAATTTTCTCTCTAATATCGAGACGAGATGAAAGATTCTTTTCTCAGAACGAGAGACCTCTCACGGCATCACTGCAAAATTCTTGCGGGAGTTTTCACTACGAATACTCAAATTTAAGTCCTGCTTTGAGTCTTCTACTAGACTATAAAATTGCATATTTCTTTAACATCCATCTGGCTCAGTTTTATTGAAATAGAAACAGTAATTTCGCGCTATCTGAATAAGCTTTCCGTATTAAATTTCACGAATATTGTATTCAGTTGCATGTTGAACATTTCAACAATAGCTTGCCTACTGTAAATGCGTTCACATAGAATAAAAATATGAAAGACACGCAACTAGGAATATTGCATTTTTATTCATATTCGAAGTAAATCGTTTTGATAGAGATAAAAATTACTACAGTGTGCAGGTGTGAAACACATTTCAACTGATAAAATCGTCTCATTCCCGCTATTTGTAAGAGTGAACGTGTGCAAGACAGATTTTATTAAAGATTCCTTCGAGATTAATTTTATTCTCCCAACACTTGACGACGTTTAAAGCGTTCTCATATTGAAACTCCCATATAATGTCTTATCGAATTAGTTGATGTGAAACTACAATAGCATAAGCGGGACTCATTTGAGATTAGTTGAGCTCTCAAGATAAGTTGAGTGGGTGCGTCCAGATATTGAAGAAAAACTCAGGCCACGATAGATGTGGTTAAAATTGAAATACGTTTTGTTAATTCAATTCTCAAATCGTCACATCAAAGAAACCAACTTGGAAAATAACTAAACTTCTAATTGCAACGACAAAGACCCTGAAAATAATCCGACTATATTAATTACCATAAACGACCAAAACCTCCCAGCCGATTATCTCGCTCATACATCACCGTCATTTTCACAGGAAGTTTCAGCATTCTCAGGGAAATGTTGTACAAGTTAGTTTCCTGTTTAAAACAAAATTACATCGAAAATTGCGTCCTCAGATGAGAAATTTAAAAAAAAAACATCACAATTCAATACGAGAATATTGGAATTCTTCTCTGTGAAAAT
Organism: Epicauta chinensis; assembly: GCA_021725515.1. Classification (NCBI taxonomy): domain Eukaryota; kingdom Metazoa; phylum Arthropoda; class Insecta; order Coleoptera; family Meloidae; genus Epicauta; species Epicauta chinensis. The sequence goes on along the minus strand of JAEDXX010000005.1, from coordinate 472,392 downwards.
GATGGTGAACTTTTAAGAAATATGAGGATTATTTTCCAAAGCCAAACGTTATACTAGACTTGCTTATTTCGAAGCAAAACCCCAACAGTTGCAGTGTGTTTGATAAATCAATCGAGACGATGATACTCTATGCGACTTGTTGGTATAACAAATTTTCCAAAAGGAAAACCCATTTATTATTAGAATCGAGTTGAATATTACTATAATAAATCATTGGTAGAGTTCAACAATTTTGTTTCTCATATTGCCATTATTCAAACAAATATGTTTTTGTATTTACAAAATGTTATGGAAAATTAACCAACATTTTATGAGAATAATCTTCTAATTATTATACGTTTCCATTAGTAATTTCCTGCAAACATTTAGATTTTACTTTAAATGCGATTATTTGATAATTTTGAGTGCTTTAATTTGATATTGAAAGCTTTTATTGCAATTTAAACGAACCAAATTTAGATTTTCCTGCTACAAACATGTGTTTTTCGTTTTGTTCTACCCAACCCGTCTTATTTCCACTTCAATTCTCTACCCACCTTTTATTTAAAGTTATTGTGCTGTTTGTTCGATATAGTGGATGCACAATTTTCTATAGTAGTTGGCCAATTTTTTTGGTCGTATAGAAATCCGAAGAAAAGCGTTCTGCTTCTTTCATAAAGTCCATTGGAAATGTAATTAAAAAGTTGATAAAACTTTTCACCCCCAACTCGAGTTCTACAATCATTTCTTTTTGCCGTTGCAAGACATATAATGATCGTCAACATTTTTTTTTTCTCTTTAATTCAAAGTGTTAATTAAAATCAAATTGGAATTCAGTCATCGTTAAAGTTTAATGGCAACGTTCAATTAGGGCGGACTTTTAGCAACATCTGCGACAAAGAGAACGCGTAGGTAGCCGGAAATATGGGCTCCAATAAAAATGCCGATGGTGTGCCGCAACAATGTATACTAGCAGCTATGGCAGGAAAAGCAAATTATTGATCCAACAATATACGCATTGTCGTCAATCGTTGCTCGATTTGCAAGTTGCGAGCGCTATGTAGCTCAACAAAAAGTAGGCGTTTTGTTTGAATTCGGAGCAGAGTAGTCGAACATAAATAAACGAGTGTGTTCATGTTTAAAATTTTCCCGTTCAAAGAGACAATTTTAATAATATACATTAGAGCTTCCGTACTCTCTTCAAGCACCACATTATATAAAGTTATTATCAGTGATAGCTGTATACAAACATGAAGCTTTCATCAGTATTACACGTCGGAAACGCTTTATATCGATACAATGTTTGAAGTCAAATTGAAATTTCCATTCAATAAATTGATACGATTCCATGCACCTGTTTCTTCTTCTATAGCCCCAACATAAATTACGCATATATTCTGAATTTAAACTGCTTTTATCTGTAATTCTTTTATTCAATGAATCGCCCATAAGCGATTTTCGAATTGTAGAATTGAATTTATCAGAGTCCATCAGGCATGAATAAATTCGAATTTTTCCTTCGTATTGGAAACAAGAAAAAGAAGGAGAATTCGATTTTATTATCATCGAAATTTACGATTTTCCCCACCGAACGAACAGAAAATGTATTGTAGTGGTAGGCTTTTAGAGCTAGAAATATGTAATAAACTCAAGTCTCTGTTACTTCCCTATGTTGTTGTTTTTGTTTGACTTGCATTTTATTAGATGTTGTCAACACTGTGTAAAAGTGCCCATATATAAAGCTGTTTCAATTTTGAAATGTTCGTATTTCACATTAAAGTTGAGAAGTTTATCAAGCAATAAACTTGTTTAAATTTCTATCTAAATAAACTAATCAACGTTGAATTAATTCCATTTATTCGCTGTTTTTCAGTAGTTTTTACTATGTTAGATTGGACGATAATGCTGTATGTATGAATAAATTCAATCAGCAGCCGGTAAAAGTTATGCTTGAATTCAATTATTGTAAAGGGAATAAACAGGAAAAGCGCTTCCGTAAATATTGAATATTCTCATTAAAAATTTACAATTGTAAATTCTTGTTTGTCAGTAATAGGACTCTTTTATTTATTCTGGTTTATTGATCGATTATGTAGAGTCAAATCCAGTTGATGTATCCGTATACCGTTCGAGCTTGTTGTAAACTTGCATCATCAGTCAAATTTTTTCATTGAATATCAAATACATAAAGTACACGAGGAAAACTATGCGGGAAATAAAACATAAGAGAGCACCCATAATATATAGTCAGTATAAATCTTATAAGCTCTTGGAAAGCATTTCACGTTACGAATATTTCTAGACGCATCCCCTTCTACACGCAAAGTCTCTCATGCGATTTGATGATTTCTGATGATTCTACGACCTGGCTCGGAACCGTATTGAAATACTGATGAAAATCTTATTTAAAATTGTATTCTCCCCCACTCTTACCAACAGCGAAATGTAGAAATTCCAATTTAATTGCATTTTGTTATTTTTGCGTCTCAACTAACATCATTTACGCCAACGTAGGAGTGTCTCGGTGATAAATTTGATTCTGCCAACTGTGGATGAGAAAACGATTGAAAGCTAAATAAGTTCCATTTAAGTCGTACACATTTCGGCAGTTTATGGACGTTGATAGAGACGGCTCATCGTCATTTTCCAGAAAACTTTGATAGTTGGAATTGCAGGAGTGCGTCTAACTAGAAATTCTCTTGAAATAACGCTGAAACAGTCGATAATCTGTACGGAAACGAGCGAAGAATCCCAATAGGCCAAGATTATTCGACAGTGAAATAGAACATTGATTCGCAAATGTCTACCTCGATGGTAGTTTATTTGAATAACGCGATGAGACGTGTGTGTGTCTTGTTGAAAATATCGGACAGAAAGTGTATTATCAACGGTTGGAAACGTGTGTACGTGACATTGGGCCATATTCTAGACTCCTTTGGGTCACTGGAAGTTATGAGATCGTCTTCGTGACACACCAACCGTTCTCCCACGATACAAGTCTTGAACAATACGTGAAGATTGAGGCTGACGTTCTGGCTCAATGCTGTCTAGAGACGGCTGTTCGTTGGGGATTGCGGATTTATTGTACGTGACAGGTCAAGATGGGTTCGATATTTGGATTGTAACATAAGACGATTTCTGTTCGAAATTAAATTCATTTAAAATGTGTAAAATGTGCAGATAACGATCAGTCGACAAAGAAAAACGATGAATGCGTATATTAGTCCGTATTTGTAATTGATTAGCCGTCAATCCGATTGATTTATTAGCGAATAAAGCGCAATAACAGAGAATTAGCTATTTCGACAGACTATTACTCAAATAATAAACTGTAAAATTGTTATATCTAAAGAAAAACTGGAGAGCTTAGTGCTTTATGTTTTATTTATAGACTGCAGAAGTTGCGGTATTCCCAACATAAAGATTTTTCTTTATATTTTCTACCTTACAGTAGGAAATATTAATATTATATGTGTGCATCTTTTCCTTATTCGCATCGTTGACTACACTTACCAACATCACTTTTTCATTAATTATACTCCCAATAAATAACGTAAACATTTCAATTTTAATAGAAAGATCAATAACAAAGTTAATATTGTCTGTTAAATAAATATAATTCCAAAAGACGTTTGGAATATGATTAAATTGAAATGTAAACGAGACAAGCGAGTCTGTCGAGCTTTCAAATAATTAAACGAATCGAAACTCGTTATGGTGTATTCCCAGTTTTTCTTTTTTCGTCCATAGAGACAATCCAGAAACGTTTCCATTCCATATTAAATGACAATAATAGATAAAAGGGTACAGAGATTTCTACTTAAAGTCGCCCAAATTTCATTAGAGCAAATATTTAATTATCTCCAGTCGGTAAATATTCATGATCTCAATTTGGTTTGAGTTTGATTTAAATTAGATTTTAACACCAGAAAGTTTCAACGTTAAAAAATTATAACAAACTATTAAATTTATGAAATTTTTACACTTGTTGTAGTGACATATTTAATGTGAACATTTCGGAAAAAAATACTAATAAAACTCCTCAACAAAAATAGTTGCGAATGTATTTTTAACGTGTTTCCACAAATTTAGTAACGGTCGGTTTTTTTCTCGTTATCCAAACAGAAAGCTGAATAAGGTGGTTCGCTATAATTATTGCATTGTTAATGTGGCTATAAATAAATAGAATCGAAATGATTCCCTTCCGCTTATTCTATTCGCTTGTACTAAAGAGTTAATTAATTTTTACGAGAGCCATAAAGCTTTTACAACTGAATAGAACCGAAAACAAACATTAAAACTTCAGAAGAAAAATTAAATACTCTTTAACTGTATGTTACAAGCAAAATATTTTATTTTTGTTTAGTACAGTAAATACATCAAATAATTCTCTAAAATCATTTCGTATAAAAATATATTGCGTGGGTGTATTGCTTAATATATACAATACAATAAGGAGAAATTAAAGTCCTTCTGCTAGTAGATAGTAATTTTAATAATAGTGATTTTTTCTAAAACGACAACACTGGTGGGAGCTTTTAGTAAACTATAATATACGGTAGAATTATCCAAATATTTAACCGTAGTAAATAGATTTTTTAACCTGAACCACGTTAACCTTTGGTCTCCTGAAATGTGCTCATAAATTGATCAATAAATGAATTCCACTAACGAGAAATTAATTTGTTGTCGTCTTCACCGTATTTTCGTTGGTCACATTACGGGTCGAGTAATGTTACCCAAAGCTCGGATGGAAGCTTTGAGAAAGTTTCTATAGTTCTCGATTTACACGAAAGAGTTTTGTAACAGTTGCCCATGAAGATTCATGGGATGTTTTGTTCATTTTCTAGTTGATAGAACGTATATATTTACTTTGGGAACAGAACAAGCTGAATGGGCGCCCTAGGCAAGCGTTCGAAGTTTTGTTCTGAATACCGAAACAGTAACATTGAACATTTCACGAATTCCATCATCGCAACACTTATAATTTCGAATCAGCTCTCTCTCTCTATATATATATTATTGTTTATTATAAGAACTATTCGAAATTTCGTGTAATATGTTTGTAGCATTAAACATGATGGGTTTACAGAGTAATTTGTTTCACTTCAAATTGAATCGTTGTTTGTTCGAAATATCGGGAGAAAATAAAATGCACTTGACCCATTTTCTAAATGTATATTATTTATGATTTTGTAATGGTTTTGAAATCATTTCAAAACAATCTTTTCAAATGTCCTTATATCAAGTGAATATTACTCTCTCAATATATTTTGCGCAGACACTCCACTGACCTGTTTGTTAAATGATCGTAAAATATCGTTTGTTATGGTTTTTGGATTCGAACTGAAATTGTTATGTTTGTAAATATAAAACACGTACTTAATCACCTGTATTTAAAAGTCGTACACATATTTGTCTATAAATATGGTAGGATTTGTTCTGTAGTACTGTGCCGACGTTCGTATAAAGCGTCTTTTTTTACTCTTCCTCGATGGAACAGAAGCGGCCAGAATGGCCAAAATTGTACACTAGGGTGAGCCAAAATGACTAACTTATCGAATATTTGGCCTCAAAAGGGCCTATATATTGAAAAAAAATTTTCCCATTGGGAAAAATTTTTAGCTCAATTTTAAAAGGTGTCGGTGGCCATTTGAAATTTCCCATTTAAATAACACGTCAAAAAATTTTTGTCCATTAAAAATGCTATACCTTTGAATCGTTTAAGAAAAAAATTTTATCAAGACATTTTCTTGTAGGACATTAAATTCTCCAAGAAATGCTTGAGAGTTGATTTGTTTAGCTCAAAAATTCATATACTTACGAGCTATGAAAGTTGATGAAAAACAGATATGTTTCGTTTAAAGCTATTATGGAAATTTTCATTAAAAATACTATAACTTTTGAACCGTTTGGGATAAAGATTTTGTTCAGGCGTATTCTTATAGGGCATTAAATTCTATAAAAAAATTCTTTGAAGTTGATTCTTTTAAGACAAAAATTCATATACTTAAGGGCTATGAAAGTTGAAAAAATATCTATTTTCCATCAACTTTCATAGCCCGTAAGTATATAAATTTTTGAGTTAAAGAATCAACTTCAAAACGCCTTTTTAGAGAATTTAATGCTCGACAAGAATATGCCTAAAAATTTTTCTCAATGGGAGAATTTTTTTCCAACATATAGGCCCTTAAGGTCATAAACTCCATGTATTTTACATGGAAAAGGGGACCCCCCATGCGCCAACTCAATTTTTAAGATATCAAGCTCAAGTATTAGGAGATTTTTTTTTTATCTATTAAAGAAACTTTCTAGATGTATTTACTCAAAAAAAAACAAAATTTTTGTTTTTCTGACACAGTCTATTGCACTATCTTGTGTGCGATCCAGGATACCATAAACTTGCTTAACTATTAAACACAACCTTCCACAATTGGAAAAAACAACAGATACGTTATCATCGCCTGTCTTTACATATTTTTATAAGCATTTTTAATTTATAGACTTCTAATGAAGCATCGCCACTATTGTTTGAATATACCGGTAAACTAATGCAACTAGGTACATTAGAAGAAGAGTGGGAGGAAGTCTCCTCCTATTCACGACATACGATAAAACAATTGTGTGGTTAGAATAGGAGGAGATTTTTATGTTTATTATTTAGTTAGACGCCCACTGTTGTTAAGACAGCAATATCAACAAACATGTGTTGTCTTTGTCGTACTCATAAAGAGACTTTTCAGAATTAAATTTCAATCAATATTTATTTTGAAAAACCAACTTATAGAATCACACAAGTGAATTATCTAAAAATTCATAAATAACAATTATGGAATTGTAAAAATTACAAAAAAAAACGATTCTCTACCAACCAGAAAAAAAACTAATAAATGAACATTGAAATGAAAAATCAGATGCCTAGTTACTTTATTTTCGAATTATCAAATAATAGTTCTAAGAAATTATACATTGTGTGCAAAATTTTCTTTCATTCCATACACGCCAGTTAAATGTTATGTCTATCTAGCAACGGACTATTAAATTGTTTGTAACTTTGAAAAGAATAAGTACAATCCGACCTTGTCTAACTCATTACAGCATGAGATGTACCTAGTTGGCTGTGGACAATTTTCAAAAGTCATAATGAGTATATATAGTGGAATTTATTTAAAAATACTACAATGTCATAAAGTGCAAGAGAGACGTAACTACTCCCTCATAAAATTCATTCCAAATACACGTTTTGTGTTATGCTTCTTCTTCTGTTCAATAGAGTTTTATGATTAAAGTGAGAGAACACAATCCACATGGTTGGGTTGCAAGTGGGATACTTTTAAAGGCAAACCAGTGGTTCTCAAACTCATTTTTTTTGACTACCTTCTTGGAACTTAGTAGAAATCTCGTATTACAGAAGATTTCAAAGAATGAAAGTAGTATTTTTTTTAAATGTTTACTTTCATTGTTTGTGACCTCTGGCATGGGCTGTATCTATTTTGCAAAGGGTGTGACAACTGGTAAAGTTAACAATCTGACCATCTCAACATTGTAATGTGAAGAAAAGAGAAAGAAACCAGAGGGGTTTTGCGAAACATAAAAAACTCCTACTGTGACCACACAATTGTTCTATCGTATGCCGTGAATAGGAGGAGACTTCCTCCCACTCTCTTCTAATGTACCTAGTTGCATTAGTTTATCGGTATCTGCCTTTTTCGTTATCGTTGCATACAACTTGGATAAACTAGTTTACTCGAAAAACTTTAACGTTATTTATTTCTTCTCTAGCTCAGCAAACGCAGTCCCAGAATAATGATTATTGCCTTAACCATTACCAATAGAAATCCATAAACGACTACACACCAACGAATAAATTTATTTGAATATCTGCTAGAATCGTATAAACTCGGATATACTGATAGCTGCGAATCTATATTCTGATAATTATCTGAATTGTAGACACGCGCATATTTCACGATATTATTTGTGGTTAGTTGCCTTCCAATTAAGTCCCCAGAAAATGCATAACTGCTACGTTAACAATCGTAACATCATTACGAATTTGTCGTAGTGTCCTTTTACCCTTCTCAACGCATTATATGAAAATATGATCATTATCTACCAGCAAAACATAATAAATGGTTTTAATAGACATAATCGATATTTAATCGTTGATTATATCACAACTTGATGAAACACGTTGCGGCAAGTCTGTAATAATTGAAATTCAGCATTAAACTATCTCGTCATTTTCCGAACTTTTTTCCATTCAATAAATTCAAAGTTAACTTTATTTCCTTATGAATTATTCAATGAGTTGCTGTTTAAATGATCGAAACAACACGAATAACTTGTATTGGAACATATTTTCTTTTATGTTGTTTTATGTGTAGCATAATCACGATATAGATAGGAAAATTTCATGGAGGAAAGAAAAAAAGAAAACAAAAATCTATTTATAGAAACCCAAACGTATCTATGCCAAATATCGTAGGTAGTTGCATTCAACCGTACTATAAAAAATAAAAAAACGCTACATGATCCTATTTATTTCATTGGCACATAACGGTAATACTCGAAAATAAACCAAATGCTGTCGTCGCCAAGATTTTACAAAACTAAGGTTATTATTTACATCATTTCGTGTTGCCTGTTTATTTCGGTATTTTAATAATTTTGGAAAAATATTTTTGCCAACGGTGGTCGAAGAGATTTATTTTTAATCTTCCTGTAATATTTATATTTTCCATGTATACAAATTTGTGAAGAAAACATTAATTGCGTTAGATTCTAATTATATTCAACGTGTTGATTGTCAGATCTATAATTCTGCATCATTGAGCGGTGTTAGTCATAATGTACCGGAAAACTGACATTTATGTAGCCGTAGATGAACTTTTACTCCATGGCTAATTTGAATGATTCATTGTTAAAACGTATTCCCTAACATTTATAAATGAAAGAGACATTCAGTAAACAGAAAATTTGAGTTTGTGGAAAATTGTTACTCAACACGATAAGATTTTGCTGATAACGACGATTTCTGTTCGTTCTCGCGGTTGCTGGTGGGGTTTGTAAAATCGATGGAAACGTTGTCGAGTCCCCAAGCTATAACTAATTGAAAAAATTAATTACTAAAAATCAGATTATAACTACATTTATATGAATTATAGAAGTGGATACGTTCAATTACTGGAATCGTTCATATCCGGGAGATATAAGATAAATATAGTGGACACTTCTGAAAATTGACCTATCGGCGATAATAAGGGGATATCGCTGGCTTTCGGTCGATTCTCTCCCTTAAACTACAAGATTGTGTTCTGAACAGTTTTCCAATTAGTACTTATTTTATGTGTGAGCTTTATGTCCGTAGATTTGGGCAGAGCTATTGGCTCCAATTACGTAATAGGCGACAAACTTCGGATTGGCAACTGTATTGATCAACTTTTTCCTCCAATGTAACCGGAAATCTCAGTCTAACTGTGAATTGTTTTTATTTTTCAACCCAGAATTATTTTAGCAATATTATTGCGAATTTACTCAAAAATGGTGGCCACCAAGGGAGATTTGAAGTTACAGCTAGACTTCTGTCACAGGAACTCATTCTATCGCCTTCAAATATGCTGTTTCGTTTCTTCTATAAATAAGTCTTCTAACGTTCTTGAAACTTATTTTTAACCCCCATCATCAGGACTTAACCGAACAACAATGTAAATTTGTAGTTTCTACCACGTGTGGTTTATTCGTTAACAGTTCTTTTTCACGTGTTTTTCAAAAATTTATAAATACATTTCTATTGGGCGTAAAATTAGTCTGTCGTCAGGGTTAACAAGGCAACCGAGAAGCAATGACCGTTTCATCCTTTTGTTTAAAAAATTGTATTATTGTGTGCCAAAGCTGATTTTTTTCGTTTGTTCGTTGAAATAATGGAAGTCTCTTTGTAGGTGGTGTACGCGTTTTTCCACAATTTTTGATTTGTCAAACAATACACGAAATAATTTTCAAAGCCAGAAATTGTGTTCGTTTCGTTTGAAATACGAAATCAAGACATTGTTTATTAGTATAAAAATCGACGTCTTTCCCAACGAGAGTCGCTAGATTTTTTTTACCTAGTTTAAATTCATAAAAGTACACAAAACTCTCGAATTTGTCGGGTTGATTATCCCTTTGTCTACAAGTGACTGGCGAATGTCGAAAGTGCGCTATTGTGGGGTGAAATCTTATCATTATTATTCAAATGCGAAATTATTGCAAATTTATTCGATAAAGATCAACCCTAGAACTTTTTAAATAAATTTTTGTTTACCGACTATGTGGTTAAAGGTCAACAAATTCGTGCTGGTTCCTTTTATAGATTAGGCGAATAAAAACAACGTTTTTTTTATTTATAGACACATTAACTTTATAATTGTAAATGCATGCTCAAAATATTTATAATTGGATCCAAATAATAGCTCCCATAATAGAACAATTAACAAGTTGCAAGTTGTAATGTAAATTTTGTTATTTACAACACAAAGCCTCTCTATAGAATTATTGGTAAACACGTCTGCCTTTAGGCGCAACAATCCCAAACAAAAGATAAGAAAATTGACAAAGTATGATGGAGTTTCGAAAACTTTGATCCCATTAAAGGCAACTTTTCTAGTTGCCCATAGAAATATACCAGCAATAATACCGTCACGATAAGATAACACGAAATTTCTTTTATTACTATTATTCATCTCCTGTAGAACTTAATTGTTTCCCATTTCCGATGCTATCTAATGTTATAAAGCACCTTGAAGTCTATCCCTATAAGTTCAAAAACAACTCAACATTATGGAAGATTAAAAGTTTAACCGTAATGTCCTTTATAATCCGGGACTCATCCGACCAGCTTCTTGTTTCCACGTAAGACCAAGATCTGGGAGACTAGGGAAGGCATAAAGTGAAGGATTTGATGATTATTCTATTTAAAATATTTATGCAATTGCAATGTAATTTTTCACAATTCCGTCTTTATAATGTTCTATTTTTGTTGCCTGCATACATGCACAGTTCCATTTTGTTGTATATACTCTTTGAAAACTTTATCTCGTAAAGTTATTCAATATGATGAAAGTTACGAAAGAACATTTCTAAATTGAAGCATAATTCTTATGCAGTGTCAGTTTTTCTTTATTCTTATTGTTATCTAACTTTACTATTTACCAGCAATACAGTCGTGCTTAGGTTGGTTTGTGAGTCGTTCGAAAAGAGTCTCCTTAATTGATGCAACGACTAATTATCCTTTCATCTTCGTAATTGATATTTATCGCTGTGAAAATATATGTACTTCGATTCTAGTTGTAGTTGCAATGTCGCCCACATTTTCTGTAACGCAGAATGTCTCCAAAAGGCTGGGCCAACGACTACAGATTCCTTGGATGATTTAACCCAACTTAACTAGAATCGACTCGTTAGGCGGGAATGTAGCGTGAAAGTTTCTTGGAAAAAAATTAATTTCACTATATATTTTTTGATAATGTTTGGTATTCCATGTCTTATGTCATCATAAGTCTCCGAAAGGTAAGCGAGAATGGAGACATCTCTGCTCTCTTCTTTCTCACTCATGTTCAACAACACTATCCTCTAGCCATGTCGTTAGACAAAGCTACATAAAACGGTAGGAATTTTTAGTGTCTGAGAGCTTTCGGTTTTTCCACTAAAAAATGTGTCCCAACCTTTTGGAGACAGCTTTTATTGCCATCAAAATAAAGATCGTTTCGTATGACTGCAACGATCCAAAGGCGTGGCTTGGACGAGTTGCGCTGTAGCTGAGAGAGAGAAAGAGAGAGAGAGAGAGAGAGAAGAGAAATAAGAGAGACATCTTTATAGATATAGATAAGCCCAGAATGCTCCCTTCTGCCACGACTGCCGTCGATTTATCATGAAAAGGCCAACAACAGAACACTATTCATAATATAATTTGAAAATTGAGGGTGATACAACTGTCCATCGCCAACAGAATAATCGATTCGTTCATGTTTACATGCATAGATTACTGTGAATGACATTTGAATGTCTACTCGTATTATCTGTATAAATGATGGTGATGATTACAATGATGACTTATTTGTCAGGTGAAACTTTCGCATTTCTACAGAATTTCAATACTTTTGTTGTTGACTATGAAATGGGGAACAACCCTACATGTTTCATTAGTTATTCAACTCAACATCTTACTACTGATTGTTTGTTGGTTGCATGCAAGAAAGGAGCAGTACGGATCACTTAATTAATCCAACAAAACTTGCCCGTATAGTTAGCGGCCGTTCTGTTTGACGATACATTAATTTTTAAACATTATTTACAAACTCATAAATGTACGGTTTGCGTGTTTACATTCAATTTTATTGATCTTTCAATATTATATCGTTATTCTAGTATAAAAGTTATCCATCCATACCGTAATAGTCATTTATAATGTAGTTTAGTTGACAAATGTATAATAAATATACATTTGCTATGATTGCAATTGAAACGAGTTCACAAACGTGACAATATTAAAATGCTGAAAATCCCAAATATCTTGCGATATTGTCGAAAACCACATACCTTCTTGAACCGTTCACTTGACAGAGAATGTTGTTGAAATCGTCAAAGCGCTGGGTTAAAAGAAGGAAAACTCAAAGAGCTTTCACAATTGTATATTTACCTACACTTTGGCACAACAATAGATTATTGAGATGCCGTACGCTTTTATGCGTCATCACTATACGAACACAGATCAAGTTGAAGTGTACTGGACCTGGAATGTGTGCTGAAATCGTTCAAGCGGTCGTCCCTGTGAGTGAAACTTCCAAGTTATGCAACAGGAACAATACGCCTACATCAGGATCAGGTGCTAATAAAATCGTATAATAAGTTATTCAGCTAAAGGAACGTCGTTAGACGAAGACTACGTTTGAAAGAGTCGGATTACTTCTAGAAATCGCTGACTGTGTAATAGTGTTTTTTTCCAGCTTTATATTGGAAGATTTTGAAGAGTAGACGATAGAGAGCGGATCCCGATCTAAATCCAGTTTGATTTAGCTGAGTTAACTCAACAATACTGGCGTAATATCGAGATTGTAAATATTAAATTCACTATCTGGATCAAGTCGGATTCGAGGCCTGTGAATTTTTAAAAGATTACAAGAGAAATACGATAAGATAAGGGAGTAACTTTATTTTTCAATTACACGCAATCTGTCCAATTTGATATAAATATATTATGTCCGTCAACAAATGCCTTCGTTACACCGCCCTGTTGGAATGTGTCATCGTTTAATCTTTGGAATTGACGTAAATAGTGATTGTACGCAAAATAAGTCAGCCGTTGATGGATAAATTGGTTCGCATTTTAGAGAGTGCAGCCAAAGAATTGCTTAGTTTTGTAAATAAATGTTCGAGATCCCGTTTCTAGGGAATATGTCGGGTTTTTATCGACCATTTCCAAGATAAAAACGCGTTCACAGTTCACTGGAGAGATTTAAAACTTTTCTTAAAGAGAGGAAATCCTATAATGTTTTCCAATTCGAGTCTATTCTAAAGGACGCGCCTATATGTCGGAGATTTTCAAATCGAAAGCAAGATTGATGCGTTTCTCCTATTTATGCACCTCCATTAGTACGCATCATTCATTATTCTCTTAATTTTTCTATTCGACCTACAATTTCCAATTTTACTTATTTCCAATCTAGAATATTAGTAGTCTCCAATTTTTTGGGTGTTTGTAGCGCCTCTTTTCTCGTTAAAGATACCAGTTTTTTTTCTGTTCAAAACTCTCATGTCCCGTTATTAATCTTAAATCAAATCTTGGCAAATTGCTTGAAACTACAGAACTCTTTATATTGCAAAAACTTTATAGAACAAAGTTGGTTATAACAGCAATGCGTCACGCTAGATTTATGAAAATATTTATTAAAACATGTCGATCATATTCTCTAGAAAATGATTATAATCAAGATTCTCATCGTGCATCGACAGGAAGCACGAATTGATTGCAATTTTCTTCTGAGAGAAACATTAAAGGCGTCTTCGTTAGTTTTTTTGTATCGCAACGGATAAATTGCTAGTTTTTTTCTTCTATATTGAATAAAAGTGTAGAATCGAATTATCGAGTAGCGTCTGTCTTCGTAAAGACGTGTCACAAACAGGCTCCACAACTAACTAAAGATTTAGATATGTAAATTTGTTCAAAAGTAGACGATGAGCTTTATCTCAATTGTTTATGTGGAATTGTTGGCTAACAAAGTTTTACTGTCGGTCATTTACAAAATTCCCTCAAAATATTTGTGCGGATATTTCAACTTCTATTCAGTTTTAATTACAGACCGGCCCAATCTTTTGTTGGACTAGATTAAATAAATCAATTGCCAATTTGAGTTATTTCTGTAGTCTTTTGTTCATCATTATGGTTATTTCTATTATCCACCATAAATTGTAAAGGTATTATTGTTGGTGATTTATTTGAACATAAAAAAACTACCCCCTAAAAATCAATATAAAACAGACAAATCTGATGGATTTAGTGGGTTGAAATGTTCGAGTTGTAGTGAAGTTAAATGTAAATTAAAACGTCCATCAACTGCATAGATACAAAATGCAACCAACAGCGACTACTTTGAAGTTTTCAACTTGAAATGTGTGTTTATGGATTTGTATATTACGTGCACCCAGGGCCGGCGCAAGGCAGGTTCAGTGCGTTCGCCGGCTTTAGGCAGGCCCCGCGCTCTACCAAAATTACCCAAAAACCAAAAATATATAATATGTAACAGTACTTGCAAATGAATCGGTGCTCGTTAAATAATTTAAGTGTAAGATTTGAATACGTATTCAGGCCCCGTAGAAGGTCACGCCGGCCCTGCCTGCACCTACACACTGCGAACTTTCCGGAACAGTTGTTTGTTACTAAATTTTGCATCACTGCTGTTTACAAATACTTGGTAGAGAACTGATTCGAATTAGCAGTTTTATCTCTTTATTATAAATAAATTTGAGCAAATAATTCATAGCCTCATTTGAGGAGGAGAACTCTGTAGTTTCGTCAAAACATTCTTTATGAAACTTGAAATTAGTTCGTAAAGATAAGTCGGTAATCGTTTATCATGTTGCGAAGTAAGATCAACTAGCTAAGATTTTTCGGTAAAGAAAAACTCTTCTCGTAATTATAAAGCTAAATTTATTTGTAATTTTGTTGTAATTTCAAACTAAATCTGATTTCTTTCTACCACTGATACTTTATAAAAGAAAAGCTTCTCGTGTTATTACTCTTTTTTTGCTATTGTTGGCTGGTTATTCACGAAAACTCGTAGACTGGTTTGTTATTTTATTATCACAAGATTCTGTTTCTATTATTCTTTAGCGCCTCCTTGGAAATTAGTTCTTCTGCCATGAGAGAATTATCTTACACAGACACAACTGGCGTCTTCTACTACAATTACAAAACTTTAACAATTTCGTTTTGTTGCAATCTTCACAACTTCACATCAACTATATCTGTGGTTCGTTGTTATTAAATTTTACAGTCATTGTTTTGTACGTTATTAAGCTTTTTCAGTGTTTCTTAGTTCGACTCTAGACTATTTTGGCTGGATCGAAAAATTAGACTTGGTTTCAACTGGATTTCGGACTTCTACAAAGGACTTGGTGAGTAAATCGAAATTCCGCACTGGCGTTCAATACTATATTCAACCCAAATAGCTCAGTGAGAGCAATTCAAGTGAGAGTAGACACTTGCGAATCGGAGCCGGATTGCTACCTGTTAAGTAATATTCTTGGCCCTCCTTCGGATCGGTAGAGTGGTGCAAACACACTTGAAATCCGTCAAAATACGAAGGTGAAATCAGGTCAAATAATAATAGATGCGTGCGAAGTTCGGCTGGGACTAAGCTTTATTCAACTTGGTTGAGGTTGGGTGTTTAATTGCGTCGTGCAATATCCAACTGTTCGAACCACTATTAGTTGATCCAGTAATTATCTTTACTATAGTCGAGGTAAATAGGTCATTACATCAAAACTATAGCTGCTCGATTTCAATCGATGGTGTTTAAAGTAACGTAAAAACCGTTTTCATTGTTTGTGCATCGCTCCTGCGTCAAGTACAAGTTTCTCGTTATTATAATTGTTATAGTTAAAAAAAGAAAAACTAGAATATTGAAAAGATGGAGAGAGATTTTTATATGTTAGTAAACAATATAAAGCCGACAATTAACTCAGTTTTCAGTACTAACAGAAATTCGGTTGCTGGGATCTATTTTGTGTGTTGTCTAAATAGTAAAGCTTCCTAAAATTCAGTTAGGGAAAACTGCTCGAAAAGAAGCTGCCCCCTCATTACTTTTTTATTACTTAATAAATTATTTGTTGCGCAAAGAATCTAATATTAGTAAAGGTTTGATTTATTTTTATTAACAATTCTATCAAAAAATATTGAGAGAAAATACGACCGGCCCGCGGCCTCAGCAACGCAAGCTGCTATTGTTTACGTGTAGTACTTCGTTGGGAATAATCCGACGATATTTGAAGGATAATTATTATTTTTTCGGAGAGACACGCTGACAATAAGCTTGCCTGAAGCGTCAGAAAAGCCCCTGCATAGAGATGTGAACAAGGATTAAAAAAGGATAAAAAAATCTTCTTACAACGCTCAATGGTTTACAAAAGCTCGACATTTGACTGAAATATTTTAAGAGTAATGAATGTAATATAAAATTGGTGTTTTTGAAATCTAGAAACAACTTATTATTAATTAAGTATACAGAATCCCTTTCAGGGGCTAGATATCAGGAAGGGCATAAAATCATGCTCAATGGCCTTTTATAGTGAATACGCGCGAACTTGCAAGAAAAGCGCCCCATCTTTTTACTATCTTTCTTGCCCTATTCATTTACTTGCAGAAACAAAAACGTGTTATTTTGCAACAAGGGAACGCAATGTACACGGTCAGAACAACTTTGAGCGGAGCTGCGTTTTCAGATAGAGAAATAAGCTCTAAGTCGGAAGAGTATCGAGTCCAATAACGTACAAGTAGTGCAGAAAATACAACAGAAAAGGAAATAGCCAGCGAAATTAATGCGGGATTTTACTCGATCCGACTGCCTAGTATCGTATTTGAGGTTCCAATTGGCTACCATTCAATGTTTACAGTCTAACTTGACAAAAACAAACATGTAAAAATCAACTGACACGTCCCGCAAATATCCCTAGAGGTTTGAATCCTCCCTAAATACAGTTTTCCTAAAGTGTAGCCTCTTATTGAAGAACCAACTATTAACAAAGTAGCGGATGTATTTCTATAAAATTTTTGCTCAACGAATAGAACAAAGCAACGCTTATGTTTAGCTATTGCGTTGATAAACAAAAACAGAGAAAACTTCTCCATGAAACTCGCACAAAATCTCGCTTATAACATTCTCCTGTTTCAATTTATTAAGTATTAATTTTATATAAAAAATTATAAAAATCATTATGTGACACCGCCACTATAACAGTTCCTCTAACAAAACTGGTGGATTCTGAAAAGAATTGTTTGATTTTCGTTACATTACGGCATGTCGAAATGGTTGATTGGTCGGTTTTCTACTGGAAGCCTAATATATCGTTAATGGATACACGTCCGGTGGAAGATTGAAGACTTCAGGCTAGAGCAACGGACATGGTTCCGGACAGATTTAAAAGAGACCTCTAAAAGGTAGACGACAATCTTGGAATTTCAATGAAGCAATTCATTACAATTTGATATATTTAGGTACATCCAAACCGATTAACTTGGGCACAATTTATTATTTCAATGGAAACATAATGACACAATTTCAAACAAACTTTTCTAGTAGCACAAACTTTGGATGGCGTCTTAAAATCTCTGTACGATAATTTGAAAAAAACCATTAAAAATAATGGGAAAATTTAAAGAATATTTTAGTACTCGTACAATATAAAGTTGTTTCTGTGTAGAAATATTTTTTTGTTGTAAGAAAAGACAGCGTAAGAAAATCGAGAGATAAACTGCTCGTAAATGTCAAATACAAGCAACTACAGTTCTGATAAGAGAGAGTATCATTAGGTACCTTACTGGTAAATTAATACTGGGCATTAAATCCTTTCATTTCACCAACACTGAATTGTTGATAACAGTCGGATATTAATGTACATCGTTCCGGTTGTTAAGGCATTTTAATCTTCGGATAACAACTGCAATTTGTTTTTTCTGGCGTTGTATTAGGCAACACGAAAAAAAAAACACGTAAAGACGTGAATTCAAAGTTATAACAACGATAACAGTTCCATTTCATATTACGCCTAACGTTATCACTTGTAACATAACGTACATATATGAATTATGTATTTAACCGAGTTGAGTAGATGAAAGTAAATTTCAGTTTGTAAGCTGCTGCAACACACTTGGGTATTTGATACAGAATTAATTACTAAAGTTTCTCCATTTAATGCAGCACGTAAATCGTTTACTACACAATAAATATCAATTTTACGACTGTGTAGGTGCAACTGACTACGAATATATCTAATAAATAAAACAACGTTACTAAGAGCCCTTTCGATTAGTAATCGAAAATCGTAAAATGGGGAGGCCGCATAATAAAGCCCCCAATATTAGAACAATTGGAATGTTATACATTGAAGATCTATGCTGTACTAAATGAATTAATTATGTTTGTTGTAATCCGTATAGGATTAAAGGCTGAACTGGCAGTGTTTGATAGAGGGGGCGAGAAATACCCGAGAAGCATCCATTTGCTATTGTCAGTTATTAGTCTTTCAAATATTTGGAAGGATTTCAGAACGATTTTCCCAAATATCCAGTTTTCACTATTTATCCAGTAATAAATGAGTCAATTAGAATTTCAAAACAGTCGAAGCAAACATTACGAATAATAAAACCAAAATCACATACAGAATCATTTGACATTTATTCGGTTAGTCACTAATTACCTATTCAAGGATCATTTTCATATAAATAGGCTATTAAAAGGCCCATTTTATTGTACGTTTTTCATTATTATCAATACTTTATATGCCGTTTAGATATTGAACCACTTAATGAAATACCAATACAATACGATTCTCGACTAAATAGATTATTTGTATAGACAGATTTATAGTGAAGCGAAAAACGTGTTTAACGCCTGCGTTAAGGTATCAACTGAAATAATAGAACTGTAGCAAACGTATAAATAAAACTTCAAACAAAAAAAAACAGGCTCAAGCTTAAAAGCCTCTTGTTGTGGAAATCTATTTCCGTAACGAAATCGTTTCGGTGTCAGCTTTTTCTACATATCAACTATTCAGAATGTCACCAATTTCAATGTCGATCAGAATCCGAAATCTGTTACGATTTGTTGAGAATCTCATTAATATTTTTTGGGTTCCGATTCGATTCAATATTTTGAAATTTATGCTTTTATTCGTTCGTTTTTTCTTCTTCTATTTACAAAACCATAAAGTTGAAACGATAATGTGAAAGTTTTTTGAATGGACAACGGTCAAGCGACCTAATATCGCTTTTTTTATGATCCATTTTCGTTTGCTAGACTATAAAAAAAAGAGTAGAGTTCGTCATGAGTAGTTTTGTGATAGCCTATCATTGTGGGGTTATGCCGATGCATAATATATAAGTTCTTTAGTTGAGATATAAGAGCACCCTTGACGTCACATTCATATTTCCTTCATTATAAAGTCTACGTTTCTTCTTGTTACCACCATCACCTGACCTCAATACCCCTTTCAAAACCACGACGCTTGTAATTAGAACAAAACTGTCGACTACTTCGGAAAGGGCCGATGAGTTTGATGGGAAAGGGATTAGGTTGCCAATTATCTATTTTAACTGAATTAGTATGAAAGTTTGTGAATTTCTTGATGGAACAATACAATTCAAAACAAGGCGGATTTTATGGCCCTTGACGAAACTTTGGAGTCGCATATTTTTCGAAAGTAGTTTGTATAATACGGATTGTTGTAAATTTGAATTATTTTCAGTTCATGTTTCAAACGAACAACTTCAAAGGATCTTTTGAGAATAACTAGAAAACACTGTTTACCTTCTAATAATCTAATTTTATTCACTCGTGCGTTAACATAACATTAACAAACAACATTAAAGGTATTCCAACAAATATGTGTACATCCTTTGTCTTGTAGAATGTTCTAATTGAACATGTATATCAGCCTGAATGCTGTAAATACACGTACAGTTGATAATATCCCATCTCAAGTAATGTAATTTGATGTAGAGCTTGTAATAAGAAACAGATTTACATTCAAATGCTCAATTACACTAAATTACGCAGACGTTTCAGTAATAGAAATATCGATAATGTGTGAAATGAATTCAACAGTGATATACGTAGATTACTGAATTTCTATTCAACTGCACAGATCTCTGTGTGTGGAAATCACTTCATTAATAAGACTGGAGAGAGCTTATTGATACTGTCACATCAAAAACGCATAAATGTCACAGCACACAAAAAATATCAACCAAAAAAACGAACCAACAAAACTTAACATCAATAGATCGACTAACCGAATCTCAAATCAGCAAGATTTCGTTTTTTCGCCAAACTAAACATCCGTCTCCACATTTCGTATTAAATCTGCTGGAAGGAATCAGCGAGGAAGAAATCACAACAAACACGAAAGACACTGTCACATAAACGATCATTTCGCGTTAATAGTTTTGTGAAGTTAATTGGAAAATATTTGCAAATCTTACATTGCAAATAATTAAGACACTTTATTTGTTGGAATTGTTTTATCTAGAATGTCGACAATCTTAATTAAAAACGACGACATATCATACAACGTTGGTGGCAATTATGCAAGCAAGTTAATAGCAACTTATTTTCTCGTATTCCTCTATTTGCGAGTCAGTTTAATTTGATTATTTTGGGCCAATTCAAATATCAATTTGCTGATTATATTTCCACGCGGGCATCAATAATTGAATTAATCTATTTTGATCTGACTGTATAGTAACGGTCCAATAACTATTGGAGGCTATCAATTGTAGTGTTTTCACTTAAAGCTCCATTTTTGTGTAGTTATGCGATTTTGGTGGAGGCGCCGGGTGGCAATTTCTTCGCCTCGGATGAACTCTTCTGTACAATCAATCAAACCGCCCCCAACATTAGACAAGATCTCGGAAAGTCACAGTTTCTTCAATCTTTATTTGTGATTTCATGCAGACATTAACTAATTTCTAAATGTGATCGTCACGTTTTAGATACCTGTCAGAATTGGATTATAGCGATCAATCACCGCAGGTATTCACACCTTAACTCCCATGCGCACTGATACAATTTTCTATCAATGTTTCTATCGAACTGTGTTGCAATTTCCTGTCGACATCTCAACGGATATTCGTAGTTTTCGACGATCTCGCATAATACTCACGCAAAAGATTGTCTGTTATTTTCTTTATTACTCTATCATAGATCTTTATCAGAAAAATGTTAATTTCCGCTCTATTGTTACAGATGATGATAAACGTATTTAGTAAGCAATTATACTGCAGTCAATGCTAACGAAATATATAAGCTGAAGCTTCAAAAGGGCCGGCACTAGGCCTGGGAAGGCTGAATCGATCGCAGTTAGCGTAGTAAGCTCATCCAGTCGCACGATCGCAGAATACCATGAACGAGCCACTCGACCGAGTATTACAGTCATCGGGGGACCTTCAAGTAACGGTTGTGATTTTTATATGATGATTGAATGATTGGAAAATGCACCTAAAATATTTCTACTAAGTCTTGAATACGAGAAAAGACGGATAACAGGAGAAAATAAGACATGTCTGTACATAAAAAGCGTTCAATTTTCGGGCAGGATTTCGATCAAAATTTGAATTGTTAATGACTGTAATAGAAGGCGATCGAATTTGGTTCAAGAACGAATAATGTACGCAAACAATTCAAACATCAGTTAGATGTGCAATTACTTGGGAATTGAACAGAACCACGTAACCACAATAACCCACTTTGCAAATCATAAATGTTGTATAATCCTTGGAGCAACAGCTCACGTATGTTGAATTAATTCTGCCACGTTCCTCGAATCGGTTCGATGTGATTAGTGAAAAGTCCTGATTAAAATGAACAATGTGAAATGGAAATTATAAGACGCACTGGAGATGAACAAATTCTCTTGTGAAAATCCAGCTGTGAAAACCAAGCTAATTTTCTTTACTAATCAATTCGACAGTTGGAGCAGCTTGAATCTGCCCGTTTCAACTAGTGCACAAGGCAATTCCACTTTTTCAGTCGCAACAACTCTTCAATTACACATAAAAATTTTTACTATCGATCTGGATGCAGCCATTTAACGTTTATTGATTACTTTTAAACGAATTATATTGAATCTATAAAGGTTAATTGCATCCCGTCTAAAGACGAATAATTTACCATCAAAGTCGCTTCACTTATAAACTCTATCACGTTTTGATGAATACAAGAGCGTAACGCAAATATTACCGATAACAAAACATAGAATGTTATCGACATCATAATGGAGCATTTCAAAGTTTAGTTTATTCATAATTGGAACCCCAAACAAGCGCATTGTAGAAATACCTAACACTACACAATTTACATGTTAAACTTGTTATTAATTACGTTCTAATTTACTATGATGGAAAAAAACTTTCTTGTATATTCAACGAAATTTTAAAGGCACATAACGTCTCTATTAACGGATCATTCATATAGCCCTCCCGTGCCATTGGTAATACGAGAAAAAGCTCCAAAGTACGCTAATGTAGCCGGGATGCTCTTAGTAATCGATTTGTCATTTTTCATCTGTTCCACAGAGCTGTTGTGGGCTTTTTTAATATTCCATTTGTTTTCTTCAGTAATAATACAGTAAGTAGCGACATATTGACAGTTTGTATTGAAATCTTAATTTATTATTTACAAATATAAAAGTCTCTTTCCCCATATTCTCGACAGTTCAAGGACTGAGTCGCAATATAAACGGAAATAAGTGTATGCCGCTTTTTTGTACATCTTTAAAAAGACTCAAACTGGTCCCTTTTATGAGCACCACGTGTCACTCGTTCCATTATCAAGATTTTACGATTGTCGAAAAAAGCTTTAGTTTCTGACCAGACTAGAAGGGGACAATAATCAATTTTTTCTACAACAGACGACTTTTTGTTGGGATTGTTTTTATAAGTTGGTCGGCCACACTACTTCGATAATAATCAATAGAGAACTGCTTAAAAGTTTAAATTACTTCTATTTAAAGACTGATTTTCAAGGTGCACTTTAAGTTATAATTAAAAGCCCGGGTGGGAATCTATATTTAACTATAATTGAATTTATAAGGTAATAAGACGTAATCGGCTTCACATCTACCCGACTCATAATACGATAAAATCTAATTGCTTACAGTTAGAAAAATTGTGAATGTCAAGGATCACGACTTGATAGATTGACGCTAGCAGATTTGCCACAATAGTTTAGCACGAAAAACACGGCCTTTCGGACCCAGTATTTATTTATTCATTGCAACAAGTCTTGTGAGGTTCTCTCTAAAAGGGCCCCAACGAAACCCTCGTACATATAAAATGCATGGCTTTGGTGGACATTGCACAATGAAATATTCAGAATCGGTTCGTTACGCAACAATAAATAAACATTCTTCATTGTAGAGTTGATTTGTTTGATAAAATATCTATCTCCACAATAAATTAGCTGACATGTAGTCGACAAAGAGCTTTTCTCTTTTGATGTTTCCTCGTGTCAGAAAGTTGGGCGTACATTTCTCCCTAGTGTGACGGTGCTGTAACCCCCCAAAATTGAATAAAAACTCTACAACAATGTTCTATTAACGGCCCAGATGTGCTTTTTAATTCCCGTATATCTTTAATAATGTACTTGGAACGCTTTGCTTTAATAGCCTCTTAAATCATAATAACTAAAAGTATTATTCGGTTATAATAACGAATACACTCTTGGGTATTGCTCTCGACTTATATAAATCTTCGTAAGTGTGTTGGAGATTTTTGCATGTCAACGTGTCTCACAAAAAACTGTTCTATACCATGATCAAGTTATGTAATTTTTAATGGAAAATAACTGAATTTCGTTGACGTGATGATTAGTAGTCTCAACGGAAACAAATTGTTTTCCCAAAAAACTTATTCTCTTTATTTATTTGAAGTTTTGTTGTCTTCGCAACGTGGTAAAGTTTCCATATTTTCTCAATAGGAATCTAATCGTTGAATTTTTATATTGAAACAAAAATCACTGTAGCGTCCAAAGAGAATTTTACAAAAGAAAAGATACAAAATGCAATTTTAACATAACAGGGATTTTTCGATCGCCATCTTCGATACGGTCCGGTCTCTGTGAATCCTTTGGCATGACTAAAACGATATGTTTGAATTGTTATCGTCGATGATTTTTAAAGAGAAAATAACGATATTGTAATTTCCTGCAGCTAAACTGAAATATCTGGGTGGATGTGCAAGTAATACGGAATTATTCCACGAATTGTCTCTGTAATCAGTTTTCGATATCTATCGATTGCTCGATGAAAATAATTAACTCAATTTGTATGAAATTTGTAGCTGCACAACATAGCAACGACTCCCGGCAACGATAATTTCCAAAGCTTATATAATTTTGTATAGAGTTTTTTTTTTGTCCAATATACAACTCGTTTTTGGGTTGTGTTTTCAACGTATTTTTGATATTGGGTTTTTTTTTCCATCAACTTTATAACCAGTATCGTATTATCTTTTTCTTCTACGTTCCCTTGGCACGAACTTTAATCATCTCGAATTCCATTAACGATAATTCATAACTTCAGAACACATTATCAACGTTGTGCCTCTGATATTAACCGGTAACTGTCGGTAAAATCTATCGAAAACCACCGGAAAAAAGACAACAGCAACATTTTCATCCCCGATTATAAAACCACATATTTTTGTAATGGAGATGATTATTAATGGAAAATAATGCTTTCAATATAACTTGATTATTGTCAGTCATCGTTTGGAAAATATTGCGAACAACCTGACAATTTTAATTTCTTTTTTTTATATATTCGAGCCGAATCAGATACTGTCAGCATCAATTCAAGTATTAGTCGAAGGATCTTCTTTTTTTTTTGTTGAGTTCCTAAGCAATTTAGTCAATAGAGAATTGATTGGGGAAATATATTCGAATGCTTTACGAGTGAAGACACAAACTAACAATGTCTTCCGATAAAAGATGGAATGACAAAAAGAAATAATTTCCTCAAGTCTTTTTATCTTTCTTATACTTTCTTTAATATCTTCTCCTTTTATAATAAGAGAAGAACTTGTACAATGATATTTGTTTTATACAATGTTCATGCTTCGTTAGTGTAATAATAAGGAGATGGAAGCACTCGATGAATATAAGTAGTCGATTGCAGATTCGTAGCTTTTTAATGTAGATTCTCTAAAATTTTAGTGCATGTCGGGTACTTAATTCAAAACATTTTTACATAATCATCCCAAGACGGCGGACGAATTTTATAATTATCAATCGTCTGAGATACAGGGAATCAACAATTGTACTCGATTCATTCAGGAGAGGTTAACAAAATCATCCCATCTTCTATTAGATTGTCTCTTATATTAACACGTTCAAAACTGGAGATTTTTGTATTCTCTCTGTGGTGTCTAATCACTGATCCACTAAAACGTCATCAGACAAATACAACTTGGTACGATTTCCCTTTGAATCCTACTTTTTGAAATTCTTCCAAAAATCATAAACATTGCACACTGAACGCTCCCTATTTCACAAACTTTAAGGCCTACGAACAGCGTAGGCTTTTTTATTATTACTTTTTTTTGGCCAAAGCCAAAGTTTTACAGATCGTGACACTCTTTTTAAACTTGAGTCTCAAATTTTGCCACCTCACAAATTGTGTCCCCCAAAGCCTAAATCCACCACTGCCGATAAAGGTAAAAAATCAATTCAAACATTAAAGAACGACTCGACAACAATCTTTAAAATACTAGGTAAACTATAAATTCAATAACGATCTGTAGCGTAGGCAACTCACAATACAGCAGAAGAACAAGTACATACTGGAGCGCTGGCCAAATTACTTAACATCAATTGAAAATAGAGATTTTGGAAGTAGATAATCCAATCGGATTTCAACATTAAGAAATAACTGAAACATAAGATAATATTCTAGTATTACTGGTACTAGTTTATTAAAATGCTCTGAACTATAAATTAAACGCCTACAATTTAGGCACCCAATAATACAACAACAGACAGTGTACATTCTGGACCTGACCAAATTACCCAACATAAATCAAAATTCACAATTTAAAAGTTGATCTTCAGTAGTTAATCTATTGAGATTGTCTCTTTAGCACAAAAGAAACAATTAACATACAATAAAATATTTTTGTATTTCTAGTTCAGCTATGTTAAACTAAATTTGAGTGATCATTCCAGTATGTACGGATATCAGCATGACATCATTCTTACCGTTTATTGTTTATTAGTCATTTGTTTCTGGGCGTGTACTTTAATTTACACTTGTTTACCTGTAATTAAAAGTACCTAAACATGGGGTTATCAGTCCCTGTGTTATCAAAATTATGGATATTAATCTTGTTATCATTCTTATCAAGTAAGTATTTATCTTAATTGTGTGTTTTTGTATTTTTTCAAAATTTAAACATAACCTAGAAAACTAAATATCTAGGTTATGTTTATATTGTTTTCGTTTGTAACGTATATCTTTTCAAATTTCAGTTAATTTATGTGACGGCAATTGTACAATTCCATTGATATTAAGAGGCTTATGGTTTTCACGTGAAAATAATGTAAATACTTATATCGAAATTAATGATAAAACAATGACGAATCGTGGTGAATGTGTCGACATCAAAGACAGTTTCCATCAGAATTACACGTTACTTTTTAAAAATCAACTATCATTGACCCGCAATAAGGCTACCTGTTATTATTGTGTGAAATTTATTGTGCGGACTATTAATGTTCTCGAAAAAGTCGAATGTATTAATTCAATTGTTTTTTTTTGCACTAATATTTTAATATAACAATAATTACAGCAACATGTATGGATGTACCGGATGATCAAGCCATAGTTGATCGGATCTGTAGACGTTTGGATAACAGTCAACAGATCTCTACGTTTTTCTCACAGAAATACGTACCGGTTAATTGTCGATCATCACTGGAAGGTGTATGGAATTTCGCCTACCAGAATCGTTTCAAATTCACTGGTGAATGTAATAATCCCGAAGCACAGATACGTTCGTGTCAAACAGCCGGTTCACAGTTTCTGATTTCTAATCAGAAATTCAATATAACTTACAAGAAATGTCCGGAAATGACTGGGACTTTTGATGGAGGTGCTCACATTAATTTTACAAATATTATTATTATTATTGTTATCGATCAAAATTTGTTGCAGTGGTTGAATATAGTTGTCTTGGTGATTGGTTTGTCGGTAAAAATCATTTTTTTGCTGTTGCTAACACCAAAGAATCGCGTGATGATGAAAAGTATCGTTGTTTTTTGAAGAATCGTGATGATGATTTGTATATTGGTGTATCAATTACTGCCGAATGTAATATTTTGAAATCGGTTGAAGAAAGTCCGGAACGATTACATATTACACCAAGTAAGTTTGATTATAGACAGTCGACAAGAAACGCTTGTAAAATCTAGTTTTCCTATACTCTCCGGAAATAGTTCAATATCCGGCCGGATATTGATTGTCAATAGTCTCTCGAAATCGTATAAAATTAACAATTGTTGAAATCAAAATATTGTTGTCGATTCTTTTGTTTGTCGGATGTCCGTTTCATCTTTTGTTAACAAACAGATCATCGGAAATGAAGACAGGTTATGAGTTCATTTGTGTTTATTACAGCCCTTTGGGATCCAGTGACGTAGCGAACATAACTGGCGCCCGGGGCGCGGAACTTTATTGGTGCCCCCATGTTACAGTCATTGCTAATTCAAAATACACTTCAAATTTATCTTGGAGAGTATTTGGCGCCCGAGTCATGGTAGATCCTCTTGCACCCTCCTCGCTACGTCACTGTTGGGGTCTGCTTACGGTATAAGAACTCATTTTATTTGGTTGTACACTCTTCGTAACAGGGTTTTCCATATTAATCATCGCCACTGAACGCTGTGAGCAGGTAAACTGTTCTTATTCAGCAACAATTTACTTTTCTGTAACTTAATATGTTTTCCTGCCATGGAAGCGTCCTTATTCTCTCGTAATTCAATGAAACAAGTCTTTTATATATAAAGTTGCTGATTTTACGTGAAGTGAAAGCCTCGCATCTGCCATTTTAGTGAATTTCTCTTCCAGGGCACCGAAAATTATGATCCAGGGCTCATTCGATTTGGAATGACCTCTGGAAACTTTCTGAAAAATTTGAAGGCGCGCTGACAAAAATTGCAAAAGTTATAAACAATTTAGTAAAAAAAAATATGGGGGTTTGTTTGTTTGCAAATATCTCGGAAACTGTTCGAAATTTGAAAAAAGATCCTTAAAGAGGAGGAAATTTCCTAAAAAAAAAGTCTTAACTCTCGGAACTCAACCACCAATATTTATAATTTTAATTTTGAGGCGAAAATAGCGCTAAAAGCGGGTGACGCGCGTTCCGCGCACGCTGACCGACACGGGCAATTGAACAATAACAATAATTTTAATCCATTAAATATCAATATACCTTCTAGACACTTGAATAAACGAAAATCCATCGAAAAAAATGTATTCCTATAATTATTTTATTAGATATGCTTTTGTTAATTAACTAATTTTTACAAGTTTAAAATTTACATAAAAACCCTGATAATTGTTAATTTTTTTTCGCTTCTTGGAGCTATTCTTGAAAAGCATTTTTTCTTAAAGATAATTAAAAATATAAATACATAATGGGATCAATTTGATTTCATATCATACCATTGTATCGGACTTTTGAAGTGATCAGGGACTTGGAGTTGTCTTATGGAATGACTTTTTGGATTCGTTCTTGTACGTGAACAAAACCGAAAGGGACGAGTCCGTAAAAGGAACAATTTTACCCATTTTTGCACAGTATATCAGATCCCAAAATTTTTATAATTAGATATAACCGGATGTGTCTTGTGGCATTTTGAAAAAATGACGTTTCACCTTCAACAGATACTTTTACAATTGGAGTCTCGTTGTAAAAAAATTCTTTAGAAAATTCTACAAATTATGGTTATTTCTGGCAGTAACAATTTTGAGAGATATACATATTGTAGGTTAATTTTAATAGTTTGACCTTAATTTTCTATACATTGAATAATAATATTTGGTAACGGTTATCGTTTTTTTTTAAGTGAAACCGTGAAACTTCTTTATGCGCGCATGGGCAGTAAATTTTTTTCAAAGCCTGACGAAAATGCGGGATGCCGTGAGGGGAAACACTTCCCATTTAACAGACACCTGAGAGGGAAGAGTGGGAGCGTTGCTATAGCGCCTGTCAGTTCTGCCAACTGTGTAAAATAAACACTAGGGTCTAAAGTTGGTATAATTGATCGATGTACAGCGCCCTCTGGAACAAAACAAAATTTTCCTGGCCTACCGCGATTTAAGATTTTCGTATTTATAAATTAATTAATTGCGTTAAATTATATATAAATATTTGTGTTGCGATAAGTGAAATGCAGAAAAAGACAACTTCAGAAAAAAATCGAGCCTTCAGGCAACGACAGAAAGAAAATAAACCAAGAAAAAAATGAACTTCATCTCTAACCTAAGAAGTTTCACTTCTCACGCGCGACGTTTCAAGTACTTTCAATTTTTGTTTTGTTTTGAATTTCAGTAAAGTCCGAAGCAGTCGAACCCGGTTGCCGTTTACCACAAAATTTCACTGGTGAATGGATCAACACAGCAAATATTGATGCTGATATTGTTATTAATGAAACTCATATCATTGAAACATATTATCCAGATGAAGGACGTTATCGACGTACAATCTATGTTTGTCGAGAACAGAGGGATTCAAGAATCATGATGGCTCGACTTGCTGTCGATGGATGGTAATTTTATTATTATTTCTATAAAAAAAATCTTCTAATATACAGGGTGTCTTTTCTAAATATGCATGATGTATAAACAAGAGTTACGATCCAATATAATACACACTTAAGTGGTGTATCATGTTCTATTTAAATATCAGTATATAACTTAACTCTTATTTATAGAGGAGAAAAAATAAAAACCATTGAGCCGTCATCTATAGCTAGAAGAAACACCTGTTACATATATTTTTTGAAAATATGTTTATTTCAGTCAAAAGGATTTCATTTGCTTCGATTTCGTACCGCGTCACCATAACATAATACGATATAGAAAAGGACTTGCTGTAATTAAAGAAGAATTCAGTACTGTATGCTCTTGGGTACAGTTCAAGAATGATATAAATTGGCGTTACGATTTGTTCTTGAAGAAGAATCCGGTGCCAGTACGTTGTCCAGTTGCTGGTAAATTTAATTTTACACAAAAGGGCGAAGTACCTTTTGAAACACGGTATAATTTTATAATTTCTCATAATAACAAACTTCTGAATAATTTATTTATTTATTTATTTTAATTTCTAGTATTTTGGGTGGTGTTACATTAAGTCCACGTCCAAACACTTACTGTAAACAGAATATCTCCGATTTTTCAGTATGTGATACTGAACAAAAAGAAATCGATATTGATGAGAATTATTGTTTATCTGTGGACCATTTAGGACGACCTGTAGATATTTATAGTAAATCCACAAATATTTATAGATTTTACAATTTGATTAAAACATTTGTTGAATTTTAGGTGATCCTGATTATAGAATGCAATGTATTGGTTTTTGGAAAGAAAATCTGAAATCTTATCTTATCACATACGATGCTCTAGATCCATTCTCAAAATATCGTTGTTGGGTGTATCAAAGAGCCGATTTGAATAAAGTTTTAATGTCACAAGCTGTCGGTGCATTCTGTATGGTCGGTCAAGATGTTACGTCATGGAATCATACAGAGGGCGCTGCTGTAGCTATAGAAATGCAAGAATATGAAAGAGAACGTACGTGTACATGTAGTGACTTATAATTTGAGAGTAATTTCATATTTTTCCTTTATAGGTGATCAATGTCCAATGTTCTTCGATGATGGTAGCGATCCATGGCAACCGAGTGAGAATGTTATCAAAGTTTTCACGTTTGGTTTTGATTATTTAAAGGGTAACGGTGCAAGAATTGTACCGACATCTTTAGTGTTCTTATTAACACTTTCTCTAGCATTTAGAATATAAGTTAGATGATTGCCATATAATCAAGAATTATTTAGTGTTTTACGCACATTTTGATTAATTAATCTTTTAAATCCGTCCGTTTTTAAATTATTTTATAATTTTTATAAAAATGTTGTAAATGTGTCTTAATAAAAACTTCGAAGATCTATTATTTTTGTTTGATTAAGTAATTTTATCCACTAGTGGATAAATTCCGTTTTAAAAAAATACAATCTTCAGTGGATAAAATCTAGTTTTGAAAATTCAAAATAGACTTTATCCACTAGTGGAAAAATCTGATCTTTAGAAATACAACTATCCACTAGTTTTCAAAATTAAAAATAGACTTTATCCACTAGTGAATAAAATAATTTACTATATTTTTTTTTGTTTACTATTCTAAGAGGGAAAGGTATGAAATAATACAATATTTTTAAAATGGAGAGAGCTTTACTTGTGTAACATAGCTGACATGACACATAGTACCTATACATACATGGGGGCTGAGTATTACACCGATAGACATATGAAATATATACAGATGCAAACCAATCATCGTCATCATCATTTTTAAGGAGGGAACAAAGAAGGTGTTTTCTTACAATAAGGCATGACGAGGGTTGTGGAAAGGCCAAAAACTTAATTTCAATCTTTCTTGTGTTTTTTTTGGTTACTTTCTTTTTTTAAGAAACGAGTAATGATTGTGTTTTTTTTTTTGATTTAAGAAAAAAAGTAAGGAAACGAAGAAATCAAATAAAATAATAATAATAGTAATAATAATATACATTCCCAGGAACTTGCAGGGACAGGCTGCACTCCAGCCCGGAGAGATTCAGTCAAAAGCGATGCAAACATAACAAACGCCGCGCCAGCGCGGGATGGCTGAAGATGAAACAGGACGAACCAGCCGTCTACTGTTTAACACGCCACCACTGCTGCACCTTTTCGGACAGCTTCCGACAGAGGCCCAGCAGCCTCCGTCACATTGGAGCTTCCGCTTCCGCTTCACCTTCACCTTCTTCTAATGTAACTTGGAAGCGTATACCTGGCCGTTGGCCAGGCTCGGCTGGTACATCGTCGGCTGGCGGACTAGGTGGTATGGCACCCTGATACCAATCACGGTTCTGTTCTAATGTATCAAGTATATCTTGGGCATCGGGATGTACTAAATCGGCCCATGTCTCCCATAATGGATGTACAATATAATCAATGAAGCCAACTTGTGATTTTTCAATAGTTGCCGAGTGTCGGTCACACATCGGACTAATATCCATTTTGGCTTCACGTTCTTTATCACCTTGCTGGAAGAATTCTTCCATTAATAGATCGACCCAACGTCGATATAATTCCAA
The DNA here is from genome assembly GCA_021725515.1 of Epicauta chinensis. Classification (NCBI taxonomy): domain Eukaryota; kingdom Metazoa; phylum Arthropoda; class Insecta; order Coleoptera; family Meloidae; genus Epicauta; species Epicauta chinensis. The sequence continues at coordinate 439,753 of JAEDXX010000005.1, read as the reverse complement.
TGGTTTTGTTGGATTACTTAAATCGGCACAATGCACCAAATTCTCTAATACTTGTATACGATCTGTATAGTTGTCCAGCAACAATACACCAGAACCGGCCACTTTTTTCGTCTCAACCATTGTCTTTAAATCAGCTAATAAACTCATATGCTTCGACATATCAGTACTAAGGACCATATCTATAACCATTTTACGTAGAGTTTGACGTTGTTTCTTACTAAAATTACAGAAAATGTCGCATCCTTCATTTTGCAACAATTTGAAAGCAACAGCCAAATGATGATTCTCTAATACACTCTCATCATTATACATCAATGCTAATTCAGAACTAGAATTAATTAAAAATTGATTTGTAAGTCCTGGATGATCTACATCATGTATACAGGCAGCAAATAATGCTGCAGTCACCTCCAATGGTGTAAATACCGATTCTAAAGCGGGTGTATTCAATAAAACATGTGTACTTTGCGTTACATCCGCCGCATGTAACGAATTATGAAATGGATTATCTTTCACATAATGATCCTCTAATGTCATCATGAATGTAATAAAAGTCTTTGGTGGTATCATCATTGTCTTCAATAAATCTCTTGATGAAAATGTTGTATATGCAACACAAGTCAATGGACGACCATTACTCATTTCACCAATACGAAACATATCAATACCCCAACGATCAATTTCAATCAAACATTTACCCAATTCATCCTCGTATGGTGTTTCAACACCATGTAATGGTAAACGTTCACCAGTAAACGAATTCGTATGACATAATGGTTTACGATTAACACCAGATATTTGGGACATTGTTGAATAACCACCACGTGGACGATCTTGACGTTGTGTACCCTTCTGTGGTTGTTGTTCGACATTCTCATCAACTCGTAATGAGGGTAAATCGAGTTCTTGTTGTTTATCTGAAAAAATCAGACAAATGCCACGTGTCATTCGATATTTTAATAGATAGAGAGAGGGATGGATCTTTTATTAATGGAAATTTCCATTTCAACTCACCAAGGAAAGTTGAACAAATATATTCGGAGATTTGATTGCCAGATTTGCTGGATTCGGAAAAGTGCGATAATTCCTTGTTTAACATCCGTTTGAACTGTAAAAAGAAGATTTTATTATTAAAAATTCTTTCTTTCCATGGGGTAAAAATGGACTAACAAAAAACGCGAGTATTTTTAGTACTGCCATTATTATTGATAAAATTATGAATGTAATCAAACCGCTAAAAAAATATGTAGATACAAAACACCCACGCATTGTTTCAATGTTTACAGAATTCATTAAATTGTCGTAAAATGAAAATTTTTACATAACGATAATCTGTTTCAATAAAAGAACAATAGGTTCTACGAAACCATGGCTTAATTACGATTAAATATTATCAAATCCAAACAGATAATCAAAGGATCTTAAAATAAACAGATTCGCACTTTTAATTTGTTTTAAAAAACATGTCCTTTTATTAGACCGATGATGTTGACGTAGGTCGAATATTTTATTAATAATAATGATCAATCGATTGAAAATCATGTAAACAGAACGTGTTAATTTATTGTAACTAATTGATAAGGAATTAAAAACATGTGTCTCAATAGAAATCAATTCAATTGCCGCAAACAAGTACCTTCATTTCAGCAATAGCTGCAGTTAACGCAATTTCAGCCATAATATTCAGCCACGGTAGATTATCAAATAATTCTTCAGAATTCGGTGGGATCCGATCAACAATTAAATTGTCTTGTGAAACAGTTCTTGCTAATACCCCATTACGGGTAGTTTTTTCATCCGAGGAGAGCATCATAGCAAGCCACAATTGAAATTTTCACAAAATTTTAAATCAATTACAATAGATAGTCCGATTATTAATAGAACAGTTTTTTTTAAGCACACTATAAACTTCTCTAATGAGGTCTAAATGAGAACTGGCTAGCGAACTGGCAATACGATGTCTTAAATAGTCGTACGCTGTACGATTGCATGATTAGAATCGTCACAAAAGCACCTCCCACAGTATGTTCTCCAAACAATATAATTGATTCATTTCGTATGAAATGTGTCACCTTTTTCAATTTATAGATTATCACAAGTGCTTATCAAAATTTACGCATTACGCATCCCTCTTCCCACATGTTTGTTTTCAATAATACTGTTAATAACTATTGTTTTTGTTATTGTTTATCGTTATTTATCGTCTGGTTCTTTTTTTCGATAATTTTTGTATGATTTATTTACGACAAATATGGCAAAGATTACCATTGCGTCAAAACACTACTATTGTTGCTACAATATCGGGATTAATTAGCTTTACTTTTAATCGTTACAATATTTACGCAATATAATAATTAAAAAGGAAACTGGAAAAAGTTGGATTTTTCTTAAGAGAATGGGGCCAAATTTTCGTTAAAAACAATAAACTGGATATCCGATCAAAATAATCGCTTGTTAAAAATTCATCAATGACGTCAAAGACTTTCTTGAGTACAAACATTTAATATTTATTGAAGGGTTGATATGGGGGGAAATAATTAAATTAACAGAGAGGTGAATGGACTGTTTCCATTAATTGGTGTTATTCTCCTGTCAACCGTTTATCGACCCGTTTATATACATAAAAACGACTATCTGTGTCCCTTATCTTGTCGGCTATTTAATTTTCTATGATCGTTAGGGAAAAACAATTACTCAACTAAATCATCAGACAAACTACGCGAGATTACGATGAAAACGAATCGTTTAGGGTTTTAAGGAGAACGCGGCCATAAAAGAGATCTATTTATTCTGAAATAACGCTAGAGATTCGAGCAATGGAGGATCTAATTAGGAAGGCGACCTAGACTGAGAATTGTACATATTTTTGAGAATTTTCAAATACGAAAGGATGCAGGTCACTACCGATTTTGTCGCGAATTAGAAAAGTCTTGAAATTCCTTCATAAATCACAAAAACTCAGACATATAGTTTTTTAACAATTTCACTGGACGAGAAAGTCTGCTTGCATCTCAAGATTTGCCGCATACAAATTGTGTCGTGAAGCCCGGATCTAAGCCTAAATCCTCCACTAGATTATGCAAAAACTGAGGGCTCTTATGGTGCAGTATAATTGAAAAAAACTGGACCAGAACGGCCCAACTTGAATTTTTCATCGCTCGATCCTTCCAAAAAAATCACAGCACGCAACCCGAACAAATCGTGTACGATACAAACAAAGTTTTTCGTAAATACGTTTCCAGTCCAATCTGATTAAGATAGATACATGAACGGCCACGTGGACCTACTTGTGTCGATATTAACTGTATCTACGTAAAGATTGCGTGTTTCTAAACGAAAAAAATCCACGTAATTCGCAAGACTTTCGAATGAATTAGAATTTTTCTAAATAATAGAACACGTTGAGCTTATTAATATAATAAATATTTCGCGAATTAAAATACACAATATTCTACATAAGAAAAACAACCTGTCATTTAAATACTGGCGGATGTAGTTGTGCCTTGTTTTTCCAATTAAATTCGAATAAAATTCGAAATAAACCAATTGGCGCTTGGCGTTTCGCAGAATTAGCTGAAAACTATTTTGGAAATTTTCAAACAATGAAAACGTTTCTATGGGCTTTTACGACAAAAGTCCATTGACCATTATAGTAATGATTTTTCATAAAAATTGCGTACTGCCGATAAACAACAAAACAAAATCACCTATTCGTTTTATTTATTCATTTTTATGTAAAATTATGGACAAACGATTACATAATTACGATCAATTTATACAATGATCTACACTGAACCTGTTTACACCGGAATTATTTATTTAAATCAAAATATAACAATAAAATCTGTACTTTTATAGTGTTTAACTAGATTGACCTCGCGATTGCCGTTTTCTTATAAAATAATAAACGTGGGTGTTTTCAACTGGAACGTTAATAATTTCTGTTTGGATTTTTGTTTTTGGATAAAATTTACGATTAAAATACTTTATAATATTGCAAATTCTTGTTAGATAACTACGTCACATTTTACGTCACGATATTCAAACAATTCTAACATTATTGATTTTTAATCCGGCGACAAAAAAACGATTTTTTTAAAGGAGAGAAAAAAACCATAAAGCATTCCTGCAACATTATCAAGATTTGGCCACCTAGCATTGACGTAATGACAATTAAAAATGGCAATGGATACGAATGCAACATTATTACAACACTAATCAGGAATTGAAAGTCTTACAAATCGTATTAACGGATCACAAAGACGTATAATCTATGATAATTTTCCAATTATAACACATGTCTGACCGGGTTCCATGTGTATTTAATTATGCTTTTTTTTTAAATAGGTGGATGTATCCCAAAATAATCAGCGACACGTCAAGGACGACTGATTAGCTATTAGAATAGAAATTGCAATAGAACAAAACCTGCGATTATAGTGAAAGTTTCCTTCTCGAGAAATTCGTAAAAATTAGCAACGGGTGAAATTTCTTTATTGTTACTGTTTAATTGTTTATAATCATCTCAAAAAAAAATGTTTAACCTTCAAACAATTTGATGGGATCTTGTAATCGTACTATCTGGCCTAATTCTAGTAGAAATTGTCTACATAACAGCTTATGCTATTTTTAATCGATTAATTGGCGTTAATTACAAATTTTCAAAATCATACACAGATTTAATCAACAAAAGCCGATTGTGGAGGGTTATTTGGTCCTTGAGAATTAATTCCACATGTCCTTCTATTCACGTAAACACAATCATTAACCACTTTAGATTACGTTAAAGCCAGCACGTAGTCTCTTCAATTTTATACGATAATTTTTTTTCAAATAATCTCAAAAACAATGTGTACGTGATCATATGAAATTAACTCGTTTTTTTTCGATTCTAATTAGTTTGGCAACTGCTAACAGTACATTTCGAATAATACGAAAAGGGTCATAGGTTGTGGAATTTATTTTTATTACAAAATTAATCGTTAAAATTCAATAAAACTTTCAAGGGACTTTCAAATTTAACTTTATATTGAACATAATCTAATAATGTTAGTTCTATAATTGTTATTGTTTCAGGAATGGCGCTGAAAATACATTTCTATGGAAACTATGATGAAAGTCTGTAATAAACTGTGTCCTCATTTTTCTATTCCGTTATACATTTTCAGATACATTAAAAATTCTGTTGAAATCTAATTATACAGACTCTTTGAGTTTACTCGTCATCTACATTTTTTCTATTGAAACTAGTGACGTCGTGTCTCTATTGAATAAATTAAGTTCTGTTTGATAATTGAGCTAATATTCAATTTCCTTGTAAATGTCGCTAATTTGATTGTAAATTAGTAAAAAAAATGTCTGCGTATTTCTATGGAATTGATTCATAAATTTAACACAAAACTGTCCTCAATTTTCCCCCGATTTTATGAAAATTAAACAATTCATTAAACAATTAGCTCTATTGTTATGTAAAAATATTGTAAATCTTATTGTTTGTGATGTGACTAAATTTTATTAAACGAAAAATCCCTAAAACCATCATCACATAGAAACTCAAATGTTTGCCAATTCAGACATTTTCCCCCATGATTAATCGATAATTAAACACAAGAAAAAATATGGAATTTACACAATTGTTCACTAATTATCATGACCGGTTACATTCCTAATTGTATAATTGATGAATGATAACGTGTGTACACGGCTTTGTCAAGTTGGTTTTTATTGATCTTTTTACCTTGGAAATTTCGCAACAATACACGAAACACTAAAGAGGATTTTCCTTATTATTTTTTCTGTTTGTTTTCCTTCTTTTTGTTATTGTTATTGTTGTTAATGGACAAGCATTGTAGGAAAATCGTGTAACCACATAAACGTATTTGGAGGGTTGGCGTCACACAATCGAAATTCTTGTCTTAAATCCAACCGTTTATGGGTATTGAATTATTTTAGAGACCTTGTTTAGATATTAAGTAACATTCGATTAGATGTTCCGTACATTTCTACTTTGTTTGGATTAGTTTGGAAGGCGCTTCTCATCAACTATACATTATAAAATGTAATTTATTTTTAGCATTTAAATTAGTTTTAATCGTAAATTTATCACTTATAAGAGAATTCTCTGGAATGTCAATGTTATGTAACTGAACCACAAACAAGGATGTTCTAATAAATGAAATAATTGATAAAGTAGCACAAAAAAAAAGATCGAATTGAGTATTAGTAAATCATAGAATTTATGATTAACAACAGCTCATATTGGAAATGTAAATTGGAAAAAATCCCTATTTAATAACGAATCAAATGTAATTACTGCAAATAGATTTTAATAATGGGAAATATCAATTATTATTGGAATTGAATATTAATTAATATTCTAATACGAAATATTGAGATTAAGTATTAATTGAAAATTTGCCAAAAACGATACTTATTCAAACATCAAACAAATAACTATTTGGAGAGTACTTGTAATATTTTTAAGATCAATGCGTTTCTGAAAAGAGTTAATATAAATAAATACTGAAAACTACATACAAAATTCACAAGAAAATTTACAAAATTTTAAAGCCAATTGATCTGTTTATAGAATTTCTTTGTATCTAAAAGAAAATATAATTTTACAGACTACACTGTTGTGTTTCTTTGTAATATTGATGGAAGAATTCTAGAAGAATACGATATCAACCGAAAACAGGAGCAAATATTGATAAACATCAAAAACTGTATCGTAGAGCAAACAATTAAAAGGAATTTTACAATATATAATAAAGTCGGAATGTAGGGCATCAAGCTATAATTAGCTAAAACAATCTCCAAGAATTATTGAGCATAAAAAACCGAAAATTCGAAATGAAAGTGAGTCACAAATAGATTATTTCTTTGTGTCTTGTGCCAAAATTGCAGGCAAGCGATTCTGTCGATTGGCATTTTTAATTTTGTTCCGATTGGGATGACTAACGTTTTTTTAATTTTTCTTTTCAATACGCGCATATTTATTCTCGTAATTTTGGCACGTGTTGAAAATGACACGAAATTGTTGAATTCCTGTATCTATAAAATTGGATTTGGTGTTAATTCTGAAAATCTAAACGAATCTGTTTTAGGTGCAAGTTAGGGATAAAGCGATACGTCTTATTTGTGATTGATATTCAAAGTTATCTAACAAAAGACTATTAAATTCGCCCTCGAACTTTGTAGAAAGTTGAAACAAAAAAATTGGAGAATCCAGGTATAAAATAGAAACACAGCGGGTGCCATCTTTATGTTAAAGGGCGGATAATTGGAAAATCAATAATGTGGAATATTCCCGTGTATTTGTGGTTTTGAATAGCGAGTCTCATAAAGACCGAACAAACAAATTTAACAACAATCCGAAATTAAGGACAAACAAAAACAACAATCAGTAGAAATGACAGAAGAGAGATAAAGACATTCCTATTCAATATTGGGGTAGATACGATCAAAAAGCCAAGAAAATAATGGATATAAAATGTATAATAAAAATTTTATACGCTACAAAGTCGATGTTGCTTGAATTTCTGAAACTGAAACTGTTTACAGAATAAATGAAAGTCAGTAGGATTTATACAAAGTAGACACAAAGAGCACAAACAATTCACTTTTACGTTTGGGGAACATTTTCTCTAACAATAAGGGCCAATTCTGCAATTTGTTTAATACCATCGGATATTCTGACAGAAATTTTCTTTCGGCATAAGTCTGAGAATTAGCGTTTCTAAGGGTTGAGAATAAAGCGCTGTTACGATAACTTTCGACTCCAGCCGAAAAATCTGTCTCTATGTCTCTATTAGCATGGGCCCTTTTTAGAGTCCACTTTCAGGGAACAGAGTGGGAGGGTCAGCTGGACAGTGTGCGATACTGTGGCATAGTCAAGTTCTAACCAATCAGAATAAATCAATTTATAGGAAAGTCAGTTAAATATATTTTGTGGACGCCACTGAAAAACGAACATCTCTTTATCCTCTACAGTACCGCCCCGGCAGCTGTTTATTTATTGCGATTCGTTAGAACGTGACTATTACACAGCCTTATTGTAAACATCTTGGTATAAATATTTCACGCCTTTACGCCTACCGTGTTCCCTGATTCACAAAACATACTCTACCATCTGTTAAATCATATTCTGCACACTTGGGTGCCTCAATGGAAACCGCATCTGGCACTAGCTGCTTTCGTTGTGTTAACAAAGATGATAAGATACAACCAGAAAATGAGATTGTAGAGCTCAATGTGGAATAACTTGGGGAATTTTGGTCGCTTTAAATGCATAACAGATGAATTTAACTGAAATATATTCTGTCAACTGTAGAATCGGCCCTTCAGTTGAAGTTAAGATGAAAGTTAATAGCATGGTAAGGATGTAAAGAACAAAAAAATCGGAAACTTAGGACAGTTCTACATTTTTTTTTAACCATTTCTATCCGTTTTCCTTTGAATTTAAGATTTAAAGGATCTTTTTTGTTACGTTTACACTGTAACAAAAAAAAAATGTATGAAATATTCGAACTTGGAACTCCGATAAATCCTAGAGTACAACTTGACTGTAATTTACTAGAAAAATCATCAGTGATTCGTTAACTTTTCGAAAATTATCTTATTTAGTTAACAACTTTGTTTGGAACATAACAGTGGGCGTTGACAAAACAAGAAACAAATAAACAATCGTCTAACAATTTCCAACAAGATAAAACGAAATCAATGAAATTGGATTTGAGACTCTTGATAACAATGCAGGAATATCAAGTAAATTGGAATTTTGAAAGACTCTAACAAGCAATTCTAACAATTAGAGAAAAAGAAGATGTCAGTGAAGATTTCAACTTAAACGAGCAACTTAATTAGCTTCATGGGCCGTTTTGCGATCAAACTTGACTGCTGAATACGTTTCTAAAATGTATTGTTATATAATTGGGATAGATCTTGACCTGATTTGTAAACTTTGAGCTGTTGATAATTGCAAAAATTCTTGATATAATACTATAAAATCATTTTGATGATCGATGTATAATTGTAGTTGTGCAAAAAAGCAGTTTTTTTTTGACTATTTTAATAATAAAATATAGAGACAATGGAACGGAAATAAGGAATACACGTGCCTGAGAATTTATACATTTTCAGCACAAAAAAAAAATATTCAATCTAAATCTGAAACATAAGGAAAATTTCCAAATAACAAAACAGCTAATTCTCTTGAATTTCGCGATATTTTTCTGTAAATATTGAAGAAAAACTTGCAAGATTTCAATTCTATTTAAAGAAATACTTGTGGCAAATAAATCGAATAATTCGTAGAGAAATCAACTTGTGATGTTTACTCGATTTCAAAGTAAGAAGATAATTGTTTTTGGCACCTACCTTCAGAGATGCCATATCAGAAACAGACCGATGAGTTTGTATAGTTTCTAACTGATCTAAACACCAATCTAATTCCTCCATAGTTTCCATGGCCATTTTCATATAAGCTTCATCTATAAAACAAATCATAATAAATTTAGTAATAAATTTTATTAAAATAATGCAGATTTCTTGATGGAAGATAATATAGAATTTCACATATAAAATCACAAACAACAATATTGACCTTCTTTTATTTATTTGTTTACAATTGTTGAAAAATCAATACTATTTGTACCCGATAAAATTATTGATTAAAATTGATTGTTAATATTCACAGGAAATATACGGCATTTCATCTAAATCAAAATAAAATTCATCATTAAAGTTTTTTTCAGTCATTCAATTTGAAAAACACTTTCTATTTGTTTTGATAAAAATACAGAAATAACAAGTTGATTGATCCATTTTTTCAATCATTGTTAAGCAAATAACAAATTTTTCAATTATCCTGTTGAAAGGTTTATGATGTTGAAGGTGCTGCTGCATAGAAATATCAAATTTGGTCGCTATTAAATTCACAGCTAAAGCAACTATGAAAGGCATGTCAAATGCATGCTTGAGAGAATTGTGCTCTATTATTTTATATAAAATCGACTAATTTTACGTTCAGTTACTTGAAATGGTAACTAAATGGAACAATACAGGAATTAGAGAATGATTTAAAAGGTTGTTGAATGCTAAAATCGGCTTACAGAAATCCCACATCTTTTAATATGAAATAGAAGAGCGATTACCGATACAGTACAATCGCTTTATTCTTCCTGATATTCCGTCAGAAATAATTATAGAAACGGTCAAAATATCAGATGTGATTTATCAAAACTACAAGAATCTGAAACTTATAAAATGCCAGCTTAAATTGATCGGAAACACGAAAACACTGCACAAAATCGAAATTTCCTAATGACTAAAAGTTTCTATTGAAAACGAGTAAATTTGGCAAATTAATACAAAATACTGGCTTAAACCGATAGAAATTATAATATTTATAAAAGAGTACGGGTCAAAAGATCTTAAAAAGCCTTTATTTTTAATATAACTCTTAATTAGTGATTCAATATATTTCAATTACTTCCTGAAAAGCAAATATTTCAAAACAGCATTCTAAAAAAGCTGATTTAAAGTGATCTTCAAGCTACATTTTCTCATTTTGTTTTGATAATGAGGATCGATTTAATCCGCCCGCTATATGCCAACAGAAATCCTTCTCCGCTAAGCCGAAAACGAATTTATTTCGGAATATCAGACGAAGTAAAACTATTCTTGAATCGGCCGTAAATGAACTTGATTTTTTATCACCATCAAAAGCTTTACGACCAAGATCAGTCGCAATGAAATTCGATTGCACTACAGTGGTGTAACGATTCAAAAATTAAAAGGAACGTTTTTTTCCTTTCGCAGGATTTCACCTTAAGGTCAGGGTCGGCAACGAAGGCAGCCGTTTCTTTTTTATTTCTCCTCTATGAAAAAAGTTAAGATTCAACACAAATTGTTAACGATCTACTGTGGTTGAGATGTGGCCCCTGACTTTCAATTTTTTTTTTACAAAGCGTTTCAAATGGCAATGAGTTATAATCTCAACGGAAAGAGGTGAAAATTTACATCGACTTTTCGACCCTCTTCTTTCTTTATTAATAGAATTCAATAAAATTTGTGTCAGTTATTGTTGTTAATGTGCTTGGTGTCAGTGTGGATTTATTTCTCCAATATTCCAAGTATTGCTTAAAAAAGTCATTGATTTTTCTGGAAAATACGAATCTTAAAAAAATGCTATCATCACACGCACCGTAATCTATTACTGACCTAAATTTCATCGAAGTCTGGCAATAAACAAACAAGAAAAAGAAAAAAATCAATTTGGGACTGCCATTGAAATTTCATGTCTTACAGGAGAACTAAACAGGTTTTCTAACAAATTTTCATTGCTGTTGGAAATGAATGCAAAAGAATTTTTTTCTTAAAACAATCAAATCTATAATAAAAAAATACAAAGTCAACATTTATAGATAATTTGGGTTGAACCTTAATGTTTATTGACTTAGACGGCTCTGACATACTCTTCTTTATAGAGAAAAAATATAAAAAAATATGGTTAGATCTAGCATCCCTAACGTTACAAGCGAGGAACCGCTACTGGTCTCTCTTTATTGTTTAGTTCGAGAAATTAAAAAAACATTTCGGTGTGCCAAAGAAACTTCGCCTGTAGAGACGAAGAAGCCTGCTAAAGATGAAACGTAAAATCTCAAAATAAATCACGAAAATATCTTTTACTTTTATAACCGAATTAAAGGGATTGGAGAGCAAAACGAAATATACAAACGTTTTGATATCAACGAAAGATAATCGAATCGAGTAAAGTATCTGTGAATACAAAAAGTGGATCTTATTATGTAATGAAATAAATCTTGAATGACTGTGTGAAACTTAGCAGATGTTTTACGATGACTAGACTAATCTGTAAATTTACACTCACTCAACCGAAAATTTATTTAAAAAAAAAACGACGCCAAAATTACAAGTGAACAAGATATCAAGAACCATTTAGACGAAATTTCTTGCTTGACTCTCATTACAATTCATAGAATTAAATCTTATCATCATGTGGTAGTATGACTCCAAATTCAATTAATAAATCATTAGGTTATTTGATTATTTGACAATAATGTTTGTCAACGATAATCTCACGCTTCTATACAAAATACTTGCACAACATAGCATTGAACTCGGTTTTGTTTTTATTTCACGATAAACGGTCGAAAAATTTGATTGGATTGTAGGTGGAGAATCGTAAAAAGCGCCATTTGACGGCTGTAAACAGGATTTTACGACAGAATCTCTCAAGTATATTCTGAAACTTGTGAATAGCCCACTGCATAAGAAAGAGACGATGCTATAGGCTTGTTGGAATCGTACAAGACTTTCAGCAATTATAGAACGGTCCCTGTTGTGTTAAAATTATCGATAACTATTTGGTATTCGAGATAAAAGTTGGACTATTCGAGGATGAAAAACATAATGCATAAAAGTCTATTGTTGTTGGAAATTCGAAATAAGACGTAATAAGTTTGATTAAATTTTAGATCTCCGTTTCAAAGGTGTAAAATTAGAACAAAATAAATACTAGAATTGGATTTTCTTTCGTTCGTAATCGTATTTTTATTATTTCACAAACTTAATATACTTTACAATGATTAAAATAAGTTTAAGGTCAATATTGCCCTTTTAATCAATAAAATGACGTCAAGAGACTCGTTTTTTTGGTTAATGTTTATATTAAATATGCATAAACATTGTTATCAGTGAATAATTAGATAGAAGCGGAATTTAAAAATTTATATCATTAATTTATTGAATATTATTAAATACTTTGACAAATGTTTAACAAAAACCGTTGATTAAAATTGCAGAATGTCTTAATATCATGCTGAATAGAAATGATTTTAACATTGTAACGCAGAAATGCAATACCCAACGATAAATCAAATATAAAATAAACAAACAAAATTATCTGAAAGATAAAAGAAATCTTACCTCCGGGTACCAAATTTCGGGCTTGAGAGGTAGCGCCAGATGCGGCTCCTGAAGAGCGACGTGACCTTTACAAGCATTAAATTCGATCAATTAATCGATCAATTGAATTGATAAGTTTTGTTCGGATTTACTTACTTATTAGTGGGCACATTGGTAAGACATTGAAAATTGTTGCGTACACTGCGCAAACTGGCAAGAATTTGTGCGAATGGTGTAACAATAAGATCTTCTCCATGACTGAAATTACACACATATTATAGAAAATTCGATAATATTACATAATTCTAAAACTTTTAATTAAAACATGATACTAAAGCGCAAAAGGGAAAAAAACGTTGCGTAACTATAAAAATCCTCAAACTCCAATCAAGCTTCTATATTAACTAGAAACGTAGAAATTCAATAAAAATTCTTCTATTTCACTCTTATATTTAATATCAAACCATTTCAACGGATGCGGATTCAAAGCCAAATAATTAATTATTGAATATATGTCGAGGTTTTTGAGTTGGTATATAATATTCATGTCTATCTTCTAGTTGTGTCGAGTGGTCCTTGCTCGTCCCTATTTTCAATGGAGAGTCTGCAGTAGTCGTTGCCATAACAACCGACCGTTTAGCCCCCAGAAATAAATGAAAAGTAGCTTAACGGTGCTTTCAGGCAAATATAAAAAAAATGATCATTCATAGAAAACGATAAATTTTATACGGAAAATATTATTAATTAGTGGAATAGTAATTAAAAGATTGCGTCTAATTTGTGGAATATTAACAGATATAGATGAATATTATAATTTCATACATCGTGGGTATTTTAAAGGGATAAGCTAAATTAATTTACGCTAGTCAAAGGTAAAGTAGTAATAGGATTTATTGGAGGCCTTTGAGGCTAATATTGAAATAGTTAAATTATTAAACCTATATCAAACGTCAATTTCATACCAATAGTAGAGGGAAAAATGATAGAATTTTATTATCATCCATTATCGATTCTGTCTACATTTTATATAAAGTTGGATGTAATCCAATTAATCAATAATTGTGAGGGAAACGAGCTAACGCTGAAAATTCTGACATTCTTCTCACGCTTAGAATATTTCAGTAATTTCATCGCTAAACAATTTTGATAAAATTGTTGCGTACATCGGATGAGATTATTTTTCATTGCTTGTAAGCGGAATAAAATAAATTTTAATTTTTTGATAACAAGTTAACAAGTCGTAAACATATGATTTCTTTCTGGCATTCTTCGATATTGTTTTCCATCTATTATTATTAATAAAATAATTTGGCTGAAATGCATGTTTTTCTAATGTGCAGATATTTCCGTTCTCGTGTAGAAAAATAGCAAAATACACCGTTATAAATAGCATTCATGATAAACTATCTACTATCTGATGAAGTATTGTGGCAAAACTGACAACAACATCCATAAATTATACTGAAAGACTATTTACATTTTGGTAATTGTAAACAAACGAAATTTTTAAATTATTTCGAAATTTGTTAGATTCTGTGTCATATAGTAAAATATAATTTTTTTTATTCTATTTAATTATTACTAAGGCGTGTTATTTCGATAAATATCTGGCTTTACACGTGCGGCAGGCTTTCGAATACAACCAATCTTTTATTGTTTACCAAAATTAAGATAAATAGATATAGGGTAAAGGTAACTCCATAGAGAAAAATTTTAGTTTTCAGGATCTTTCATAAATTAGCCTCAAGTTCCTTAAGAAAATTACGTGGATGAGACCTTTTCGTTTTATAAGAAACGAAAAAAAAAGTCGTCAAGTGCTTTTTTATTGTTCTACTAGAGATAGGAGCCCTTGTAGGACCCTGCTTTTTTTTCTAATAAAAAAAATAATTTAACTGATAAAAATGAATATTTTAGAAAATATGCCCTTTTAAGTTATTTCATTGTGTACGGTTTATCTTCTTCCTAAGGTTGGAAATAGGCTTAAGGTGACCAGAAGGAAATAATTTGAAGACTCTCTATTCGCATGCTTCCCCTAAACCCCTTTGTTGGCACAAGTGTGGTTAAGATTATAGATTTTAAATAAAACAGAATTCTCAGAAAATAATAAAGTAAAAAAGTAATATTCAAAAGTAACGTTCCAAGTCAAAACAAAATAAAGCAAAATAATGCATGATTTTTAAAAGCTTTAAAAATTTTACCAGATAAATCGCTCCGACCAATCATTGAGGAAACAGAAAAAAATTATTAAACTGACAAATGCAAATTTTGACCCAAAATGGTGTAAAAAGCTTTCAATCAGTGCAAACTAAACGTGTGCTTATTTTTAAATAAGAAAACTTTCTTTGCTTGGCATCTAAAACCAGGTGGTATATCGCAGAATAAGGTAAATTGCTGTAACATCAAGAATTTTGAAAAGGGTCAAGGTTTCAGTTAGCTGCTTGTGTGAGAGAGGAAGATGAATCATCTTTTAATACAATTTTTCGTGGTATCAATTCCAGTAGCAATTATTATTCTGTCGGATTCGCTATTCATAAGATAGATGATATGTGGACGCACCTTAAAGTCAGATCCAAATTTTAGCACACATGCGTGAAGTCGTCGTGTTTACTACATTTCGTTATGTGTATAAAAATAGAACTGACCCTCACATTCATTATTCAATTTAATTGGAAGAAAAAAAGGAGAAGTTTAAAATACGAAGTTTTCTATGGGGCTGCAACAATTTGATGGTAGACAGACAGGCATCTGCAGACAAGATAAACTTCCAACCAGTGTCGCAGCGCTCAAGATAACATTTTAATTTTGCGCCCCCAAAATTTATTTAGCCGAAGAGAAATAAAACCTTTTTTAGATACTATCAATAATTTTGGGGAAGTTCTTAATGTGCCCGTTCCTCAGCGTCTCGCAGGCTGTGTGTCAGCGAGTCGCACCTTTGAGGTTTTCGGCAGACGCCCCCTAGATACGTTACTGTGTCCAACACGACGTTACTAATTGGAAATGTTAATAAAATAATTTGGAAAATTTCCCAGTAAAGTCGTAGGACATGCCTCCAAAACAACTCTTAATTAAGTTTTATTTTTGCTTTTAGAACATGCTAAAATTGTTACAGAAGGTGTTAACTCATTTCCATCGTATAACTCAATCAATTGTTTTGCGAAAGATTTTCGAATATCGAGGTCTTCTGCAAAAGGGGGAAAATTCTAAATGATTCCGAGAAATAATAATACCTACTATATTATATCAACATTTTCGATGGATATGTATGCAAATGTGAGCGCGACTGATTTCTCAAAATGAGCGATTCAATTTAGACAACCAACAAATCAGTACGATATTTGTTCTGCCTAAACAGTTTCATTCTAATTAAATTGCTACTGAATCTACGATAGGAACTTCATTAAAACAACATAATTAAACTAAAATCAAATCCATTAAAATCAATATAACTTGATTCGGAATTTCTTTTTCATTCAAAATCACATTAATTGATTGAAATTTATTGACATTTTCCCATGTCCGTTTTGGAGCAAATTCGTAAACTCCTCGAAAAGTATTAGAACAGAAAGGCTTATCAACATAGATTAACATCTAAAATAACAAATTTAAAATGATTAAAAGAATTAATTTAAAAACAACTTGATTCAATTTAGTTTAAATTAAATAATTGACACAAATTTAGATTGAAACTTACTACATATTATTATTAATATTATAGATAAAATCAAACTTACTAGTCTCTACGGTTATGTTCATGCCAAAATTTATCCCAAAAGGATGTACGATGTTTGATACGCAGAACCGATGTAGATAATGTACGGGGTAATGTTGGTGGTGTATGATCGGGTTCAGTTTTTGGTGAAGCCATCAACAATGATGGACTTGAACAATTACCTAAAGAGGACCGTGAAAGGGAGCCACGTTTCGGGATTGTTTTGGATACGGGTGAATCAGGGGTAGAAGGTGTTGAACCAGCACACACCGGTGATGCCAGATTGGAGTATTTCAATTGCCTTTTAAGCCATTTTCATCACTAATAACACAATATGAGATGAATTCGAAAATCATTGTTTTTTTTTCAGCCAAATTACACATCTGTTTTTCATCGATGCATTTAATAAACTAGCCCATACTTATCATTATTATTATTATTATCATCACTAGTGCTATTAATACGAAATAGTAAAATTTGTTGAAATCAACTCGATTTTATGCTGTTGGTTGTGTAATTCAAATGATAACGTTATAGTGTTCTACTGGGATAATTAACAGTAACATATGGAGCTACCTGTCAGATAATATTGGATATGATTAGAATTTATCAGTGTTTTTAAAAAATTCTAGAAACGAAAACAACTCGCTTGTGTCCTATTTCTTGTAAATTGTTACTACCCAAAATCGATAACATTTTAGTAGAAATACAATATTTACAGAGAAGTTGGACGAGTCTCCTTCGAAAACAGTAGAAACTGTAGACATTGAAGTATCACTTGACATATAAACGAATAAAACTGTACAAATGCGTGGGATAGTGACGATCAATCGTCTTCGTTGGAATGTATAATTTCGATAAAAATACCTTTTTCACGTTTTTCCTACATAACTTTAGAATTATATCAAATAAACTGTTAGGAGTTAATAGTTGACTGAGAGATGGAGGGGCTTCTTTCTCATCAAATAATTCACGACAGAGATTAACGCCTTAGATCTTCATTTTGATTATGTAAACGAATAGGCCAAGATTGTGTAGTGGAACAAATTTGACATGACGCACATAGTTCTAAAATAATAAATCTTGTAATTTATTAATGACACTTTTGTTCGAAAACACAGGTGCTCGTGAATTTTTCAAATAGAATTTCTACTTTAGTCTGTTATAGTATTTCCCAAATTATAGAGCTTTCGTTCTCTTATTCTTTTCCAAGCGCCCGGAGACAATGGTTGAAAGTTGTTTGAATAAAGGACAAAATTCATGCAATTTTTGCGACCCCCGATTGCAAATTAACTTTTCCATTTTGGTAACCAAATTGTCCCTTAACGATCTTATTGTTAGATCGAATCACGATTTAGAGTATAAAATTTGCACGAACTTGGTATTCCTACCAAATGGGTTACAACTTTATCTGTTGAGAACCGATTTGTTGTGCAGTCACAATTTGGGAAATTTTGAGAAACACTGGCCTACACTGAATACGCCTAAATTGCACACCTCTACCATCTAATTAGTTTTGCAATTTAAAGCACAAGTTCAATGAAATGCACAAAAGGTCACAATTACGTCTAACGATGGCCGTCACAAATGAGTTGCAAAGCGATCAAATCAATTCTAGGAGACAAAGTGAATCAAATTTAACGGCTGAAATTAAAACTTTTGTTAACTATCGTTGCTGTGTGCTAGATACAAGTTAGCCAAGTCAATAATATAGAGTGTCCCAGTTTAAGTTGCCACTTGATCTATTTTTTTCCCATTTCTATGTTCTATGTGTAAGTTGAACTACATAGGCAACTTAAAAAAATTCGTAATAGGAACGTAACTCTGAATCAACTCAAAGCGTTTAAAGCATAATAAGCAATCAGCATTTTTAAAAAATCGCTTTGAAGAGAAAACTCGAACAACAGTTGCAAACAAAAATTCTCAGTTGGTGTAGGACAGCCTTTAATATTTTATATTTAAAAAGTCAGTAATATTGACATTTAAAATGTTAATAATTACAGCAATGCTTGACCCAAATTAAACATTTTTGGACGTCAAAACTAAAATGATTTTCAAAATTTTTGTTCTCTTCAATCGGTGAGCAAAATTTGTTTGAAACGGCTGAACTGATCAGTCTCAAACTTCCATTTTATGAATAATTTAAGGAGAACGTGATGCTTTATTGGAAAGACTGCAATTTTGTTAAAAATGTATTCTTTGGTGATTTACTTGCTTGCTTGCCAATCGAAAACCAAACAAGTTATCATAATATATACAGACTGTTTCAGCTCAAGCGCCCACATTTCACAACTTCTTCAATTATTAAAATATTCGTATGCAGCTCTGAAGGACTGAAACTACATCACGTAAGCACCTAAAGACCTAAGAATTTTTGATGATCTAGTTGAATGTCTTGAAGGTTGCATACGAATATTTTAATGATTGAAGAAGCTATGAAATGTGGGCGCTTGGTCTGTATATAAATCTTTTACATTGATAAACTAAAATGCTTATCCGACAAAAATCTATTTTCGCTTCCTGACTGAATTTATCTCCTTAAATCGAAATTTAATTATGGACGCGTCTTCTATTTCGTATTGAGCTTTAGAAATGGTGTAAACGTTCAAAACGAGATTCTATATTTTTAAAACTTACTCTGATTTGCGTCAATAATTAAGTTTCAGTATAAATTTGATATAAATTTAGGCAAATCACTGTAAATTTATGCGATTTGATTAAGTGCTTAGTCGTTTAGCACAGCATTTATTTCTCAACCTGTGGATTGTGATTGTATTACACAATAAAATGGCAATAATCAGAGAAAAATTTTGTACATTTTGCCTCGTTTAGGTGAACTCGAGTAAAATGGACGATTTAAATATTTCTGATGTGAAAAAATGGAGAGTTTGTAACTTTTAACTGGGACATCCGGTATATACTCCGCGGAGCTGGCGCCTATCCAGCCTTGGACATGAAAATAAAACCTACTTATATTTATTGTGTAGGGAGGAATTTTTATGTGTTACGAACATAAAGTGTTTAAAAGCTAAAACAATATACATTCCCTAATTTGAATTGTCGCCAACAATAAAGATTATAATACTAATTGACTGATTTAGAATAATTACTCCACCAACTGAACTGAAATTTTTAGATACGGTTCTAATAAAATAGATCATTAAGCCGTTCACAAACGCCCTTTGTACTCTTTAATTATACGTTAGCTAATGAGACCATTATAATTGTGTTGTTTTTGTAATTATACGGACGAGTTTTCTTTGATTTTTTTCCAGCTCGGTAACAATCAAATATAAACCTGAATCTAATTGAATTTCAATCCGTTGCCAATTGCCCACTTAAAATCAAAGCATATTTTACACATTTCAGATGGTGATAGATTTGATTTTATCAAATGATTTATATGAAAAAAAGACTAGATTTCCCTTCCGAAACCGATTTTCGACTATATCAAATACTCATCAAATATGTAAACAAACATCTATCGCCCGAAATCAATAAAGCTCGCCTGTATTTACTATGACGCTGATCGTTCGTGACGTGGAAAGATTCCCAAATGCACGAATCTAAACAGATTGGTATTTAAAAGGACCAAAAGACGAGATGATTAACAGCAAACAGATTAAGCTCGATTTTCTCAAAACATATGCGGTTGTTTTCGTTGACAAATAAAAAATAATTTTAGATTGTATCACTGAAATTCTTACGAAATTAAGTTATTCGGTGAAGCCTTATGGGAAATTTTTTGTTGATATTTACATAAAATTGTCGTTTAAATCACCCACTAAAAATGTGATCAATTGTGAAATTTTTATATTAAAGAGATAGTAACAATCTACAAGCAATTTGGAATTGTGCAATTTAAATAATATTAATCACCATATGTTAATTTATGTAATTTTTCGAAATTAATTAGACGCTTTTGTTTATCAAAATTATTGTACAAATAAATTACACAATTTTCATTTTTCTCATAATTAGCGTTAATAATCAATTATACTCGCCACAAAAACACGGTTATGAAAAATAATCAATACACACAATTCTAGATTTTAAACGAATAAACTGAGAAAAATATTGTTTTTTTTTTAAATTGTCCATTTATAGATGAAGAGGAAAAGCGAACGCGCAATACCCGACCGGAGTCCAAATCTACACTGATGTCTCTCTACACCGGAGTTTCTCTTCAATGTAATCTAGAGGGTGGGGACATCCCTTAACTTGTACACAGCTGAATGTTTCAGTCATTCAGTAAAATATCAGATCGACACGAGCGATAAATTCATTTAAATACAAACATTTCACTGTTTTGATTTGTTCTCTTGTAAAATCTAATTTGTAATTTAATTAATGTCGTGAGAAAAGTAAACACGTATTGATACAAATTGATTTACTAATTAGATAGCTATTGGGGTTGACAAATCAAATGGGATTTTTCTATTGGAGATTGATGAACGTTCGAAGGAAAATGGGGAAGCTCTCGAAGCTTTCAAATTAAAATTCATAAATGTTATATCCGATAAAGACCTTGATTTTAAATTGAAACCATCAAACCTATATACGATGGCGGATAAATTTAAATGTGTCAATTATAACAAGACAAAAAATAACATTTCTAATTAGTGCTCTACATGATAATTATTGTAAACGATTGAATTAATTGATGACGCTAATTAGAGTAATTTTTAAAAATACAGAATTTCGTATTGAATACCTAAACCTTAAATTAACCCTTCAGGCTACAACGGTGTTTTTATGCTCAAGTCATTCAGTTAATTAGTCTAAATAAAAATTATTTCCGTTTATTTGTATTCTTTTCATAAAAGAAAAAATTTGGTTTGATTTCGTATCGATTTAAGAAATTCGATATGTTTTTTCAAATATACACCAAATTAACGATCTGATTGTTCTAAAAAGAAAGTAAAAAGATTGAGCAAAAAGAGTATTTTTTTATTAATTTTTTTTACAATGAATCAGAATAACGACGACTTTGCGGCATTACTTATAATACTGTTCTGAACTTCAAAGGTTAGTTTTATAGCTGGAATTATCTTTATTGTTTCATTAATTAAGTGGTGGGTGTTTTTACACCCATTGTAGTCTCTCAACAACTCGAAAATAAACTTTTTTTGTAATTTTTTACCAAAACAGTGGAAATTAAGGAACAATTTTTTATGGGTGAATATAGTCTTCTAACCGCATTCTGTTGACATGTTTTTAAATTTTAAGAAGTTAATATCGATATTCAAAATTTCTCCTTAGGTGACTTAGTTTACATTCTTGGAGGCTGCATTCAACTGTTTTACTAATTGAAAGAGTTATGAAAGACGATTACTTGTACAGAAACAGTTTGTGTAGATATAATAACCCTGTAAAAAGTACTTCTGAATATCTTTTTGGTTAAAGTTGGGGTATGTTCATGTCGGAGATATCTCACTGCGATACCTCGGTTCCTAGCTAAGAGATACAATCGATATTAAATTTAGTTACTCACAAAAATTCTGATGCAGAAAAGATGATTATTTTTAAAGAAAATCGGGAAAATGTGTTTTTGGGGGGTTTGGATATGTTCCCGAGTGGAAATTTATGTCATCGTCAGTACTTACTTAGATTATAAATAACAAAGAAATTCTGTACTGTTTAGAATCTAGTAAGCTCTGCCTTTTTCCACTTTCAGCACTTTCTAGTACTTATTTAGGTTCTTGTTATAAATACGTGCAGTACATAATAGTGCTGTAAGGTTCTAAATAGCACCTAAGAACATAAAGGTGCACAATTCAAATCTAAACGGCACCTGTAAGGATCTCCGTAGAACTTAAACTTCGACTCGGGTTTGATGTTATTCTTATATCAACAACAATTTGAAAATCCGTTTATGAATATTTGTACCCGATTTTTGCGGAAATTGAGGACAACTTTTATTGCAAGTGTTACAAATGTGTCATGTTTTAGTAAAACTTTAACACTTAGAGCCAGGCTCGCTACTCACTTTCACAAAAATATATGAGATAAATCGGTTTTCCTCTTTCTGAGAGATCTTCCGCCGTAAAAACATAGTTTTGAGAAAAGGCGTAGACGACCCTAGTTACACATACTTCGAGGCGTCTCTACAAATATGCCTTTACCTTCCAGAAAACTTCTTGACTTAACCTATGAAAGTTTTTGTACATTAAGAAATAAAGAAAAAATCTCTCTTTTGAAAATTCCAACTGTTCTGTTCTGGGTCTGATTCCATAAGTTCAGATTAAAGATTTTGAAACGTTCCTAAAAGGATTGTTATTATGCTCGATTACAGTAGAAATAATTATTTTTAAACGAAATCCACTCTTTGTTACAATCAAACGTTCCTTTCTATAAAATTGAAACAATTACTGTACGCAGACTACTTTTAAGTTGATAATGATGATTCACTCAATATATCTCATTTGTGAATGTAAGCTTCACGAAACAAAATAGAGTGGAACTTCATCTTTATCTGTGTTTTATTTGTAGACGTGAGTGAATGTTAATTAAACGAGGCTATCTAATTCTCAAACTAGAGAGGATGTTAAAGTAGAATAAAAACATTGTTTTGACGACAAACAGGAATTTAGTTCCAAACATAGTACATTAAAATCCCTAAATCCTTTAAGTGGATCGCTATATTCTATTTTTACACGTTGGAATTTAATTTAGTTCAAGCTGAAAAAATTCTGATCTCTTATTCTACTTCTGATAAATCAAGCTAAATTAAGCTTCTTGAAAACAATGGGATTTTTTTTCTAATTTGATGATTTCACTAATAGATTTGTCTAAATGGAAGACATCCACCTAATTAGCGATATAAAATCAGACATCGAAATCAAGAACAAATGTAATCTGATTGTTTCCAGTTTTTATACTGTAATATGCTGTCGGTAAATGTCACGTTTTTAAAAGGGCAAGCAATTTAGTCGACTACAAACAAATCAATTTATCCACTACATAGAAATAGTAATTTTTCAAACAAAGAATTCTATCATGTTTCCACGTTATAAAGAATTGAATGTAGAAATCAATATAAAACAAGAATCATGTTGGTGGTACTTATGATAAAAGATAACGACTTTGTATAAGTTTCAGGTTATTTGAATATTAAAGTTTATGATGTTTTTCAGATTTGAAATTTGAAATTTTACAATCTTTCCTACTGTAATGGAAAGAAGAAGTTGTTTGATATTTCTCAATTTTGAACTTGGAATTATAAATAAGAATTCGAGAAGTTTGTAAGACAAACTGTTAATTAACGACAATAAAAAAGAAGTAATGAAGGTATGACATAAATTCAGCGGCCAACATGTTCATTGATGACAGAAAGCAAAGTTCTGAAAAAATACGAATCATTGAAAAGGATTTGTAGCTGAGCCCCATCGCAAAAATGGGAAATGACAAGCCCACCAAATTCAGATCATTGGAATAATTGATCAAAAGATAGAAGACGATAATTAATAGAACAAGACTTGAGAGAAACTGGAATAAAGGAGATGGAATAAGAAATAAACAAAAATGCTAGGATCACTATGTATAAAGGTTAAAGGTAACATTGTCTCTAATTATATTGATGTATTTTAATATTATCAAGTACACGTAAAAATGCTGTCGTCAATAGTAATAAGTTTTGTTTATTTACAGATAAACTCAATATTATCTAAATATTTTTTGTTGAAAATCCTATCAAGTGTTGTTTAGAGGTGTGTTATTCTGATATTTATGATACGAGAAAAATAACGCAACTGACTGATAATAATTTTAAAAAAAATAAGTTCCAAATTTTTTGTAAGACCACGATATTCACTTTCTATTAGGAAATTCAACGCGATTTGCATTTCCTTTAGTATCAATTTATCTTAAATAACTAATTACGTCTTACACTCTGATTAATCTCAGGTAGGTGGGCTAAATAAGTCAAGCTAAGTCGTAAATCCGCTTACAAGTCCTTTGGGTAGCGTCTTAGCAACACGTCGACAAATTAATTAGTCAACAACGAATTGACTTAATTATTGAGGAGTTTAAAGATAAAACGTTCTGGCTATAAATTTCCGAAACAAAAAAATTTTGACCGTAGAATCTCTCGTTTCTAATCTACAAATAAGATTAATATTTAATTGATTAAAGGCGAATTATTTGCGGAAATCGAACAATTATCGGCAATGTCACCTCCAGACTCACACAAATCTACAATATAAGCATGCAAGCTGTCCAGAAATGTACAATAATTTGATTTTGTGTTCGATAATTGGCATTCAGGTGGCCGTAATTGTAATGGAATGAATTAGAATGGGAGTAGTAAAAAGCATGCAAAAAAAATTAGAAGATAAAGGTTCAAAATCAAGATCAAACTAGATAGGGGCAAATCTAATTTTAATAAATCAGTGCATTCTAGAAAAAAACTAACAAAAGTACATACGATCTTTCCAAAATGTTTTCTGTCTCCTTGAATCTGTAAAAATAGATTGTCGTTTGGTAAATATAATTTTCTACCAAATACAAATAAAGAACGTGAATAGGAACAAAAAAACGACAATTTACGACAAAAACAAGCAATTAGAAAACATGACAAGTATAAGACATTTTAATTTAAAAACAGATAAAGATAAATAAGACAGATAGAGAGAGATAGAGCGAGTTATGAAAGTAGAACTGAAGAAATATGCTGTAAGATGTGTGGAAATTACTATAACAACTCCCGGTTGGGAAACCTGCAGATTATTGATTTTCCCCCAAACGATTGACGGTGAATTCTGTTTTACCACCGATAATATTGTAGCTTGTCAGCGTCAGATGGCAGTTATATCGAAATGAAACATTCAAAACAGTTCTCTATACAACACTACAAAATAACAAATATCAAAAATTTACGGAAAACAGTGAAGGCCCGCTACTACTCTCTCAAAACATAAAAAATATATATAAAAATTACTAAAAAACATTGAGATTCGATTTTACAAAATTCAAAAAAGACAAAAAAATAATCGAGATTTACCAAGAAAACGAAACGACTTACCTTTCACTGGCAATCGAAGAATTTCGGGACATCGATTTCGGCGACATTTCAAAATCACTATCCGATCTGTACAGGAAACTTTCCCGCCTTTGGGGGAGATTCTGTAATACCAAACCGGCCGATGGAGATGCGACCCCATCGAGCGGACTCCTGCCAGGACTAGCGCCATTTTCAACATCAAAACTGAAATTTATCCAAAACAAAAAACACACAATCAGTACATAATAATCGATTAGGTTTAGACATCATTTTTTTTTTTGGAATTTTTATAATTATATTACCGTGTGAAATATGGAAAATTATTATGATTGTGGCCCACAATGAAATCAGAATTACGTCGTCTTAATGGTAGTTTCATTGGGCCTCTAAAATTGATATTGACCGGCATTTTTGATTGTAATTGTGAGGAAATCACTACATTTATCGTTCACACCATTACTAACATTACTTCGTTCTATTAAGTGCAAATAAATGTGTTATTAAGATAAGATAACAACACAAATAACCTATAGATATATTATAGATGATACAACAAACAAAAGGAGAACGTACGCCTGATATGTTAAATTTGTAAAATGACACAATTCGTAACAGTATCGGTGCTGTTATTGACATAATAATAATAATAATAATAACAAAAGGGTAGTTGATACGATTAACTATTTTTAGATGATCAAAAAGCTTCAATTTAGACCAATAAAATTATATATTGTAGTAATTTAATATAATTTTGTTGAAACCATTGAACAGAGTTCAAATATTAATTCCATTAAGTATTATTGATGGTGAAACATAAATAATGTCCGAAATTACAGATTTCATCGGATTATTTTTATCACGCCATAAACTTAAATTTCCTGCAATATCCTATTAATAGCCCCTCTTCACCCCGCTATATATTTTACAATACCTTCAAATTCTGTTGCCATAACATTTCTTTCGAATAATAGAATTATCAACAATTTTATTCCGTTATAATTTCGCCTTACATAATCCTCTCTAACTCCAAATTCCTTATCCCAATAAAATCTTATCACCAAGCGGTGATAAGCGACATTTGTTATTACAAAAAAATTAAAAAAATAAAATAAAAAACCAACTCGTTGCTCGTTCAAAATTAAATCTACAAACCTCCCTGTCGTTCTTCTACGATCACTTGTTAATGGTA
The DNA here is from genome assembly GCA_021725515.1 of Epicauta chinensis. Lineage (NCBI taxonomy): Eukaryota > Metazoa > Arthropoda > Insecta > Coleoptera > Meloidae > Epicauta > Epicauta chinensis. Next base: position 412,924 of record JAEDXX010000005.1, on the reverse strand, counting down.
CACGTCGTGTATATCTTCTTACTTGTGATGAACGTATCGATGATCGACGTCGTCGACTAAAGCCTTCCGAATACCGTCGTGATCCATCCGATGATATAACACTGCCGGCTGATGCAAATGATGTTCGTGATTCACTTGAATCAATCTCATGTTCTGGTATAGCTTCTGAATCACGTCTTGATACATCCGATGACCATAAACTTGTAACACTGGCACGTGAATCAATTGAACGTTGTCCAATGATCTCATAACGTCTGGATGATGTTGAATATGATGAGATACTTGTGATTGATGGTCGGCTCTCATTACCAACATCAATTGATGATTCCCTTGAGAATGGTGAATAACGTGAACGATAACTATTATCAGTTGTTGAGATCTTCGTTATTGATGATAATTCCATTTCACTATGGTATTCAGGTTCTGGTGATGGTGTATGTGAACAGATCTGTTGTAGTTCAGATGGTGGTGTTTCAGGTGCTTCCGGGGTAACTGGTGGTGATGATGATGACGAGGAAGGTTTTCTTAGACCGCGAATTAGGGACCATATTAGAAATAATAATGTCAGCATTATATCAATATTAAAGCCATCTTGTTTTTGTCGTACTACTTGATGGAGACACTTTTTAAAAGAATTCACACTATTATGCATATAACGAAGCAACAGTATATTGATCGAATGTTGTTGGCCGGGACCGAGACGGCAAATTATACGTGTCTCCCATATTTAACTATACATGACTTTTTCAGCGGTATAATAACCCATGGGTATTTGTTCGCAAATGGAACATTATTAACCCTTTTGTGATATATCTAATGTGATCCTCTTTATTCAACTTTAGTGTAATTGAAAGTGTCTCACTCTAACGCCATTTTGATTGCGTGCGACACTCATTGCAGTATACATATATATGTATTTTTACATAATTAATGTATTCGCAGTTGGCACGAAAAAAATATTTAAATATACTTTATTTTGATCAATTTCACACCACTTGAGCACAGAGCAATTTTCGTAATGAAAGTAGGCGCAGTGTTGAAGTCTAAAAAAATATTCTATAATTATTAATATCACAGATTATCAATTGTAGAATATTTTGATTTTTGTAAGTATTAATTGATTTAAAATAGTAAACACTAAACACAATTCGTATAGAAGTTTGGTCCAATAGAAGATCTAACAATATATAAAACTTTCATTGCTTTCCTGTAAATTTCTGATAAAAACAATTCCAACATCTCACAGCCAATACGAGAATCAAAAGCTCCAGTTCAATTCAATTTCCTCTTCTATAGCATAATGAAAATGTCAATATACAATGAAACAAAACATTACCAATTTCCAATTATTTTTTTACAATACAATCGACGTGTGCAATTTCCATCACTATCAAGAATTATGTAGATAAATAAAGAACATTTAACAAATACACAGACAATCTTATTTAAATAAAAAATTGTCAATTTATTGTTTGATGTTTTTTTTTTTAAATAAACACAGCTAATAATGTGCGAAAAAGACTTGGAGTCACTGCAGGAAATTGTTACTGGAAAATAGATAGAGAAGCGTGCTATCGTATCGTGGCCGCCACCGTTGCTGCCGCCGCCATAACGATAAACGAAGGCGCATGTGCAATTCTCTTTCTTATTATCAACCTACCCTCTATATTCTAACAGCAGGAACCATCGTCACAAACACACACACACACCACACCCCCTACAAAACCATTACCGTCAATCTGTCTACTACTACAGATGATCAAATCCCGCAACGATTGAAGTCGATGAGTTCCAAATTGATACACCACGGAAACGTTCTATCAACAATCATTTATATCTTAATCGAACAACGAACGGAAACATAATGCTATAATTTAATTAGAAAAATTCTCATTAAATCACCGAATTGATGGTGCAATGCTTGAAAACAGCTAGGAATTTTCCACGTAATTGTAAATATAATTATCAACGTTTAACTGTAATTGCAATTATCGTATAGTTTGATTACAATAGTATTATCACGACAATGCATGTAATTTATCAAATAACATGTAAGGATAAGTCTGTGACGTCAACAGAAAATAGTTTGACGTCACCAAGACCTCATTACCTACGTCCAAATGCTATAAAATATAATAATTTTCCGCATTATTTATTTAAACTGGCAACAATTATCGGTGATTTATTTTGCGAAAAACCCCACAAATTATACATTAAGTCTAGACGACCGTATTCAATCAAAGAATGATTGCTAAATAATTTAAGCCCGGCGCATCCACCATTTTTCAACATTGAAATGGTTTGCTCATAAATCGTTTTAATGAATTTTCAGTATTTCGTTTGACATAAATTACTAATCTATTGAATGGATAATGGTATCGGTAAAAAAGTGGTTTAGTTACCGTGATGGATGAACCCTTAATCCTGGTCCGCACGGACAACACGTTGTCCCAGTTCGTTTACGTTTTTTCCGTACACACCAATCCTGTCCCATTTTCTGTTATTTCTACTACCGTAATCACATTAATAATAAATAAGAACACTGCAATTATACTTTGAGCTAATTTAATAATAATGCATTTAGATCTATTGAATATTAATGTATTATTGTCAATTGAATGTAAAGCTATTTGTCAACCTAACTAGCACCAAACATATTAATTCTTAATTTGTGCCTCGAAGGTTTCAGAAGGCAAAAAAAGAACGAATAGAGTGCTATAGAATAACGATAATGACGATATTTACAGATCAGATATAAAATATCGAACGACTGTTACGCCGACGATGACGTAAGGCTTTGCACCAAGTATCTTTAATTTGTAACATTTTGATCTTCATGTTAATGTTAATTACATGACTAAAACTAGAACGCAAACGTATACAGAAATAAAAGCAAGAAAAAAGTAGCTACTTAAAAATAAACTAATTTCAATTTCATGCGGTTTCCGGTAACAACAGAGCAAAAGTTGTATAATTACTACGGTTATTTATAGTATAAGAAAAACAATAAGACTTTGTTTCCATCTAAGTAATAATAAAAATAATAAACTATAAAAGTCGATAAAGTACCATGCAAGAAGTGTAAAAATATTCAATATCAAAATTCACTTTATGAAACTCAAATATTACGCCTTCAAAAGATAAACAATTTGAATAGCACATCAACGTCAAAACGATTTAGACTCTCTGATCTGTTGAAAGATTTGCATTATCCCGTATACAGGATTTGTTCCGTATCTCATATATAAATAATAAAAAAAGTTCCATAAAATTATTAGGCAAAGAATAATAATAAAAAAAAGACAACCATAATAAACACTTTAGAAAACAATATAGCAGTAGTTAGTGAGACGAAGGCGCGTTTACAACTAGAGACACTATCGGGGGTAACCCGAACTGGATAGGCAGCCATCTTTAGAATGCAACCAGCATCCGAACAAGGGGGTGGCTCACATTGTCATCCCTCTCAAATTCGTCTATAGATTAGACAGAGCACTTTCACTAGAAAGGAGATGGAAAATCACTTATGAATCGAACAATTCCTCAACTTCAGCAAATACTCTATTTCTAAATGTGAATTGGGAATTCAACTTTTTCCCAAATAATTTGCAATAATTGTTGGTAATTACCAAGGAATATTAATTTAAAAAAAAATTAATTTGAGTTGATGTAAATTAAAACCGAGTCTTGATAATTAAAAGTATTGATTCCAGTCGGTTTTTTATTTAAATATTGTGATATTTTAGAAATGATAGCGCCATCTGTAGCGAACCATTTAGACTTTACAAATTTTCCACAATTTCATTTCAGTTTCAGTTACTTGTGAGTTGAGGGCGCTTGAATCGCCGCTGAAATTATTTTGAATTGATTCAATTCGCGTACAGAAAAATTCCAATTTCGCATGTTAAATGTTAGAACAGCTGTTGAAATCATTAAATTTCAGACGTAATTTGTTGCTTTTTTTACAATTTTTTAACTAAAATGATTCATATGTAGAGAAATTAGAATTTGGAAGTGAAAGATCGGTAGTTGCGTCGATTTCCAAAAATGTTTTGGCAAGCAAGACTTGCCCACTTTAAAATAATTCGAACACCTAATTTTTTAGTTTTTCCTGAAAACTCATTACAAATATTTGATGTTATAAATAAGAAATACAGATATCGTTTACTCCTGTAACATTGATATGGGGTTAGTTACTGCTGGCGGATAAAAAATTCGCGATATTTTCCTGTCTCTTTCAATATACAAAGAATGTTTTATGTAACTGAATATTCTTTTGACAATTTAAAGTATCTACCTTGGGGGAAATTGTGATGTTAAACAAATCTGAAAATATATTGAGAGACATTCCAGTTATGCAAATACATTCATTGAGATTAATCTTAAAAAAAGATTGTTTCTCGGATGATGTGTACTTTTATTTATGATAGTACAGACAAAAATAAACTACACAACGTGAAAACTCACCACTTTGATAGACGCAGTGGAGTTTATTTCAAACGACAGGTATTTCATCATTCCTGGCCGTTATCAAATTTAAAGGAGAAAATTGGGGTGGAAATAAGCCTCTTATCTCATAAACAATACTGAGGAGAATAAATGATTATTTGGAGATTATTCAATATTGTTTGAAATAAATGGCACATGAAAGCTATACAAGGATAAACTACTCACAATTCAACCCTAAAGTTGTATTTTTTATCTAATAAATCTTCTAACTAATGTATTAAAATTTAGATTTATCGCTTTAACAGAAGAAAATCATCCAAAACCCTATATTATTAAACTGACGTAAAGCCGCTTGGGGATATTAGAAAAATCGATTTTATACTATAACCCCTTATTTCCTGATTTGAGAACGTTAATGGTAACATAACTACCCATTACGGTAAGCTCCCCTGTTACAAATAGTTTTTCATCTAAATATGTAGCGAAAGTTGCATCCACAGATGGGGAAGAAGCTACTGAAGACCAAAGAACTGTCGCTGTAGACACCATTTTAATATTGAATGCTTTCAACAATTTGAAGGCAAACCTGCAACTTTTCCAAGACTTAATTGAAAAAAATCCAACATTTAGGGGATAAGAATTTATGGAGAGATTAATTATTAATTAATTTATAAAAACTTACTATTACATTTGATCAAATTACTGTCTGGAAACATTGCTACCTTGATGAGACTGTCTAGATTTGTCTGTTGATAGGACCGGCTTTGTTCGTTTCATTTGCGTTCTTAGATAGTAAATGCGGGGTTGAAATTAAATTTTCAAGTTCATATGAGTGTTCAACTATTAACGAACCTGACAGTATTTGTAATCATTAAACGCCGACAAGATATTGGGATAAATTTACAAAAACTCTTTGAAATAGTTCGAACTATCATACGTTGACTTATCAATATTATTCGAAGCCGGAACCTCCTTTATTATCGATTTATTTTTATTGTATATGTCTGGGTATTATTAACTCCACTACATGAATAGGGAAATTTTTATTTTTTCACTAATTTTTTTTCGATTAAGCATTCTGGAATAATAAACAAAGGTAAAATATTATTTCCGTTAATCTATATCCACAACGAAATGTTGGTAAAGTAATTATTTAACCTACTGACCTATGCTAAATAGTAGACATTTGTCACGATTCAATGTTTTTCTTTACTGTCCTACCTTCCCACTATTATCTACAAGATAATAAAACTTTTGTCCAAGTCCAACGACATAGCATGCAAACTATGTTAGCATAAATACCAGAAAGTTCAAGGGAGAGAGGTAAACATAAATAACAGTCGGAAAACTATGTAATAATGTTGATTTTTGTTTTATTTATTGGATTTTTATCACTTCTATCCATCACTACATAAAACTGAATTTGAGTAAAACAAAAAAAAAATTGATATTTGTTGTTTGTGGAAAATATTCTTTATTTAAGCTTTTTATTAATTAAAATTAAAATGCGGAAAAATAGGAGAAATCATCGAAATTAAATCAAGTCACGTTTAAACAAACATATTTCAACTCGAAAATTCGAGCACTTCCCACGCAAATCTTTCCCTTTGAAACTGGTATAAGTCCAACTTTGGGGAGGGAAGTTTACAATAAAGTACCAAAAGACGATTAAATATTTACTGTTTATGGAGATAAAAAACAATAATTGCTGCCTATATAACATCATCGACAAATTCTCTATATTGATCGAAGACAATTTAAAATTTGAAATTTATTTCACAATCACAATAATTGGATTAGAAGATTTTTGATTTATTAAAATGAATCTAAATTGTAGCAAAAATAAATTTGAATAGCAGAAGTTATGAAAAAGGACCACACAGAAATAAATATTAGGTGCAGTAAATAAAGAAATTACACAATAAAACTGGACAATAAGAAATGCAATAATTTAGTAAAAATATACATAATAAAAAATGACTGAAAAGTAAAATCAGTCATTCGAATTCTATTCAAAATTTAGCATATTGTTTGATAGCTTAACATTATTTCTGAACAACTTTATTTACAGGTTTTACTGTCAACCGTGAAAGTGTGTAGCCTTTTTCAGGTTTTCATAATTTATCGTACATAGGTAGAAGAAACTATTTTATATGAGAGATTTTTTCTTACTCGTCCCCGTTCTCAAACTTAAGGGACGATGGAGTTCGTTCCCTCACAATTAGTTTGGTCAAAACATCTCCAAAAGCGGCTCAATTTTTTCGGTCATTTAAAGACTGAGCTACCGAGGCTTTTAAGAGCTATTACTGGGTGAAGATTGTTTTTGTCAAGTCAATTAGGGTCGGAACGATAAGCAATTATTCTTTTTTACCTTTTTCTCCGCTGCAATGTAAAGTTGGGAAATAAAATCGGTTTTGACTTTTTTTAGACTGCTACTTGTGTAGAAAAAATCATGTCTATAAGCTTGGGGCAGCATAAGATGAAAAACTGAAGAAACAATTTTTTATATAAATTATTAAAGAATATTGAGTCGTTTGAGTTGGGGTATTTTGAGAATACCCCAATTTTCTTTCTTAAATTTGACAAGACAAAATACGTGTCCTCGACGTATGAGCGAAAAATTAATAAAATCGGAAGCTTCCATTTCGCGTGCTTTACTTGTAAATATTTCTAGTTTTGTAAAAAAAATTAATCGAACCTTATGAAGCAATCGTTACCCTAGTTCAGTGTTTCCCAAAGTGTGGTACGCGTACCCCCTGGGGTACGCGAAAAGTTTGAAGGGGTACATCTGGCTTCGGGCTTTTGCCGCGCCTGGTGCAACGAGCGACTTATTATTATCATTATTATTATTATTATTATTATTATTATTATTAAACTATATGCATTTTTTTGACGAGAGGTACATAGTGTTACGAAAATTATAGAAGGGGTACACATATAGTATGTCAAAAGTTTGGGAAACACTGCCCTAGTGGAATAGCAACAACTTTCAAATCATATGATTGTTTCTAGCACATTTGATATCGATCGCAACTAGAACATTGAAAACTCTATACCAATAAAATTTTCTATGAGCGTTAAGAAACTCTTTCGTAAGAGGATCAACTAAGAATATAGTGCTGTTAAGGGAAAGTTCACAACAAAAAAACTGAAATATGCAGAAATAAAATCAAGAATGCACATTTGAAATGATACAAAAGCCTGATATCTGAAGTCAATTTAACATCTAGACAATAGTATCGAATAATCTTAAACATTTCGTAAATCGATCAATTCATCAAATTAGTCTCAAAGGACAAATACAGTACAAGAGACTCCTAGATCTCAATGTTTATGCAAAATTATAATAAATTTTTTAGAAAACACGACACCTACAATACCCAAAAGTTGTCAATTTCGACACGATAAACTTTTTAGTTATATTTTATTCAAACAACAAGTTTTGGTCTGTTGTTCAACGCATTTTTTATTTGACAATAAAGTGTTTTCGATATTTATTTTTTCTTACTATTCTACTGAATATTTTTCAACGAAACGTTTTTGGTAAGAAGTACCACAGCAAGTCGCTGAAAAAAAATTATAAAAATGTTTATTTATTTTTTTAAATATGTTCCTGTGGGGTAGGTATTACTCAAGAAATTTCCATAGAAAATTCCTTCTTTATCCTTCTTTACACGATACGATGTTCAACTTGATTTATTTCGTGCAACATTATCAGCTTTGTGTTTGAAAGCTGCAATTTTGAGGAAATGTCTTATTTTAATTATGAATCGATCAACTATACGGATTTTCAAAAATCTCTTGGGGCAGATACCCTTAGGAAATGTTTACACGTGTGAAATCCAATTCATTGATTGTTGCCCAAAATTTGTGAGAATTTTCATGAAACATGATTTATTTAACAATTTTTTACAATACAAAAGGCAATGATTGGTAAATAATAAAATATTCAATAGTTCAACCATCAGGAATTGTTAAATCCCCGATAAAATGCCCCTATCAATATGTATGATTCATAGATAAATATCAAATTATTTTGATTTTCTAGACTTCAATCAATGTATTTCCATTAACTATTCATTATCGATCAGATCTTCGATGGAATAATAAAACCACATACAAATATCAACTACTGTAATTCTACATAATTTGATTTTCTGACAAAGGAAGCTAGATAAACATTTAATCGATGACATGTAAAAGTTCATCGTATCTGTACGTACGTTCAATATGATAACATTAAAAGGGCTCAACTGACACTTTACTACTAATGCTACATCACAACTAGTCTTAATTAGTCTTTAAATTTAGCAAAAATTTAAAAAAATGGAAATTCTGTCGTAAATCGCTTCATAATGGCTTCCTGTATTTGTGTCTGTTCGTGCGTGCCACCACGACATTTGGGACAAGTTTATTCCCGTGTTTAGATGTAGATTTTATTGACAAATCCATGAGGATTAGGTAAACATGATTCATTTACATTGTGCCGAAATTAGATCAAATACGTTTGGTGTTTTCCCAGAAATATTAATAAAATACCGATTTTTCATACAATAAGAAAGAAAATACACAACATCATGTTGACAGGCTTCATTAAGGGACATAAAAGGGTGAAAACTAAGAAAACTTGCATATTGATTATGGCTCCAATTCCAAGTCAGACGTAGTCCTTAAAAGCAACCAACATCTAGTTTTTAAGAGTTATTTTGAAAAAAACAATTTTGCAGGATGAACTTTTTATTTTCCTTAAAGTTGAGCACTTAAACTTGTAAGGGTACAGTTATTTTCTTGAAAACTTCGTCTCTGCATAGGTTGGAAAAGTTCACGAAGCGTGAAGCGAGAGACAAAAAAAAATCGCGAATTCGATTATGGGAACAGTGAGCTCGGATTTTGTAGTTGAAATGGTCGATACTGACATCTAAAAGTGTTGTTAATTTGTGATTTTCCTGAATGAGCCAGAAGAGTTAATTAGAAAATAAAAAAAAATGTACTTGTTCGTGACTAGCAAGCAAACTATTGTAGTTGCGTTATTATATCTTCTCTAATTTGAAAGTTTATTACGCGATAACAATGCGGAATTGTGGGAAATAACCAGGATTCTACAGCATATAGTTTAAATTTACTTTTACCAGCTAAAACACTATAACGAATGTTTCACACCAGCAAACGAACACGACAAATACAATTCATTATAGACTTTATCTCTAATTGAAAGTTTGCATGATAATTCATGTCTTTAGGATGTTTTCCGTTGTAGACGTATTTAGATTCTGTAAGTTTGATAAACAAATGTTACAACAAACACGAAAAACTACTGCAATTGTTTTTGTTTGTTGTGTAAATATTTGTGAATAGTTTGGAATCAGAAATTAGGTGAATTTAAGCGGTTACCTAAGGGCTTATTGCGGTTCACGGATGTCGTTTCAAATTAATATTAACAATATTAGCCTCTGCTGACCCCATGGTCATTTCCGATTGTTCCCAAGATGCTTATTTTGTAAAAAGCTACAAATAGCCTGAATAAAATTAGAAGCAATACTCTCTAGTGAACAGTTTTCTATGTTTAATCACACAAAGCCACTTAAAGTAAAATTTTGATAGATTTTACCGTATTGTGCTTTCTATCCAAAATCAAATTAATGTACCTAAGCGGGAATTTAGATATTTAATAGAAACTAGTTTTGCACTAATAGTAAAGTGTGCGGTAAAGTCCACAGTCAAATGTGGTTTAATATATTTTTTTGAAGAAATAGTGCTAGTGCAGTAGATAATAAGCCAAACTAGAAAATCATTAAAATTAACCTTAAAAATTTCCGGAAATATTTAGTGTCGGTTGCCGCAGTAATTGTTGTGTCCCTGTTAACGACATAAACAATTACCATCGATTTCATCAGTTCAATCGCAATCCAATATTACGTTCAACTTACTCAAGACTATGTTCAGAAAACACTTCACTAATATCTGAATCGCTCCGTGGTAGAACCAGTCGTGGTAGTACCATTGCCTTTTTACGTCGTGTCTTCAATGTAGTCTGTGTTAGATGCATTAAATCCGGCATACGGTGTGGTGAATGCGGTGATAAGATCGTTAATTTTCGATCACCCGGACTCAAACTCAAATAACCAGCCGGCGGTGGTAGACTGAGATGTGATGGGGCACGCACTTTACCCGACCATAAACCACGTCGTTTTTCAGCACTAATCGCATCATCACTATACATTACCAATGTTGAACCTTCACCACTGATCGCATGCCGTTTTAATTTCGATTCTCTATCAAGATTATCCAATGATTTGGTTTCAACACTCTCGGATAGTACACGACGCATATCACGTTCACTAGCCGATAGAAATGAACGTGTTGTTGTTGTTGATGATGAAGATGTACGTAGACATTCCATACTTCTTGCTGTTTCTGTACGATTGGCCGTATCGGCTGATAAAAATTGAGTTTTATTAGTTTGCCTCATGTCCAAATCGTAATCCTCTTGTGATGAACTTGAATGTGGCGATTTCGATAATAATGAATAACGGGGTGAGATTTTTTGTGATATTGATGATTCTTCACTTTCTAATGAATCACCGCTGGCCTCATGGGTGAAGATTTGACATTGTGGTACTATTTCTTTAGTTTCTGGTGAATTGGATGATGTTACCGTAGTTAAACGTGAATGCGAAAAGACACTTCTCTTAGTTAACGATGCTGTGGATGATAATGAAGAGGTCTTTGTTAATGGTGTATTGCCTTCATCTTCTTCTTCCATAATGGTTTTATCCACTTTTATCACGAATTAATTAAATTATCATGAATTACAGACGATTTTCACTAACTTCATCACCGAAACTGTTATCAAATATTTATTATTGTTTGTAATCTATCCTCAAATAATCAACCGATTTGTATGTTATCGACTGATTATTACATATTTACTCTTTTGGAAGGATAATGGTCATACAAAATGAACACAAACTACTGATGTTATTGCTGTAAAGTCGAAACAAACGTTTCGTCGACTGGAAATTTCGATTAATATTGAAAGTCTACGCAGTATTTTGTATAAAAATAAAACTAATAAATTAAATATCGATCCCTCCTACCGTACCTAGTCACAAATTACTGAATTTTATATAAAATTAGATTTTTTTCGTATATGTCGTCATTGAACACGAGTAAATCTAAGTAAATCCATGGCTGGTAACCATGACGACGCAAATCCACGTTAATGATTACCTGTACGGTCCATATACACAATTTAACGAATTTCAGAGCATATACATATATATACAGTGTATTAATAATTTACCAAGTTGATTATTAGATAGAAATGTAGAGGTGAAATTTTCACTGATTACGGTATTTATTAGAAAAAGTCTTGTCTAATTAATTAAAATCAAATACATCATTAAAGTGTTGAACTTATAGCTACTTGATTCCAACTATTATCGAATGAACAACTTTTAATAAACTCTTTAAACTTGTATAATTAAAACTTTTAATTATGTAGAATAATATTAGGGGGGCTGGAGTCGTTGAAATTATTGATTATATTTGTAAGTCCTTTATCGGTCGATAGAATTATTATAGAGATAAAGTACAAGATAAACTTAAATCTCTCGATTAACAGTTAATTAAACTTCATTTTCATTATCTATTTATGTAAAGTGATTGATTCGTTGTTTTTCAATTGCCAAACTAACCGTTTAGTAAAGAAGAGTATTCGTCTGGAATAAATCAGTTTAGTGTCTGGAAGCAAATAGATATTGAACGTTCTGGAGTTTAAAAATTGTTCATCTTTTCGTTTTAAAATAAATTTGAAATAATATAAATAAAAGTAACAGCGAAAAGCTTCATTAAAATATTAACAGTTTCTTATATTTACTACAAACAAGTTGAAAAGATTTAATAAATTAAAAGCAAACTAATGTCATCAAATATAAATTGAATCCACGAAATATTCATGACAATTTACATATTATACGAATGAGAAATTCCTAGTCATCTGTATTATTTGTCTTGAAGGCAGTTGAACTTATTGTTAAGGGAGAAAAATGTACGAATTCGAAATGGCTCATTTTTCATCATTTTCAAACAAACAACTACAAATATTATAGTTAATGCAGGTTTGGGGCACAAATTCGGATATTTATTTTCTGGTTCAGTCATCAAATTTCCGTAACATTCACACAAATAGACTAACTATGCAGGTCATATTTTTTTCAAATTAAATATTCAGTCGCATTTGAAAGAATAATTGAAATTGTTACTATGAGGTTTCATGTAATTTTGTCGCTTTAAGGGCCTGGCTTGTGGATGGTAATATTGGAGATATGAGAGAGAGAAAGAGAGAAGAGTAGAGATGATTACTCTCTTCGGTCGCACTAACTTCCAATGTAACCGAGTGTAGCAGAAGACTTGTAGTGCTACTAATTTCCTTTGAAGAATAACTCAATTTAAAAACTATTAAAAATATTAGAAAGCTGATTAAAATGCGCAATGCAGATGCAACTTTATATGTCTTAAACTTTTCACTCGTGACCTTTTTCGTGAACGAACCAGCAACTCGAGACGTTTCTTGAACTTTTTTCCAAACAACCTATAGCTAGTCTACCGTTTTTACAGGTTAAATGGCTCTTATTAACATGCTACTTGCCCCCAAGAAACGTTTAAGGTGAGATATATTATAAATAATGTGGTGAAGAGATTTTTGATAAATCTTTAGATATGTTAAATTTAAAAAAAAAAAAACAGATAATACTCAAAACTAAGAAAAGAGTCATATAGGTCACGGACAAGTACTTGAATTTTTCTAATAAGAAGAAAGCCTCTAAAAACGCAATGCTGGCTGCATCAAATCTATAGTAACTAACTATAGTAGCCCTGAAGACTTAGACCCTTAATTTATGAGGTAGCCTTAAGGATAAATCCTTTGTTTTCTACGTTTTGTTGTTGAGTTATGCACAGCTTTTATGTTATTCTTTTTACAAATGATTGAAAATAACTCTCTTGCATTCGTTTGCAATTGCAATAAACTATACCATACCGCCAAATAAAAAATGATTTAGTTTTTCCGAAAATACGTGAATATTCAATTCCTGACTCAATTTATAACCAATTTCAGAGTTTCAATGAAATTTATGTCAGTTACAGACGAAACAATTGTTTAAAACTGGTTCAATTATCAACTTTATTTGAGAAAAACTAAACAAATTTTCCAATAAATTTTCACTGAATGAAAATTAAAAAAAATCTTTAAATAATAATAAAAACTCGTCAACACTACACAAACAACAAAAGTTGATCCGTAACCGTCAAGGAAAGGTATAGCCGTATTGCTTTCAAATCTTTCGGAGCCCTTCGGAGTCTACAGCAAAGCCCTAAGCCTCTTACTGCTGCTTACAAAGTATGTTATCTGCACCTAAGCTTACAGCAATTTTTTCGGTCATTACCTCAGGACCAAAATTCGAATCAGATTATGTTCTCTTACATAAATCGATGAGGTCCACAAGTCAAACATAGGAAACGGATTCGATTTACATTGTTTTTGGTGTGATCGTTCTTGAAGTTGAAATTGAAAAATTAAGAAAAATGCTATGCAAAACTGATGTTGTCTGCGACATGTAGAGTTTTTCAGATAAACTACACGATAGCTAAGTGAAAATTGGCTCGTTATTCTCAACTTTGATGTTAATCAGACCAATTTAGTTTTCTATAAAATTGTTTCTACGTAAATCGATTTCATGGTTCGTTTTACTATAATGACAAACAAATGCGGATATGACAACCTTTTAATAAATCATTGGCAATTAATTAGTCTTTAATTGAAACTACATCAAAAACATAAGGGTGCGATTTGATTATACAAAATTCAATTTTCTTATTATCACAAAACTTTTGTAAACTAATAATATGTTATATCAGTGAATTTCTCAACTAGCTTAATTAAAATAGAGTGCATTTGTAAGTGGAATAAGAGCTTTTATCTCAATTACTGTTATAAGTTTAGGGATTGCTAGGTGTACCTACTGCTTTGTGAAACAATAAATTAATTATTTTGTTTAAATTGTCTAGTTGAAAATCAACTGTTTACAATTTACCATACGGAAAGGTATTTCATGATAACCACAATCATGTACAAACGAATTTATATAGCGTTAAGGTCATCACGAACAATATCCAGGTCGATCAATATGGGAAACTTCAACGACATGCTGAAAATCTAAATTACGAAAACTTTTCAATCACTCTAAAAAGTATACGGAAATCTGTTCTTTTTTTACACGACTTTAGATTTCATGCAGTCTTGAACAAAAAGTAATATTCTTCCGAAAAGATTTATCGTCAGGTATTACATGCAAATTTCTGGATTTACATGTATGTATATTGCATATTTAATGCATCACATGAAAATCAAATTGCGATTTAAATGCGGACGGTTTCAATATATCCAAAAAATTCTAATTGATTGTTTTATTTTTGGTTGATTTGAAAATCTGTTATTCGAGTATGCACGATATTTTCATACTATAAAAACAATCCCAATAAATATTTATAATGTTCCTGGTTGCTTTTTTTTTAATGTTAGCATATCAAATGAATATTAAGATCAGTTGTTGGTTTAAGCTAATTTCGTGGCTGGTAACCTTTGGTAGATTCCTTACTATTATAAAGACGAATTTTGATTCAATTACTACAGTCAACAAATAATACTTTACTTTAGGGGAAATTCAAGGATTACCACCGAATAAGAAACAAATAAACTCGACTGTTAATTGAATAAATAAATTCAATAGAATACAGAATTGTTGATGAAATATTGACCACATTTTCAGTATTATTTATAATACAGCAAGTATATTTTTTTGTTGTTGGCGAAACTAATGACACAAAAATAGATGCTAAGATCCTTATGGAAGCTTATCGAGACAAAAAACAATAGTATTACAATAAAACGCTTTAGCTCGTTTTATTTATAGAAGTGTTCCCTTGAGCAGATTTGTTACATTTTTAATTTAACATTTTATTTAAAAAAATTAGACCAAACTTCACAGTCATCACACAAAGTGAAACTTTTGGGATTTGTTGTGCATAATTAATATTTCCGGCAGCACAACACAACACAATATTGAATATAGCAACGACTTTCAGATGCTTCTCTTGTTAGTAAACTACACCGAAGCCTTTGATTTTGATGAATTTCAGTTAAAATAAGTAGTGAATTAATAATTAACAATTTTATGCATAATTTGACTCCGTGACGATACATTTTGTATTATTACTCGAGAGTAGAGTACAAAGCAGCATTTTTAACCACCCCTTGCTAGACGGCTTTTAGAATAACAGCTAGAATACTAATTACGCAACATAACTGTACACTTTAACTGTTGATAGTCATATTTATTATTATCCTTAGCCTTGGCGTCAATCGTTAATGAAATAGGCGAGGGTTGTTTTGTAAAGCTGTTCCTCCAACACCAAGACAAAAATAACTTTAGCAAAACTTATATGTGCTTATATTTAATAATTTTTCCCCAATTTGTAATTGTTCTTTAAAGATTTCTTTGACAAAACCAATGATCAAATATAACAGAAAAAGCTGGATAGAATAGTATTTTTGATAAAATCCGTAGTGGTATCGGGAAATTCTCATACACGAGATCTGTTTGTTTGCATCTTTTTGTAAGGCAAACTACAAAACGTAGTTCAAATAAAAATTTTATGCATGAGAGATTTCACAGCGTGGATGATGTCAACAATCACACTTTTCAAACCTTCCAACTCCATGTGTTTACTTTTTACTCATATCACCGTTATAAATCATCAATACGTGATGTTTGTATCTACGTGAACTTTACTCATTAGCAGAAATGACAGTGACAAGAAAAATTCTCTGTTTTCTTGTCACAAGATTGCTTAAGACACGTTATAACAAGGCAAAGAATAATTAGTGTTGCGTGATCTAGAACTGCTGTTTATTAACTTGTTCACGTGAACATTGTTATTTTATTTCAGATCAAAAAGGCTCTCTCAATATAACATAGGTTTATCGGTAATTCTTAGTTTGACGTCTCTAAGAGAATTAAATCGAAATCAATTAACATATAGTAGAGTCTCATTAGTAGTTTAATTACAAGTACAAATAACTCAAAGGTGTGTCTTGATTCGACCGCAAATGCCCTATTGCCGCCGTCATTAATACCGTTTGGTAGGGCCATTTCGTATATTCAGACAATAACAAATGGGGATTTATTTTTTATCTACAGTTTCGGTTTAAAGATCATAGAATAATAGAATAGAAGTACAAAACTAATCTGTTTACTTATAGAAATTGTACAAACTTCGAAGCTATATATACACGAATTGCTGTACAAAACACACGTATTGAAATATCATCGATGAAGAGCTATTCATAATAATTACCGGTAACATGAACCTCCTGTTACGGAGTAAGGAAATTTGCAAATAAAACACAACATAATGCTTTAGAAATGCAGCTTATTTAGATACTATATTCGAATTAAGTTGATTCCAATTTGGTTTGATTTGAACTATTTTTACTGCTGCTGGCAGATGATTTTACTCAATCCGATGAAAATCAATTTTCTATGCAGATAGATTGAAAGCAATGGAATCTTTTCATCGACAGACAACTATTCCACAACCCCATGTGTTACTGGAGGGTGAATCTACGTGAACTATTCCAAATATAAACGCTTCATTTTATTGGTAAATACACAAACTTACAGTTGTATTAACAAATATTTACGTTACTAATGGACGATCTCTGGCACATTTGTAAATAAATAGCAACCCCAAAAATACACTGATTTTCAATTAATTATCTCCCACTTTTGAATATCGTATATTCGATGGAATTTTTCGCTAATTTGACGATTTTTTTTTGTAACAAATGAGAAATGTTATATTATGACATGATTCTCGGATTGAATTAAATATTTTTGGGGAAAAAACAATTACGTTAAGTTATTTTTGAGTATGTAAAGTGGAAAAAATGATTGTAAGTATATGCAAGAAACATAAAGAGCACTTCGTGTGTTTGGCATTTTTTTCTTCTAATTTTAGATATTTCTCATCAAAAGAGTGTTTTCCTCTCTGAAACAACGAAATGATTGAATGTTATTATAAAGGAAAATTTTGAAAACTCATGTAGATACTTATCTTGAAAATATGTTATGGAAAATATGTAATTTGGCGTAATTCCAATGATATCTTTTAAAATATGATTCTACATAGAAATGATTAGGATCATTTTTGGCATTCCGGCAAGAATTTCCGCTAATTTTAGCAGACAATTTATGCTATTGTGCTAGAAAATTTTGTAAATTTTCAACAAATACCTGTCGATAAGTGGAGTGGATTTCCACTTTATACACATTAGTACGTTTAAGAACTGTTCGATTTGTATTGTAAACAGACCGTTAAAAATATAGTTTATTTGCTTACAGTAAATCAATTTACGTTTGGGGAAAATATGATTTACTCGTTATTTATAAAATAAATAAAGACAATTAATAAATAAGGCTTCGTTAAACGGAAGGTCATGTCAGTTTTTCTATGTTGATCGACGTTGTATTTTACAATAAACAAACATTTTCTACCCACGAGAATAATAGCCACATATCAACAACACAACAATAGAACTAGATTTATTATTAATTGGGCTTAAAGTTTAAAGAAAACTTCTCTTTCGAGCGACAACGTGATGAGTTTCTTGACGAAATTCAAGAAAGACTAATAAGAAGTCGGCGAAATTTAATTAAAGAAAAACTCTCTAGAAAAGCATCGTGATCCCGAGTGACATTTTCAAATTGGATAATTCAGTCATTTGTGTTCAATTTGTATCAAATAAGGGTAACTACCACCTACTAAAGTAATTTAAATTATCATTAGATTTAATTGAATTGTCCTTGAATGTGGTGGAAAATTTTTCTCTATGATACACGGACGGACAAACACAATACAAACACACACATTATTGATACACTATAATAACCCGGAGTTTTCTTTGACCACGTTATTCAAGTTGACTAGTTTTTCAAACATATAGACACATCTATACAAGTTTATATACGCATACACAACTACATACACTGTACACTTTATATTTATCGTTACATATATGGGGATATTCTAACCGGATTTCGATTTAACAGAATGTTTTAATATTATAATTTTAAAGGTTGTTGGATATCCCGCGTTCAACGTCGCGCTCTATGAATGCACTGGGTTTTCGAATCCGGGAGCTCCTACCGGACTACGACGATTATTAACGAATATGCGCGACACATCTTTTAACAATAACATCAAATAATTATGGCAACAAAACCAAAACGAAAAGAAACACAAACGTGTGTGTTTGAAATAGGGCCAGTTTGGTATAAAGTTGTTATAATTAGATTTGAAAATCATTAGCTTGCAACTATTTTTAAACAAACAAATAATCAAATTGGAGGAACGTTACCGCAAACCCAATAAAACCCAATTTATTAGGTTTCGATATTTAAATAGAAAATTAATGAACAAACAATGAAATTAACGTATATATTGTGGCTTTAAACAAGATAACTCCCAGATACGTAGACAATGTTAGTTCTATTAAAGAAAAAGTACTGCTACCAATATAACAATGGGTGTTCAAAGGGGTTGTCAAGAACAACATTTCAATTAAATTAACGTAATTTCAATGCAAAATTCTACGTTTCTATTCAATTAATAAGTCTCCATCTGTATCGACGATTTTTAGAATTGAGTTGTGACAATGACTGACATGTAAAGAATGGTTTTAGGGTCACTAGTATTGAAAACGTCTCAATTTATCTAGAAAAAAAGACAAGGATTTGTTACGAACAAAACAGTTGTATTGATTTTGTACAATTTTGGTATGGCCTTACAAATATCTTTATTTGTAAGAGATTCATTTAAATTAACGAGCATACTGTTTCATCATCGATTGTTCATTGTATAATTACACGTTCTATACACAATGTACAACACAACCACTCCCAGTGATTAAGATCGTCAATTATTTTGTTCCGAATAAGTTTTGTACAAGTTTTTTCTGAAAGATCTCGAGCTGAAAGGTCAAATGATGTTTTCATAAATAATACAAATACTAAACTAAACTGACTTGAGTGTAGACTGGACAGCTTATGAAGACAGCATGCAGTCTAATGTAATCGAATATTGTGCAATTACCGTTCTACTGCAGTGCAATATATAAAACGTCTCTATATCTGATAGCTTTAGAGCAATAGTAGAGTTAGTGTTACATGACAACGATCATGTTCAATTTTCAGAAGGTACTCGTGATCACTTGAAAAACTTTTCACGTCAAAGATGCAATAGGAGATATTATAGAAATACAACAGATTTATTTCTTATAGCTTTTGTACGTTTTTCATTAATTAGTAAAACAACAAATAAAAGTCTATTTAAATTAATTATGGACTAGAAGCATTGATTCTCAAAAAAAAATGTAACAAAACACCGACCCTGTGTTAATATTTTCCGCTTGAAATTACTACAGCGTTTCTCTCTTAACGGGGTGTCTCGACGTTCGTCGATCCGCTGTTGTTGAGTTGTGCAGCATTCACTTTGTTTTTTTTTACAAAGAATTCAACATTTTAAGAAGAAAATCCTTTTATATTCGTTTCCAATGGTAATGAGCTATAATTTGAAATAAATTTTTTTGCAGTACCTATTTAGCGTTCCCGTAAGAGGTTAAATTTCAAATTTAATTCGATTTTTTTATCTTTCTCGTTTAAATATATAAAATTAGAACGGAATGAAATTTATGTCAGCGATAGTTGTTGATGTGTTTGATGTCAGTATGGATTTATTTCTCCAAGATTTACATCCATTTTCTAGAAAAATCAATGAGTTTCTTCAAGCAATTCTTGTTTATCAGGTTTTTTGGAAAAGAAATGCGATTTCTGGAAATTCTGGAAATCCATACCGACATCAAGCACATTAACAACTATAAGTGGCATAAATTTGATTCATTCTGTTAATAAACAAAAGAGAAAGACGAAAAGATTTATTTAGATTGGGATGATATAATATACTCATAAATACAATAAAATATTAATTTAATAATTTTATGATGAGTGGGGGGGGGGGTAACTCCCACAAAACCCATAATGGGTTGCACATGTAAAGTGTAACACACAATTACGAGGAAAATAAAGGACCGAGAAAATCACTCGTTCTCTTAAATAGTATGATCATTCAATTTTAAGTTTTTATGGGACAACTAAATAAGTTTTCCAAAAAATCTTCATTTGAGGTTATAGGTCTTTACTGTTAGAAACGCATGTAAAAAGATTTTTTTCTTAAAATGTTCTATCCTTGGTAAAAAAAAATAAAAGTCAAGGGTGCACAATTCAACAACAGTAGTTTGCCGTCTATCGTGATAAACCGTTAAATTACATTCACATTAGCTACAGAGTCATTTTATTAAGTCAGTAAAAGTGGATCTTTTTGTTTGCTCCGGACCAATCGTAATGTGAATATGAAGTTCTTTTATCAGTTTATCTTTGGTCGGTGTCCCGTTTTTAAATAGTTAAATTAAAATATTATTATTACAAACGAAGATGTAACAAAGAACAGAAATTTAAAGTTGCTTTTTTATTATAGTTAAGAAAAATTAGGATTCGTGCAGGATTGTGGAGAAAGACAAATTGTGTCTCTTAATTTCTGTGTTAGAAGGAAAGAGCTGTGTAGTTTATTATAACGACAACAAAATAAATAATAAATGATCCTTGGAGATAAAGTGCTGCAAGATCTACAATGAAATTACTATTTCAAATAAAGGAGTAAGGAATGCATAAATGAATAAACTATTATAAATCTACTCAACGTAAAGTGAACTTAAATTAAGCCTTGGACTACGGTGTCCAAATTCCTTTTCCAACGGTTATGTAACAACAAAAACTAGGAAAAAACTTGCTGAGAGTACGGCCTTTTTTTTGGATTATCGTCTATATTATTTAGCTACTATACGTGGAAAAGAATTAACGCACACCACTTTAAAATTCCCAGTTGAGAATTGTATCCTAGATTTTTGTGACATGACGTAATCGTATTTTATGACTTTAAAGAAATCAATTGGAAAAATAAGCTACAATCGCAACCCCAAAAGACCAAGATTTGCTTTCTCGGTTTTCTTATTCCCTGGACTATTATTTTCAACGATTGTAGACAAGGCCGGAGCCTAAAATTAAGTTGGAAAAAGTCATTTTTTTATATGTTATAGCTATGTTATACATATACTTTGTTACTAAAATATCTATATTTTGAGTTTTTGTTAATTTTTCATTGTAAAAGGTATCGGAGGCTGGTCTGGTTTACACCGCCAGTCCGGTCCTGGTTTTAGATAAAATTTAAAAAAAAACTGTCATCAAAATCAAGTAAATTGACTGAAATTCATCATCGTATGAATATAGAATAACAAGTGGGGATTATTTAATATCCCACCAGTCACATTCAAACAATAATTTGACATGCAAAATGTTGACTGATTCAATTATCTTTTAAAGGAGTTGTACAAAATAATTCTAATTATGTTTTAAAATATTTACAATAACTGTATCGTTCAATTTGAGACAATATAAGTGGATCAATTGTTTCATCAGTCACCACAGAATGACTCCAGATGTAATTAGTACGGATTGTAATTAATTAAGATTAGAAAATTACTACATCTTTTTTCTACACACAAAAACATTTAAATATGTTGTGGTTGTAAACAAACTGGGAAACTTCTAATTGTCTCCAACGAAATTTATGTCAAAATAATAATTATCTGATCCTATGTAATTCAACAAACCAGGATTTATCTTATGGTTCATCCCTTCAGCTACAAAACCGAGCATTATTCAATTTAAACAAATTTGTGAGGCAAAGATAAATAGCCGTTGTGATCGAAAACCGTAAGTATCGAATTATCTAACACTACTTATAGAATTAATACAGAATCAGATATTGTGTTTGTTTTTGTGTAAAAATCAATTTTTGTTTAATTGGTTGTAGCTTTTGAAAAATCGCAATAAATTGGTATCATTTATTTCTTACTTCTTTCGGTTGAAAACGACTTGAGTTCAAAGAACGTCATTAAAGTTTCTACCGTTTTTCGCTTAAAATATACATAATAACAACTGTCTTGATTAATCTATATTTTTGTAGCCGTAATTGTAGTTCAGGTATAAATTATTGTTATAATCAAAAAGTAAATGAATATAAAAAAAATCAGATGCAACTAACAACAGTTTTGAAGTCTCTACCCCGATTTAGCAGCACCTTTGAGAGTTATGAAGATGCAAAATAATGCAGTTTTTTATATTTTAATTTGGAAGATTACTTAGGCTTTTCAACAAGTTCTCAGCGGGGTATATTTAATTACGTATGCTTTTAGATAACAGTATGTCATTATGTCGTAAACATTGTGTGAACTAAATGTGATGCTATCCGATCGCTGTTGTAAACAACTTGTCAACTTGTATATACCGTTCATTGCAAGGTGAACGTGTTAATTAATTCTTAAAATTACAGATATTGATATGGAATTTATCTGCAATTCCTAATTTAAACGTTTCACTATATTCGAGATCTGAAGCGGTTCAGTTTATGTGAAAAGATTCGGAGTTTTGGACGTTTTGCACTGTAAATGGCACCTTTTCGTTGAGAGAATTTTACGATTTTCAAACAACAATTTGCTCACTATACAAACGAAAACCAACAACGACTTGTAATCGAATATTTTCGTTCAAGAATAAGCTTTTATGAGACGATAACATTCTTCTCACAAGACCTTTTTTATTACAACCAAGAAATGCCACTTTTTACTAGTTTCAGCAAAGATTTCTTCTTTCCTAATGTACATTGGAAAATTTTGAACCGAGGAATATTATAAGTTAGATTTTCTACGAAACGATTCTATCAAATATTCGATTTCAAAAGAAACTTCTTTCAAAAATCGAACAAAATTAGAATGATTTAAATCCAGCTTTATCGAAATGGAAATATTTTCCCTTATACTTTTGCAAACAATAATAACGATCTATGTAAAAATAAAGGGTTGGGGTATTTTAATGACGAATAAAGTGAATACTTGACACAATTTCGTAAACGATTTCATAATACATAATTCTGAAAATATAATTTGGCAAAATACAGTAGGCTATTGTTGGTTTTCGCATAAACATATTATCATCGCATTGTTAAAATCAGCTATAATTAGTTTCGTAAATATAATTGCCTTAAATTAATATTTATATTTAATTTATTTTGATTTTCCATTATTAATTTTATGGAAATTATTTTAAAAGATTAGCGCGCGATGGAAGCATTCTCAACAATATTCGATAGTGAACGTCTAAATAGCTTACAAAATGTACGTTGCTTTGAAATATCGTAAACATATCGTTTGATATAAGAGGCTTGAATGTTTTCAATCGACAGACTCTTAAGATTTTCTATTTATATGAGTTTTTTTTAGACCGCAGATAAATCGATAAAATTATCGTTAATTTCCAACAATTATTCGTATTCGATACAGAAATGTTTTACTGAAATTGTTGATTTTATAAACCAATAAACGCACTCATAAAATCGCTAAATATACACGAAAATTGCATGAAATTGAGATTAAAATCATTGTTTTTGTTATAAATTTTCAACTTATGAAATTTTCATTATGAGTCTTTCAAAACAAACTGAAATTGATCCAGTTAAACAGGTATTTTCATAGGATACGAATGAATAATTGGAACTATAACTTCTTTCCACTTGAATAATTTATAGTTTGTCTAATGAGAAGTTCTTATAGAAACAAAAACGATCTGTTTCCGGCTAAGTAGTTCATTGATTGAATGATTAGAACTTTCAATAGAATGTGGCAGTTTACCGGCGTCTATTATCGGTTTTGTGGTTGTCGAAATTTGGCCACAATTAGAGTGACACCTTTGTGAATAGACACGTCTAATAATTGGTTATCTGTCTTCCACAGACCGATTGTTTTCTGTGTAAAAACTAGTTCTCTGCTGAGCTGACATCATTAAATTAAATGGCCAGAAAGTCTCTAGCCGACAAATATCCTATGTTGTGTGTGGAACAATAAATAAATGAGTCTTGATTTTTTTCCATATTGTTGAACAGAAAAACTTTTACTATTGCTTTGTGTATGAGTATTAAGTTTTTTCAATAATTCGATGTTTTAAAGATTGAAAATATGGCATGATTGTAGCTCGAAGAATAGAATTGTTATTTACAAAGAAAATTCCTTTATTTGGTCTTATTATAGGATTAAAAGCTAAAGAAATTGTAGAAATTGCACAAAGATTCCTCTGTACATGTTTGAAATTAATAGACAATAAACAAATGACAGCAATATTATCAATTGATTTCGATCAAGAAGACCGAAGCTATTCCGACATCGGGAATATTATGACTCGCCTTTTCTTGTAAATGGAGTAATACCTTCACTTTATTGCGACACGCACTTGTTATCTACCGAATTTCAATAGATTCGATTTTATGTGCATCCATAAGTGATTGGTTAGTAAAAAAATATTGTCATGGAGTCCTTTTGTGTATTCGGCAAATGTTACGCATTAGAGCAGATCTATGTTCATTCATTGTATTAAAATAGAGGTATCCCAATTATTAGAGTTTTGTATTCGACATTTGCAGTTTTACATAAAACAACCACTTGAGGCTAATCGTACATTTACAATGAGGAGCCATTTCGACAACCAGGAATCGATAAAACTCGGCACAATGTAAAAAATCAATCGAGCAATCAATTGCACGAGGCAGTTCATCACAAAAAAAAAGAATCCCTTAAAAAATTGATTAATAAGACCTTGTTTATACGCAGAATGGTAGTTGAAGTCATGAGCGCCCAGAGCAAGATTCGAATTTTCCGCCCCCTAAATTTGTTTAGTGGAAAGAGGAACAATACAAAAACTTCAAAGTGTATATTAAAAGTATAAGTTAAACTTTTAAGCATTACATATGTGCTTTAATTTTGAGAAAGTTCTTAATATATCTATTTCTCAGCGCCTCAGATTTACACCGCCTGTTTTTATACTCCAAAAAGATGAATATTTTGTTGTTATTTAGATTAAATATCTCTGATTGTACTTTAAAACAAGCAATTTCATTCCAGGCATAAAGGTTTGACAAAAAAGGTGTCGGAATAGTTCTGGTTTCATCTACAATTTTATTTAGAATGCGCAACACGTAAATGAAAGGATTTAGAGATGCATACGGCAATTTCATAGTAGAGTCGTCACAAGATGGATCAACTGGAAAAGCTACATCTATGAAGGGTATATAGCGTAACGCGGATATAAATTCGAAATTAATAAAGTTATAAAAGAGCAGCTATTACGATCTATATAAAAAGTAACACAATCAATTCCTAAAGATACCTGGAAATCTTTAGGAGTTTAACTAGAAATACAAGCTTTTTAATACAAATTATAAATATTAAACATTTAAGCGATGCGGTAAAAACCTGAACTTACATACGAGTCACAGATTAAAAACAATAAATAACTGGAACATGTAGAATGAAATCAGTAAGCAATAGATGTAGGCTAAAGGGAAACAATAAACATCTAAAGGAAGAAGAGTAAAAAATATCGATGATAAATATATTATAAAAGAAGCTCCTAAACCAGTGGAACGTTTTTGAAAGCCTAATCTTTACTTTTCGGTTACTGGCAGCCACATTTTCGATTATATATTTGATGGACGTTTAGTAATAAATGTAGTGAGAATTGGAAATAGATTTTATGTGAAATTTGTCAACATTTCTAAAGATGTATAATTCAGACAGCAATTCCAATAAAACCAGGAAGAACCACATACACACTCACACACGCACACAAATCGTTGACAACTTTAATGCTTTCTAGTTAAAAGTACCTGTTTATGGAAGTCACGAGTTTCACAAACTTCAGCTTTGCAATAGAGCCTAGGTGATAGATGAAGTCTGAAAACTAGACGTGTTGTCTCATATAATCAAAACGATTTTATATATGAAACAGAATTTAATTTATAATAATAATGATTATGACCATCGACGTTCCTAATCAGATTATTGATAACATTTAGGATTATAAAGGGATTATATTTCCATACTGCAGTAATAACATGCAAATTAAGCGGCTATTTTAATAAAGCACATTTGTATGGTAGAAATAAGATATTTTAATTTGAAAACTGCAAATCCGATGTTTCCGAAAGGACGCATTTTTAAATATTGTATCATTCACTACAACTAAACATGCTCGATTGAAGTAATCGCTTAACAATAAAATCGTATAAGCAAAACTCATTAGAATAGCATCAAACGAATAAAAAATCTAATTCATTTTTCCCCCAGATTAAATTTCCATTAAAAGGGAATAATAGTGGTAAAACCGTGCATTAATAAACAGTTCTTATTAATCGAGTTTTTAATGCAATAAAAAGTGATTAGATTTCTGTTACAATAAAGCAATTTTGCACTTCTTGATTGAATTCTGATCAATTCTAGATTTTTTCCAAACTATAGCAATATGAAAACTGATGAAAGAAAAACGAAAAACCACTATGTGCAATTTCATTTAACACTCCCGGAAATATAAAAGACGGTTCTAGAAACCGTCGAGAACAATAGTAAAAATGAATTGCCAACATCCACTCCGGGTGTATATAAAATAAATATACGACAACATAAAATTTGCGAGTTTCTTTTTTTGTCCTATTATTTTGCTCGTTATAAACCATAAATGTTTACACACAGGAAGACTGGTAAATGGATTGTTTAACAAAGACAATTTTTTCAATAAACGTTTGTTATTACGGTTAAAAAATTTGTACACCTCCAGACAGTGAAATGGGAAACCTACAGTATTTGCTTGTGATCATACACCGTTCATATGGTATAATTGTAACAATTACAAATAATATTCCATGGAAATGGGACCCTTTCCACTATAACTATTAACCAATATTGAAAATTGATTCTTGTTTAATTTTGTTCTACGATAATATTGCGTTTACCATAGAAGTAGGTACTGAAAACAGATTATATTCGACAAATATAACACGTACTCGAACAATTCGCACACCATTATAAAAACCGATATCCATCTTCATATTGAAAAGATGAAACGGAATCGGAATAAATGGCAAAAATATGAGTGATTGTAAATCAACGAATGAAAAATGCTTATGTGGCACTTTACAGATGTTCCACAAACGTTTATTGAAATAATGAATAATGAATTATAATTCTCATAGTTTTTCGACAATCGATGAATTTTCTCTCATTGTCAGAGTTAAAGTTGTTGGTATCCTTAAATAGTACAGCTAACTACAATTTATAGATGAATCCGTGAAGAAAATAAACTTCAACGTAATCCTGAAAGATTACTCCCATCAGCAATAATAACTGCAATAGTCTCGACGCTTAATAGTTCTTATAATGAAGAAAACTATTATAAAGAAACATTTAGTCAACGACTGAAGGGATTCGAGAAATTATACCATTGCAAGGCTATATTATGAAATTTTTGCAAAAAAATACGAAAAAAAAGAACAAATTCAACGTTGAATTAAATTTGCTAACGATATTAATTTTGTCTCTTCATACGTTTGGTAAATTCAACGGTACCGCAGCAACAAAATTTATAAGATGAACAAAATATGTAAAGTTTATTCACTACTTGATAAGATCCCACCAAATTAACTCAATTAAAAAAGACTTAACTGACCGCTAAATTGTAACTTGATTTCTGTTTTATAATAAAAATACAATACTAGGTTTGTCTAGAAGTTGAAAGACTGATTCTAATAAAGGAAGGAGTCCAAAGACACAATTTCAATGTATTCTAGAATGTGATTGTTTCGATCTCGGAAACAAATAAAGTGATGAAAAAGTCGTTCGACTCGGAAGAAGTTTTCTTGCTTTTGTTTGTTTGATCAAAAGCTTTCAAGACAATATAATTGAGCAATTTTGTGGTAGTCCATAAAAAATAAGAGGAAATTAAACAACTTCTACTATTCAGCACTGTTCGAGGCAAAAACTCATTGAAAATTAAAAATACCATAAATATTACACATACAAGGTGTTTTATTGACCGTAAGAATTCAATATGAGAGTGTTTAAGAGCAAGACGACAATTTCCAATAGACTGGTTCAATAGGAATTTTCGATCAATAATAGTCGTATTGAACACAGAATGGAATTCAACTATCATGAGTTTAAAATAACTTGCCTTAGAAGTCTTGAATTGGAGATAGGCAATAAAACTAAAAATAGTAGTTACAATATTGAAAAATCGAGAAAAGCTGGATGACAGAACTCTAAAGTGGAAACTAAAAAGCATACATTACAAATGGCAACATCAAAGCGGTTATAGAAAAGAAATTCAGTGAAGACTCTTAAAGCAATAACGAGAAATAACAAAAATAACATAATGTGAATAAAATTAAAGAAATCTAGTTTACATCAGGGGTTTTAGAAGAGAGAACGTGAAAGTTATGCCTCTCATTCTTCACCTAGAGGCAATATACTTGTACAAGGATCGGGTCCGTGTATAATACGTTGTTTGGGAAAATAACGACAATTCAAGCATATACTGCGAATAGTGGAAGTAATGTTCCGTCTTTGGTTGAAGGATAAAGATATGAGATTCACTAAAGAGGCCCTCAGAATCTCCAAAATCTTACGTGTTGTAATATGATTGTCGACATGTAATGACGACGCTTTATCATATGATCTAATCTACATGTAACAATACGATACTTAGGTTAAATAATTGACAATCCATCATGTTTGTAATTTAGCACTTCACTGATCATATAGATGTTAGAATTAATTGTCACAAAAGGAATTCTCGACAGATAGAGTTCTGTTTGATCCCCGAAAATTCCAAATCATAGAATCCGTAATTTGCATGAAATACACTTCAGACATCATTGCTGACCTTTCTATTATATAATCAATAGAATGCACTTTACGTGATTTAAACAACATTCATGATATAAAATATACATAAAGTTGTAAATTAGAAGGTGTTACATCGAAAGATTGGATTTGGACAAGTGAAATACATAAACATACTTTGGTCCCTAGTCAACTGGAGCGTAAAATGAATACAAAGCTGTTCGTTCATTTCAAATAAAGCTGGAAAATAATTTTATTTCTCCACTTCCCGAATAATAACACAAACACAAACACAAATCATTTTCAAGATTAACAGGAGATTTAAAAGAATATTGTGCCATCTGTGCATAAAGTATATGCTCGAATTATAGACAAACACTAGACGTGTTGCAAAAGATCAAAGTCTTGTCTAATTTGTTAAACAAGCTTTAAAAGATGAAAATCAAGTAACTTATTAACGTCGAACATCCTGAAGCAAGTTTAAGAAAATAAAGGGAGAATTTTAAAGTTAGATTACATAATTGAATTTTAGTTTAGTAATCTTGTTTTCAATTACATGAAAATTACTTCCAAAAATGGATTTAGCCCAGAGGTAAACGTTAACACTCATATATATAGAATATAAATTTTAAACAAAACACTGATTGAAAAATGCATTTTAATGTAGAATAAAAGACGTATCCTACGGCTACAATAGTATTTTTTAATTAAAAAGGGTTTTTAAGAAACGGTTACTTCTTAATTTTGTAAAAAGCCACTTCCTTAACAATAAATTTATGAGTAAATCCGGTTTATGTGCGTTAATGAGGAGAAAGATGAAGCGTGCTAGATGACTTTCGAGAATACGGAAATGATGAGCTGAGTTAATACGCTACGAGATTTTTTCCACAAATTATTTGTTGAAGGCCAATTACATGCCAATATAGCAAGAATTTGGATTTTGGTAATTTTGGTATAAGTTCGAATTTTTCTCCTTATTTTGGAGACAGAACGGTATAAAGTACAAGTGTTGTAGCGCCCAGTGCAAGATTTGAATCTTACGACCCCAAAAATTTATTTTTTAGAAAGAGAAATAAATGATTCCTTTAGGCACTATCGTAATTAAGTGCAAGTTAGGATAAAATCATCTTTTAATTTTGGGTAAGTGCTTAACGTGTCCGTTCTTCAGCGGCTGTGCCTGCGCCTCCTTCAAGTTGGTTCTTTTGGCGGCTGCCCCAGGCCTTCCCCTAGTTACGGCACTATTCGAAAATACACTGTTCAATATATTCGGTTTTTAGACGTAATCGATAGCTTGAATTAATCAAAATATCAACTTTATTTTTTCCCGTTTTTTAGGTACTTTGATAGTTCTATTCTTAGACAGATTATTTGAAAAATAGTCCACGAAGCATTGAAAATAATGTTCAGTCACTCAACGGTTTATGCAAAGCAACTCTCTATAAAAATGTTGGCAGAAAGAAACAATAAATATTTGAATAATAAATCAAGCAGCGTCTTCACAAAAAAGTCATAAAAATAATGTGTAGTTTTTTTTTCAGATTTAGTAATAATATCTAATTAAGGCATCTACCCCGGTAATTGTTGTGTTAATTTATTTAAATAATCAAACTTAAATCAAATATACGATTGGGAATGGTTTTTCTGATCCACATGTTAACATTATTGGAGCATTGTTGTCAGATTACGATGAAATCCACAACAAATATTAACGCTTTATACAATGTTCTACGGTATACGAACCGGAGTTATCCACCTTTACTTGTTAGGTATTCATAAAGAAAGGCCTTCTAATGATAAAAAATAACACCTTGCGGATCACATATTCAGTATAATCCATGGAACAAACTTTTAAAAATTTAAACATCAAATTTCGACCAAATTGTTATTTCCATAAAGAATAAGTAGATGAAACGTCATAAGATTTTTGCAGTTTTCCAAAATAAAATTGGAATGTCTGCAATAGTATAAACTAAATTTCAGCAATTTACACTGCAATCAATTTTAACGAATTTCCCACATTGGAAAATCGATTAACAGTGGCGCTGTAGTCGGAAAATTGTTAAACTTTCTAGTTATTACTACCGCCTTCGAGAGGGCGTCCAGCTTTCATGTACCGAGCAAGATTTCTACAATATTTGCAGGAAATTTAAGGCGCTATTATTTGAACGACAACCTGGCATCGTATCAACCACCCACAATATGGTTGTTTTAAAATTAAAATTGAAACTGTCTTATTATTAAAAAATATTAAAAACTTTTTTCTTGGAACAACTTACGTAAGCTGAATAGTTTTTAACAAGTCCAAGACTTACCTGAAAAAAAAGAGATACAAATTAGAATCGATTCAAGATAATATTATCACAGAAATTATTTGTTAATCGAGTAGATTATTTTGTCGTTTCGATAAAGACTAACCCTCTATGTAATTCGGGCCCAATGACAACTGTCCAGCCACGACGCCTTCTTAAAACCCTTTGTTCAAAAGCTGCATAATCATCATTGTGTTTTTTTCGATGCAGTCCTGACATTTTAACTTAATTTATATTATAATTAGCTAATAATTAACACAGAAAATTAACTATAATGCTAATACTATTAACAAAGCATTGTTCCACTTATCTATTAATTTGGCACAGGGTTATGTTTATACGGTTTGAAATTACATTTTCCCATAGGATAAACAGCGTGATTCTATCAACATAAAATCGTTACACTCACAACTAAGATCATACAAGTATCATTATAATAATAAAGAGAACGATCCCACCATTCGAAATAGAAAGATAATTTTTATCATTTCTGATATAGCGGCAAAAAAATTGAAATTGTAGTCACAATTTGTATAGAAACAGAGTCCGCTTATCTTAAATTAGAATCTCCACAACGAATAGTTGACAAAATGCCATAATTATTTGTTGGCACACGAAAGAACACATCCTTTAACTCGATTCCTTACCATATTAAAAAAAATAATGATGGTGTTGATTGGCAAATCAATGTCTCTTAAAGAAATTGAATTCCAAAAATAAACTATTTTTTTCAATGAAAAGAAAAATAAAAATTTCAATCATGCCAATTTTATTTTTAGAGATCCAAGCAACGTGCAAGTTTTATTATAGAGATATTCGAATGACTCAACAGAATATCGTGTCTTACTAGAAAAACGTATAGAGCCGTCGTTTTCCGGGCGTTTTCATCCGGGAACTTCTCTAGAATTTGGGCGATATGGTGTGCAGCTGCAACACTATATATTAAATCGATCCTGACCCGAAACGGGTCGGTGGTTGGCTGGTTGGTTTTGGTTGGTTCGTTGGCGGTATCTGCTGCCATTAAAAGCTCATATTATCCAATTGTAATCCTAGACCAGAATGGTACTTTCGAATCGCTTGTTAATTACTTACATTTTTTTTCTTCGATGTCTACATTTAGAATATTCGAGAGACGAATTCCGTTGAATTTTATTTGCAAAATTGAGCAAAGGACTAATTGTAAGTTTCATGGGAATTTCGTGCAAATTTCAGATGTAGGACACAAATATCAGTATATTGTTGTTATATAGGGTTTAACAACAATATATCTTGGACGTGTAGCTAAATTATATGAGAAATGCTTGTAAAGCTTGATAAATGAACACAGAGCTGTCTTATTGTCCATTTTTCAGCATTGTGAAATACACATTTACCCATCCATATATAACAACAACAAAACTAGAAATAAATAGAGAAAACAGAAATAAACAAAAAATGAGAATGTTAACAGAACAAAACATTGATTTGGGTATGTTTAATTTGGCTCGTTTACTAAATCAACAATAATAATAACAGCAACCAATATTTTATATTTGTTTACTCGATTGCATAACTCTACATAGAAAATGAAACTATTTTAATATTTCGCTTCATTCAACACAATACAAAATTTTTGTCTATATTTTTCAGACAGTTTGCAATAAAATGCGACAGTCCTCACTTTTGATGAGTTTTACTAAATAATATAAAGAATGCGGTTTAATCTAAAAGTTTGTAGTAAATCTTTCTATTAAATATCAAGTGCAATAAATGAGACACTATTTAAAAACGGGTTCGGTATTTTTAAAATGAGCTTCAATTCAAAGTCTTACAACGATATGTTTATTTACAACACAAACCTTGAACTTAATTAGTGAACAAACATGTTGGGATTATTTTTAATTGAAAATTATTCCCGGTCTTGAGCTATGTGAAAGATTAGTTGTCTTTTCGTCTCTTTAGAAGCATTCATAAAGCGCCTGAATGGCATGAATATTTCAGTTGTTGTTTCAATCAACTGTGGATCGACTGAAAATGGGTCGCGTGAAGATTCTCTTACAAATAAAAATTGTTTTAAGTAACTATCGTACTGAAGTAATAATTGTGTTCTATGGTTTTTATGTGCATTATTTCAGCACCAATTTCTGTACTATCGGTCATGAATCAACTATCACATGCCATGCTTTATTCAGCATTTATTGGTCACACATGGATCATATTTTTATGATAGATATATGAATCGTAGATTAAATGTGCATCGGACAGTTAGTTTATGGGAAGAATGCAACTGATATCTTGGAAATGTCGCCCACATATATGCAGAAAATCATAAAAATCGCGTCGTTTATTTGTTAGTTTATGGGACTAACGAATCTTTCTAATTTTACTACTTCCATGGAAAGAAAACTACAACAGAAATGTTGGCCTCGCCTAACTGTGGTGTTACTTTGTCTGATTGTGAGATTATTAAGACAATGGAGAATGTTATTAATTTTGAACAAATTGTGTTTTTTGAAGTTCCCTTAAGTAATTGTATAATCTAGACCCGTTGCTTTCGAAAATAAACTCGTTTTAAATTGATGTTGTTTTTCAATTATTTGAGTCAATATAGGCGCACGTTTGAATCATCGAAAATTCTATCGATTTTCCGTTTTTTAATGAGAAATATACTCGCACTGAGACGTAAATTAACGCACTTTCTGCACATCTTTACAAAAACTATTTATTGCCCAATATAAATTGACCTAGATAAATTAGTGGTTTTCTCATTCTAATACTACTGAATGAATAATTCGAGGCGGTTGTACGAGGTTCTACTGTATTCCATAGACTTAAAAATTGTTATAAAATGTAATCGATTAAAATTCTGTTCGCTACTGAAAAAATGACTATTCAACTAAAAATGAAGAACATCTTCGAACGTGTTTGTTACGTTGGATTTCACGAAACTGCTGATGATTCTGCGAATGATGGGGAGATCTCTGACAGATATAAAAGAACTTTCAATCAGTTGAAATTTTGTAAAAAATAACTTAAAACCTTTCGATCAGAATGCGAGTAAGGATTCTAATACTAAATTAAATCGTAAAGTATCATAAGTCTCCGATGTTAGTGGTATACTGCACATTTTCTGCCACTGATTGCCAAACACTATTGATTTTTACTCGTAATGGCATTTCCATATAAAATGTCTAATACATTACCAACACAATTGTGTATTTAGGCAGTCCCTTAGATTCTGTAAATACTTAAAATGACCCAATTTAAAACAATTACTGAAATGGTATTTATCTACATTAATAACGTTAATTTTTTAGTATTTGTACGGACAATAAAAAGCTCTTATCTACTTGACCATGCACATTCAATTACAACAGATGTAATCAGTTCAATTTATTTATAATTGTAATAACAGTTGAAGTAAATAAGCGAGTGTAT
Organism: Epicauta chinensis; assembly: GCA_021725515.1. NCBI lineage: Eukaryota > Metazoa > Arthropoda > Insecta > Coleoptera > Meloidae > Epicauta > Epicauta chinensis. The sequence continues at coordinate 377,791 of JAEDXX010000005.1, read as the reverse complement.
GTACAAACTATTCAAATATGCACAAGATTAAATATACCGATCGCTTCAGGGTATGCTCATGTCGGAGGCGCCTCACTGCGTCAAACAGTTTTCAATGATCATAGTATGACGTTGGTAGCTAGATACAGTACGAGATCTTCATTTAGAATGCGAGACAGTGCAGTAATGATACAAACAGATAGTGAAGTATCCCAGTGTGACACCTTCGACGTGAACGTAGCCTAAGAGAATTAGGAAGAAAATTTTTTAATAAAAATCCCATTAATCCAACACTATAAACGATCCGTATTCTTAATACTTTTTTTCAGTATTTATAGTTTGACGACAATTATTTGAAGGAAATCTCAAAGTTGGTCGTTTATTTGCTTATATCAGCATTTTGGAAAATAAAAACTACACACAATTGGGTGGTTCAATAGAAAATTGCGAAATTGCATTCTAGTAAATTTGAATTCGAAAAATGTATGCAAATTTGTGGTTGTGCGGTTACAGTAGAATAAATGATTGCAGTGGCCTGTTGCCTAAGATAACACTGAACATGAATAATGAGAGACTCGAACACGTTATTTGTAATGGTCGGAAAATAGTAGGAAACAGATGAGAAAATCCAAACGTAAACGGGAGAACATCAATAAAACGCTTCTATACCTATACATATATATAAATATATCAAAAAAATCTCATAGATACTGTAAGATATAGAATAATATACGGTATTTATCATTCTATTGTTCAAAAAGCTACACAATAATAATTGGTATTACTCACCCGCATATCCAACTATGGCGGCGACGTGGAGCCCCCGGAGATGGTGGTACCAATAAATGGCTACCACCCTCCGGCGGACCCAGTCTCAATTCAGGAACACGCAGTTCCCCACTCATCATGTAATGAGGGTACTATCAGCCGAGCACATTATTCTCCCTCTTGTGCCCGGACTTGACTACTCAAATTATTCCAATTATTCTACAAGAATGATCAACTTTATAACCTTCTATGGTCGAAACAAAATACTTTGTCCAATATATTTTCGTATATTTCCGGAAAATTAATCCGTTATTTTGGTAGGATTTGCAATGTGAAAAAAATCAATTTTGTCGTGTTAACTTAAAAGCTCTAGAACGTTGTGCAGTTATTCTAAAATTGTTGAAATTGGAGCTACATTGAAACAATAGAGCTATGTATGTTATAGCAACAGCTCAATTCAATTAAGAAAATGGAATTAACTTTCCCGTGGAGACCTTTGAATTGTTGTAGCAAACAATTATAAGTTGATGGCAAAATTAGTTTAAAAATTGCATGAGCGTTGTTTTGATTGTTACATATTGTCGGAAAATTGCTATTTTAAAACAAAAACAATATGTTACGAAAGATTAGAGAATTAAATTCTTCAACAAAGACTTAAGACTTTTCGGTAAACTAGAACAATAACGGATTAGGATCGCCGTAAGGAAAATTCGAATCGTATTTGTAAAATCTCTAAAAGCTGACTTTCCTTTAAATTACAAATTCAACTTTACTTGAAGTTTCGTATTCCCAAAGTATTTACGTAAGCTTGTAATTCATATTTTTTATATTTTTTTTATCCCAATAAAAATATGTTAAATATTTGTTGACGCACGTAAGTTGACATTCAAAAATTTCCGAACAGTATCGTTAGGAATTGCCAAAAAGTATTAAAAACCATGACATAGTTACTTCCAGATCATAAATTTGTTGATTAAGATGATCGAATTTATCGAAGGAGCGTCTATATTATATAAGTTGGAAATTATCAAAGGGAGCGGTCAATTTCTAAACATTTAACTGGAATCGATAAAAGTATAAATCCTTGAAAATTACTACATGTTGCTTTTATTCTGATAACGTAGTAGATGTGGGCTAAAGGAAAACTTTGATATTTACATAAAACAGTCAATTTCAGGACAATATTCCCATATAAATCAAATAAAAGGTTTCTCTGTTTTGTACGTTATATTGAGTAGTTAATTGTACTTTCTGCCGTTTATAAGACAATCAATAAACCAAGTGATCATTATTTTTCTCGTACAAGCTATTAAAATTATCTGAGACCTTTGATTATCTAAAATTTCAAGTATAAAATAAAAAATTGAACCTTTCTCTAATATTTGCATACCAGGGAGTATATGCACAAATAAGTAATGTAAGTATCTACGTTTTAAACTCATAAATTTCAGTTTTATTTTATTCCGTGTTTAGGTCATAAAGAATAATCCCCTACTCGTCATGATGTTAGCAATTCAGCTGTTTATTTTAGAAAAATTATTTGATAAGGGTTATTTGAAGCCAACATTATTTGTCGGTTGCGCTCCTACAGCAGATGCGTGTCATTTGTCAAACAAACAATGAAATCCATCTCTCTGCAAACATTTGTAATTCCAGTCACATACTCAAATCGAATAGCGAGTTCGATATTATGTATACGTGCTAACAAGTTTTCTTGAAATCTGATTTGAAATAACTAGAGAATAGTGTTTGACAATAATTAATTTCGTATTACAAATATTTGTGGCTCTCTATAACATAGAAAAGCTCTTCTGTCTAGAATGGGAAATGAAAATTTGTCAAAAACATCACCAATCATTGATGTCACATTCAATTTCCCATCCATAGCATCAGAAAGTTGTAGTAACGAATCAAAATTGGATAATTATCAAGTTTTCCCAGGGGAAAGTTCAACTTGTGAAGTGATGATAAACTATCTACTATACCTGTCGACCTTTTTATGGGAAATTAAAGATTGAACTTGGCGATAATTATAAATGTCAAGCGAAATATAGAAGACAATAGTATTAGTTATCCTATTAAAATATAGGCACGTTTTTATTGAAGTGACGGTGAATAATTATCGTCATTTCAAGCCAACTATTGTGTTCTATCTGAAATATTGGATTCTAACGTGCGCTTACTATCACCTTCATCGTCAGAAGATGGATAACTCTTTAGATATTTGTGTAGATTTACAAAGGAATCATGTTGTCTGTACTGCAAATAATGTTGAGGTTTATATGTGAATAGTTATGAGCATCTCTGCCTTGGTTATTATATGTAACACAAAGGGTCTTGTGTAATTTATTACCAGCTAGTTGGCAACTTTGTTAGAATATGCCATATGTTCCTAATGTTGGCAAATCGATCTCAGATTTGATTAATCTGATGAAATTTAGAAAACTTTCTTTTCTCATCGCGGCAGGCAAATCATGCCTGCCAAAAACATATATGATTTAAATCTGCATTTATCTTTCAAGTTTACCTTCAACATACTTTACGGGAATTCCAACAACACATCTGTCTAAAACACTTCTAATAGTATCGTATCGAAGAGACGTTTGGTCACATTTGAGTACACAGTCCAATTTATAATTACCCAGTTCCTTTATTGATTTTAATAATATCATCAAGGCTCAAGTCTTTGACTTATATCTATATGTATAATAAGTACGTAGAAAGTAACGTTGAATATCTTTATGATTACGCAATCCAATGATATTGGATTGGATAACAATTTTCCTAGGAAAATTCTGATGTATGTTTATTCGGAAAACGTAATTAGTTTTAAAGTAAAACGGAGAAATTTGGAGGATTTGAATGAAACTGGTGATATTCAATAGAATTGGATGAAATTGCTTTGACTAATTGAAAATATGCGTTTTCTTGTCGAGAAACTTGAAGAAATTGTGAACTCAAACGTTACAGTTCCGTCAAATTAAAAATAAAACTGAAGTAGTTGAAGCCACGGTCGCTTTGTACTTCGATTGTTATTATTAAGGGAATGTCTGCTGTTCTGCCTGAAAATTGATTCTCTTGACCATTTTACACTAACAACTTAATGAAGGTAATTATTTCAATTATCTCCAAGTGGACGATTAAAGCAAACAAAACTATTTAATGATTATGGAAATGGCAACATAAAAATAGGTAAACAATTATTAAGGAACGTGTGTTAAGCTGGCAATAATGTAAGCATCTTCTCTGTATCACAGCATGTACACCAAGTCACAAAAAGGCTAATTTTGTCTATTGCAAGCTAAAAGAAGGGACTTGGCACAGCTTCAACAACATATTTTGAATATTCCCATATGCTCTACAAGATATTTCAAAACACCTGAATAGAAATCTTATCAGTTTAACAAAACAAGGTGACAAAGCGAATAATAGAGCAACTAAAGGTGTTTGTTGTTTCGAAAAAAAGAATAACATCTTCCTGATATCAATATTCCTGCTGTCATGTCGGCAAGTTTCTAAATTGAATTTCATTGTTAAATTAAATTCCTCAGATATCATCTCGACAGTATATTTTGTTAACTCTCAAAACGTTAAAGTGACCATTGTCGTGTTTGTCTTCAATCTATTCCGCTCTCGAATTTGCCAATAACAAAAAAAGTTTTAATAACGATTAAAAAGTGCAAAAATAGAAACAATACAAAGTTAGTAAGGATTATCAAGAAACAAACGTAGAATCTGTCCGATGCACTTACAACTGAAAATAAAAGCAATCTAAAGCGTTATTAATTTATCGTTATTTAATTTTTGGATCGATTTATCAGTAATAATAACTTCCAGTTAGGGGTGGCCAGTTATAATGGGTAGTTATCATACAAGGATGTAACCTTTACACTGATAATGTCAATGCCAAATTGAGAATTCGGTTAGATTTATGTAGTACACAGTTATTTTCCCCGACCTAATGCTATTACTAAAATAAATTATATCTGTTTGTAAATTAATATACTGAAGTCAGAGCACGTTCACGTAACGCTTAATTAAATTATTGGCGATATTTCCTAAACTATGGGAATTATTAGTCGATTTATGAGAGTATTATTGATATGCTACAAAATAGAGTTCAGACTGTTTGCAAAAAAAGCTTAAAAATTCGCTTTATAAATACTAAAATGCCTGGAGAAATACGACAAATGTGTTGGATTGTTGTGATTGTTCATGTTAACATGGATTTCCATCAAATAGACAAAATCATCTTTTCTGCAAAATGTATAGCGTGGAGTTGACAGTGTACACGTCTAGATTTATTGACATTATCGGACAATAAATAGAAAGCTGTACAACTGGAAACATCAAAAATTGTGTCTGTTATAAATCGTACAGTGAATCGTATTCAACATGTCTTCAATTTTGTAGAAAGAAACTTTGATAATTTTTTTCAAAATAACCGGTTAAGCATTTCTGCTAACCTAACTAGTCGTGAAAAAATACATAAGAATAAAGATTAAAATTGGCAAAGTTGTATGAGCCACTTAAAGCTCTCGAACAAGAGAAAGCCATTTTACTTTAACAAGTTTCGCATCGTTATTGTATCCCCGTTACGGCGCACAGTCAAGCCAAATTTGATTTACTCTATTCTTCTACAGGGAAATTTCATTTATCATCGTTATATTCATACGATACTTTACGATTACTTATTTCTAGCCGAGCGTAGAGATAGATTGCATCATTCATCTAGACCGCATAAAATCATCATATTTTTTTTTGGAAATTTATGTTGCAAAACCTCTGGATCAATATTATGTACGCACCAGGATTACATGGATTGAACAGAACTGGGTTATAATGACAACTTAATTAATGACTCGTCGGACTTTTCTATTGGTCAAACAATCTACAAAAAAATTTGAACGTAATTCGTGAACAGAGTGAATGTTAATCGGAAACGTTACGAGAATTTCCAATCTATTTTACTTTATGTATTCGATGCCAATCCAATGTGCTCCAATGGTTAGAGTCAATATTTCTCTAGTCTTTTTAAAAGAAGGAAAGGGAATAAAACATTTAGAATGAGTTACATAGAAATTTTAGTGAATATGTGGATATAACGTCACTATAATCGAACTATACTGTATCGATTCTTCATGATTACAGATAATCCTTTCTGAACAAACAAAGACAATTAAGAATATTGCGATAGAACCCTATTTGAATAAATGATTTGCAAATACAATTCGAGAAACAGATTGTAGAGGTTCGATGGCAACAAAAAAGACGAATATAATCTAAAAGATATAACGATTTACTGATCCATTCTTTATTGATTTTGGAAATCGTAATATCTAGGTTATTATAGGATGTTCGCACATAATATGTGTGTATGGTCTAATGATAATTGAGAATTTCCTGTTATTTTTATGTACATCTAAATGCAGTGAAGTAGAGTGGGACTGATTGACGCCTGTTTAATTATCACATTTAACCACTAAAGCGATTTTATCTGTTATTTTACCCCTGACAGTTATATCAATATAAAACAATGATAAAAATATATATATCGAACAATTTTGAATTGAACTTTTCATTTACATACATACCAATTTGAATAAATCTCAATCGAATTTTTTGCGGTTTAATAATTTCATAACAATAAGTATAATAGAAAAGACGATCAAATATTCATATGACAGAATAAAGAAGAATCAGTTGACAAATATTAAAAGTTTTTATCCAGTCATCAAGCGACAGAAAAATTTGGATGACTATTAATTAAAAGATTGTGAATAGTTAACGTGTAATTATAAGTTTAAAGTTCAAGGCTGTTTACTATTAGAAACTACATATGAATTATTGATAATTATTTTAATCGACATACATATCGATTGTTGGCAATTCTTGATCTTATTGGAGACAATCTATCAATTTTAGTATAACTGTAATTCGAAATTATTGGAAAATTTTTATAAAGATTAGTACTACTATCGCATCAAAGTAAGGTAATTTTTTTAGTTAAAAAATGTGCACTTTACTTCAAGGCAAAATACCTAAAGTAACAATAAACACGTATAAGTTTCAGTTAAATGCATTTTATAATTTATATTGTTATTTACACAATAATTTAGACACGCATTGTGTAATAAAAGAGACTAATTTGTCTAAATTGCATTTTTTTGGTTGCAAAAACTGACGGTAGGTCAGTGGATAAAATTATGACACAAAACAATTTTGGAACGATCTAAAAAAACGATGATTTGTTGAATTGTTGGCCTTTAAGTTTTGCGATATCAATCAATCGTGTTTTTTTTTGTTGTGTCGCATCTATGGAAAAAATTCAAGAATTGATGTTTGTGTATTATTTCTAGTGATTTTTGTTTAGACGGCCTTCACATACAAATCGAGTTTTTTTAGTCTAATGGAGTTCAAATATTTAATTAACGAAAAGCCATAATAAATTAACGGATCCTTATTAAAACAATGCAAAATAATTGATTGATTGTAAATATTGATTGAATTGTAAAGGCTTTTTGCCATTGGAATAAAACGTAGTTTCTTATCAAAATTTCGCATACACTGTCAATAATTGATTGTTGTCTTGCTGTAATTATATGTAAGGCTATCAGATTAGAATTTTTTACAACAATAACAACAAAAGTTGCGCCAATGAAAAATAATGTTTTGTTGTTGAAGCTTTTATGTCAACATCAATCATTTTAATACCTTATATAAGTTTCAGATATTTTACTTAATTCTTAGCTAATCTATTGGACAAAGTATCTGTTTTGGTAACTATAATTAAGATGTTTCAATAATTACCTGACATGCACGCACACGTTTAAGCCCCCTGTTTCACGCAACAATTCAAATTAAGGCAACAAAAGAGAAAACAAACAAATCTTTAGATTTTCGTCATTATTGTTATTATCAATCAAAAAAAAAAACAAAGAAATGCGTGTATATTTAAATGGTACACGTGCTTTTCCAATTTGTTGGCATATTATTCATAAACACACAACTTCAATTAGAGTGAGAGAGAATGTTAAGACCGAACGCGCGCTATTTAATACTGCTGAGAATCCGCTGAGAATCAACACAATGTGTCATTCCTCTCCAGCAGGAGGCGGCGACGACGACGAGCGAACACTTCCGCCTACCACCGATGAGAGGACGCGATCGGCGTCCAAACATCGAAGCCACTACCACCACCGCCACCGCCACCACCACCACCACGAACAATAAGAACAAAAAGAATCGTTGCACACCAGGCTGTGCCACAAACTTACATAACCATATGGAAGAACAGGGGAGTTGTGGATAGCTGTCCTTTAAAACAACGTTTGATTTTTTTATAGGAGACACTTAAAAAGAGATCTTCAGTAGAGTAAAGTTTAAGTATTTTTGTTGAATTTTAGAATGCTTCAATTATTAAAAAAAATCGATAGATCAGTTTTATTTAAGCTAAAGTTAGTGGAGCAGGAGATTTACTTAAAATTACGTTAAAACAAATATTCATTAACTTGAATAGAACAGATTCTAAATAGTTTATTTACAGATCAATAAAAGTTGTATATATCCATAAATAATTAGTCTCTAAAGGCGAAAACTATATTAAACATAAAATGTTTAGTATTGATTATTTTTTTCACATTTCAAAAAAGATTTTATCAGAAAATTCTTTTATTACTCTTTGATAATAATTTTATGTTTTTAATTATTAATATTTTTCTCAATTTTACATTTATAATACTTGAATAACTATTGTTTATTTCTATTATAATTAGTTGTACATTGTTGTTTGAAATAATGGACGTAATAAAGACTAATTAAATTATGTTTAATTAGAAAGCAATTAAAGTGATATGAAAGTTAATCAAAAACAAGTAAAAGCATAACAGCATAATAGCTGCAATGTCTAAGTTTATGGAGAATCAGATAAAACTTAAACGGTACGCTATTAAAAGCGCTAATCTATCCTGCAAGTGGAGCAGTAATTTGTTGTACATAGCCCTATTACAACAGGACATTTCTATTAATTATTTGATTAATGTCAAGGATGCAACTGAATACTATAAAAGTCGCCAACGATGTAGGTTTTCATCGTTACAGATATGCAAAAACGGAATGATTCAGCCCAAACGACGAAACCGTTCGAATCAAAACGAAAAGCAAATTCTAAAAATTATGTTATGAAACTGCACTACTGATCAACTTATTACTATGTCGAACAAAAAACATTTCTATTTTTTTATTTATTTAATAAATTTCACATTTATGACTAATTAAAAGCGTCATGCGTTTATTCTTATCGGTCGACTCAAGTCCACTCATTTTGGTATATTGTAATATGTCTCATCGGAAATGTGAAGTATTGGCGCGTTCTATGCGGAATTACATCGGGTGGAACAGTGGAACGTTTATTTCGATACATCCCTTTACGTAAACGGAACCGAGTAGATAATTTTATATATAATTTTTTCTCAATACTAGCAGCTGAAAGTTGACTTTACTTTACTAATATCTTAATAGTAAAGTGACTTTTAGTTTCTATTGGGGGTACTAAAAATTATGTTCAACAAGTTTTTTTCTGGGACAAAGTCGACGCAATTTTTTTTTCTCAATACCACACATTTTTAACAATTCAAAAATACACAGATTAAATTTTGGAATATAAGAAAAAAAACTGAGTTAAAATACCTTTATCTTCAATTAAATTATATATTAATTATTCCAAGTGATTCAATTTAAATTAATTTCGGTTAATTCGAAGTTAAATTTCGATTAAAAACAATTGCGTCTACCACAGATCGCCTACTTTAATGAAACCCAACTGAACTCGTCAAACACCAAATTGCAAGTGTCTCCAATTTGGCGACGCAAGTTGGCCTTGTGTAGTATTTCCTCGAAGATCTTTCTATGAAGAACTAGAAATTCGAAAATTTAAACAAATTTCTATTTTTAAATTAAAGGTCGAAACGTTTTACTTTAAAGTTCTAGAAATATATACATATATAAATAATATAATAAAAAAATAAATTAAATTTGAAGTCGTTAGTATTGAAAAAAATGTCTCACTTTACACGGTGGAAAGTGACTTCACACTCACGGATTTGGATCACGACGCCGAAGGCCTCGTGATCCAAACTATCCGCTCTTGCGAAAAGTGTCACTTTACCACCTTGTAAAGTAAATAACTATTGCGCATCTCTATTTTGCAGAATTTCAGGCGGATTATATAATTCTTTTAATGGTTCTACGACAGAAATATTGGACAGATTTTAGAACTCGCCCCAACTCTGTCAAATATTCTGAAAGAAATTTTCTTTCGACATTAATCGTACAATTTCCATTTCTACAGTTCGAGAATTCTAAATTAATAAAGCCCCACTCGAAAAATTTGCCTGAACTTTATTCTACATCGACCTCTCTTTCTCTACAGGGTATTTTCGTTGTATTGGAAAGATGGAGATACAACTAGAAAATGGGATTGTAACCCAACGTAAAATAAAGTAATTTTCAGTATAAATATTTGACAGAATAACCTAACTGAAATATGGTATATTCTGTTAATTAAAGGATCCGTCCCTCATTATTTGAATATAATGCGATTTTGGGCTGACAATCTTCGAAAATAGAAAATACCTCGTTTAATACTAACTGTGGTTAAATCACCCGTTCTATTACTCCTCTAATGTGCCAGTTTCGTTTGGCACCATAGGCGGGAAGGATTTTCTTAAGTTTGTAACGTTCGGATTGTAACTATTAATTTTAATTGTACCTACTATATCCATTGTCACCATTTCTGTGACTTCTCTAACTACTTCGCAAAGGGATAAGACAAATTATCGAGGAAATTACAAATGTCATCAAACAGTAAAATGTAACAAAAAATTGTGCTTACTTTACGGATATGTACAGTGTACAGTTAACGGAAAAAAAACTGTAAATAGGAAGAAATGAATCTAAGAAACACATCTTCTGACGAAGAATAAATCTGATGTCTTTCTCTTGAACCGTATTCCACTGAAGAACAGTTTGTGAATTGTTAATTCTACTGAATAAAAACTATTTGATAAGCATTCCAAAACATGAAAACTCTAAAAAGTTTGAAGGCATCACATGTCTGCAATTAGTTTCTATTGTTAGCATTCAAATATCCATCGAATAATCGAAGGACACTATCGGAGCTTAATATTTTAGACACGAATAAATATAGAGATTGTTGAAAGAATTCAAGAATTTAAAGCCATCTTTCAAGATTCAATAGTTTTTTAATGATTGAACAGCTCGATATGAGAAAATTACACTCAATAATGCATCGATTGATGATGTTCCACGCAACTCTTGTTATTACCTCCATAATCGATTTTTTTTCTGATGGCCTGCTTTATGGGCGACAAGCATGACATGGGATTGTGTAAGAATTTATTTCTAATACAAGTCTAATTTAGACTGTTGTGTAGATTACTGAAAAATTAACATTAATTCCTGAGAATTACAACAGTGTTGTAATAAATGAAAACGGTACACAAAATCTTTACTGTATTAGGTGTTTTATAGGTAATTGGAAGACTTCTAATGATCATCAATTCTATATAAAAATATTGTTATTACCCAATAATGTCACTGTAATATTTCTAAAATATTAAAGTACTTTGTGGCTATAAAATATGAAAGTGAAAGGTTCGTTCAGTTGGACCATTTTCAAAAGCTCATAAAACCCATCTAATGTATAATATAAACGTCATTTTACTTCTTTGTTAGTGGGAACAGTTCCTGTGATTTAACGATATACGTAATTTTTGCGTGTTTCCTAATTCAATTAAATTAAATTGTGTGCTTATGTGTCAAGGTTAGTGATAAATGACCATTTGTTTGAGAAACTCACCCTAAAATTGCCAACAAAACAGCTATTTACGAAACAATAATTCATTTTGTTTCAATTTGACGTTGTGAAATTGAAAAATCCGATTAAAATGCATATTTAATAAAATTAGAATGTAGAAGCGTGTTTTTTTTTGTGATTTGTGCCAATATAGTAGCATGCTAAACAGAATTTACGATGAAGTATGGTGAAGCTTTTTTCTCATGTATTGATATTCATTGTTTGATGGAAGTTATTTAATGTCCACAGGATACGGATGAAAGTCCTTTCTATCTGCTTCTTGTTTGGCTGGTGGCGTTCTTTAATATTTCTGGACGCAAAGTAGCAATTTGCGTTTCTGCCTTCAAGCGAGACAACGTAAACAGAGACCAAAGTAATGCATACAAAAATAGAAAATACCTTATTAATTTTTAATAAACGTTTATCACGATGATAGATATATGTAAAATATTAAATTTACGACTATTTATACAACCATCAAGTTGTGTTTTATATTCAGATAGAGATCAATTTTTGTTTTACATAAATATGAGCGAAAAATAATCTAAAACGAATTTCTTATTCTCATACTCCAAACAAGAGGCTTATATATAGCTGCCGTATAACTATAAAAGCCCTAGTGGCCTTCAAATGGGTAACAGAATCGATTATCAATTCGCTCATGACCTAGCAGTTGGATGGTTTCGTTGTTTCGTGCAATTTTGTTGAATTCCTATCCGAGCAATAATTTTAGTTAAATTTATCGAAATAGTTTTTACTAAACGATTAGAGTATCACGAAAATCCAATGTGACACATACGGGTTGTTGGATTTTCTGTGTTAAATTACCTGTATGCGTTATAAAGGATTTACACTTTAAATGTTACGAAGAAGACAATTAACACTAATTGCTGGTAATTTAAATTAGAATAAATTCAATAGAACCATTGTATTATTCTACAAATTTATATTTTCTTGTTTTATTGCTTTAATGCATTACAATTTCTCCGTTTCTACCAAAAAAAGTCCATGCCGTACTTAACTTATGTAAATTTTAAGAGCCTCATTTCCATAAAGTTCCATTATATTAAAACTTTTGCCAGTTTTGTAATGTTTTATGGAAATCCTTCATTCATCTTGTCAATTTTTCCTTTTTGTAAATGCACTGTGCCTTTTACATTAAAAATCTATATTTTTCCATTCTATCTTCTTTATTCGACTTTATACCGATTGATTTGTATCAATCACCCAAAAAACATTACATCTAAAAGCCAGGGTTGATCTTATTGTTATTCAATTCCAATATGTATCGAAAATAAAAGACATAACTCTCAATTTTTTTTTTAATGTCGGTAGTAGTGAGATACGAATGAATTCTGAACAGGACGAAATTCATATGATCCCAACCTTATTCCCAAATACGATCACGTGGATTTTAACGGAATATGTTCAGAAAGATAACAACTGCGAGGTTGAAAAGGTTCGTTATATGTATAGATAGGATGCTAACTTTGACCACTCAGAAACAAATTAGGTAACATTTAACTAAATACAATGGTGAGTTCGAAAACTGAGAATTCAGGCAAAAATTGGATAGCTTACATTTTTAAGAATCAAGCGATCATGTTTGTCATTCCTGATAGATAGTTTTCCGTAAAAAAAATGGAAATCGTCTGATTAGCTGTCCTTCGAATCTGTTATCTACTCTGATAGCAGTCAAGAAAATGGTTTCAATACAATCGATACAGTGTTTTGAAAGAAAATATTTTCCAATTCAAAGTGAAAAAACTTTTAGTAGATTTAAATTCAAATTTATCCCGTGAAAACATCATTACGCATTTGTATGTGTTGGAATAAACGTAATGTTTGTGGATAGACGACACAAACAAATGCATTAAACAGTTGCTGGATTAAAAGAATCCATAAATTTTCTTAACTTTCTCAGTTTTAGTATATTTTGAAGATATAATTTTAGAAGTGAAATAAACAGGAGACAAATTCTTTAGATAAATAACGATTTAACAAATTTGTAAAGTAAACCGTTTCACTTAAAAATAAGACATGAAAAATACGTTACAATTCGTTCTAGTAAAATCTTTATATTTTCACATTTAATAACAATACGATATCAGAAAACAATAGCCTTGAGATTATCGCTTTTGCAATAAATAGTTTTTTTACTAGCAATTAAATTCAAAACAGAAAAAACAACAATAATCAATATTTTTTATCAATTCAAATATATGATTCCGTATACATATTGGTCTCAATCTCTATCTCCACTCACAATGATTATTTGATGAGCATTAATTTGCGTTTGAAATACAAAAAAATTATAAGTCTGGCTATCTCTCAGATCTGGTAGATATCTAAAGTTGATCGCTCAAGCAATACTCTACTTTTTTGTGTTCTTTATTAATTTTCTTTAAATCAGCACGTGAGGCGTTTAAAATTATTCAAAATTTTTTTTGAATGGCTTCGCCGAATTATTAACACATTCAACTTACTTATATATTCACAAAGTTCAATGCCACAACCTCTATCGGTATTGTTGTGGTTGTGTTTCGGTCAAAGCTTGAAGCGCAGAAACTCCAAAGCCCAACGGCTTTGGGTAGAACCAAAAATTATTTTCTGGTAGTGACCTTTGACAGGTGCATTTCTGGTCAGTCTTAGTAGTAGTAGTAAAATGACTGAATTTTTTTTCGTTTATTGGGAGTAGTAAGTCCATATAATCAAAACAGCGTGTTAGCTGTACAAAAAACAATGAGCGACATGGGAAGGAAGTCAGTTGTCGGTGGAAAAGATCAAGATTGATGTGTGAAACCTTGAATTTCAATGTTTTGATATACATAGTTAAAGCGGAAATTAAACTTAAATCAGGGTCATTCCACGGCACATTAAAAATAAATTTCTCGCATTCACAGTAGGATGAGTTTAGTAATCTTATTGCATAAGTTCGAATTTTGAATAAAATGTAATTGAACTTATGCTGATGAACTAATTAGTAACTGAACAAGTGCAAAATACTAAGCAATGATTGTAAAATGCGTGGTTTTTTATAGAATTGCCTTTTCTTTGCGCCGATCCCAGTAGTTATAGGCTTGTCAAAAATACCCATTTAGTTCTCAAGCATCTCTTTTTGGATAACATTAGGAACTTTATTTAAGCAGCATACTAATCTAAAGCTGGCCTAATTGATCTGAATTTCACTCTCAAGTATATGAGTACTAAGTAATTTGTGTCCCACATCACTGATGAAAATCTGCAATTTAATAGAAGTTAAAAATGCAGATTCACGAAAATGACTTAAAATAACCAACTAGTCACCATAGAATAACCCATCAACTATTTTTTTTTATTGTATTATTATATTTATTATATTGACTTTTCTTCAAGGTGTTTTAGTTTTTGTTTTCAACAGTGATTTAACTAGAACCAGATTGTTTACCGTGGAAATTTTCCAAGACAATATAATTATGTTTACAACAACGGTCGAACTAAAACGGGCATTTAATTCATGGGCATTAGCAGTATTTTTCTTGAACAATTGTTCAATTCGGCTAATAAATAATCAATAGTAACTCAAACATAAACATGTAAATCACTTTCATCTAATTGTTATGTGAAACCTTCATTATTTCAATCAACATAACCACTCAAATTCATATGTGGCAATTCAAATCTTTATTAACAGGATTATTTTCCCTGCTTATTGTAGCATGAATTTGAATTGCATAATTATCATGGCTCTTAATAAATATGGCTATTTGCTGCATGATGCTTCTAGTGTGGTTGTAATTTCAACAAAAATACACTTTGTTTTTTGATTTCATATCATCGTCAGATAGTTCCAAATAACCCGTTAACAATTAATTGGAACAAAACTTCACCTCAGAAGCAGTGGTAGCTTCAAATTGTGCGACAAAAGACTATTAAATGGGATGCAATACTTAATACCACAAAGCAACCACATTTACGACAATTTGATAAAAAAAAAACTGTTTGCAACCTTTAAATGAATATCCACTTCTTTCGTAACTGTCGTTTTATTGTTAATTCTTGGGGGAATTACAGTTCCCTCTGGATTGCGTATTTGCAAAATTGTTTTGACCGCAGTAGCACATTTTATTAAATTGCTATATCAGCCGTTCTTCTAGAATCTCGCTCAAAATTATAAAGTGAGTAATATTTTTGCATATTTATGAACAATAAAATGGTTATTTACAAAAATAAGATAATAAAGACAAAGGCTATTCCGCCACTGGAGCTATTACGACACTGCCTTTCTCTTGTACACGGTGTCATATTTTCGTCTTAGTGCGATAACGTGAATGCACCTGTATGTGAACTAGCTATCTTCCGAATTGCATGAAATTTTATGTTATGTAGCATACTTTATATATGTATAGGGGTGGGAGGGGCAAAGTGGGCCCCTTCAAATTTTCAAAGCTTCAGAAAATATTGGGGTAAACCTTTTTGAAATTTCTTATATAATGAGGGATAAAAAGGACCATTCTCTTTTTGAATATTTATTCAATTATGAATTTTCTTTGGGGGGCCCACATTATCCCGAATTTTCGATTTTTTAATTTTAATGGACGCAGAATAACAATGTTAAATACGTATCAAGGGACTAAAAAAAAGTGAACGCGTAAAAAAAATATTGATATTATGATTTTTTCCTTAAAGGGCCCACTTTGCCCCCCCTAACCTTACATAACTGATTAGATCGTAAAAAGATCACTTTAGACTGAAAGTTTTTATTTTGAGTCCAGCTTTCGAATTGGAACGATACTAGCCGACTTTATTGTTTTTATAGAGGTATACTACAATATTTATTAGAATTTTGTTTGTTTGCAATTCTCCTATGTTCATATTTTTACGTACAATAAACAATAACAGCATTCGGCGCTATTCCGATATTAGACAATATATATACAAAAGAGATGCGTCCTATCAGTTGAATATTACCACATACGAGGAGATAGACCAGTCAATTGTGAAAAATCACGAAGTCTGCGACGAAAGGGCAAAAAACTGAACCACCTAAAAAATCAGCTAAAAAGATCTTGCTTTTATATTCATTATAGCTACTACTAATAAATAGATTTAATTCTTCAATTCAGCACTTTTTGACTGTGTCCAGTTTACCATGTCTAATTAAAGACATCTGATAGGTGGTACCGATTGTGGTTGAAAAGATATATCCTGTTTAACTCATAAAGGTTTGAAAAAAGTGTCAGAATAGCGCCTTCCTTACCACATGAAAAATATTAGCGATAAATGCTTTATCTTTATTTATTATTCTCTATTCCAATTTTCCCCAATTCTGCACCAGCTGTGATTCATGGAATCAGTTTGCCAATGAATATGAACTTAGAACATAGAAGTTCAAAACTACATCTGACCAAAACAGTAATTAGCACCCTCAACCCTCTATCAAAGAGGGAAAAGAAATACGTATCTTGACGCTATTGAAACTAATTCAGGTTGATAACGAAACGTGTGTTATGTTATGAATTTCATAAATTTAGTTTGAAAAATTGTACTTCTTTGTGGTCGGTTATTTGATTTTGCGTATCGATTTTTTCTGTTTTGTTCAATATTTCATTATGCACGTTGTCATATCTAATCTGTTAAAGTTGTGTTTCTGTGAGAATCTTAATTAAAATTCAATGCACTTTCGACTTAGTTATAGTTCGGAAAAGACTGAATACTTCGTCTATATGTTTGTTCTATTAATTATTCATAACGAAAATCATGCATACATTTATTACGATCTACTAATCGAAACAATACAGAACAAAAGGATAATGAATCTTGCCAGCATAATGAATTAATAGCGGTAGAAACAAATGGATGTTATAAAATAATTATATCACCTATTCCATTTATAGGTTGTTATTAGTATATGTTATTATAATCGTAAGGTCTGCAATAACGAAAAGCTAAGCAAATTGAAGAGATTGTCTCACAGAACAAAACAAATAAAAATCCAAAGCTTTGTATTCTTAGTAAACATCTGGGACCTACACTTTACGTTAACATTTTCATTAAAATTACGTCAAGTTGGATGATTCTAATATTAAAACAAAGTTAATGGAGATTTACTAGTTTTTCGTTTTTTTTTTCTCTCGTATTATTGTAATTCTCAAGCATAGCATAATTCTCCGTCTTTATTTCGAAATAAACGTTTTACAGAGGGTGACCGTTTCAATTTCCTGTTGAATCTGAAATACAGTCATAGTTGTTTTATATAGCATTCCAACATTTGGTTGGTGTGAAAGCTTGTGCGTCATTGGTGGAGGGAACTTTGGGTCGATACAACAAACCATCGTACCGGGATTATTACCAGCAAAAGGGCGATGAAGCCTTGCAAATCCGCATACTCATAACATACACACACATAGCCATTTATAGCATGATATCATGTTAGTTAACGATTAACCAATCAACTGTAAAGTAATAAAATTCATAATCGATGAATAAACTGTGGAATAATTAAAAAAAAAATCATATAAAAAACACTGAAAGATATTTCACAATGGTATAGGATATTTTGATAATGTTTACTGGAATTGAACCGCGAAAATTTGAGAAATCCTCAGACAGAAATTGATCGATTTTATAACCGCCATCTATTTTAAGGAAGCCGAAACTTTCCACAATTTCAGTTTAAATCGGATAAACCACCAATATTTCTGTGGATTATCAGTTTCAATTAACAAAAGCAATGAAAAAAAACATGACATATTCATGTTAATTATGAATTGCTTTTATTTATTGTAAAGAAATCTGCTTAGAAAGTAAATCCTGGAATTGCAGGAATTTTGATGCGCCATCTATCGACAGTTTTCGTCACTGAAATACCGGATCCTGAAACGTTACAGGATACTTCGACAAATACTGAAACATTTGTCCGCAGGAATATCTATCGATTATAACCTTTGACCGCAATAAACGCTCGTACGTGATAGAAGGTGAAGAATTTCTTCAACATTGAACTTGATCTAAATTTGCATGCTTAAGAGAGTCATTAATATTTTAATAAAATATACTCCCATTTATTATTGAAAATCAATACGTGTAAATAAATAATAAAGTTTAATGTTCATGTAATAGTTTGAATTTTAGTGATGTGGACTCTCATAAAATTAATTACACGAAACTTGAGAATACAAATTACTCAAAGCTTTATGAGCAGGAAATATATTTAAGCCTCGTACACATTAGTGTATACATTATGCAAAGAACAGATATAATAATTTATTTCCACCCCAAAAAGTCACAGGGGTGATAACAAATTGAGTCGTTAAATATAATAGGTAAAACAGTCTTTCTTGTGTAAACAAAATAAAAAACCACTGCTGTTGCCTAAAATAACTCTAAAACAAGACCCAAAAAACGCTTACAAAAAATTAACCTGGATTTCCAAGAACTCCATTCTAGATACGGTTCTCATTTCTCAACGTCAATAAAATCGAACAAACTGTTGAATTATTTTAATCATTAGAACTATAAAATCAATATCATGATTATTTTACCGAAATCAATCGATATGTATTATTAAGAAACGACGGCGACAAAATTTATGATTAGTAGTTGGATATTGTACGAAAGTGTGACTTTCACATAAAAAAAATGGTTTTATTAACATACAAATATCGTGCACCTACTAGCGAAATGGTCGCTTTTTACATCAATCGAAACTGGAACAGTTTTGTTGTATTGTTATTATAAACAGTAACAGTTAACAGAAATTCTATAGAATACCCGTTTTCTAATATTTTAACTATAATGGATGATTCTGTACAGAAATTACTTGTTGCACTATAAAATAAAACCTGTATTGGTAACCAACTGCACAATAAACTCACTGCGGTGGTCCGATATTGGTAATACTTACTGTAATCAATAGTTCTTTATTGTTGGCTAATGTAGCGGAATAGAACAGAATTTGAATATGACTAAATTGTATTTTGTTGTATAGCCCAACATTACTACGGATTCAGAATGTTTTTATCATTTCATGGAAAAAATCGATCGCACATCTATCAATTGTTGCATATGAGATTTTCATAACGAAGTTTGCCGACCGTACAACCAGTATAGATGAAACGATTATCAATATTTTGTTCAATAACGAGCAAATGATTCACAAAATTCGAAAACAGGGCAATTATCAATATAATGCTTAATTGATATGATTTTCGAATTGTGCTCTATCTCATGTTTAATTTTAACATATGAACATTCGAAACATTCTGTTATTACAGCTGAGCATCGTATTGTACAAACGTGAATCTCTCAAGGTGTCTTTAGTAATTACATTCTCAAGTTGAACGATGTTGTTTTGTAATGATTGCAAATAAAGACGGATCCGGCGCATCCACCATTTTGAATAAATAAATTGTATCGCCGTTGCATAAATTGTTTCCATTTCAAATTTTGAATACAATTTTTCATATCAATTTATTCTATCAATATTCTATATCAAATTTTTTCATAAATATATTGAATTATCCTATCGTATATTCATGTCACTAGAAAGATATCAAATTCAATTCCTCTTCACGGAAATAAAATAAATAAAGGGGATATAATTGAATGAATGGAGATGGTAGAAATTTAACGTGAATATAATACTAGAAATCATATAGGTAAATAAGATATATCATTAGACTGAAAATATTATTTTCTTCGTATGTCTAAAGTTCACGCAAAAGGAGAAGGCGTAAGAACTGATTATTAGCCATAAATTATACGAAATGGGACCGAAAACATTACAAGAAAAACATAATAATGATATAGCTAGAAAGTAATCATAATAAAAAGAGAATAAACTACCAAATAATTCTGTTGCAAATGTGAAAATCATTATTATAAATTCGTCAAAATCAAATAGGATGGAAACACAAAAGATATCTGTAAACATTTTTGGTAGGGTTCTACAAATAAAGCTCGGTAAATGTAGTGAAAAAATATATAAAAAAGCGAAACAAAACGGTGTATTTCATACAATTCAATAACATATCAAATATTTACCCTAAGGAACGCTTTGTTCATCGATTCAAACACACACATGTTACAATAAACGACAATCATTTTTTTGTTCTCTATGTCGATGTGAAATATAAAAAAAAATATGTATACATGTCTTCTTTAAAAAACCCACAAAACAATTGCTTTAAAGACCATTTAATAAAATAAAATAAAATAAAACGTTCATTATTTGATGAAAAAGTCAAACTACACAGAAAATGGTATTAGGTACACTTGAGAACAGAAACTGAAACATTTGCACATTTAGAAATCGTATTAACCAAAGTGACTGCTGAAAAATCAACACTTCTAAGAGTAACTAATGGATTAAAGGCTATAGAAGTACAGGTAATGAAAAATTGCGTCTATTTGTATTTATACAATATCGGCAGCAATAGATCGAAAATTAAGTGTTTTCACTCGAATGTTTCAAAATTTCCATACGAATCTGAGCTTGGAATTTAACTAGAAATTGTAAAACAAAAAGCAAAGCATTCATGAACATGGGAATTGGCAAAGAATACGCGACACAAATTTATGTAAAAGTTGTTTTCTCTCCAGAATTATAGTCAGTCTCAGACATTCAATATAATCATAGAACTACAGAAGAAAATATAATAGGAATGTTGAATACGGGTAATCAGACTACCGAATAATTCTAAAACTCTGCATAAATCGTCGTAAGTCTTTG
This sequence comes from Epicauta chinensis, assembly GCA_021725515.1. Lineage (NCBI taxonomy): Eukaryota > Metazoa > Arthropoda > Insecta > Coleoptera > Meloidae > Epicauta > Epicauta chinensis. The sequence goes on along the minus strand of JAEDXX010000005.1, from coordinate 356,456 downwards.
AAACTTAGTCTTTCTTGTTTCTTAATTATGCCTGTAGGGAGGATGTTATGATTAAACAAACAAAATAATGTCGTCTAGACGAGAATTACAGTAGTGGCTCATCCACTATTCTCGATATCTGTAGGATAAAAGTATAGTAAACTTCTTAGACATTCTCTATTCAGTTAACATTAAACAAAATACAAATACTATTAATAAATGGTTTTCGTAATCTTTTTATTTCAAAAACTAACACTCTTCCAAATAAAACAATGTTCCCCTTAATCTAGAAAAAAATAAAATAGAAAGAGACCCACTAAAAGACTAAGTTTTGTAATTCTAAAGATATCAAGTTGCATTGTTATTAATTAAATGGATAACAATACCACAACTTTAAAGTAAAACTGTTGAAAAAACGTTCAGTATACTATTCTTCAGACAATTTTCAATTTTGTAAAAGCACTAAATGTACATTTTGGATCATATCCTCTGCAGTAGAATTTATGGTTGCAGTAGTTTTTTAATTTAAAGTTGTAGTATTCTTATTGATTCGATATGTAAGATGCTAATCTGATCTATTTAAAAGTACAGACTGTAGTAAAATCATCAGCTTTTCTTTTCACTGTTTTGATAAATTTACACGGTTCTCCTTAATTAATATCACTTCATTTGATTCTGTTGAAATCTTTATTAATTATCAAATCAGGTTCTTAAAATAGAACTTTGTTTAATTTTCTTTCATCATCACTAAAGAACCTAAAGCACAAATTAGCAAGAGATTTCGCATTTATTTGAATTCAAATCATTGATTTCTGTAGTATTGTAAGACAATTCGTTTTAAAAGTCTAATTGTAAAATTTCACAGCTAACATTTGCATTGTTATCTAACATTTCAATATTTATAAACTGGGCTCCAATAGCATAACGATCCCTTTTTTGGAGTTCAGTATGGGTAGAAAGTTTATATTATAGCATTCCTATTTTACTTGATATAGGTTTAGTATGTGACATAACGAAGTCCTCCGAATTATAAATGACTTTATTATATCCATAAAATAAATAACCTACTGTCTGTTTTACACTATTCATTTAAAATTCCAACTTTTAGAGTTTCGTGAGATTAATGAGAAAGATGTGAAAGCATTAAATTGAATAAATGCAGCCACAAATTAGTGTATAATTGTTGCAAAATTATTTAAATTGAAACTGTTCTCAAATAAAATCACATTGAAAGATTTCGCCTGGCGCATCCACCAATTCTGCATTTATTTTCATTGACTCATCGATTTACAATAGGGGATTTTAGAATTATTACAAAAAAGTATCTTGCAAATGATAATAAAAAGTAGAAAAGCTTTCAGTTCGGATTAAACTGGAAGCCACAATGTTTAATTAATTAAATACACAAATCGACCACACAACACGACAGCTGAGGGCTTTAAAAGATTATCATTGTTATTACTACATTATTATCAATTCGTTTCATGTCACTTATAGTCTCAGTCAGCTCATGTGAATAAATAATAAACAGAGTGTGGACGTTATCATTCTGCTGGTCTCAGTTATGAATTAAATAAATACGGCCGATATCGGCCGTAAACCTCTCTATAGCTCGTACGGTTACTACGTAATAAAAGGAGAAGATAAAGCGAAGCTCAATGCTGGCAAACAAAAACTTTATTTGATTGTATGTACGTTCCTGCTCCAATTATTATCTATTCTGTTTGACGTTCCATAAAATTTCAATCGAATCACTTAAATATATAATGATTTTCCAGTATACACTTCTAAATGTATGTAAGAGAGTATGATTTCCAATTCTACCAGTCATCTATCTCGAACAAAACCAGTTAATTGGAATACCACTTTAGCATATTGGCGAACGTATTTTCGATGTAATTGCAATCAATTCAAGACTTTTATTTAACCGTGCAATAAATTACGTGAAAATTACACGTTTTAAATACGAAATTAAATTGAAATTGATTTCGCTTTTCTTACATTACTAGAATGGCGAAGTTTGAAAGGAGGCGAACAGATCGAAAAATTCATTTTATGATAAAAAGCTACAAGAATTATGACCGAAATCGATTTGAAGGGGGAGAGAGTTTAGTCTACTTTCATTTCTAACTTCAAACTCCAATATAAACGTTGAAAATGAAGCGGTTAGTTATGTGTATATCACAAAAACTTTGAAAACAATGTTACGAAATATTTCACGTAATAATCTTGTAATCGATACAGTAAATAAAAAATAAATATAACACCGTACACAAGTTGAATTACGTTTAATCTATTAAACTTTAGAAATTGATTACGGTGCAAATGAAATAAAGTTTCGCTTGTTTCACTTTCTTTAATAACTTTTAAATTAAGAAAAATAACGTAATAAATGTACTACTGTGTGTTGAGTTCTAAAGAAGGTTATTTACTGAAACAATAGCTGTTGCCATCAGTTACACTTACGAAAAATTGACATCTTACGCAAGGCACTATTGTACTTGGTTTCGAAGGTTAATTAGAAAAACACTGTAAAAAATAAAGAGCTTATAGTCTACTTTCGAAAAATTACAAAATGTAAAAGATGGACCGCAGAAATAATTCACATCTTCTAATAATAAATTAAACATTATTCAATTATAATCAAACAAATTGTGGTAGAGTTTCAAAGTTCGTTGTGTGTTAATAATACTGAATTTTGAAACCGATTGATTATCGATTTAGCTAATGAACCGTCTGTATATAGATTGACAACATAATATCACAACATTGTTCAACCTAATAATATGCTTTCAGCTTTTATGAATCTAAAGGAAGCAACAAGCTCATTATTTTCATACAACAGGTTTACATAATTCTATTATCAAGTTACATTTTAATACGATTTATCAATGTTCATAAAAAATTAATAAGTGAGAAATGAATCATTTTCAACTTATAATAAATCACATTTTGTTCTAGATAAAATCATTTATAATCGAGTCTTAGGAATTTCGATTTAATTTAAAACGTATTTGAAACACTCAAGTAGATAAATAGAGATTTATTTGAATTGAGTTTTGAAATAAATTGTTATGATTTCAGTTCTGTATATTTTGACATCAAATATTAGAACTGCAAAACAAATTTTCAATTAAATACTACAAAGGCTGAAAAACTCAAATTAATAATGATATTACTTTTAGTAATAACGTAAAACAAAAGATGTTAAATTGCGTCTTTCAGGTAGAAATCAATGATATTTCCAAATAATCAGAAATATGACAAATTATAGCCGTCCAATTCCGGCACACTGGATCGTACTGGTAACTTGAGCTTATTTCCAAATTTCCTTTGGTAATGACATTTATAAAATATTCTGTGGTTATTGAAATATTCGATTGAAGTTTGGGTAAAATTTCCATCATCATTATATCCAACCATCTTGATATCGAATGTAATTTGAGTTATAATCGATAAAAAAATTGATGATTCGTTGTTATTTGAAATATTGTAGTTACCGTTCATTAATCTAATAGCATACTAGTAAATGTACTTTTCTTATTATTGTAAATTGCTGATTATTGATTTTCACATTATTTAACTAACGTTTACAGTTTCCCATTGTCACGATTAAATGTGGAAATTATTCTAACGCTACACCTTTTTGTAGGGTAAAATTCTCTGCACACTTAACACAGATCGTTTAAATTAAGGGTTAGCACCTCTCATATTTTACTTGGTAAGGCCTAGGACGTAACTCTGTTGACCGATTTACATACCTAAGCTTTGTTACAGCTGTAAGATAAACAATCCGGGGGTTTTAGAAACAGTTATCGGATATTTGAAAAAATCGCGAAAAGTCCTATAACACTGATCTCTGAAGGAAAACCGAGTCAAATTGTAAATCTGTAAATAATAAAAAAGTTCGATCAAAGTCAATATTGTGAAATAGCTTTATTACCGAAGACTATATGTTGTTTGCAATATATTTAAGATTCACAATACGTCGACTTTTATTGAAAAACAGCATTTCTTGAAAAGACGGATAATAATACTCAAATTTATTATGAACAATGCAATTATAAAAAAAGTCGATGCTGGATCAGATTTATCACAAACAATTGTAATAAGATCTTTCTAAATTACATCAAAAGTGTAAGAGATATCGTACCAAACGAAGAATTTTTTTCTTGGAAAATAATGAATCCAATTAAAGGGAGGATATCAATTTACTTGAAGAATTTGACCGGCGCATCCACCATTTTCAAATTGCAATTTTAATAATTGAAATCTATCCTTTCTCATCTACTACACATTTTAATCTACTCATTGTATCAGCAAACGCTCGCAAAAGACAGGTATGTGAAAATAAGAGCATTATCATAACAGGCTCTATTTCATAAATGAGATTGTACTGATCAACGGTAACAAAGAAATCTTTAAAGCGTGTTAGGGAATGTTAAAAGTAGAAATTGGTCTAGATGTATGCTGTGAGAGAAAAACTAAACAGTTGAAAGACTATTCGAATGAAATCTAAATGAACTACGACAACATGTATCCGTTGATGAAATTTTAGAAAATAGAGTTGATAGAGGATTCGGTAATGTAGAAAGGAATGTAGTAATAAAAAATGCAAAAGTGGACCGTGAAGGATGATGACAATTTTTCATTTTATGATTATAACAAAATACGATAAAAGCACTATAACTATATTTAAAGTTTCTTTTATGTTTTTAATCAAACTCATCATAAAGCGGGATTAATATAGAAGCGATTTTCACGGCTTTATCGAAAATACTCGGTGCCTACATATAACTTATTAGATAAAACTTTATGCTTTATTACAATATAGTGAGTACTTTTTTTAAAATGACAATTAAGTAGAAACTACCGCATATATTAACTAAGCGTAAGATTTATAACTAATGGACTGAACCCTATAGAAACGCTTTTCTAATAAAACTGTAATGTATATACAGGAGCTTGAATCTAAACAGGATTGTGGAAGATTACAGAAATGGTTCATGAAAGAGGAAAATCTTAATTAATTAATCTCCATTGTCTTGTTGCACATTATTTACTGTAAACTGCAAGATGAAAATTCTCAAACATGACAGTGTTTTTCGGTCCAAGAAACCGGTATTATTAATCACAGATTGACGTTGATTGGACAAGAACATGATTTATAGATATAAACTAATTTTAGAACAACCAATTCTCAAGCTTAATACAGAAAATACGGGTACATCCATCTTTTAAATTACAATAAATGTACTTAGTCTTCAGGAAATAATGTTTTTATTAATTGTATGCATTTATTTAATAATCGAGAAGCCGTATGAGAAAGCCATTGAAAAGGTTGGCATTGAAAATCTTTCTCTAAAGAATTGTGTTCGAACTCACTCAAGACTGATTTAATCATTTCTGAAAGACTGAATTAGAGCTAGGTAATTTTTATTTCTTCAATTTGATTTTTCTCTAAGAACAAAATTAACTATAGTTTCATCTAAAGCAAAATGATAAATAATGTGGATTTCTTAATCATTTAACATTCGGGAGTTTTGAAAGATCTTTCCACATGGCTACTTAAAATAAACTTCTCTAAGTCTCGATCAAAATAATTAACATTGTTTCCATTATAATCTACTCGTTTGTAGATAATTAGAAAACATGAAGGCGTTCTCGGAGAATTCCGTTATCAGAATATAATTTAAACAATCATCGGAAATATGATTAATAATAACAAAAAAAAAATAGTGAATAGATTAGGAAAGCAAGTTTCAGAATAAATGCGATCAAAAGTAATTCATATATCAATTCATTATTAGTGAATCTCCTTCTCTTATCACATCACCAGTCACGAACTTGATTATATTCGAATATAGCAATTGTAATTATATTTCAAATACAAATAAATCACAGCGTAAATCTATTATTAATCCACAAATAAGTCTATGGAAACGGTTCATTAAGACATTATTTTAACATTTGTCCATACCCAATTATTTTCCAATCTCAATGGAAAATAACAGCAAGAATAAAAACAGTACGATCCATAAACATTAAATTCTGTTTAATAACAATAATAAAATGATTTAACAGATAATTGGAGTTGATTGTTTTTCGCCTTTTCTAAATTGTTTTTAATGTATTTTTAGATAAAAGTCACTAAACAGAAACCATTGTTTATGTTATTGAAGCAGTTCATAATTCTGTTAGAAACAAATTCGTCGTTGCATTTTACATTGAAATATAAAATATAATTATCAGACTATGCAGCTTTGTTCTTATAATTAATTTATTCTACTCTTGGAAAAAACTATTTCAATTTAGAGTGAAATAATGAATTGGTTGTAATGAGAATTCTTCTTTTAAATATTTCATGCGCAACAGTAATAAGTAATAAAAGAAATTTCATTTGTTATAATGAATAAACGTAATCAAATCACACACGTTAATACTGATAATTGCGGATGCATTTGTTTGTAGTGTTATCAATCGCACACTAAATGTTTAATGATAACAGTATTTACTCGTCCACTATTCCAATAAAATGGTAAATGAGATCGAAAACATTGTTTACCGACTTTGTTGTAAATAGAAGTTTGATTGGAAATCGTAACCTGTGGGCTTCAATATCACAAAAACTCTCAATTTAGAAATGAACAATTCCATCTGGTATCTAATAACATTACATCAACTACGGAAAAGACAGCAAAATAAGGAAATTACAATTCTTCCTAATCCAATCCGATAACAATTAATCCACAATTCGCTTCTATTAATTAACGGATTAGACAACGACAATTTAACATTTCGAATTGAAGTCCACCTTACCTTGTACTTTATCAAAGAAATCGATAATAACGATGACTTACCTGTAACAAAAGAGAAAAATTAATGAAAAACAGATTTTTGTACAAGAGATAATTTAATTAGCCGTTTTATTGGCGCAGATAATTGTTGATTTATTCGTTCCAAGGATGTGGTGCCAGATTGTTTGATTTGGGATTAATTTATTAGGAAAGTTGAATTGTTGTAAATTGTTTTATGTTCACAAAATTTCGTGTAAATCTCACGAGAACATTACTATAGTAAATATGATATTCTCCACCTAAAACATATTCACTACCCCACATATTTTGGATAATTGTCATTTTCAGACGGTCGAAATACGTTTCTCTGGCATATCGAGAATAATAAACCATTTTTCTTTAGAATCTTTACCGCTCCATAAATATTATAAAACGTCCAAGTTTAGCATTATTTTTCAATTTCCTCTCGAACATTATTCATTATAGTGTAATTTGTTCAAGTTTTACGTGGATTATCTTTGAATATATTGCTAATCTAAGGAAACAAAAAAAAATCTAATGCTAGAGGCTTTGTGGTAGCGTAATATCAACATTAAGGGGGGAATTAAATTCGCAGTTTGGCAACAAATAGATGCAGTAATTCACCAACTATTTTTAAGCTTTTAGGCGCTTACAGCAAACCAGATTGCATTCCATAGAATTATCAAAATTTGAATATAGCTAAAAATGATTAAAGCAGCATCCTTTACGCATCAATTTCGATAGTAATACAAATGAATTGTGATTTGAACCGCACTCACTGATAACAAACACGAAAACATCCATTAATTACAGTATACGATTATTTCAGCTCCTGATTTGTATTAATAACAGTTTGAATCAAAACAAATAAATACGGACACAAAGAGGAGCAAAATATTCTTCTGCTCGATATTCAAATGACTAAAGCACCAAGAGATACAAGCATTCTTGTCAGCTGAATTCAAACATTTTGACATTATAAATATTGTTAATATTATTCTGATGATTATTACTTATAAGATACGTGAAATCATAGCGATTTTCAGCTCAATCTAAATTGAGACGAAATATAACACATACACGTTACATAGATATGGAAACCCAAAGATATCACGCGTTTGTTCGATGCATTCACGCTTCATTGAACCATGACACTTTTGAACCCTCTATAAAACAAGATGAAACAAATTGTCATCAAATATAGTGTAATAATAACATTGAATATAAAATCGATCGTATCGATATTTTGAGCCTTTCGTACTGTAATAGTTTTTGTTCGGTTCTCCTTCAACATTTTATTTGATAAGAAACAGGTAGGAAAGAAAGGTGAAAATAAGTGGAAGAGAAATTTAGACTTTCTTTGGTATCGCCGCCAACCCAAAACAAACGGTAAATGTAAAAAGTAAGCTTTAAAAGGCCTTCTAAATTGATCAATTCAAGATAGGAGACGGTTTACTGTAACCTGAATAAACATAAATGAAGTTAATTAAATTTATAAATCCGGTTGTTATCTTTCAAGATTTATGTTTAATTACAAGTTGTGAAAAAAAGAAGTTACTTAATATTGTTGATTAATAATATTAATCTTCTAAATGTTTGCTGTGCAAACATTTACGATAGATTCCACTTGGAGTGGTGTTAAACGAGTAAATAAACGAATTATAATATTTAGCAATCAATATTTGCTATTATAAATTGTTCGCTCCAGTAATTAAGCAAATGCAGAGTTCCGAACACTTTTCAGTCGGCTATTCCAGCTTCTATTTTTGATTAACAAGTTTGCATTTGGTACTATATTGAACGTAATACAATCAAATTACAGTCTTCAGATGACTAACAAGGTTATAACGCAACAATTCCGTTTTCTAATTTTAACAACACCGTCCTGCTTTTAGATCCACTCTTAAAAGACAAAAAGAAATTTAAATTCACAACATCCATAAGCTCAATTATAGTATCATCTTGTTTTGTTCAAGTTCTTAAAGTATGAATAATTGAATATATTCACTATTGAAAATAGGTATTGAAACTTGAACAAAGTAGACGAAAATTTATTTTCAAGATAAATCGAGGATTTATGATGACGTGACGAAACTTTCTAAATATACATAGACGTATTATTTTTCATTCGTCGGTCAAAGTCGGCATTTCGTTAGTATTTTTCAGGAAATTTCAGCCTTGCATTACCAGATGTATGTACAGATGATATTTTCTCATTCATCTTTGACATGCAAATACAACATCAAACAGACGAAACAATGAACATCACAAAAAAATAATATAGCGAAAGCTGTACATAGTGTAGACAAATGGAAGTTACTCTATTTAATTAGCACAGAAGATGAATTGTAGGCGAAGATGTTCACAATCTGTACAGAATGGTCTATTATTATATGGAAGTTGGATATGGCTTCACATCTTATCCAGGGACTCAATTTACTTCCTTTCCGATATGCAGACTCTACACAAAACGAAGCTTCTATTCGAGCCAATCAGTAGTGCGTACAATACAAGAGTGTTTGAGAGATAACTCTGAATTTTCATTAATTGTAGCTTCAGGTAACGACAGCATCAAGTATCAATTTGTCTTCTATATATAAAAACACATCGATGTGAATGGTGTTGACGCATAAATTCGTCTAACAGTGAGAATGGAAATTTTTGTTTATTTGATTTGATAAGAAACCGTTTTATCTCCCTACAGTGTTGAGTGTTTTTTGTTTTTGCACAATTGTTTTTACTTCCTACATCGTCGTTTCCCTAACCTTCGACATTTATAATTTTCCTTCCCTTTGTCCTTCAGTGTAAGGTATCACACCTCATCTCCGCTTTTTTGTATTGTCGTTACACAACCATAGCACATAAATCTTCTGTTTTCTCTACCGTTGAACCGTCAACTTTTTTGTTAATTGTTTGTTCAGGCATCTTAAACTCATTCTATTAAGAACATCTTGTTTTTTTCCCACTTTTATTTTCATATCTGATTGGTTTCATCATTTTCAGTGGAAGTTCTCAATATTTGTTTTTGCTTTTTTTACACCCGTATCCTTTTTCCAACAATCAAACAGTTCGCTCCATTTATATTTATTTTTAAGCTCAATTTGATTTAAATCTTCTTATTCCTCGATCGACATTTTTCGATTCAATATAGACAGCTCATCGTTCATACACAGCGGATTACATAGATTATTAATTTGATCGCAAGTCTTTTTGTGATCGTCTTTGTAATAAATAATGTTGAAACAAATCTGTCTGAACATTTTCAATAATGCTTGAGTGCTCCTCATAAAATCTGTTTGTCTTGGAAAAAGTTTAAATTGAAGTGTGAACAATATATGCTGGTTCTTTACATTTACATACTCCAAGAAGTGATCTACTGATCGAATAAAAATTTTCGCTCTATCTATTCCTTTGTATTTTCACAATCGTAATATTTCTCATTTTCTATATAAAATTATATATTTGACTGTTTAAGAACCTGTTGACTGAGATTAATTAGAAGAGCTATAAATAATATGACACCAACATCACGATTAGAGTAAGATTGATGAAGTTTATTGATTAAACTTGTCTAAAAGGCACTATCAAAAAATATTTATGATGAATTGCCTTTCGATTATAATTTCAATATGATTGTAGAATCTGTTCGGTAAATAATCAAATCTATTATAAGTTGGAAGTTTTAGAATATAGAATATTTCTTCAAAAAATCGAGTTACTTTAAAAGTTTGCATTGTTGAGAACTAATATTAGCGGTCGTAACTGTAAGCAACTGAATCAACAACAGGAATTTTATTCGTTGAGTCTGATGCAACCACTTTGCAATTTATCTTGATTGAAATCGTACAACGAGAATCCTCATTTAAAACTCACTTATGTTATTTTTTTTGGTAATTTAAGCTATTTTACTGAATGATTTAGGCTTGTTTTATGGAATGGAATAATTAACTCGTTAAAGTACTGATTAATAAAAACAACTGTTTAACATTGGGGACGTCTCATTATATACAAGACTAAAACTATCTATTTTGATAATTTTCAAGATGTAACGCTATTTGCAATAATTCGTATGTTAGCTCGTGTTTCTGGTCTCAAGTTCAAAACAAAAAGTTTTATTTTGTATTATTTCATTTCTTATGGGGACATATTTATTACATATGGCTTTCTGAATAATTACTTTTACATTTTGTAATTTTCTAAAACTGAAGTAAGTTAGACATCATCAGAAATGTTCACACGAACCGATCATTTGTCATTCCGTTAAGTTACATTTCCAACTCAGCATGCAATGAATTCTAATACCGTGTAAAATACAATGTGTCCCCAGATATGCTAGAAAAGAGAGTTGGGTATATTAATGGTACCATTCAAAATCCCTTAATTTCATTAACAATAAAAAAACCATCTACCAAATTTTTAAAACGCTTAGATAAATAGTGTGGTTGATATTTATAAGGCAAACTAGGTCTATTTCGACTTGTAGTTAAAATTTGTCTGCCAGTAGAGAAGAATTTTACAATAAAGTGTTAAATTTTCAAGACATCTTTTCCATCATACGATAGCCTGATTTACATTTTTAACATTGATTACAAAAAATACAAGAGCGGGCTATAACGATTTAAGCCAAGACCAAGACATAATTGTGCAAGACCATAAAATTTTGCCAATTTTAGAGTTTAGTTACACTTTAAAAGGCTTGGTTTTGCTCTTGTTTTGCTCATCACCTTGTCGAGTGTTTTCTGATTTTTTGCCTTTTATATCACAAAAAAAAAACAATAAAAGCAATAAATTCTAAAATACGATAAAAAATCTTAAAATACGATAAAGAAGTTTTGCCAGCTAGCTTTTTGCTACAGACTGTATTTTACCCTTATCACTCTAAGTTTTAGGTATGAATATCGACCGGCAAGTTATTTTCGGCATATCTTGACTTGGAAGTTCTTAAGTGTCATACATTAAATGCTACAATGACATGTTAATATGTAATAATATTAAATTCATCCAAAACAATCTTAATTCGCTTCAGGATTAATACAAATCTGGATTAAAATGCCGCACATCTACGATGTTGAAGAGACACTTGGATCGACAATGGTTAATACCGTCTCCTTTTTGACTTCACTTTTTATAATATTATCATTATCAAACAAATAACAAAAAAACAGTGGATTTTTTACTGCTACTTATAGAAATACTACTACTATCGTATAGTCCTGTGAGAAAAGCTAATCATTTTCTAGTTCAAAAATTGCGTTCTAAGCAACATCAGACTTTTTTTCATTTTAATAGTAGAAAAACCTTAATTTACATCCTTTAGGTATCAACAGCTCCAATTTTATGTATCTTCTATCTAAATAAAAGATAAAACATAAATATTTATTGTCTAAGTAAAGATAAGGTTAAAATTATCTAGGTATCGCTTAAAACTACTGAAGAAGGAAAATTCTTCAATTTGTAAGTATTTTAAAAAATGACAGATTATATGGTCGCTTATTTTTTCCAAACTATACAATTGCAAAAATTCTTATGTTTTGCTACTGAAAAAGCAAAATATTGAAGTAAGGCAAAAACATTAAGAGGAGCAAATGTTTAAAGACACATGATGTGGTTCCACTTCTCTTATGACCACAAAAACAAAACGTATGACCACTTTATATACAGCTGTCCCCGCTAAGTGTTACACCTCAAATATCTCGTTTGTTTGTGAATTGAAATGGAAAAGTATGTAAAGAAATTAGACTTCAATTGACCGATACGATTTTCTTTCATGTTGTTTTGGAAATGCCAAAACATCATATAAGGTCTCGAAAATGACTTAATATGACGAAAAAAATCACCTGCAATCAATATTGCAAATAAATTTGATACTACAGTCTTTATTCTTCCTAAAAATTTCTGATTTGCTACTCAAAAAAATATGGGAAAGTGTGATTCGCCCGGCGCCTCCACCATTCTGCACGATGAATAGTTACGTCTTTGATCTGAAATACAGCCTTTAATTCGAAATTTTGTCCATTCACGATATACACTGCAGGTGATTGGTTTCCTAATATTTAATTTTGACGTAGGCTTTTTTTCATCAATGAATAGGTTATTGGTCCCAGAGAAATTGTGATTTTTTTTTGAGCAACAAATGGGAAGTTTTTAGAAAGAAAATATTACTGTCATATCAAATTCATTCGCAGTATTCACTGTAGGTAATTGATTTCCTAATATTGAGTAATTTTCGAGACCTTATAGGATGTTTTGGCATTTCCAAAATAGCTAGAAAGAAAATCGTGTGGGTCAATTGAAGTATAGACATTGTAGTCTAACTTCTTTAGATACTTTTCCATTCCATTCACTAACAAGCGAGATATTTGAGCTTGAACACTTAGCTGGGACATTCTGTATAACATTCTGATCTAAATTACATGTTAGAATTGAAAAAATGATAAAAATTGTTGAAAACTAAACATGAATTTTAAAAAGTTTATAATGAACATTTCAAATCGAATTTTGAATTCAAGTTTGTATAAAAAGACGCAACTCGTTTTTTTCGCTTTCCTTCTTCGAATATAGCCTACCAATGCATTTGTTGTGCAATTTATTTCTATTTGCAGTTATAAAAATTTGCCAAAATTCCAGAAACTCGGGTTCAAGATAACAATAAGTTAGATCCGAATATACTACTGAAGCGAAATTAATTCTATTACAACATGAACAATACAACATTTTCAATTATGTATTTAACTTGTTCCTCATAAAGTGCACGCTATGTTTTAGAAAAATTCCCAACTCTCAATTGTAACAACTGTTTAACTATAGTGTCCTTAAATCCACTTTAAAATTTCATAATAATTTAGCTTGAAATAAAACTTCAAAATGAAACTTGAACGAAAGAAGAAGAAATTTTAAAGGAAGTTACAACTTTAAACGACCCAATCATACGGTTGATGTGTGTATTTATTATTGATATTCTTTTTTGTATGAACAAATTGGCAGTGCTTTCCTAATGAAACGTACAGGTAAATTCAATTATAGTCTATAAATACCGTTGAGAAATATCACGCGATATCATTAATTAAACACAGCAACTACAAAAAAAAATGTAGCTACACGTTGAAAGTCATTGAGAAGAAAACATAGAACCTTGAATATATTGTGAAAATTTTCTCATTACTTCAAATATTTCTTTATAATTATATCCAAAATTCGTTCTACACATGTTTTGTTGGTCTATTGATTTCTTGATTCTATACTAAGATAGTTCACAACGAAAACGAGAGAGAATTAAACATTTTCTCTTTAAAAACTGTCTGTCATTGAATAATACTGTTTTATATTAAGTTAGGAGGCACCAACTTGGGTTGTGTTCTATTAAGAACACTGGTTTCTTATCATAAAATTAGAAACCTTAATTTGTTTAATTTAATCAAAATTCGCATTAAATTTTGCTTTATCAACAATTTTCTCTCACTTCGCCTCCTTCTTCTTCTTCATTATTTTACTTTTTTACCTTTAACAAACTTCAAGTATTTATCATCTTAATTAAAATTAATTACATACTATTTTCAACATTCAGGTACAACGACAAATGTAGCATATGTCTGTTTAACAATGTTTCTCCAAGGAAAAATAAACTTTTAACCGGACTTACGCTGAACAATTATAAACTGGATTTAAAATTTTCTTTCTGATACGATAAAATAAAAATATTATCTGTAGAAAAACAACCACTCTAGTGATTGTTGGTCGAATCTTGAATCTTTCATCTCAAATGACCGTAACTGTGGCAACCCATTATAATTTCGATTCTTTTGCCTGCGGTAATTTTCAGGTTGCTACAGTAACGGTCATTTAAAATGTAAAAAATTACGCTTCGATTGACAAGTCTACGCTCATTACCTCACTATTACGGGAAGTTATTAGGTGTTCTTTTAGAGAGCAACCTACGAATTCTCAAAAGAAAACGATTTTTTGTGTAGAAACATTTAAGTTGTTCGATAGATATATTCTCAGTTCTATTTATATAAGCATATAATTAACGCTCAGGTGCATTCAATTATAATTTCACTGTGCATATGAAGGAAACTTAGAAATTAATATGCATACTCTCATCATATCTCATCTCATATGTAGTGGTGATGCCGTTGACACGACAATCTCTCGTACCTCTCTGAGAGCAGACGAGAGATGCAAAAATGTAAATACCGTGAATTCAGCTCTCGATGTGTGTCTTGACCAAAGAAACTGACATGTTATGAGAGTTTCCTCTCGAACTTCAAGACGAGATAGAGGCCTATTTTTCTTGAAACACCTCCGTAATAACTCTAGAATTCATTATTTTCAAATAAAATTAATTAAAAAAATCGCAATATATCGCCTTTCTTCTTTCAGATAGTGTGGTTAATCGATTAAGAAGTCGATACCGACCGACTATAAGATTACGATATTTATTATTAAGCACGTTATTCGACTCTCCAATATTGATATCGATATGGCGACTAATTATACTTTTCATTACTTTTTAAAGAAAAGATGAATAAATTAGAGTAAGCGACACGTGTATCGAACCTGGCACGAAATACAGTTTTCAATGGCTAGAGTATTTGTTCTGTTGCCGTGTGGCTACACGAAGCTTACACGAATTAAAGAGATTTTTTCGAATTGATATTAGATTTATTCTAATAATATAATTTATTGACGGTTTATACGAACAAATCGACGCTTTCATCCAAATTCAAATAATTTTCCCATTCATCTGAGTCGAGAGAAGGTAAGCCAGATCCAATCGACAGCTGCATGAATGTGAAAGCACTAACGAACTAGTATTACTTGACCTATTCGATATTTAGCGTTTTCCAAATAATCTTATCAGACGGTTGATAATTGTATGATTTCGAAGTGCACCTTTATCGATCTAGAATATAATTCAGATGGGACTAAATAGATTTGTCAATGTAAAAGCATAGAGAACGTAATCACAGAAAATTGAAAGCAAAATATTAGAAGCCCAGATTAATACTGTAGATACCTTTATGTAAATAGATTACAAAAGCTATTGTTAATAATTCTATTCTACAATACATTCTCTCTTTTCCGTATTGTAACATTGACATTTGAAGATTAGAGGCAGATAAATAAAGCCAAATGCGACATTATGCTTTAACGAATCTGTAATTAGTACCTTAAAAAAAAACGTACTTTTTTATGGAAAATACAAACATGAGAAATAGCAACTGCAGCAGGTATTAGCGAATGCGGGCGTATTTCGCCTCTATTCTATTTCAAGTCCTGTGGATAATGCCACCGGAAATTTGCCATCTATTACTATTACATATTTCATAATGCAGTCTTTGCTACTTTTCAACAGTCAAAAAACGGATGGACAATAATTGAATTCCCAAGATTACAGACGAGTTGAGCTACAGCATTAATTATTTGTTTAATTTTGTTAAATTTACGTTTAATTACGTTAAATTCCTTGCAATAAGAATGACAGACAATTTCATGATCCATGATACTGACAGACAGACAATGTTTTATTGCTAAGAAACCGTACATTGTTAATTTGATGAATTTTTCGGCTAGAAAGGATGAGCATTAACAGTTCGAAAAAGCAATTATAAAAGTACAGTGGTAAATTATTTCCGATGTATAAATACCTAATGCATTGCTACAATTCGGAATATTTACAGAATAAAACATTCATCAATAGAGAGAATTAAGTCAATATAATTAGTGCATATAAAATGGACCAAAAAACCGATAAACAAAACCCGCCAGTGGGCAAAATTCAACATTAATGATTACTTTCCTATTGACATTTCAAACGGGATCAATCGAGAATATTCAACAAAATTTATTTGTATAAGTTGTCCCAGCCCAAGCGATCACCTTTCACAACTTCAATTATTAGAAGATTTGAATGCAACCTTCATGTCCCTTAAGGGGTTATTTGGAGTCCACTTCTTAGGTTACCTAGTTTGAGGTCTTGAAGGTTGCATTCGAATGTTTTAGTAATTGAAGAAGTTATGAAATGTGATTGCTTGGGCCAGGACCACCTGTATAAAAGTACAAAAATACATCAGTTACTATCCGGATTATTTTGTTTTCGAAGGAATGATTTGAAATGTACAATAACTTTTGTCATTCGATAAGAAATTATGCTATTAGGTTTGTCCTTTTCTTTTCTTAAAGATGGTAATAGTATTTGATGAAGTTTCATTCAGATGTGTCAACTTATTCATATATTTACAATTGTTCAAAGTTGAACAAATAGCAGTGATAAGAATTTTATTTTTGGGAGATGTCGCACCAAAACAAACCCATGAACGATTGTTAAAAGTATATAAGAACTCTTTAAAAGTATGTATATAGGTAAGAACTCAATGGGAACAGTAGAAAGATGAGGTGGTAGATTTAAACATGATGATAGGGATTTAGTAGAAGCTCTAGGGATCTGATTAGACACTGTTAGCAATATTTTGACGGAACTTTTGAGTTTCAGAAAACTGTGTGCACAATGGGTGCCACGTTCGCTGACAATGAAACAAAAACACCTTCGAATACGAATTTGTACAACAATTTACTACGTTTTACTATGAATGAACTGAGATAAGATACTAAAAAGGGATGTAAACGCGGCACTTCCGCTCCAAAAAAAAATTAGGATCCAGAAATTAATTAAGAAAGTATTAGCATCAGTTTTTTGGGTTGCAAAAGGAATTTTGTTAATGGATTACTTCCAGACTGGTAGTAAGCAAAACAGTAAACTCAGATTATTAATATAATCTATTGGGCTGAATGAGTGTTAAAAGACCTGGTTTATGGAAGCAAAAAATCTTTTCTCATCACGACAACGCACATATCAAAGAACCATCGCGAAAATTAGTGAATTAAGATAACAATTGTTGCAACATCCTTTCTATTCGTCAGATTTAGGTCCCTCTGACCTCTGGCCTTTCTCACATCTCAAAAAATTCTTGTGTGGGAAACGATTTCCATCGAGTGAAGAAGTAATGATAGCCATAGAAGCGTATATAGACAGTCTCCCGGATTCTCACTTCAAAGATGGAAGCTTTAAATTAGAAAAGATCTGGGACAAATAAAGGGAATGTAGAATTGGAAAATAAATTGTATTGAGTTGCTCCGAATAATGCCAGAGAAGTTTCAATAAAACTATCATTACATCTCTAAATAAGCGTAGCAGTGTAATTAGTAATTATTTATGTTCAGTTTATTATTGCTCAATTGTAACAATTTAATCGAACAACAACAAAGATCAAACAATTCAAATTTACTGTTTTTCGTTTAATCCAAAACCAACAAGGTCATGCAAAATTGTTCAAATAATCATCAATTTGTTATTCTAGAAAGAAGAATGTGTCACGTAACTTAAATTGGTTGTTTAGCATTAAAATTAAACGTTCTTGCTTTGATATGAATAAAAATAAATCAATTAAAAATTCATCAATATTGTTATTGTTCATCGTATTAAATTAAATATAATTCAATTCATTATCGACGATTTATTCTGAATTGTTACATTGAAATGGAGTATTTTGCACAGAATAAAAGCATCAATTTTCAATAAATATTTACCAAAACGATTGGAAAAGCAGGTCAAATAATATTGGCAGTATATTTGAGTTGCGATAAATTAATTAATGTTTTGAAATCATACGAATATTCTATTATAAAATATGACTTTGAATCTTGTTTGATCTTTATAAGAACGCAATATGATAGAAGTAGAAAATATCAACTGAATCTGTAATAAGTATACAGTTTTATGTGTAGGTGATGACAACGTTTGGCATATAGCCAGTTCTCCAAAAAAACATGCACATGTAGAATTTAATTAATTCCAAATTTTATAAATAAATATTATTTTAAAACTGGTAAATTACCTTTGAAAATAGTGAATTCTAAATAAATATCCAATAAATATCAGAATCACGTCTATGAGATGAAATTTCCTAAAGATAAGACACGTTTGACCTCTGAAAAACTATAACTGAAAAATCACAGACCGTATGCAAATTGAGAAAGCGTTACTTTAGATTGTGCAGTAAAATCGAAAGACCTATCCAAGCAGATAATGTAGAAGTCTATCTTTTAGAGCCTCGCACCTATTCAAAGAATATAATGATAATCGACCACCTAGCAGACTATTTACTTGTTGAATCGAATGTGTTCATTCTAGTGATAAGTCGAAATATTTCAAACAGGCTTCGATTACTCAGAAATTGAATTAGGAACAAATTTTGAAATTTACCCAAATGAGACCATCCTAATGATGATATCAAAGTAACTCGATTTTATAATTAAGCCTAAGGAAGTAATTAGAGGTGTTGAAATTCTACATTCAAATTATTTTAAGCAAGTTGAATCTTTGCATACAAAAATTCTTTCAAATACCTAGCGACAACATTAGTGTCAATTCTGGTAGATTTATTGAATACAACAGACAGATTTCAATTATGTCGTCGAATAAAAAGGAGATTTATTGTTGGAAAAGATAGAAATAATATGTATTTTATTTGAAGAAAAAGCTTTGCTTGATCATGAAAGACAAAAACGCAACTTCTAAACTAACAATAAGTACTTGTTGAAGCAAAAGTATGTGATTATAACGGCTGATCCTTGAAACATAAAAAGGGCAATAGTAATGATAATACTAACACATTAACGATATTAAGCCTTCATGTAAAAGATTTATCGTGCAAAACATGTCTTCAGACAGATTTCAATTATTTTGTCAACCCCAAAAATATATGTTCTTGGTGAAAGTAAGGCCAGTGTAAAAAAAAATAACACATCTTTTATTTGAAAAGAAAAAACACATTCGAGAAAAGGCAATTCTTTACAAAATCCCTTGATACATGAAGACATACTCACTATAACGTCATTGTTGAAAGTGTAAATCAGGAAGCCATAACAAATCTGAATTCTGCTTTATTCCTTTGATACAGAAATAACAGAGAAGCTTGAACGACAGTCGTTCTTATAAGTTCTCCGACTTATAATCATTAATGGAACTGACAACCGGCTTATATGAAGACGACAGAGAAAATCGCGAAATAAGTAAATCCGTAAAAAAAAATCAATTGTTCACAAGCAGAATTTTACCCTTTCTTTTGTTGAATCTATTGTGGAACACAGTAAATGAATGAAATAAGCCAGTCTCAATCGGATAATTTTAACAAATACCTTCTGCAGTTCCAGTCTTCTTTTATATATAATATTCACCGATTTAATTTTCTTGAATATTCCTTTCTGTAAAGATGGAAGAAAAACCTCAATTGAAAATAGGATTTAAATTTTTAATTTAATAAATTCTTTGAAATTACTAGAAATTGATTCGTTTGAGATGAATTTGAAGAGAAAATAAGAATTAAAAATGCCAATTTTTCAAGTAAATAAGATTTTTACACACACACATTCAATAAATTAGGGCACACGTATTACTAAAAGAATTCAATTTCTAGACGAGAAATGTGGGATGTCTACCATGAAATATATTTGATTTGATCGTATTTTATTTGTTTATTTTTCGCTTTAATTTTGTATATTACTGCTGATCAAAAAAAGAATCAATTTACTTCTTCAAGCATTTGTTATCAGAACAAACATCACGAATAATTCAAAAAAAAAAGAAACAACAAAAAAAGGTCAAAAAGACCATAAAAAAGATGTATCTCAAACAAATTCGTCAAATTGTCAATAAAATCTAATAGAAAAAGTGTCAGATAGAAAGCTTTGATAGAGCTTCAATAAAAAGTAGAAATTCCATTGAATTCGTTATAACGTACGATATCAGTAGACGACAGACGTGCCATTTTTTTCCCGTTTTATTGTTGTTGATTAGAATTGTAAACACTATAATTCGACTACAACATATCTGAAATCAGATCCGAATCAGCCAGTGGTAAAATGTATAAAAATACAACGGCCACCGATTTTGACCCACAAATACGAACTTCAAAGTATTGAATTATGGCTGGCGCATGTACATAAAATTTAAAAAAAAAACTTATAGTATCCTATCAAAGTGATGATTTTTCCGTATTCATTCCACTGAAAGAGTGCTGTAGATGAAATTTCGATAACGACAAATTTATCCTGAAATTGAAATATTTTCGTGTTTTTCTTTTCTTTTAAATGCATTGTTTTTTTTTCATTTAACATTTACAATCTTGTCACTTTAGTACTTTTTATCTCAAATGAAATAAAAGATAATCTTTTCACTGTTCCAGTGCATTTCTAAAATTTAGGTGATTTCTTTATTTAACAAACAAAAAAATCTATTCATCGACTTCTAAGAGAAAAACTGAAAATATTCTACCTAACAGTGAATTGGATTTAAATCTTACGATTAGTGTCTAGACGAAAACTCACTAATTGCTTCTAATAGCGAGGTAATCGTTCTATAATATCTACTCTTATAAGTTTCCGATGTTCGAATTTAATTGTTATTACTATTACAACTCACTAGCTACTTTGTGCAATTATTATAAGTTTTAATACATAAAAAGATTGCGTGTATTGGCAAACATATCAACCGATCAAGATTATATTACCAGACAAATCCGACTGACTTTTTTTTCACCTAAATTTTATTGTCAATAATCGGGAAAAAAACTGGAAAAATCGTGAAAGACTCACACGCAAAAGAATAGGTAGCTGTGTAAAAAAAACCGAAGCACATGGGAGCTAATTTCAATGATTGCAAGCTGATTACATAAAAAATATAAATATTTATTCTATACTTTCTAACCGTTGTTCCTTTGAGCCTTCCTATTCATAAAATAATTGGAAAAAAACAAACATCCCATTCTGTTAAACATTAATTATGTTCCCTCGATATTTAAAATTGCTAGTTAATGAAAAATAAATGATGAAATTTTGCCAATACGGAACTTCTTTGGTATTTTGCCACCCTTTCGTCCTATTTACACAGCATTAACCTAATTAATCTCCAATCTAATAAAAGTATTGGTTAATAAATTTCAATTTAATTTTACATACCCGATTTAGGTACGATATTATTTTTTTTTTTATTTAAATCGAATGACGTCTATTTCAACATGCCAAATTATGACTCCTATAATAATTCAAAATAAAAATAGTATCCCGATTGGTATTTTTATACGATTCTGGCACAGAAAAAAGTGCTACATTATTTTAATATTCCATAACTTACAATTTTTCGTTAATAAAAAGATAAATGATGGAGATTTATTTTTAACGAAAAGTAACAGTTGTTGAAATTTATACAAATTATATAGTCAATGAATAATTGTTGTGTACGTTTAATTTTCGTTCTCGTTACAATTTTACAATCTTTACAGGAAATTGAAAACGTTTCTATATTACGTCAGATTTGCAAACATTGAGAAACAATCTAAACATTTCGGTATTGAAACTATTTTTAAAGAATACGGGAGAATCTTATATTTTGATACTGTAAATTTGCATGAAACCTATTCTAACGAATTCAATTTTATTCATATGCATCCTATATCAAATTCAAACTGTAAACGAATTTTGGTTTCTATCATCTAAAAATTTACATATGATGATGACAATATGCCAAGAAGACATAATAAAAATTCAATTCTTTAGATACGAGAAGATTTCATATCATGTTTATGATGGTGATGATGATGATGATGATGATTATAATAACTATTGAAATTTATTTATGAAACCTTTTACCACCATTCACATTTAAATGAGATATCAAGCTTTAATTTACAACATGAAATTTCATTAGAATGAAAATGAGAACTTGTAATATCTTATTTTATCAACTCCCATAAATAATATTCATTAATTGATTTGTTTTGGGGAGCATGTGCATGTCGAATTATAATCGCTATGTATTCATATAATATTCTACACTACAAATTGTTGATTTTACATATGAAGCAAAATGAATGGTTGGATGATTATTCAAAAAAAGGTTTTAATCAATTAATTTAAAATTAATAATCACCACATCGTATTAATAATTTTTAATTTATAAATGGTTTTAATTAACCAAAGTGCTTAAAAGTGTTACACGCTAAATGTTCCCATTTTTCACCATCATACATTAAGGTATCAACACAGTGCACGTTTATTTACAGTAGACGCCGATAGGCGCCGATATAACCTTCGTGCACTGTCTTTGTACCTTTAAACTATACAAAATCAAGCCAACTTTATGACTTCCAACAATTTAAGCTATTTTGAAGCAAATGAATGCTTACCGAACATTTGCTAGCGTATGTCGACGATTCCGCAAATATCTGTTATGGTATTTCTGTAACTCTCCAATTGATCCTTGTTCGGCTTGCATTTTTGGGATACTTTGTGCTCCTGATGAGCCCTCACTTGAAGTAGTACTTGTTACAGATCGGGTACGTTGTCCCTTTCTAGATGTCTTTATTGATAATGTTGGTGACGGTGATTGAACGTTTCTACGTTTCTTATAACTGAATTTTGTTATATTTAACGGTTTCAAATCAGCTGGCTCCTCATCCGGCCAATTATCATCAATTGTTGTATCTTCTTCTTCGGCAATATCTTGTAGATGTGGTGAGGGTTGTCTAGCTAGTATAGGACTGCCTAATTGTTGTACTGGTGGGGAAGGGGGAGCCGCCTTGCCTTCGGCTGGGCCGCACCAAGGCAAGCAGCACTTCCAGACCCCGACCAGCGTGACGAATTACACACCCCCTCAACAAAATAACATCTCAGATCACCTGTTGCCACAATTGACGAGTCCAGAGGGCGTCTATGATACAAATCTATACAACTAGAATATGTCCCTATTATATAGGGAGCAATGATGAAAGCTGGCCTGAATTTTCTATTCAGCAGGTAAATACAGTGACCACTATATATTGATTATCATCTATTGATTGTCGAATATATGCATACTAACGCTTGTCATTTTAATGACACTCCGATAAACCGATAACAATGTAACTCTTCTATAAGGGGGCATGCTTGAGGAACTAACACTAACACTACTGCCGCCACTGTTTTCAACCACGTGTACCAAAAATTTTAACGCGTACTAAAATAATTCGTCTCAAATTATTATTTTCTCTCGACAATTGTACATTATTACATCGATTTGATTGACTATACGAACACAATATACAAGGTCGTACTAGTCAAATAGCTCAATCACCGTTATTTATACTTATAAAGCGTATTTCCGCACGTCTCTTTCATTAAAAACATCACTCTTAATTACCACAATCTATTCCAGTACCAATAAACTCCATCTTATTGGGATATCCCCTCATTCAAACATCAATACCGGAAAATTCACCGGATTTTTTCTAGGTTAGGTATGAAACATATTTCCCTCCAGCCCAACACACACAATACAATCATAAATTGACCGGAAAATTCACGAAAAATCAATTAAGAAATTAAACCAAAAAAAAACAACAATTTATCGTCAATTTATTAAATTTTGTTTAAACGATCACATTATTTCATATTATTTTCATCACGGAATCGGATCGAAATCAATCTAAATTTAGCGGCGAACTTAATGTGATGTTTGTAGGCAAAGTTGTGAGGGTATATGCGGCACGATGTGTCGTACACTTGGAATAGTACATAACGACGCCGCCAGTGGCGCTCCAATACTTTCGTCTATTGCGTCGGTTTATATCGTCGTCATGAAAGGGATGTTTACCTGCCATAGGTTATATTCGGGTAATCTCGAGGCGAGACATCAGTTATCACAATCGACCAAAAAAAAATACAGCTAGAATCCATCAAACTAATAATCAACATAGCTTATATTAAATTTATAATCAAAATAAATGCATTATGTCGTAAAACTATTAAGAAAGAAATTGTAAAAAGCTATAAAGAGGCAATGAAAAATGTTTGTGGGATTATTACTACTTCTATAGAATACGAGCAATGATCCACTAAAAATCGATATTCCACCATTTAGTAAAAACGCAACGTTCGCTTTCAAACTTTGTGGACATCTCAATGATTTATAGCATCTTAAATGTTTACTAATTCGCTTTTGAACGAAAAACTTCAGATTGTTTCTCAAAAATGCAAATTCAGATCAACATTCTATCTTCCTGTTTTGTTCTTTTTTATAACCCATTGAATTAGTTTAAAATGACGTTATCCTTCAAGTGAGAACAAATGTAAAAAGAGCAAATTTCAACTATATTGATTTTCATATGGAATTCTACATAGTAAATTTGACAGAGCGTTTGAATTTCACAAATGAGGAGATAGAATTCCAAACCAAATACAAACCGATATGTATGTGAATATGTATGTAGTGTAGGTACACTATCGTCCAAAAGTTTGTTGTTAGATACATTTATTTTCAAAATTTGCTGGAAAAATTTTAATAGTACGAATTGAATCGATTAATGTTCCTGTTACTCCCAGTGGCGGATTTAACTGTCATGGTGCCCTAATCCTGATCTGACGTACCGTCGTTTTTCTAGTGTCAGAGAATCTATGTATAGCTAATCCGTAAACTAAATAAATATCTGCATTATTTGCTAAAGAACCCTAAGAAAATCAAAAATTTAATGTCTAAGCTTCCTAGGCTAGTAAAATTTGGAAATATAAGAAAATGGCAGTGACTACTTAAGATACGAAAAGGCTTGTTTATTGTGATAAAATCTAATAGTTCAGTATTAAAGGTGTTCATGCTTATAGCAATAAGCATAATTTGTAACAAGATCAATTTCTTAAAAATCAATATCACTTGTTTACGATTCAGCAAAATCGTTTCTTCATTAACTTTTAAACGGTGAAAACCTTACGGTACAACAAAATCGAGTTGTTTTTTTTAAGCAAATAGAATAATTAGTATTTACAATGAATAGTTGAAATATTAATTTAAAATAATCGTATCTAATTTAATGGTTTACAGCGAAGAGTAAATGAGAAATGATAATATTTGTGTTCAATAAATGAACTGAAAAATAACACAAACTTATGATTTGTAATTTTCGTTCGCTTGTGAATATCAGTACGCATGGAATTCTGAAAAATTTATTAACTGAAATATTTCCATACTAAATGGTTGAATTTTTGTTTTTAAATAAAATTTATCCTGCATTTGACGGCTATACGATCGTTTAATTTTGTGATTACACATCCCTAGAGAAATTTCTAAACCTAAATCCCGTCGTAATAGGTTCAATTATTTATGGTTGAGACCAATGAAACCCAAACATTAAAAATCGTCCGTTTCTATACTCAAGCGAGTAATTAGCAACATAAAAGTATTAACCCAAGCATGTTAGTGAACAACAATAATCACTTTATTCGAACGTCTAACAATTATAAAATTACTGTAAATGTAATTTGTTTCGTGTATATGGAAATTTTTTACCTAAACTTTGGAATTTTCTACACAACATAAGATACAGTGACACAAATTGTGACAAACAAACAATTTTTCTTAAAATGCAGAGGCCTGAATAGATATGATTGTTGAGACATATTTGAAATTCAGAGATCTCATGTATTTTTTATGTGATGTATTGAACGTATCCAGCAATTAAGCGGCAGTTAATTTTTATGGAGCTAAATTATTTCTGGTTTTGTTCAAAAAGAACCGAGTTGTATTGCCGAATACGACAGCGTAAAGCCCTTCTATGGCTTCTTAATTATATAGCAGTTCTATTCTATGAAAAATCAAAAATATCCAGGTCGGCCAAAGGAGTGGAAACTGTAAACATCTTTCACCCATACCAAAGGCAACTATATAAAGACATGAGTACTGATTCTTGAGGTTAAAAAATTATGACGGAATTATGAATAGCCTTAGAAAGACTCGTTCTTTCTACGTGGACTCTACCTGCTACTAAAAAGATACGACGTGATTAATTGCTAGCGATAGGAGGACTTAAATTCAGGAGCGTAGCGAGACCTTGGCCAATATGGCTTCGGCTATAAGCGGCGCTTAAATTGAAACTAATGATACGAATGAATAAATTCGCGGTATTTAATCAAATATCGGTTGAGAAAATTTGGAATAATTCTTTTTTAATGTTTTTGAGTTTTAACCATCAAAATTCGTCGTTATGCCTCTGTCGAGCTGTAACATTTTTGCCACGGCAGAGGTATTTATACCATATAATCTCTTGAAATTTAAGTGATTTTTTGAAGAGAAAAAAAGAACTCTAAACAGTTTCCAGTTAAACAAAAGAAGCACGAAATTGGACCGATTTTAGAATAACAGACAAGAGCAAAATTCTTGAAAGAGTATACATTATTATGTAATATTATAGGTATGGTAGAATTGAGTGGGATTCTCAACTTCAATTAGATGAAACTTTTATAAAAGCCTAATGTAACATCCAGATAGAGTTTCCGATTGTGTTGATAACAAGCTAAATCAATAAATAGATTCCGTTAATCTGTTGGTGTGATGCCCTTCGAAATATCTAGAATGCTGTAGGCAAGGTACATTGACGTGCAAACATATTATTAAACAGACACAAACAGTTCAAGAAGTATTAGTAAAACATGTGAAATTAGTGATCAAAAATAACATAAAAAAAAATCAAATTAAAAAATTCTCTGAAATCCTTTATATAAACATTCTTTTAGTGGAATCTTTACATATTTGCTAAAGTATGTAGAAGCATCAACAAAAGCTTTCGTTTCCATTGCGATGGTACCTAGATAAAATAAAATAAATTCGATTTGAAATATAGTTTAGAAGTTAAGAGACTTTTATCTCTCTAGAATTGGTGACTTAAAGTTAGGTGAAAACTTTACAAAAATAGACGCTCTGAATGACTTCGAAGAATTAAAATAAGCACATACAAATTGAAAACAACTGACGAACTGGAAATAATTATACATGTTATCTATACTTAAATCATGTGATTCTGTAGAGATCGTTTCATATAACTCAATCATCTGAAGGCGCTGAAGACGTTAAAGAATAAAAGAAGTCCTTGTGAACCCATGGTGTTTCTTTCTCCCGTAACTCCAGGCGATTTATCAGGGGCGTCCATGACTCTCTAATATTTGTATTATGTAATTTGTCCTAGTTGTGCTACATTACATTACACATTACATTTGGCTTTTTTCTAATTGTCCTAGAACTCCTATCGCATGTATGTATGTAGTAATGCACTTTAATAATAGCATCTCTATAATTTACGTTGCACTCTGAGGAAAATCAGAGCGGAAAACTAGAAATATTCCCGGTAATGAATAACATATAAATGGAAATGTACAAAACAAATAGCCATAGAGAGTTGGTTACAACAATATGTGAAAGATTTAACACTACTCAAAACACTAGATGAAAATTCTAAACACAATCCACTGCTGTGATAAAGCTTAATAAAATCGATTATATTAGAAAAAAATTGTGTGAAAATATGTTATTCTTTGAAGATTTGGCATATATGTTTAACAGCTTTTACAATTCGTTTCTGTTATATCCGATATATGTACGTCAAACTGACAACGCTGACATACAAAAACATTCATTTTGATCAATCATCAATAACCTATTTTTTATCTGTAGGATATAGATACCATATATAAATAAATATACCAATTATTTTGTGTATAACTGTTTATATGGTATATAAATGTCTCTCACAATCAGTGGCGCCGTTTCCAGTGGGGCGTCATATGAGTATGAAGAATGTTATTTAATAGATAGCGAAAAGGGCAGCATTTTGTATAGCATAGGCTACCTCCTTCTCCCGTATGATATGTTTTCGAGAGGGTTACCTAATCTGGGATTATACTGAGATTGAAGTGATTCACCAATAATGTGAAGGCTAATTGAAACTATATTATATTAATTGTTTATATATTTTGATTCGTTAGATCGTGACTATTACACAGTCTTATCGTAAGCATTATATTATTACACTTTACAACTGACACCTCCCTTGAAGTAATTATCACAAACAGGCCATACTTCCCAGATAATTGCCGTGAAAAAGATAATAAATACCAAAACTGTAAAGTTCGATGTCAGTTCCATAAATACATGCTATCGGGGTGCTTAATTTTGAACGACCACACTGTATATACGTTTGCATGTGTCAATTGAGCTTTGAAACCAAATTAGAAGAGCGTGATGGAGAATTTAAACAAGCTCCTTGAACTAGATAGATTCAAAAGGTAGACAAGAGCTTTCTTGACGTTATTATTACACAAGAAGCTTGTTTGGTAGACTAATGGAAAATATTCAATAATTAATTTGATTAAAACGAGGATATATTCTAATATTAGTAACAAAGCAATAAATTCATGAGTCAGAATAGAAAAACAGATAGTTATTTATACGTTGTTTTATCTAAACAATTATAGAGCAATAAACCTTAACACTCACAAACATAAACAATTACAATTCCAAGAAGACAACATTTTGGACAATTTTAAAAACTTTTTCTTACAACTTTTTATTGACGTTTAGAAATGTAAATATAGAAATAATATTATTGGAACTTTTTTCAACAAAATTCAATTCCAACACAGTGCCATTATTACCAACATTCTTTCTTGTTAAACCAATTTTAGCAATTGAATTTAGTTGTCAAAAGTTGACAAAATCGATAAAAAATATTTGAGGGAATCAATCAAATATACAAAATATTTGCAAAAACGCCCAATAAGAAATGAATATTTGATACGTCCATCTTCTTTCGTTTATCCTTCATGTCAAATTTTTAAGGAAATTCAGAGTTTTGATAAATTACCTTTCTATAATAAGTATCACTTGTACCGTATAAATACAAATAAGATCGCATTCTATTTAGTATATGACAGTCTAATTTATCATTGTCTTATTAGTGGAATTTATGCGAGAGGATTCTGCACTTTTGTTATAATTAAAACGTCTTTATTGTAATTGTTTCAGTTTCTATTATTGTCAGATGAGAATTGTATCTCTGTTTCTAATAGAATGTTTCATTTCGTTTTATCTTAACATTAAACAATAAATGTATGTTATAATGAAATTCCATTAAAATACTAATATGTTGATGCTAATATTTCTTTAATAAAATTTTAAACAGCAAGGAAACCAATTTAAAAAAAAAGACCTGAGAAATTGAAAACGGGAAAAGTTAAGCAACAAGAAAAAGTAGAGTAAAAACTAATTTGAAGGAAGTATGTTGTAAGTGAAATAATATACGTTAATTAAATTTAGAATAAAGTAAATATTTATTATTTAAACAAAATGATGATGAAATTGAATACGGTAAATTAAAAATGGATTTCAATCGATATTATGCTGTTATATTAAGATATTATACTACACTATATCAAATAGCAATTTAAAAGCACTTTGAAATTTTGACTTCGATTTAGATCGCATCATTTTGCATAACGAAAAAACTGGCGATTAATTGCGTGTTAAAATACAAAAGACACAATTTTGTTTGAATGATTTCTTTGTTGTCGCCAGTGCTGTTACATTCTGTTATACGGCTCCGTAGGAGCGCGACTCAATTTCTTTTGGGGTGCGGCGACCTGCGGAGTTTAGTAATCTCTGTCGGATGCCTACCCGAAAGGTAGTATTCCCCTACATCCTACCAGCCATGTATACGCTGACCGGGTAGTCGTCAGTGGTTGCAACGATACGCAGAGTAGGGGTGAGCCACTGTTCTGAAGAGACGATCGACATTTAGAAAGGTCTGATCTCGTGCTCTTGGAGATAGTTGGAATTAAGCTATAGGTCTTCGAATTAAAGCAGTGCCAATAAACTAAATTAAATTAAAATGAATATTGAACACTGTCGCATTTGAATATCTGCATATCAAAATATCTCTTCCCCTTGTTATAACGTTTGATTTGATTTGCAATTTACCCGATTTTCTCCACCTGTCGGATTTAAGTCCGTTTCAAAATGGTTATTTATATCAAAAATGTAAAATGGCACCGAAAACTTTTAACCTCCGAAGGCTTTTTCATTATCGGTTTATATAATAATATGGCTTGTGTTATATATAATGTGTTTGCCTTTACTTCCTCTCTGGTTGAATTTATTACAGATTTAGTAGTATTATTCAAGCTATTTCTTTTGGTTAGCAGTTTCGTTACAGCGAAAATGCTGTACATTATAATAATAGTAATAATATTTTGGACTGTAGGGAACCATAAAATCACCCTTTAATTTGCCTTACAATATGAAACTTTCATAGTTGAAGTGTACGTAAAAGGAACAACGTAAAACTTTAATTAACAAACTAAAATTAATGAACCTGCCATTCTAAATGATGCACTACGAAATAGAATTAATCGTTTGTATTAATTGTAAGAATTGACGGATTTTACTAGTAAATGTTCGTTTTGAGAGCTGAATGTCCCAAGAAGCAATTAGAGAAATAGGTTTTCATATCGTTGATGAAAATCGTGCAACTGTCTACAGTACAGATTTTATTGCATCCAAAATTAGTTGAATAAAGAATTTTCATCAAGCAATTTGCAAGAAAATTCGTTGAACAATTCGTTATATATTTAAGAACAACAGTTATGTATTATAATTTAAATAGACATTAAGACAGCACAATAATAGTAGATAGGATTCTACAGTTATAAGCTTGGTTTCAGAACTCTGAATAGTCAAAGCTACTTCTATCTACTAAAGAGCAACAAGTGTTGCTCACTGTAAGGCTCTTTCCTTTAAAATCAAGCAGTTCGAAAAGAGATAATCTTCTTGAAAGAATCCCGTATTTCACAAGTTTAAAAGAGAACGTCCACAAAACAACTCTATAGTTGTAAATGATTCAAAAACCGAATAACCGATATCTAGAAGACGATCGCAAAGGAAAAATTCTTCTAGAAGTCCTGTTCGTGAGCTAACTCCTATTTGAGCTCCTACACATAAACCAGTAGTTCCAAACAAGAAATAACACGCACTAAATTCTTCGTTATTCATATTTATCGAACGAAAAAGAGCGACTAACTCCCATATTTTCGAAAACGCGCACAAATATAAAAATATACTATATAAATACTAATGTTCAGTAATTTTAAATGAAAATATTCAATCCATAAATTAACGGCAATTGGATAATGTATTTTTGAATTATATGATATTGGAGAACCTGTAAATAATTATAGGGACGCATTTTCTTCATTTCTCTTTTTTTTTTGGTTGTACAGATTTCTCGCAAGGTTGATCCACAGGTTTTCTGTGGGATGTCAGTCAGGACTTGTAGCTGTAGATTTCACTAATGGAAGGTTTGAAAGTTATTTGTCTTGTGAATAGGAACATTATTCTGTTGGAAAATGAAATCATCAACATTACAAATAGTAATACATATCAGAAGATTTTTCTCTAGAATTTGTCGCCTTCACTGATCCTGCACCAGAGAGTCTTTTGAATAAAATTCGTTTTTGATAAAATAGATCATTCATTCCAATTTAAATAAATTGTGGTGTGGCTGTTCATTTTTCTATATATAAATGTTTACCATAAAAAGCTGTTGCTGACCAATCAAGGAAAGGAAATTTTCAAAAGATTTTAACATGTCAATGAGCAAAACCTACGCCCCTATAATTATTTGTAGGCAGTACCCACTTATTCAAAGAAAACAATTATCTCGAGTATCGTTAAATTAGTTATAGTTAAGTTTTAAGTCTTAAATCATTACGAGTATACATTTAGTTGTTCCTGTTATTTTCACAGAAAAGAATCTTAGGAAGATTAAAAATTAATTATATCAAGACCCTTTGTTCCTTTGGAGAAAAGTGAAAAAAACCTATACTGTTACGATTGAAGATTACTTAACTACCTGTTTCCTTTGAAGCTGGCTTTTAAAACTCAAGTTTCATTAGTGTTATAGTAAAACCGTCCCTGCTACTAAATATCGTCTACATTGGTAGTTTGCATCTTATGTAAACATACGTATATGTACATACAGCGTGTCCCAGCTAAGTGCTCCACCTCAAATATCTCGTTTGTTGGTGACTTGAAATGGAAAAGTATCTAAAGAAATTAGACTACAAGGTCTATACTTCAATTGACCGATACTATTTTCTTTCTAGCTATTTTGGAAATGCTAAAAGGTCCTATAAGGTCTCGAAAATTACTCAATATTAGGAAACCAATTACCTACAATGAATACTGCGAATGAATTTCATATAAAAATAATGTTTTTTCTTTTAAAAATATCTAATTTGCTGGTGAAAAAAAATTAGAACTTCTCTGGGATCAAGAACCTATTCATTGATGAAAAAAAGCCTTCGTAAGAATTGTTTACGTTGTTTGCAATGTGAATTATTACAACTGATTACAAAATTTTATTCAAAAACAATTACAAGGCCAATAGTATTTATAAACAGTACAATCGAGTAAATAACTTTTGTTGTTAATAACAAGAATTATTGTTCTTACAACAGATCGAACTTCTAAAGTTGTTAACTGAAATGTACGTTTTATAAATACTATTAACATTGCAATTGTTTTTAAATAAAATCTTGTAAACATGACATTTAAATTGTAATTTACGTAAACAATTCTGACGTAGGCTTTTTTTATCAATGAATAGGTTATTGATATCAGAGAAGTTCTTTTTTTTGAGCAACAAATGAGAAGTTTTGAGTACTTTTTGAGGCGTTATAGGACGTTTTAGCATTTCCAAAATAGGTAGAAAGCAAATCGTATCCGTCAGTTGAAGTATAGACATTTTAATCTAATTTCTTTAGATACTTTTCCAATTCAATTCGCAAACAAACGAGATATTTAAGGTGGAACACTTAGCTGGGACAATCTGTATATAAATGTTTTATTGTAATAACTTTAAACACATGGCAAAACCCTACTGTGAGACTACAATAGAGTATATTTTCAAACAAAGCCTTAAAATATCTCACTTTTCAACATGTTATGTTATTCGTTGAATAAACAATAGCGAGCGTCATTTTATATCTTTCAACCTTTATAGCTTCTCTACCGTATAATTGGAACCGGCGTATATAGTTTGAGCTAGATATTGTTAAACAAGATAATAAAATAAAAGAGTAAATATTTTTTTGAATTAAAAAAGAAAACAACTATTTCTAGTTTAGTAAACATGTTCATTTCCATGTAAAACTCAAACGTTGTGAGTTACAATTTTAACATATCTTTGATCCTAGAAACTAACAAGATCAAGACTAACAAACTTGACAACCTCCGGTTATTAATTATAATAGCGCTTAGATCAAACATTGCTTTTAGTTTTAGGTCTCTCAAATATTCTGGTGACTTCCTTGTTTATTTATTTATTTTTGTATGTTAATAAAATGCAAAATTTTTATCGAAAAACTAGATCGATTACAATCGACGGATTATTGAATCATTGATAATAACGATAATAGTGCATTGCACTCGTTTTATCTCTGCATTATGTATTTATTTACCTTTGAAACGGTGTAAGATTATGGTGGTGGATAATTTTAAAAAGCTCCAGCTTCGAATTGATCCGTATAAAAGAGAAGAGAAACGGAGCGCATGTTTCTACCAATTTATTCAATAATGAATTTCCTTGCTGTCTTTTCCAGCATATTTTATACATACTTTTAGTATTCGCCGAAATAGATCCGTCTACCAATATTTCACCAATACCAAAATTCATAGAACAAACACAACAGTAATAAAACAATTTCATGACTTTTATGATAAGAGTTTATATTATGGAAATATTTCAACGAAAACCGTATAAGAAAAAAAAATGGCAATTATCGATGAAGAATTTTAATAAAGTGACGGAAAATTAATGGAAATAATGTAAATTTTCCTCATTCTTCATCGAAGTTGATAAAAGATATTGTCCTTGAATATATTATAAACTTCCTGGCGCATTCTATCATTCGAGTTCATATAATGTGAAAAGAAAATCCTGATTGATAAAAGATACTGTTGTTGAAACTAATATTGGATCAAATATTTACAGACGAGAGATTTCGTATATATTAATTATTATTAAATCGTTGAGAAGCAGAACAATGGATCAATTAGCATTGTGCAGTAATGCGATAATATATTCTAGAAGAGTTCTTTTATTAAATAATTTATAAAAAATAGATCTCTTATAATTTTAGTCAGCTTTTTTTTCAATTTTATTTATGAATAATAATGGAAGTGATAATAATCGAAGCGTAATAAAACGGTAGTTGTTTTCATAATATCAACCAAAATTTGTTTTGTTTTCGATGCTTTTGTTCTTTGTTATCTGTTTTTGTATTTACTGAAATCGGTATTTTCTTTTTCGTTTCAAACTCACAGCAGTCTCTACAGATCCAGTCCCTTATCTCATCACCTCATCAGGTATGATCCAACAATAATAGTCAAAAATATATAAATAGTAAAGTTTTGTAATTTTCCAGTCCTATTCAAATATTTTTGAATTAGAACGAAATTAGTTTGTACTTTATTTTTTTATAACGTGCTAACCCTTTATCTGAGATACTCTAAATAGTTGGCCACCTGAAAAAGATAACAAGGAAGCTATTCAAGGAATCGCATCTGTAAAGGTAATAAAAATGCTGGATGTGATAAAAGCTAATATAAAACATGGCGAAGCACCAATGACAAAGTTGTGGAGGAAACGGAAAAGAAAAAAATAACAGAAAAAGTAACAAAAAGGATCCAAAACTGGAAAATGTACAATTCATTATCATCAAGCATAACTAACTATCTCTACAGAAAATTATTTTGAGAGACAAAAAAGATAGGCTCCGACTTTGGAGTAAACAGATGTAAAAAATATTTGTTGTAACGTAAGAAACGTTGAGGAACATTGAGTTCTGGTTTCAATTTTATTGCTACCAATAACTAGAGCCAACCTCCATTAAATATATTGTTTTAGTCGACTTGTTATTCAAGAATTGCGTAAGCATGATTGCGGTTAAATAGGGTTTGATTTTTCTCAAGCCGTATTCTACGAATACAATATGTGGGATACAATGCAATTATCTGTACTATTATCTGAGTCCCTAGAAAATTTATTTAGGTAAAATGCATTAAAGATTTTTGGGGGTTCTTCAGATTCATACAAAAAGTGTACGAGCGACAAACCCGATGGTCAAGTAGCGGTTAAACTATCTATGGGTATATTATCTCGAAATCTCATTATCGACTATGTGGTTGACCTAAAATAATTTGATTTACCCTTCTGGATAGAATCACTTCTACTTAGAATTTGAATTGGAATTCAATATTCTTAATACAATTCAAAATAGATAAAATTGGATGTTTTGAGGTTGAGAACAAATCTAATTTGTTGGTTTCCTACAATTTTGTGATTCTATAAAATTAGATCGACTAATTGAGTTTTATTTGATCTATTTAGAAGAAGAAAAAAAGAGAGACAAAGTTAGGGGGGAAGAAAGACGACTGGTTATATACAATGTGAACGTTGGCTGTATAGACAGGATATAGAATAGGTTGAAAGCAGTAGTTTTATTGATCTTGCAGCCTGTTGCTCTCACCCTTCCTACTACTGTCTAAAGTGAACTGGTGCTTGACCTGGCGTATTCCAACATTATCTACGTTTTTCCACGAAAACACCGAAAATATAAAGGAACCAAGCACCCAAATTTTACACATATATTCTTATAAAGGAGTTTTCATTTAAATAAATTATTATAGAATATGTTTGTACTTTTCATTAGTCTTGATTAAATACGAAACATAACTACCATACGCGTTTAATTATTGATAACTCCAACAATTGACGTCAGTCTATTTAATTTCTAAAATAATCGATTAAATTCTTCAATTTAAACAATATTTTGTTAAAAGTTATAACAAAAATACTAAAACGCCGAATAAAAATTGTAGTAAAACCACATTATTCTGATCTAATCAACAAATCTGTAATCCTGCAGGAAAATTACTCAACAGCGGCCTCTATCAATAATAGCAGAAAGTTATATATTTCAAAAGTCGCAACGTTATTCAACGATATCTACAGAATATTGTGAAAGCTCGTAGTGTAACGTGAAAGCTCATGTGTAGTTGTTATATTGGCCAATAGAGAACACTATTAATACAACCAATAATTGATTTCTAATCAATTTAGATAATTAAAATCGTACTGATTTTACTGGACAAAATAAGATTTACATGCGGTAGCTTCAATTTTGATAGTAAACACAAATACCAAGAGCTTACAAAAAGTTTAATAGCTTTTCAAAGTCAATTGATTGAATGTCTGCACAATTAAAACTGTATAAAAATAGGTATGAAGACATCAGCACCTGTAACTGATCGATTTAATGGATATCTTTTACAATGGTAACAACTGATTTATTATTATATCGAAAATGAAACAGGAGTACAGTTCTTACCTCTAGCACGTAATATTTTGAAATTTAGTCAAACATACCTAATATTTAACAGATGAATAAATAAAAAGAAAAAGTTTTTGCGTCGCATTTACGATGATAAAAGCTACAATAAAAAATGATTGTCTTGAGTTCATAAGGGGGATGTTGGGCAACAGATTCGACAGGTTAACATATTATTAGAAACCATCACGCAATCTCGATTGTTTGTCGGATGAAAACAGGTCAATATAAACGTTTAGAGACGCTTTTTGTATTTCAGATTTTCATTCGAGATCGCCTAACAAGAAAGTAAATAACGAGAAAAAAAACATAGACCAATAATAATAACAACAATTAAAGATGATAATGAAGTTCTCACACAATAAAAAACAATTTAAACAAAAATAAAGGAATAAATGACACTTTACGATAGCAAATAAGAAAAAAATCAGAATTTCATCTGCCTATTGCTGCTAAATTGTAAATTGTCATTATTAATACATCATATACGTTGGGGAAATTATTTTCTAAACGAAAGTTTGCTCCCAATTTCGATTAGGATCTCACAGTATTGAAAATCACAAAGCTATAAAGTTGAAATCGTGACTTGAATTGTTGGAAAGATCGACTCAACTCAATAAAAAAAAAACAAATTAAAATTAGTATTTAATCTGGAAGCGCTTTTTATAAGTCGAATTTGCTAGTTTATAATAATTTTATTCTAACAATAATTATATTAGGCTCCTTGATAAGTAATATGATACAGGCGAATTTTAAGAGAAATTAAGAGAAATAGCTTGATTTTTTTAATGTTAATTGAAGTTTATTTCAACCTCAAAATCGATACACATGGGAGAAAAATTAATAAACAAAAAAACTGTCTGCTTAGATGATAACGAAACAGAATCATTCACCCACTTTCGAGCATTTACAAATTGTATACATAAGAAATATGATATTAATAAAAGGCACCATCTAACAAGCAAACTACATGAGAGATAAACTCGCAATTTTCATAATTGGAATATAAGTGGAGAAATTTATTCAAAGTTATGTAAAAGTTTATACAATCAAGGCAATTTAAGAATTTATGAAAAAAGATTTAAACTAAAGTTAATTGGATAAGCCTACAAACAGTATTAGTGTAGAGTTCTCGAACTGATGAGAGAAAATTCAAGATGAAATCTACCCTCGAGTATCAGTTTTTTTTGTAATACGTTAACGAGTTTGAGTTTTTAATTGATTTATAAATGTAACAAATTATGGGATATAACTAAATTGTAAATAAACACAATTTTATAAGAGCTGTCATTTATTTTTAAAAATATTTTTACATCACCCGTCATTTGTTACCCTTCATATCCAGCTTTATGGAATAACAAAAAAAGTGTCTTAGTTCTTTTCAGCATACGATTATTGTTGTGCAAAATTTCTATCCGATTAAAAGCTTGGGATAAGTGGCAAGATTGCTAATTTTTCAGTAGTAGTACTAGTAGTAGAGATCATTCACGCTGTAATCAACAAATAGTGGTGTGTCTGTTTACAAAGTCTGTATACAAATGTATATAAAACATGTTAGCGCTCACCTATCACGGAAGGTCAACTGTCTATAAGGCGGCGTCAGGTTTATCGAGACCTGCAGTGGCGTAGAATAAAAGCACATTATTGATAAACTGTATTTTGTTTTTGCCACTAGCGGGACGCGTATGGCATAAGATTTACGACTATTGTCTCGCTCTCACGCCCCACCTATACAGTTATCGTTGGTCGCATAATGCCACAACCTACAGACTCCCTGCTCCCGCACATCGCACGTCCAGGTTAAAAAATTGACTATAGTAATTAAACTCTATTAAATAGAGATGACGATTTGACTTGCAATTAATCGGCGTCATCCTGTTTCAAGATCAACTCATACAGAGTTATTTATATCCACTCACGCATGCATGCGTTACAACATGGCTTCATCAAGCTGAGGTATAGTTTGAACCGTTTGAACTTGTCTCAGCCCAGACTGACATATCGGTGCCTTACAAAATTATTTTTATATTGAAATTTAATGTAAACTCCAGCCTGCTACTGCTTCACAGGAAGAATTTCGTTACCGTCCACTGTTAAAATTTATACAGTAATCAAAACAAGATAGAGAGAAAATAGAAAAAAATAATAATAAAATGAAGTTGTAAATCCCATCCAGCCTTGGTGGTAGTGAACGTGTCGATCTGCCTTTTTGGAACGACACCCACTGTGATGTGTAAGAATTTACCTACGACATGCCAAACATCTGCTAACTTTGTTGTGACTATAACGATTTTCTCCGACATGGCATGATTGATACCAGCTAATAAAGTATTGGAGAAGGACAGAGAGCAAATAAAGAATTTTGGAATATCTTCATTAACGAAAAGAATTGTTTATTTTCTTTTTATTTTAATTTTTTATTGATTTTCTATTTTTGCTAAAATATAAATGATGGCTAAAAACATTAAAATAGATTGACGTAAACATATAATAATAATAATAATAAACAATCCTAGTTGTTCGTAAAGACATTCCAAAATTTTTTGTTTAATCTCATAGATTACTGGCCGGTATCAATTGCGTTACGTTGAATAAAATCATTATAGTCACAAAGAAGATAACAAATATCTGGAATGTCTTAGTTAGAATCTTATATACCACAATAGATGTTGTACCAAAAAAGGAAAGTCGACATTTTCATGAAGATGACCAACGAAGTTCTTCCTATCTACCCGAATGGTTTCCTCACCCTAATTTGTTACTGTAAAATCGTAGACAGTTGTTAACTGCAGGACCGTTTTATATCACCAGTCCGGCCCTGGTTTGACTTGATGTTGAACTAAAACTGAATGTATCCAAGCTTTTTTATTACAAATCTGCGACGATTTCAACACTAGAATTGAATATCGGCAATTTGGAAACGCTTCGTTGAAATACCAAGTGTCTACTGAAATGATCGCTGTATACCTAATTCAATAATTTTATCCTAAGTTTTTGTCTGATCTATTAAAAAGCGAGATTTCCACTCTAATTTTAACTACTGTATTATATTTAATAAATGAATATTAATTACGTAGTTTGAAAGATAATTATTTACAGGAAATATTCGTTAAATGAACAATATGAGAAGCTGTCAGATGTTCATTAAAAAATTGTAAAATTATACGTAAAAACATATTAAAACGTTTTTATCTAATGATAAATCGTGTAAATGACAGTTAGTCTCAATAGTCGACTTAATGCCAAATAATTTGAAGAGAGAAAATTGAACCGATCGAACTAGTTCAAAATAATTCACAGAAAATCTGATGTCTGTCATAATGATTATTTTAATAATACTGGATAAATTAACGTTACGAAAATAGCTCCTAAAATTACGGATGTTTTTTTTATAATAAATTACTCACATCAGTGTCAACGTAATTAGTCTGGCGTAGCGCAATTAAAAATAAAAAGAATTCTACCTATAGAGACTTGAACTGACAATCTCAGGAGATTTTTATTATATCGCCACGTAAAATAATAAATAAGAGGAAATTGATGGTTTTATTTGTGCAAATTATTATAGAGACTTTATTTTTATAAAGAAAATTTATGAAAATCGACGACTATTAATTGGATTTGAAATTATCTAATTAAGAAAACTGTCAACATTAAAGCTTTAACAATGTAATAACTGTTTGGGATTTTTAAGATCTCACTACACTGACTGATTGTGGAAGTTTCGTTTAAAGTGAATAATGATAGAAGCAGAGGACGACAAGGACAATGAAGTGTAACAAATTAACGTTCTATTTTGGGCACAATTTCAATTCAAGTGGAAAATATAATAATTGTTTCAACAACCGTACAATTATTACGTTCATAACATACGTGTAGTGGTTTTATAAAATTATTTGCATCAAATAACTCGAACAATTAGTTTCTATTTTTGTGTTATTGAATCTAACAAATTATCAAGAAAATCGAATTCAATTAATTCAACTCTGGAAAGAAGAGTCTGATATAAAAACAAAATTTTTTTGTTGATCTATCAAGTAAATAGGTGTTTGAGGAGCGTATAAAAATTACACAATTACTACTGGCATAAACGGTCAACAGTGTGTGTTTTATTTATAAACTGCCAACATGACACCTAAACAGCCACTACTAAAAGCTATGATTTGAGG
Organism: Epicauta chinensis; assembly: GCA_021725515.1. Lineage (NCBI taxonomy): Eukaryota > Metazoa > Arthropoda > Insecta > Coleoptera > Meloidae > Epicauta > Epicauta chinensis. The sequence continues at coordinate 315,190 of JAEDXX010000005.1, read as the reverse complement.
GGATTCATAGATTTTATTGATTGTGTCACAAACAGGTTCAAGGATCTGAAAGTTGTCCTTTCTTTCGTATGTCGAAATATAACAGCCACAAATTTAATTTAGATAGACACTAACAATAGGTGATTTGTAAAACAACAACAAAAAAACACATACGGAACAGTATAGAAAAGAAGAAAAAGTAAATCAGATCTCATTAATTTTCTTACAACTGCCACTAAGGAAACTTGAGCGCTTCAATTATACTTTTATTTCTATTTATTTTTGTGTTAAAGCTTTGTTATCCTATAATCAAGTATTACGAAACCATTTTTATATCGGAATTCGAATTGTTGAGTTACGTATACAAACGAGTGGTGAAAAATTCGACATCACGTAATTGTAATGCTTTTATTCGATGAAACCAACAATATTAATATATTCTTTAATTGCAAAGCACGTCTCAACGAAATTTACAAATCAATTCAAATAAAGCCAACAATTAACAGCTAACGAGACAATTGTTGTAATCCAACGGAAATTTGCAAATTACTAGTTTCAATATTCGGGTTTATAGAGGAATTTGCAATTAAAGACAACTGAGAAATTACAAAACCCTTTGAAATAACTTAATACATAAGAAAATAGAGTATCTTCTAATATTGAAATTCGGTACTTATCTGCTTTAATGTCTTGCAATGTAAACCGAATCTCATCAAATTGATGTTCGAAATAACAGCGTTTTACTACCATCACGTCTTTTAAGTCGTTCAAAAGAAGCTGTGTAAAGTGACACTTTGATCGATAGATCAGTGAAGCATAAAGGCAGGAATCTTGAACTTTCAACTTACAAAATAAAAGAGTTCAGTCAATGACCGATATAGGATTTTTTTTGTTGTTTGTTAGCTTAAATTTCTACATTGATATAAAACGTGTTTAACATTTTTAAGCTCCATTGGAATAAGAAACTGAAAGTTGTTGGTGAATCAGAAAAACTTCCAAACAATTCAGAAATTTTATTCAATAACACGAATATACTCAAGAACATTCGTTAAAAGGCTTATGTATAGTATTAGTGGGTAGCCAATCTTAATGTGGATATAATATCAATCTTGTCGTCTATTGTTTATCTTAAACAGTTTAGTGATGGAGTGTTTATTGAAAGTTCTAAGCTCTTACAGGATGAAATCACACGACTATCCAACAAATTTAGACCACAAGTAGAGGAGTTATTAAGTAAATAAGTCCTTATACTATCTCACTTTTTGAAATTTAATTTCACATTATTGTATTATGTCTCTCGGTAAAATTTTACATATAAAGCTTGTTTTTAATTAAGCGTACATAGAAATTTTCGATGGAAACTTTCATTGATTGCATACCTATATTTTTTGCTCGTTAGAAATTTCCCAGCGATTCAACAATTTTTATGCCAACATAAAACTGGATTTTTCTCTTCTATATTGGTTTTAGTTGATATTTAATCTTTAATAGGTTAAATTCACTCGTTTAAATTAAATTTAAATGTCAATTAAAGCTTAGAAATCTACAAATATTGAAGCCATAAGTAGTCTTCTGCTAGATAGTAAATTGTGAATTAGATTAAGAAAAAAACAAAAGAAAATATGGAATAACTGTTTAGAATTAAACAGTTTTCTTTCTGAGAAACAAAGTAAAACCATTAAACTGGCACAATTTGATTTCTAAATACATAAAATGTGTAAATTGAGAAAATAACTATCGGTCTCCAACCATTTTTTTTAAGTAAAAAAAAACCGATTTAAAGGGACGATTTTAAAGTCAGAATGTAATTAAGTTATGTACCAACCCTTTGGAAACATCCTTCATTCCTAAATATACTTGGACAAAATACCAAATTTCTATGTTTCGTGCTTTTCAACCCCATATTACTAGGTGCTTAATTTATTAACGTTCAAATAGCATTAAAAGGAAAAAAAAACACAAAATTGGAGTCTTTCTTCAAATTAAAAGCCAAGTGGCTTATCTCATGTTTCCATGTTTGAATTTTTTCTTATCTCTCCAACAATTCATTCGTCATATGAGTAATTCTTATTATGTTGTTTAAATGAAAAAATATTTGTCTTATGATATTAAAAAAAAAGTCTGTACGCGACCATAAAAAATGTTAAAGATTTTTATAATTACAAGAATGTTGACAATTTCCAAGATTTATAATAGAGGCATATTTTGATGTAGAATGTAACAAACTTTTCCTCCTTTTTTGTGTGAGAAATTTGATTACAGCCCGTCTCTCCAATATCGAGTTAAGGTTAATAAAATAAGACATCGTATAGAATGAGACCAAAGCTAGATCCACAATAAAAACTCTCCAAGCTAATTTCAATTTTAATCATACTACTAATTTTTCTTTGCCTTCAACAAATAATGAAATTAATTCAAATTTTATCCCATTTTTTTTTCTATTTAGGTTAAACGAATTTTTTTTTACTTATCAGTTCACTGATTAGATTTTAAATTAGATAAATATAGTAGATTGAAGTTTCTCAAATAAATCAAATTTTATGATATTGCAAGATTACTCAATCTTGAATCTGATTTTAGTCGATTTCTATTAAATTGAAAATGATTACTCCACCTATAGATATATCAGTTTGTGGTTAGTCCAAATATATTGTCTCGAAATTTGTACTTTATCTAATTTCCTTTAGCTTGCATTAAATTTATGGAGGTAAAACCTTCGTTAAGATGATGAAAGTGTAGTTTGACTTTATTCAAGTTTTGTGTAACGGTGAATATTCTAAATAGAAAGATAAATACCTCTATAATAATCTGTTATCAAACACGTTATATTAGGCTCTTGCAATATTTTGGTCAGAGAAGTCTAAAAGAAAACAAGATAATGAAACTTAATACCTAAAGTAAAGAAGCCGTATATTTTTATTTCTTGATAACTAAATCCAATGGTTTTGTTGTTCTAAAAAGATGTGTAATATTCAGTATTAGGTGAATTTAGAGCTAGTTCGATTCTCTCGGTAATTGATAACCATAAACATGTATGGAAATACTGGTCTATTGATCAGCTTGTCAACAGCTTTTGTTCAACACAAGTACTTTCCGCAGACGATATTATACCTACTAATGCTTTATTCAGATATTAGTTATCGACGAAATTATGTCTGTTAACAAGTGCGTGAAGTTATAAATAATTCATTCAATTGTAACCATAAGAACCCGATGGCGCTTCTGTGAAGTTTTCTGTTGAAGTTTTTAAAAAAATATATAATGAAATATTACTTAAGTCCCCCCAATGCGGCTTTGACTCAATGTTTTTAAAAGTCCCCCAATAGGATTATTCTGATTAAATCTTTCTTTAAAAGTATCTGTACGGTATCGACAACATAAATGGGAGCTAAATAAAATCTCACATCTCTGCTGACGTATTTTTCTAAGTTTTTATAATTAAGCCATTCTAATTACTAATTGAATTTTTATTGATTCAATGGTCTTATGTTGTCAATTTATTATTACTAAAATAGCGCCTTCAATTACTGACAAGGGTTAATTTTAACGTATAAATTGAAAGATACTGGACCCCTAACAAAAAAGCCTGGACAACAAAAGGTCTGAAATGTCTGGACTATTGATAGTTTTTATCAATTTTCTCAAATGTTGCCAGACAAGAGATAAATGAATTATCAACCCTTCAACAGATCTTTTCTAATTATATAGAATATTACTAAACATTACGTTGTATATTTGCAAATAAAACTAGTAGGTAATTCTAAATTTTGGAGTAATACTGAAGTAAAAAAGAGACGAACCGTTCTATCAATTCAATTTTTAAGATGCAAAATGTTGATTAATAATAAAACGTCTATCCAATCTTCTTCAATCTTTGCTTATTGTTTTATTCAGAAATTTATGATATTCTTTCACTTCAAACAAAATGAGTTCAGCATACGATTCTATGGTTATTTGTAACTTAGGGCACGTTCATCTTAAAAATACCTCACTGCTATGATACGCTACCTTGCACCCGTGCTGAGCTGGCTTGCTGGCGAGTGTTCAAACAAGTGATGAGAACAGCGAATCAGTCAATGAAATAGCATTTAATTATCTTATCATTATCAATAAATATTCAGGAATATAACATATGATCATCGACGACTGAAAACAAAACGCTATAAAAATTCACTATAGATAAATGATGGTGCGACGTCGCTTATCAAACATTTTTTTACAGCTTTGATTTTGAACAGTCGTACAAACGTCATTAGAAATACAATGATATTGTGTAATCAGTAAGGCAATTCCTGTGAAATGTATCCAATTGAATACCCGTACCTGTGAAATTCTAAACATGAAGCATTACAACTAATATCGGGGTACAAGTGTATGAAAACGATCTTGTAACTGTGAACGATACAATGAACTTTTCAAGTTTAAATCATTGAAACCATATCAAAACTTTTATCCGACTTCAAATTATTGAATTATAATATTTCCACAATCTTGAATACGTTTAATAATTCAGCAATACAACTACAAGAATAGAATAGTTTGAAAACTGAATCAACACTTGAGATTTGGATGCTCTTCGATTGCAAAGTAAAGTTTATACAAAATAATAATGTGGTATTAAACAAAACATGTATGTGTAAATCTTGAATAATTGAATTTTTTCAAAGTAAATTAATCCAACAAACACATTAAATTAAAACAATATCGACCTTTAAAAGAAAAGCTTTTAATGGTTAAAAATAGTAGTCATAAATGAATTTTGTGAAGGATGAAAATTTCTATCTACTTTATTTATTATTCCTACGTCGCAAATCTTGATGGAAATATGGAACTTGATCTATTAAAATTTCACAATACAATAATAATTGATGATATTATGGCTTTCTGTTTTCAAATCATCTATATGTGAAATAAAGGTTTTCTAATTAAGTCGTTTTAAAGTGAAACTTAAGCTTTTAGTGTTAGTCGTTGTTTTGCATAAAGATTAAAGTGAATAGAGGAATTAAACGAATCCTTACATTACGAAAACAATTTTAATTGAAAATTTCGTTACCTTTTGATCTTTGTGGAAAATTTCAACCAATGTGGCACATTTAAGTGGCGCTTCAAAAAATATTACACCAAAAAAACATTGAGTGTGTGTTCTAAATAAAAAATAGTAAATTAATAAGCGAAATTAGTTAGTTTTTTTGAACACTACTTTCACTGTAATTTCACATTTTATGCTGACCCTATTCAATACAATTAAATAAAATGTATGCTAATTATGTCTTCGAAACTTTTTGTTAATAGTTGTACTACTGTCCCTTGATGCTCTACGTAAAAAGACTGCAATGCAGTACAAACACTATCATTCAGTATTTCAAAAAAAAAACCTAAAACGAAAAACTCTCTTTCACCCTCTTTATATGGAAGTTGCTAGGGTCGAAAAATAAAGCTTTGTTTCAACTGGGTTTCGTTTTGATGTATATAGTATATATCGACTTGGTCTGGACTTGATGTCTTTAAATGTTATCGATCTTTCAATTTATAATTGAAAATATAGCAGCTATATCGTAAATGGACCATTTTTAGCTTTTTTCCTAGCTAGAGAACTGTTTTATATAATAATTACAATTTCAACAAGACTCTACGATTCTTTTTTACTTTCACTTATTTTATTTTTTTTTATTTTTCTGTTTCTTATCTAACTAGTACCGTTACAAATTAAAACTGACTGCCACATTATTTTCTATATAGAAAAATGGATCACTTAAATTGGTATTTTTCGGTATCTACAATACTGACACGTGAATTTGTGACTTGAGTTAGTCTTATGTAGGACGTAATTAATATAAAACCAAGTCTAGAAATACTAACTTCAACTTATTTGGAACGAAGTTGAGACTAAAGTCTAAGCTGGGTGACCTCACCCATTGAATTTCAATAACTTTTCAATGGAAATACAAAAAGAATGCCTGATTCAATTTTAGTCGCTCCATTTGAAAATTGATATGTCTTACACCCCAGATATTTCTTTTTGTATATTATGAAAACATTTCTTTTCATTCAATGTGACATATACAAAATATGATAAATATGATTGTATCCGTATCGATTGTTGCCGTATTCGATCAAATATCTGTTTTCCTCTTATGCTTCTATATTCACAATCCAAATCATTTATTGAAATTGGTCTCACTTGGGGATCTGTAAAAGACTCACCTTGTTGATGTTACTGGTGCAACAGGCCATGAGCGTCGTGAACGTAATATTAATGCTGTACGTATACCAGTATGATATGTGCCCATTTGTGGAGCTGATGTACGTTTTTTCGGTTTCCTTGTACTACTCCACAAATGACAACCGGGATGTGGTCCTTGTTCAGATACAGAACGCTGATTTTTTGAATTGAACATTCCCCTTTTTACATTATCTTGTTCATTAAGTCGTGCAGCAATTTCACGTTGAACTTCAAACGTTGTAGATAGCATGTCAATATTTTTTGCTTATATACACAATATATATAAAATGTTTATGTAATGGTCACATTGAAGCTTTATTTCAGTCAATTTTATATATATTTTTTTGTATTAGAGGCAAATAAAATCCTCGAATAAACTTTTTCCAATACAATTCTGTATGACATCGATAACAATGATCTCAAATAAAAATTAACAGCGAGGCCAATAACAAAAGTTGCAAATTTTGATCAAATTATAGAACTTTACAAGATGAAAAAGAGCAAATAAAGTAAAATCGAACATTATATTAGCAACAAAGAGTTGAAATTAATTTTATTTCAAAGGAAAATATTTTAATTTAAAATTTTAATTACAAAACCTGTTAATTAAAGATTATAGTTAATAGAAACTGGAACAAATGTATAATTAAGGTGTGAAAATTATAAGCTAACACGAATACCAATTATACCAAACAATAGTGTGTAAAATAAAAATCGTTATATTATTTTCATTAAAATGATATACGTCGGCTAGACCAGACGATTGAGAACAACACTAAAAACTAATTAAACTTCTATCAGAAAAAATCGAATCGTTAATTTACATGAAAATTAGGAAAAAAGTTGAAATTTTTAATATTGTAATTTTTTTTCCAGACAGAGAAACTATCCTAGCGTATATTGGAAAAATGATTGATACGCCGATATTTTAAAAAGAAATCAGTAATTCATTATAATCATAATAATGTAGAAATATGTTAATGATACAATGAAATTCTATCTGAAATGGGGTCAAGCAAATAATGTACATAATGTGGCGTTAAACAGCCCAACCTTAGTATATTCTAGTCGTCAACATATGTAAATGGATAAGCAATTTTTATTGAGTTAAGATCCCCCAAATCCCGTATCTACCATTTTTAGACACCGTACAAAGACTTCTTACTGTTCGAATAAATTGCGAGAAATTTTCCTTAGTACTACCCCAAGCTGGGATCTTCATCTAAGATCACAGCTGGGAAACTGCGAAGCTTTTAATGAATGCTTTCGACAATTTACAACTCGTAATATAGGAACAAGAAGATTTTATTGGGTCATATGGACCAAAGTAATTAGATAAAAAAAATATGAGTCGAACAAAATCAGAGAAAAGTCATAGCTGAACAAACTTTAGCAATGCTACATCAACCTGAAGAAACCAAGAGTCCTGAAAGGTCTTTCGACTGTGACACATTCTAATTCTAATATTTAAGACGAACAAATCCATCTTGTAAAATAATTTTCTAGTCCTGAGTAAAACATATCTTTAATCACTTAATCCATGAATAACAGAAGTATAAATGTGTTATCACATATAGAGGGGATCATTTTTTCTAGTCCACCATCTTTTTCAATTCCGAAATTTAGTTTAGGTTTCAAATGCAAATTACTGTAGTAACGAAGACCAAAAAAAATAAAAACATGTAATAGCTGTATGACATTCAGTGCGAGGACTTCCATTATAAAATAATTTGATTTATAGACCTGCATTAATTATTTTAAGCCCTCCACTAAACAAGTTTGAAAATAATACGAATAAACGAGAAAAATAGGAGGGTATTGCCCTTATTTACATTCACTATATAGATATTATTTAAATAGAAAGAAAACATTGATTAATATGAAAATAACACGAAACAAAAACAAAACAGAAAAATAACGGTAGGTATAAATGTATTGGAAAGTTTGTTCGACAAAATAATAATTAGCCCAATTTGTTGTTAACCTAAAGACAGAAGCAATTTCATAAAAACACCAATTAATCAAAATTATATTATCCAACAATTTTTAATACTTTCACTTTGAATTTATTGAAAAAGTAAAAATCTCTCACACTAATTAAACACAATAAATTTAATTTTTACGAGTTAATACGGGAACACGAAAATTGATAAAATTGTCCATTTTTATATAGAATTAAAAATAATATGGTAAATTGCACGTGAAAATACAATGAAAACTCATAAAATAGATCATATAACAGTGCGTTTTATAGGAAACGCGCGATTAGACTGTCAGGTAAAATGGTTATTTTACCACGTGTTTACACGTGTGCGCAAGCGTTGATAGGGAAAATAATCGAGGGAAAATTGTGTTTTAATATAAAAGATGGAAATGTCTGGATAAAACCAACAATAATTATGAAAACTATTGTATTAGATGTTTAAACATTTAATAGTTCAATATTACTTCGTAAATGTGTAAAATGAAATATCAAAACAATTTTGATAGTTTTCCACTGCGGATTTAATTGCACTTAATTTTCTCTTCAATTATTAAATTTTCGATTTAAACGATAGATCTGTTTAGTTATAAAATCCAATTATTCGCTCTTATCAAAAATGAGATTTTCTAATTGTTTCTTTTTCTTTGTGCACGTAGTTAAATGTTGGTTTACTTTTTACGTAAATAATAGAATTATATTTGTTTAACAATATAATTTGTGTTATTTGTCTTTCATAAAAAAAATATATGTACAAAATTTACGAAATATTCGACAAGAAATAAGAACGTTGTTTTCTGTTAAATCATCTAGTTATTAAAATCAATAAATCGCATAAAAAATCTGCTATCAAATATTGTAGTGCTGTGAGGATAGAGAATTTGTTTGTTTGTTTGTATACCAATTTTATAAAGAAAAAAATACTTATTCATCTCGTTTCATTTCACGTAGCAATTGAAAAATGTCTGGCCGATGTTTTTCGTTCACAATTCAAAGCTTTTTTCAAATAGTAATGGATCCTGATAGATGAAGCCAGAATAAATTCAACATTATACAGTAGAATTCGATTATGTGGTTCGACTATTCGGGATTTTTATATATGTCATACTGTCTTAGAACCGATTCTACAATCATTTTATTCCGTCCGATATTCTAACCGAAATTGTCTTATGCTTCCGATATGCCAAGAGAATATCGGGCGGGAATAAAACGATTGTAGAATCGGCCCTTAGTGTAGTAACTGCCTTTGTAATAAAGAAAAAAGCATGACAAGCGATTTTCATAGAAGTAGTTAGACTAAAAATGAAGCCCCACTAAATTCTTTTGAAAATGATGTACTGTATTTTCGTAGTTGTATTTTATTTTTTATCGTGATAATTTCAAAATGGAACAGAAAAGAGAACGCATTCTTATGACGATAGAACAAAAATTGTAGACAATAAAATGTTTTATCAGTTAATCAATGAGCGGAAAATCATTATGCTTTCATAAGAATTTAGGCATTGTCAAATTATTCGGAATAAGCGAACTCAGATTTCAACAAAAGCTGTATTTCCATAAGGGCAATAAGAACAAAAAAGAATACAATATATATAATCGACTTTTACATCGAAAAATTCTGTTATTAATAAATAAATGAAATATTTTCTACACTCTTTGTCTTATTTAACCTTTCAATTAGAGCGTAAATAAATTAGTTCGATTGGCGGTTAATAGAGGTTTTACTGTACCTAATCATAAATCGGCAACGTAATTTGATCCCCAACAGGCTGAGACCGAGTTTTTTGATCGGCTACATAGATGACATTTTCGTCTATAACCTCATGGGGAAGAATATCAACAGAATTACTCCAAACCCTTAAATAATCCACGTCCAAAGATTTAACTTGCAATGGAAAGAAACGGCAATACGATTCCATCATGTTCTCCTAAAAAAGAAACCTCTCACTACACAAAAAAATTATCTAAATATTCACAGTTTTTGAACTATCCAATATAAAAAAAAGTGGGAGTTCTATAAGTACATGCTAGTAATTAGAAGCTGTCACAATTGACAAATGGGATAGCAGCTTTTTTTATTGACCTTTAAATAAATTCGCCTATCTGTAGACTATTTCATCGAAATCGAGAGTTCCATTTTGAATAGTTTATTAGTTAGATGCTTTCAAAGTTTAGTCAACTAACCTCGATATTAATCATGACAACCATGGAAAGAGCTTAAATTTTCTATAAGTTTGTTTAACTTTCCCATTTACTTTTTTTTCCACATGATTCAGCTTTTATATAAAAAAACAATATATTAAATATATATCTCTTTTTAAAAAAGAAAATATTGAACTAATAATGAATGTTATTTAGTATCTGAAAAACCATAATATAGGTACCCTTGGGTATTTCGTTTCGAGAAGAAATTACACACAAACTAAGCGTGTTTTGTTTCGTGTAGACGTGCATTAAGAAAGCTTCATACAAGTGCCTTTCGTGCAACAAAAGCACTATATCGAAATACATATCGACAGAAATATTTTTTATGTGCGTACATGTCTTCTTTATAAATTATCACAAGAAGTTTCGAATATGATGAACTGTTTCATCGTAATAAAAATGCAAGAAAATTACAAATGCTTCATGATAAAATTGTTAAAAAATCTATTCCTTTTTATAAAAAATCAACACCAAATTAATGATTATTGGATTAGATTTAATCTCTCATGAATACTGCGATAGATTTGCAAATTTAAAATTCGTACAAACAATATGATGTGGAATTAACATTTTCATAAATTTAACATAAACGACAATTCGAATGAAATGCCTGTGAAAATTTGATTCTGTTCTCCATGCAAATGAATTAACTATAAAAATGCGCAAATTGTATATTCATCAAACAGAAATCAATAATTATGTAAAATAATGAAAAATACCAACAAATCAGTCTACATTTTGATTTAGATCTCTTATATAGAAAAGAATTTCCTTTTTAGTATTATTACTTGTTTGCAATCATAAAACAATATTCAAGGCGTTTAGTAGTTCTTCAATAACCAGTGGGAGAGAATAAACAAAAAAAGGTTTGTTTAATTAAAATTGAAATAAGAACAAAGGGCGCTGTACATATTTAATTATTACGCTTAAGAAAGGTGAGAATAACTAACTCTAAACAGAATGCTGTTTAAAGAGAGCAAAAAAAAAACTGAGAGTGATATTTAGGTCAATAAAAATACGTTCTATTAAAAAATAACTGAAATTCGATTTTAATAGAAAGTATGGAATTTCATTTAGAACCCTTCCTTGGGATTTGCAATGAAAACAGCGTTTTACGTTACATTTTGTTTTTTAGATGCATCGACAACTGATATTATAAAGGCTGTTTATAATGTAGCTAATTACTTACTTCAAATTATTGTATAACCGAATTCTTTTATAAATAAATTAAGCAATATACAATTTTTTTTTTTATTTTCAAATTATTCGCAAAGGATTTCCAGATTACAGAAGACTGTATTATATACTCAACATATTCAAATAAGGCCAAATATCAAAGTATAAAATATAAACAGATACCAATAAAACTCCCATTTTACCACGATCAAAGAGAATTTTAAAATATCTTTCAAATTGTCTATCACGTTTTTTTTTATTATGATGTTTTAGTTTAATCCCGGTAAAATAAAGTCTACCTGTCACTACATTAATTAACAATGAAAAAAGGTCTTCTTATACAAAATATATTAAAAAGAAAATAATATTAAAGATATGTCTTAAGAGTTCTCATCAAGAAGACGATGCAGATACGTTAATAATTGCAGTTCAATATTAAACAATTTTTGGTACTAGATTTTTAAAGTAGGTGCTCATTATAAACCACAAATTTGATTAATATATGTATATGTTTAATACCAATACAAAAAATGATTCCACACCAACTTTCATTTCTTATTTAACCCCCTTAAAACATGAATTTTTTATTAATGCTTATGCATATTATATAAGCACCTCATGTGCACAGTTTCATGGTTCTAGATCAGGAGTTCTTAACTTTTTTCGTTCCACAGAGCCCCTCAGAAGTAACAATAAATCCATGAACCCTCTGAAGATGTTTGGAAATATTTTATTGTTTTCTCATGTCAACTAAACGAAATTTGAAAATCTGCCTTTTTCAAGATACATCTGTATGTATCCCTGTACTAGAGCCACCAATTTAGATTATGCATTGTCCGTCAGTCAGTTAGTACTAGAAATTGTTTCATGTCATTTCGAGCGTCAAAATTTGTAGCTTGTCAAAGATTGCGATATAAATAAGAAAGTTGAAACGGGCAGATTATCATAAAATAAACCCAGAGTATCCCCGAAGATTTACCTACTTATAGAATTGTATGAAGTAAATTATAAATGACCAAAAAAAATTGATTATTTTGACAAGAATTAGAAATATGAGTGGCTGAGAGGTTCAGTTAATACGAAAAGAATTTTCAAACACCTTAAAAGCTTTTTTTTAATCAAAAGTTTTTACATCAAGCAAATCTCTTTGTCAAAGAAAATTTGTACACTATCTTTTTAGATCTTGTAATAATTTTATGCTTTCATCTACAAATAGGACACGATTACATTTAACTAAAAGCCCCTCTATATGGCAAGATAAATTATGAATTTGATTCGGTTCAATTATTCTAAATTAGTCATATCAAGGGATAATGTTTACTAAGACGTTTTGTATAAACGTATACCTCATTTATTGTCTATATTTACTTTATAGCAGCTGGTTTTGTTAAATGAGTGTCGTTTCTTGCCAGAATTCATAATATACAATTATTTTAAACAAATTTATGTCAAAGGAAATGCAAGGTAAAATCTAGAACATAAATATTGTTGATAGTTTCTGTCTATTATTGTAAACAATGTATCAGCGTAGTATGACATTTGTTGAAATAAGATAAAATCTTTTGTACTCGAATACAATTAAGAATCCTATTTGACAATATATCAAACGAGAAACTCTAACGCAATGTCCGTTCTAAACAACATTACGATTATTATTTCTAGTTCGAAAACTATATAAAGATAGAGCTATAAGGCTATAATATGGTAACTCTCACTAGTCAACCACAAAACACCCCAAATCCTTGTTGACATCATAATTTCCCAAGTAATCACACAATTTCAGCAGGGGGAAATCGACAGTATAGAATGCTCTTGAGAATTACCTACATATTATCCATTTTCCCAATACACACACCCTAATTATTTAAAATTATTTATATAAACATCCGCATATTTGTTTAGCATTTTCATTTCAAAATACAACTTGAAAAAAGCACAACAAAACGAAAGAATCCAATAATGGGAGAGCTCTTTCATTCGTATTTCCCTACTATTAGCAACATGTTGAAATCTAATTTAAATGTACTCGTAAAAAAACACCTACCTGTGAAGAGGCCATTCAGGTTCCGTTGTAGACGTAGGTGCTGATAGAATATATTTTCCTGGCAGACTTGAGCTGAAACGCGGCATTATACGTAAAGTTAATGGTCGACGCCTTCTAGTAGTACTTTCTGGAACTAAACCAAAAACAAAAGATAATATTGATTGCAGGAAACAGAAACCTAGATACTTACTGGTAGTAATACAACCGATAGGGGATGTTAGTGAATTTCTTGGCGCCAAAAGGTAAGGGGTTGACAAGTCGCTTGATGAACCGGAAATTGGAGGTGCTGATGCTGCATGCGACCCATCAGCAGTTACTTTAAATTTTATAAATGACCCCATCGTAATCTGTAATATAAAAATATTCAATTGAAACGACATCTATCTTTATTGTTTGAGAAAATTTGAGCCGAAAATTCTAAGTTGTTAAACACTAGGTTTCTACAGTAAATCCTGCTTTTTACTCTAGTTTTTGTGAGACGTTGCTCACAACCAGATACATCAGGATTTCCTATCCTGTGTGTGCAAAAGTTCTGTTGTTCGATGTCCGTTCTGTCACGAATATGTAAAATTCTTTGTTGTCCTGCAAGTTTTACGTATCTCAACATTGTCAGGATTTCCTCTTAATCGTAGCTGAGAATACATTTCACATTAGGGCAACTGAGATTTCCCTACACCTTTTTGCGTTGATTGGCAGTTTATTAGTCCAATATTTAGTTGTTTTTTTTTTTTGGATTATTGTTTTATTGACGGTGTTATTCGCAAAGCCTGTAGGTTATTAATCCGTTAAAAGTGCGCCCCTGAAAAGGAATAATAACAATGGCCCTAGAAAAGCCGGAAAAATCCAATCGACAGAAAAGTGGTAATTCTCTAATGGAATTTTTTGTTATTCAAAATCATTTGATAAGCCATAAGTGTAATTTGATTTGATTTCAAGATCTCTCTCACCACATTCCTGATAAGCAAATTTGAATAAAACGATCGACTAAACGACTGCAAAACAGGAAATGCTCGATTTATTCCTCACTGATTTTCAAATATAGCAACTTTCCTAAGTAAAGAGATGAACAATTTCCTCGTTTATCAACATCAGCAATTTGAATATAGATGTTTCCTCTTTATAATGTTTGATATTTAAAGTAAATCGATATATCTAGATCGTTCAAGTTCACTTTATATTTATTCAAGTTTTGTAACATCCAATTGAATACATCTATATTTGTTCACCAGGAAAACACCTGTCGGAATCGAGGCGACATAAGCAAATTGATAGATTTATTGTTCGCTTCGTGCGGTTTATTGTTCATTACAGGTCACAGGATAATTCTTTAAAATCCTAACAAAATCGTGGCTTTGAAACAAAAAGAAAGATAGTCAATAAATAAATGGCACGTCCAAGTTCGATTTTCTAGTAATCGTCAGAAAATACCTGGGCTTATAGTGCGAACGAGAAATTAGTCATTTTATTATTCATGGCACATCCATGACGATCCGAACAATGTGCAACAGTTTTTTGCAGCAACCTTTATAAATAAATACTGTAACTATTTTTAAAACGCTAAAAATGTAAATAATCGCACCTGGATTTGTGGAGATTCTATTGTAAAACAAATCCCATTTTATTGAGTGTTGATAAGTGAAAACACAAATTTAAGGAGCATATTATAATAACTAAACCGACTTAATTACAATTTAAATTATACGCAAAAGTCGTCATATTTAATAGAAGAATTAAACGACCCCTTAAGCAACAAACTCATTCGCAATTCTGTAATTTTATACAACAAATGTTACAATTTATACTGAATTCTAAATGAAGCAAAACCTGTATTTACTTAAGGTTTTATTCTATAGCACCATATCAAATGACTTTAATTAGTGTTAGCACAAATCTAGTGAAGGATTTACATAGACGCCTCCAAAAACAAGGTAAATCCATATTATTGAACGATCAAATTAAAATTATCAATCCTACCTTTTATTTTTAATTAGCAATTCCCAATAATTATAGGAAATTTTGTATAATAATCACTAAAACCGTAAAGCACACTAAACAGATTAAATAAACTTTAAATACAATTCATAAAAGTAAACATTCGAAATGTGAAAATTAGCAAATTCAATATTACGAGGAATATTGTTAAGTTAATCAAATTTAAATTACAAATTGAAAATAAATCAAATTAAATGGGATGTTTTTGAAATATAACACGAATTTAACAATTTATCACTAAACCACATGCTTCTCTGTTTCGTTTTATATTGTTTGATCGTCTATTTGAAAACTTGCGCGCTTGCGTTACCTTTTAAAGAAAATTCAACAAGTTGAACAATAATTATCTTAATAAACACGTTTTTTTATATATATAAAAAAACCTTAAAGGACATTTTATATAAAAGGAATGATTCTACGATAAGAATTCCATTTTGATATTGAAGTAAAATCAATAACGTTACTAAAGAGACATTTGGACTATTATATTTACTTTTTCGACATAAACAATGTGTAATTATAAAAATCGACAATTTTTTGAACAATTTTCAAATATTTATGTGATAAATTTTCCGTTATTTATAACTGTCTACCTACTACCAATTAACAGCCAAAACGCCTACAGTTTAATTTTGAAAATCAAGTAATTGGCGATTGTTTACGTAGATCTGGAAGCTTAAGTAGGCTCATTGTCTTCAAGTTACCAATGAATAATTACAGGGCGATTTGGTCCAATTGATCGTTTCGTTGTTGTCCAAAACAAGATCTTGTTTAACCCCGCAACGATTCATCCGTTCGTGCAAGATTTGGACCCAGGCAGGAAATTCGCATGATTGATGATTTCGCAGTCGTAAAGCTTGTTCTAAAAGACACATTTATTTCGTACGATTTAAAAAGTTGAAGTAACGCTGTGCCGAGGCAAATTAATTTCTGAAACTGCGTAACTCCATACAAAGCAAAAACTTGTAACTGATCCTCAATTATAACTGAATTCAATATTTTTTGTGTTGAAAGTTTGTGAAGTGGGGTGAAACTTTTTCTTAAATAACAATAAAAAATTATTGGATATTTAGTATTTGTTTGGCTTGAGTACTTATCACAATCAATTTTGAAATAAAATAGAAGGCAGGGATCGTATTTTTTATTAATTTTCGGAAAGCTCACGTTGGAAATGTCAAAATTAAGTATATTTTCTACCGTAAATTATGTTTTCATTTATTACTGTTACCCTGTTTAGGACTCAAATGATTATAAAAGGCAGATTGGAATAAGTTTCCATCGGAAAAGGTTTGAATACAAAATTTATACAGTTTTAATAAATTAATGTTGTTTTTCTTGAAATAACTTCGGACTGATATAGAACTATAAAATTATAGGTATTTCGTTAATTGTAGTATAAGGAAATGCTAATTATCTGAACATTGAACAAAAACCTTGAATGAATGCTCTTATTGAGACTTTTAAAAATAATGATTTTAAGCTTTTTAAACTAACAATATACACTTCAAAACCATTAAGGCTAAAATCTCCTACTTAAATGTATAAATACAGTAATATATTTTGGCTGTATAAGGTGAAGTTGCGGTTCGTAGCTCTAAACATTCTTATGTATAAATAGCCGGAACCAGTAATTACCTTTGAAGAAAATCGGGAGAAAATTATTTTTCTTTGGTTTTAAATACCTCTGATATTCAAAGAATTGAATAAAATTGATACGAACAGTACAGGTAGATGTTTTGAATAGCTCGAGGGAATTGGAGATAATTGTCAGTTGAAGAGTGACAATCCTGTCAAAATTTGGAAAAACTGAAGTATTATCTATGACTGAAGCCACCCTAACTTCAATTACAATATTACTAGTTTGCTAGATCGTTTTTGTTTTGTTCACCAAAATTTGGCGAAATTGTTTACTTACAATGGAAATTTGATGTTTTTTTCTAAACGGTTATAAGTTTTCTAAAATTAAATCGTTATGTTGTGGAAAATATCATCCTCTAGCTATTGTTCGTGTGAATTTTATTCAATTCTATAGAATCGCAATGGAGATATTAGAACCATCTTAAAAAAAAACGGGTTTTCCCAATCTTCTCGAAAACGAATTATTTTTTCCTCATCATGATAATAATTTCATTAATAATATTGTAATCGAATTCAATATTAATAATAAGTTGACCTTTTGGAACCATGGACCTATAAAACATTATTTTAGGTATATATTCATATACAGTATGACCCAGAATAAAGTTTACTAAATGGAAAAAATCTTTATTTTCAGTTTTACAAGTCAAGTCTATCATAAAGAGATTTCAGATGATAGATTACGCTTTTATAAGATTCTGAAAAAACAAAACATTTCTTTCTAAAATAAGATAGCTGATTTAGCAGTCAATATATTTTTAATGAAATTATTGTTGAAGGTTGAAATATTATTGTTTTTTTTTTCTGAAGTAATACTAGCACATAATCTTATCAAAGATGTTTTATGGTATAGTGGAATTTATTTAAAAATTCTACAAAACCATAAAACTATTGCCGATTCATTTTTACACATTGAAAGAACCTATATAGGGATTTCGCCCAACTCCTCTGGTTTCTTTCTCTTTCTTTCACATTACAATGTTGAGATGGTGAGACTGTCAACTTTACCAGTTGTCACACCCTTTGCAAAATAGATACAGCCCATGCCAGAGGTCCCAAAAAATGAAAGGAAACTTTTTTCAAAAAAATACTACTTTCATTCTTTGAAATCTTCTGCAATACGAGATTTCTACTAAGTTCCAAGAAGGTAGTCAAAAAAGAAATGAGTTTGAGAACCACTGGTTTGCCTTTAAAAGTATCCCACTTGCACCCCAACCATGTGGATTGTGTTCTCTCACTTTAATCATAAGACTCTATTGAACAGAAGAAGAAGCATAACACAAAACGTGTATTTGGAATGAATTTTATGAGGGAGTAGTTACGTCTCTCTTGCACTTTATGACATTGTAGTATTTTTAAATAAATTCCACTATAGTCTTATTTTCTCCACAGGCAGAACTTATTATAAATGACTTTTACTTGTAAAATTCAAAGAAAGAAGATCCCCCCCTTGACAACTCCATCCTGGGACACACTGTATATAGAATAGACAGAGACATTACCGTTAGTAGCTATGTTTGTAAATTTACAAGAGGACGTACAGCTATAAGCGTGTAATATGCGAAAAAATTACGAGACAATTTCATAATTAGTTAGATACCAAGTCAAGATCCTCCTTATATATGAAATATTTATTTACTTATTTATTTTTGTTTTTGCCTAATGAGAGATCTCGACCATCGACCATGATTATAAAATACTACAACTCCTCTTACGAAAATAGAAAAATGTCTATTGAAGAAGTGTACATTTATAGTACTTATGGTGCATTTTTTGAGATTAGATGCCATAAATTTTGATTTTGCAAAATATCAAAGCAATTTGTGCCAATATATCGGCTTCTATGTGATGGGCCATTCCATATGAAATCGTCTGATTGACAAAGCCGACTAATTTTTGCTGTAACTTTGAGGGACTGTTCTTTAGGATCCCAAATAACAAAATTTATGCACATCTAATTTTTATAAGAGGCCGTGTCGGCCTATTTGAATTAAGACTTTCAATAAATGTCATTTTTAGGGTTTATCGATTTTATCAGTAAAAATTTTATTATTTAAGACTTGCATACGTTTGTGGCGGCGTTTTTAATGGGAAAGGCAATAGTTTTTATGTAATAGATAAAAATTTGATCTTTTGGGACACAATGTCCCAACAAATGTAAAGCAACTTACAATAATGTCCAGATTTATTGTCAAATAGGACGTTGAAACAAGGAAAGGATTGTGATTAAAAAGACGGATTTGAACGGATAAGCAGTTAGGCCTTGAAAAAAAAACAACGAATTAACTCGCCTATTTTTTCTCACAATCTATTCCTCAGCATATGTGGTATTAAATAAATAGCTAAAAATTACGCTTTCATTGATAATAGAATACTGAAACAGCTTGAATCTATAAAGATTCTAACAATCAAAAAAAGAATATGTATATTATTTACACAATTTAAATAATAACTAAATTTAAAATTGGACAAAAAAAAACAGATATACCTTAGCTGAGTATTTTCAACAATTAGCCTGTTTTGGTAATTTCAAATTACTAATAACAGCATAAGTGAATTCTTGGGTACTAGACTGTCCACCAATATCTTTAGTACGAACTTTACCATCAAGTAACACTTGATCGACAGCATTACGCACCATCGCCCCATAAAATGGTAAATTAACATGATTTAATAGTTTTGCCGAACATAATAACATTGCTGTAGGATTTGCGACGTTCTTACCAACAGCTTCAGAGTAAGTGTGACGTGCACCCTACAATTAACAATTAATTATTTTAAAAAATAGGATAGTAATTATTAGAATTACAGGCTCGAAGACCACACAATTGGCTGAGTAGGAAGCACCAGCAACAACACCGGCACCACCCACTAATCCAGATGCCAAATTATCGATGATATTTCCGTATAAATTCGGCGTTACCATTACATCGAATTGTTGGGGTTTGGATACCATTTGCATTGTAGTATTGTCGACGATCATCTTTTCAAATTCGATTTTTGGATATAGTTTAGCCATCTGTAAAAATTGTTAAATTAATAAGAAATAAAATACATGTATATATTTTTAACCTCTTCACAACTTCGTAAAAATAATCCATCACCTAATTTCATAATATTCGCCTTATGTACACAAGTGACTTTCTTCCTATTATTCTTTGTAGCGTAATCGAAGGCGAATTTTGCGATACGTTTCGATTTCTTCTCAGTAACAATCTTTAAACATTCCACAACACCTTTAACACTCTCGTGTTCCAGTGCAGAATATTCGCCTTCCGTTTGTTCCCGAATTATAATACAATCGATGTCTTCATGGCGTCGTTTAACACCCGGCAACGATTTAACATGTACAACATTTGCGTACAGATCTAATTCATTTCTCAATTTCATATTCAACGTTTGCAATTCACCAGTATGACTGTAATCAGGTGTTGCTAGAATACCTTTTAAGCATACACGATTCTTTGCTATTGATTTTGCAACCGTTTCAAGTGGTGCACTCAATGTTGGATTAACCTCAGAGAAGAAATACGACTCGAAATCAACTGGTATACCGGCTGCTTTGAATACTTCTTGTACGGAATAAACTAATTCAGGACCAACACCATCACCTGGTATTAACGTGCATGAGATACGAGTATCGGGCCGTTCCGCAATGCCACTCTTAAAATCAAATCTCAATAATTTTGGAAATTTTATGCAAATTTCTATACTTACAGACGAATTCAATAGTGGAGAAGCATTATGAATACTGCGGATAGCAACATTTTGTGTGGCCTGAAAATGGATTGTATTTTAAATTTGGGAACTGTCGCTCATTTGACCCAAGATTATATCATCAATTGATTTCAAAAAAAAAATATGATTGAAATGCTTATACTTACTTGTCCAATTATTTTCGGAATATTTCTTATAATTAGCGACATTTTCGATTAATTTAATTAAATATCAATTAGTAAAAGATATCGGAAAAAAATGTGAAAATACAACGAAATTTTTGGTTATAAAAAGATAGGCTTTAAAGCGCTTGCGTAGAAATTTCAAAATGTCTCAATAGAGAGGCAAATTTGAATTTATTGTCAATTAAGTTTCACAGCCACCTTAGGTTTTTAATGAAACCAGAGCCGGACTGGCAATTGAAAAGTGACCCGGGCTCTTAACAACACCGCACTTTTACACATTAAAAAAGACTTTCGAGAAACCAAATTCTTATAAAAGAGCAAGGTCCACAGAGAGATTGTCCGATTGTGTGCATCAGAGCCCTACACCGATCTGAGGCAAAGCAATTGCCAAGAGACAGGGCCGGTCCAAGACTCCAGCAAAACAGGCAGCGAGGAGCTATTTACTGGTTGAAAGTACAAGTTCAAGAGGTCTCAATTTTTGAAAAATTCTCTCATCTTTAGTCAAAATTTTAGGATAAGGACGATTGCGTTTATTTTGAAAGTATAAAAATTGGCAACCCGCAATTGAATTCTGCCTAGAACCTGGGATTTACCAAATCCGCTCTTGGAAGTTTTTTTTTAAACTATCCAATTGCCTTCAATTCCTTCATCTGTATTGTGCCCTTTATTTGGGTAACCGTAATGCAAGTACAAAATTAGCCCTCTTTCATTCCAAACAACCACCTTTCATAACTCAGTCTTTTGTCACGGAATGTTCTGTAATCGATACTATTCTGAATTAAAATTTTCTCAACACCTCTTACAATTAGAGCAAAGTTTTCTTTTCTAATTTTTGGCCACAAAAGTGAAAATTAAGGAACAATTTTTTGTGGGTGAATCCTTTCATAATTGATCACTTATTTTTATTATCTCTCCGGGGAGAAGCGCCAAGAAAACAGCGCTTCATGTTGCGTTCAACCTAACTTTTCATTTTCATTTTGATTTCGGGTCCAAAGGTATTGAGTTATAACTTAAAATGAAAATTTTTAGGAAAACTTATTTACTTTTCCCTTGAAACGTGAAAATTCAATGACAATACCAATTTGAATCGATTTTTTATACCTTCTTCTTTGTTTATTAAGAGAATTTTGATGTAAGATGTAAGAGCTTATTTTCCAGCAAAGACTTCCTCCAAACAATTAGTCATTTTTATCTTTTATATGGTGTCCCCCAAGTACCCAACTACTACCTACTACCAGTACTACTGGTGGATTCAGCATCGTACAGACTTTATGGCTAATTAGGAAATGGGAAAAATTTAACCCAATCGGCTGTAATTGCTTCTTACACTACAGATATTCCTAGGATTGACCAAAAATAAACTTGTCGGAGTCCGAAACTGAAGAAACCATTGTGTAAAGCTAGTATTCTGCAGACTTACCTTTTAAACTTTTTACTTCAAAAATTTTGGACACTCCCTAAATTGGGCCGCCATAGGCCCTCAAAAATCTAGGCATAGATTGACCCCTGATCGCTGTAGGTTGCTGCAAGACTGTTATATCCGCTTTCCAGTGCTGGCCTGAGAACAGAGCAAAATAGGCAACTTTTTTAAACAAAAACTAAACAAAAGCAAATTGTGATGAATATAGGATTAGTGTACTATCTTTTAACTCCTTGGAAGTGATGCTAAATATAAAAGATTTGATTCGATTTGGAAAATGTCATTTTTAGAGCTGTATTTTACTGGTTGAAGGTGGAAAAGTTTCAGATTCAGGGATAAACAATTGATTAATTCTATGTCATCGTAGATCGTAAAAGAGGTTCAGTTTATAGAAAACTCTCTCAGTCAAAACACAAGAACAACTACTTTAATTTTGAAAGTACAGTAATTGGCATCCTACAATTGAGCTTTGCCTTGGACCTACAATTTTCCAAATGTACTCTTGGAATTTTTTGAAGTACCCAACTGCTTCATTAGCCCTAGTTCCTTTATTTATATTGTGCCCTTTATTTGGGTAGCCGTATTTTTATTTTTTTATTTTCTACGTTTTTTGCTACTGTAAAGATTAGAGTAATCGCATAATCGTTAGTCTGCTCCTTTTTTTTAATGGTGACCCATAAAAAAAGTAAATTTTTTAAATGTTTTGAATTCTTTTAATACGAAATTTTTCATGACACTTTTCGATGGGTTACCATACGTTTTCTTTTATTACGGCTGTCTAAAATTCGACAAAAAATTATCGCGATTATTTTGGAATTTTAATTTTTGAACGCAAAATAACGTTATACAAATGATCTGATTTTCAATCAGATAAAATTTAGCTAAAGCCCACTTTTTCAAAAATTTATCGATTGACGAACATATCAAAGAATTCAGTTACGAAATATATAAAAGTAATGCGGTAATGCGCTCAATCATTGTTAAATTCTGGAAAGGGGCGCCGAAAACAAGCTTGCCTGGCGCGTCAAAAAAGCTCGGGCTGGCTCTGCGATGTTCTTAGATAAAGGCAAGATTCGGAACAACATTGATTGCCTAAAATGTTGCATGTCATCTTGGCAACAACATAGCACTCTTGCAGCAACCTATCTACGAAAAATATTCCATCAGTGCATGATTGCTACAGGTTTTACAAGATATTTCTTATAATTAGCAATCACGTTTCATATCAAGCAGTGTCGAAGTTAAGCTCATATGCAGCCAGGGCAAAATTTGAATTTTGTGACCTCAAAAT
Organism: Epicauta chinensis; assembly: GCA_021725515.1. NCBI lineage: Eukaryota > Metazoa > Arthropoda > Insecta > Coleoptera > Meloidae > Epicauta > Epicauta chinensis. The sequence continues at coordinate 291,339 of JAEDXX010000005.1, read as the reverse complement.
TAATTCAGTAGGAAAAGAAACAAAAATCGAGTGCAACTGCACTTAAGTTAGCATAAACTCGTGTTCTTATTTTGTGTAAGTTCTTAATGTGGTCGCTCCTTAGCGGCTCGCAGATTCTGGGTCTGCGAATGCGCCCCTGGCAGCCGCTCAAAATTTTTTCCTGCGCCCTGGGCCTCAACTCATTTTAATCCGCCGATGGTTATTTTGAAAATTCCGATTTTACAAATAAAAAATTACAAAAAGTAGATTTGAAACGACTTTAGAACGCTATCAAACAATTGACCCCCTAGTGATTACTGTTATCAGATCGTATAGTAGAAACAACAAAACAATAAATGACAACTAACATTAATAATTATCTATGTTGATAATTCTATGAACTATTTTAAAAGTAAAATTTTACAATTTTTACCTGTTATTTTTAATCTGCATGGCCAACAATCACTTATTGAACCCGATATACATCTATGAATTTCTAGAAGGAAACAAAAACAAAATAAAAGCGTTTTAGAAAAAATCGCAGTCTACTTGATATCCACCAATAGCGAACCAAAAATTAGATCATCTAAACTAACTAATAACTACATTAAATTTATGATTTAGATAAATTATAGATATATGTAGATATAAATACAATTAGAATTACATTTTTGAATCCAATTAAACTTAATTGAAAAAAAAATAGTGAGACTAAATGTAGCTCGAAACTCGTCGTTACCTTAACAACATCCAATCAAAAATTTTCAGTTGGTAGACATTTGAAATCTAGTGATGTCACGGTTGTGCATTTTGCTCATACACAGACTTAATAATATCAGTTTTTTTATGTGAATTTGAAATTATCTAAAAACGTAACGTACAATTTATCTGAAATTCAAGTAAATTTCACATAAATACCGATTAATAATTACCGTATTTGGACGATTTTCAAATTATACCAATTTCCGGATTAGTTAGTCGAATCGCCCATAGAGGCGCTGGTCTCGTCCATTTGTGACGTCACACTCAACCGATCAGTCAAGACAGTCAGCGAACAAATATGTCGGCGTGTTGGAAGTTTTAGTTATTTTGTGTGTGTTTGAAAACTTCTATTATACACAAACAACAGAAAAAAAATTGATTTAATCCGTAAATTTAATTACAAACAATAATTATTAGATAACAAATTGTTTGGTTTGTGCTTTTTTTTTGATACAAATTTCTAGAAATTACAATTAAAGACAGTTCTTTTTTGAAAATATGGCATCACATTGTATAAGTAAATCGGAATTTATAGTTGGTGGCAAGTATCGCTTAATGCGTAAAATCGGAAGTGGATCGTTTGGTGATATTTATTTGGGCATCAATATAACGAATGGTGAAGTAAGTTGATCGATTAAAAATCAATTTGCAAAATTGACGGGAAAATTAAACAAAAAAAAAATTAAAATATAAAATGGTTTTGTGACTGACAATGAAAGATTTAACAATGGCGCAGCCATATCAGGTCCTTTCAAGTTTTGTCTCTACATATAGACAATGATTGCCATTAAAAATTAATTTCAATTAATCCAATATATAATGAATATATTAATTAATTAATTAGAATATAGGAAAATTTCATTGGATCGACTGGTTTTTTCAACAAGTTAACATTGTTTTGTAACTTGTAACTGTATTAAAAGTAGGTTACCAACGACCAGGATATGGATAGTTTCTTCTTACAAAACATTTCACAACACCTATAAATCATTAAATTTCAATTGTAAATCATTCCAAAAAGACTCGAAATTATTATGAATTAAATCATCCAGTAACAAGGGAGCAAAACGTTGATCATTTATTTAATGATAGACAACTGGATGTAAATATAACAATTACAATAACGAGCCGTTGTTTCAATGACGTCTTATTTACCAATTTTTTCACTTTTATTTCTTTATTTTTTACAGGAAGTAGCAGTAAAACTTGAATCAGTTAGAGCAAGACATCCCCAATTATTGTATGAAAGTAAACTTTATAAAATCCTTCACGGCGGCATAGGAATTCCACATGTCAGGTAATTATCAGTTTGTTGTCATTTAATTGAATTAAAATCCATTCTATTGACATTAGAGAGCGGATTATATGGCGGAGAGTAATGGTTGTTATAACAATAAAGCGGTGTGTACAACTAGACATGTCTCTGTCAAAATCTTCATAAGTAAGATGCGGATTTATACCGTCTACCAGAATAACATACTTTTCTCGAGTGATATAACACGAATGAATGAGCTTACAATTAAGCTATTCGCAAGTAGTATTGTGCCGCTCTATTGTTATACATTCAATTATTTCTCCGCACGCTATTTATAAACGTGATAATAGTGACTTTCAGGTGCATGAATAGACAGGGAAAGTTCGGTTAAACTATACGATTTTCACTTATTTATAGATTTGGCGTTCTTTAATTGATTTGCAAAAGATTGAGTTTGTATTGTTTTAGTTTGTTTATCGGATCCATAGGATCCGATACAACGGACCTGTTCGGTGCTAATCGTTAATACCAAATGGCTATAGTTGATTTAATGTATTACAAAAATTAAGAGCAAAACATAACTTGATCTACTCGGAAAATAATAGATTTTTTTAGTTTTCTTATTCCGAGGCGGACCAGATCCAGTGGAAAGATCCACTCATGTGTGTTCACCCATAAATCATTCTATACTGCTGGATAGATTACAAATGTATCGATGAAACTTTCACTTGTTTGCAGAAACACTTAAGTTTTTATTGTTTTGATCATTTTCTTTGTGATCACTATTCGTATTACCTCATAGAACCCTTAAAGGTCAACCTTGTTATTGTATTGTGTTTTATTATTATTTAGTTTATTTCAAAAAAAAAGAAAACATGAAAAATTGATGTTTGATCCAATTTCACTCAATTTTATCGTTTTTCTTTTTTTCTTCATCAAAATTGAATGAAATTTATACGAATTCTAAGGGAAATGTGCTTATTTTTCTACATTGTTTTTATAATTTTCTTAAAAATGGATACAAATCTTGGAAAATGCGTTTCTGCAGACATCACTATCGTCAATAAATGAGAGATAATGACGAAAAATTTGAGTTGAAATGGGTCAGTCATTAAATTTTCAAGTATTTTGGTAAAAACTGAATAATTTTTCCAATAAATTTTCATTTAAGGTTATAGCTCATGAATATTGGAAACGAATGCTAAAGAATTGTGTTCTTAAAATATTCAATCCTTTGTAAAAATAAACTAAAAAGTCAAAGTTACAACAACATTACGTTGGAGAAAACTCAGGGTTTACAACAATAAGGATTGTTGCAATTTGGCTAAGTAAAGCTTAAGACAATTTACAACTCAAATTGGCACTTATTTATTTGAACCGAACAGAAAAAGTGTCAGAAATGCATTTAATGTTCAAACAGATTTAATTTAAAACGAAATTGGCGAAACGTTGCTTAAAACTTGCTCGAGGAAGTTCTCCAAATAAATTTTCTAAAAAAAAAATGTTTAATCTGTAGGTGCAAATTTCATGGTTTGTCTACGTGTCCGCCCTCATAATTGTTATATAAATAACAGGAATTATTAACCAATGACTATGTGTGCGTTAGAAAATAATAATTTGCACGTATAGATTAATAATTTTGTTATTGTTTTTTTTTGTTTTCTGATATTTTTGCTATATTTTTTCCAATTGTGTTGTTTGTTTATTTCAACATAAATGTAGACAATTTATAAAGTTGTAGACCTTCAGATTTTCTTTATTGAAAACTTTCATATTAACAAATTTGGTAAAATTATTTAGGAACCTACACATTTCTGTATTGTATGTTAAAATTATAAAACTAGTACGATAGATTTATAGTTCCTAAATCGATAAACAAAATTGCGTCTTAATTGTAAATAAGTTTTACGTATTTTACTGATAAGCTTTTTTTTTGGAAAACAAACAAAAAAAAACACAAAGTTAATTCATACGGTTTTATGACGTTTTCTGATAACAGTTGAATTTCACCAAATATCACAATTTCTTCGTATTAATCTGTAAAAAAGCCAAATTTTTATATATAGTTCGATACATAATATTGCAATTCTCTAAAATTGCTAATTTAAAAATAAATGCTATAAGCATCCAAGCATAAGTAGGTTTCTAAAACAAATTACTTTCACAATAGTATTATTATTATTTAATTGTAGATAGACGGTATTGATTTTTTAAATGTGTCAAAACAATTTAAGTGGGTTAGAATTGTTTTTTTTCGATTCTTTCTTTCACAAACCGAATAATTAACGATTAAAATATTCGCTAAATTTATAAAATTTCAAAAAAAATATGCACGGTGTTGATAGGAATTCTTATTAACTTGATGCAAAATCTGGCATCATTCCTAAATTTACAATTATCGTCTATATTTCCCAAAAAAGAAAAAAATGTACGATTTAATCTAGAAATAACCGTTAAAAGATTTCTACTTGTTAATTGATATGTTGCGTTGTTTTGCACGTTTTTTTGAGGAAAAATCCAATTGAATACATACACATGCCTGTCACACCTGCTAGTGGTTTATTTTTATATTGATACACGTGAATTGTATCTTATAGAAAACGTGATATTCAATTAATTATACAATAACAAACCACGTTATTTCCATTTGTTTAAGAATATAGAGTGATTATTACATAATTTATTTTGTTGGTAAATGTTTCACAATTGTAACTTGAAACTGTAGCAATTTTTTGTTGTTGATTGTGATGAACCCTTTTGGTTGTGCATGACGGTCGACGTCTGATCCATACAACTGACAACGGACGTCGTTTAGTTGGAGGTCATTAACTTTACTGTTATATACACCATATGTATGGATACACCTTCTCTTGTTGTTGTTGTGTTGTTGATCTTGATCATCGAACTTAATAAAAAAAAACCTGTGCTTGAACTGCATAACAACGAAACAAAATTTCTTCTAGCAAAAAATAAGCTTTAAAAGAGTTATCATAAACAAACAAACAATTTGATAAAGTAGTAGATTTGTGATTAATAAAATACTCGGAAATTACAATACTGCTATTTTATGATAACAATAAATTCAATTGTTTTGAGAAACAGATATGATAAATAATTCGAAAATTTTGCTTATGTTTGCTTTATTATTTTATTGTTTATATAATCAACACAATTTGATCTTTGTTATACTATTCTATCAGTGAATTTCTATGCAAATACTTGGATATGTTCAAAATTATATCAAATTGTTGAAATATAAATACCTGTCTATTCATACAAATAACTTCCTGGCTACTCTTAACGGTTCTTTTTTTTTGCAATTCATGATAATTCACATTAACGTTATAAAAACAGTAACTAATGTATTAGGGATGGAATGTAGCCGAAAAGGAAAAAATTTATCCACAAATGGAAATTCCGTCCACATATTTATATATGACGTTATTTTTGTTTTAAAATTTATTTAAAATTTTATTATTTCAGGTATTTTGGTGAAGAACGGGATCATAATGTATTGGTTATGGATTTATTGGGTCCATCATTAGAAGATCTATTTAATTTTTGTTCGCGCCGTTTCACAATAAAAACGGTATTAATGTTGGCTGATCAAATGATAGGTCGCATTGAATACGTCCATTGTAAATCATTTATACATCGCGATATAAAACCTGATAATTTCTTAATGGGTATTGGTCGTCATTGTAATAAATTATTTTTGATTGATTTTGGTTTAGCAAAAAAATATAGAGATACACGTACACGTGTACATATTAGTTATCGTGAAGATAAGAATTTAACAGGAACAGCTCGATATGCATCAATAAATGCACATTTAGGCATTGAACAATCTAGACGTGACGATATGGAATCATTGGGTTATGTTCTAATGTATTTTAATAGAGGTTGTTTACCATGGCAAGGTTTAAAAGCTGCAACAAAAAAACAAAAATATGAAAAAATCAGTGAAAAGAAAATGTCTACGCCTGTTGAAGTTTTATGCAAGGTAATGATTATTGTTATTTTCGTCTAGCTTGAAAGAGATTTGAATCACATTACTAAATAATAAAGATATAAACATTTATTAAAACAGTATAATAGAAAGAGAAATAAAATACTATTGCGTTTTAATAGAAAGTTGCCGAAAGTTGAGCAACACGTAATCGAAACAATGACCGATTATCCTTGAATTTTTACATTTTCTGATGAAAAATTAAATCACCACCACCATTATTATTGATATTATTATCATCATCAACTAACACAACTTTTTTCCAGGGTTTCCCAGCTGAATTTTCAATGTATCTTAATTATTGTCGAGGACTACGTTTTGAAGAGGCTCCCGATTATATGTATTTGAGACAATTGTTCCGTATTTTGTTCCGTACACTTAATCATCAATACGATTATACATTCGATTGGACAATGTTGAAACAGAAAGCGGCAGCAACAGGAGGAACAGTAGCGGAAACATCAACACAACCACAAACATCAAGAGTTGTCATATCTCAACAAACAGGTAATTACTAATTTTGTCTTGTATGGAAGTTTTATTAATATTACTAATTTTTTCGATTTATTTGGTTTTATGTTGAAAAGAACAATTGTGCCAAATTATATTAAAATTATAACGTCTTTTTTTTTGAACTGTTGAATTTTTATTTTATTTTTTATTGGTTTTATACAAGTGGACGTTATAATTTTCAAATTTTATTTTTATATTTTGTTTAATTAACATATTTGTTGTTTATTATCTTATATTACCCCTCTTTTCAGCGAACCGTGACAAAAAAGATGATGAAAAGAACAAGCAGAATTCTGCTAAAGGTAGAGCTTACTATAAAACAACCCATCCTACTTCAAATGCAATTATTACCAAAGATTATAACGACCATTAAAAGTGTCTCTTTAGTTGCTATTATTTTTTGATTTAAAAGAAAACAAATTTTTGTCCCCTTTTATGTTTGTTTTATTTTAATTTATTTTTATTTTCGAATTTCATAGCTCGTGTTTTTTTTTTACTTTTTTGTTGTAACTGAAACAGCTGCAAGAGTCGAATGAAATATTTCAGGAGCAATAATAAGAAGCGATCCGTTTTGAAGGATTAACTCGCATCCACCAAAGATATAATGATTTACACCCTATTGTTTTGACTGATGTTTTTGCATATACCGTTCCAAAACGTTCCATTTTAGAATTTGTATACGGACAAGTTATTGGCCTAACCAAGCTCAGAATCTACTGAACCGCAACTTTGTCATGTCCAAATGTGTGGTTAAAATATAATCGAGAAATCGTCTTGTACGCAAAAATATTTTAACAATATTAAACATTTGTTGCATGTCCTGAAACTTTTCATTCAATTTTCGTAACTGTAGTTTATCATCATCAACGCCATTATATCACAGTCAATACAGTTATTTTTTTCTTAAAACAAACTAAACCTAGAACAAATGGTATTGATTCGCATCAATCATCATCATTTAGAATCAGACATTATTTGTAAATAATGAGATTATGCATTTTTTTAGCAGCACCACCAGCTTCAACTCCATACTAACGTTGATTTATTTGTTTTTCTTCATTATTTTTCAGTTAGTTTACTTTATGTTATAAAACATTTTCATTTCAGGGCAACCAGTTGTCACGAAGCTTGTATAAGGAATCAACATGCAGTAATTGAGAAATTGTTAGTTTTCATCCGTTTATATTTAATAAAAATGTTTCTAAAAATTTCCAGAATAAACAGTTTTAATTTTATTATTAAGAATTATTAATTGGTGTTTTATTTTTGGTAATATAACACAAACAAAGTTAGCTTGGTTGTTAATCAAAATTAAAAAAATAACGTTCAGACTAACAGCAGCAGGATGAAAGCTAATGCATTCATTGCATGTTGTGTACCTAACATTCAGTTATTGTTTTTGTTTTTTTTTTGCTAATTTTTTAAATTATAATTATGCAATTTAAATTCATTTTAGGAAGAATAATGTGAATTTTTTCTTCTAGGCAACCGTTAAATACGCTTCCCAATTATACACCACTACTATCGACTGGGTTGAGAACCGACTACGCATTTATAGTTGGTTTATTAAAACAAATAATAATATTTAAAACAACAGCAACAACAAACAAACTATATTTAATAATAATTAATAATAGGATTGTAAGGGAGACATCTGACACTTTTATATATATTCAAAAAAAAATGAAATTTTGTTATTAAGTGAAACAATTACACGAATTATTCATTACTTTAATAATCTACCCCTACGTTTAAGGGACAATTGTATAGAAAAAAACAAAAAAAAATTGCAAAAAAATTACTATATTTAAAGTTCGACCACACACAAATTCGGTCGATTGTTTTCTTTTTTTTTTTCGATATGATTGATGTGTGTAGTGAGTGATTTATTTCCAAAAAAAAATCTTGTAAACGAATGTGCATGCTTTATGTATGAATGTGAAGTCTGATTGTATTAATTTAAAAGTATCTTAAGCGTAGATTGTAAAAAAATGTTTTTCAGCGAATTGGATAAGTGCGTTGTTCGATCAACAAAATTTTCAGTGTGTTGTGGAGAGGATTAAGTCGGACTTTTTTTTTCAAAATTTCGCCTATACAGTGCTGCATAGTAAAATGTTGAATGTGATCGATTATTATCATTATTACTATTATTAAAAACTTAATTAAGCGTTTTGTATATCGCCAATTTACTGTGCAGCGTTATTGAAATTTTATATAATTACGGTGTTTATTGTGTTTCTTTTTGTTCAATCAGATGCCTCTATAAGAAATGATTGTTTAGATGCGGCGAATTTAGTTAAATATATTTAAAAAAATAATAATTTTTTATTTAAAATAAACTAAAATCAAAGCCGCATAAAATAGATCATTTACGAAGTAAATGTTTGATTATTTGATAAAGTTGTTTTCTATCTAGTCGTTGGATAAAAACTCACTTTATCGTTGCAAGTTCTACCATCAGTTAAAGTAAATCTAATGCAATTAGAATACCGTGTGTCAGATTTACTTTGAGTTGTTTTTCTATTTTATTTTTTTTTGTTAGAAGTCAAATGAGGTCTCTGTGATTTATGGATTTAATAATAATAATAATAAAGATGAGGTAACAATTTTCGAGTGAATTGATATAATTGTAGTTGTATAATAACGTTTCGACCGTTTTGTTTCTAAATTATTTTTTTTTCTATTTATGTAAGATAGTGAAATAATTTCAATAGTTTTGTTTTTTCATTAATTTTTGTTTCGCTGCATCTTAAAATAACTGCCATGGACTTGATTTAAATTTATAAACATTAAAAATACAAAACAATATGGAATTTTAAAAATCCCTATCAATTTTTAATGTAACAAGAAAAAAAATCAATCAATGTGTGCAAATATTAAATTATAAATATTAAAGAGGAGAAAAAAAACGATAGTGTTTGCAGGAGACGATAATTTTTTTTGTTATTGGTATTTTTTCTCTCATTTATAATACTTATTATTACCACTATAGTTTTTACAATAGTTTCTCTTTGTTTTGGGCGATTCAAGCCTAATTACTTTTAAGTTAAAACCATAATAATGTGCGACATTATGTAAAGTAACTCTGAGGTAATTCAACAATAAAGATTTGAAATTGTGAAGAAACGAAGTTTACGACCGAAGCAAATCTCCTATCCTGATTTCCAAAAACTAACGCAAGATGGTTTCCAGGCGTGAAGGCTAATTTCTTAGATGATTTAGAGTAGAAAATTAAGTAGCGCTTCTAAACCGAAGTGTGTCCTTTTATTGTGAAGCGATTTTGTGCTGGTTTCTAAAGTAATAACAGTTTGAGGTAAAATCTTTTAATAGAAATTTCAAAAATTATACAAAAAAGAGATATTACATTCACGTATTAGGTGATAAAAATATTGCAACTCATACTGGCTCAAATCGATGATGATTAAGTACCGGGAAGGTAACAGATGCCAGTAATTCGCCCATTGACTTGGATACTTTGTACCATCTGTTAATTTGTTTGGTTTCAATCCAATTTTGGTAAAAAAAAACAAAATTTCGAATTATGCAACTATAAATTACATAATTTTGCATAATTCGAAGCATAAATATATATTTGAGATTAATTTGTTAAAAATTACATAAGGCAAGACTGTGTGGTTAATTCCTGAATTCATTTAATTAATGATTATGCCGATATATGAATCTAATCTAATTAAGCATATTTTTTTAGAGACTCAATACAAAAAGGCAGCTTTATTATTGTTCAAATTGGAAAATGTGTGCACGAAGTTGTGCTGCCAAATTAAAATAATTTACAATAAATATCTGCCTTAATTCAATAAAAATCACAAAATTATAATGGAATGAATCAACATCTCTCACAGTCAACGTATTTTTAGGCATCAAATAAAAACAAACTACACAATAAAAGCATCGTTGTCAAAATTAACAAATTAAATAAATGCAACAATTACAGATAAAATAAATCGTTTAGATTTCCGGTGGATCTCCAACACCACCAGCGAATTCGTGAACTTTCTTCGCAACTTCACAGGCTAGTTCATCGGCTTCTTGTCGAGTTGCAGCTTCCGCATAGACACGTACAATATCCTCGGTACCGGAGGCGCGTACAAATGAACGTCCTTTCTTATACTTCTTTACTAATCGATCGATTTCATCTTGTAAACCTTCGGGTGTAACACAAATACGTTCAGCATCAGTTGTTGTAATAACACGGCGATCTTCAACGATCACTTTCATCAAACGATTCGGCAGATCGGTATAAGCGTTCTCCCATTGTTGTATATCCCATCCTTTTGCGTGTAGTATTGTCTCAACAACTAACATATCCGATATGGCATCGCCCACAGTTTCGTTAATTAAATCGATTAGATTCAATAGGGTTTCAGCAGCATTCCGGCGATCTTCGTTAATGCTAAATAGATTCGTTAGTAATTGTAATTGAATTCAAATTAATCGTGATTACCTGTTGTTTTTAATTAAATCTTTAAGAGACTCTTTGGCTTGTTTACTGAAGACTGCGGTACCATGACCGTTGGCTTCAAAATAAACGCCGATATCAAAATCTAAAGCTTTGTGGTGTAAATGCTTAACACCTGTTGATGTACAAGCAACAGGCACCCGTAGTTTTTCTGTGATATATTCCGTTGAGGCGCCATTAGCGTATGCGGTCTGAATTAAACCTAAATTCAATTGGAGTCCGGTTTTCTCTAACAACTCTTTCAGGTATGCAGCAAATAATGTGGCAAGTCGGTCACCGTCCATTAGATGGAAACCGTTATTTTCGTCCATATAATAATAGATTAGACGATCAGCATCACCATCGACTGAACAACAACGCACATTCGGTTCGATTGGAACACCAGTTGGGAATTGTTGTTGGGATTTCACATAATCGGCTCCACACTAAAAATTCTAATCAATTCCCTCTAAAAAATTTCGATTGAATTCAAATTACCATAAAATTGAGTTTGCCGGATCCAATAGCTGCATCATTGAACATTTCGATTTTTAACGAATTACCTAATGCCTCTTGGAAAAATTTGATTTTCTTTGCACCAACACCATTGGCGCCATCATATAACACCCGGTTCGTGTAATGGTTATTTGTGAATGTTTCACCGCGTATCTTCTTAAATGCCGATGATAGTTTCTTATAATAGCCGGCTTCAGTGGGTTGGCCGTATTGTCGTTGTGTATTTTTACAAACAACAAAATAATGTAATTGTGGTGTTGTCACAATACCATAATCCACCGGTTTACCTGACAATGCCAATACACCGTCCATTAATGATTTGGCTAAACTAGGACTACTTGGTCGTGTATCTTTTCCTACAACAATTTCTACACGATCAGTCATCGGTATATCGTATTCTTTGATTATTTCATTTATAGTTTGTTCAAGCTGATCATCACTGAAAGTGAACGAAAACATTTTTTTTTTGTGTGGAAATCTAATAGATAAACTACTAAAGTTGAAAGATTATAGATACAGGAATAGAGAACTTGCAAAGATACGTACGCTACATTTGCAAATTTCGTTGCCCATTGCTCCCAACTTTGTTCCAACATCTCACCATGCGGGTCCACCAATTTGACGCCGTTATCCGGTTCTGGGTTGTGCGAAGCGGTTATCATCACACCAATAGTGGCTGTAACAAAGTATTGTTACTGAATACCCAAAAGGTAAACGATCAGAAAGAGCAGGTGAAGGAAAATAACCGAAAAAGTAAGTTATCTCAATAGAAATGAGCTTTGAATTCTTTTCAAAACAAAAGAGATTGCGCGACTAGACAAATACAAGATTTTCCACCCATGTACCAAAATAAAATGCCGCTCCTGTATAAATTGCGATGACTGCATCGAAACGTAAAGTAATATTTACGGAGAACAATTATGAGAAAGTCAGATGAGTCATTTCCTGGATCTGGTGTAGCCAATGTTGTGCAAAACCGATCACGTTTACTAATTAATTTAACTGGCAAAAAGATTCAATTTAAAGTTTGAATATTACGTTCATTTTTTATTTCCGAGATTTTAAAGCAATGTGGGCGTTGACGAATAAAATGTCTTTGCCACTTTTCTGATGTTGGGTCAGAGATAAAAATGTTTACCAGCCATCTGGGAAGATGTTTGAAAATGTCTTTGTTAAAAATACACATACAGGCTGATTCACGTAACTTTTTTCTCCGGAATATCTAGCTTGTTTGTGGGCAGAGGATGTTCTTTCGACCGTTAGAAATGCTCGTGTAACTAATTTAAAAATGTGGGGATAATTAGCTATGTGGGTGTCTCAAATATTGCACTCAGGGCCGGCCCTATACCATAGCAAAACAAGCAGCTGCTTGGAGCGGGATAAGTTTTCAGGGGCGGCTCTTTGTCGAAAGTACTCTAATATTAATCATTGAATTTGTTGGGATGCTACCTTAGAACTCCTTGGAACTGTTGCTAAATACGAAAGATTTGACTCACTGAAAAATTTTAATTCAAATAGGAGTTTTTTTTTGTGGTTGAAGGCGAAAAAGTTTCAGTCAGGGATAAATAATTGATCGGATCTTCAGACCTCGTCATTCGTAAGAAAGATTTGGGTTTTCGAACAAAAATATGAAAACTGACCACCCTACAATTAAATTCTACCTAGGACTTGGAATTTTCTAAATCCACCCTTAGAAGGTTATTTTTTAAAGCTTCCAATCCCTTCAATTGTATTGTGCCCCTTATTTGGGTAGCCGTATTTTAATTTATAACAGACATTTTTAATATTACACAATATTAAATTATATGAGTTCTTGATCAGAAACGAATATAGGACACGTACTTAACACCCTTTCTAGATTTGTTCGTTCTTGTTCAATTGATTTCGGCTCGTTGAAGTGTTAACGTCGTTTCGAAAGTTTGTCATTTTTTTGTGCAAATTAATAATATGTCTAGTGCTAGTGTTAGTGTAAGTGCCAGTGTCTTTGGTATAAATACAGAAATCCCATAACGGACGGCTCCAAGCTACCCATAAGGATGGTAAATTTTCAAGTAATTAAGGTTTTTTCCATAAAACTAATAGTTTCTAATTTTTGTTGCAGTTATGCAGTTATCAACTGGAACCAAATCATCAGACTGTTTCTTTTTTTTTAACGGTGCGCCATACGAAAATGTCAATGTTTTAATTGTTTTTAGCTGTTTTAATACGAAATCTGTTATGACACTTTTCGATGGACCACCAGACGTTTTTGCTTTTATTGCAGCTTTCTAAAATTCGACAAACAACTATCGCGATTATTATAAATCGGTTGATCATTATTAATTTCCGGAGAAGGGCGCTGAAAGTAAGCTTGCCTGAAGCGGCAGGAAAACTCCGACCGGCCCTGATTGTACTTTAAGATTTTACCACAAATAAATAAGGTAATTGAGGCAGAGGTGTTACATCTTCTATAATGTACTACAGACTAATTTCCAAGCATTGGAGAACATCCGTATTTTTTGAAAATTTTCTCGAGACAAATAATTTATATATAATACTTTTTTTTGCTTATTGCTTAATTAACAGTTCAACAATTAATCTTAATGAGAAAGCAATATTCATTGGACTTTCTTCTGATATATCACAAGTTTTACAGGTTTGGACTCGGATTTTTGAATTAATTGCTTTGCAGGTAAATTTCTGTAAATAAAATCAACAAAATGAACATCCAGCAAATGCAGTGCTGTTCGCCTGATAAACGAGAAAAGTTTAGACCGACCCTTGCTTTACTAATTGCTTATATTAGTTATGTGAAGGGACGAATGTAGACTTTTTGGGAGCTATGGAGCTAATTATTCAGAATCCCTTTTATATAAGGACAAATTGAAAAAAATATTGACTTATGAACGGGGCGTGAAGCATTAGAGTTATGGCAAATACGGCTTATGAGCTTGCACAGGTAACTGTTGTTAATCAAAATGAACACAATCCGGTCCTGTTAATTCTAAGTTTACAGGTCAACTTCCGAAAATAACATCATCAAAATAGACATCCAGTGCTGTTCGCCTGGAAAACCAGAAAAGTTTAGGCCGATCCTTGCTTTACTAATTCCTTACATTAGTTATGTGCTGGGACGAATGTAGATTTTTTGGGAGCTGTGGAGCTAATTATTCCGCGTCCCTTTTTTCTACGGAAAAATTGAAAAAAATGTTGACTTATGAAGCATTAGACTTATGGCAAATACGGCCCTGTTTGTGTGTTTTCACAGGTAATTGTTGTTGGTCAAAATTACCACAATCCGGTCCTGTTAATTCTAAACGGCTCAAATTGTTGGGTATAGTAGCAAATTATAAGTTAATCAAAAGTGTAGAAGAATTGAGCAAAACAACACATCAATCAACATTACTGATTATTAGGCAAAAGTTTTCGGTTTCAATCAGCGAAATAAAAATGTATAAAAGTTTTATCAACTAATGAATAAAAATTAGACTTCATTTGCGAAAAGATCTAAAGGTAAGTCTAGAAAAAACTTTGCACCTTGAAGGTCTTGAGAGCTGAACTCGTACATCTTTACGGTAAGCATTTTCCTATACAAAGGTAGACTCTGAACAATGAGATTACGCACTTTACGTCCTTGAGGATAAATTTGAATTGTAAAACATTAAATCCAGAATGCAAGTTTAGATAAACTTGTGTCATTTTAAGATAATTTACAATTGTAAATATTCTTATTAGATTTTCCCATCGATCAAAATCTATTTGTTTAATAATCTGCACAATGTTATCATGGTTTGTTTCAACACATCATCAATACATGTAGCAGAAATATTTATTTTTACATTTCAAATATTTATTATATTTAAAATTAACGTAATTGTTTATAAATGAGCATACAATTGAATGCCAATTAAGCAAACGGATGTTACGCGTTATTCCTGTTGAAAGATTTTGGCAAACATTCCAATGAACTGAAGGCGTCGGTGACATAACAGAAACTCCCCCAAAAGGTACCTTTAACCCTTTAAAACGGGCTTACGCAGGGCTATTTAAATTAAAATGATTCAATCCGGCTTTAGGTGAAGATAAGATAAGCATTTTTTCTGAATGTAGAGTAGAATCGGCCGAGTAAGAAGTGGACTAAAACTATAAAATTAGTACACTATTTTTGAATTTTGTTATTTTACAAATCAATCTCTTATGTGACCGGTTTTACTATATGAAGTTTCTCCAATATTTCGTAATTGCACGATTTATTCAAAATACTGATACCGCTTTCTAATCGCTCAATTACCGCACCTCTTCGATTTTTAAAACATATTCAATTGTGGTGAATGTAATTGATTTTCATTGTGGAATAATCCAATGTATCCAGAATGGACTCACCTCTTTTATAGCGCGCCCTTAGTACGGCCAACAGCCCCATTCTATACATAACATATCCTAAATTACTAGCCCTAAAACAAAACAATTTTCATTTAGAATTATCGACAAAACTCTTACTGTACTATTCTAATGATTATAACCTTAAAATTCGCAAAAACTACTCACTTTGTACGAAATCCAGCCGTACCATATTGTATATCGGTTTTCACAGTTTTCGGGTGCATTTCTCTAGCAAACGCATACACGGTCCGATAACTATTATTTGCCATTCTATCGATAAAAACCACTTCAGCCGGATTAGCGCTTGACACCTTGACGGCGGCCTCGTTGCTCGTACAATCGGAAAGGAGAGAGGCGAGCGCCACTTGACGACAAAGATAGAATACACGAATGACTAATAAAATATACCGCATGCCATTTACTTTCAATGAATTTCAATTGAGGAAGACTTTCACTAGGAATAGGAACAATATGGGATGCAAAATAAACGAAGTTTTTTGTAAAAAAATTCCAGTATATTTCGTTATACAAAAACACTAATTGGACGGAATCTAGAATTATCGGACGGCCTTTGCGACTATCAACTGACCTTTTAAAATTACATAACAAAACATTTGTACTTCGTATTGAAGAAATTTGTAAGCCAGTGGAATGTAAATATGTCTAAAAGTGCCTTAAAATACAAATTATAAAAACAACATATAAAAAAAAATTGTATACGTTTTTTTAAAATTTCAAAATGAATAATACTATAAGATTTGATGAGATTAATAATAAAAATGATGCAGAAATATTAATACTTCCTGCATGGCAGTCAACAATACGTCTGGCTCTCATAAAATCACTACCTAAATAGGCGGCATAATAACGTTTATCCGGTTCAATAACCTTTAATTGTGTTGTGGCATCTTGGAATATCAAATCCGTATATGGGGCCGGCGATGAGAACATACTGAAGCTGTAATTAGAAACAATTTAGAACGGTTGCATCGGGGAATCCAAACTAATATCATTTGATAGAGCACTGAGAAAATCGCAACACTAAATAATGACGGCATAACTTCGTTATGTACAATTCTCCAAAGAGATTACTTTTTGAGGATGCCTCATTACTACGGTCATGAGTGTCACTCTATATCTTCGGTGAAGATATAATCCTTTTGGTTTTTACTGCCTCTGCCAGCTTCTGTTTTATTTTGTTCAGTTTTCGAATTTTTTTGCAACATCTAGCCGCCTCTAACTTCAAAACAACATACTTCCCATGCAAATTTTCATCCCTTATTGCACCTCTATAGGGAATGAATTTCTAGCTTCAAAAATGGAGAATTTCTTTACAAACTTTCATCTCATATTTAAGGGGTAAAATTTCAGATTTCTACATTATGTGGGTAGGGTGAGAAGTTCCGGGCCTAGACAAGAAAATATTTCTTTTTCGGGATTTTTAAATTCATTTTTCAATACAGTGACCATTTGAAAATCTCTTTCCTCCAAGCCATTTTTCAGATCGGGGAATACTCGGAGGCAGAACAGGGGAATATGGAGAATGTTCGAGCAATTCGAACCGCAGTTTTTCGGTTTTTGCCATTGCAATGACTGAAGTGTGAGCCGGAGTATTGTCCTGATTTTGTTTGCACTTCATCGTTCAGACGCTGACGTAGGATTGCATAAGATTCCCCATTTATTGTTCTACCCTTTTCTAGATAATCGATATAAATTGGCTCACGTGCATTACAAAAAAACTGTCGCCATCACTTTGTTGAACGACAAAAAGTGGTCTTTGCTTTTTTGGAGCAGGTTGACTCTTCTCGACCCAGTGTTTTGACTGCTCTTTTGCTTCAAGTGATTAGTGGTGAGCCCAAAAGAGCTGGAGGCATTTCGTTGAAGTCCTTTTTCAGTGCAGTTTTTGTTCAGGAGTGAGCAAACGCGGCACCCATCTTGCGCACAGCTTGTTAATGCCCAAATGTTTACGTAAAATATTACGGACGCGTTCTGTTAATATCTTCACAGTTTCTACTAACTCATTGACTCTTATTCGCCGATCATCTAAAATGAGTTTATGCACATTTTCGATGATTTTTAGCGTAGTCACCTCAGAGGGACGTCCACTTCATGGCTCATCTTTGGTGCTTGTTCGACCCATTTGGAATTATGCAATTCAACGTTTAACGATCGTATCTGATGGAGCGGACTCTCCCAATGTCGAATCAAGCTCTTTTTTGATTTTCTTTGTAGCCAAGCCTTTAAATGCTTCAATTTAACGGACTGGTAAAAGTATAATGCCTAACGTAGCGACTTGAAATTTTGACAATAACCCAATAAAGTCGAAAAAACCGTTGCGACGCTAGCTCCATTTCAGGCCCGGAATTCTCCACCCAACCTCGTATGTAAGAAGCTTCTGTGCAGAATTTCATGCCTTTAAATCCATTCGTTTAGTATGTGCACCTCAGTGTTAGAGTTTTATTAAGTGTGATCTTGGTTTAGAAGTTTTGTTTGTTTTTTTTTTCTTACTTGCCTCAATCATTTGGTATTATACCATTTCAAGAGACTTCTATAAAGCCTTCAAAGAAATACGACAACTGACAGCTTATTTCACAGGCTTATCTTTAGAAGAATTTTTTTTAAGCACAAAAGTGACCTAATCAGAAAACATTTCCCTCTCCATCTTAGCAAAGAGAATAGAATAGACAAAGATGTGAGATCTATTCTGATTTTGTCACTTATGTACTTCTGAAATAACCCAACTGTAGTAATCTTTTAAGGAAGGCCACACTTCTCAACTTTTGCTTTCTTTCCCCTACGATTTTCGTTTGTAGAGTATCTTTGGCCAAAATTATCCTCTGTTTTATTGCTTCTAAGAACCTCTTCTATTACTTAACTCCTCTACAATTTCGCTTGCTGCCAGATCTCTACTCCAAATATTTAATTTGGAATTTCTTTGAATTTTCCCTTTAGTTTTCCGATATTTACCATAAATTATGAATATTCTATTAAAATCTGATTTTGAAGACTTTAAGAGGATTTAAGAGGAAAAAATTGAGAGAACAACGTAAGCATCGATGCACTTTGACGACTCCAATAGTGAAAATACCTTTTCATTTTCCTCGATTTTTTGTGACTCTATCAAATGATAATATTTGGAGGCCTAGATTTCAATTTTACCTAAACTCATCGGTAGCTTTTCGTCCGTAAAACGTTTGCGCATACAGAAACAGATTAATATAAGCATTAATATGTGTCTGATTGTAATCATAACCACCTCTTGTAACAATAGCATTAGCTTTCACTTTACCTAAATTACATTCAGTGTATTGATTAATTTCACGTCTTGTACCATCGGGACATAACAATTCGAAATCTTCATATAAATTATCTCGCGCCCACCATTCTTCACGTTTACCACCAGTATTCTCAAATACGGTTGTATGTTTAACAAATGCCACATGTCCACCACCTTCCACCAAACATCGAAATGCTCCCGTATGTCCATAATAATCTTCCGAGGCATCTCGATGACAATAACGATAACTAGCTCCATGACACAGATCACACATATTATCATACGGTACACCAGTATTGTATTCAGCACTTAAGGCGCCGGGTACGCAACTTTTTGAAAAATATTCAGCAGCCGCCCGAATACTATTACAACCATATGGACGTATCCAACCGTTACTTATTAGAAATGCCAACGGATATACCCAACCGGCTGCGGTACTAATACCACCATGACAGGTATTTTTATTTTTTAAATACGTCAATTCCGTCGACGGATCGGATTCTTTGGCAACAGCAACCACATAATAATCCGGCGTTTCCAAATTATACATTTCACTAATGAACGGTACAAGTTCGTATTGTAGTCCAGCTGTATAAACATCACTGGCATCCAATACGGCCACATCTGCTGTACCGGATCGGATCGCTTGCATACAATGGATTTGTGAATGGCCTTTATAACAATCCATTTCGGGTTTTAATAATTGCGCCTTTAGAGCCGTCTACAATCAACAAAAATTTAGATAAAGCAAGTGTTGTAGGCAACCGCTTACCTTCATTTTGATACATTTATCCTTCTCTACATCGGACGTAACACACAGTGTCATCCGGTTGATTTGGCAATCTCTCAAACCCATTATTATATTAAGAGAATCGCTCAAATAGTTGCCGTAAGTTTGTTGACTTTCACCTAACGATGCAAAGCTTCTTGTAGAATCCTATAATGAATCACTAATAAACGGATTGTAATTTAACGAAACGATGATCACCTGAAATATTAAATTGCCATGAATTCCGTACCGTGGTGATGATTCGAATAGACTAAACACTTCATAAAACGTCGAATTCGTTTGATTCAAATTCCTATCGAATTGATAAATCGTTTGATTTTGTGTGCTTTGGATCGGATTACCTAATTGATCACGGTCGATATACGGATCAATATTATCACCATAACGATCACGATTGATTGCATATGGATCGATGGAATACGGGTTTTGTTGGCGATTACGATCATCAGTATCACTGCCATACGGATTATCACGGCCGTACTGATTTGGATTGTAACGATTATAATCGTTTGGATTTTGTTGATTGTATTGTGACCGATTTGATTGCTGTTGTTGTTGTTGTTGTTGTTGATTATAATCACCGAAAGTTTGCCGTTTAAAACGATCAATTCGATTCCCTAAACTATCGTATTCCGGTTGATCCCGATACGGATTATCGCCGTAATAATTACGATTATCATCATGTCGTGTATAATTTGTAGTTGTGTTCATTTTTGGATACAATTTGGAGGCTTTATCTAAAAATAGTTGATATTTCCTGCGTAATTCGTATGATGATGCTGATGTTGTTACAATAGCATTCGATGGTACTTTGCCCCAATTACACGCCAAATAATTATCAATCGATTGTCGGCTACCATCTTTACACAATAATTCGAATGCATCCTTTGAGATTGTAACTGAAATTTATCGAATAAACATGACTATAAATTAAATTTTTATCTTCCAATAGAATTAATTACGAAATTCATTCCCCGATAATAGTTCAGGTATTGTAGTGTGTCGTAGAAATGCAATATCGCCTGTCTCTAATAAACAACGGAATGCACCAGTGAAACCAGCATACGGATCTGAATCCGTACAACGACTACCTGGATAACGACCAATACATAATTCACATAATTTATCTGAATTATCACCGATCGGATTGTAACGATCTGTTAGACAATTTACAGCACATGATGGTCCGAAGAAGTTCGTTGCTGATTTAACATGATTATTACAATCGATTATGTCCATTCCACCTTCTTTCATTAGCTAGAATAATATTAAGAATTAATAACGACCACAATCAACAAATGCTCAGTACTGTTATAATTTAAGTCAAGTACGGTTGGTTTTAAGGGCGAATACAGCCTTGAATCATAAAACGAATTATGTATGAATATTCGTTTTTGGGGTGTGCTGCAGGCATCTTAAAAGTTAACATTGCGAACTTCTTTGTTAACGTGGTAACAATTCTAGGGATCACAAATTCGTTACAGAAAAAGTAGGAAACAAAATAGACAATTTAAATATCTACTCCGATTATCGATCGTCTTTGGATAAATTTACGGCCATGATCCGTTTCACGTAACTTTGTCCGTTTGAAGGCGTGGCTTTTGGATGTTGGAAATGAGAAAGAGTGGGGGGAGAGAGAATATGAGAATACTGGATTTTTTAGGCCATAAAATAGCTATAGAACTTGCCCAACTATACTACTGTATCAACTTCTATATTAAGTATAGTAAACCAAATTCTGTATCGATTTTAAGCGATAATAACTTAATGATATTTGCTGCAAATTTTAGCAATAAATTTGAAAATAGTGGTAAATATTCAACTCATAGAAGTGCTATGAATAAAATATTGTTTTGTGTGATTAGAAAAAAACAATTGAGATCTAAAAATTGTAAAGTCATTACCCCATAAAATCGATACCGAATTTGGTCTACTATATATTCAACAATAACTTTTCTTAATTTTATAGCTTGTACAAGTTTTTGTTTGTTTGATTGTTTGAGTGCCACTGTCAGATGGGCCTGATAGAATTGTTTGGATAAATTAAGGCTGACGTTCTATGTTCTGTCTTTGGTTCTATTGGTGAGTTTTTGGGAGACGAGTCGACAGATTTTAAACGTTACACAAAAACTGGTATACACATCTTTTTCTATTACTTTTATCAATTAACTACTATTAAAGTTAAGCTGTATGTTGGTCAAATTGTCAGTAATGAAACAATGTATTAGAGACAAAGACAAATCTTGGAACGTCAGGCCTAGCTTATTCAAACATTACTGTCAGACACATTTTGTCAGTGGCACTCAAATAATCACTTTGGCAATAGGGTAAAATAAATTGAAAATTAGTACATTTTAATTAACACTGATTAATACTAGCTGTACCCCCGCAACTTTGTTCGCGTAGATAAGTACGTTACATAATGTGTTGTTATGTTAGTATTTCATTTCCGTATATAAACAAATACATGTGGCAACGTCGCAATTAGAACAGGTAGATGTCAGTTATTTGCAAGGTATTGAAATAATAATGCCCTTTTTAACCCCGTTAGAGGGTGAATTTTAAAAAATCCTTTCTTAATGAGCGTCTACATCACCTAAGAAATTTATGTGCCGAATTTAAAGTCTATCGGATCGATAATTTCGAAGATATCGTGATGAGTGAGTGAGTGAGTGAGTAGTAAATCGCTTTTATATATATAGATGGATCGCACACTAGATTATGACTACTCTTGGATTGTAAACATATAATCATGGTACCTTGTTAACTATGTGGCTAAAAAAAGGACGAAATTTTCCGAATAGATAAACAATGAATTGGAAGTTCAAAGGGAAAAAAACTACAATACGCCCAAATAATTAGGCAAAGATGCCTAAATTCTGAATTAAGCATGAATAGGGCCACCCCTCCTTCATTGATTGTCTTAGACGACTCTATTTAATTTTGATAACTAAGACAGGTCTGAGCACTGCTTGTAAATGTATATTTCTTACAGTATAAATGGGAAGCACCCATCCAGCGAACGATTCGACACCAGCAAAACACGCCTTCTTGCCTCGCAAATCGTACAAAGAATGCACATCGGGCAGTGTATCCTTCTTAACAACAGCAACGGCATAGTAATGTCTGAAGCCACCTTCTAAGACCTCTTGTGAAATTGGCACTAAACTATTATAACGGCCACCAACGAAGACTTGGGCTGCATCCAATGTGGTCAACGTTGCCTGTTCTGCATCCAATAGTTTCATACATTCATCCTTTGTAGATGCCTTGATTATTACAAAATAAATCAATTAATTCATTAATTAATTAGTCTAAGCTCACTTGATGACATTCTAATTTAAATAAATCATAGCCGACTTGGATATGGTCGCGTTCATTAGCCATTGCGAAGTTGTTGCATTTATGCTGTTCCTCAACAGTAATTGTACACCAGATGATTTTAATTCGTTTATCTTCCGGTTTCTCATCTTGGATATCTGTGATTTTCCAAAAATTCTGACCTGAAAGTAGAGAAAATTGACGTCTCTAACCTCACTCTCAGAAATTTTCCAAAAACAAAAAACAATCACAGTCAACTATGATATATAAATTTAATTTATGATTATTTGAATTATAAAAAAAATTGAAAAAAAACAAGAAAATTTAAATTATCTTAAATAAATAAATAGTAACGTCTGATTATTATTTTTTTGTTGAACTTTACCTGTACTGATAACGATTCTATTAAGCAGTATTATCAGTGACAAGCACAAAAAAGTACTATCGTTGAAGTACATATCTAAGTTTAGATAAAATGATAAAAAAATAAACAAAAAAATATTAAGAAAAACTCATTGATAACAATTCGGCTGTTGTCATATTTCTAAATCAGACACACCTACTGAAGTATGAATCATACGTTAATTTAATTGGAGCGAAATAGTAATAGACGTGCGCATGCATTAGAAAGAAATCGAAGAAAATTCGTTATTCATTCAAATTCATATGTTTACAGGTGTTTCAAATAGATTCCTGTAATTACATGTTTAGTCTGCAATATATTTACTGAAACAAATTTGAAATTTAGATACAATTTTGAACTTTACCGCAAATTAGATTGTGAACTTAATTGATTAATCGTTAATTAATTCATTATTCTGTTAACGGCGACATCTATTGTAACGCTTTTTACCTATATTTTGATTGTGATCTTTACAACAATGCCACATTTCTAAATTTCCGGTAGATCTACTTGTTTGAGCATCAAATTCAAAGATGGCGAAGTCTGATTTCTATCACCAAACCGCTCATAGGCTGCGATTAATTTTAAAGAAAATGTTTCCAAAACGTACGCCAACTGTGGTGCGACATCTCCGTTAAGCATAAAGTTTCCTTAACCTGTCAGCAATTAAACCTTTTGTAGTATGCTCAATTCGTTTGCACAAATTGCTATTAGTTGTATACCTACTCAGCTTCGATGAGTTGAAGAGACTCATAATACGCATCCCGCCAATGCAAAACATAGTTTTGGCACCTGTTTTGAGCGACTAAAATATCCGCCTTGAAGCGCCGACGAAGTGTAATCATGGGGGTCGAAAGCATAGCAGAAGTTTTCTTCAAATGGAAGAAAAAATCGAAGCTGAGAGAAATTCCAGAGACATAGCGAAGATGTCAAGAAAAACTTGCCGAATAGATTTGCAGATGTAATTACGACTGATGCTTCCCAATGATGTGCTGAGACAATAAGAGACAATTTGATTGAAAAGATGCAATTCTTATTTATTATTTCTCAATTAGTATATTGCGTCAAACTTAATATTTACTTTATTTTATTTTTAATGGATTTATAAGATAACATAAACATGCATACAACAGTCAAGGTTGTTCGAGAAATGATTCTGATAAGAATACAACAATGGAAAAAAGACTCGTCGCAAAACAATTATCGATTTGGGGTCGGTCTTTGACACCCAAAAAACCATTCACTGGTCGTCGTACCTTGACATGTAGATCGGTGTCATTTGATTGTTGGGTCTTTAAATAGATACTCGGAGGAATTGAGATTTTTTTATTGACGCCATTTTGTGTAGTTTTCAATCTATAAAAAGAACAGCCAGGAAGAGTTAAGCAACTGATTAGAGGTGGATTATAAGTTTGAGAGTGTCATTTTACGGCTTACGTTCAACCAACAACGACTGTCCTAATCGAATGTATTTCCAGTATTATCAAGGTGTTACGTCAGTTTAACGAAGTTGGATTTTTGATAGTAAAAAGTAATTCATACGGGTTCTTAAAGAGTGAAATGAAAGTAGTTGTGTTCCGGTACTACATAACTAAATAACATGATGTGCAGAAGTTCCTAATAATTGCAGTAATGTTATAGACTTTGTTTTTCATTCTATCTTTTTAATTATAGCAGATAACAGCTCCAAGTAGTAAGTTGATATATTTTTTTATTGAATAATAAGTCGCTTGAATTTTCAATATTTTCTATGTTGACTTACTTTAACACTAACAAAATCGTGTCGCCTGAAATTAAATTAAAGTAATTAAAGAATCAATATTTGAGGGGCAATTACTGAAGGTCAAGGGTCACCAAATTGGTCAAAGAGGTGGATTAGCGAAAAATGAAGCTATACAATAATTCCTTCACTTTTTGGGCATTTGAAGGAGTCTTATTGACCTTTTGGGATACTTTCTCTTAATAAATGGTTGAATAGATATAGTTTTAAATTCGGGCATGAGTGGCACGGTGGAAGCTCCAAAATTTGCATCTAATTTTCTTTCAAAACTTCTCAGTTCATCTATACTTTACAAGTAATTCTTCAAAAATGCTGGGTTAATTGTAGCTTCTGTTAGGCTTCCTTAGGGTGTGCTCATATGTCTTACTGCGATAGCTACCTCGCTGCCTAGATACCAAAACAAAACAGTTTTTTTTTTGTGTATGAGAGGAAACCTTTTAAAGGCACCTGGCGTCTCCTTTGACGACCAGGTAGTGTCGGAGTCTCCACATTATGTGGCATACCGACTAAAACCTCTCATAGTTCCAGGGTGCGAGTCAGTGACTCTTATTTCCCTTATCGGAACTGCACGACTTCACTGGAGCGTGAAGCCGCGAGGACGATGACGTCTATCTGTGAACATATTCAACATTATTCGCAACTGATAAATGAGTAGTGGTACCTGGTGGTCCTGGCAGAGGGTTATTTTTGGCCTCTTCACTCGCCATTGATCCTCCTCGTCGTAGTCGAGGGCCTCTCGCACTAAGCGATTTGGATGGTCGGAAACTGTGGAGAAGGCCTTTGTCGCAATCTCAAGGATTCCTGATTTCGGATTCGAACGTCGCTGCTTTTATATCATCAGAGCAGCGCGGTAGATGACTCTCTGTATTCTCGCATGTGTTAGTAGTGGAGCTCTGGAGTTTCATTTCCGGTTGTTTGTTACACCAATTACTGGGACTCTGGAGATCGTGTTTTGTACGGGGTGTTCGGCGGAACCATCACAATGTCATTGTATTTCTGACACACTTATGGCGGCGCGATAGCTTGACAGCTTGGATGGGAATACCTTTTTCTTTTTATGTATTATCTTGACGTTTTAGTACTTCTGATACACGCGTGGTGGCGCGATAGCTTGACCCATTTCCCGTCATGCGTTGAAGGATTCGCATACCTTCTTCTATATTATCTTAGATCGGGGTGTTCATAAAGAACGATACTTTACTGCGCTACATTGCGTTCTAAAACATACTTTTGTTTTGGTATCCAGGCAGTGAGGTAGCGATGAAATATCTCCGACATGAACACACCCTTATAATGCTGAAGCAAGATGATAACAATTGATATTTTCTGATAGCAGCTCCAAAACAACTTTTAGTGATGCCACGCGAGATCTCCCGGCTAGAGAAAAGCGTCTCTTCTTTCGTATTGATTGTCGAGAAAAAATTCCATTATCGTCTCCGTTTCCTTGGTCGTGGCAAGTCGAGAAGCAGGTCTTTGCGAGATTTGATATTTAGGGAAATTGGTGGGAGTTGGTGTTACTGATATAACAGTTGAATATTATTTGATTTTTTTTGATTGATGTATTAGTGGTTGTATATGTTATTTGTTGATTTTGTTTACGATTTTTGACAATTGTCAAAATCAATACCAACGTTAGCGAAATAAAATTTACTATATTTTCCCTTTTTACACAAGTATCGAAATGAACTCACTCGATTCTTTCTGAAATCGAGCATACTCGATTTTTTGTTCTTGCAAGGATCGACTAAAATTGCTCCAATAGACCTAAAGGGTCCATGGACCCCATGTTAAAGACCACTGGGCTAATAAATCCAATTCGCCACTGGTTAGGCAACTAACTAAACATGACAATAACTTTGAATTCGTTTGGGAGTAATCAGGCAACGCCGCACACTATTGACATCTGTCACCACATCATAACCTATAAAATGTAGTTGTTGCAATATTTTTTTAGAGAAACTATATTTGTTAGAAATTCAACCAAATTTAAGTCCGTATTTGCACGAACAATGTCCGAAGAATTAATTTTCACATTATTCTATTTAATTTTAAGTTTCTGTCTAATTTATCCACCAGTAGAATTCGTTTCAGCTGGCTTTACAATACCAACAATTTTCAATAGAATTTTAGGTACAGAAGAAGAGAATTTCATTTTATATCATATCAAACGATCGATTGTCACATTATTGGTATATTCATTTCTACCACTAGGCTATATTTTAATATTACATCTAACCGGACATGATGAAGAAGTAAATTATAGAAATCACTACTAATCGACTAGATAACAGTTTAATTCGTTAATTTTATAGATCAGTTTCTTATATTATCACGGCACAATATTTTGGAAGATATTCTTCACAATCAGCATTATTTTGCCATTATTAGCAATCCTACAAGTCCATGGTTGGTGTCGTGACCATTACAAGTACCATCCGATAGCAATCAATTTAGCAAAATTCTGTAATAATAACAATCGCGATTGGAGCAGTGTTGCTAGCGATATTAATAACGAATTCCGTCGCATCGATAAGATTTGTATACAAACAAATCCGATAATAAAAGTGATCGCCACCGAGAATTGGATATTAAAAGTGACACCATTTACAATCCTGATATGTCATCAGAGCGATGCCAATCTGATTGTAAAAGATGCCGATACGCATCGTATCTCATTAACCAATACGAATGAAATACAATATTTGAATATTGAAGTGAAATCGAATCGACAAAATATCGAAACGTTCACAATACGTATTTGTTCGTCCGATTTCCGTGATCTTGAAGATCGAATCGCACGTACAATCACGATTTTACCGAATGTTAAATTCCACAAAACCGTTCTCGATCAATTCATTGATGTGTTTAAGGAAACTATCAAAAATAATGCACGTTATCGGACGGATGAAGTAATTTTATTTCAAAAATTATACTATAAAAGTGGTATTTTATGATAATTTTTAGGATTTAGATCAATGTATTGGTTGTATGCAACAAAGACCGAATGTAAAATTACAGAAATTATGCAATAATGTCGACGAGAACAATTGTACGACATGCTATTGCAAGCCGATGTGGTGTGTTGATTGTATGGCGAAGTGGTTCGCTTCACGTCAAGAGAACGACCAACAACACATCTGGTTGGCGTCGAAATGCACCTGTCCCATGTGTCGGTCAAAATTTTGCATCTTAGATGTTTGCTTGGTGAACGATGAGCAGCCCTAACTTCTATTGTGATAACATTTATAATAATAGTGATACTAATTGAAAAAAAATAATTGTTGATAATTTCAAGTGTTTGATAATTGATAAACTGTCATAAACCCCTCGATTAGAATTTTTTTGTTATTTCTTGCAATTCACGGATCACTTCCTCTTCACTGACACACACCTCCTCACAAGTCTTGTTGTCTTTATTAGCACCGGCATCACCAGCAGTCTGTGTTGTTGAGAAGTAATCCGTCACCGATAGTGTGGCTCGTTTTTTCTCTTTCATACGGCCGCTTTTCGAATGAGACAGTCGTCGCGTAAACGGCGACGGCTCCTCATCTTTCTTTGTATCGTTTTTATTACTCTTCTCGCCGTCCTGATCTTTCGATGATTTACGTTGTTTATTGAATAGATTTAAAAAGAAATTCGACATGATTTCTAGGAAACATTTACACTTACGTTTTTAGAAACGTTTGATCGATGCGACTAATTGGAGTAAATTCGTACGGTTTTAACACACATTTTGACATTTATTATCTTTTATGATAAGCAACAATTGTTTAAATAAATTCGGTGCAATCTGGTGATTTTTATAAAAACATTATCAGCTTAAATGATTATCAGATAGTAACTGTTGAAGATAAAATGGTCAAAAATTAGGGATATTTTATTGGCCTTTGTTATTGTTTTTTTTCGATTATTCCATTTATTATTAACCGAATAAAATTTTTATTATAGCGGTAGGTAGGGTCAATTTGATTGGCTGTTTTGTGGATTTCCACATATATTTTTTTCTATTCTATTTTCCACTGGACAGGTTGGCAGTTATATAAGCGTGCACGAATCTAATCATTGTTTGAATATACAGTAGTGGCGCATTGTCTAAGTGTACTGTAATATTTTTAAATAAGATAGTGCATCCAACTCTCCGCTTCCGCTAAACTGGCAGACAATGCAGCCTAAAACCCCCCCTCACTTTTCAAGAAGACTCAACAAAGAGAGAGAGACAGAAATACGTGGCAATTTGCTGTTAAACTGTAAACTTTTCATATATGCCATGTGTTTCTGTCTTTCTCCGATCCACATAGCTTTAATCATAAGAAAAAACAGCAGATACTCATTGTTTTTTGTCTACTTTATAATAGTGCTTCTCAACCTTTGGAATACATTATTTATCAGATCGAAGTGAATTTAGGCTTAGGCCCTAATCTGGGGGGCGGCAAAATTGTTGATAAAATAGGATTACAAATAAAATATTGTCATTCCGCAGAATACTAGCTTTGCACTGTGATTTTGGCCAAAGTCAAATATTTTATTCATTTTTTGATGCATAGAACAACTAAGTTGAATCTCTCCTATTTCCTAATTAGTTATGAAACTTATAAAGCACAGGACCCTCCTTATATTTTGATTTCAAGAACGGCTACAGCCCTTATACTCCGTCCAAAAATTAAGTATAAAATTTCAAATGACAGAAATGCAGCTAACCTACGCAACGATAAATAGTCCCTGTATTAAGACCCCCAAAATTTAAATTCTTTATTGTATTAAACAGAAAATTCATTCGAAAATAATTTTACAATCTTCAAAGAAATATAGAAATGCGTAGGCTTTTATTCAAACAGGAGTGCCACAATATAATATTCTTTTTCTTTCATGTCAACATTGGAAAGTTAGGAACTTTTTAAACATTAAGTTGTCTATAACCTATCATCTGTAATTTGAAATTTTATACTTAACTAGCGAACCCGGCGAACTTCCCCTCGCCCCAATTTTAAGCCTTTAGACAAACTTTAGAGTAATAATACAACACAAATATTAAAAAAATCAATTTCCGATTTTTCCAATTTTCCGAGTTTTGCGGAGAGCTTTTCCATATTTCCGCATTTCGCATGTTCCGCAATTTTCCATGATTTACACTAAGCACTTTCTATTTTTTGATTTGGAAAGCCATTAAGGAATAATTTCACACAAAATTTCATACAAAAACTCGATTTTTCCAATTTTCCGACTTGTCCGGAGGGATTTTCCAAAATTTTCTTCCGTAAAAACCTTCTCCTCGAAAATACGAACAACCGACAAAAAAATTTACAGAGATCGGCCCAGCCGTTCTCATTTTATGAATTACTATACATCTTTTACACCATTTTTATATATTTAGAGATTTTTGGACAGAGTATAGTTATGTGATCTTGCTTGTATATCACGTCTAGAGAAACTACCCAGTAAATAGATATATTCTCTAGCATTACGAAGCACCTTAGACCAGACCTACAACGTCAGCGGACTTAAAAGGTTGTACAGACGAACGATAGCATGGAAAAGGTAACTTCTGCGGTAATATTGAGAAATTAATTCAAACATTACATCTGTGCAAATTGACAGAAAAAAAACGAAATGAATAACTTTTGGATACGATCAATTTTTCACCATGCGTTTGAAGCGCTGCGTCCTCGATGTGGAGTCCTCATTCCAACTCTGTTTATTTATAAGACAAACAGGCACTACTAAGTTTGAGTTTTTTATAGCTTATCAATACGAACGCTAAACCCCTTATTTGGATTAACAAAAAAATCTATTTGATCTAATTTAGAACTTTTCCCATTATCTTTTCAGTTTTAGTGATTCCCTTGTATTCATTTTAAAAACTTTCAAATCAACCCGATTTTTTCGATTTAAATCAATTTTGGATATAAATTTCTATCTTTATCGTTAATTTATAGACTTACTTGTTTATGACAATTTTTTATCGTTGCTACTAAATCCATGTTTATGGTTCTATTAGATAATCTCGCCTTGAATCGAAGCCACTATTGATAAACAAATTTTTGCATCATTTTTTCGACTGTTCTACATATAGAAACCGAACAAAAGTTGGCAGCATTTGCATGCGAATATATTAATAAATTACTTGCCTCCTTCTGTTCTCATAAAAAAGTCTACAGAAACCGAGCTCTCCAAATGATAACAAACGTTTCGTATTAGGTTTGAACAGGAAGCTGAAATTCTGTTTTTATGCCGACCACCAAAAATTTCAGCAGATGTGTGCTTATGTAAACTGTCTGCACAATAATAAACATTGTGGGGATGGTAATTTTAACAAAATCGTAGGGGTCCAAATGTTTGGTTTCTTCTCCATTTAGAAGTTGACGATTATAATAAATATTTCATCAAAATATTTATTCTGTTGCACTAATCCAGCACTGGATGTTTTTAAATATTCTCGTCGTTTATTTTTCACAAGATAAGATCATTTTTTTCAACCGTTTGTATGTATTCAAATTTGACACTCATTTAATGGATCGTCTGGAGCAGCGTTCCGCAACCTTTGGCGTCTAACGAGTCGAAAATAAGAAAAAAATTATAAGACGAACCACGTGAACTGACTATTCGCTTCGAATAAACACAAAGCGAGCCGTGTATTTATTTAATATTTGTTTTTTACAAAATATGTAGCTTTGCCTTCGTAACTTTGTTATTTTTGTAGAACATAAAAATGCTTAGTCCTCAACAATTGCTCTAGATTGAAGGCATCGTGGGCTAGACCCCAGAAAGAATTTCGAACGTTCTGTTGTCTTAAAGCGTAGAATTTTCGTTCTAGAAGTCGCGAATAAAGCGTAGCTTTTGGAATATTTACTACTAACCTTTACTTAAGCTAAGACTCTTTCTCTGGCGGCTTCTTTCGTTGTGTTGACTTGTGGAATAAAGTCTAAAGTGAAATATATTTTGTAACACCAGAATTGGACCTTAGCTCCATAACCAAATTCAAAAATGTTAAATAAAGGAGAGGTGGTTTATCAAAAAATCTTCCACCAGTGGGATTCATATTTTTTTCCCCTGAAACAAGACATTCAGACATTTTTGCATCTTATATTAATTGACTTTTCGAAAAGCTTCATTTGGTCGTCAAAATTTTTTAATAAAAAAGTCTACTCTTAGCTGTAGCCATTCGATTTTCAGGAACAACAGTTTGGAGAAAAATTGCTTTGAGAAATTATTTACGATTATTTATCCTATATTTTTGATAGAATTTTTTATAAAAGCAGCTCAAAGTCTTGCTAATAATACATAATTTTTCCGAAATAACTCATGAAGCAATGTAAAAAAATCATGCGAGAAAGCACGTTTTTCGATGCCGCCACAGTGGCGTTGCTAGGAAAACATTCCTCCAATTTTTTGCCTCAACTGTCCACAAATAGCACTTTGAGAGCCTCTGGTTTAGAGCTCCATATTCTTAACGATTGTCGGCATTCTTTTTGCACAGCTTCAAATAAGGCGCTCGGGCAAAAATTACAAAAAAAAGTTAATAATTGAAGTTAAGACTGTTGTACTCCTTGGAGCTACAGCGCTTTAGGTAATTGCCTGCTTTTCTGTGGCCTCGGGCCGGCCCTAGATTGGAAAAAATGTCGGAGAACGTGAGCTTAGCAGGAAATAGAGAAAATGTCTATTAAAGAACGTTGCATTATTTCCTTTCGATGTGTTGATTCGGGGATGTAAGATATCCTTTTATTTTCAACTACTCAGTTATATTTACTGAGTTTATACTCTCTGTTAAACCTTCCAAACTTCAAGATATAAGGGAGTATTTGTTAGATCAAGTTCTGTGCCTTTATAAAAAACCGGTACCAGACACTTGACTCTTAAAAGTTTAATCCCTTTCGTTGAGTTTTACAGCCTGCATAACAATCTATTTTCTGTAGTGTTTTATAATAATTATCCTTAGATGAAATGCCACATCGGTATATAAGATTTGCTATCTATATATCATACCGATAAAGCCGAAAAGTTCTTAGACTTGGTGTTGCCAGAATGTGGAGCAACGCAACATTGATCGAATAGGAACTTGGAGATTTTACAAATCATATGCTGTAAGATGAATCAAATGCCCAAAGGGTTTTTGAATGGCTTATTCTTACCGTTCGTCGAGAAACAGTCAATATTTTCCATTTTATCTAAGAGATTCCATTACCTGAAAAAAAGCTAGAGCCACTCCACTATAATCCAGCTTTTAATTTTCATCGTTTCAACAGCTTTTTAATTTTTTTAATTAAAATACCGTGAACTTTGTCGTTTATATAGCAAAATTATGTTTGCTCCAATTTCACAACAACAACAACATTACATTAATCTATTGTGTATGAAGTTTGATTACAATATTTCGATATCCATCATTTCTGATAGAGTTGTTTATTTTTTGTGTTTTAATTATTATCGAACCAAACGCATTTACCGCAATAATGGAATGAAATTAACTGAATTGAAAATAATAAAATTCACGTAGATACAATAAAAGAAAAACAGAAAAGAAATTCGCAGTGACGAAGTACGAATTCAATTAATAATTCAAATAAACTTTGCGGCTTGATTATGACTTTGGTTCGCACTTTTCTCTCTATCGTAAAATGAAAATTTAAATGAACATTTATCTTATACAGTAGCACACCATGAAATATATTTTCCTTTTAAATATAATTTTCCACGATGATTTATTCTGTTTACGTCGTCTAGTTTTTTGGGTGGTGGAAAAAAAATCCCCGTTTTTTTCCATCTGGATATTACAATAAAACCCATTTTTGTTATGCAAATTTCATTCAACTTTTACATATATGAACTATAAGAATACTATTGAACTTTACACGATTATGTTTCGGATATTAGAGAAAAGTTTCTAGTGGAAACAGCCTGACACTAACGTATACGGCGTTGGAAAGCTCACATAATCCCAACGGAATATTAGATGGACATTTTTTCTATTTTTCCCAGTCTTCTGTTGTTCACATATTCAAATTGGTAATGTTGGATGTCGACTTTTTTTCGCCCTTGATAAAAAATAACGTTATCAAAAAGATCATAAAAGTTGGCATTTATTTATGAATTTACCGACCAAAAAATCGTTGATAATAACCACAATTGTGTTTACGTAATGTGGAAAACACACACGACGAATTCGCCCTTTTATATCGCCTGTAGTAAGCGAAATTCTTTATTAGTTGAAATCATCCTCTATTAACCATTTTTATAATGAAAATTTGATCGAACATTTCACAATTCCTCGTGTATATTGATGGAAAATATATATATATGGAAATGAAAGCCACCGTGGGAAAAATTGAATAGAGTCTTCGAATATTTCCAAGGAAAATTTGACGAGATTCAGGTGACAACAATGCGGATTTGTTGTTGTTGTTTGATTTTCTTTTTCGCGAATAAAAAGCGACGCGGAAAATTGGTTGATTTCGTTCAAAAGAATGACGACATTTCCACTCTAATTGATTATTAGTGGATGAAGCAGCGTCTCGATTTCAAATTAAAATCGACAACAATTAATTTCGCTTTATCGGTTAAATAAATTACAATTCGATAAAGGATTGGAGAGCTATTGCCTGAAAATTGAAAGAAAGACTAATGAGGAGGTGGGTGCAGGTGACACTTTCCGGCACGGTCAAGACGAATTTGTAACGGATCGTTTTGTTCGTGTCCTTATTTTAAAACCGTGTTTTTGAATTAGCCTTGGCATATCTTAACAACACAACACAAATCCATTTGACAATGGAACACGAACTTGGAACGAGTACAGGACGACAATGACAAACAGAAAGGAAAAAGAAATAATTGGAACGAAGCTTTAAGACTTTATTTTCAGGTTTGACGAGCTTTCTTGAGTGTCGCTAACCGAACAAAAAACACACATTTTTAACGATATTGTTACACATGGTGGGCGCTTCCCGTTTCGGTTGAAATATTTTAATTTAATAACTTTAATAGACGCATTTTTGAATAAAAACAATTAATTTTTGTTCGAGGGAAGAAATGCGGAAATGTGGAAATTCGCTGGAAACATTTACAATTTTCGACATTTTTAATAATGGCCCAGTTGTGTCTCAAATATTTATTCGAAGCAGTTGAATATAAAACGTTTCTCTTGTTTTTCTTTTTGATGGATATTTAAATTGTTTTCATATCATTTAAGACTCCAGTAATTCTATCTTTCTATGCTTTCGTTTATATGAAATTAGATTTAACGGACAAGGCTAAATATGGTGAACTTGTGGAATTTCAAACATTTAAAAAAATGTGTTTTAATTGATTATATTGCAACATAATCCAGACGATGTCGATTTATTACTCCTGATGAAACGTGGATTCATCACCACATGCCCTAAACAAAACAGCAGTCAAACCTGCCGACAACCGAAAGGTTACAGTTCGTTTCATGATAAATTTCCAGGAGGCAAGCTTCAGGAATTACAGTCGTATCTCTCATGCTTTCAGCCGCTCTCTGTAACCTTCAAGACGCGCCTTCAGACGATTGAAATTACATGAAGCGATGTTTATTAAGAAATCATGTATTTTCGATTCTTCTATTATTAATAAAAATGTTCTGAAATAGTTACGAATATTTTTTGAAAATAAATGACCTGCAGGCTTATAACAGATAAAATGATTACAAAAATTAAGTCCACTAAGGGCCGATTCTACAATTCTGGCCGGTGTTCGCTCAAAAATTCTGTTGGAATATTGGCGATGAAACAAGAGCGAGTCCTCATTTAGGACCGACTCTACAATCGCTTGCTGCTTTCGCTATACTAAAAAAGAGTATCTGTTCGGCGAAAGAAATGTTCGTTAGTCAATTGCATAAAAGCCCTTCTACGACTGGTGGTGGTTGAGAGTCCGGTTGATTTAGGCGAACTTTAGGTAGAAAAAGAATGTCGCAAAAGAAGGTGGCAATCAGGGGTGGGCACATACCTACTAGGACAATGAGAGCCGCAGTCCGGTTTTTCGTATGTGATAAAGAGCCACACAATAGTAACATAGTAACACTTAAATACAGAATTCGAATTTAATTAATATGATTAGATATCCTATAACGGATTTAAATATTCAATGACAGCCGCACTTAGCCCAACAAAGAGCCGCATGCGGCTCCGAGAGCCGCATTTGCCCACCGTTGGTGGCAATTGTTACATTTCGCAATGACGGTATGGAAAGCAAATTTTCTCGAGACCCCATCCAATAAAATCTAAAATTTGTAGTTTTCCCGTTAGATAATCATCTCCAGTCGTTCTAAATGTGTAGTTTCATTCGAATTTCTTTACGTTAATTGCATCAGCGCAACTTCCCCTTGAACTTAAAATTTTTATTTGATTCTCGTTTGTTGGAGAGCAGCAACAGAACACATTTTCCAATTATAAATGATTTATGAATGTCGCCTTTTAAGACTTAAACTAATTTTGAACTTTAATATGTAAGGTGATTCATAATCGCAACTGTCACGTTGTGGGATTAATAAAAATTATTAAGAAGATATCGACGATTTAATTGTCATTCAAATCGGTCGGGATTAAATAACCGAGATAATTAGCATACGCCGATTTTGGTTAGAAAAATTATGTTTAAATGTAATTTGCATGTACAAAAATAATATATAAAAGATTATAGTTACCGTTTATAGACAGTTGCTAGACACGTGCATGAGAAATTTTTTGTAGTAGGTGGTTAATTAGTTCTATGTATGTAGAAGTGTGTGTCTCTTCTAAAGAAAATGTACAAAGACTGATGTTAATGGGGATTTGATTAAGTTTGTACTAAAAATATTCTGTTATTTATTATAATTATGATTATGGTTTTGTTGTGTGACACGTGTAGAAGTTAGGGAGAGGGCAAAACGTGCCAATTACACATTGTCTAAACAATTAAATTAATACATGATAATATTTGCTTTTATCATAAATAATAAATGATTGAACAAAATTATAACAATACACAAATAATTACTTTTGATAGCTTTTAATCTGCAGGCATTATTATATTTATAATTGCAAAAAAGCAAATTTACTTTGTTTCGTTAATTAACAACCGATCGTTATACACCAGACAAATTCAAATTAATCCATTGATCTCCACTTGAATTGCTAGTTATCGATATCAATCAGATTGGCCCGAAATGTATCGATTACCAAAGAAATAACACCAATTTACCGTTAATTACTCGAATCATTATGGCATTAATATAGAATCCGTTCGATCGATGGTGAATTCCTTATATTTGAACTTTAAACGTGTTCAAATTTATGAATTTAACATGAACTTGTAGGAGTCGTTTGACAACAAAATCTGATTTTATTATCGAAAGAAGTCTCGATTAATAATTGAAAATGATTCTATTGATCTGAAGACCTAGTAACCGGGCACAACTCTTTACAATTTCGCCAACGTTCAGACAATGAATTTGGTACTTTGTGATTGTATAAAGTACTCCATATGTCACCGTGAAGGTACGCTTCATGACTAATTACAGTCTGCAAAGACATCTCCTTGGAACTGAAAAGTCACTCACCTCACCCAGACTGGCCTGTAGGCCTTGTAGAGAGACTGTCCGCTAGTCTCGACCAGCTCTATCGTTATCTCTATTGAGATTTGTGAGTGAAAAAGTGTCGGGATTTGGTGCGTGATCAATTTCGAAGCTTATCAGTTGCACACGGCTCGATCGAAAAATATTGAAGGTAGTGAAGAACGCTTTTTTATTAATACTTTTATATGCTATTTGAAGTCTAATGCTGTTATTATAATTTAGATGTTTTATTTTACATTTAATGGAAATGGCTTTTAACATCACTGCCTTGGGCTTAATGCCAATTACTGAAATACTGAATTTGCCGTTGTTTCAGTTGATTAACTTTTTGCGTTCTTGACCCTCAACTTACGCCCATTTGGTGAAAGTGTTGAAATCTAGACCACTTTTATCCGTTTAAAAATTAATTGGCCGTACGATATGGAGACAAAACGCCATAAACGCTCATATCTATATTTAGATGAATCTAGTTTACCGGTATATTGTTGAAATCCATTATAAATAGCTCTTAAAAGCTGAAAACTGTTCCGTTTGTCTATTTGAGGAGTTTTCCATAAAATATCCATAGATTTGCAAAGATATGTTGGTGTCATGCTGTTGGCATCTAGCCATAATGTTGTCTGTTATTAGATGATTTATGAACGAGATAGAAACAGAATAATGTGCCTCAATGGAATCGTGTGACATTATAGCAATCCTTGCAGTAATAGCTGATGGTAAACTTTAACTTTTTAATCTCGTGCATATTAATCATTTCTCAAATACATTTCAATTTACGATCAAACTTTAGACACTTAAATAATTTATAAAATCCTATTGACACATGCTTGTTAGTATTTAATGGAAACGAAAGTCGAATCTTTTCGAAATATCAATATTGATTCCATGCTTAAGATGGTTGTCAACGTGTACTTGAAAGTTCCGTTTGTTGTGGGGTGGTATTGAATCCAATATCCTGGCAAAGAAGATAAGCGGAGTGATATTGTCTCTGTCTTCGACTATTAATACGTTTTAATCAATCTAATGTGGAACAGTTGAAAATTCTAATTAATAATTAACTATTCGAAGATTTAAATTGTATAAATTAACATAATAAATGTAGTCTGTTGAATATTGTATTCTATTTCCATATATATTGATATTTTCAATCTGAAGGAGTGATTTTATAAATCCAGCTCTTGAAATCTAATAAGCAGATATCTGTCTCTCCGTTATAAATCTAATAATCTTAGTTTGATTTAGTATTGAAACAAATACACTATGTGAATATTGCTTGATTTTACTTCAATCAGTTCAATGTTACGCTTTTTGTTTTGCAAAAACTTACTGTCAATTGAAATCCATATCTCTACATTTTATAGTAGAGCAAATACCATATTGATTTTACGATATAATGACTTTACGATCTGTAAATGTAATTATTGAAGTTATAGCTATAAATCAGTATAAATCCAGGGGCGCAACAGAAGACTGGCTATAAGGACGATAGAGCAGTCGCTCGTTTTTTTTTTTGTAGAAATTTAGTTTCTTGGTGGTCTTTCTTTAATATTCTAAACAACGCTGTTGTTTACATGCAGGACCACTCAGCTACTGGCAGTCCACCCCTGCAATAATGAATTATTTTCAGGAAGCGATAAACTTTAACATAATCTTGTTAAAATTGCGCAACAAACCTGAAAACCACAAAGTCGTTTCGCTATAAAACCGTTACAAATTTGGTCTACTATATTATTGTACTATAAATTTATTGATTATTAATTAAAAAGGCGTGAAAAAATGATCTTTTATACATAATCCTGTCTAGCATTCGCTCTTATTCGTTCGAACTGAAATCGTTTATTGGGCCAAAAATCTTATTAATCTAGAAAATTGCATTTTTGGATAATCAAAAATTTGGCTGTAAAAGGGACTAAACTCGAGCGTCCATTTGAAATGTTTTCTCTCGGATATTTTCAGTGAAATGAAGTTTAAGAAATCTTTAGAGATCGTTTCATGTAATTTCAACCGTCAGAAGGCGTGGAGGCTTATATTCTGGATAAAAGAGCTAAAAAACCAGATATTTATAAAGATGAAAATTATTATGAAACGGTCTATATTTTTCCAA
The DNA here is from genome assembly GCA_021725515.1 of Epicauta chinensis. Taxonomy (NCBI): domain Eukaryota; kingdom Metazoa; phylum Arthropoda; class Insecta; order Coleoptera; family Meloidae; genus Epicauta; species Epicauta chinensis. The sequence goes on along the minus strand of JAEDXX010000005.1, from coordinate 251,247 downwards.
TACAATAAACTAAGACATTACACTCGCCTCAAACACAAAGACATTTTTTTTTGAATTGTGATAACACAAAAATTTTTTGCTAAATTATCGTTAAAATTATGTAGTGACATTCCAAATATGCCTGTTAAGATTAGTGTAGTGAAGTGCAGTGTGCAACAACTCAGGGATTACTGCCAGATACAAGAGATACCTAATTTGAGTCCTGAAAAAGTCTTCGCCAAAGACTTGGGTGTTTACCAGTCACTGTTGAACAACTAATTGTACTATTCTATGATTTTCGAGTCAAGCCACAAAACCGCTCCGACCGCCTGCCACAATTCCAACGATTCCCATTTTTCTTTCTTTTTTGCGTCGTCGTTATCTCACCTTACTAGAATCCTTTATTCGTGATTTACGAATAGTAGTGATGACTGAAATTCCAACATTTATCAGATATGCGACGATAAATTATGAGCTCGTACTCGTATCTATCACGATTGATTGTCGGTTAAATATTTGTATTAGTTGGATGTTTTCGTATAACAATAGCGGATAAAAATGTAATTAGAGTAACAAAGATTAATTGATTTGGGATAATTGGATTCGTTCTGTGTTTTTTTCTCCATTCTGGTATTGATAGATGCTCTACCTGTAACTAAATTGAACAATGAGAGCACATTTATTTGTTGTTTTTTTCTTTCGGTAGGGACTGGAAAACGAATTGATAACGTTTTTTTATTCTTATATTAACTTGTTGTAGAGCAAAGCCTTTTTTACGTTCCATTATTAATGTAATTGAGATTTAGAAGAATTACAAACCATTAAATGTTTGATCAATAGAAAACACGATTCTATACAAATCACTATCTACGTCTTTAATTGCAAAAGGTTTAGAATATTTGAAAAAGACATCATATTCAGACGCTATGGATATCTATTTTCCATTCTAATCCAAGACTGTATAACGGTTTCAGCTTAATGAGTTCGCTTTACAAGCCGAAACTTGTAGATTCAAACTCATCCTTCGGCAAATCGAATTTATAAAAGAGAAGTTCGACTCGCAAAACGTATAATTAGGTTTATAGAAATTCTGTATTTTTTGTCGCAATAGAACGACTATCTGCAGTAAATACGGGATTGGCATTTGATCTAGGCATGTAAGCGAACCTTTACAGTGCCCACTTTAATAATTCGTTTTATAAAAACTGTTTTTAGTGTTGCTCGAGAACGTAAGGGGAATAAGAATTGGGAAACTATTGGACAAGGCATTGCAATCAGTGAAATAGAGCTGTAATTAACACGAAAACTACAAAACGTGTAGTTTTTGGAGCATTGCCAAAGCTGGAGAGGTCAAAATCCTGTTTAATTTAATTTTGTTAAACTTCAAAAATCACCGAGAATTTTCGTAGGCGGAAACATCAGATCGGTAGCAATGTTTGATGTGGATCGAGATGTGCGTTGAAATTTTCTAAGAATACAACCCAATATTGCTTGTTTTTCGACAAAAAAGGTCGTATGTAGTTTATCATTAATGACAATTATAAATTATTGTTCGTCATGTCTATATTGGAGATGTACAAAAATTTTTATTAATAAAGCCAATTTTTTTTGTATATTTATTTCAAAGAGAATTAATGTGAATGAACGGACTTTTATTTATAATGGGATTGTTCATACCATTTTTGGATTGTTGTTTGTTGGAAAAAACAACAAAAATAATAATGGAAGCCCACAAATAGATTCAGTCGTATGCGATACTTGATTTTATGAAAGACTGTACAATCGTTGTGTATTTTTTGTTAAACAAAATTTCGAACAGTGCGTGCTTTACAATAAACAAATGTACTCGTTCCCAGATGTATTATCAATAATTCTATCAACAATAAAGATATAAAAGTGTTAATAAAAAAATCATCGACTTTTATCGTTTGCGTTCTATCAAATTTTCGATAGTGCAGTTATTTAATTAACGTGGATAAAATTAAGTGTTGTTATTTGATATCGATTCGAATGCAGCAAACGATCCAACAAATTAAAGAGGTAATCAAATTTTATTCGTACATTACAAGTTTATGTTTTGTTGTTGAAATAATTGTTGGAATACGTGAAATAACATGAATTACTCGGATTTTATACAACTTTACATAACTAAATATTTGTCGGAATTATTTTATTGAAACACCTTTCTTTGTTTATCGCTGTTTTATCGTTTTCTCCTTCAAGATTCCACAGTTTCTAGTATCTGTGTTGCACACGGAAATGTAGCAGTCAAGGGGTCCATAAGTGTATTTGATATACCTGTAGGCGAGGACCGGTCCAATATCAAATTGTTTCGTAGTTTACATCCGGATCGTGCCGGAAACAATACGAATTATCACCGAAATGTTACAAGATAAGCGTCCAAATTAGTGAAACATTGATTTTGCGAAATGTTCTTATCGGTCAAAATTTTTGTGGCTTATTTTCCTGCTTTGCAGGAACCGTTCTACAGTTTTTCATAGTTTGTGATTATTAACATTTAAAGAGATAATTGGATAACAATTTGTAAAATAGACTGTTTGCGTATTTTCTACGAATCCGTCGTGATTGTGGAGTTTCGCATGCCAATTTTAAATTTAAAATAAAGTTATACTTAAACCAACCGTTGGCGTTTCTGATCAGTTCCGATCGTATTTTGAGGTGTGTTTTGTCATGTAAAACGGTACAATTTAATTGTATTTAGTTGCAAATAGCTCAAGGCTGGCTTAAACGAAAACGTTGTTTTCGTAACCTGATTCGTTATATTTTCACTTAGTTAACTAAACAATAAATTCAAGTAGTCCTAATGGACGAAATTCGAATCTGTGTGATGTGTAAATGTTTATATTTCCTTTATATCACAATTCCGAAACACAACTTGCTATATATAATAGATTTTTTTTCTTATTGTTCTTCGTTAATCCGTCATTATTTGTCACCAAATAAAATAAGTCTATCTTTTATTGAATCATAAAAATAATCGATTCATTTCCGTTATTGTTGGTTTCCACTTTATATGAACTTGAACAAGCACTTTTATACAAATAGGAATGTCCAGATAAGACTTGAAAATATCAATTTTTATTAAAGAGAGTTATTAAGCGATTTTATGTGTAACAGTTATTATAGAGTTCAATTAATTTGCACTTGAAAGAAGAGACGATTAATTATTGCGGACGTTCACAAGGACCCATTTTGCTTATTTTTTCAGTTTTTTAGTGTTATTAAAAATGATTCAAAACAGCGCACTTGTTCCTTTCGCTCAACTAATAATAAGAATCAATTTTTTTACAGTGTCATGTCTTTATATTTAGTTAGGTCAACCTTTCTAGAAAAATTCACAATAAAGATAGTGTGAAGAGTGCTGAGGGTATTGCTGAAGTTTTGCCTCCCTGAAGAAAGTTAGTCGAGCCTGTCAAACGAAATAACATTAGCTTCAATATGATGCTAAAGACACTATTTATAGATTATTTTAAAAGACAGTTCTACTCTTTTTGTTATACAAGATTGAAATCCAATTACTTACATTTTATAGTAGACCAAATACTATATTGATTTTATGATTTAATGACTTTACTATCTGACTTTAGAAGCTATAAATCACTATAAATCCAGGGGTGCAAGGGCGGACTGGCCATAAGGATGATCGAGTAGTCATTCGGTGTGCCGCTGTTCTTTTTGAATAGATTTGGTTTCTTCAGGGTCTGTTTTCGTAAGGAGGGGCCGCTGTTGTTGAGCCCGGGCCACTCTGCAATTGGCGTCCGATCCTCCAATACTGAAGTAGTTTCAGGAAGCGATAAACTTTAAGATATTCTTGTTAAAATTTAGCAATAAACCTGAAAATCACAAAGTCGTTGGGCTATAAAATCGTTATAGAAGTTGGTCTACTATATTAGCTGAATCTTTCTAGTAATTATTTGGTGCAAGATAGTCTGAAAAGTCAGCCAAGTCTGTCAAACGCAATAGCGTTAGTATTGATATGATGCTAAAGAAATTCTATTCATAGATTATTTTAAAATACAGTACTAGATTTTTGGATCGAGTAAAGAATTGCCGGTTTTTTTATTTATTTCAAGCCAATTTTCTGTCGAGGCTTTGCAACTGAAGACAAATTGAGCCTTTGTAAGTTGTGCAAGCAATCGTTTCGTCCTAGACATGTTTTCTTTAGGCAATTAAATATTATTTCGACTTTCGATATGTAAAAAAATTATGAAAAATTGTCTCTCTGGCGAAAGAGACTGACAATGAGACGCCATTCGAATTGTCTCTCAAAAATCAAAACGAGATGAGAAACCCTTTTCCTTTCAGCATCGCTAATTAAATGTACCTTGTTATCATTATTTCGAAATCGACAATCGACAATACGCATAAAAAGAAGAGCCAAAGAACATAATTGCTATTCCGCTAGACTTTGTCTCTTTTTTTTTGTGACTCACTGAAGTAATATAGAAGAGTGTTGAGATTGTTTTCCGCCTGGGGTGCTATTCATTCTACTATCGACCATGGACTTTCCTATTTACTATTGTACATTTGAAATGAAACACACCAAAAAAAAAATACAATAAGCTGGCAACAAAACAATATGATTTAACAAAACAGTCGAAATTTAAACTACGGACTAAATCCAAATAAGAATAAAACGATCCCATAAAAATTTTATTGTATAATTCAGTTACCAAAACCGAATGGATTTTATTGGTGATTTAATCCAATTTTGTGAATATTTCAAGAAGGTTGTTGTTTTATTGTATATTACTGAGATAGCCGGCGGCTGTTGTGTTCGCCCTTCCATTTACTTGTTTACAATATTAACACTTGAGAGATTGACCTTAAAGTCGAAATAGTCACAATTAGGCACAAATTAGAGACAAAACAACTAAATGTGGGCATTGTGGGTTTGTCCAAGTTCACGGATTCCTTAACAAAAAATGTTGAATTTCTTGCAACTAACACTATTGAAGGTCTATTGATAAAAAGTCATGAAATCTCAATAATTGTAGGTCGTACAAGGTTCGTACTTTTAAAAATTTGGTCGCCACTCGAATAGTTTGAGAAACACTATTCAGCCTATACTATATAGTTGATTGTTTTCGTATCTTTTACAAAGTTTTATCCAGTTACAGTTGAATTTTATTTAATTTTGACGCACTTTAATTACCAGAGTTCTTACAATTCGCAAAATAAATAATTACAACAACGCAAGTTTACGCTTTCAGAATATTGTACGGTAAACAGGCGCCAGATAGAATGTTTGGATAAAAGAGAATTTGGTAACCTGTGTTCGCACACAGGTAAGTGTAGTTTACATTCAGTGCCAGCTGTTAGATGATGATCAAAATGTAAACTTTGTTATCACTACTGAATATTCTACTGAATATATTAAGATTAGTTTGTATAATTATCTATATGAAATATATATTTGGTATATTTACATGAACTCTACATGATTGTATTTAATCAAGTTTCAACTAATTTTAGGCAATTTACATTAACATTTAAGTTCCACTAAATAAATGCCCTTATAATAATAATAATAATATTATTATTTTCATAGTTATACTGATATTTTGTTATACACGATAGGCGTAAATTGACCTCGATTTTATAACACGCTACGCCGAATAATTGAGGAAAATTTCACCGAAATTCCGTTTATTTGACTTGTTCCATGCCTCTTCAATAGATTTTCTTGTAACATAGTCGTACAAAAGTCGCTTGACTTGCTTGAAATCAACGAAAATGACCGTCGAACAGTTTAAACAGAGTCAGGAAGGAACGTTTCAGGCTACAAAAATGTTTACTGAAAACAACAAAAAAAAGCACGTATACACGCTATGATGACAAAAGTAACGAAGTTAACATAGAACGCCCGAAGATAGAGGAGATAATTAACCACGCTGCAGATGCTTTGGCAGCTTTGGTTTATAATGGAAAAGCGGAAGCCGTATCTTTGAGCACGCACGACTGTTTTCAAGTATGACGCCACTCACGCTGCACAACATTTTTTGTTTTGTTTTGTTTAATAATGATAAGCCGATTGTATATTTTGTTTAGTCGAATTTATTGCTAAAAATCATTTGCAATGCGACGAATCGTGTTCATTCTCAACAACAACATTTTCCACTCTCTTCTTATTACAGTCACATATTTTTCGAATAGTTGTCAGTTGTATAAATTGTGATTGGATTCTTGGCAAATTCTCATGATTGCTTGTCTGCAACTGTTGTCAATTTATACGATTTTAAAAAGACACTAAAAAACGCTTTACAGATTGATTGATTACGATCAAGATACGATTCTCTATATAACCGCAATCTCGCATTGTATCTTTATTTATACCGATTTTATTGATCAATAACAACAACATTGATGTCGTAGACCTTTCACAGACTGTTGCACATCATAATTATGTTCAACCAATCGCGACAACTTTGTTTTTACTATAATATTGTCAGCCCTTCCACCCTTTAAAATGATCGACAATCAACTCTACTGATTAATTAATGTGTAGAGTGATTCGATTTGAGTGAATCGAGTCACTCGATTTAGTTATACGTCGAGTTCAATGATTCGACAAATTCTCTAACAAAAACAACAATAACATATCAATAAAGTGGCGGTTGTAAATTTATTTTAATAAAGTTATACTCGTACGTGACATGTAGTTGGTGGTTTGATGGCAGGATCTTGACGTCAAATCTCTACCAGTTGAAAAATTAGTGGTCACTTTAATGTTGATGCAGATAAAATTCTAAATGTCATGCAATATAATAAGCAAAACAAAAATGTAATAAACAATTAACGTTATGTTGATGTGTTTGATTGAGTCACGCGATACCGCACTTTTACGTAAAAATTAATAATAATTAAACGATAATATGAACATAGAAGACTTACTGTGGTAATGGTAAAACCATCGTAGCTGTAGTAGTAGTAAACCATGTCTACTATAATTGAATTGAAATATATCGTCGTATTGATTTTGATGGGGGTGGTTGAGTCCATGCTCACGTAACTATTCAAATAATGACCACGTAAATAGAACGGATTAAATAAAAAGCGAATTAATTATTCATTTGCAATTTACCGATTTTATAGAATGTTTCATGGCTATTAAAAATTAGTTAATTGTTAATGTTTAAATTACGAAAAATTGCACTATACTCAATGAACATTTGATAGATTCAAATAAATTCAAATTAATTAAATTCACCCCTTTTGTGTCGTCATAAGATGATTAACCAACCCCATTGCGATATTCCAATACACTTGTTCCTTATCCAAACACGAATAGACAAGGACCTACTGTGTTTGAATGGGAATTCATATTAATAACCGATATTCGAGCGTATCTAGCCTGTGAAAGGCTGAATTATATTAAAGGGGATTATTACCCGGATCTCTGTGGTTATTTAAACCAACAAGAAAAATCGACGGCGCCTCAAAGTTAACCCAGATTTTCGAACGAACACTTCCAAAATATTCTAATAAACGTGATTGATTAGAATTTTTGTTAAACGTCAACAACTTGTTAAATAAAAATCAAACATGTTGCGTTATTGATTGACCCGAAATGAAGCGATAACTATAACGTTTGGTTAATAATTACGGATCGCTTCCAATTTTAGAACTGTATTTTATCGGTAATCCTGCTGCATTATTTATCAATATTTTGTGTGTCTTGATAAATATGAATTACGTCATTGACAACAGCACCCACACAAAAACGCACACAACACAATCAATAGAAATAAATATTTTCCTTTCATTACAGCTACCAGGAAAATGTAAAATAAAACCCTTGAAAAGATGATAAAAATACTAGAATAACTGATTTTTCTATATTTATACAACGAATTTATTGAAGTATAAAGGTTAAGCTCAATAATGTATGTTTGTTGGGAAAATAATACGTCTCTTTAAATACCTGTTGACAGCTTCGACACATAACAATTGTCAAATAATTATACGAAATTGGATAAAGTAGGGATCGATATAATTTGTATTAAAACTTTAGAAATTCCATACAAAGACATGTTAATTTATCCGAAATATAATGTGCGCTCGTTAATTACGTTCAATTGTATCGCTCATCAAAAACAGGAACGAGGTGAGTTTTTGGTTTACAAGCTATTGTCTCTTTGGTGACAAAATGGGGCTTAAAACTGTGTAGAATTAATGACAAAAACTCGTCAATTCAATCCCGAAGTTGACTGCCAACGACCTCCTCCACCACGACCTCTCATTTTCCTGCGATTTTTAATTCCACTTGATTTTTTGTTTTGTGGTCGTTTCATTGCTTTGTTGAGTTCTTGAAGAGCTTTTTTTTCTACCTCATAACAGAGCAGATAATGGGTGCTCCCGATTTTGAGGCAGTTTCTAAGCTCCTCTCTTCAATGGAAGCCGTTTGGGTATTCTCAAACTCAAGCGGACGCGATTTGCAAACCATCTTGTTGCCCAATCTTCTGTGTAAATATTTTTCTTGTAATAATAAAGTGTATAATTTTATTACTACTGAAATGCATTTTCAGCTGTGTTTCTATTAGTGCTAATTTGTACGGATTATTAAAAGAGAGGCGTTGAGTTTTGTAGAATTTCAACGCGCTATTTATCAAATGAATTAATCAGGAACTTGCACAAATTAGACAGTTTTTGGTGGAGGCTGTTGAAAACGTTGCAATTCGCTATGACACACACAAAATGGGTTTTAAGGATGAGTTTCTGTTACACAGTCACATACACACGTCTATAAAAGAGCTTTAATGTAGCATTTTAAGCACCCCGCTCTCATATAAATCTTCAAGCTTCACATTACGATTTTTTTTTGTACGTTTTCGTTATCGTTTCTCTCGGCTGTAACTAAAAGAATCTGCCATTAGTGGGTGTGTTATTTCCATCAAACTAAGTTTAGTTACACGATCAATACGCTGTTGAAATAGATTCGATGTATTACCATGTTAATTTCGAGTGGATTTGCTATTATCTGCGAATTACGTATTCATTAGGCAAAATTTGTTTGCGTTTCCTGAAAATATTCGTTCGTTATTTTTAAAATTCATCCACCGATAAGGAATTTGCTGTGATTCCATTAGAAAGAAGACTTCAAAGATACGTTCGATAAAACTATAAACTTCAGCTTAATTAGTGGAATACAGTTGAAAATTAATAGTTATAATTAGAAACGAAGTTTATTCACGTTTTCCGGATTGTTGAGTTCACATAATGAGATGGCATTGTTTCGTATATACGGATATTTCAGATTTTCTATTGCTAATTGGGCGGCATTGTCTCCCAGAGATTTCCACCTAACACAATTCAAGTTTGTTGCATTATGTTTGGATTCAATACTTTTTCTCGCACGACTTATAATTTTCAACGCTTTTTTATGTGCTCCACGTGGCACATAAATCCGGAGAGTTTCCATGCAAATACCTCATTAGTAGAGTTTCAACGATTTTTTTTTTAATGAACAATTAAAGCTGCAAATTCGAAGTTTTTCCACAATGACTACCGGACGATATAAATCACGATAATGTAACGGACAAGGGAAAGTGAAAGATTTAGTTGTTGTGGCTTTGAAATAATCGGTATTTATATGCTCAGTAAACTGAATTAATCTCACTAGAAAGATCTCTTTTGAAGTTGTTCCGTTACTGACACTGAATGGATTTAGAAATTTAACGTATGCTTATAAAAAGATGATAAGGCTTGTTTGTTGGCAGGCACACAAGGAAATTTGTGGAAAATAGCGAGATAACGGGTGAAGGGCTGCTAATGGCAGAAAGTCGAGGAAATGACTGCTTCTTTTCTGTTGGACATATAAGAGACAAGTTGGTAGCTTTGATTTTTTTAAAGACTCTATCTCCAAATCAGTTTAGAGAGTCGACCGAATGAAATTAAGCCGTGGTTGATATTGGAGTCGGGGATGTTTAGGGATTATTGACATAATATGATTAATTAACAAGCCAATTTCTACTTTATTATTGACTGATGGCAATCAGTTATGCATTTTATTGACAATAGTCATCATCAACTTAAAAGCTGATTTCGAGTGGTTTCAAGTATTTTACAATTGTCTTCATCATTCATATTGATGATTCTCAATTATTGTTGTCATGGTTATGGCAATGATCCTAGAAATTCTATAAATAACCTGACAATAAAATGCCTTTGTCTTTTGCAAAATCACCTGGCCAACAAATTCGTTGATTCTTTAATCGTGTTCAGATCAAATCCGTTTTTCTTGTCCACCCCCACAACAAAACAATGTTGAGATATCAATGATTCCCTTTTATCGTTGTCGTCTCCATCGATACTTGAAAACTTTATCCGTTCATCTACAATCACAATATCGTCATCTTGAATTAAATCAGTCCCACGTACACTTTTGAAGTGTTGACTGGCACAATGTGTAAGTTAAAACTGAATTTGAGTTGGGACATAATTAACATCTCCCCATTAATATTTGAAACTTACTAAACTCCTATAACAGTTGAAATGTTCAATCAGTTCTTTTATTAAAAAAAAAGAGAAAGGAATTTATCGATTTTGAGGGTTTTTACGTCGCATAGTAAGTTTTATCCAATTACCAAAGTTTTTCTTCCGGTAGTTTTAAGGTAGACGGTATGGGAGAGAAAAAACGATGAAGGGCAAAAGAAACGAAATAAATTGAATTACTTAGTGAAATCTTTGATTTTCTTGTGCTTTCTTTGCGCAAAGAGTGACATTCCACAATTTACACAAACTTTTATCAGTTTGTAAATAAATTTTACAGCAACATTAGAATTGATTAAATTCAGTTTGTTTTAGCACGAAACGGTGCTCCAAATTCTATAATCTGTAAATGTACAGAGTTTACGTTATTTGAAATGTGTTTAATTGAATCCTCTGCAAACGTATCAAATAATTGCATTTTTTTAAGCACATCGCAACTTTATCGTTAATATAAACAAACTAAATAGACTAATGTTACAATTTGTGTGAAAAAGCGACTTTAATTAAGGTTGTGCCACACGGCTGAAACAACTATAGCCGCACGGCTGGAGTCGCGCGGCTTCGAAATGAGACTGAAATATATTAATCCGTTGTAGTTGACGCGCCACGAAATAGTGAATTATAACTGATTCATCGTGCAAGAAATAGAAATATTATAAGGCGACAGCACTTTTCAGTAGCGCACTGACATGGAGCGCTACAGTCACACGATTTCACTCGCTTCAGCCGCATGCTCGACACACCGTCTTTACCCCGATCATTTACATTAAAAGCAGGAATTGATTTCTTGAATAATTTCTTTCAATTTTTTTCCTCGTCTTAGCTTATGTAATAATGATGCCGATTACTTTCTTAAATGCTTAGATAAAATGCCAATCTTGTACTAAATCAAACGGATAGATTGACCAGCACATATTTCTGTTTATTTAAAATGCCCTCGCTGTGTTTATAATAAAAGTGGCAATGTACAGTTGGCGCATTTTCTCCGTTTCTCGTTACAGTCGATTTTTTGCCATTTCTTTAGATTTGTTGCCATTCAATCTCAATCAAATTCCACACATTATTCCACCTGTTACATCAAGAGAATATGCGCGTGTGACTTTTGAACAGTTCTGTATGCCAGCTTTCACCCCAATCTTTGTAATTTCGCTTGTAATTTCCAGCCCTACTTCTGCTGTAATTTCATTAAGAATTTGTTCTTTAATTTCCCCCATACTGAAAGAAGCAACAATCTCGAATCTATAATAATGTTATTAACAGAGATGTATGCGGTGGCGTATCAAATTTCCCTTAATGACTTCGTTAATAAGCATTTAATCAAAGGGGAAGTCGTATATATATACAATTTGCGCTGTTCCACAACGATGAAAAGTATTTCGTCGGTCCTAGCCGGACAGTTATTTTATTAAACTAACGACAATAGCCTTACGGAAATGTTGTTAAAATCTGTAGTTTGACAATAAAAACCAATATAAGTTCAAAGCAATCGGTTTCTATACATTCCGAACTGTATAGAAGAACGAATTTTGTATTTGATAGAAAAGCCAGATTTCATCTGTTATTGGGTGAATCCGTAATTTTAAATCGGACAGGTATTGAATTGTAACGTCAATATGAAGGGGGAGACGATTCAATTTTTCGTTAAAAAAATTCTATTTGAAGAATGTTGTAATTTAATGATTAGTTTTTTTTTATAGAAAAGACTGCGCGCCAGTTTGTGTTGATGATTTATCGAGAGGAAATTTGAAGTTTCATAATGTTGTCATCGTTTTTCTTGATGATATATAACTGTTGGACACGGCTTGATGGAGACATATTTAGAACTTTCTATAAAGTATTTTTGATGTATTGACGATTTGTGACCTTTTATATTTTTGTCTGAATCAGCCGTGTCGGCAACGTTCCTTAAAAGCTACAACAAATATTAGCTTAAAACTCATTTTAAATTCTAATGAAATCGTTAATAATTCAAAACTTGTTCAATTAACGGCATTTCCACTGAATACCTGAAATTTCCCCTTCCCCCACGCAAAAAAAGAAAAAACTCGTAAATTTTAAATTGATATTGACGAGATAAGAGAATTTGTTTTGTGCAAGATGGAAATTGAATTTACTTTGACCGTACACATCAATCTCCAGTATAGACAGACTTTCTTAACTCATTTAATTTTCCAATAAATTACTTGACGGTAAAATAAATTTATTGGGAACGTACCTGAAACACAATTTTGTATCCAACTACTAGTGCAATATCAACGTCGGATTTACCAACTTATTGTTGAATAATAGAATAGTTTACGTTTCAGCTTAGAGCTAAATTAGACAGATTCTGTTAACAATAGATCGACAGCCGTTCTCTTTTTATTTATGCAAATATTGTTTAAATAAAGTTAAAAGCTTTGGTGCGTGGGTGGTTGGTTGGATACAACTTAAATTATTTATTAAATGTTTGCATTTCTGTAGATAGAAATGGTGGATGCGCCGGGTCGGCGTTCGTCTTTACCATCAAAGCGCCTACGTATCAATTGATTCATACTCTCTTATCAAATATTTCAATTTCACATTCAACAAAGACAAAACGAGATCAAACAGGAAATATATAGTGTACCATTGAAATCTCATTAATTCTTCCATTTCTTTTATACGAAATCTTCGCTTTCTCTTCCTTTTCTTTACGTTGAAATAGAATTTAATTGATTGATTATTGAATCTCCAACATTATAGAGTTACAATTACCGAGCGAACTCGTTCAAGTAGCATATTCTTGAGAATATAGCGACAATTTCGCATCGATTGTATTCCAAATAATAATGTAGTAGACAAGAATAGAATACTATTTTTTTTTATGATTTTCTCTCTAGAAAAATAGGAGCAAATTCTGCTTTTCAGTCGAGTAGAAATCGTACGGAAATTGCATGTCATGCGTCTAGGGATGTGATAAAGGGCGAACTACTTCAAATTCACTCATGCATATAATGTATGTATTTAGATTGTTTAAATTGTGAACTAGACTGTCATTAAATGTCCTTTGTACGTTAAGATAATTCCATTATCTATTTGAAGCATTAATTACCCGTCAACGTGTTATTGTGCATGCTGCAATGTGATTTAACGCATCTAACAGTATTTAAAGAGCGACTTTGATTTATTTACAAACCAAAAACAAACAATACTCTTCACTTGAAAAAGCGTAACAGTCGAGCGTTTTTTCATTAAAACGATTTACGTATAAACAACATACAACATGTATGCAATGGACGAAATTCCGACCATCCAAATAAACCACAGAATACTTTATAGAGTTTTTTTCGTGGGTCGATGAAAAGTAAATTTGCGATAAAATAAATTAAATTGAATCACCCAGTGATACTCGATGCAGTACGCAAGAACATGATGATGATGATGGTGGTGGTGGAGTTTTGTGTTTATGTTTCACGTTTATTTAATTTTCTGTATGTACGTTTGTTGGTATCAGTTGTTAAAATTATGATACAATTTCATTTGCACATTACATTCATAAAATAACGGAAATGGCCCCATTAATGTTCGAGTTTTAATGCATATTTTAATAACCGAATATATCTTAACAAGACACGATAAATTAGCGTTATAATTCAGAACGGTCTATTTTGGAAACGGTTTTTGTTGACGGGGGAGAAATAGATTTGTTTTTCTTGCCGTTTCGACTTATTTATTCAACTGAAACCTTGGAGCTTATCATGAATGGATAGACATAGCGGAGCCATCTTCCAGACAAAATCATCCTACGCTCTTCTATTAATGACTTGTCAGTCTCGTACCGATCTTTATCTCTCTATATCGGCGTTTTGCTGTGAACGAGGCAGAAAATGGAGTTACAAATGTTTCATGCGAATTCGCCAGATAAACACAAATAATTTGCATTTCATCCGGCCACCAGATAGTTATTTTTATTCTGTTGACATTTACTTTCAGTAAATGAATTATTATACAAATTTGTATTGATGATAAATTCTATTTAAACTGTAATTTAATTTCGGAATATTGTTAATGTAATGGATCAAACTCTAGTTCAATTGGTAATTGAATCGGCCCTATATAGATACATTTTATAATCCCTTATAAGTACAATAAAACAAATCCAGCTTGACCTAACAAGATCTACTCCTGCAAGTTTCAAATTGACTCCAACAGAACACTACTCTGTTTATATTATAAAACTCCGCAATTTTTTCAATTACCAGCAAATCAACTTTATTGAAATTAATTTAATTGTGTAAATTAATATGATGAATACAGCGTCTTGATAAGCAGATCAAAAGCTCATATAATCGAGCAGATATTACCAAATGCTCTCATCTAATTAATTTTGTAAGTCCGTATTGCTTGTGTGTCAAACGAATTTAATCTTCTTCTATAGCGAGAGAGCTCATTACATTTCGTTTTCATTGATCGATATCAAAACATTTATAATGGGTTTATACGCAGAATCAAAACGAACTTGTTTCTTCATTAATATATGAGCGGAAATGTTGCGATTATCTTTTCAGTCGCATTTCCCCAACAAAAATCGTGTGAGATATGTTTGAAGTTTGTCACAACATATGCAGATTCTTTTGTGAATTGAACGCACGTTTCTATACCACAAATACGAAAAAATAACACACAACAACAACAATAACAAGTATGAATGCTGACAGCTTTGTATTCAGAACAAGTCAAAATGCGATGGAGGATTTCTTCTTGTCATTTTTACATGTATCCGTTTTCTTTGTACTAAGATTACATTGTTGTGTGTTACGGTCTAATGGTGGAAATCATCCTGCCACATTTCGAATGTTTTGATCATCTGTTAGTTTCCTTTCGTTGTTTCTCCGTAGTTTTTCTGTCGTCTGTGTGTGCGAGTGTAGGGTTTTTTCGTCTCAAACAATTGCTGGATAATAATGACTCAATACATATATTTTTTCTATTTGACACTAATCGTTTTCTTTTCATCTTGAAACCGTTTTCTACTCTTATATACTTCGTCTTACGTTGATATTAGATAAATGTTCATTTGTCTTCTTAACTGTATGAGCTTTTGTTGGATTGTCGGTTAGGATAATAGCGATTTATTTGTCAACAGATAATACAAATGATCAACACGATTTACGTTGATCTACTTTTATCGAATTGATCCAACGAATATAGAAGTTGTTAACGTGGAATTGCACGTGTATCTTTAGAAGGCGAGTTATTACTGAAATGTAATAGATATGGCGAAGAACGGCGATAATTAAAAGTCTAATTAAACGCTACTAAGTGGAGAGGATCTTGAGAAGCTATTCTTATGTGCACTACAAAAGAAAAGACACTATTCTTGAAGGACTGTACAATGATGCTACACACAATAGCAACTAGAAGCTGATTACTAAATTTCGACAATTTTTAAGTTAATCAGTTTGCGAAATTATCTAAATCCAGCTTCAGATCGATAGTGAACAGATTCGATTTGGCTTGCCTTTCGGATCCGTTCGATTCTGAAAAACGAGACATAGGATAAACGTTTTAAAACGGTTTACGAAGTCGACGAGAACTAACACAGTAATTTCAGTGGTGGGCTTTTGTATGGTCTGCAAAATACCTGAATCCGGGGAATTATTCGAATCTTTCAATTCGTTTTATCCTCTCACATGCACACTTCGTCTTGAAAATTATTCGCCAGGTCAGAGGCAATTATGAATATCAAATAACGTGTGTTAATTTGGTCGCGTACTGAAGCCTTTCGTGTGGTTTCATTACACTCTGCTCTTCTATTAACTTTATATGTCACCAAGCAAAAGCTTTGCTCAATTGTCAATGTTTTTATTGCAAATAGCACTACCTTTGTCACTATTATTTGTGTTATTTGAAGCTGTTCACACATAATTATATAGAAAGCAGTCAGTTGTCCATCTTTATCTATAAATACAGCTCTGATTAGTGATTTTTTTAAAATAAATGTGATGCAGGTGATATTTTGAAGAGTAAGCAGGTCGAACTAGTTTACCCCGCGAGTGCCACAAAAGTTTACTCGATAAGAACGTGGTTCGTATACGTTTGTTGAAGGATATAGCAAAAGATAGCATTCGGACAACTTTTATTATAAACCGTTTCACGTAACTTTGTCTGGGCTTGATTGTGGATGGTAGCTTTGGAGGAGACAGTCAGAAAATAGGAGAGACGTCTGTTAGCAACTCGTGATAACTACCGACGATTTGCCATGAAACGGAGTACAACAGAAAAAAGCTCGACAATAAGGCTGGCCACGTGCTCGACTTCGATACTGTAGAGTTTCTGTATCAATTGATGAGCCTATTTTACGAACAAGTTTTGAGCATAAGAACAAAAAGTCTTTTCAATTATTTCTCGCTTTCTTTACGAGACATAGAACGCTCTGCTTGTGTGCGTATCGAGACTAGTTCAACGAACTTCCACGAAAAGCTTTAATAATCGTTTCAGTTAGTCGTCAAATCAACAATTGAGCAATCGAATGTCAGGATTAATTTGAAGAGAATTCGTTAATCAGTTAGGCGTTAATATGACAACAATTACTGTTGATTATATTTCGGGGAAATTGTGATGCAGACATCATGGCTAATTAGTTAATTATGTGCCCTCAATTCCATCATTTTCCTCCTTCCTAAACAAAACACACAAAATACATACGAAAAGGCGAATAATGATATAATCAACATGATGCGTTGAATATTAATTAAATTACTTAATAATCGTGATTATGTTCTGTTGTACGACATAGTTATATAATAAGCCTAGTCAATGCGTTATGGGTTAATTTGATTGCCGGTAATTCACTTAGATTGATCTACATATGCAATTGTGTAGGATTCCAATAAAGTCTACATTGTTCCACTAATAATTGTTTCACTGGCTCAAATTTCAAGTTGTCCGTTGAATAAATTATCCAATTGGGTATTGAACATTTCGTATGTCTCGCACCCTATTGTATTGCATAACCGATGACTTTCGCAAAGAATCATTTATTTTTATTAATCCAGTAGGTAATTTGAATATTATTCTATAGGGTGCCACATTTCATTTCGTTATTTTGTCACCGTACCTGCTTCGACTACCAAAATATTATATTTAAAATCTAAATACACTTCATTCGAATACTCCAACAATAAGCTGATTGATAATGACAGTATTGGAAAAATTGAGAAATCAAACAAAGGCGAATGAATAAGTTGCAAATTGATACGGACAGATCGATATTGGTGTTTTTATTGAATCAAATACTTAGTGGTTTTCCCGACTAACACTCATATAAACGCACACAAGGATCGAAGACGAACGCATTTGTGTCGAACCTTTCCGTAATTGGATTATCGACATACATACTTTCAATTTTATAGATGGTAAGGCAATTTCGATCGGGAAGTGAATTTTCGGTAACTCCATAGTGCCAAACATTGTAGATCTTATCACGAGTCTCTACTAGTGTCACAGTTTTTTGTTTTATTCACTTTTTTTTTTTTTAAATAAGTGTAAAGGTTGACAATTTCGCTGCAAGTAAATTTAGATACAATTTGGCAACGCAATGAGAAAATTCCACATCTCGTATGTCGGTTGGAAACAAGTTGTTGTTGATATTCAAACTATCCATTCTCTATTATTAGATCTGTTGTGACAACACAGAAAAAAAATAAAGCCGAGTGGCCTTTTATTCTATTCTATGTCGACATTTTCCTTACAACTTCCACACAAAAGTTGTGGAAAACTCACAGGTGGCATGATGATAATGTATGCGGTTGTTGTTTCAAAACGATTTATATTTATGACTTATTCGTGACATGATGGAAGTCTTTCTTTATTTTGCCCCAACTTCTTCACCCGTTTTTTTCTTCGTTATTCCCCACACAGTTGCTCAGATTGTTGTGCTCTAGTTTAACGAAATCATCTGTCTCTTGAGAACAATATGCTTCAATAATCTTTCAAAAATCCTCCCGATTTACGCACAAGATGCTATTATGATCATCAACTGTTTAGAATGTTACAAGTGGAATTAAATTTATGAAATGGTTGGTGAGGATGTACGCAACAGCTGCAATATAATGCAGCAAACGTAAATATTGAGCTTGGAGAGGGCCTTATTGTATTACAAAGCATTATGCTAAAATCCTGTTCCATTCAGAAATCGGATTAATTTTAAACTTATAGAAACGAAATTGTTGTTGTTGCTATTATGATCATTATTATTATTATTATAAAACAAAATTGTATTATCCGTATTAAAATTCATTAATGATTTAATTAGAACAGATTTTAATTGTTTTTGTTTGACTGTCATGGAAGTTCAGCTTTAATAACACAGAAAACTTGAAGGAAATTCTGTCGAAAGCTTTACCGAGTAAATATTACTTTGACGCTTTTCATTCCATTTTACAGCTGTACTTTATCATAAACATATGACGAAAAGTTAATCACAAAGGCACATCAGTGTTGTTGGGCTTCCAACCGAAAACCGAAAAAACCAAAACCGGTGCTATTGTTCCAAAAAAATAAACGCTTCAAAGTCCCCGTGTTTCACAAAAAAACTCCCTTTTGGCATCCAATCTAGATTGATTTTTCCTGCAACAGAGATAATTCAGCGACTCTCTTGCCGACGATATTGGATGGTAATTGAACTAGATGATGAAGATTACATGTTCATCATTCTCACAAATCATCTAAGATAGAAATTCAGCAAATCAAAAAGCGTAATGAAACTAATTACAAATTTGGAATTGGATAAGTCGAGGATATCGGTGGAATTTCGTTTCGTATTGTTTCATTTGAAGTTTCAAATTTGAAACGTTTTCCATTTAAGTGCTCGATCTCTACTAAAGAATCCGTTGGATTTTATTGATCGACTTGCGTATTGCAGTTGTATTTTCGTGGATAATCTTTAGGGAGCCTCCAAACACGTGTAAGTTTTATTTCTCGTTCATATACCGTTGGAATCACTATTTTATAGAAGATCAGCAACGATGTTGACCGTTCCGAAATTGTTTCTGGAATTTAATAAGTTTCATTATAAGTTTAAAGTTCCCATTGCAAACAATTCGGTGAGGATGATATCGGTGTAGTTTTGAACAGTATTGCGCCATAACTTTTAATTTGCTTGGCGATAATAATAATAAAATGTAAACTACAGAATATTAAGAAAACTTTCCGAGTTTGTCCAAGTGGAGCCGTTAAAATCGAGCTATAAAGCCTGATATAAGCCATCGCTACAACTCCTTTAAATTCATGATTTGTTAATAACTGAGTATCGTGCGAATTACGAAAAAATCTAATTCGTCGCTTATCAACGATTTGTCGAGGGAAAATTCCAATTGCTAGCGACTTATACTTTATAAAAGGTCCGCTTTATAGAGAATGATGACTTGCAAAAGATTCAATATCAACTCAAACTTTACTGTCGATGGTCGGTTGAAGATCCCTTTGTGTACCGCTCAATGTTTACTCAAAGATTCGCTACAGAAACTTGCATTTACGTTTGAATATAGAAGAAAATATCTTCTCGTATAATTGAAACAAGTGATTCAAAAACAACTTGGTACGTAACAATCTAATTAGTAGCGTGGAATGTGCGAGGAAAAGGCGGAACTAGGGGTGTTCTTATTAAATACGGTTTCTCATAAAATGAAGATGAGAACGGAAAAAAAACCGAAAAAAATCTTGTACAAATTGTTATAATGTAGGTCAAGGTTATTAGTATGTTCTACTGACAAGATATCAGTGCAATCCATGGTCAGTGGGTGATTGTTTTTGTTATTCTTGTTCTAGTTAGATAAGAATTTCTGTACACGTAACTTGACCAATTTCTTACTAGATTCAGCTTGTGCTAAAGTTTGTTACGTGCTAAACATTCTCTAATACTTTACTGGACTGGTCTCTGAATTTATGTACATTGAATTGAAAGGCAAAATACTGAAATCTATTTGAATGCGTCTTAATTCTCCTGGATAAACGAGCCACAATTGAGCTGTAAGGAATTATGATAAAACAATAATAACACTACGAACTGTGTTTTATGACAGACTTCCTGGCGGTTTGATTTCTGTTGCAAGATGCTGTGCGTGTTCACAGCGACTATTAAAGCTTTATAGATCGTGTTGGATTGGCGCAATAAAGTTTCTACTGCACACAATGAAGAACAGCATCTGGGCATTACCCAGTCGTTCGAAAAGAATCTTGTCTTCATGTTTGCGTTATAGATGTGGTTGAGTATGTGCACATATATGTACATAAATTTGTGGCAATATGTGTGCGTGTTTGAATGTGTAAATGTGAATCGGTCGAGCCGAGCAGAAGCAAAAATCCTAGGTTAACCGGGAGAGGGTTAGGAGATATTCCTGCTGAGCGTCGCGACGTTCAGTATTCTGGCGTCGACAGTACCGACATGATTCAGTTAATGCGCGCTAAATAATATACGTATATATACGGAATCGTATTTGTACATTTCGAATAAAATAAAATTACGTGATTGATTGATAAACAGGCATGGTAAATTGAGTGAAATCCATCACAATTGGAATAGAAATGATTCAAATACAGGTGATTATTTCTTTTTAATGATTGTAAACTTTTTAACGTTGGAACATTGAAGCAAAATGTGTGCATGTTTGTTTCTTAGTTTCATTCATAATTCATAATAATAATAATAATAATAAAAACGCACAAGAATTCCGTTGTAATGGGCGGATTCGTCAATCACGCTTGTATAGTTTCGTAAATTTCCAACCATTATTCGATTGTAAAACGGCACAAAAAAAAACGAAACTGTGCGAAAATGACATTTTTCCGGTTGGTCACCCACAATATCTTGTAACGATCAAATCTACAACACATTCGATTCGATTATCCAGCATTTTGAGGCTTTGAAGTCGAATTCTGGTAAAAGCTTCCTGATAATTTCTTTAATGTTTCTTAATAATCGATTCTCGTCAAAATGATTTCTTTGATGTTTCGAATTGACGATGGCGCAATGATTGATCATTATCGTTAATAGATTTTTTGTTTTGGTGTGGGTGCCTAATGTACATTCATTAGTACTGTACTTAAAGTCTCTCTCAAATTAATTAAAGCCAATTAATTATGATAAGAAAACATAATTATTGACGAATACCACTGTACGATAGAGATGTGGCGTATTCAGTTACATTAAGTGGATGGAATTGTAAGTTTATCTTTCGCAGAACGTGTGTGCGAGAAGATCTCCCTCAGGATACATCCAAGGCCCAACGGTAAAGTTTGCCAAGCTCCCACAGCAGATAATTACACACAGCACATCCGACAAGTAGTTTATGGGTCTTTAAACAACCCAAAAAAAGCGATATTACCATATGGTTCTCGTTCATTGATCGACAATATTATTTATAACAGAAAATATGCGTTAACACGTTTACGGTAATATAAAATGTAAATTGCACTTGAATTAAGTGCGAACCGATGTTATAGCGTTCTCACAACTATAACAATGGCCCCAAGATGTACGGATGGATGGGACTCATGAATAAATCTGTTCGTTAAATGTGTGAATCTATTGGAAATTGAATTAATTTTTATGAAAATCTATCCGACTCACTTGTTCAATTCAAACCTATTCAAAACGATTTTGAATTAAATTAAATTTTAAAGCTAATAAGAATACCGCAGAACGGTCGTCGATATTGTTGATGAGACACTCTCTAATGTTTAATTAAAATCAAATTTCATCGGTAATATTATAAAATTTCTACAGATTATGAATCATTAACGTGTTGGCAATTAAAGCTTAGAAAATCCATTGTTTAATCAATTATTGTGTTTATTTTTAGCGGTTGTAAATGTTTAATTAAACTGAGAGCTCGATCAATCCTCGCTTGTATCGTCCGTAGTGTTATATTGGTCTCGATTTTTATTTATTTTCAATATTACTATCGACCATTAGTAAGTGTTATCAGTACTGGTACCATTATAGTCGAAATCGTAATTTAGGTAACTTGATTTCGGCAATTTATTCAAAAAATTGAGCAAATTGCACATATTTGCAGGTATTTAAATGGGGAAAATCGATTGATTATTTCGTAACAAGATACAAAGTACTGGCATATCAAGTTTATTGTACAACAAAACGGTTGGGGATTGTGAGAAAATACCAATAAATTAGCCTGAAATTTCAGATCTTACCAGACTACACCTGAAACTGATACTGGCGCAGAAGTGTATGTGTCAACTAAAATAAAACTTGACTGAAACCTCAGGAAGTATTTTCACTACGTTATTTAAATGAAGGCAAAAACATAACCGTAATTTAGCGAGTTTTGCGAAATTTTCAAAACAATACAAAAATCAGATGAATTCCAGGTAGACAACGAATGAAATACAATGAATGTAACGTATTTTAGAATAATTGGATTTGTTAAACATTGTAGCATAGTTTAGTGGGAGAATTGGTCGAGGCAAAAAAAAACAATTTCGTTCGATTTAATTGAATATAAGCTCTCATCAAAGATTCAACGATGCGAAATCGACCGTATTTTCTTAATGTTTTAGATGAAACTTTTATAAGACGTACACGAATTGCAATGATTGATTAGATGTCGTCCACAAACATATTTTAAATATGTTGCAATTACTATCGAAAAACAATTTCTTTTACCAAAAACTATGCTTATTGTTACAACATAAGAAATCAATAGCATCCCCGAAAGATATCGCCTTCAAAACCTAAATAAGGGCATTAGCTGTAAAAGTGGTGCTTTCTATCAAACAATGACCTGTTGTCCTTGTTTTTTTTTTGTATAATTATCTCCGGACTAATTCTTTGAAGTCCGTCGTGTTGAAAAAAACACACACACAGAGAGAGAGAGAGAGGAACGTGGTGGTTTTGTTCATAATGTGTGAATAAAAAAGCATATTCATTCTTAGCACATTGTTAAACGTCCACTGAACACACAATGGGGTAGTTTATAATCTTTGTTATACACTTGAATTATTATTAACGGAACCCTTGAGAAGTCGAAGCCCGTAAGTTGTCCAATATTTTCTATATTTATAACGAAATATCATGGCCGGCATTAATAAAAAATTTGTGACATTGTCCATTCTATAAATAATTGTCGAATCTAATAGCGAAAGGAAATCAATACAACTGATAGAAATGAATACGGGTTAGTAGATAGAAAGAAAAAAATAGAAACACTAAATAGAGAAATGGAATTGGTTTGCTATTGTTATACGTTTTTAAATTGTTCAATATTTTATTTGATTCGATTTGTGAATATTTTTCTTCAAATGACTTTTAACATATGCATAGAAAGTTGGTAGTTTCGTTGAAATTTATGTAAAACTCATTGCATTTTATGTGCGGTTAAACTTACCCCGTGTAACGATACACAAATTCGATAATAGACTTTGTTGAAATAGGGCCATGAATCTATTTAACAACGGAATTATGTTTTTATTCGAAACGGTTGTTCTTTCATTAGACTGACACAGGCAAAAATTACTGTACAAAAATCAATAGCTTCAATCAATCGAGTACAACGTCAACTACAAATAGTGTATGAATACCGTTTGTAATCGAATTAAATTTGGCGAAAATATTTAAAAATATAATTGTTCTCGACACAATGGAAAGTACAAATTTTTATGAGTGTTTTTGAAGTTTTAAAAAATCTTGAGCGACCTCTAAAAAATTTTTTTTGAGCTGATTTTTGGAGAGGGTTCTTAAAACATGATAAAATAACATTTTTTCATACGAGACTCAAAAAATAAAAATAGTCGATTTCTTTGGGCCACCCTAATATGTCTGTATGCTGTGCCACAAATGTGATAATAGAATGAGTTCAAAATATTGCAAAATTTATAAGTTAGGCATTTTCTCCAACTTACCCTACGCATGCGATAAAATGATTTCCATATTGTAGTAAGACGCCACTTTGCTTATTTCGACGATAATCACAATTAAACTCCCACGTCTTCGTATGCCGGACAAGCCTCGTGCTATCAAGCATTATATAAGGCTAAGCATATATTGAAGCGCAGAGAAGAGCAGCGAGCACCGCAGAGAGCACAGCAACGAAAACATACACATAAGGTTGAATTGTTTGCTACATTTCTCTTTCTTTCTCATTGTTAATTAAATATCAAATTTGTAAAGAGGATACTTCAGTTAAAACTAAATTATTCATTATCTTTTAGCTACTCTCTGCTCACTTGACGTTCTGCTCGCCTTGTTACTCGCTCCTTTGCTTTCAACTCCACTATGTGCTCAACCTAAGTAGGATCCAGACCTCAGTAGGAGACTGAACTTCATTACAATTAGTTTCACTATTAGCAATTTACTTTTTATTATATTACTCATGCGGCGAAAGTGCTAACTTTCCGCTTGCAATTTCCTAAGTAACTCATACATTATGCAGGACTCGTGAAGCAAATCACATGCTCGTTCCGAAAAGATTCGCTTTCAGCACTTCAACTTGCACTCGTATACAACTTATGTTTGAAAATAAAGTGGTGTTCAAAATATAATTGCTCTTACCTTGATTAAATGTTTAATTTTAACAATATTGCTTATAAAAAAACTTCAAATTTTATAATGCTGGAATGTGTTTGCGTTGTTAATGCAATTGAAGACAGTGGTGCAAAAAGTGGATAGCTCCATTTTAAAAAATTTTTCAGGAAAAGCTATACTTAACTATTTTTCATTTAATTGTTGCGTGCAAAATACATCTTTTTCTACAGATTTTCTGAATTTAAAGTGGTTTAGGTAAAGACGAATAATTAAAAAAGTCTTAAGTAGCTGCCTGTTTTTGCACCAAGAAGTGCATCAGGTTTCAAAGTAAGCTGTTATTAATAAGAACTTTTATTTAGAAAGAAAAATAACATCAATATTTATAATTAAGACACGTTTGGACCTATCTTCAATTTGATTCACAATTTTAATTACAGTTGAGGCTTCCAGGTGCTGCATTTAAGATGTGGGCGCCAGATCAATGTAAAAACGGGCCAGCTCCGGAGCTGGCCTTTTTGCACCGAACTGAACTTGAGTACAGTGCACTTTTCGATAAATCATGTTTTCGCATTAGTCGATCCATCGTTTTTTTTACATATCTCTCTAAAAAATAAGAAATCATAAAAAATGGACTTGTCCCTTTTTCTACCGGTGTCTTCAATTGTGGGTTGACAACAACTGAAAGCTCCCTGTAGTTACTTTTCATAATTTAAATGATCAATCAATAGATTGATTTGTTTTCTGCTTGCGAGAAAATACAATTGCGTTTTCTCTACATCAAAAGTCTTTTTAGTTATAAATTATTGAATACTAAAAATAAATTCATCAATCTTTCTGTTCTATCGTTGATTATTAAAACTGTATTTTTTCTGTTGTCTCTTGTTGACTATTATCGCATATCTGTTATATCCGCTAACATTAAATCGATCCTTAAATTGTTGACACAGTCGACGGATCATTATGCTCGAACTGTTGGTATTTTTGTAAATGTTCTGAAAATTTCGACAATTATATTGGTTCTCTGTCTAATAAGACTCCAGTATGCTCCTTTATTGACTATCAGCGACAATTTTCAAAGCTCCCCACCGGCATGATTTTATTGTGAAACTTAGATAAAAATTCGTCGACTGAAGAATATTAGAAAAATATGTTAAAAACTCCCTTTTATATACGTATGTTACGTGAATATATCGGAATCGTGGGGAGAACTTTGTGAATTCCATATTGGAACTTCCAAATAACTGCCGGCTACGATTACGTAAAACATATTCGCTATATTGAAATTGTTTGTAACCAATCGGTTGATATCTTTAAATATGTATATCACAGAAATTGTTTACTTTCATCCAAAAAAAAAATATTTTTGATTTATTACTGTTATTGTAGCAAATATTCACGTAAAGCAGAATCTTGACCAACCGTTTGATAAGAGCACACTGGCAATAATTTGTCACGGTTCCGCTCTAATCTGCTGACTGCACGATTTCTATTAGATGAAAATAATCGGCGATAGTCGCCAAATCATCATCTCCAGGAATCGTTAGGTTATTTATTTAGGGTGGCGGTACAAGATAGAGGCATATCAGCAAATGTAGAGCATTTGATGAGGATAACATCTTTTCAAATAGCGCACCCATCTTATATAAGGGTGGTTTGTTTAAATGGGAAAAATAGGGTCCGTTACCAGTTATGAAAGACGTCCAAAAACCACCAAAGGCGTGTTCTGATGACAATTTATAAATAAATTATAAATAAAATTATGGAAGGCAAAATCGGATCAGCAGGAAAGTTTTTGCTGTATGCTAAGAGAATTCTCTTTGTTCAACTGCTGAAAGTTTCGGTTTACAGACAAAGTAAAGACTACTAGATCAAGACAATAGCGATGGAAACATTGATTTTAGGCTACGACGTGTTAACAGTATCTTTTGTAGTTCTCCAAAACTTAAACCAACAATTAATTGGTCGGTTCTAGTGTATGTGTTCAGTTTCAGCGTACAACACGTTTTTGCCTACATAGAAAGCGACAGATAGTGTTGTAAGATTTTTGATTGATGAGCCAATAGCTAAATTTAGTTTTATTGATTCGTCCAACCACAATTGATTCATTTCATTTATAATTAACTTCAACCATAAATAACAAAGTGAACTAGTTTTGTGTAAACTTTCCTCTAAGCCAGTTTATGTGTTTAAATCCAAACGAGGCGTCTACTTATCTCTAAAGGAACGGCATTTAAACGTATCGATTTTACATTTTCCACATTAATGATAGATCTAGTCTTGAACACATGTCGTAAATGACCACAACCGCGTTTAGATATCGGTAATTATATACAAAATCTGATCCGCTTCTTCATGATTATTGTTATCATTATGATAGTCGGTTATTACAGTTGATATTTGATGGGTTTTGTAGCCTACACTACAACTAATCAAAAGGGATACACATTTTCCATTATACTCATTAGGTCCTACTGTTTGATAAATGGTCCAACATCAACCCTTCTTGTAACAAATTCATTATTACATCTTGGCCGGCGCTGATGGGATGAATACAAAATATCCATTCAATTTTCGTAAAATCAATGATGATCTAAAGTGTTACAAGTACACGCCGTAGATCATATGAAATTTGTGACAGACTCGCTGATATTCATTAAACAAAGTGTTTCACTTTCCCCTTTAAAGTTGTACCAATTTCAATCCTCTAATTTACAAGTTGGTGATTAGTCGTCGACGACAACATTCAACGCTTGTACCTCTTAATTATCGTTACGACAGGAAGTGTAGCCTTTCAAGGTGTTCATTATGTTGGGTTATAATGGTACAACGATCAAATAAGTAATATTTTGTTCCGTACAAACTCAAATATTTATTAAAGAGTTGCATTACTTAAACGAACAAAGTTTGCAAGTACAAGAGAATCGCAAGAAATCTCTCAATGTTTCTATTCAGGCGATGAGGTTGCAACGGAAGCTGTACAAATAACAAAGTATATTGAAGTTTATATTGTTGCAAGTAGAGTAGTTTGCGAAAGAAGTGGCAGCATTAAGTAGTCAATACTATTCAAGTTAAAAATTCTAGAGAAATTTTAGGCTCGAAGGGAAACTTTCCTCTTTACGAACTGCCGTTAATAACAACTCACGAAAAATAATCAAGTCTTCAAAATTTGTAAGCCCACGCTTATTGCACAAATTTCTGGTTTACGTTTATTTTTCATCAGCTCTATCGATTTTGTGTCTCTTCTTTAAAGGTGTTGTATAACCACTGTAAACTCTCGGAGGATTATAGAGGATACCAGAAAATTGCTTAATGGACACTTCTTTAATCTAATTAATGGCCACACGCACACACGATAGGATTCTGTACTTAAATAGTTTTTCCCATATTTTCTTGCACTTAAACAAATCAAATTGTTGATAAATTAACAAAATATTCGAAAAGGACAATTATCGACTAAGTGGTTGGAAAGTTTCCGCCCGAATACAATTGAAAATTTTCACTTGTTTCGCTTTGTTTGATGTAAGTACTTTACGAAAATTTCATTATTATCTTTCATTATCTGTTCCAGAGTTTCATAATTAAAGAAAAATGGCATCGGCTGTATTTAACAAATACTGGTGACTACTTGAACTGTTCCACATCAATCACCATCAATAACAACACAATTGTGTGCAATATTGACGATTTACCATCCCAAATGAAATTTCCTGTAGAATGCCACCGTTACAATATACTACAACAATTAGTGAAGATAATCGAATAATAATCATAATAATAAAAATAAAGTGTTTACAATCATCAAAAGAGAAAATTCAACTTGTATCATCTTCAATTTCAAATAAAGTGCTAATGTAATGCGAAATACACTAAATGAGACCGCGTGTGCGGCACTTTTAGAAAACGTCAAATGGGGTGATCCCCAATTATTATTATCATTATCAATATTAGCCCTTATCAATGTTATGGTTATTGTTGGTAATTGTTTAGTGATAGCTGCTGTTTATTGTTCATCGAAATTACGATCAGTGACTAATCATTTTATTGTTTCATTAGCTGTTGCTGATTTACTTGTTGGTATTGCTGTCTTACCATTCTCATCGATTTGGGAAGTTTTTAAGGTAAAACCGTATTTAATTAATTCACAATAATAGACGGTAGTACTAAAGGGGCTTGAATTAACAATTGCATTGCTATAGCTTTACAAATTAATTAATTAAGCAAACAATTGGCCTGTTCAGGATTTGTTTCTATTCATAAGCAACCAATTCATGCGTCCTGATAATTGTATTCAACATATAAGTTGTGACTAGAAGACGCTTTTGTTCTATTTTGGTTCTAGTCATCGCTAAATAGCCACGAAAACAATTCCGGAGTCGATAAGAATCCCACAAATTACCTAATCATCGTTACGGATGTATTTAAATGCTTATTATAAGAAAGTCACCGCTAATTGATCGAATTATGTCATTTGTGATAGAATAACGAGTTCCTTTTATTAAAAGCAATTGATCATCTTTATCATCAATTAACATTCAACTCGGAAACAATTAAAATGAAGTGGATAGATAACTGTATTAAATAGAGTGAAAAAAGCGGGTTTTTTTTTGTGTTCAACTGCTCCAGAAAAAATGCTTTATTAATCTATCTCTTCCAGAACCTAATTTATCATCCGCTATTGTGCCGAATTA
Source organism: Epicauta chinensis (assembly GCA_021725515.1). NCBI lineage: Eukaryota > Metazoa > Arthropoda > Insecta > Coleoptera > Meloidae > Epicauta > Epicauta chinensis. The sequence goes on along the minus strand of JAEDXX010000005.1, from coordinate 221,565 downwards.
TCCAAAACTGGTTACATTCCAAATAATTATTCAAGTCGAATGAGCAACAATCAAACCGTATCATATAATTAGGCTCCGTTATCGGTCAAACGGAAATACCCAAATCAGGTGCGACTCAACTTAAAATTTAATTGAAAACTATCAGCTTTTGGTGCACGTTAATTTTATTCAATTGCAACATCGATTGGAAGACTTGAACGTTGGACGGAATTACTGTTATTTCGTTCAGATGAAAGAGGAAACGTTTCGGTGCGGTTCAACTGATTTCCAGTATTTCAACAGCGTCTAAAAAGACCGAATAATTGTGGCTTAGTTTTTTTTAGATTGTTGAATTTTAATAATTAATTCAACTACAGCCGCTCTTTTAGGGTATCTGTTCTATTTCGTCCGTTAGTGGTAGGAGTTGAAACGGTTTTGTGGTCGAATGTAGAGCTTTTTGTGGAATTGTGTGGGATTTTAGAATACCATTTGTCTATATTATTAATCTAATTTCGTACGTTCCAGTTATTGAATATTTAAGCTACCGTTGAGTAGCCTTCCACAAAACGAATTATTTGAATTTGAATTAAACGAATGCTAAGTAATTTTTCACGGGAACAAATCTAACAAGTAGATAATACGGCGAAAAAGCGCACCCTGTTGAGAATACAAATGAAATTCCACATCTCTCCTGCTGGATACAAGATTGTGGACAGAATCTTAACGAAATTGGTGGTTTTTCTTACCACGATCACCGTTTAAATGAGAAGAAATTTGTTATATCGGCACATGATCCGTACAGTAACTTCAAACGAATTTGAATTGTTCAAATATAAAAGAACGGCTTGTGTTGTTTTGTGTTGAGTTTGCGAACAGACTGAAGGTCCGAAAATTTACATTTCGATTGAATGAACGAAAAAATTAAATTATTTAAAAAGTAATTGAAATAATTTGTAAACTGATCTGAAATTTTTACTCTCACCGTCAGTATTCGTTTTATAAAAGCTTCTTGCTTTTCATTCTTGGTTATTGAATTACATTATTATATTTGATCGTCTCCTCTTTGCTTCTCAATTCTACCCAAAATCGTATCAAAAGAAACGATCGATTGTATTTATTATTTATTCTTGTCAAAAGAGGTATCGGAAATTCATGAGCTTTCCTTTCGTACACACAAACATACGTACACAAAAAGAAATGTAAATATTTCTTTGTTTCGCAATTGATCGGTCTTGGCCAATAAACGGGTAACTAAAGGAAAAAACAGCAGGAAAAAATACGTTACAGTTCGCACTCTCGAGAATGATCTACGAGTTGGAATTCTAAACATCAATAACGACAAAAAAAATGAAATACAACGGAAAGTAAATGTAAATATTATGGATAAAGTTGTAGTAGAAGTTTTGGAGCAATCATTTTAAAACCTCCCCTATCGGCGAACTTGCATCGTTCCTGTCATAAAACTTTTCAAAACCATTGAAGTATTGTCTTGAATAATATTAAGGCTACTTATTGCCACGATTATTGTTAACAACAACTTTTAAAGAAATCTTCGAAACATTCTCAAAATTGTGGGAGTTTTTGTGTGAAAACACCATCTCGGTTTTTTTGCAACTTTATTAAAATGCAATGTGAGTAGAAAGTAGAAACATTATGCTGGCGAAATGGTGAATTTCAACAAAAGTCCCTTCACAAATTATTTCAGTTTAGATGAATTTCGCTTAATGGTGCGACTTTGTGAAATTTAGGCATTTTTAAGTAGCTCGCCATTTATTTAAAATGAAATGAATGGAATATAAATCGTTTCACATTAAACGGAATGTGTAAGAAATTTACATTTCCCACCTATTATTACATCAATTTTATCAAAACAAGCATCGACTTATCAATGTTTCGTGTTACTATATTATAAATAGTCGAGTGTTGCGTGATTTTTATGGGAATTGGTGTGCGATAAAAGCTCTTATTTTCCATCTAAGCTACCGCAATCCCGACCTTTTTTTCTTTTAATTTTTCACTACAATGTTTTAAGTAAATATCACCGATATTATCTAACGATTTTGCTCTAATTCCAGAAGGCCACACAATTTGGAGATTTTATGTTCTATTTCCTCGGCACTGTTGTCTTGTGATTGTTGCTATTCAAACGTTTTCTCTACGATAAACTTTTAATTCAACAAGTCCTTTTAACGTAAAAGTTTAATTGGCCCGTCTCTCCTTTTCTATCTCTCTTTCTCTAATTACGTACAGCGTAACTAAACCAAGAAAAACAATTGTGGTTAATTGGAGCGACCGTTTCTGATGAATTAGTTGTCGTCGAACATTATCTAGTTATATATAGAATGAAGTAAAATATTTACGACTATCCGTTACTCGAGTTGGAACAATCGTACTTGACATTTCAATAAAAAATTTATCTATATCACTAGTAGCATAGATTTAAATATTGATCACATTACAAGACCTTCCCGTTGTATTGATTACTAACAAACAAATTTAGGTACATAGAGAGCGCCCAAATTGGTTACGAGACAAAATACAAAATAAAAGTTGCTCTAAATATTCGACACGACTAGTTCTCGATAAGGTCTATAGACCTCTATAGAAAACAATTACACCCGAAATCTATTAATTTTCTGATTACAAAGACACTTATCTTAACAAAGCTATTGTTTTGATGGAACATAATTTTTCCTGCAACAATTCAATTTTTTTTTCGATGAGTCGCAGTTTCTGTTCGAGGACTCCACTTCGATTGCTGTTTGAATTCAGGCGTATGAGTTGTTACGAATGGACGAACGAAATAGACAGAGGAGAGCAATCTTATCGTTTTTGTTTCTTTATCAGTTATACTCGAACACAATCTTTCAAGGATTAAGACCTTAGATATTCAAAAATTTGCTTTTATAGCTGAATTTCCACTTCGTCTACATATTTAGAAATACTATATATCTATATAAAGAATTTTCCATCTCAAATTGTTTATCCCTGAGGCAACAAACCCTTTTTCTCCATTTCAATGAAAGTAGTAGTGTATACGAGTTGGAGTCACTTGAAACGAGAACACAACACAATAGGTGTAAGTGTGACAGAAATCCGTAATTGACACGTCTAGAAAGACTATCCTGAATTGCTGGAGACGATTCTTATTCTACTGCCACATAGAGGAATGTCACAGGAGATGTACACTATTGAATACATGATTTTTGTATGAATTCTCCCCTACAAAAATATATGTAGAAGATGCGAAATTTGAAGAATTAATTCTTCCACTAACATTGTATTATAAATCACACAAGAAATGTGTTTCTCTTGAGTCACAGCCCTTAAATAAAAGATTACAGCTATAATTTAGAGAGAGTGTAAGAGTTATAAATAAAACACGTAATTTATGTCGTTCTATATTAAAAAGAATTCTCCAATTTAGACAAAATTATTGATATCGCGTCACATTATTGATAGAAGCGAGTTTCAAGAGATTTGTTAGTGAATTTTGATTTTTAGAATTCAGCACGAGAAAACTTTTATTGTCTATCACGAAAAATTATGTTCAGATAGAGTTAGCAATGTTCTATCCACACTTAATACGGTCCCAACCTGTACGTATAAATCATAAATGTAACATATCGTCGACATTTTAACGTACAGTTTCTTGAAAGCACCTTGAAAGTTCTCTATAGGGAAAACCATAATAGCTCTACACGGCTTTATTGTACTAAAGTATTTATTCATCAGAGTCCTTACACGAAGCTCTCACCTAGATTTTTCGAGTGTAAAAAACACGATCAACTGTGACTTTATGTCTTACATTAAAAATTTCTAGCAAACATTAAACCACAGATGCACACATATTACGAGCAATTCTCGCCTCTAAGCGATTAATAAATTGTTAAGATATCGTTCCAGAAAGACATAATTTTGCAAATAATTCTGTACGAAACACTTAAAACAAGGCATTATGAAAAATTGTAGTATTTAAAAGTGAATAATTAGGAATGATTTAGCTCGGAATAAATAGGCATTAAGGCGAAAGAAGCGCAAAAAATGGTAACATCGTACAATTCAACTAAATAACCATTTACACTCGCAATCTTACCGTTAAGATTATCTTTATGGATTTTTTTCTCTCAATTTTAATTAGACTTACGCATTAATCTGTTGGATTTGAATCTATACTTTGAGATCGCTCTAATGGCTGTTGGAATTAACGGTGTTCTTTATCTTTTACTTGAAATTGAATTACGGGTTGGTTTCACTGCCAGACCAGTGGCTGCCGAACGTTTTTTTTGTTATTTCATAGGGTGAGGATAAATCCCCAAAAAAACTTACTTTTTAAAAAAGTAAGTGGATTTGTTAAGTTGGGGGATGTTGTATGGCTTTTGAAGGCTAAAAAGGCACATTTTTTCTAATTTGTTTATAATGTGAAAATTCCATTTAATTTTGAAAATTTAGCATTTAAAGTTTAGTAAATAACGGAGTTGTCAAGCTCAAGATAGATTCATCTGAAATTAAAATCCGAAACTTTTTCAATTAATTAATTGAAGAAGTTGTGAAAGGTGATTGCGGGGGCTGAGACAGTCTGTATACAGCTCATACTTGGACAAAGGCAACAAAAAATTGAATTTGTGGCAGAGTTATGTACAAAAGGTTTTGATATAATTTGTACTAAGTATTGTTTTATAAAATTACTTGCGATTTAAACAGTGCTCTTTTTAGCAGTTTACTATTTTTTGAAGAATCATGTCAATCGACTTCAAAAATGGACTTTTGAGAAAAACGCGTTTTCAATTGAAATCACACGGAGAAAAGCTTTCTTTTTCAACTTGTGTAGAATCATGGATTCCAGCTAGAATCTGCTGAAACTGTGACGAATCCTTGCTTGGCGAGTTCTACCCTCAGCATTTTTTTGGCTATGCGTATGTGAGTCTCATTTCTTGTCGGGCAAACTCGTCAAGTTTTAACTCCATGGCGTGTATAAAAAGTGCAAGCAACGACACATGCTCAGCAATATCAACTATTTTTTAACCGATAGGAAGTACTTTTGAAGTAATCTTCGAAATTAACTAGTTCAAAGTATTATTGATTTTGTGTGTAAATTCTCCAACATACCGCTCCAAATGTGCAAGAGTTTGATAGCTGATGAAATATCACTTAATTATTGAGTGAAATATACCTGTAACTCGCCAGGCCGACCTAATCTAATGAGCGGAACTTCCCAGGGCTCTATCTGCTAGGTTTTTACTGTAATTACCTCAAAACTTTGGGAGAATATTCTAGTCGTATTGTGCTATTTAATAAGATACCGAAAAAATCGACTTTTTGGAAATTTCAAACCCATCTAAGACGTTAGAGCACCAAAAAATCACTATGCCGTCCACGGAAAGCTTGGAAAAAATTAAAAATTAATTATTTATCTGTTCTGTGTAAATACTAACAAGTAATGAATTTCAATGATATTTTTTTTACAAAATTAGTGAGTCTGACGGCTGCTGCAAAGTTTTCGTTGTTTGTTCGGTTCTTACACTTTGAAAGTTGGAGAATTAGTTGAATTAGCTATGTGAAGTGGACACCTAATTCTGTATCGATTTTACAAGTCGATTATGATCCTTTGAATTATTAATATCATTTTAGGAAAGAATTTTGAACTTTCAGGCAAGCAGGTAGTTGTTGAAAGCAATAGAAAAAGACCCAACGATGTTTTGGCCACATCTTTACAACTGGTAGCAATAAACTAAATCATTTTTCTTTATTGGAATCTATCATAAAATGAGTATCCTATAAGGTGGTCCATTAAAATTATTCTCACCCTCTTCAAGTAGCTGTAAATCGTAATCATATTGGCCTAAAAGGATCGACGTTCAACTTTACTTTTTTACTTTCCAATTAAAAATTTGGGCCGATTTTCTTGGCATCATTCATCGACGAATCTATATGATTTACAGCTAGCTGTAAAGTTGCTATTAGTTCAATGTTCTTTATTAAAATGACAGCAGTATTATAAATCTGGATGTCTAAAGTTATCGGACCATAAGATCGATACATATGTAGTGTAAAAGTTTTGATTCTGCTTGAAAATCTGCAGTTTTGTTTAAGCTATGACAATTTGAAAAAGAGGCCTTGAAAATGCCCCAATCTACCTTCTAATGATTTTATTGACCGGCATAATCTCTAATTTTTACACCAGTTGCTGTGTTCCTCCTTTTTGTCAAAAATCGATGGTAAGTGATACTTCAATCGATAACATTCTTTGGGCTACCGCTTTGAAATTCAAGAAGATTTGATGTTATCATTAGATAGTATACATGAAAAGGAAATTTGTCTAGAATGTGGTTAATTCCCGTTATGATTGTTTTAAGTTCATGGTGAAACTTTTTATCTGGTGATGTCAAAGGTAATCTTCCCTTCGATCTTGGAGTTGATCGGTAATTTAATAATTCTTAAACCATCAATTTCACTTTGTAACAGTCAAAGTATATTCAACTGTATTAATCTAATGATATCCAAGTGATATTAGATCTAATAGCTTGTTGCTAATATATTCAAACAGAAATTCTATGGTGCGTCCTCCATATTTACATTTCTAAAGCTACTACAGTTAGAACTTCGTCGAAATACAGTCGGGGCTTTATGATTCTGATTTAGTTAGACATTTGATCCCTATGTAAAGCTGATGGTTGGATTTAATTCTATTGAAACTGGCTGTTATGAGAGCGATATTCGTTCGATTTATGAATCAACTCTAGCGACATATTATTGGGAAATTTGGTATTTGTGTCTAAAGATTTTCTAATACATCTGCTACAATTTAGTTATCTGACGAAATTTTACAATTCATATACATATTTATATTGGTAAATACCGTTCCGCGACAGTGACACAATCTTCCATATTTTTTGACAAGGAAGCGTTACTTTATTGATACGAAAACCAATATATTCTCATGAATACAGAAAAACTCTATCCATTGCGATAGAGTAAATTTTACCTCGTCACCGCTGTAAACGAATAAAAATTCCCAAGAAGAAAAGAGGGCGAAATAGGGAAACCGGAATCAAGCCGCCTTCACAATCAACAAATAAATAAGAAAATAGTTACGAAAGAGAACGCAGCAAGAGAAATACATTCGAAAAACGATTACCTTTCAATTTATTATAATCTTAATGTACCTTTTCCGTTGCCTACTATTCCGTTAAATCTATTTTCTATTGTGATAATGAATTTGAAATCGATTTCTGTATTGTATGGAATTGCAGGTTTGGATTTTCGGTGATGTTTGGTGCAACATGTGGCTAGCTGTCGACGTATGGATGTGTACAGCATCGATTTTAAATTTGTGTGCAATCTCATTGGATAGATATGTTGCTGTAACAAGACCGATAACATATCCGAGCATTATGTCTCATTCAAGAGCAAAGGGTTTAATCGCCGGCCTATGGGTTCTCAGTTTTGTTATATGTTTTCCACCGCTCGTTGGCTGGAAAGACAGAAAGGTATTTATTCAATTCGCATTTTATGCAATTCAAGAAATCAATTTAATTTATTTGTTTAAAACTAGTAACTGGTGAAATAGTTTAAAACTTGACAAGTTAATAATCGATTTACTTATTTCCCAAGACCTCTTACAATTCGTGTATTTTATTCATGTAAACAGTGTTCGGTAAATATATTGAATTTGCAATAAAACGTTTCAACAACAGTTTAATGGACAACTTTTCGTCAAATGCACTTATTACTCGAGGATTCTTTGAATATTTTAATAGATTGCTTAACAAATACGTTGGCATTGCATTTAGATTTACGCAATTTATTTTGTAAGGTTAATAGGAAAATAACATCACGTAGAAACATAAAAATTGGATTTAGCTTCTGCCTACCATAAAGAAATAAACTTTTGACTATATTGCTTGTGGCAAGTGATGAAATTTAAAAAGCTGTTGACACGTTGACACAATGACATACGTTCACGTATATTTCGTCGAAAATGAAACTCAAGTAACCGTGAAACGTCCTCTATTTGTATTTTAACTGACAACCTTTTTTATTTTGACAGTAAACTACTTTAAACGTATTATCCGGTATTACTTTATCGCTAATGTTTGCTCCGATCGCCCACTGGCTTTGATAGAGAGTGTACAGCGATATTTACAATCTACCTTTGAAATACTGTCCCTAATCTGTAATCTTCAATAAACATGCTTGTATGAGAGTCTGGATTATATCCGGAAAAATTGCAAGTTTTAAGTGACAGTCTAGAAATTATTTTTCGATAGGAAGTAATCTTATAATCTCGAATATTGTTTGAAGTTGGCAGACGGTACTGGTTGGCTTTAGAAAGTCATTCGAGAGAAATTGTATTTGTTCCGATAAGTTTATTGCAACAGTTCGGAGAACTTATGCAGCTTAGAATCAAAGCGAGTGGAAAAAATGCCGATCTATTGATAATAACACAATTCTGTGCAATGAAGAAGATTTAGGACTGTCTTGAATTAGTTGTTTTCTCAACCGCGTTCTACTTTAAGCGACTCATTTTAAATTTGTCCACGCTCTATTTCTTCGAAATTGATGCCTTATATGGACCCAAAATCGGGGTAATATCACTATTAGACTGTGTCAAAAAAAATTTTTTTTGTTTTTTTTTGAATACATACATCTAAAAAGTTTCTTTAATAGATAAAAAAACATCTCCTAAAACTTAAGCTCGATATCTTAAAAATTGGGGGGGTCCCCTTTCCCATTTAAAATACATTGAAAAAAAACTTTTATTTTAATTTTCCATGTAAATCATCGAAAAAATTTTTTTTACAAATTTCCGTTTCCATTATCTTATAGGAAATTAAATTCTCTACAAAAAACGTTCCTTCCATTTTTTGCTCAGCCTCATGGTAAAAAAGTTAAAACCATAAATTTTTGTAATTTTCATTTTTTTCCACTTCTTTAACGCTCTGTAACTTTTTTACCATGAGGCTGAGCAAAAAATGGAAAAAACCTTTTTTGTAGAGAATTTAATTTCCTATAAGATAATGAAAACTAAAATTTGTAAAAAAAATTTTTTCGATGATTTACATTGAAAATAAAAAAAAAGTCTTTTTTCAATGTATTTTAAATGGGAAAGGGGACCCCCCCCAATGCGCCAGCTCAATTTTTAAGATATCGAGCTCAAGTTTTAGGAGATGTTTTTTTATCTATTAAAGAAACTTTTTAGATGTATGTATTCAAAAAAAAATAAAAAAATTTTTTTTTGACACAGTCTAATCACTATTTAAAATATTATTTCATTGCAAATAAGTGTAAGAAAATATTAAAAAATCTACAATTTTTTGGGAAAAACTAGATTCATAAGACAAGTAAATTTAAAACTCTGCAGATTTTAAGTTGGAAACTATGGGCTTTAGACAGCACAGGAACAGCTACATTTGATGCTGACTTCCGATGGGGGCTGTCGAAGTCTTCAATATTTGTTGAAGAACTCCTCCAAAAATCACATTATTTACTTGAATGTTTGTAAAGAGTATACTCAAACTTCAATAAACTGCATGTGTTATTTTCCTGTCCAAAAAATCAGGAAAATTTAAATCTATTTTGTTATTTTTCTACTTTCCTGCACGTATTCGTTCTTTTACTCTGTCTACTTCTTGTTTTCTTGCATATAGCCTCCAATTCCTTTTATTGTCTTCTATTTTTCTCCGCCTCCCATTTTACTGCACATTTCATGTTTTCAGAGCGACTAACTTCTTAAACTGATTCTCAAAAAGATAGAGCTATCTGAAAATCTACTACTTTGCTGGGATTTTCTTTAATTTAAACGTCCAGATGAGGATCGAGCGAGGATAACAACGTAGCAGGCGCATTAATAAAGCACAAACTATCCAGCGAATCTTAAAGAAAGTTCAAGTTCAACTTGCGTTCCTTTGGATGGTAAAAATGCCCACGTTGGTAAATATAGAAGAAAATGACACTAACTTTTGAGATTCATACAGTAGTCAAATAAAAACAATTGAACGTTTGGACTATTTTTTAGACAGAAGGACGGTTCTAAAACTCGATTTTTTAGTCTCTACGATGCTACGAGGCAATGTCGATTATTATAAAAAAGTCTATTTCATTACCACTCAAAATTGTTCACTATTCATGATTGAATTTGCCGATTCTAACAAAGTTGATTCATTAAAACTATCAAATGGTACGGCACAAAAGGTGGACTATTTTAATGAGTTGACATTGCTTAAATGCTGTGTGCATGCTTTTACGGAAATATTAGATTCTAACACAAAAAAGCTGTGTCACATCCACTTTTTATATATTTTCGTAATAACACAACTGCATAGAAACGATGACACGAACACTTGTAAATATGAATAAAACATCTTCCAACTAAATACCATACGATTATTCAGCATCAACCGTCTGAAAATAAATGAATTTTGGCTGCAACTGAGAACACCGTTTTCTGTGTAAACGTGTCGAAAGTCACACATCATTTATTAGAATCTTCTTTATTTGTTGGTAACACTGTGAATAATAGCAATGTATTTATAAATCATTGATTTTTAAATGTTAATAATGTAAAAAGAGGCGAATTTTATAATTCAGGCATAGCCTGAAGTTGTAATAAATTATTCATGACAGTAAGTAGAGTTAAATTCCCTTTAGAATTTATCGAAGGAAACCACAGCTAATTGTGAATAAAATTGCATCTTTTGACGGTTTTTACAATTCTGAAAGTTTCCAATTTCAGCTTGACTTTGAATAAAGTTTATGTTAAAATTTCAGAATAATAATATAATAATAACGTTACGAATAGAATTTCTATTGTCCAAATAATGGACTGATTGAATTTGATATGTTAATTCGACGAATTATTCGATACTGTATGTCCGCTAGACCAAAAGCTATTCTCTATTGTGTAATTGTACCAGTTAGGGAAGCCTGAAAGCCGTACAACAGGAGTCCCTTACTAAAATGTCCGTGTCACAGACAAATTGTTATGTTAATTGTACGTAGGACAGTTTCAGTTGACAATATATAACAATAGTGAAAGAGAATATTTGTTACATAAATTTGTTAATAATTTACAACTCCTATCTAACATATATAATCACGTTTATTGAAGACAATGGATGAATTTAGTTATAATTGAAACAAATAATTGAAACTATTCCAATTGTACATTTCGAATATTGCATCTAAATTACCTCTATATTTCGAATATAATTGTTTTTCCTCTCTTGAATTTGTGGCATGAACAATCAATAGCAGTAATACGACGATGATTCTGCGAATGTATATTCACCTATAGCGAAATGTAATTATAACTGCATATATATGAAGTCGGTCTATTACAAATAAACGTCGTTATTTACATTAACCAAATGGAGGAGTGATAACTTTATCGATTGGATTTAATTTATTCGAGATTAAAGAACGAGATACTATCCACTTTTTTTCTACCTCTTTGACACGATGCACTCCAATGCAAATCATTTTGAATATAAGTATCGCATTGGTTCTGCTCTTGTTTAGCATTAACTGATAAATAAATTGGACAAAATCGAATCTGTCGCTAGTAATGATTTTTAGTGTACAAATCCACCAATTCAGCTAAAAAAGCAAACATTTTATGGGTGAAAAGGTTAGTAAACGAGTTCTGATCGTTTTCGTGACCAGAAGAAGCTGTTGAGATAAACAACAGAAATTTCTTCTCAATAGTAAGATCGAAAAGCTGCTGATTAAAGAGGATAAAAATGTCATTCTGCTGTAGAAATTCGATTCATATCGATGATACATCCGACATTGCATGCGTCGTTGAAAAGTCTATGAAAACAACCAGGTAAAACGACCGTTTACCAAATTCAAGAAGAGAGATTATATGTGAAATTTACGCCAAGAAGTGGAAGGCGCTAAACACTTCAAACGTCAGACGTTGAAGGCTGAAACAATCAATTCCAGTAAAACGAACGATGTTTGAGAACGAGTTTTCTCAAGTCGTTTGGTAGGCAAAACTAGCAAACTTATACCTGAGCTGAGAATTCGTTGCACACGTGATACAGATAGAATCACTTGTTTAGATAAAGACCAGTGGAGGATTTAGGCTTAAGCTCCTTCAGTCCTGAGCTAATGGTGGCAAATTTTGGAATGTAAGCAAAATTTTAGGCGCGATTTAAATATAACGATTAAAATGCAGTCACTCCGCTTTGCTTAATAATTTCGCCCAAATATTTTTCAACTTCGAGCGCTGACAGACTTATTTTTGGTTAATTCTAGGAGTTTATTTTATGTATAGAACAACTCAGTTGAATTCGTCTTATTTCCGAATTAGTGACGAAGCCTGTTAAGCACGAGAACTTTCGTATATTTGAAGAATCCTAAGAACGCGAACAGTTCTTAGTGTGTGATCTTGATTTTCGACCGTGTCTAAAGAGAATATGCAGGAAATAGTTGTTCTTCAGCATTACGAAAAGGGCGGCATTCTTCACCTGGACATTATCGGCAATTTTATGGAGTACATGACGATGATGTCTGAAGACTTTCAGGGAACTCCTGATCCAGATTTCCAGAATAAAGCAACGTTTGTAATATTGTAACTGACGCAAGTCGGCTTGTAAATGCCGACTGGCTTAGTTCGAATGTATTTACCAACAGTATTTTTAAAAACTACAGCGGATTTGTCGTCCTGAAAAGTTGCCAAATACTTTACAAGAGCCATCATAAAATATTATTAAGGATTGAAAGATACAGCGCAATGCCAACTCTTTTTTCCTTCGCTTCTCGATGTGCGAACGTTTGAATAGAATAGTTTTTTTTCATAATAAAGTCGTTCAATTATTGTCATAAATAATAGCTAGAATGAAATACTCTTTGTTGCACAGATGAATAATTATGTATGTGATACAAATATATGATGTAATGATGTAATATTTCTCTATTAGAGCGGCACTGTTTTTTTTTGTCTGCGCAATATTAAGCACAAGATTCTATGAATACATTACATGGTATCATCTACACCGGCGGTGATCTCACAGGATACATTTGTATTTGTAATTTATGATGCGGGAAACATGTTCATCAAATTGACATGAAATATATCAGCGGTATATCCTTTTTCTACGATTTTCTGCACAAAACTCATCAATTTTTAAAAATGTGCAGGCATCGCTACGATAAAACCAAATTTCCATTCAACCATTCCATGAGAAAAATAATAAATAAAATTATACAATAATTTGATCGATTCCATAAATTTCCATAATGCTACTTACTAATGAAGGTAAATTTGATTCAATCAGCTTCTTTTTCTGGTTATCAGTTACTAAACTTTTAAGACAACATCTTGCTGCTTTTTCGAAAATATTAATAAAACATGATCGTTGTGAATTTTCCAGCCAGAAATTGATCCAACAAATAATACAACAATTGTGGAATCGCCACCATGCCCGTGGAAGTGTGAATTGACTAACGAAGCAGGATATGTTGTATATTCAGCTTTAGGCTCCTTCTATCTGCCGATGTTGGTGATGTTGTTTTTCTATTGGCGCATTTACCGTGCCGCCATAAGAACAACCCGGGCAATTAACCAAGGATTCCGAACAACCAAAGGTTTGTGGTGTTTGTTGATTGTTATCCCGATCTCTAACCACCTCATTTAAATATATCGTTTACACAAACCGTGACAGCATCGGAAATTATCGCCGAGAATTATATTTTAACAAAAATGAATTATTATAGAACGCATTTCCTTGTTTTATCATACGAAAAAAAAATTCTGGTCGGGTGTTTTTTTTTTCGACAATGTTGCACATTTCAAGATCAAAGCGTTCTGTTCTAAGATAGTTATAATTTCGTACAACATCCGGTAACTAGTTGGCAAACTGTTTGATCTATTCTAATAAATTAAATGCAACAATTTTGATATTAATAATATCCATTATTGATTAACTGATTGAATCGTCGTGAATATATTCTATTTGAGCAACGCAATTACGCCGAAATGTTCATTATATTTGGGCCTAATAAGTCAAGCGAAAAACACGCCAAATTCAAATTACGTTGATATCGATCTTTGGTTAAATATTTCAGTGGTCATCAAATTCGACTTCATTACGTTCCCTATTTGTCAAGCAATAAACCGGGTCCTTTTATCGGCCATATTTGATTAGAGTATTCCACCACAATAATTCCGATATTTATGTTACGCATTATACTTGGAAACAATTAATTCAATTAGTATCGGAGTGGTGCGGCGTCCATCATAAATCCCTTTTTTACAATTAGCAAAATCTTGTTGTTACTTGATACTACTATCCGAATTGCGAATGTAGTTTAGAATGTCCTTTAGGCGCTAGAGGTTTTGGTAACCGTTTCGATGAGCAACGATTAACATTACGAATACATCGTGGCCGTGGTTCATCCGGAAAACGTTATCATGGCTCGCCGCACAGTAATGGCAGTAATAGTACAACAACCAGTAGTGTTAGTCCTAGTCCATCGACGAAGGGTCGTCATGAACGTGTCAAAATCAATGTTAGTTATCCATCAAATGAGAATTTATCATCAAATCCGTCCTCACCACGTCTATTAGCCATAACACCAACATCACCAACAGCCGGTCCAGCCAATTATACGGTCCATTATACGGTGAATGGTAAAGATACAACAAATATTCATCATCGACGGGACAATCATTTAAGGGTGCATCGATTAAGTTTGAAACAGAAATCGGCATCAAGAAGATCGAGTTGTGATAGTGTTAGTGGTGATGTTGAACGGGCATCGAGTCCCAGTCCGAGTGTGTGCGAGGATGGTATCCATAGGCCGAAAATAATCTCCAGACGTATGGGTAAAAGAAACATTAAAGCCCAGGTATATTGAATGCGTCATTCGAGAATAATTATGTAACGGTTAATCTCATATTAATTCATTACAGGTGAAACGTTTCAGGATGGAAACGAAGGCGGCCAAAACACTAGCGATAATCGTTGGTGGTTTTATTTTTTGTTGGTTCCCCTTCTTTACCATGTATCTAATACGAGCTTTTTGGCCTGATTGTATCCATCCATTAGTGTTCTCAATATTGTTTTGGTTAGGTTATTGTAATAGTGCCATAAATCCAATGATTTATGCATTATTCTCGAAAGACTTTCGATTTGCATTCAAACGAATCATATGCAAATGCTTCTGTAAACGTCGTGAAGGTGCTACATCCCGTCGTGGCTCGGATGGATCTCAATTACAAGGTAGACAATTTCGTTCACCATCATACAATATCCAACAACAGGAGCAAAATAATTCGTTGGACGGCGACAGTGATCCACCGTGTGATCCATCACACTCAAGGTGACGTAATCGAAAACGCCGTCCGAAATTGGACGATAGATCCGCAAATTTTTACCTCGACAAAGACTCAGTTTATAAAGCAACTAGATACTGTTATGGCTGACATAAGTGGGGGCCATTAGATGGCCAAGTTTAATAAATAACAACATATTCCGTGGTAGATTACAACGTTTTTCTCGTAATAATGTGAATAAAAGAGAAGAACAACATTTAGCATTTAAAATTTAATTATTCACTCAATTTCGGAGAGGGAAAGATTAACGACTTAATTCTATTAATATTAAGCTAAATATAAGATGTCGTAATGTTTCAATGATTTTTATACAGGGTGGGGGGGTCACGTTTGACTTGCCAAACTTTACTAATCGATTATTCAAGTGATTTCAAGGGTGAAATGTGTTCACAACACGACATTTCCTGAAAGAGGATTCCAAAAATATTTTTTTTATTATGTTCGAATCCGCCGCACCCTCTAGTGGCTCCTAGATTCGTCTCATGCGAAACAGTTTCTAGAAAGAATATTATCAACTGATGCTAAGGGCCGATTCTACAATTCGTACAGAAATTTTAATTCGGTATAAATCGTAGAATTTCTGCTTCTACAAGTCTTTCGCTAACTCTCGGCTGCAGCCAAAAGATTCAACTAAACTTTATTCTGCTGGATGCTGCCGTAGTGTTGACACAGATGGTGCGATACAATTATAAATAGTGGAGAATATTGCTCTGTATAAATAATTGTGGAATCGGCCCGAAATAAGATATTTTTTCGCCTTCAGTTTGTCAATTCTTTTAGCCATTACGTAACAGTAGAATCAATACATTACATACAATTATGATTGGAAAAGGTGACACGGTTAGTTTGCGTTTCACGTAAAACCATCATTAATATGTACGATAGCCATCAACTCCCCCCATAATTTCTTGTAATGTGTACGTATAATTTTTCTTCAGGACTTCAACAGCTTGTTTTTTCTTTAATAAATAACAACTCATGTTAGATTTGCCACTCAACTTGAAAATTACTTGGTTAATAGATGATTAAAGTTTGACAGGCCAAATTCAACTCAACACTGTGCGATTTGACGTAAGCTTTTTCACTTAATACATGTAGAACAGATGATTGCTTGAATGTTTATTTCATTAGCATGAAAAGCTTATGGATCTCTATCTATCATTATCATTACCATCTATATTGAAACACAAAAATTATTATACATATACTATAAAAGACAAACCTCCTGTGATAATAGATTCTGTCTACTCAAACCTAGTCATATTTGTAGTTGAAACTCTAAAGAGAATAAAATATGGTAAACGTATTATTTTAACAATTTTCTCGACGATGAATGTATAAATAATAAATGTAATAATGAAAAATTCATAAGCTTTCCATTATTTTCAATTATCTGACACCGACATTTCTATGGTGCATTCAAATGTCCAATAATTCGATTATAATTGAAGGTATTAGTGCAAAATGTTGACGTGTTTCGTGCTATTTGAGCTTTTCCAATTACAGGGAGAGCTTTTAGGCCTCAAGGAATGCGTTCAGATGGAGACTTAAAAAAATACCAGGCACGCCGTTTAATCATTGCCCAATGCCACTTTATAATCGGCAGTTCGGTGGAGTAACTTCTTTTTCAACATGAAATACATTACAAATAAACAACAAAGAAAAGATGCTCAATTAGAGATCGGTTTCGGCTTTAAGCCTTTCGTTAATTTTGTCGAAAGTCTAGTGTTTAGAGATTTTAGGTTTAGGTCTTCAGCTGGCCAAATCGTATTGGTGTTGTTTTCTCAAGCATGCTTCGTAGTAAGTATTGGCGTTTGCTGCACCCTTAAAGAACAGTTGATTTCTTCACAAGAACCAATTTCCTGGCACACACAAAATTTCTGGTCAAACTTTCCAATACAGAGTGTGTTACGTGAGACGTAACAGGTCCAGGTACGTACGCATGTTTACTTTAATGCAAGCCTTATCGAAGCGCATCTCTTAGAATTCTCAAGCAAATCTACGTATAAATTTCTATTGTTTTAGCTTTTTAGAAATGAGGAAACTTTGGGGCATTGAATATTTGACATTGGACTTTTCAATAATATTATAATCTTTTTATGGATGAGTTTTATGAACTTAGGGAAGTGTAATAATCCTCAAACTTTTCCATCACCTTTTTGCCACTATCACAGGACACGTTGAAAGATTTTACCAGCTCATTACACTATTCGAGCACAATCGGCTGCCTTTTTTCTCGACTAATTCACGGCATTAAAACTAAAGTAATGTTTGTCTGAATGACGTGCCTTTTGTTCCTAAAATATTCCCCATTATTAGCGAATTTGGTTAGTTTTTAAATCATCTGGATAGTAGATAAACTAGCCAAGCGCCTGGTTATTTATAACGACAATAAATTTTCTAAATTCTCATTAATTAGGCAAAATCTTGGCCAATTTCGTCTTGTTAAATGCAAGATAATTGAAAATAGCCTGATGTTAATTAAAGGGATTCTTCACAGTCAAATGAAAGGAAATAACAATAAAAGTAACTGCTCCGTAAAAAAAGACATAACAAACGAGATCAAAAGTTGTAAGAAACAGAATAAAAATAGAGCGCCTAGCAATTTTATAGACTATCCAGATAATGCTGCAGTTTGTATTAATTAGTTACAAATTGGAGGCTAATTCTTTAACAAAACAAAACCAGAAACTTTATATGACTCTATTCATCGAACATCATTCAAGTTAACTATTTGTCTTTCTGTCGATAGTGTGAATAGAGTTAGCACCACGTTTCCAAGACGGCGTTAACTCAATTTGCAACAAATTAACAAGTCTCAACAAATTCGGTATTCGTGTACGAAAGAAAAAAAGCTTTTCGCACTAATAACTTCAATTTTCTACTTATAATGAATATTACATCCCATAATGAAGGCTGTGTTTATTAGCCAAATGTTAGTTAGGGTGGGATTTAAGTTTTAAATGGAAAAGGAGCAGCAGCTAGTGATTTTGTTATTTTGGGTAAATTTTATAAATTTGATCAATGAATATTGAAAAAAAAGCACACGAAATTTACGCGATTAACGTTCGAATAGTGGAAGGCTTTTAAATTAAAAACAAATTAACGCCTACTTCCTCTTTGCGGTTTGCTAAATGATAAAAACTCTCTAAATGTACATAAATATAAATATACATATATTTATTAAATAAACCTATACGTATTATACAAAAAATATAACAAAATATAATAAAATAATCGATATTTGTTTATGGCAAATGTTAAAAAGTGTATTCTGAATGTAACAATGTAAATAAAAAAAAAACATGAATTACTGTAACTGTTGTTGAATTAAATCCAACGTAAAATATAATTGGAATTGAATTTTCCAGTCTCTGGCACGCCAAAACTAAAATCACAATCCAATAGATAGGCAGTTTCATTACGTTAATTACCAGATTTCGAGCCGGACAATTGTCAACAAACAAGATAGACAGTTTTCATGAATTTTGCAAATATCATATTTGTTTGTTTGTACAACATACACGATTAAATTTGATGCAATAAATGATCAAAACGGAACAAAGAAACAAAAGAAAAAACAAACAATAATAAATAAATAAAACCGAAAATTTACACAGCTGTAGTTGTCTCAGATTTTCCCGTACTTCGTTTCGATTGTGCACCATTTAAAATCTGTTGGACTTCATTTATATCTCTGTCTCTAGTTTCCGGTATTAATGTGGCAATAAAGATTGTGCCCAGTCCACAAATACCACCGAAAACAATAAAGGTAACGCCAATTCCCCAATTGGCCACCATATTATTGAATTGGTTCGTTACAGTAAATGCTAAACACCAATTGAATGCCACCGATATCGAACTGGCAATACCTTTCACTTGCGGCAATAAAATCTCACCCATTATCAGCCATGGTATCGGTCCTAAACCAATCGAGAATGCAACCATGAATATTGCCAGACACACGATCGGCAATGAATTCAAATATAATAAATCATAGGTGCTTTTCAGATGGAAATACGTTCCTAATGTGAGTAAACATAGACACATGATGAATGCCGAAATTAACAGAAGAATCCGTCTGCCAGTGCGATCGATCAAAATTGTCGACATCAAAGTGGCGATTACCTGAAAGAATTATCATTGTATTTGATTGCAACTAGATGGATGGATTCTAAAATGGCTTCAACGTGTAGAAGAATCATGTTCATTTGTTGGAGTCGGTGGTGATTTTTCTCGTTCATGTCACGTTTTAAGTGCTCCATCACATGGCAACAGAACAACAGACACGCATAGGTTCATCTCGAAGCCATCAAGGCATTTTTATACCAAAAAAAACATGATTAATGTAGTGCAAAACTACCTAAGATCGTAAATTTTTGATGAAAATTAATTAGAAATTAAGTAGAAAGCCGGCACATATCCGTCCCTTGCTGAAATAGGATTACAGCGATTGCAATACGGTTGATTGCACACGATGCAAATAATTCGTCTCTACAGGAGTGTCTACGAAATTTTCAGTTTCATATTTTACAAAGAAAAAACTGTTCATCGTAATTATTCAACAGGTGTGTTTCACCGATTTACGCTACAATTATTCACCGTAAACAACCTAATTTGATGAATTAAGCAGCTTCATTAGCGGAACTAGTCGCGATATTATATGCGAATTGGGTCAATGCGTTGCCGCAATTGCTGGCGCATTTCACAGCCACTTATATTGGTACAGAAAACTTTGTTGCGTGAGCTACTAGTTCGATTGCCTTGTTAAATAATATCGCCGAGCCGTACGAACTCGAAAACTTAACTTTTACCCTTTTCCTGTGTAAACTGCTCCGCTATCTTTATAATAAAAACAGAATTCAAGAAGGAAATCTTGTTATTGTTTAGTAAAAGGAAATTTATAAGATATAGATGAAAGGATGTATTAATAATAAGCTGATAGCTGTTTGGATTAGACGAAGCTTTGAGGTGGTTTTCAGTTGCTCAAAGTTATAGATTTCAACTTTAAAATATGTAAAGAGCGTAATTAAAACTACAGATAATCGATTTCGTGATCCTGTTATTGACAACACAACGAACGAAACACGGTAAATTGCTGGAGTTTTGATTGCTTCACAAAATCAATTTTCTCGATTGATCTTCACTTAATTGCAAAGTCTTTAAGAAAGTAAATACTTCCAGAGGTGTAAAATTAGAAATTTTTACGGAACGTTGACGGCAAACTCACCTGTACGGCACCGATGAGGATCGCACATGTTGGCGGCGATACCCTACTACCAGCTTCCGAGAATATATTCGTTGCATAAAATAGAACAGCATTAATACCGCTCAATTGTTGAAACACCATCAGTCCTAAGCAGATTATCAAACCAACGATAGTTGCTCTATTATCAAATAATTTCGTTAACACCATCGTTTTGTCATTGTTATTATCAGTTGTTTCATCAGCATCATCAGCAATACGTTTAAACTCATCAGCAATATTGTAATTACTACCGCGGAAGTACTGAAGAGATTTTTTAGCTTGCATCAGTTGTCCCTTTCGATACAAAAATAAACAAATCGATAATTCTAAATATCAGCAAACAAGCGACTACTCACTTTACTATGCAGATATACCGGCGTTTCAGGCATGAAAGAGAAGGTGAAAAGAAACACAGCAGGTAAGATGGCTGAAATTATGGCCAATAATTTGAAATTGTCGATTAAACCACCTGAAAATTCCAACAGAGCGTGACACGCATCAATACGATAACATATTAGATTTGTTGTTTTTTATTGTACATTATGTGGATGTTTTATCGTTTCAATTTACCAAAATGGAATCAATTTACGGCATTATCTAATTGCGGCAAGCTTAATTAATTTCAAGCGAGATCTTTTATGAAGTTTAATGAAGTTGGTATGTTGGCGTTTTTGCAAAATTTCACTCAACAAGTGTAGTTGATCGGGAACTCTGATAATTGGGAAAGTAATCGAACTGACGTTAACTTATTTAAAGAGATATGGGGATGTTGACGGGGAAACTTTGACGTTTTCCCGTGAATTCTTGAGTCGTCGAAAAATCCAACCGTTTATAATCTATTTCGTTCAATTTACATTGGCCTCATTTATTGGCCAGAGTCGAGTGTTTATGATGCTGGCAAACATCCAAAATGCCGTCATGAATATATCAAAGTTTCATTTCAACTGTACAATTGCGGGTTTAATAAAAAAAAGCTCGCAAATTCCGTAAAAGCTCACCACATCGCGTAGCGCGCCATCTCCTGACACAACGCCACTTTTGCCGCAGTTTCCTACCAGATTTCCGCGTAAAAATCGATAATTATCAATCAAGCAAACTGAAACTTGCCTAAAATGTATTCCACAAGCAGCCCTATAGTGATTTGGACTTGGAAAAATGTGCCTAATGTGCCGCGAATTGATGAATGCGATAGTTCTGCAATGTATATCGGAGCGGCGACACTGATCGCACCACAAACCAAACCGGCCAGAAATCTTGCTGTATACAGCCAATAAATACATTCGCTAAAAATTCCGATTTGTTACAATTAAATTTGCATTTATATAAATATATAAATATCACCTATAAGCGATTAAAATCCATTGCAACAATAACGGAACCGCTAGTAATTGTAGCGTTAATTTTCGTCCAATACGATTAGCAATAGCTCCAGCAGGAATGGCGCCAATACAAGCTCCTAGTGTGATAAGTGATCCAATCCAAGCACCTTCTGTGTCGGTTATTGATAAATGAGAATCTTCGGCTTTTAATAGAGGAATTGCTGAAGATGACCATGATAAACACATCCCCATCGATAAGGCACTCAGAGTTGCTGAAATCGAACAATGAACGACTCTTATTTCAGTTATATTGGGTGCTTACCTAGAAAACTCGCTAAAAATTGCGGAAATTTATCCGGTATAACATTATTTTCTTTTATCACTAAGACACTACGTGAATTTTCCGGTTGTAAAAAGGCCGCACTCACCATTCTGATCACTTATCAAATAGAGAATGATTTGAGGTATTTGTTTAATTTAAAAACATCTTTTATATGAGGCGAAACATCAAAATTGATTATTTTATAATTTGTGTGATGGTTGACCTGTAGGTCGCTAGATAACATCTTTATTTATCGAATAAGAGGCGTCTTTATTTCACCATTCAGTGAACTTTGTATTGTGACATTTACCAAACAAATTTTTGAACGCAATCAGATGATTAACACAAAAACTCTTTAAGATTTTTTTGGAGTTTCATTAAAACTATATTTTAAAATAAAAGGAAAACAATTTATTAATGAAATTACAAACCGCGAAATTGTCAGATTTAATAGTAGAATTGATGCGTGTAAAGTACAGGAGCAGCATGAGCATGCTCGTTTTTCTCAAGAGTCACAGGAACGGTGACCGCTGCTTGTGGAGCGGCCGGTGCTACAGGTAGATTCGTGGCGGCCACCCGGAAACCATTAACCGGATCGGAAATATAGTGGACAGTTTGTAGAATACCATTAGCATCAATGTAGGAATAGCCACCTCTGGTGACACCATCAGCTGTCTTGGTCTCGGCTTTTGAACTCAATGGACCAACATAACCGTACGAATATTGACCTAAACTGTCCTGTGAGTGGTATTGAGATGAAGGCGCTGTGTCGTACCAAACAGGTGTGTAGGAGATTTGCGAATGTGCAGCTACTACAGGATGTGCAACCGTTGTTTGGATCGGTACAACAGATTGGGAGATCTCTGCCGGTATTGGACTCAAATTGATGGCAGCATCACGCGCTTTGGTTGCCTCAACGGCGGCCAAATGTTCGTTGCGTGCCTTCACTACTTCAGGTAGATCTTGAATCGGTTGTGGAACGGCTGCTGGTGTATTGTAAGCTGCTTGAAGTGTAGCCAAATGTTCGGCTCTGGCTTTCGCCACTTCCGGCAGATCTTGTACCGGTTCCGGTAGCGCTACAGGGGTGTTTAATTGAGCCGTTTGTTGGGCGGCTACTTGAGCGTGTTCAGCTTGAACTGCAGCATATTGGGAGAAGTGTTGAGCTTTAGCCAGGGCCACATCCGGAGCGTCTTTAGGTAAATTCGTGGCGGCTACACGAAAACCATGGATGGGATCGGCGATATATTGGACGGTTTGTAGGATACCATCGGCGTCAATGTAGGAATAGCCACCTTGAGTGGTGCCATCTGCGGTTTTTGTTTCTGATTTTGAACTGGTCGGTGTTGCGTATCCGTAAACGTATTGTCCGTAATTGTTTTGGGTGTGGTAGAGTGTTGTAATCGGATGTGAGTAGGGTGTTAGCCCAACTGTTACACCTAATGGGAGAACGTGAGCGTCTAGCTGACCAAATACCACAAGGGCAATCACTACCTAAAGACCAGATCAAATTCATAGAGTAATTAATCTCTTAATCTCTTTAATATGGTGTATAAATTGATAAACATAAATTTTTATGGACTAGATAGATTTAATATTATCTTTCACTTTTCCACTTGACATTGAGATATAGAATTTTATGGTTTTATTAAGTTAATTCGAACATAATTCAATAATTAATAATAATGTTAATTTGTAAAAAGATTTATTAACAAATGCATTTATACCAAAAGTAGTTGAGGAAAAATTCTAGAATGATGTAAACTTACCAGAATTTTCATTGTTCTTGCGCTACTATCACAAAGCACTCGCAATAACTATTGGAAATGTGTCCTTAAGTGTTTATATAGTTAACCCCGCCTCTCCTCACCTTTACAAAACACCGGAATTTAAAGAATAATAAACCAGAGCCACTGGATTATATACAAAAATTTCTTTTAAAGTTCATTGTCGGCAATAGCCCTGTGTCTCGAACATTGGTCTCAAGGTCTAGGTTTCGACAGTTTCCTGATTGTTAATTATTTACGAAGAGCGATCCAGTTTTTCTGTAGTGTTTTTTCGTGATAACCCAACGATTGACGTAGGCGATATTTGTTTTCCCATATGAATAAAAAAAATAATTCCATCGAACATTTTTACTTCCTGGGAGTGGTTTGGAGACGCATTTTTGATGAGATGTTTTTACAATTTTTTTATGGATCGCCAAGGACGATTTAAGAAAAAAAAACTACAATAATTATAGATTGTAGGTTGGCTAAGCAAATTGATTGGATTAGAAAAGGTGTCGGAGATAATTAAGCGCATTATTGTCAATACAACAATGACGGCAATTATAACAATTTAATCTTGAAAAATATTACTAAAAATATTTAGGATAATTACGTTATTCATTACAGATATGTCACATCGAGTCACGTTTTGATAAACGCAACTTTCTACGATAAACGTGTCATTAACTTTCTTCCATACAAACTTTATCAGTTAAACTTTTATCCCGATTTTTTTGTTCACCAAATATCTCATAATGTTTCAATTTAACAAGTAAAAAAGATCAATTTGGGGCGCATTTCTTTTCAGGATGATTGAGGTGAATGGACGCTTCTCTGCTATTATCGATATTTTCTTTTATCAACAAATTTACGCACGATTTAGTTTCCTAATGCTTATCCACGATCTAAGCCAGTGTGAAATTAAAAATCACTTTTCATTTCAACGCCATCAACAACTCGCTTTTTTTCCTAAACGTTATAAATGCGTTGCAGGAAAAAAAAGTGGAAGAGATGCATTCTTGAAATTACACCCAGACTTTATGTAGTAGAATGCGCATCAAGCGGCCTTGTCGATGATTGATTTGATACAATAATCGAAACGACATTATAAATTATATCGATTAATTTATTTGTTTATCATAAGAATAATTATATACAATTTTTTTTATGTAACAAAAAATCATATTGAACACATCAAAATCCAAAATTCAGAGCCTGTAAGTTCTGTAAAAAAATCCATACGGTATTGTAATAATATATTTCAGGTCACTAGAAAAATATGGTGGTTGGTGGTTTAATAGTGTCCACGAACAGCGGCATGAGCGGCGAAATGAGCAGCTTTAGCTAATTGTACTTCTGGTGTTTCAACCGGTTGACCATCAGCACCAATTACGGCCGGTTCAGTGTATCTCCATGGAGCAGCATAGGGATGAGCGTACACATCAGGATGAGCATAACCAGCATGAGCAGCAGGTACAATTGGTACACCTACAGCACGAGCTGAGGCTTCGGCATATGCGGCGAAATGATGGGCTTTGGCGGCTTGAACTTCAGGTGTTTCAACGGGTACGCCATTTGGACCGATCACTGGAATGTGTTGTGGGTAGAAGGCACCGCGACGTTTACGTAAATGTAGGCCGGATCGGGCAGCAGCATGGGCGGCGAAATGTTGGGCTTTGGCCAATTGAACCTCGGGAGTATCAACAGGACCGACAACAACTGGAACTGCATGGGCAAGTGGAGCCACAGCTACACCGTTACGGTGAGCAGCGACAGCGTAATCGGCGAAATGTTGGGCTTTAGCGGCGGCCACTTCGGGTGTATCCAATGGCAAGCCATTATGGGTAATGGCTGGTACACCGTAGATGTGGCCTAATGGGTAAGCAATTGGGACACCATTAGCGTGCGCTAGAGCTGATAGATGTTGGGCACGAGCTGCTTGGACTTCGGGTGTATCGACTGGTACGCCAAGTGGACCGATCACTGGAATGTGTTGTGGATAGACAGCGTAAGCTGATGTTAGCGCCAAAACGCAAGATAGTACAATCTGAAATTAATGACAATTAAAATTAATTAATTATTCAATATGAATTATTGATAATTAATGGCTTACCAAAGCCTTCATTTTGTATTAATATCAACCTCCTGTAGACTAGGACTGTTGAACGGTTGTGACGATTGACCAGCCCCAGTTCGTATTATATAGATCCCCCCGTTAGCCGGTTATAACAGCCCAACTGAAGAGCAAGGTCCCTTTCACCTAGAAGATCCCTAAAGCTTATTGTATGAACGAAATAATAGAAAATCGTCCTACTACAAAATCAAACAGAAGGTTAATGCTACCAAAAATGTATCAATATGCGACCTTATGTAATCTGCTTTTTTTGTACCAATTTAATCGTCTCTTACAGGTTGTTGCATATCTAACGAATTTTTTTCAGCTAATACGTATATGATTTTTATTTTCAATCATTGCACACTATTGTTTCTCAATAATCGACCACATGCCGTTCGCATTTCTATTTGAATAAGGTATTGTTTTTAAAACTTTTGTATTCACGCTCTAGTTATTCTGGTTGTAAATAAATTTCAGGTGGTTTTTTTTTGGCGACAAAAATCCATCATCCCTCTACGACTATCCGGGAAACGATATACGGAAAAACTAATTGTTACGTTCGCAGATTTATCCTTCATTTAAATCAATTAAAATGCAATTTCTATAATTACTAATCAGATATTATAATTAGATAGTA
This sequence comes from Epicauta chinensis, assembly GCA_021725515.1. Lineage (NCBI taxonomy): Eukaryota > Metazoa > Arthropoda > Insecta > Coleoptera > Meloidae > Epicauta > Epicauta chinensis. The sequence continues at coordinate 194,835 of JAEDXX010000005.1, read as the reverse complement.
ATAGTAATAACTAGATATTATACATATTCCATTTATAGATGAAATATTGCGAGATTTTTTTTATTTTGAGTTCAAGTTCTGTTATTATAGCGAATATATGATAATGGACATGTATTTTATTGTAAAATAAACGGAGGTATGTCGAGAATGTTCCAGACTCGTAACTGTGTTTGGTTTTAATATAGTTTGGCGCCGACATTTAATCAAAGCGAATACGAAGCGTCTACCGATCAACAAGGCTTCATAAACGAAGAAAAATAGCATTGGGCGGTCTTGAAAAGCGTTCTACCAAGCTTAGCAGGTGCGCAAGAAAGTTGCGTCTTAATTTCCAAAAAAATGCGTCCATAATTCGAATATGTCGTCTCATTGTTGAGATGCATAAATAAGGCCGAAAGTTGCTTGAAGTAAACACACTCGACATCAATGCGAAGCGATTTTTTCCGCGCGGATTTAATTCGTTGCCGACACTGAGAAGTGAGGAGACATGGAAATTTTGCACCAGTTGCGGCGTTTCTGTCGCGTTGATGTGTGCGATCCTTTACCCATAATATTCTCTAACGATAACACCTAGACAATTGTTTTCTACCGACTCATTTCCAAATTCATCGAAATTAAGTCGCTGTAGTTGACTTATCGATCCAACGATAGGACGTAAGCGGCTTTAAGAAAGCCGAAAATTTGACAACAAATCAAACTTAAGGCAAGCTAACCGAATGCGATTCGATCTACCGTACAGCACGTTATTCTACATCCAATCACGCATGTAATTGAATTTCCATGGATTTTAAAAACCAATTACATTACGCCAAACTATATGTTTCTTCGAAATTAATTGTATTGTTATCATAATGTGGAGGAATTTTTTTTTGTGCGGAAAAAACCAACAATATAACCGTACAAAAGAAGATAAATTCTTTACAATTATTACTAAATCACGACCACAATTCTTCGGTTGAATGGTGTTGAAAAATTTCGTTCACATAAATGAACACCGTTGATTTTTTGTTTTTTTTCGGTCACCACATACTGTGTGTATTATGTATCGATTTCAGTATAAATCACGAAACAGTTGAAATGGTACTGATTCGAATTGAAGATGATTGTTTCTCATCTTGATCCACCTCTACTCATCTTCACAAAACATCCTGTTTATTGATTTGAATCCGTATTTGTTGGTTTCGCATTAACTGTGACCTTTATTTCGAATCGATTTACATTATTCATTTGATAATTATCAGTGAGTTAGAACAGGTAAGCTTATATTACTATGACAGTTCGATATGTAAAGTTATTAAACAGTTTTTATGTGATTTCCACTTGCAGGAATGCTGATAACGATATTTTATTAAACAATTATCGCTTTATTATCGGCTTAATAAACTATCAGTAATTACAATTATACATTTGAATATACCAATTTCCATATTACAACAAGGAAAAAAGCGATTTTTACATAATCATTTGACCACGTTTTTTTGTGTAACAAACATGAAAATATTAAAATTGTGAAATACATCTACGTGACGATCCGCTAGATTCTATGAACTTTACGATTCATTACATTGTTAATCTTAAAACTTTAATAAGTCACGCCTAAATGGATTGTATAGGGAGAGAGAATGGTATTCGTACACCACACCTTATCAAATAATTCGCCCATGTTTTTTTCACAATTTTTTGAAAATAGGAAGATTTGTGTTTTGTAGACCAAAAAATTTGCATGAATTTCGCAATCGTCATGGTCTATTTCGGTTTGGAATTATTAAAAATTTTCTAAAAACAAATAGTGTTGAATTCAATTAAGAAAATTATTATTCGTATAATAAATCATCGCAATCCGTTGCCACACCTGTGATGTTTGAGGATTTTGAATGTGAATTTGAACTATTTCTTGGCTTCCAGCACAATTGTCAATAGTAAAAAATTCTAGATCGAATTTATTGAACGACGAAGGTCGGAGAGCGACCTTTATCTCAAAAATAATTACAAAACTATTTAGTATAAAATCGTTAATCATTTAGATTTATATAAATTAAAACTAAATACGGTAAACGATACAATTACATTTTTCTTAATTGATAATTTATGAAAAATTAGTTTCGAAAGCTATCTTAAAATCGATCTGTAATATAAATCAATTTGTAGGCAATTAAAGGGTTAATTTACAACAATAATTCAATATTATTTATGTTTGGTTGATTTATCCGTTTATCAATGTTGTGCCGTTTTTGTGCGAGCCATTTATCAATTCATCGGGAATATTAGCCAAAAAATGTTTATGGTACGGTTGGCGGTAATGTTGTCCACCTTGGCATCTCCCACCGAATTGGGTGTGACTTTGCATGGTATGCTATTGTTTATTTTAATTTAATTGAAGTCGAATATGTGAAACATATCTTCATTAACGAATAAATAATGTAATTTTTGTAATTCGAAGGTAAACATGATTGATTGTTTAACATCCTGATAAATGGTAATGATTTCAATACATAAATTTATTTGAAAAAATGTTTGAATAATTAACTGTTGAAAGTCTTTCAAGTATACAGTTATTAGATTACGTACAATCAATCATCAAATATTTACAAAGTGATTGTCAACTCGTTACATAAACAACTACAAATAATACCAATTTATAATGTCAAATGTTTAATTGGAATTTTTGATAAGTATGATAACGCGACTTTGCGCTCGTGATTACAAAGTTTAATTAGCAATACTTTATCGACGAAACTATCAAATTAAAGTTTGCAGTAACAAGAACTAAACTGGTACTTGTTGCAGTTCGATAAAGTTCTATAAGCTGAGGCAAATCGCTTTCTTTTATCTCTAGATTTAAATTTAATTACTTTTAGAAAACTTGATAAGAATCGATCACACACGAGTGTGTGAAATTTTCACGGAACGATTACAATTACCTTGTAGAGAATTAACCAATTTTTTGTCCTGAAACTCATACGAAAATTTCAAAATTAGTCAAATTTATGAGCCAAAAAATTACTAAATTTACACGAAATTAGGATGTTTCTTCGGCGTGATATCTTGCGAAGTATCTGCACTTCACGGACCGATCACCAATAACGTGGCTTTTCGGTCGATATCATTACAAAAATCTTTTTGAAATGTGTGCAAGTTGACACAATTCTGAAGAGGAGCTTGAATTACCTAGTTCCCAAACACCAAGAAATGTCCGTCATTCAAGAATGCGGCTGTTAAAAAAATCGCGATCTAGACAAGAACTACTCGGGCCGCCTAATAGACAAATATCTTGAGATACAAATGAGACCGAAGCGAGTCGCATGTAAATGCGCGAATTCGCCGCCGGTCATTCCAACGGATCCGCCAAGATAGATAATCAATTTTTTCTGGAAAAACCGCTCGTGTTCGTGTCGACGCATACTTGTCTCGGGTGTGAACGCCGTTCTTCTACTCAAAATCAATAAATTATCGTTATTTGCCCATTTCCAATAAATCTATTAAACGTAAATCAATTTGTCCTCCATGCAGTAGCCGTTGAAGTAAAAAAAAGCGTAAAATACCTGAGGGAACGCTAACCAAACTTGTTCGTATTTCTTCCGATACGGATTCGCAATAAATCAGGTTCCAATTCAGCGCGTTTATTAGCAAGGCTGAACTGTTTATGATAATATTTAAACAATTCGAGGTAAACGGGAGTCAGGAATTAACACGATCCGATTCCAAAATATCGATTAAGAGAAAATGAAAAGGCGAGACTCCTGATTGTGACGATATTTGCATTGCCTTCAGCAAAATCAAATTGCTAATTCACCGACTGATCAATTAAATTTGACCAAATAGCCTCGTCTAAATTGGAGTTGGCTTATTAGAGATTCAATGATGAAATTACAGCAGATATTCAGGATTATTGGGTAGAGATATCGATCAATTTATAGTTATGCAGCAGGAAACCGATTGCGTTATATTTACAAATAATTTAAAAGGAAATCGTGATTTTTTTTTATTAATGAATTTCGAACTAAAGCTAAAAGATCTAGTCTCATCGCTAAGATCTTTGAAAATTGGTATATTTTACGACCAGAGGGTTGTTTTGTTTCAATATGTTCTTTGTTTTCAGCCACACGAACGTTATTTTATACTACAACTACAAGGGATGCTGGTACGTGAATTTATTATATAGATGAAAATTTTTTGCACATCTAAGAAGCTTCCAATGTAGTAAATTACTTTACGGCTCCAACAAATTTGGTTTAAAAAAACAACAGAGCATGTAATCAATCAATTTTTAAAATTTATCGCCATGTTCGTATTTATGTAATTATGACAAGTTATTAGCGTAATTGCTTGGAAATAATTATGTTTTATCAATATCAATAATTATTAACACAATTATGGCGTTTGAAAGAGAACTCCCGCCGTTTTCATTACAGTAGTTAGCATTTTATCATTTTCCTTTTACGATTTAATAGTACGGAAATTTTTGCTTCTTGTATGGATTGAATTTTAATCAGTCCGCAAGTTTTTAATAACAAACCGGAATGAATTACAAGTCAGCTTATGGCTGCATTTTGAAGTTCTTCTTTGATCCGATATTCCGTTTAAGAGTAGAGAGAAGTTGAAAAGAAACTTTCTTGCAATGAAGAAATCATTATAAGTTGTGAAAACTTAAAGTTTTATCAAATTACGTTACAACAGATTTGACTTGTTAATAATGTAAAATCGACTGTTAACAAAGTTAAAAATTATACGACAAACATAATTGTATTTAATATAAACTCTCAACAAAAATGTTTGTCGTTATTGTGTTTCGTGTAATTCAAAACAACAGAAAGTAGGTGAAGCCCTGCATCTGTTGTGGATTGTAGATTAGCAAACGCAATCGTTGATAAGTGGGTAGTTTAGTTGTAACTTGGAGCTTAACGTACTTATGTGGCTTATAACTGTACAAATTATAGAACAGATTTAGGGGAAAACTATAAACTTACTGCGTACTTGAAAACGTTATAGAATATTCTAATAACAGGCTGTTAGAGTTATTTAAAAAGTGCCGTTTTTGGGGCTAAAAAATTTAAGTAAGTTAAAGGCTAAGTCTAAAATTAAAAGAAATATCAAGCTTTTTTGTGCTACTTAATAAATTGATTATATATAATTTATTGATAAGCCTTTGAGCCACTTTAATGAATAAAATTATCAATAAATGTTGGAAAAATATAAATAATTTCCCAAAAGGCTTTTTTTCCCAATTAGTTTTAGCGAAAACACATACTAACAGTTGAAGTTCAAGTGTAGCCGATTTTCTTATTCCAAAATTGCAAAAGTATTATGTAGAAATTAAATAGTTTCTTTGATATACGTATCGCACAGTGCTTCAGAATGGTCTAAAACTTGACCAAAAGCCAAAAAATGAAGGTTGTTTTTAAATGGAAACTATTGGATGCTGTCGATTAGAGCCGTCTACATAATGTTCTAAAAATATTTGCACCTTACTCGTACAGCTGAACCTCCAGATTCTCTCAAAGTTCAAGTTCAAGTGCGTATTCTTTAAATATTCTGTAAATAAAACAAGTCTTTCAGATTCGATTTTTATGAGGTTATTTCTGAGGATAAGTTCGATAATTACATGTACTTTTAATTTACTCTTTCTTCTTCTGTTACGCAAATATAACCATTCTGCTATAACTCATTTGATTCTTTATTGCTTCAAATTTTTGCAAAAGAATAGCCTGCACTGGGATTCATAGAGTTGCATATTCTAATGTTTAGCTCTATTGCTAAGAGGCACTTTGCACAGAAACGCCCTTACAAAGACACCAAAAAGTATTCGTTTTTCTCGCTAATATCCACGGTAAAAGATTGTGAAGTAGGTTTTTAAGTTCTTCCTAATATATAACCCATTCCCTTGCAGTTTAAGGAAAATAAAACGTAAAAGAGGTTCTGCACTTTTTTTACTTGAGAAGAATTGTAGCTTCGAAGATTACAGGGAATTGGAAATTTAATGCAATGACAGTGAAAGTATCTTTAGCTTCAAATATTCGAGCTTTGGTTAGATTTCATTTTGCTAAAGATATGTCCTTTAAAAAAAAGAAACGAGCACAACATTGAAAGAGGATTTTTTTGACAGACCACTACTCTAATTCTTTAAGGATACGATCAACTAAAAACATGCGTCTCTAAGACTGAATAGAGCTTTTTTCATGGTTCATTGTTTCACCTAGAGATGATCGAATTTTGTTGAAGCTACGTGTGCCAATTTTGTCACACTTTTTAGACTGTGATGCATCTGTAGAGAAGAAGCAAATTTATTTATTGGGAATAGATTAGCAGTAAGCTTTCTGACATATAATCCAGACTCCAAAGAAGGTTTTAGACATCTTTTTCATCTTAATCTCTTGTTTTCTCTCTTCAGCACAAGTATCCCCAAGCAACAAAATGCAACAACAACTTCAATGGTAGTTTGTTCGTGCGGCGGTAATAACAAAATTTCTCCTCATTAATAATTTGATGATTGATACTTTAAGTCGTTTAGTTGAACGCAAATTAGAAATGTGTAATGTGAATTTGGAGCTTTAGTGCCAAATTCTCCAACAATTTACATAATATAGTTAACATATAAGTCTGTACCTATAGTTGTTCAACAAACTTCTGTGGTTTCTTCCACATGTTTGTGGTATTTCTGGGGCCACCGTATGACTTTTCGTGCAAGTTTCCCAATCAATACCAGGTGCCACAATTGATACAGAAAGGTCGTTTTCTGTGTACAACAAGTTATCGACAAGTAGGTGAAGGAACTAATACAAAACATTGACAAATGATTGATTTGTTCTTGATTCGATAATAAATAATTTATTAGTCTGTTTTATTCGTAACAGATATTGTCAAATAACTGATAAACGGCGACGCGGATTTCAGGTAAACACCCACAGTGTTACCTTCATTCCGATCCAAATCCTGGTCTCCACATTTTCCAACCTTCTATTTTATCGTTTCATCTTGTAAATGTAAAACTAGAAAATCGACTTTTTGATAAGGCTCAATAATGTTTTGGTTTATTCTATCAGAAATTGATATGCTTACAACCTCTTGACTTTGTCTACTTTTCGATCTAGAGGACGTTCTCCTATCAATCACTATTTGTGTTTCACAACAAATTAAGATAACTGCAAGAATTTTATCAAATTAATTACGATTTTTGCATGAATCCATTTTTCTGCGATAAATGCGTTTATTATCAACTATTTACTATTAAATCGTGACCTAATTGATACTGTTTTTAATTAGAACGGAATGATGGATTGGAAACAAATCAAAACAAACGCCCCCAAGAGAAATACTATTTATTTTTCAGCATTTAATATAAATGACTGAATCCAATTACAATATTCTGTCTCAGAAACTAAGATAATAACTAATAACTTTAATTCTACATAATGTAATCGTTTACACCTGAAATCAATATCAAAAATAGTACAGATCATCTGGCTCTTAGCCTAAGTTTACGAATAAATACTCAATTAATAATTGAAGTACAATTTCGGCTACCACTAATCGAAGAAATGTATAAAAATAAATACAATTAATTATAACGAAGTACTAAACATCAGTTTTATTAATGATAATAGTTGTGATAATAGTTGTAATCAGAATTAAGTATCTTCTAGTCTTATCATCAACACCTTTCCAGGCATTGATCCCTAGTCCTATAAAAACGAGTATCCTAATCAACTAGAGATCACAGATGATATAGTTTATAACAAAAAATCTCAATAATAACACACTATTACTACGTTAAGGAAACTATAATTTGGTCCGGTAGACCTCCGGTTCAGCATCATCGGCAAACGCAGGATTCGCATTACCGTTACGTTTCTCCATTGGAAGCTCTTGTAGAGAACTCGAAGGATTTGTATTCATTTTCTCAACCACAATCACATCATTTTGCCGTTTATCCATCGATACACCACTCGATGATGGTTTTATTGAACCGGTTCGAGTAGGTTTCGGTTCGACGATCTTCTCGGCATAGCGTCGCTTTTTGCCCGGAAAGAAATCGGCCATCTTCCGGGCAATAGGATGAATCAACTCCTGATCGTACAGGTCGCTCTCGCTGCCCGTGAAATAGGAAACTGTCCAGCCGATTAGAATCGTTGTGAAACAACCGATCAATGCATAATACATATAGGTAACTGAATAGAGTTGTGTGAGTGGATCACTGTAAAATTCGAATTGTCAGCGACATCGTGTTGGAATTGTTCGAAATACGTACGCTCTTGTTGCTCGGGTTGTATTGATGAGGTCGTGATTTAAACTGCCCGTTTCATTTGCAATTATCGGCATTAATGTGGTGGTTGTTATTGGGGCGAAACTGAATTGATGTTCCGGCTTGAGGATGTGGTCGTTGAATGATGTGTTCGTACAACCATCCGTATGCAGATCTAGATGGGGTATTGGTGGTCGGCCGTTTAGAAAACTACCCACTGCTATCCATATTGTGATTATATGTCCGGTTATCACACCAGTAGCGGCTCCCTATGTAAAAAATTTAATACAAATTAATTAGCGCTTTAGATAAATGCCTCCAATTTGCTGTTATATTATCAATTGATTCGCAATCTTCATTGAACTGTACATCAAAACCACAATCAAATTGATCAATTTCCGTATTAAATTGATTGCCGTATGGGCTAGAATTGAGCGACTGTATGAATAGTTCAGATTGTTTATATTCGTAAATTTGTACGCGGATGAGTCTTGAATAATTTGGAAAATAGCAGATTTTCCATCGTGTAGTTTAATATGCTATAATCATCGGGCTACGTGACTGAGAACGGATGAAACTACTGAAAAAAAATCTGATCCTGTTGTAAGACTACAGAAACGATTAAGGCTCGATTTAATTTCGACGTATCGCCTAAAATTTTATTCATAAATTTCAGGATGAATTTTAAAACAAATTCTATCCATTTATTTCGAATTTATTTTGCCACAAACTTGATGGGGTATATGTAAATTTAATTCCCCATAGAGCCGCACGTATCCTCTTATCGAAATCCTCTCCGACAAACTTTCCTACTAGAATTGTGTTGTCCAATAGATAAAAGTTTTTGTTCTGTTAGTGAACGTAACTAATACACCAAACTGTTGTGTATTGGGTTTATGTGTGCGTATCGAAAGAATTGGTATACCTTCCAGTTGGCGCACGGAATCAACAGGGCCATTATGAAGACACCCAAGAGAGGTCCTGAAGTGGCCGAAGTGACCAGCATAGATGATTCGATAACTCCATCTAACAGACTTACACCGAAACTGATCCCCATGATAACTAGTCCGTATACAACACCAACGGCTTTGATGGCATACAATTGGTGCTGGTCTTTCAGTCCTTTCAGCATTGGTATTGGCCGTAGGAAATCCTCAAATGTAACTGTTGCTAGTGAATTTAAATTGGACACATTCAGGCTGTAAATAACGGTAGGCAATAGAATGTTCAATGTTATCACGAAAAAAAAAACGGCATACCTGAGGGCGCCGTTAAACAGTGACGCCATAAACAATCCTAAAATTCCTGGCAGATAATTAAAACGATCCTCAACAAAGAACGGCAGAATCTCATCGAATTTTTCAATATAACCAGACGAATACGGATCACAATCAGCATAAGTAGCATACACCACCATACCGACAATCCACGATAAACTGAACAAAACTGTAATCACTGGTATATTGTACATCATTGTCCTGAAAGTTGGCGAGTTGCAAGCGAATTATTTATCAATTCAAGTTGATTTTAACAATAAACTCACTTTGTAACTTTCTTTTGTGACTCCATACTGCAATAGCGCTGTACGAAATTCTGCTGACATCCAAATATCGACAATGACATGAAAAGTTGGCCAACTAGAGCCGATGTTGTTGTTACGCGAGCCGTTGGGTCCATATTGAAACTGAAAAATTCATTTTCAATCAACAACAAAGCAACAACAACAACAAAAATTTTTCTGTAATATAATTGCTACTTGACTGCATATTTAGATTGTATTTTTGGGTGTTGTACAAATGTTGGTTGCAGGAAATTAGTTTCGTTGCTGCTTTAAATTTAATTCATTTTGTCAGCAATCGGAATCCCCATCCCTGTTTCGGTTGTTATCGTTAGTTTTCTATGTATTTATGTGTATCGTTGTGTTCTCCCCGAAATACAAAACTTGTCGTTTGCCTTATAAATGAATTACAGTTTAAATTTCTAGATAAAACATTGGAATTGTTTTGAATAGAGAACAAACACCGCGCCTGTTTCTATGTATATATATATATTTTCTGAAATACAACAGTAGAATTACGACTGAAATTTCCATTGAGCCGTTGGAAAGTTGGAACATTAATAGAAGACAAAATATTAAAATTACGTATTTAGGAAAATTTGTACGCGAGACATAACAATAATTTCAACTAATTAACCAGAGCGAAACAGAATGCTTTTGAAATCCGAAGGGGGAGAAGTATTTTAATCTCTTATTATTGAAATATGTTCAGCTTTAATTTGCTTGAATATTGGTGAATGTTGTCGGCAACTTTCCAAAACTTTATAATAAAGGCGACAGTTGAAGAGAGAATAAAGGAAAAAGCACTAGCTAGAAGAACAAAGAGAATTTGATAACAATTTGCTCAAATTCCCATCGCTTGCACTGGACGACAACAAACTATTTTTCTTGTAAACATAAACAAGACAAGACATTTGAACTTTGAAAAGTTTCTATATCTTTCTATGTAAAAAAATACATAATATCAAAAACACGACCCAAATTACTCACTTGAGAAAATTTAATCGTCCATCGTCCCGATTCCGTTCGAAAACAGTACCAAATCCACCAACTTCTATGCAGCCTTGGATAATAATTGCGACACTGACGGCGATCATTGTTAATCCTTGCATTACATCAGCAAGAATGGCAGCTTTCAAGCCTCCCTAGAAAATGAAAATGGAACTAATGAATGGTATAAAACGAAAAAGGCGAATAAAATGCGAACATTACACGAAATCTGCACATTGTTGGTGATGGTGTTTTTAAAGAACCATCATTTCAACGCACATTTATTCTAAATCCTTTTCACTTAACACATGGCCAGAATTCGAATGATTTCAACAAAACGGGGGAGAATCAAGCAAATCTTAAATGAAGTTTCTCAAATTACTATTATTATAGCGAGACTTGATATTGATTATCCGCAACAATTCCTAACATGGATTAAAACTGAAGATCTTTGGATAAACAAGAAACCAAGTGGTCAGTTGGCCGTCTAATGCACAAAATACCGCAAGTTTGCCGATTACAAACGGAAGTCAGGGTTAATTTGAATTTGGTGTGAGATTGTAACAAGCAATGGAATTCAATTAGGTGTCTCGTATATAAATTAACAACTCTCAAACTAATCAAATAAGCTTAAATAATGCAATAGGATAATAGGAATAACGAAAGAATACTGATAGAATGCAATACCTGTAATTCTTTCAACCACCGGTGGCGTTTTCCTTTCTACCCCCCGTTTTGTGAACTAGTTTCACATTTCCGGACACTTGTTGCGAAAAATCGCCGTAAATTACGTGGCAAACAAATCGTATTTTTGACGGTTTTTTTCCCTTATTTTCCTTCGTATTGATCGCTTGAATTCTGCTATTTATTTCTTAATTGATTATGATTGATTATACGATTCTTCAGATTACCGGTAAACTATTCCGATTTCAACAATATGAATGATGTCTCCATTACGATTATTGTACAAACAATCAATTATAATCAATGTCAGAACAATATTTTATTGAATGACAAACAATTGTGGAGTTCAAAACGAAAAGAAACATATTAGACATTTGCACAGGGAATCAGAATTCAAATATTCGTTTTGCATTGTTGAATTTTAAAGAAGAATTTTAATAATAATAAACTTGATTTCGAGCTTTAGCAAAACAATAAAGTTTACATCTCGTATTAGATTTAGCAAATACGACTAATTTTTTGTTTTGTTGATTTTTAATTAGAAAATACAGCACAAGTGTCGTTTAATCAACACTTTATTACCAGAAAAAGAAAGTTACGATCTATAAAAGTTTGTTTATAGTTGAATTATGGTAAATTTATTAAAAACACCACCCGTTTACTTTCAACTATCTTATCCAAAGTTTCCTCCACATTAATTTCCAACGACCTTTATATTATTATAAGCTGCTTTTAGTGCGTAACAATCTCTTCGATATTGTGGAGTTTTCGTTATGAAGGAGCGGAAGTTTCAAAGTCTCGTAAAACACGGTTTCCGGGTTGCCAAAAATAATGTACCAACTAATCAATTAGCGTAAATGCAGCGTTTTATTTAGAACTATTTAAGGGAAAATTAATTAGCTTCTGAATTGTTTATGTTGAGATGGAAACGTTCTATTAGCGTGTTGGAGAAATTCTAAGGAAACAAGACGTTCCTGAAAATTTCCGAAACTTCTGAGGCAATTACTGAGCAGTTACCCAAAACGTTTGCATCGGTAAAGTTTGGAGAATAATTGAAGGAAGTATAAGACCTAGAAGGGCGCTGCCTTGCAGGCTTAGTTAAAAAGATGAGAGACTTTGGAAGGTTGCCCAAACGTCATTCAGTACACGCACAATCCTTACACAAATTATTTTAGATTACTTCTGGACTTGGCATGGTTTCAGTATGTGCTAGTCCGATTACAAAACTGTTTCACAGAATGACCCACATGTGGCTTGTGCGTGTGCTTTATTCATTTTGCAGCAGGCGTTAGTATCCGCGTTTGGCAAACATTGCTGGCGAAAATCTTAAAAGTTAAAACTAGCAAAATTTGTGCAAAACAGCCGCACCATTTATAGCAGAATTTAGCCAGACCGAATACAATAGTCGCATAGTAAAAGCTCGCTATTTTGTACGGATTCTATTTGTACTTTTATTACGAAATAATTTCCAATTATAGCCGACTTTCATTCCTATTACCGTACAATAGAAGCGCAACGATGAAGTGAGAGCCCCCGTAAATAATGAGTGCTGTTTCCACATTTCTATTTCCTTTTAATATTACGGAAAATGTTAAAAATTACCGCTCGTATGGGTTGAATTTTCATCAGATCGTAATAACCTTATCTGACATTCTAACAAATTTATTGTTGATAAATGACTTGTATTCTTCTCTCTCGCTCTCCGGTGCACCAATAAAAACTAAAACAATTGTAATTTTGCATTGCATAACACAAGATTCTAAGCGAATTTCAATCTTCACCTGTATCCTAATCGGAAATTTTACTCTATTATCTAAGTGGACAAAGTTGCAAGGAAGCTTTTTTGTGATGAAGAAGACTCTTGAGAAAACTACGAAACTACAGAATCATTGAAGCGCGAGTAGTCGCATTAACTCATTATCAACGTAGAATTGTTCGGAACTAAGTTACAACTTTGTATAAACATTAATATAGTTGAAATGAAACTCTTTGGCAAATTAAACAATCTTATAAATGGTAATTTAACACATTTCTAATTTGCCCTCATTGTACAGGTGCAATATTATTTGATAATAGTTGCAATTTGAGAAACATTCCTAATTCGTATAATCCACACAGAATAATAAAAAGAAATTGTATCTTTCGACAATCTCTGCATCTGGTTTGTGTTGTAAATTAGTAGTTGCAATAGTTGATGAGTGTTTTGTTAAGTTGCAACTTAGCATTTAATGCATTTAGCTGGTTTACAACTGTACGAAGTGTAATTGGGGCTTAAGAGAAAACTTTAAAGATCTTACTGTGTGCATGAAAATTTTATACAAACTATTGCAATGTCCAGAAGTTTGCCAACGTAAATGCAACATAACAACATAAATTTAAAAAAAAATAAAATAAATTAAACATTTAGCGATGGGACTCAAGACAGATTTACGTTTATTATACAATTACAATACGAATTCTGGCCGAGCTTCTAATAAATCATACAAAACCGAAAATACTTACCAATATGTTGAAGATAACACTGACAACCGATATGCCGATAATTGACGCCCAATACGGTATCCCAATTACCGTATTCAATGCGACACATGGCGTAAAAACGGTAACACCCTGATTTAATAACTGTCTAACAACATAGGTTCCGGATGCTAAACATCTGACTAGACGTGATTTGAACCGTAGATCCAAATATTGATATACCGATGTAATACCAAGACTGAAATATACTGGTACGAAGACAAAACAAACAATCGGATATGCTAATACCATCCCATATAGTGTCTCCCACATTGAACTGCCACGATAAAACAATTCCGATGGGTAACCTGAATAAACACAATAAAATAAAATTGTTGGAATTTAACCAAGAAATCATCAATATTGTGCAAGTCCCTGAATTAACCAGCACATCGTCTCTATCGCAAATCGATTCTGATCGGTTCACTCGTTCTATTTACTCGTTGAACACAATTTGTCCGCTACAAGTCGTCTTATTTTACACGAAATCCAAACTTGTTTAATTATTTCAAAGCTACTAACTCGAATAAATATAAAATTTCATTACACTAGCTGGAGCGAATCGAGTTTTCTTTCCCAAACCCACAAAAGTTGTGGAAATTGTTTTGTTGCGATTATCCGTTTTTTTTTACCAACGAGCGTACGGATCAGTAAAATACAGGATAAAGTTAATCGGGTGGCTTGTGCAAATAGCATCGAAAGAAAAAAACAGCTGGCTAAGGCGGACATGCATAATGCATGACTGATTGTAGAAAAATCGTGTAAATACAGTTTTCCAGTATTAATAATAACTAAATGTTAGATTTGTTTTGATTTGAATACATTGCTCGAACTTACCGAGAAACGATCGGACCCCCAGTGTGCCTCTAGCAATGCTCAACATCATGGCAGCCATTGAGACCTTGCCAGCAGCGAACACATAATCGGCCTTTGTCTTCTCCTTTGGTCCACAGAAACGTGAATAGACGGCCACAAAGGTGCTGGCAATAACAAAAATCACAAACACCAAATAATCCCATATCATACTTTTCGCATCCTTCGACATGTTGATTGTTGATGATGAATTATCAATTGGATGTGATACAATTAGGTGTGATTTAGTAGACGATCTGTGAACAATACGGGAGAGTGAAAAAAAAACACACATCGAGATTAATAAATTTAATTGGATTTGCTCGCCGTTCGTAATTCTCGCTCAATTCTCTGTATTGGTTGAGAAAACTCTAAATGGATAATCGATCTAATAAATGACTGGATTCGTGATAATGTACAACATTGATAGATCAGTTTTATACGTAGAAGTGAAAGAAAAAGCAGTTATCAACAGGGGGCTAGTTTTAACTTCTAATGAATTATATATAATATCAAAAATACCGATTTTCATCATATAACAAATTTTCAAAGCAAACGTTCAATCTGTTCGCCAGCAATTTCGTTAGCATCATCAAAAGCCTTCCTGTATCGTGTAACATACCCGAGGAATTTACATATTTATTGTTGAAATTATAATTTGCGTTTATTTTTGATGCAACACATAAATCGTCCAACCCTAACTCGAAAGCGCTGATTTTTTATTACCTTATCAATGCCATCCAAAACTGTGTTTCTCTTTGATTTATTTTTAAATCGCTTCAAATTCACATTGTTCCTATGTGTAAATCGGAATTTTAAACATATTTTAATACATATCGATATTAGAAGTGATATCTGAGTGAATGCACGAATTTTAGATAAGGTGCCGCTAAGGTGATTTTGGAATAGAATTGGCTACATTAAAAATAATGTTCTGGGTCGGTATGTTCACACACAGACTTTATATATATGTGCATTTCTAACAATCTCAATCCAATTTTCCCTATCTCTGTTTTTCTACCCATCATATATTCGAAATTGCCAACTATCTAAGATAATAGAAGTGAAATTTGCCTTGAAACTATCACTTTTTGATCGAATCAATGTGGAATCCGAGCAAACGATGATCGGGGAGTTGTTCAGATTGAACATAATTCTTACTATTATAATTTAAATGAGTAAATAGTAATTAATGTATTAAGTATTAAGGGCTGCAAGTCGACTGAGGGCGTTATGCCCATGGTGCATTCATGAGTTTATGTCGTAAGTACCTAAAAGAAGCAATTTAACTTTATTTCTCGTGGTTTTTCCAAAGACTTTCATTGACATCTGCCAATTGTGGTTATGATCACATTTTTAATAACAGCAAAAAAGATTGTTTATCATAGCAACGGGTCTTAACGGCGGGCTATTATTTTTCATAACGACATCGCAACGCCATAATGGCGTGTCGTCAAGTAAACAATTAGTATTTGCTTATTAATGCAATCGTTGTGATATCTGTTAATGGTCCAATAATATATACCTATGACATAAAAAGATTTATTGTATTGTTATCTAATCAATTTTTCTTGATATAACGGATAACATCGAATCTGACAAAATGCAAGTCTTAGTTTACACAAGAATCGATATTCTTCGAAAACGACGAGAAATTGAACAGAAGGCCGATGTTAAATCCGATAACTATATTAATTAAGATAGTTAATTAAATAATTAATTAAAATTTACACAAATTGTAGATCAATCTATTCTACAGTGCGTGACGACCTTTTTTTCTCGAATATCATCATTTGTTGGATGTTAAAGCAAATCTATCACATTTTACAAGTGATGCTCTTGTTCTTTTTATACAAGAAGTTTAAATAATAAAACATGTAGAATTTTTTTTTGAAAAACGCCCATGTTTATCAAATATGTCCAAAACTAATCAAGTTTCCCCTAAAATAAAAGAGCAGACATACACCAACAATTCTGTAACCGAATTGAGTAGCAAGCCTAGCTACTCGATGAAACTTTTCTTCGATTTTTCCAACCACAAATATATTCAAAAGAATTTTTACATGGTTATTATATCTAATAGATATTATCTATATATATAATGTATATATGTCAACCTTAACGGCACAATTGTTACATTTTTATGCAACCAACATTACATGTAGGCGTTTTTTTTCGCAATTCTAGACCAAATTACGGACTCTTATTCGAGTGTTTTTCGTCTATCAATTCCTTTCAAATACACAACACGTTTAGATTTCTTCATTGCACGCTCTCTACTCC
Organism: Epicauta chinensis; assembly: GCA_021725515.1. NCBI lineage: Eukaryota > Metazoa > Arthropoda > Insecta > Coleoptera > Meloidae > Epicauta > Epicauta chinensis. The sequence continues at coordinate 177,715 of JAEDXX010000005.1, read as the reverse complement.
AAATGTTACCTCCAAAGACCCACAAGAAATTAAGAAATATAGAATTGCTTATGTACTCCGCATTTTAATGAACTTTTCAATGACTTAACGCTTCTTTTATTTGATCCTAAATTGAGTTATTTGTCCAACAAAATCAGCATCACTAAATTAAATATTTTCAAAATGAGACTGGGAACTTGGAACTAAGCGATTTGCTGTTCCGAATAGTAACAATCTTCTTTCAAATGGGGCTGATTTTGTTTAATTTTGTAAAAAAATTAATATCACATATATTTAATATAGGCTTCAAGGGAGCTTTAAGGATTTGATTTATTTGTTTATTAAAATAAATTCGTTGACGTGTAATTTATGGTACACATGTGTAAAAAACGTACATTTCTTTATTCTATTATCTCAAATAAAAAATTATGCGTTTTTGCGAAACTTACATTGCAAATGAAATTTTATGGCTTTTACTATCTAAGTGAATAGGGCGCGACTGAAAAAAAAATAGCCCTGAAGAGAAAAGTGTGTCCAAACAGGGTCGGTCCAAGACTACAGCAAAGCGGCAGATTTTAATCAATACTGGACTTTATATGTAGTATTTTGTTAAGAAAATTCTATTATTAATCGAAAAAAAACTCTGATGAATTTGCTCAATATAAGATTAGACTACCTCAAAATTCTTTGGACCTGCTTTGGAAAATGTTATTTATAGGGGATTAATTGATCAATTCTGCGCCACATCTTCAGACCTTTTAGATCGTAAAAAAGTCCAAAAATCGACAACCCTACTTTTGGATTCTGCCTACGACCTGAAATTTTCCAAATCCACCCTTGCAAGTTTTTTTTGGTGCGTTCAATTGCTCCCTTAGCCCCAATCCCTTCATCTGTATTGCGCTTTTTATTTGGGTAGTTATATTTTCATTTATAATAGTAGATTATGTTATTAGGCGTAAAACTAGAACTTTGTGTGCTGAAGCTGACTGTTGTCTGCCGAACGCTAGTGAGGCAGACATGTCAGCTGAAGCACACAAAGACAGTTTTGCGCCGAATGACATATACTAGTTTATCTTCAAACGTCTTAATTTAACATTTTTTTGTATTGAAAAGGTTTTAAAAATTAAAATTTTAACTTATCACAATATCTTGTCAGTACTGCTTCCATGGCGATGCAAAAAACAAAACTCAAACAACGAATAAAATTAAACGCCAGTGACAGATTTTGTCATTTTGTCTGCCTAAGCTTATAAAAAAAGACAAAAGCGCCTAGTCACACAAAATGCTATTTTTACCTTGTCATTTGAGTCACAAAAACTGTCACTTTTGTGACGTTTGAAGATAAAAATAATTTTTAATATTTTACACCTATTTTTGTTATCCTGAAGATTAGATTAATTCCGTTCTGGATAAGAACCGAACAAAGAACACTTACTTAAGACCTTTATTGGATTTATTCGTTCTTGTTCGGTTGTGTTCCAGTCTTCAACGTGTTAATGTTGTTACGAAAAATTGTGATTTTTTTTGTTAATTACTAATTAATTGTGTTTAGTGTCTAGGTGCCACTACTTTTAGTATAAAAACAGACATCCCATGCCGATGGTAAATTTTCAGATAATTATTTTTTTATAACACCAATAGTTTATCTTATTATTTTTATTACAGTTATGCAGTTATCAACTGGAACCAAACCGTGAGTGTGTTTCGTTTTTCTCAACCGACTATAGGAACTTGTTAGGTACTTGCGGATCTAAATCAAATTTCCGTTGCTAGGCTCTTGAACAGAGCCGGTGCCACAACAGAGCAAAGCAGGTAGCTGCCTCGAGCTGCTAGTAGATCTTTTTGGTTTTGCGTATAGTATTTTATTGAAACTATTCCGTCTATTATAAATCCAAAAAGAAAAAAATACTAGAATTGTCTCTGATGGATAATTATTTATCACTTTGTTTTATTTTCGAATATAAACTCGCCTGGAGCACCAGGAAAGCTTGGGCCGGTCCTGCGTACAACTATTCAACGCTTATCTCGAGAGATGTTGGTTTTTGGACATTCAATAAAAATGCAGTTTTATGTACGTGCCCCTGAATCTATCTGTAGACAAATGAAAACATTACAAATCGGAATTATTCCGGCAAAACTAAAACTGTGATAAAACGTTTTAATCATTGTTTCGGGTCATTTTTTATCAGTTTTTTTACACTTCCCTGTTCTGTAATCATTTGAGGAATAAAAGTCAGAACCCAATAATCTCTAACTCCTATACAATGGGAAAAAAAGACAAAAAGAAGGTTTATAAGTCATGGAAACGCCTACTGTATAGTTACACCGATAATACAATCTACTCCCAAACGCTGTCTTTCGCTTGCATTTTTGCACATTGAACAGAAATTGGCGACTTTCTAACTAGGAATTGCGCTAAACTAAGCAAGGCGTCGTAGTGTCTTGTGTATTATAAAATATTATTTGTATTGTGGCCGTTCGGAATTTAGCACGTGAGACACCATCCCTGTATAATAGAAGTGAAATTTGCCTTAAAGCTATCACTAATTGATTAAACCAATATGATACGATATCTGTTTCCTATGTTTGGAATTCGGACAATAATCGTAGAGACGTGACTACCACAATCGAAAGAATATATTGTAAATTTTGACAAAAATAAAAAATTAAAATCACAGGCAAGAGCGTCACCGTAACTTACCCAACATTCAAGGTAGATGCTGACGTTTTCTTTAGAAAAAAACTTCTAAATAACATACAAGAATCTAGTCGTGGTGCGTTGATTTGATCATCGCGAAATTTAGCCGAACTTTTCTTTATTCTGAGAAGTCGTTAATAGTTGCCGAATTTAATGTTTACGTGTTGTTTGAATTGTCGTGTTTACATGTACTTTGACCAGTACTATGGGTGTATTTAAATAGAGAAATTGGCAAGTTTTTCACACACAACACATCGATGGGACACGTGCGGTTAAAGTCTGTGCAAAAATTAACGTTATTGACTGTTTTCCAGTAATAATTCAGTTCAAACGAACTTGTTCTAGACTCAAATCGACACTATAACATATTTTAAAAATGGACTTTATAAATCTCATAAATAAATAAAACAAAAATAACATTGTTAATAATGTTTGGATATGTGATTTATTTAAATACGGATAGAACAATAAAAAAAAATGTAATGCAGATAAATCTGGAAAAGTTATTGCCATTTCCGTATCTGATAAATATTTGAACAATACTTTACAAGAGGAAATCCTCATATCCCATCATGTGATTTGTATTTTATTTTCTTTATGTACTTTTTTATACTTTACTACAGTAATCTTTGTATGTGTTTGATAAAAATTTCATCGTATCTGTACATTAAATTCACCACAACTTTCCCTGCTACAAACGATAAAAGATTACAGTAAAATTCCAATTCTAATCAAATTAAACATGATCATCTCTATTGATTTATTTTATAAAATAGTCCAACTAATAGAATTGCCAAACTTGTGATATTCGGCATTAGCACTTTCAATGAATGTGGGCTAAATATAGAAATGACGGAAGTCTATGAATACATTTGATTTAAATACAAATTAACATTATCTATAAAATAAAAATATGAATAATCCCCTTATCACTACCAGAACACTTTTAAATGTGGCATAATTAATTTACATAAAATTGTTTCTGTCATTTATGGTTTGTTATGATAATTCGATAACGTTTATTTATTTATAAACAAAATTGCGAACTATCACGGAATAGATGAGTGGTTTTTTTGTACATCCAATTTTGTTTTGATGTAACAAACAAATTTAAGCCAAGAGCAAATTAGAGACATTCACGAATCGAAAACGTGATTACCAAACATTTACAATACTAAAGGATCTCGGTGCGGGATTTCCGGAGAATTGTCGAGAATTTTACAACAAATTCGGTAAATTTCCGCAAATTCTCGACGATTCCAAACGATTTCAGTACCAATCTGCCCAGTTAATTCTAGCAAAATGCAGGTTTGGCAGATTTCAGGGAAATGCCTTTTTTTTGTTGGAATTGGCTACTGCGTATTCTTCATTCAACTTGTGGAGATAGAAATTTTTTCGAAAAATCCGACAACTGTGGGGTGATAAAACGCTTTTCTTTCTATCAAGCGGCTAGAAACCTGTTTCAGCGCATAGTGAAAATTGTGCTAGATTTTAGAATTCTTGACCATTTTTGGACATTTTTGCCAACTTTAATTGCTTTGTCAGCCCAGTTATTTCGTGTTAAAGGATTGTTAAGGGACCGACCCTGTTGTACTCTACAATGTACTATTGTTGAGCTGCGCACCGATGGGATTGATTATTTTTTTAAAGGCGGATTATTTGAGGACTTTTTGGTTTGATTTTTCCAAAACAGTTGACCCCATTTTAATCGATTCAGCAAAATTGAATGCAAATTATTGGAATTGTAAGGAATTGCTCAATGTGATAGATATTTCTTTTTCCCACGTTTTCATTCGTTTTCCAATAAATGCGTTATTCTTTTAGAGTTAGTTTGTTTTTCGAGTCATCGAGAAACTGATGCACATTTTGGAAAACGGAACACAAACAGAGATCAGGCACACTATCTTCTCTAACCGACACAAATTTCATTCAATTCTGTTAATAAACAAAGGAGAAAGGCAAAAAATTGGATATGACTTAAATTAGGCGTCTTTTTGGAAAAACTTAATAAATTATCCAATAACTGCTAATTTGAAGTTGAAGCACAAAAGTTGGAGCACAAAATATTTTCTCTTAAAATACTGAATCCTTTGAAAAAATAATATAAAAAGTCAACGATGCCCAACTCAGCAACAATATGCTGTAGGAGATCCAGTTTCATCCTTAATTTCGCTATTTTCCAGTAACCATTGAGAACTTTCTACACCAGACAGTTAAAAATTGTAAAGTTTTTCAAGATTATAGGAAATATTTTCAAGATTATCGAAAATTATTGAGAATTTGGGCCCAAAAGTATACAAAACAGAAAATGTGAGAAGAATTTTCGAGGCTTTGTATTATATCCTCTGAAGAAAGGATTGTTAAGGGCTTAACGATCAACCAACCACTGTTGTTGACTGGCGAACCGTTGAAGTTCTATTATTAAGGGATGAATTTTTGAGAACCTTTTTTCTTTGTTTTCATTTACAACATTAATCACGTATAACTTCGAGTGAAAATTAATCGGAAAAATAGTTTCTTCTCTTTACATTTTTATCTATTTTAAAGTAAATGAAGTAAATCATTTCTAGCTCTTCTTGTTTATCAAGTTTATCAAGTCTGTAATTGACATTTTTACCCAATTTTGTTAATAAACTCAGAAAATATTGAATCGCTTGTAAAAAAGAATAAAAATTCAACAACAGTACATTGGAGAAAATCTAGGTTCATCCTTAATTTTATTATTTTACAGTAATAATTAAGAACTTTCCAACTATTTGGTGGTTGATAGAAAATACCAGATATCATCGAGAATTAACGAGCATTTAGACCCAAAAGTACAAAGAACTGAAAAGGGTGAAAACGATTTTTGATTACAGCACGGCCCTAGTCAAAAGCCACGAAAATTGTTCCACCATACAATAGTTTCTATTATTTAGACTTCAAACCACACAAATTGTGAAAAACAGAAGTTTCCAAATCGCATAATTTACTTGCTAAAATCTTTACAATTTATCCAATTCTCAATATCTTGCGATGAAAGGATTGTTTAGGGCTTAATTCAAGACCCTTCGAATTTGCCACACTGTGTTGGATATTAAACTTCCAATACAAGCAAATCGATCGTAAAAAAACATGAATGCACATAAGAATAGAGCAGTTTCATTATGATCTATTCAATGTTGTTGAACCTGTTTTAAAGTGTAAAACAACTTGGACCCGTACAGGTATTAAAAAAAAACAAGAGATTCTTATATAAGGTGTCTTTTACACACAAATAACCGGTTTCGGACTGTATAGTATCATCTTCAGGTCTGCACGATGCAAAATTCACCAATAAAAGTTGTGGAATTTATCGTTTGCTTAGAATTGTTTAAAGCTTCAAAATAATAACGCTTTGTGCGATTTAGCGTTGTCTCAGAATAATTTGGAAGATACTCAATTCGTATTTTGCTTCATCGACAGCATAATTTAAGGAATTGACTAAAAATAGAACTGACTGTTTTGTCTATCAATTTGAATTAAGAAACGACCATTATACAACCGGCCCGATCGCAGACTGTTTTTCAAATAGCTTATAAATTAAGAGACCATTCACTTCAATATTGTTGAATATTAATTAATAATCTTATAAACTGTGTGATTATAAATATTCATCACCCTATCGTTAAATTTTAATAATATCTACCGAAAATCATGTGAATCTTTACCTTGGGAAAGTGTTAATCATATTTGGCCTGAATCCATTGGAAATCTGTTCCTCTAATGGAAACACAATAGAATCAGTGGATGTTTGTGTTACATTATAATATTATCAAAACAATTTAAATTTTAATATAAATTAAATAAACAAAAATGATAAGAGATTCGTGATCACGTTCCGAACAACATGAGTAGAATTAGGAAATACGCTAAATAGTAGTATGTGGCTTTATCATTTGAATTCAGCAGTGATAATTTCAATCATATCTTAATTCTGTAGTCAATACGGTTTGCAGCTGTTTTATTGTAGAAAATTGTGTAATATTATGTAATAATTTTTATGTAACGGAATTTTCCATTAACAAAAAAAAACTGTTGATTATTGTCGAATGATTGTAGAAAACATTTTCATTAGATTTTTGTTTTCTTCATTAAAGCCAATTTATACAACCTTGACATTTATAGTAAAATGCAAAATAAATTGTGAGAAATGTTATTCAAGTGTAGAATTTTCTATAATTTTTCACTAATTGGCTAGAATATTCATGGATAGAAAAACGGTAAATATCGGCGATCTTAAAGACTAATTTAGGATAAGTGGAAAGGCCAAAAGTTCAATGTACTCCAAAACGGAAAACTTACAATTTTTCTCGTTTCTTATTCTCGATCCTCCAAAGTCCGAATTTAAATCAATCGCCCGATAGGCTCGTTTTTATTATAACACCAATGGATTATCTGACAGGTTAAAATTAATGAATCACCCAACTGAAGACAATAAACAATGGTCCATCTGGTTGGCAAAATGGACCAAGGGCAATATTCACTACAATCACTTAGAAAACTAAACAAGCCATTCATCAATGTAATTGGATTGGACTGTTCAAGATCGATTTTATTAATGATGAAAACCGAAATTTCCACTTGATTACAAAATTTCTTTAAAGTCTCTTAGTTGCCAGTTGAATTTTTCGATTAACAACCAACCAATAAGAGGACCGGACCAAGTTTATCTTTAGAGTTGTTTTCCCTCAACACAAAACCAACACATGTACACATGATTAGTTTTCTGCTTAAGAGAATTTACATAAATTATATATTAATCTATTCAGTATGATCTCACTAAGATGCAACAACAAAATTGTAAATTAATTCCGAGATTTTGCTTCTTGTTTATAATCAAACAAGTAGTGAGAGTCGTTGTTATTCCAAGCAACCTTGCGAAGGTCTCGGCCAGTATTTTTGCACCACCTGACGGATTATTCAAATTCGTTTTCATTCAAACTGGATGGCAAAAAGCACGGCGTCAATTTTAACTGTCAGTTATTTTTGTGGTGGCGCAAAAATACAGGCTTTGTTTTCTCTATTGCGGGTTAAGACAGAGATTGGAAACGATTTGGAATTTTTTGCAGCGCATCTAGGGGTGATTTCGTCGTCACTCTATCACCCCCGGAGAAATTATTATTGTGACCAATTGAAATTTCAACACAAATCCGATCCAGTCTATTTCCTCATTTGTGTTTCTCTAACATACGAGAAATATTAAAGTTATTTTTAACGTTGATCGCGATCAATCTTGGAAATAACCTCGGGAAGGTTAATTCAATTCAATTCGGTTTTGTATTCAAATTACTTACTAATAATGATTTGTTAATGATTGTTTTAATTGTAATAATAGTAAATCACACCTTTTGTGTAGAATAATCAGGAATCGTTGATGAGGGGCTGAGAATTCGGTGGTCTTGTGGTGTTGTGGAACATACGGCCCAGGCGCGGAACTATCGATTATTCAACCGAAAAAACCGCCACTTACAAAAACTGTTTTGATCGAATTACCCGAAAATTATTTGTATAATTAACATAGGTCAAGTGCAAGGTTCTCGCACAACATCAACAAAACTGGAAACACTCACTGTTCCAATGTTTATGTGTCGGTTTTTATAATTCAGACTGCGGCTTAAGCGTAGTTGCGGCTTAACTATACTCCCACCATTCATACGGGGGAGAGCTTTTAAATCACCACCACAACCAGCCGGACTCGTTTAAGTCGTCTTTCTACAACAACAACCACATTGATAATGTTGAAAGATTTTTGGGAAATACGTTTCTATATTGGATTGCTTCAACAAATAAAACTAATAAGAGAAATCAACAAGAAACTTGTTTGGTTGGAGGTTGTAGAGTAACTGAAGAAGACAACAACAAAAAAACAATCGTAACAAAAAAATTACACAGCGCTGTTCATGTGCCTGAAGCGTGTTTGAATATAGTGGCTTGAATAATGTTTTGCTATAATTATCAACACAGTTTTCTATTAATAAAACATACTCAATACATTTGGCGACATTTAGACCTGTTTCGGTGCCAATTCTGGCATTTTCCTCGGTTCCTGTATTTTCTTTGGCAGAATCAATCTGTTGGTGTTGTTGTTTTCTCGTTATAAAAGATCGACCCAAATTAATTTAAATGGGGTCAATAACTTTATGATAAATCTTGTTGATTGACGTAATTTCCGCGAATATCTAACAGCGACTAGATAATCTCGTAGAAAAAAAATACGGTGATTATCAGCGGATTTGTGAATGATTCTAGAAACTGGTCATGTCGTGTGACTTTTTTTGTTTAAGTTAAAATTATTTTCGTCGGTGATTATTATTTAAAATCGTGTTTTTCACTTCTAAGGCCTTGGAGTTATACAAACATTGAAACAATTTTCTTTTGTCGAGTCACAAAGAACGATTATTCGGAAATTGTTTGTCGGATAATCTCTACTAATTTTCCGGAATTATGGCGCAAAGGTCAAGACAATTCGGTGGTTCCGTACAAATTTACCACAAAAACGATTTTAAATTTGGTCATAATTATTTAACGATTATATTACCAGGAAATACACGAGCCAGTCCAACGTTCAAAAACGTAGTGGTAGCGACCTTTCTTCTATTCTAGGTAATTTAGGCATTTGCCTAAAACTTTCAGGGAGGAGAAATAACAAACAGAGTCGTCAGTTAAAAAATTACCTGCCAACTATGAGATGGATTTTTCATTCTCAACACTCAGATATTTTCCAATTCTTAATAAATCCAGTTTTTTGTTAAACTTGCTTCTTTTGGCAAATCAATTTTTGACTTCTTTAAAATATTTTTTTTATTAAACCACCCCTAAAATCTACGATTCATGAATTCATAGGAACTGTCCGTCGACAAAAAACGCGTAGAATAACAAATTTCTGGAGGACCTATTCCATAAATTTTGATTTCAGAAGGTGATAGAAACCGGATATATTCTGGTGAATCTTTTTTGAATAATTGTATTAAATCGACTATGCGATTAATTCGTTATTTTCCAATATTTCTTGATAAAATTTCCGATGAAAGTAGCTCAAGGATTTGGTAACAACCAATATCTACTTCCTTCAATATAAATAATTTTTCGACGCAGTAGTCTTCCCTTTAGAATTGTACTTGCTAGAAAGGAGTTAAAAACGGTTTGAACTAAAAAAAAGTCACAAGGTAATGTTTCTTCGCTTTTGCACTTTTAGCTACAAAGACACTTTGATCGTCAAGAAGAATTACGTGGCAATAGGGGACAGAATAGGCTCTGCGACTGGGCCCAAAAAGCAATCGATAAAGAGGTCGATTGTAACATTGTCTACTGCTAGTTGTGGGCAATTAAAATTTTAGTCAAATAAAGAATTAAAGCAAATAGAAAATAGACTTTAATTTATGTGTAATTTACCTTTACCCAATTCGAGTTAGTCAAAGCAATTAACAAAAATTACCCATTAATTCGACTTGTTTTGTTCTAACGAAATATCCAAAGATCAACACAACAAAATCCACTTAAAAATGTTGAAACTTTAAATTTTCTTGATATACTTTCAATATGATTGTTTACAAATGTTCAAACTTCCTTAATTCGAAAACAATTAATTTTAATTTATATTCAATCATTTTTAATCTATTTAATATTTGAAAGAGAATTTGAGAGAAAACAACATCGTTGCAATTTCATAACTGAAATTAATTAAAATTCTCTAATCAAAAATTTTAATTAAACAACTTAATTTAGTTGTTTGGGTTAATAATAGGTATGTGATGTTGTTCAAGTTTTAGCTGTTAGTATAAAGTGTTTTCACATTACTTTTATATAAATTGATTGATTGATGAATTAATTAAGCAATTAATATTACTGAAATTTTCTTGAAATTGTAACAGTAAGTAGAGAAGTTTTAGTTGTTATGCAAAAGTTTTCCAAGACTTTTGTACGATTCAACATTCATAGTTTTATTTACTTTTTTGTTGACAATTCCGACTGAAAGTTAAACGTTGCAAAGAACAATAGAAGAGTTTTTAATGTTTAAAATACTCTATTTCTTCCATCTAATAGCATTAAGTGCTCCAAGTGGTAGGTAAATATCAATATTTAAGTGTTCAATTAACACTTTTGAAGTTTAAGAACTTTGTCAACAGCAACCGACAATATCGCAAACATTGACCAACTCTTGCGATCAATTTTTAAAATGATACAGATTTCTTATTATTTATTAAATCGATGAGATTACAACAAAAAACTGTACAATTACACGAACTTATTTGCAGCCTTCTCTACCTTGATAACGAAAGTAGTGTTGAAGTTTCGCCAGACCACCGATCTTGTTACAGAAAGTTCGATATGGCACCTCGTCAATTATTAACAAAACAATAAACCGCCTGGTAGCGTAAGAACTTAATTTCTCGGCAAGTGGTTCAGTGATTTGATCTTAAACTGAGCTGGTTTTTGTGCTGGCAAGTTGGAGAAGTTCTCTCTTAGTCGCCAGTTATTTAATGGTTGTTTACGTTAGTGCAGCATTTCTGGTGTGCAAAAATATCCTCATAACACTCGACAACGGTAGTATTATTTCAGAAACTCAGCTCATTATCTACTGTTCGACAATAGATCTTCTTTATCTGATTATTCAATTCTAATCTAAGGCGCAATGTTAATCTTATTTCTGATAATCCAGTTTTCTTGTGACAAAGTCACGACTGATCGTGCAGCTTTAAGTCAACTATAACTGAATTTGGAATGAAGTTGATGATTAAAATTCGTTCTTTTCATGTAGTGCTGTTGTGGAACAATTCATTTCTGTTTTTATATTGTTGCACTAATGTAAATAAATACATGAATAATTCTATGCATTTTGTATAGAATGATTTATAAATAATTATATACACCAATAATTACATTCTACAAATCAATATATTCCACAAATTGATTACATTAAATATAAATTATACAAATGCTCATTTTAAAATGTAGGAAATTTCCCAATTTGTGAAAATTTCTACAAAATTAACGTTAAATAGGCGAATGAAGATAAAGTAATTACGTAAGATAACTGTAAATGGAGTTACATGGGTTTCGAAGGCTAAGAAAAACACTTTTGCTCTAATTATTTTCTAATATCATCCCTCTAGTCCGAACTAGAACCTATTTAGAAGAGAAAAAATGGCCTAAATATCAACTTGTAGACCTAGTCCTAGTTACAATCCATAAACTAAGCAGCTTACAACAAGAAAACAGTCCTGTCATCCCCATCCGAAGTCGAAAGAAGAAGAAAAAAAGAAAGAGAAACCAATAAATTAGAAATCAATTGGTTTTGAGGGGGAGAATGTAATACAATTAGTTATTTGTCGCGGGTAATGCAGGACTCAAAACACCTATACAGGCTGCACCCCTGTTCTTGCTTATATAGTCGGTATTATAGTCGAGTATAGGGGTCCAAAATAGGCCCTAATTTTTATTTTCTTCAGATCCGACTTTAGACCTCAAAGAGCCAAAAACGGAAATTTGTACAGATTCGGGGTCCAAAGTCGGACTAAACTTAACATGCCAATAGGACCTACTTTGAGCTCTCAAATCCGACATAGAAACTACTGTAGGAGGCTCAATGAACGATTCAAATTTCGACTCGTGATTTGACGAATACTTTGCGAAATTTTCCTTTTAAAATTTTGAAAATTCAGTCCTTGGCACCTTTTTTCCTGTAATCAGAATAAAGTTCCATTGGCGTTGCCGGAGTAACGCAGGATAGATTCATCGGAAATTAAAAGTAGATACATGTAGCTTATGCTTGAATGTACGAGGAAAAATTAATATTTTAATTTTTGATAAATGCGATTAATGTTTACAGTTGAAACAACACGAAGAAAAAAATGTTGTTTTCAAGCCTCGTTATTACTATATTTTTTCAGTGGTCAAAAACTTATATTTTACACTATAAAAAACTGAAAAGTTTCACATTAATACGAAGATTTAAATATGTAATATATTTTTAAGATGTTTTTATATTTTTTGTATTTCTTCTAATTAATCTAGTAATTAGTTATTTATGATAAAAGGGTTAATGTGACCTTTTATTTTGCGAATGGGAAGTTCGCAGAACGAGCGGAAAGTGAACAAAATAAAATCACTTTTAACACGATTAAAACAGTATAAATCCATGAGAAAATAACTAAAATAAAAACAAACTTATCAAGGGTGCATCAAAGCAGTGACGTAGCGAGGGTGGTGCAAAAGGGTCTAGCATGACCCGGGCGCCACTCATAGAGGGGCGCCAAATAGTCTCCAAGATAAATTTGAAGTGTATTTTAAATTAGTAGTGATAACGTCAATGTCATTTTATGCAATAAAGATAAAAAAACAATTATTCGAATTACCATGGCAAAAGTGGCACTTTTGATAATATTTATAGATAATTACAAGCAATTATTGATACTTGAAATTTTCTAGGGCTTTATTTTGTTCGCTTTTTTATGAATAAATCGTGCTTGAAAATCTATAATCCTGTTCTTTAGGCTGGATTCAATGGTTAGGTCCAGACCGTGCCGACAAAACATGCAGCTGCCTAGAGCGGTATAATTTTAGCGTCGTCTCTTTTAGTATTTGGTTTCACATGTAAAACTTTGTTGTTTCAACTCTGGTTGTTAAGTTCCCTAAGAGAGGCGCCAACAATAACTTTGCCTGGAGCGCGAGAAAAATTTGGGCCGGTCATGGCAAAATAACTCTCAAGCCCCTTCATTATTTAGGTTTTGAACTAATAAGAACCGCAGAGACACAAAACTAATTGAGGAGACACATAAGATATCAAAGTCCAGGGGCGGGTAGGGTGGCCAACTACCCTCCTAAAAGTTGGTTGTGTTCCTGCTTTCTTTCCAGTTTTGGTTATGAAATTTTACTCACTATTTGACACATTGGATTTATTTTAAAGGGCCTCATACCGAAAATGATCGAAAAGGCAATTGATCGGCGATTGCTATGTTTCAAGCCTATTAAATGATACCCCGATTGTGGATAAAATCTAATTTCTATTCAACCGAAGTATTTCAAATAAAGGTTAAAAACATTTTCTTAGCTGCCAACATAATATTTGTTCTGATTAAGAAAAACGATTTATTTTGCCTTCAAATGAACTAGAGGTTCATTAATATAAATTTTGAAATTTTTATTTCCCTCTAAGCTTTTTATTATCATTTGTTAAAAACCCAATAAAGTCTGCGAAAAATGTATTGTTGAGCGGGGAGAGATAACGCTTCTAGTTTATAATTTCGCAAGAAAAACATCTTTATATTCAATAACGGTTATCCCCAATTAAATTTATATTTCTTGTTTGAAGTGAAACATTTACAAAAACGACGAATTTAAAATATTCATTCTTGACACTTCCTTTCAATTGTATTTCTTCCGTTGAAAATCTAATGCCCCAATCAAATTTTTTCTCGCGTGCCGTTACTGCTTTTACTAACACCGAACGTATTACTTTCATCATTAACTCTCATTTCCTTTCAAATCAGTCTGTCAATCAATCAATGAAAGACGCAGCAGGTTGTCTTCACGCACAGAGATCCGACGATTATTATATAATCTTTTAATAAATCTCAGTATTTCACATCTTTAATATGCCATCAATAATTGAACGATTCTCTTTGAAGTAATAATCTATCCGATTAATTCCCCATATTAGATTATCAATCAAACAGAAAAACAATTATTCCGGAGTCTTGCAACTCTTGATCACTTGAACAATGTTTGTACTTATTTTACTTCCGAAAACTCTCCCGCGTATCGCTTTCAGAAAAGCTCGATTTAATATTCTTCTATCAGCAAAATTGAAGTGCAATGGCTAAGCTGTATTTTCGACCAGAAAGCGGCGCCCTAATCATATGGAACAAAGGCAAATAAAATTCGATAAAATAGATCCGCAATTTCTTATTTCAACTTAGTACGTTTTCCAGAGATCGAGTCGAGAACGAATCCAAAAATTCGCTCCTTCGTTCCATTTCATTAGAAATATTTAGAATTTTTGTAAACGACAACAATTTTTTTGGAACTGACTTTTCGTTCCGATTGGAAGGAGCTGACAGCCGAAGTCGTCCCAAATCCGGGTGTCTTCCTTTGGACCGAATCGTTCTGGAACGACCCGTTAATTTGAAAGTAATAATCACTTTTGATAATAAATCACTTCCTCTATTCTCTTAGTTTGAAGCCAACTGGACACTCTTTCACCATTTCCCTTGGGTATTTTCAAGGATTTTCAGCGATGCCTCTAGGTGAAATTAATATCAACAACAGTTTTTTTTTTATAATTCCGGATATACACGTAAATCCCAAGAGAATTCTCAATTAAAAATAGATTATTAATTAACTCGAGATTAATTACGTGGATATATAAATATAGTATAGTTTCCTCAATAATAACATATAATGATGCCTTTAAAATAACATATCATATGTGTATTTTTAGTTAACACTATTACGAAATTGTCAGGCTTCAATTCCTATTTATATTTACAATTATATATAATTCGCATATGATAACTATTCATTATATTTTTAATGAAAACTATACTTTTTTACAACAAATAAAAATTCATTAAAACAGAAATTATGCAAGAAATGACGGATGACTAATAGAATCTTAAATTTATTACGCCTTTTCTCTCTTGTGTGGCTGCGATCGCGTTATTTTCTATTCGTGGCAATGTGCTGTAGGCAGAAAAGTTCATGACTTGGAAAATTTGTACAAAAACCTGAGAAGAAGTTGCTCAACAACCTTGCCTACATTCTTGTCAAGGCTACAGCCGGTTAAAACGATCTTTACAGTGACCAATAAAACGAAGAACTACGGATGTGAGAATGATACCATATTAACATAAATTTTTATGCATATTAATCACAAAAATTATTGTCCAATAAAGTGAAATTGCTATTTTATAACCGCAAACAGTAATTATTGGCTTTTTTTTTTGTTGTAATTATATAGAAAAAAAGATACAACATAAAACTCACAATGTGATATTTTTTAATTTATTGTTTAAAATTGATGGAAACCACATACTTCACACAAAAATTAACAATTCACCTGTTTGATTTTGTTGCTATTTAACCACTGACAGTATGTGGCTGTTTCGTAATAATATTTTTTATTATTTCTAATAGATAATTACAACAATAACAACTGTACTTTGAATTTGAAATGCTATTATTGTATGATTACGGAGAATTTTCAATAATTTTAATTCATTTATATTATTCAAGGGTATTTTTTTTATTTCCTCTTGTTTAGTTTATAAGGACAATTCATAAATGATTATTAACGTAGATTTATCTGGCGGTAATGAAATTATGAATATTAATGATAGCGAAGCAATTAAGTTTTGTAAAGACGTCAATTTTCTTTTAGGCAAAGGAAAATTACAAAATTATTGGTTGAATTATTTAGTAATTTACCAAATTTGTATTTCATTATTTACTTTAAAGCAATCGAAGACCTAATGGAATCTGTTGTTTTAACGATGGAAATATACAGGTACGGTATTCCCTAATGATGGTTGTATCTTTACTCTTAATTGCTTCGATTTGTTAGATCTCGAACCCTACATGACTAGTGATTTTGTTAATAGCCCCCCTCGTACTGTAGAGAACGTTTTCCGAGTGTTCAAAAATTTATTAGATGAGTCCTAATCGTTAGCGCTACCGTTGCTTTGTCATTGGAATTTTTGCAAAAAGGCTATTTGAATGTTTACCGCAAATCGAGCGCCTTATTAAGAATATTAGTGTCTGGAATATGTATTTAGGGTTTTATTTAAATCTCCAGACGTGTTTGTTGATTTTTACTTTGCTTGAAGACCAACTGTAGGTTGAAATACGATACTAGGCAGTCGAATCGAGTAGAATCATTCAATCGTTTCACTGGGTAGTTTCCCTTTTGTTGTATATTTTACTGTATTTGGTCATACAAATTGAATTTACTGTAACGATTTTAATCAGTTAAGTAAATACAGTATAAATGAGAATTTTTTTCATAAAACACCACCCCTATTTTCCCATAAGGATTAATCAAAGGGTAGCAAACTATATATCATTTGAAAGTACATTTAATATTATTGAACATAAGTGGCAAATTAACAACTTGTGACAATAAGTCTTTTACAATTCAACCCCAAACTTACAACCCTTCATAAGCATTACGCCCTCAATTATTGGGAATATGAAAAAATGCTACTTGCATACACAACATCATCTTGATAGGGTTAATTGTAGGGCTGAAGGGGGTGAAAAAGCAAGAAAAAGCATATTATTGACTATAGCTCCAATCCTAAGTCATATATCCAAAACCATTTTTCACCATGCGATAGCTCTTGAAAGCACTTATCATTCAGTTTTTAAATCATTGAAAAATAACTAGTCATTTCGGAGATATTTTGGAAAAACTAATTTTGCAGGGTGAACTTCAACCCCCATTTCCGCCCTTAAAGTTAAGGATGGGCATGAACGAAAAAATACGCACCCTTAGAATTGTTTTCTCTAGATATGTACCAAAAATGATGAAGATCGGGAGTTTCCACTTCGCGCACTTTACTTGTTAGTAAGGAAGATTAATGTGTTGTATTAGTTTTAAGCTAGTCCTTAGAAGAAAATATTGCTTTTGAATAAAAAATACTTTTTTTTTCGGAAAATACAATTTTCTAAACTTAGGTCTGATGTTGTAGTTGAAAAACGTTAGTAATTATACTTAGAAAAGCATTTTATTCTTCTAAAGAATTAGGGGAAAAACTTTGGAAACTATGCAGTCCGTTTCCCACCTTTTCTCTTGAAAGTTAGTCAAAGATTATCAAGTGATTCATATAATTTTCCTTACCCAACCCATAGGCTATACTGCAAGGGGTGACAATCCGTTCTAAGATAAAAATTCTTGCATGATTTCCAGAAAATTCAACTACAAATTTACTGACGATTACCAGCAATTTTTGACAAATTAAAATATTTGACTATTTTTGGATTTTGAATAAGTCTTCGCAACTTTTCTCCAAAAATTCTTCTTAAGTCATGTTTAAGTTGATGCAATTACTTGTTTAATTTTTGGTATTTGGTTTCTATTGAAAAACTTCAATAATTGTAGCCACAAGCGAATTAATTAGAAAATTAATTCGGTTTTCTGAAGAATAAGCGACCATTTTAGAAAACCATACAGTCCAGTTCCCATTTTTTTTTTCGAAGATTAATGATTCATATAATTGTCCTCTCATACAGGATTATATTCCTTTCCAAGAAAATTCAGCTAATTATTTTTGAATTATTGAATACTTTCCAACGAAAACGAACAAAGTAAGTGCATCATATTAGAATCAAGCTGGACAGTTCTTTTACTCCATTATTTACAATAGTGTAAATAAATAATAGAGATGATGATGAAGACAGTGGATCTCATAAAATCGTTTAAAATCGGAACGCGTTTTTATTTCAATAAATCATAAACGATCGTTTGATTTAATTTATTGGCAAAAATTCTCAATTTATTTGTAGAATTCCATTGACAAATTGACCAACTTGGAAGTTTGCTTCTAGAAAATGATTTATAAGCACAACTCGTGATCTTCCTGTTTTGCATCAGTATCTTTCGGGAAATTTACAATTGCGAGCCTCCGTTTTTCCGACTACTACTTCAAATTAATTTGAATCAGTAAACTGTTTTTAGAATCCAGTTGAAACTTGTTATCTTTATTGTTCTAATCCAAATTAATTCGGGGAATTTTTATTCTACTATTGTGTGAAGATTGTAGATTAATAATAAAGCGTCGAATTCTTGTTTCTTTGGGTTTTTCAAACAAATGACGTAAATTTGTTATGGATTTTGTCGTTTTTTTATGGTATGAATTAAACATTAAGTGACGCATTCTATTTGCTTAAGAAATTTTTGCATAAAGTAATAATTAAATAACTATTATCATTATTTTATTTATTTAACAATGAATCATTTCCAATTAGCACACATTTTATCAATTCCACTGTCTGCCAATAATCACAGTAATTTCCAACATATTGGTCAGTTCTGATATTATTGATAGGGAAAGCCACAAATTTCCTAAACATTTCACTTAAACCACCGCTACTACGTTTTCATTTTAAGTGGTTAATGGTTAAAAATATCCAGTTGAATCCCTCGGTTATATTTTGTGGTTAGCTTCAGACTTTTCCACAGTTTGCCTGGACGTTGAACAAAATAATATACGGATATCGTTGGGAGACTGGTATTGCTCAGCGACAGTTTAATTTGTTGAAATATATTTAAGACATAATAAGACGCCTGGACTTGACCATAAAGAGCCAAATTTAATAATATGTCTCGGCTTTTCTTGGCCAGTATCTCATTTTTTGTTCAACAATTTTATCTCTGAATAGTTGGTATATCATTATTTTCGTCAAGATTCCCTTTGAACTTCTCCGCCTTTAATTGATTTTCATAATTCGCTCGCTTGCGAGAGTAATTTTTAGGAATTTTATTATTTGCCAGCCTTTATCATTCTCTCGTTCATTCCAAAGATATTGTAAACATTCTTCTAACTCCACCATTAGCGACTTATATTATACAAAAAGTCATCTTATCTCACCGTGAAAGTCCGACTCTAATTCTTGGCTAATAATTTGCGATATACCTAAATTCTTTTTCGGTATACCGAAAGCATAGTTAAAGAGAATTTCTGTTGGAATATCACGCGGTATAAGACAATTGTACAATTTGCGTTGTACACGTCGAGAATAAAGCGCTCTTGGATAAATTTTAAAGCCTGATGTTGAGTCTGTCACATAACTAATTAGCTCTATAGTAATTGATAATTAATAATACCCCAAATACACGTTCGTGTGCGGGTAATTTCGTAACCTAAATGAGCTGAAGTAGTTCTAAAATCTATCAATTGAAGTCATATTTTAATCCCTTATGTTGATAAATGTTGTTGCACTATAATTTGTCAACATTTCCGCTCTTTGAACGAACTCAGTCAAGTTCAATTCGTTTGACTGTATTTGAAGCATATCCGACTATAATCTTGAGAAATCGTAGGAACCTAAGCAATTTTTCCGATAACTTATTAAGATTATAAAAACAAAAAACCCTAAAATATTCCAGTCTTAACGAAATAATAAAAACTCATCGGTGTCCAGGCCAACAACAATAAATTGTAGTGTACAATAAGGTGATTTTTAACCCTTAAGGGTCTGCGTCTGTTCTCTTAGAAGATTTTTCAAAAAAAGAATTTAAGAGGGACCTCAAGTTTTCATTTCTCTATCTAATGCAACCAACCACTTGCCGAGAAGTTTTAATTTGAGAGAATGAGACCTTGAGAAAAAATCTTTTGAAATTTTTTCTTAAGCCCTTGTTTCTAAATTTGATAAGAAATTTTGTAGAAAAAGTTTAAGAGGGACCAAGATTTTTACTTTTTTAATCATTTGAGCTATCAGCCTTCTCTTCAAATTGCGAAATCCGACCGTGAGATTTTAAGAAAAAACACCGTGTTTTGAGGTGTCGGATGCGGATCATTAACAATCCTTTCTTTATAAAATATACTTCAAAATACTGGTCTTTAATGGTCTCGAATTCCCCAGAATTGAACAGACAAAGCAATTAAAGTGTGCAATATACGCGATTTTGCAGGAATTCTAAAGTTTAGCAGTAACAAGTTACGCAACTTTTTCACAATTTTCACGATATGGTGAAACAGTTTTCCAACTGCTTGATTAGAGTAAGGGTTTCGTCATCTTTTCCTGTTTTATGTACCTCCAGGAAATTCATCGTTTCGACAACCATTCTGACAAGCTTTACCATTATTAAGTTCACTTTCGTGGCAAGTTTTCAATAGTTACGAAATCGATCCTAAATCGTAGAATTTGCGTTCTATAAGTTGAGAATGAATCGTTCGGAATAGACTCTAAGACCATGATGTTGACTCTGTCACATAACTGATTAGTTCTGTTGTAAGTGATAGATTAACAATACCTCAGAACCACGTGTTGGGGCGATTTTCCGTATTATAAACGACCCGCAGTCGTTCTAATATCGATCAACTGAGGCCACATTTCAACCCTTTATCTTTGACAAATGTTGCACTATAATTTGCCAAACTCAGTCAAGTTCAGTTCGTTTGACTGTACGTTGCATTTGAAGCATGTCGTAAATTAATCTTGAGAAATCGTTGAAACTGTAGGGACTTTTTTTTGGAAAACTTGTCGTGTTAGACGGGTAGAGACCGTAAGACAAAACAGCAAAAAGAAAAAAAAAGAATTCAAACAACAATAAAAACTGTATCCTTATAAAGAATCGCCACTATAGTCACGTCGAGACGGTTTTATAGCTAAAGTTAAAGCAATATATCTGGAAAGAAATCGAATTAATCAAGTGATGGCAGATTCAAGGGCAGCAACGTTAATTCATCTAATCGTGAGATTCTTATTAGTGGCCACACACGATCTTTAAGACGATTCATTCAGTATTCAAACGTGTCATAAGTTGGCGTTAGAAATTTTTTTCTTCAGTTGCTGCTACGTGATTCATATTGTTTTAGAATTGTTGTGCGTTCTTATCTATGAGGATAGAAGCAAAATTAAATTCCCTTAAATTGAGAATAGTGGCGTATTTTCAGTGCTATCGTCGTAGTTGTTGCCGTGGCCGTCGTCCACGACTTTATGCCGTATATTTCTATATAATTATACCCAAGATATCTGAGGATGAAATAATGTCAGAACGTGCCGGAAATATGTAATATGATTTGTATTTATGTCCGTTCCATTATAACAATTATCAGAATTTTCCAACATTTCCACATATCGCACATTCAATTACTTTAATGGACACTTTTAAAATAATTGCAAATATTGCATTACTATATTTCTGTTATAATTCGATAAATCAAATAAAGACGGACAATAATAAAGAACATTCAATTACAAGCAAAGGCGCACGATAAAATCTAACAACAGAACAGAGAAAAACTGAATTAATAAAGTATGAAGTTTTTCTTTGATTCTGTTTTAATATAACGAAAGGATTTTCATGAACATTGTTCCATTATCCGTTCTTCAGCCATTTGGGCGATATTACATGCGAAAACTTAATGACCCATTATGATTTTCAAGATTTTAAAGTAGCTACAAGAAGTAGCGAGAAATATGAATCCAACAGCCACTCAAAGCGCATTGTTGAAACAGTCAGGCCCTGACATTGTAATAGGGGGCCAGATGACAATATAAAAAGACACCCCATTTTTTCTTCTCCAACATTCCATTCACTTTATCGTTGTCATTGTTAAAGTCATTTTGTTTTTCTGCTTGTTTGTCTGGTATTGTTGAAATAATCAAAAATTTATCTTTGACAACAACAATTACTTTATGTGACGTATTCTGACTTTCAGGACTTGAATTTATCTAAATTACAGTGCCGCTTCCGTAATGCCTAATTTTCATATGTTTGCTAAAATTAGAGTCGACAACTGGGGATTTTAGGAAGAACTTGACAAAATGTAAGTGGCTCGCCTTCGTTGGAAACTTGAATAGATCTCCCTTTCACCTTTCCCCTGAAAGCATAACGTAATTTTAGATACGATACAGGTTGTATTATGTGCGTTATTCAATAGTATATCCGGAAAATTAATCAATATTTCGTTTGAAGTTAGAAGGAGACGTTGGCAATGTTGGTTACATTTCCTGTCGATGATGACGGACATTCGTAGAATTATTAGAGTCTTTGATAAACGATTTGCTGTTGTGCCTCCTCAAAACTATGTGTTCCGTAGCTGCAGCGTGATAATTACAATTTTACTGCAACTAGTATTTAATAAATGTTCAACCGGTTTCCGCTAGTTCCTCTCTTTTTCAATTACGATAAAATAGTTTTTGTTTCGTCTTAAGTGGCATTCCTTTAGAGGTTCCGGTTCGGTATGGGAATCGTCAGGACTCGTTTCGGCATTCTTCACAAAACGCTTTGGTTGTGAAATAATTTTACCATTTTTCCCGTCTATTTTATTCGTAAGAACATGGAACATCAGCGAACATTGTTGGATCTCGCTACAACGCCTTGTTTCTGCGTGAAACTGAAGAATAAGTAAGAATATCGGTTTTATGTTCATTACCCGACTTTTATCTCAGAAATAACTAAATCGGCAGCTTTGAGTCGTTGAGTTTTCAACGATATTTTGTAAGTAAACCGCTAAGACACCGCGTATCGCTGAGCGAATTGAGCCTTAAATGACTAAAGTAAACAAGGCTTGAGGGGCGCCAAAATTGTGCCAAATGAAGAACAATTCGGTTAATTTAGAATGATGTTTCCTCGGGCTGCTCTATATGCATTTATCGACTTGTAAGAAAATTCTTCGGATGGAATTCTGAAAAACCATCTTTATGGCGAGAGAGAAATTGGCAAGAAAGAAGGCAAAAATCCATTGTGAACTTTCTATAACTTTGACTTCCATCATTATACTTTAGACTTGAGAATAAGGATATGTTCTTTGATAAACTGCTCTATTTTTATCCTACAAATAATCAAAATCGGAAGTTCCCGGGAAACGATGAAGGTCGAGATCGCTGAATGTTTTTGTTTACTTTCTCATTTATTTAAAGCCGACACGGAATTAAGAGCCAAGTGAATTCTCAACATCTGCCATCCTAGGTTTATTCCATTGTTGCACGCGTTTGTTTTAAATATTTTGAACTTTGATCATCTGGCACCGCTTCAGAAACGTTTACCTTTCACTATGATTCGATAAAATTTATTTCAGAAACAGAGTGACACCAACAACTTTTAAACTTGCCACTTTTGCGTGTGTTGGAAATCCAATAATAAATCCAACAATGAGATATTTACAGTTAAATATCCTTGATGTTGACACTCCAAGCTACTTGTTGTAAAGTCAAATAAATTGAGCCAATAAACGCTTAACTTTTGCCTCTTCTTTAACGGCTAATTTAAATCACTTTCCGAGCTGATGTCAAGAGTTTTCGTGTTGTGAAATTTGAATATTCTTTAAATAGTTGTCTAGCTACAATTTTCGTTATTCCCGTCCATCGATATCAAACATAATTATAGAAAAATATGGGAAAGTCGTTATATAATCTGTAGAACAACAAATGACTCAATTTATAGTTATTTTATTGTGTCAACAATACAATCATGCTGATTATTTTGAAATTAATTTACAATAATTGCGATTGGTTTTAATCGCAACAAACAAACATCTCTTTTTGTATTTTAGCTTACAAAAAATTCTAGAAAGAAAATTTAATTACATCCCCTATCTACATTGCAAACTTTCTATTCTACGAATAAATGAACAATGACCCAATTCCAAAGTTTTCCGTCCAACTGATCGACACAATAATTTCAATAGGCGACACAGAACAAACAAATGCATCCGAAATATATTTCGAAAACATCAACAAAACAGATTTGTAACATAATTACATGGAATCTCATTAAGATAATAAGGCACGTGATTAACAGCATGTGTTTTTTTCGATTAACGACGTCTATTTTTGTTATCTAAAACAAACATTAGAACCGAATCTGTGACACAATTTGTTATTCATATACAAGTCACATGCTTCTTCACAGAATAAAAAGTTTTATTTAATTCATGCAAATAATCAGAAATCTTAATCGTCTTCAATGTCAATTCGCTTCAATCGCAATAGACGTAGTATATATCGCAATATTTGCAGGAATTAGACAGACAGTTTGCTTTAATGATTAAATTTGACGACATTTGTTTTGACTGAAATGGAAAAGAGTATTTGCAGGTAAACAGGTATTAATCACTATTGTCTACACGGAGAAATACCTTTCTACTTGATTAAACAAATCATCTGTTAGAAAAAGCTTTAAAGATACATTGTTGCAGGAAATAAGTTGAATTCAGTTTTATGTGTTTGGCCAAACTTTTCGAATTTACCTTTAATTAAACAATTTAATAATTTGATCCTATTTGAGGAAAAATATCAGATAATGGACGAAATTTGCGTGAAAATTGTTCTTTCAACTATAAAAATTTGATTAATGCACGAACCAACTTCTATCTAAGTTTTAATAGACTCTCTCTCTATTATTAACCGGAACAACGAAGATTGCTAGAATGCAAGTTAATAAAAAACCAACAACAAAATTGAATCAACTTGAATGTTTATTGTGATTTAAATAATTTGTTGTATCGCTTAATGTTTCGCGTTAAGGTGAATAATAAAATAAAATAAACGTGACACAAATGATTAATTCTGGGAATTTGTGTAAAAAGTTTTGACGAGTTTCGTTGTATTACCGGTTAGGCGAATTCCCAATTCCTGTTTGCTGTCAAAACTGAAACACTAACTTAATGAAGAGTATAATAAATGGAATAGGGAAGAGAGTCGGGCTTCTGTTTGTCAATGTGTCACACCTTGTTTATGCAAATTTGAAGAGTCAGCTGGTTTTAGTTTTGTGTTGAATTTGAATATTCGTTCATCTATTTTGTAAGATTATATATAACTAGTGCCCATTTCAATATCTAGCAGCTTTTCTAAGAGTTGTGGAAGTGATTTCAGCTCGTGCACAAATATATCAATATCGACTTTAATTTATTAGAGTACGCCTCACAAAACTATCAAATCTAATTAGATCGTAGACTGACAGTTGATTAAGCGCCGTCTACACGTTACCAATAAACGGCATACAGATCCAATTTCAGATTTCTATTAGTTTACAATTGAACATTTATCATACTGTACGAAATGCATTATTGGTTGCCTGTCGTTGAACTTATTCTTACAATTAAACTTGCCCTACATCCAATACAAATACACCAAACATTTCCATAACTGAATTGATTGTTTCTTTTGATAAATATAATAGAGCTTCTATAAGACGAAGTCCAAATTTTGTCAACTGTACTTGAGGCGTACGGAATAGATAAACTATTCCAGATAGTTGGGAAATTAGATCCTTCCATTTTTGTTAACAAAAGGAAATGGGTCGGTCTGTTGATGGGAACGAGATAGGAAGTGTAGATGAATTGTTTGCTTAGGATTATCTTCCAGATGGTCGGTCTGATATTAATTGTTTCTCGTCGTACATCTTCTATTACTCTATTATTATCATCATATCGACAATCACCTTAAAAAATGAGATGCAGCAACTTGTGGATTGTTTCCAAATGTTTCTTTATCGAGCTTTTTTTAGCCTCAAAGATCAGGTTTCGCTTATCTTCTAATTTTTGCTTTATATTAGGGTTTTTCTACTTAGGGGTCAACCCTATTGTATGCAACAACTTATTGTTGTTGAGTTCAACAGTAAGCACCGAGGAGTTTTTATTATTTCTTTAAGGGCTGCATTTTGGATTTTTTTTCTGTTTCTAAGAGAAAATTTGAGAATTAAACATGGAATAGTATTAATTTTATTTTCATCTTATTTTAACATTTTAATAATATTATGCAAATTAAATAATAGCAAATAAAGATTCTACTATAATGTAATACGTAAGTCTTACCGAAAAATTTTTGGAAAACTGTCCGTCCTAAGGCGACAAGTTGATTTGATTGTGTACTACCAAAATTTTTGGCACCGCCTACAGCCACGAAAAGCGCAATTTTGTTGTAGAAAGAGATACAATGAAGTTTTGCTTTTTTCCTTTGTCTACAGTAAATCCTATTACATCTAGGAATTAATTTTTGTTGTAGAATGGGTTGCATAAAACTTTAAATGGCAATTTCTGGAAAACTGTGAGGTTTAATCGAATAGCATCTTTCAGTATTGTAGATGATTTCGTTATCTTTTGTCAATTGAAAAGGCCAAATCGAACAGTCTCTCTGGGAGACAATGGAACCACGAAAAGGTAATCCTAATGAGATTCTGAAAAATAATTCACAATGCTTGAGATTAGAATGTAATACATCGATTAATGAACCACGACAATCTTCAACTACCTCCATGAAGGATTCTGTTTTAGATATGTTAACATATACAGGTTGGCCCAGCTAAGTGTTCCACCTCAAATATCTCATTTGTTTGTGAATTGAAATGGAGAAGTATCTAAAGAAATTAGACCATAATGTCTATACTTCAATTGACCGATACGATTTTTCTTCTAGCTTTTTTGGAAATGCCAAAACATTATATAAGGTGTCGAAAATGACTCAATATGAGGAAAACCATCCCCTGCAATCAATATTGCAAATGAATTTGATATTACATTCTTTTATTCTCCTAAAAATTTCTGATTTGCTATTCGAAAAGAATATGACAAAGTGCGAGTCGCCCGGCGCCTCCACCATTCTGCATGATGAATTGTTGCGTCTTTGGTCTGAAATACAGTCTTTAACTCTAAATTTTGTTCATTCCCGATATTCATTGCACGTGATTGATTTTCTAATATTTAATTTTGACGCAGTTTTTTTTGATCAATGAATTAATCCCAGAGAAATTCTGATTTTTTTAGCAGCAAATGAGAAAGTTTTGGAAAGAAAATTTATTTTATCTCAAATTCATTCGCAGTATTCATTGTAGGTAATTAATTTCCTAATATTGAGTAATTTTCGAGACCTTTTAGGAAGTTTTGACATTTCCAAAATAGCTAGAAAGAAAATCGTGTCGGTCAATTGAAGTATAGATATTGCAGTCTGATATCTTTAGATCCTTTTCCATTGCAATTCACAAACTAACGAGATATTTGAGGTGGAAAACTTAGCTGGGACAGCTGTATACTTAGTTTTTTTAGCTATCCGCGAGTATATATTTGTATGCAACCAACAATGCTTTGGTCGACTTTTTTGTAATTCTAGAGCAAACTACAGACTCTTATCAGATAAATTCACGTATTTTTTTACTTTACATGGTATAGTGAATCTCTTGTCTCGAATAGTATAAGTGACTCATGAAAAATGGAGAAATATAAAGTTGTATGTGTACTCCGCATTGTAGGTAGCTTTCCAGTGATTTAACGTTTTTAGAATGGAGTTAGCACGGAGAAAACTACATAAGTCGTAATTTTTAAACCTTATGTTTAATTCTGATTAATTTATAAGGGCCTAGATGGTGAAGCAGTTTGGTACGATTGATGTAGAGCATCAAGCAATTAATTGGAAGAATAATTCGTTTTTTAAATATCAGGAGAGATTTACACGAATCACAGGAGACATTTTGCTCTTTATTGTCAAATCAAATCGTGTTTCGAGGAGAAATCTTGCCCTAGACCGTTGATCTTTTTATAAATCACCCTATTACCTGTTGGGGTTATTACAATTTTTTTTTGAGTCGTTAAGCCTCCGTATATCATGTTTTCTGTTTCATGTCTTTGCGCTCGCAATGTCTAAGCATATTGGAGAAACAATTTTCTTCATTATCCCTAATGTTTTCAATATTTTGTTCTATTTATCGGTGCCTGTTTGTTTCGCAGCAAATTAATCAGGATGTTCTATATAATCGTGCAATATTTTGATCAATAATAGAGTGATTAATTATGAAAATTGAAAAATAGCGATCAAATAACTATCCTATTATTTCCGATTGTACAATCTGTAAATAACATGCTATTGAAGGTGAAAAACAACTTCTTACACAAGCAAAAAAAGATATCAACGTTTTTATTGCACCTTCTTCATCTCACACATTCAAATGTCACATCTATTTTCGTGTTGAATAAACAGTTACAAAAGGCAGTTACGACAAGATGTATCCAAAGTAAAGTTCAACTTATAACTCAGCAAGATTGTTTTCCTCCACTTGGAATTGTTACAAAAGGAATGTTATCTTGGTGAATGGAAGTTCGCTTATACGGTTTTTGTATATTTCGTTTCAACACATAAAAACTTGATCTTTGATGTAATTTACCAAGTTTTCAACTTTTTGGTTAAACATTATCATGTAATCTTAGGATTATATTGTAAGAAAGTAAGACGCATTATTTCTTTACCATATTGATTTATTTATATATCTTATAATAATGTTATTATTTCACGAAAAAACGTACACACACAAATATAGGACAATATTATTAAGTTTTATAATTGGTTTACGTTTTGTATTTTTATTATTATTTATAATATTAACAATTAATACTAAAGACGTATTAACAAGATAAAAGAGCTCGCGATATTGAAAAGTCGCGGGCTCATAGCGACTCTTAATATCACCACACGGGGCCGCACTAAGATCGATTTGTGGATTTGAGGGTGTAACCCACGAATCAATCATACGAACAGTCTATAGCACCATAGTTTTCGTTGCAAGAATTAATATAATAAATTAATTTTTTCAATAAATTTTTTGTGTATTCAGAAGTCAAAGAGGCTGGGGGCCCCGTGGGCTCGTGGAAGACTTCCACTGGAGACCTCGCCAAGGCAACGTCTTGTATTCTCAATATAAATCAAACTAATCCTAATTAATCTAACTACGTTCTTGTTTTTTTAATAATAATTTGATTTATTTGTTTGTTTTGGGAAGAATGTATATTTTGGAAAATCGAGGGCGCATATAAAGAGATGACGACCGTTGGCCTCCAGAGGTTTTTATGTGTTTGTTTTGTTGTTTTTATTCTCTATTTAGTTTTTATTTTGATACAATTTGGTGTCTAAACTATAGCAGAAACTTGTCGTTTTTGCTCGGACAACATTCAATAATTTTTATCTAGTACGAGGATATTACATTCAACCGAGCAATTCTGCATTTAAACGAAACTAATAGATAAACGGAAATTATTGGTCCCACGTCAATTTTGATATATAGATAGTTTTTTGTTGTCATCGCCGCCACAATCAATTTTTTTGTTTTTTTTTGGAAGAACACAAGCGGATATTTTCAAATTAACATCAACATCAAACCGGAAATCAATAATTTTTTTTTGTGTAAATCAACAATTCACTGTAATTAAAAGTCGTTCTAGACCAAAGCTTTGTTCTTCAAGTATATTGCCCTAGTTCCGATGAGAGTGTTGAATTGGAGCCACAATTATCTCTATTAAAGTGGAGGAAATTTCCTTTTTTTGTCTTCATTTGGCCGTTGTTTCTTGCATCCAGAAATGATG
This sequence comes from Epicauta chinensis, assembly GCA_021725515.1. Classification (NCBI taxonomy): domain Eukaryota; kingdom Metazoa; phylum Arthropoda; class Insecta; order Coleoptera; family Meloidae; genus Epicauta; species Epicauta chinensis. The sequence continues at coordinate 148,006 of JAEDXX010000005.1, read as the reverse complement.
GACTAGAACGCAACTTTCCCTGTAATGTAATCGAAAAAACAAACTCGATTCGATTGAGTTCCATCAGAATTGTGGCGATTGAATGTAGTATCCTTAAATTTGATCAATATTATTGTTATAACTCTAAATTTAAAGTAATATTCACAGGAAATGAAGTTCCTAAACATCAAAGATCCTTAAAAACACACAATAGTTATTTTGGATTTTTCTTTAGATTATTTACGATAAATTCCAGAATGAAAGCGTTATATTATCACAGTGGTAGTCATTGCTCCATATTCATATTATTATAAAAGATTTATTGTTTATATAATATATAAAATCAATACAATCGTAGTCATCTCTAATTGTTTGATATAATAATGTACAATGCGACTATATCCGAAATTTATGTCTATAATTAATATTATTATCGTTAACATTATTCATTTTGGAAATGTATACCTAACTCACCTATTTTCTATCAGATTAAAGTAACAATCCCAGTCTACAATCGTTATTTTTGTCGGATTTCTACATAAAATTGGATTACTCAACAATTAGTCTTGTGATGATGAAATGAATAAAAAGATGTAAATTTAAGGCATAAGTTGAATAATAATGGAATTATTCATTTAGAATAGTTTTCTTTTCGTGTGACTGTGATGTTGATGAGGGCAATACTTTAAAATTTTTTATAAAATACAAAATTACTAACGACTAACTCTTACAATGACTACTACATTTTTTTTTGTGGTGGTATTAGTTTTTTTCCTAAAAAAAAACAATTTGAACTATCACGATTGAGAATACTCCACAACTAGAAACAGTATTGCAATATATCTTTATTATTAATATTATTATAAATATATTTCCAAATAGATTTGACCACGATTGTGACGAATAAAATTTATAAATAAAAACAAATCGAAGTCTCTGTATAGATAGAAAACAAGTCTCAAGGGCATGGTGTATTTAACCGCACACCATGCTTTTGTCTAATATTTACAATATATAACAAGAGATAACAAAATTTACACTTATCAATAATCTAATAATGGTTAAAATTTATTAAATGGTATTTACAGTGTAAATGGAGGATTGTCGAAGAGTTCTTTCAATGTCGATATAGAGCACTGGGTGCGCTTCGGTACTGTGCTGTACGAATCCGTCTACTGACGCATTCATAACAGCACACGTACGCCAAACATCACTTGAACAATATCCTTCGAAAAGCCCTTCGAAAGTCCTTATTAAAGATCGTATAGATAACAGGATTCAATGCTGAATTCATATAGCCCAACCAAAAGGCTGTTGAGAATGCAATACCAGGTATATCGTAAGCTAAACGTAATATATACATAAAGAAGAACGGTAACCAACAAGCAATAAACGAGCCCATTATTAATCCCAATATTAATGTGGCCCGTTTCTCTTTCTTTCTAGCTATACGGCGTTTCTCACGTTCCGGATCGCGTGGTTTTTGCACTTTAGTCACAATTTCTTGTTCAACAGTTATATGTTCACGACTACTAGACGGTTGTTGTTGTTGTTGTTGTTGTTTATCTTTATTTGTACGACGATTTTTACCAGTTTTACTACGTCCAAATATCGGTTTACATAAACGTAATTTTAATGGTTTAACAACAGCACACCGTGACACAACACCACTATCTGAACTGCTTGGATCAAATTCACTCACCATATCTGTATCGATGCCCATTGATGGTTGTCGCATACGGGCCATTGCTGCTGCCTGTTGTTGTAATTCACCATTTACTGATAATGTTGAACTACGGAATTGGCATTGGGCCAATGGATTACGCACCACTTGGGCACTGGTGAACACCTGCAAGCAAATCAAATGGAAAAACGGGATCATTCGAAGACAAATTTAGAAAATAAATGTTATTACATCTACGGGATTCTACAGCGTTATTGGAACTGAAAAGGTTGCCTGATTGCCAATCAAAAAAAAAAAACTACAAAAAAATTGAAACAAACCAAAAATAAAACTTCTGGAATTTCTGTAAATCGTGTCGACACTGTAGAGTTTGTGGGAAAATGAATTCGTTAAAATACGGAACTAGTTGATTATATTCCTCTTGACCTGAATAATAATCCAACCAATTTAATTACAACGTTGAATGTAAACGGTTTTCATTATTTAGAATGCAACACCAACCCCACACCCTATCATCATCGTCTTTGGATTTGAAAAATTAAACTATTAATCGGTTTAAAGCGATAAACTTGTAAATTATTCAGTATCTGTGTTACAACTAAATTCGATTTAATTGCATCAACAATATTTGTTGTTCGGATCTAAATACGTAGTTTCTCTCATCGGAAAGCCTCCCTATTACAAAATCGACTTGTTCGGTTCCATTATCGGCAACTTAATCTACGATTATTGTTAGTTTTGAGATTATCAATATAAAATAAATCAATAATGTTAACGAATGTTACCGTATTTACAAGTTGTTAGAATTGTGGTCAACCCCATCTTAACAAAACACTTGATTATCACTATTAAACAATCAATTGTATAATTATTCTCACAATTCATCATTCAATTGTATTTTAGACGGCAGGAATTCTATTTGGTGAGATTCTAAGAATTTCCTGTTAAAATATCTGAAAGCATCAGATCGAAATGGAATTTCATTAAAAAGTTCTTAACGTAACTTTTGCTGATGCACGAGTAATTAGGAAAAGTCGTCACTATCTACTAAATGAATCACATAAGAAATGTTCAAAGGAAATTGACAAGACTAGAGAATTTCTACTTTAAGTAACACACCAACTTTGTGGTAAACGTGACCAAGTATCAAACGGTAAAAGTCGAGAAAAACGTAAATTACAAGCGGTGTACATTTTTGTTTGTTTGTTGAATTTTACGCCTGTGGCTCAGAAAAATTCAATTTGTATTCTAATTATCAGAAATGTAAATAATTGACAATAGCAGGTGATTTTTATTCTTTAATTTGTTGTTTGTTGAGCATAATTTTCAAGCACGGGATACGAAACTCTCTCTTTAATCAGTTAACTATGTTTGGTTTGCTTATCGGCTACGTAAACCAGTGATTCGCAATATTTGTTTTGTTGTGGTGGATTTTTAATAATGTCAAAATCAGCCGGCACATTAACACTTCAAGAATCTGGCGCTACACAAAAGTGCAAAGAGATTGAGAATCACTGACGCAGACTAAAATATTTCTTGTAAAAGTCCGGAGAAAATGAACTAAAAAGAATAACAGCGAATGGTCTTACAAATTCTTACCTCCAATCAGCTTTGTAATGTAGTTTTTTTTTAAATTTTTTTCATGCGAAAAATAGATTCAATCATTTAGTTGAAAATGGTGGAGGCGCCGGGCAAGAAATTCGTTATTTTCGTCGGCGTATTGTGAAGTCCGTTATTTGATAAATTGAACTAGGCAGATCGTAAAACGGTGAATATTTTGAAGTCTTTTATTGCCTGAAATGTTCAGATATTTTACAACCAAGGACCTGACCTGACAAAGGCCTAACCTGAGTTAAACAATATAACAGCCGGGGAAGGCGAAAGCAGCTCCTGTTAAAACGACTAAACTTATGTATTTTTGATCAAATGACGGATTTTAGAATACTTCGCAGGCAGTTATAAAATTTTAACAAGTAAATTAAACTAAATTGAAACTCCGAATTTTGATGATTTCTGGCACCTGGATAGAACAAACTATTCTAAAGGACGCCTGTTTTTTCAATTGTAGACATTCTTAAATTAAGGAGAGAAAATCAGGGTTCAATCACCCTATTAATTGTTTTCTCAAAAATTCTTCAAATTGACTCATTATTTTCTAATTGGAGATAGAAATGTCGCCAATTAATTGTTATTTTCAACTTTTCCCCATTTTGCCCCATGATTTGCTACCCAACGAGTAAAATAAAAAAATAAAAGTTATTTGCTTTTTGCGTGTTTTTTTTTTGGTATGCTCACTAATTGGAGGCTTAAAGCTTGCATTGTAGGTTTGGATTCGAATTGTATTTTCATGAAACAAATTGAAATTTTTCTAACTTGCAGAGCAGAAAAGAGTGCAAAAATAATTGTTTACAGTCCCGACTCTAATCGAACTACAAAAAGGCGACCATATAGCAGTGCTTTGAAGCCTCAATCAAGTCATTTCGGAGACACTTTGAGGAAACTAATTTTACAGAACAGGCACGAGTAAGAAAATCCAAGTTGTTTTATAATAGTTTCTTTGACCTATGTACCAAAAATTATGGCAATTCGTGAGAGAATATTGTTTTTCTTTTTAGAGACTTTCAACAATTCCGACAGTACAAGCAATTATCTTCGATTGTAATTAGTCAGAAGATGGGTTTGTTCTCCCCAAAAGACGAAATGAAATATTGGAAAAACGTAGAATTGCTTTTCTCATGTTGGAAAATAAGCTAATTTATACGAGAACACTTCAAATAGTATAAGATCCATTTTAATCATTCTTCTCCTTTGTTGTCCAGAAAACTTGCTCTGAAATCAATTAAAATGAAAAACGGTCCTTCGATGATTCAAACAAATTCCATTCGGTTATCTTAAAATAATTAACTTTCTCTTTTAATTATCTCTTGTGTCCATCACATTATTATTATTAATTAATTATAAAAGTAATCAATGTTTGAATTACTGTTCGTCTTATTAAAGGTTGAAAAATATCCTACCGTATTACAACTAATGAATTGTGTTCGAACAGTTTACAAGACTCTATTCAAATCCACAATTAATGCGCTTGATTTGTGTATTTATCGGGTAAATCGAAAAAAAATTGTAACGTAATCGTTGTACAGTTTTAGCCAGATTGTCGTGCTTTTAAAATCCATGTTCTATCCAAAGAAATTCCGCAATTCATTGATTTAGTTGGATTTGCCACACAAAGTGTCTATTTTTTCGTTGCTCAATTCATTATTTAAATAGTCTCCCAAAAAGAAAAGATCATTAAATGATGATATTGGCTAAATTTCAACTCACAACTTTCTCGTCAAAATACGTGTGCTTTAAAACAAGATTCTCCATTTACTACCACAAATAGACACTTAACTTATTCGGATTTCTCATAAGTTCATTGAAGCGATGGTGTAAATTTCCCACATCATTACAAGTGTATATTTATTCATTGTAGCTATATTAAACATAATTCGAAACTCTCGCATACGAATAATATCGTTTTGTTCATCACATTTGCTCTTAACGTAAAACTGATCAAATATTAATCAAAGTCAAATACGAGATTCGTATGTACGCCTTTGAAATTGAATCTGCTTTCACAAACTTTTCAACTAATTAAATTATAATAAGACTTATACTCGATTACAGTATGTATATGTGTGTGCGCGGTAAATTATAATTAATCGAAGACTCATCTTATTTGCCAATTTAAGTTCTAGCTATACTGCTATTATTAAATTTCGGTAGAAGAAAAAAAATCAGTCGAAAACAAGCTGTTTACAACGTTAATATGCAAACGAAAAGCAAATTTTAATTGAGTACGAAATTTGTTTATTAAGCATCTAATTAGTACGATATCAAATAAGCTTCAATAAGGTTGATAATCGTGGTATTATTCGTAATTTTCCTGTATTAGTACAACTTATAACTAATTATTTAGCTACTAATTATTTGTCCACAGAACCCAATATTTTTAGAGTATTGATAATGGTGGATGCGCGCAGATTGCATAACTTTTTTTCAGTTGTGTTTTTGTTAATCTTGCGGTAGCTTATAATCGAACAAACGTCGTTCAAAATGATTTGGAACTCTTTTCTAGTTCAACGTTCATGTCTAATAGAAAGATTTATTACAACCTGAAAGTTGATCGTACAAACGGGAATTCGTTGGCTGATCAAATAGTAACTAGTATTTGATGATATTTTCGAATGTTAGGTATTTGAGGAACTATTTTGAATTATTTTTGTTGTTCAACTAACGATATAAATCAATGCGGTTGATAATGATTACAAAATTCTCAACATTTCTGAATACTCTCATTCTTCCCGAATCGATCCGTTGGGAAAGTATTTTGATATTGTTTCTATCCGGATATACGATACAAATATGTCAGTCAATCACATCGACATTCAAATGAGATGGGGTGTCAATGGGACAATTTTGTTCGTTCTTCTCGCAACAGGAATCAGTCTAAAGTCTTATACAGATGTGGCATTCATATAAATCAATCAAATTTTAATCGTACTGAATGATGAATGCGCTAAGGATTTTCGTATAGGCGATCAATTCTAAACTACATCTACATTAATTGTACAATCTCTACAGTTTTATTATTTTGCAAAAATTATAACCTACTTGAGTCTCATCAATTTGTATATTGTAGATTGCCGTACAAGATTCAACAGTTGATTTGTCCTTGTCTATCGTACAAACCTTGAGTGTATCCTTCTGTTCGCTAATATCGACAGTAACATCGCCAGCATCGCTCGTTGAAATATCGGAAGCTAAGTCACATGTGACGGTTGGTATAGGTATTGGTCGGGGGGGCATTGCCTCAATGGTGGCGATTTGTCTTTCACCATCCTGTGGTGATGTGTTGCCATTACGATTGACAGATCCACCAGGAACAGATTCATTCGTACCGCCTCCAATACCATTACCACTACCATTGCCATCACCATTTTTAACACCACTACCACCATCATTCCCCAGTCCAGTATTACTGTTTTTCGTTGATGGTACATTTGTAAAACTGGTGACAGCATCTTGTTGTTGTTGTTGTTGACGTCTGGGCGGTTTACGGATCCCGCGGCGTGCTCGTGCTTTTGCCGCAAAATAGATGCGTATATAGACGAATACCATTATGCATGATGGAATGTAGAACGAACCCAATGCGGAATACAACACATAACCCAACTCTTCGCTCAACTGTAATAATAAAATGATATATTAGAACAAATACATGTCATAGAGAATTTGTACATGTCGCATCGATATTTTATAAGAGCGTGTGCCAAAAATTAAAACATCAATCTTAAATAAAAACAATTACACATTGGAGGATGTCGTAAAAGTCGAAATATTGTCCGATTCGACAGTGAAACTTATCAAGCAAAACAAAATAAAGCAAGTAGCTTGTTAATCTCGTTAGTTATTGTCTGAAAATAGGAATTACTTATCTAAATTGGCCGTTTGTCTAAATACCTTTAGATGTATCTTCTAGTCACTTTCAAACTAATCGCTTTTGTTTCTGGATTGCTCGAGGATTTTATGGTATTGCTATTTGTTAGATTTCAGTTTTTATTCGTCTAGACTGATAGTTAAAATTGTGGTAATACGCCAAAAACGGTGTTTCTCAATTTATCTAGAGAAACATTTGTTTACAGTAAAATACGTAACTTCTTCAGTTTAAGGGCGTAATATTTTTGATATGGATTTTTTATCAGATATTTATTAATCTTTCAAGAATACATAATAAACAAAAAAGTGAAAAAATTGAAAACTCAAAAAGTTATCGGCCGATGAAATGGGGGTCTCAAAAAAATGGCGTGCGATTGTGACCACGATTCCAACCCTCCTAGCAATTTGAGAAAAACGAAAAAAACAGATTATTAATCTAGAGTACTGCCGCTGTCGTACTAACTAAAAGAGTTGAAAAATAATTGTTTTTCACAAAATGGTAGCTCTTTGAAAAAAAATCTTTTGTACTACTTTTTTTGAGCTTTCCGAATTTTTTAAAAACAGTAAGAATTCAAATTTGGGGCTGAGGATAGTTAGTACGATAGGTAAGTGTATAGAGAAGACCCACGCCAAATTTCAAGTAAATCGGTTCAGCAGAACTTGAGAAATCGCGAGTACCAGTTTAAAAAAGATAGTTTCGAAAAAACGGCGTTTAAAGTTCCGCGTTCCGGCCGAGTCGCTTTGGATGCCGTGTCACTAAAGCAGCTGTATCTCCGAAAATAATTCGAATTTTGAAAAATCCTCTTCAAGACGCATTCTAGAAGGATTAAGCTTTGAAAATTTGAAAAAAAACAAAAATCGATTTTTTAGCAAATATGCGATTTCTACTTGTTTTCTTCTAGGCATGTGAAGAATGAATGGTGAAAGCGAATTCTGAATGTTTTTTCATAGTACGAATTACAGTACGATTTATCTTATACTGGAGTATTTGTCTCTTTTTCCATTTTAGTTCAATTTTATTTGATGAAATAATTACAAATAAAGTAACACTTTTGCCAAGGCGTTTAACAACATTTAATTCTAATTCCAATCCTGCTATAATGTCGAGATATAGACGCGTTTTTGCTGTGCAATATTTCTTATGTTATTGTGCAGTTTATTTTACTTAGCTTTCAGCAACAAAAGCCATCATGATTTGTGCCCCAATGATTATACTTTATGCAGCAGTAGCTGCATATTTTTGCATATTTCCCACAATTTAGTGAATAAAAGTTAAATGAAATTTATCAAATATCTCTCATTTTTTAGAGTTTGATTGGTCAAAAACGGTGGATGCGCCGGACGAGAAAGGTTTTTATTTTACCGAGTGAAAATCAACAACAGGAATTTCAGTATAACCCTATTCCAATATTGAAATATTCGTCGACTATTTTTTTTTTGTAAAATTCAGTTGCAGTCTAAATGGGGAAAAAGTAGTACAGTTTTACATTCTTATTCACGCCACTTATTTCATGTAATTCAATATTTACATTTTCTAGTCTTTTGTAGCGTATTTTATGTTTTATTTTTAATACATTTTTTATGTTAAAATAAATCATTTTGTTTTTTTTTGGAAGTCACTATGGTTTTTTTAAAATACGACCACAGGTGGTCATCAATTGTACAATGTTAATTAGCATCAGTCAGAGTTGATGAATATTACCCTACTTGAAACAAAATGTAATCACAATAGATACCATATATATCATTTTACAGTGGCCGTATATTTTCCAATATTTCAAATTTGCATTTATTTCCAACATAAACAAGAGATGAATGGCAAATTAATTTCATTTTTTTAATACAAGAATATTCCCTGTATATGTTGTTCGTAACTCTTTTTTTTAGATAATTATTACACGTTTGATAGTTGATATAATTTTTATTATATTATCAATAGCACAGTTTGATTATATTGTTTCACAAACAAATGAGGATGTTTTAAGAGAACGCTTTGAAATTTCCCCGTATTTTAAACTGCAATCAGAATTGCAACATAACATAGTAATAGAGTAGTGAATATAGAATTGCAAGAGCTTTAAATGTTCTCTATGAAGTCGACAGTTTAATGTTTTATGAAGCAGTCATTAATAACGCTTTTAAATTGATGCATCTACCGCCTTCATCACATTACAATGTGCACAGACAATATTCCTTTATATATTCGATAATATTTCGTTTTCATTCTTTTTCTCTCGATAACGTTAATCTATCAATATTTGACTGTTATGAAAATTGTTTTTTATAACTAAGGGAAACTGTACAAAATCAATTTCGCCTTCGAAGATATAGCACGTCTAAGAATGGATGCAATGATTCGAAAGAATGATGTAGAAACATAAGATCTAGATGGAATAAAAGGAAAATACGTTCAGCGTCATGTTCTCCCTTTGCTGCACGGGCTGAGAAAAAAAAATGTATAGAACAGAAAGAGATGTCCAACGCAATATCAGTGTGTGAAATATGCATGTTTCTTTTCCATACAATCTAACGTATAGGTGGATTTCATCTTATACAGTATAGCTCGTACCAATAAACTATATCAGTGGATATGTGTGCGCTTTATGTTCGTCTCTATTTTCGTCTTTTTTTTCTTTTCGACATTTATTCTTTCTTTCCCTTTGCCCTTATCAGATTGAACGTAACTGACTCTTTTCCTATATTGAATTCAAATAAATGTCGACAATCGTTTCCTACTGATACAACTTTTTGATATTTTTTAAATTACCGTACAATTTTCACTATAGCGATTCAATCTCAATTTTTTTTTCTCTTTTTATGACAATCGTAAATGCTGACAGGTATAGAGACTGTTCAACATTGATAACAAGAGATTTACTATTAGCATTATTATTATTATTTTACTGTCATAGTAATTTAACATGTTACGCGCTATATTATGCGAATATTCTTGGTATCTTAGTAACTTTGTACGTATATACACATTGTTGTAATTAACTATGAGAAATATGTGTCGCTTGAACTATTCAAGTCATTTCAGTATAACTTCATGGTTGGAAACAAAGAACAATATGGGCCCGTAGGAGATTAGTAATGCATCTTGTGTTCGTGTCACTGGCTAAAACGTTAAATAATCTGCAACATTACAACTGAAAAGGGACTGAAACTCGATGTTTGTGTTGTGAATATTCACGTCAAGGATAACATGATGGTGTGTTGTCATTTTACTGTGTAATCGTGCGTTCTAATAGTTAGTTGTTTATTAACTTTAAAGCTGTTGTAGATTAAAAATTAACAGTAGCGTGTTAATCACAATGAGGGAAAAAAAACGAAGAGAAAAATCTCATTGTTTATCCGTTCCAACGCTGTAATTACAACGAAAGAAGAATAGAAAAGAGTTAATTGCATTCGGTGTCTATCAATTTTAACGATTTTTAATTAGTTGAAATTGCTCTGACGACAAAACTCGGTAAAATCTCGGCATTCTTTCCATCATCCCAGTTGAAGACTAATTAATTAACGAATGGTATTTCTTCCCATTCTACATATTCTATATATACAGAAACGTAAATAATATTTAGAAAAATGTGGGACGTATTCGAATATTAATTGTATAATTAATGAGTTTCTCCCCAAAACGTTCCAAAATAATTCTTATAAATCACTCGAATTAACAACAAGCTCCCACTTAAATTGATAATTAATTTCATTTACTAACAATAACAACATTAAGTTATTATTGAAGATTACGCTTTCAAAATTAAATAAATGAAAAGTCGCCTGCCTACTGTTCCAATTAGTATGGAGGGTGTTTGCGGCAAAATTTCCTGTGGTTATCGTTGTTGCCACCATAAAACAATAACGTGTTATTTGTTGTCTTTATTTTTAATTTTGCCAATGAAATTTGTTCCATCGACTTCGTTAAATTTTTTACGAGACAATTATAAACAACAAATTATTGAATTTGTATAATTTCCGATTATTTTTCATCGTATTCGGTCGAGAATCTCTTAACAATTTCATAACATGTCCGGATTTATTCTGATGCAATTCCATTCCGAAATATTACGATATTCTACTAATTGTTTCATGCAATCCAATTTTAGAGAAGTAGCTAATTTAAAAGAGATTAGTTTTGGGATTATACTTCTCTCTAGAAGGGATAATAGGATGGGGTCTTTGTGACCTTTAGTTGGTAATTTTTGAGGGCCATTAAATGAATTGATAAAACGGCATGGTATCAGTTTCTTTATTGTGCAGCCTTGGGTAGGCGAAAAAACTATTTTTATTAGAACAATTTGTGTTTGTTCGCTTACGGGATTCTAGAGTCTCCCAGTGATCCCAGTTATCTACGCAATGCAAGAAGACTTTAACGATTAAAGGGTGACCTATTTTCGATAGTTTTGCAGGGTTATAAGGAGAACTCAAAATAACGGATGCTACGTTTTCGGGACTAGTCGGGTGGTGTAATTAGATTTTTGTTCTATTGCTTTTGAATTACCTCCGGTTCTTTTTTTTCTCGTGATTTCGATGATGCGTTGGCTTTCAAGAAAGTTGATGTGGCATCCATTATTTTGTATGAATGAGCTCTTGTTTTGACTTTACTTTCTATACTCGTATGTAATCAAAAACAGATGATCTTTAGTCATTAGCGCTTTTCTCAATGTATTAAGAGGCGGTTTGTTATCTTCTAGCCGAACATCGCATCTTACCATTTTTAAGTCAAAATATAAATTCTTAGAAATCGAAAAATGTTGATTTTATTGAAAAGAAAATAACAATGCTTCTAATGTTGTTCAAATTAGACCAATTAGGCACTTATTAAAGAAACGTCTTTACTCTACAAAGCCAGTCAAAACGTTTTATTTCGGTTATAAAAATTATTTCAAAAAAATTGTAAAGAAGTGGGCGAAGATTATGGCAAATAACTAAGCGCATTAGACAGAAATTTCGTCAAATCGTCAATGAAAAAGCGTCTTTTCTACTATATTATCTATTTTTATATTGCATTAAGATTCCGATTCCAGTTAAGGATGTTCAGTAGTTTAAAAAACATCTTATTTCATTTAACAAGCATTAATAAGCATAGTCAGGTGCCAGTTCTTGTCAACATTTCTATGGATACGTTTGTGATTACATCCGGAACTTTATTTATCTATCAACACTTCTTTCCTTTCTGAATCAAAAAACGTAAAGCTCCATTAATTTTGATACAATTTTCATGTAATTGATGTGATCGTCAAAATGTTTAATTTTTCTGTAATTGCGTTTGACTCGCTTCTTCTTCCCATAAATATCACTTTTCATCTGTCCCAGCAAAATCACCACTTTTAAAGTGCAGAACACTAATGTCCACACAAGACTTTATTTTTTCGCAATAAGTTGAGATCCGTATGATGCAACTTTACTCATCTGAAAGACAAGTTTGTGGATGAATTTTAAAGGACAAAAATACCGATAACTTGAACAACTACATGCCTTAAGGACCTCAATATCGATTTCTTTGCATAATAAATAAGAGCGCGATATGGAAATCTTACAAATATTGTGATTACACTTGCGGAAATTGTTTTCCAACTGTGTTAAAGAAAACTGTCTTTGTTATGGAACAGGTTCATATTCATATGCCTTGCAGTCACACAATATCCTTTCAATAGTTAATAAAATTTTCTTTATTTACACCACACCGTTTATATATTTTATCAAATTTCACTCGTAATTTCCGTAAAATGTTTATTATTAAATTTCAAACCATAATTATATTGAAAGCTTATTGAATTAAATAAACTCCAGTTGAACGATAAACTCTCCAACAATATTTGTATTACTTTTGCCTCTATATTTGTTAGAATTTTTTATTGCAGCCATATTGGAATGAAATCGACGATGAAACCGTTGTGCTTTTCGATTCTGCTACGATCTTCGGTAATAATTTTGATCATTTAACCTCTACTTGTATACTGCTTTTTTTCTCCCCAACTACCGATACAATTGACGGTGTGATCGTGAGAAAGCTATGGTGAAAACGAGACGAAAAAAATGATAGAGTGTGCAAAAACTCATATTTTACGATATCATCACAGTTGAATGTGCACCAGAAATGTACAGTTTTCCTGTTGTTTTGCACCGTTCCAGTATTTTTTTTCCGCGAATAAATCCCACATAAATGCCTATAAAATATGTGACAGTACAAAAGCAAAACAAAATTCGATCGGATAAAAAGTTATACGTAATAAAACACTTTTATGAACAACAACCGTGTGTTGTCGTAAACATTGGATTTTAGTATCGTACTCTAAGCTCAGGATTAAAAGTCAACCATTATTATCCGATATTCAGTTTTGTCAATAATAAGCTTCAAAATTTTTATACTCATAATGAGATCAAGTCGAATACAGATTGATCGTTTTAACGTTAAAAAATGCTTTCGAGTCGATGGTGTCCGCATTTTAATTTTCATAACTCTACGTAGTTGGGGGAATTTGAACAGAAAATTGATATTAGAATTGAATCGATATAGAATAATATTATTCTCCAAACTGCCATTTAAGAAAAAAATTATGTCCGCTTAATTTAGCGAAAAAGATTGATATATACATATAAAAAAGTTGATGACAAAAACACTCTTGACCGCATCTATCAAATTTTCTAATGTTAAATCAGGCGAACTAACAACCTTACTAGTCCTGAACATTAGATGAAAATCCACAATAATTGTGCGCTCTCCTGCAATTCACTTTACCTTTATTTATGATATTTCTGTTTTGAATTATCTTTAAAAAAAACATTCAAAAAAACGATGCGATCATAAATTTTGCATGTGCTGAAAATTGTAGTAGCAGGAAAGTACATTATCGAATCATTGGTATCGTCTATCTTTACCACTTACATTTATTAATACAGCCACGGCAAACTACTACTACCGCCACCACCACCACCACAACCGAAGTGGTGTGGTGGTATTGTAATAAAACATTAATACGATTGTGGTAGAAGAGGAAAAAGAGGCAATTTGTTGGCAGCAACAGCTTAGTAGTAGCTGTAGTAGGTAGTGCACCCCAACATACGAGAGAAACTCCGACAAATTTCCGGTTTTGTGAAATTCGTATATGCGGTTTTTGAAACTTTGGGAAACCGTTATTTGTGCATATAATATGATTCTCTTTATAGTAAATATTGAATAATTGAAAACTTGTTAGTTACGACATTTTGAGTTTGATAAGTTGATGTCAACTGTTATAATCAACATTTAAAATCACAAACTATACAAAAACGACAAATTAAATTGGCTCTAGATGCAATAGACATTAAAGTCCGAGAGCTGGTGGTCAATTTGAAGAAGGTGTCGTCATTAATTTGTCCTCATCGAATGTTCGAAGATGTACATATTTTATGTAGAGAAATATGACATAAGTGACCCTTCGTCAAAGCGATTTGCTACTGCAGCAAAACAACTACATGATTATCACAAAATACAGTTCGGTTATAATCTAGTGCGCTTTTATTATAAGTAATTTATGTCATACGTTTAGGTATAAAAAGTTTTCATCTTGAAACACTACAGGAGAATAAACTAATCGAGACCTCGCTGGAAGAACACCATTACCATGATTAGACGGGACAAAACCATTATCGTGCAAAATTCTAGCGTTTATCAAGCATCTTCACCAATTTGGTCGCCAGCTCTCATTCTATTAGAACAGAAATGGATTTATTAGAAACGTTTCCCGTGAGCTAAGATGAAGGGTTTGAATCGTATTTTTTTCTTCTGATGTTATTTTAAGAGTCAGTTAAATAAAAATTGTTTCGTCTTTTGGTTTTTACTAAAATATTGGACAGTTCAATATGAGCCTCAAAAACTGTTCCTTAGAAACAAACTTCTAATTGTAAGATACTAATGTTTAGCGTGGTATTCGCTTTTATACCCATTTCTATGCTCTTCTTGTGTATAGTTTTATTTCCATGACAGTCACACAATTCTATTTCTCAATCCATTCCGTTAGGAAAGCTAACGACAGCCGAAAATAATGTAAAACGAATATCAAGTCAAAACTTCTTTTTATAGTTGGGCTCCAGTTTCACTTTCTTCTTGGTTTTGCATGTAAGATTTCGGTTCCTCATCTTCGTTAAAAAGAGACACAGAACAAAATCAAGTTAGCAGTCTATTTTCAGTAATTTTCAGGAATATTACTCATTTCTATTCCCTGAAATAATATTTTGTGTTTTTCGGAAACATTTATTTCCTGAAAGAAGTAGCAAAAGTCCTTTGGAAACGGTTAATAAATGAAAACAGTTTGAGTTGATTTAAGTTGATTCAAGCATGAACTCTTCCCAATTGTTTCTATTTCCCTTGACTTTCAGCTACTTTATAAATAATTTTTATAGTCGTGCAAATTCTGAAACAATTTTATACCCTCATGACTTTATCTATAGAATGTTTGAGATCATTTTAACAAAGAATTTCAAATTTACGACCAGCTTTAATACAAAGGGACCCGAAAAAAACCTAGGCGTTATTTGTTAAATTTTTGTATTGCAAAGCATACTCGAGAACTAAAAGATCCGCTGTTAAACTAACCGCAAAATTTGCTCACTTTTAGTATATTTCTGATGTACTAGAAAACATGTTAATTCCAGGAAAAATTATCGTAAAGATTATTCAAGCTAAAGCCCCTTATTAGCTATCCATATCACCCACCTCTCTGAAGCGATTCCAAGAGAACTTTTCTACTTTTGAAGCAATTCTTTATTTACTGCCTGTCGATATGTGATTTGATATCTTACAAGTAGAGGCTAAGTAGTCTCTCGAAAATGCGTCAACATATCAATAATTCTCTTTGGCTCGATTGAGCTTACATAAAAGTAGAGACACTGCTGATACGTTTGTTTAACTGTTCAAATACACTGCCATAATAATTTAAGAAATTATCGAAATCACCCATTTCTACCTTCCGCAATTTAATCGCCAGCAATTTGGCACACAATTTTTAGTTTACGTTATTGTCTTTAGCACACTTGAATCATTTATATTAGCCATTATAAGCACAATGTGTCTTTTTAACGAGAATTTTCCAAGCATCTAATGCAAACCCCATGTAAATTCGGGAATTTATTGCTTCTTAAAATATAATTGTTAACAAATTAGACATTTTTATAGGTTAAATTCGGTATGTTCTTCTAGTAGACTGTCGTTTCTACAGCATTTTGGTCCAAATTTACTTGGTGCATTTAATCAACTCATTCTTCATTGTAAGTCTTTGCTATCTATTTGTGTTTTTCTTCTTTCGATTCCACTATCAAATCGGTTTTGGTTACAACTCAAAGTTTTTGTGCATTAAATGGATTTGTGATAGTTAAAGAACCGACTACATTTAATAGAATTGGCTGAATATCCGTTTTAGAATTCAATCAAAAAAGAATCTGATTTCGTACAGCTTTAATCGAGTGTAGATCTAGTCGATTGATTAATTTTGTGATCCATACATAATATGGTTGGTATAATAAAAACAAACATCAATACGTTGGCAACGATAGAATAAAAGAGATGCCACGAATATGAAACAATTTAAATTACACATGTCAGTTTTGTTGTACGAATTCGTACTTTTGTTGGTATGATTTAATTGGAACTGTGGATAATACATTAGGATTTTAATTAATTTCCATATGAAAACCGAACACATTTATAATTAAAATTCATCATAAATTTTACTAGAAAAAAATAACACAATTAAAACGATTTAATACAGTTAAGGGTTGTTGACTATAAAAATAGTCTTGATGAAATTTGTTATAGTTGTTAACGGAACGACACGATTATTATTACTTGAAAATAATCCCTTAATTAATTTTATGGCTTCGTTCTGTTGTTGTTACATAACAAGACCACGACCTGCAAAGCTCTACGAGTCTCTCTATTTTTACAATAGACATCACTTTCTTGTGAAAATCTCACAACATCAACAGGACTTGTCGCATCATTATCTCATACCTGAAACGACAAAGTTGCCGGTTTACTTCTGCCACCATTGCTAGTTGTCGTCTATATTGAAGAAAATAGCTATAATTCTCTCTATCCATCCGACGACAATTATTGACGACAGTCGGTGGAGCTTTAATTGTGCCATTGAGTAGAGACTCTATTCCGTTTCTGGTGACAGGTGCTTTACTCAATAAGTGACGCCAGCTTGATCTTTGTTATTTTCTAACTCGAATTGAATGGTGGCAGATTGAAGCCCTCAAAGACCTTCGCCGATTTGTGATGACAATTTTGTAGATGTGGCGAGTGTATTCGGTTTTAATCATTCTTTTATTTGTTTAAGGGAATCTTGCCGGTAGCACTCATAATTCGATTTTTGTTGATAGTGGCACAGAAAAAAGTTTTCACAAAAATAAATAGAATAAAGGAAAAAAACAGATTGTCTTAATGTCGTCATCGGTACGAATTTCCAGCAAGTGAATATGCCTCCGGTCTTTTCATTGGTCGCTTTATTAAATTTCGCACTTGTTGTTGTTCAATGGTTTCGAGTTGAATTGATTTTAATTTAAAGACTCGTCCCTTATTGCTTTAGATTAAATTTGCATAACTGAGTGAGGTAAAAATATTTGCATTAATTTTAATCTTCTTTACATTTAAAACATTGCCATACAACATTTCTTATAGGGATTATAATGTACAACATTTTTCGTACAATTTATTGCAGATAGTTAACATTCCTATTGCATGTCCAGTGTCTCGCACAACGAACTTTGCTGATACATCTGAATACCCTTAGAAATTGTTCTTATAACAAAACAAAAAGCTTGCAACTCGATGGGTTGGTGTTAGTTGAGTTCCGTACAATCAACGTTAGACATCTGTGGCGGGTTATAAAAAATTACTAAACGAAAATGGGGAAAATTGCCAAAAAATCAGGAAAAAATATTACACTTCCAGAGAATGATTGTGATGAATGCCTTCGGGATAATACTACTTATAGAAACTCTGACTAGGGTTTTTCTCGACTAACGTAATGGAGATAAACGGGAAAATTGTGTACGTGTATATGGGAAACATTGGTAGACGTTTTGGGAGAATGCGTAACAGATGATTGTCCAAATACCATGTGTGTTCATATTTATAACTTTGTATCGCCACGTGGGGAAAATGCTGTATTTTTCGTTGATAAACTCTGTAAACAGTCACTAAAAATAAAGGTTGTTCTTTCGAAGATTTATGATGGACTAAAGTGATTATCGTTTCAACAAAAAAAAAAACACTAGCGACATGTTCGAGATTGAAGTTGCTTTGTTGTCAAGATTAGAAAAAGCATCACTCGTTTATAGATGAGAAATAACCGTCTTTTTACCGTGAATTGAAGATGTTGGCAAGCGATAACGGCCATAATATATCGGATCCATAATATACCAAATGATCAAAAATGTCATGTTTTATTTACGAGTTTCGCTTTTAATATGGAACGTATTTCATTAATAGACAGCATATACCTAAGGGAGAACGGTTTCGGTTTGATATAATCAGCAGTTTTGTTGATACGATAAATTTTACTGTAAGCAAAACAAAATTGTGACCGAAAACTTGTTGAAATGACCACATTAATATTGGAAAATTAATCAAACACCGATTGCATATTTCATGTAATATTGTGGTAGTTCCTAAATCGATTTTATCGACTATATTCGTCCATATCGTATACATTTATGTGTACTTCAAAACTCTATTTGAATAAGAATAATCGTCTATAAATGCAGGTTATTGTATCGTCGGAACGAAACTTATTAAAATTCATGTTAGAACGAACGCGGAAAATATACAAACTGAAAATATTTGAACTTTAATTAAAACTGGTATTGTTGTATCTAACCGACGAAAACAAAATATAACAAAATTTCGGTTTGTTTTGAATTTATTGTAGGAGAAGTTTTTACAATTACTTTATATTCTGTATACAACAATCCAACAGTAGCGTAGATAACGAAATTGGGAAATACATTGGGGAATTTCTAAAGGAAATGCAAAATTTTGTTTTACATTCTGTAAACATATAGTGTTAACGAACCACCATCCACGATCATCATTATCAACACCATCATCATATCTGAACAGTGCAGTATTTGCATTTTACAAAGAATAATTTTGAAGATAATGTATAAATGCTCACGATTATTGCTGTATTCATGGGTCTTAAACGATTGTCCTGACGATAAGAAAGAGAAAAGAAGCCGAAACAAATACAAATCTAAAAAGTTTCTTTTCTCAGGATAGGTACTCTATAATCAATTTCTTTGTTAATTACAATTTAAATAAAATCCTTGATTTGATCGAAGACACTTAGCAGCCAGTTTTGGAAAAGCAATAAAGGCAGAGAGAAGCTAATTTGGAAATGCGGAAGATACTTTAACATTTAGTAGCTTTCACTGAAAGATGACTTACTTATTCCTTCTGCAAATCGGGCCTGTTTTTTATCGAAGTAAAACGCTCGAAATACGTGTTTCAAGTCAATAAATGGAACTGATTTTTTCTTCAAAAGATGAGTTTTCATAATCGCTCAGTTTTCAATTTTATCCATATTAAAGAATACACGAAACATAAGCACCTTATGACAGAATAGGCTGAGATTTTTTACGATTGAATGATAATTTTCAACTCAGGAAATGGAAAACTCGCCATTAGCAGCCTTCTCAATGCTACAGGTACGGAACTTTCCAGACCACTTTCGTTTGAGTATGGAAGTAGCGCTTAAAGTTGCAGATGGTTGGAAACATGTCAAGATGTTTACGATCCTCTTGAAATCTCAGCATTTTATTATCGATCATTTATTAAGACTTCGTTTGTTTGCTTATTATTATAATTATTATTATGATTATGATTATAAAATTTCCTCCGTAGAGGAGATACAAAACTGAAATTTGCAAAGCTTTTAAACAATTTTGCATGGCGTTAAAATCAATTGATTTTTCAATGAATTAACGTTGCGATAAATGCCTCTATTATGAAACTTTTTGAGACCGAAGTTTCAGCTCTTCCAAAAGTTACCGTTAATTCTCGTAATTTCACAATTAGCTACGTAAGAACTTTTATTGGTCAATAACTTTAAGTTGTTGAAGTATTTCAAAGATGCATTCAAAAGCAGACATTTAAATAGTTACATGAAACGTCCTGTATATATATTATTGATTTTGCTTTTTTTAGTATTTGGAATTACTCGTCTACAGATTGCAAATCATCTATTCTTTAGTACGTCGTCTTCTATCATTAATATTACTACAACAATTGCAACAAGTTTTCTCTTCATCAATTTTTAATCAAACAGGGAGGAAAATCAATAATAAACAAGGTCATAGAGATCAGACAATAGACTTTTACATTTAGAACTGGCAACATCATTTTGAAAGACTTTATCAAACTTTTTGAAAACTTCAACAAACTCTTGGTATAAAACTAATTTCTTCTGTTCAAGAGACTATTAAGTGTGCTTGAAGAGAAAAAGACGAATTGTAATGAAACTTTGTCCCATATAAGTTTCATTTGGCATCATCTTCATAGACTAAACGTTTCATATTAATTAACTTGAAAAGTTCGCATAGACAAGAAAGCTTTATTATTATAAATTCTAATAGATTTCTTTATGTACTTTTTGTTTTCGTGATTTACTTGCAAGCGACTACGAAATCTTTTGGATATTAACAGGCAAACTTGTTAGTCGCAGCAAAATTGCTGAATTATAGCAAACATTCTTTAAAAACTGCACGAACGTATTTAGTTATAAACTTGTTATTTTTAAAGTTCTAAGCACTTTTGCTGTATTTTATAATAATGAGCTCTAGACGAAAACTGAAAACTCGACGCCTAGTAATTTACACAAAACACTATCAAATTCAATCCAGAGATAACATCGGAATCGTATCTATTGAAAATTTCTATCAATATTAGATTTGTCTCCAGTGCTGTTGAGTTTAAAAGAATCACAAAAAAAAAATCGAAAACTTTTTGAATGTGTCTAGATAAAATTTTACACGACAATACACCTCGACTAATTTGAACTGACGGAAATACTTGTGGAGTACTTGCGTAACTTGGGAAAAACGTAAACAGGATTAAAATTCCACTTTGAATATTTTAAAGTCGAAGCACGTTAAACCTGTTGATTAGCCTGTTGATGACCTTATCTATTATTTCGAATTCTATTGTTATCAATCTTTTGAACAAGTCAGCTAATTATCATCCTGACCTATTCTACAGCTCGGTCGGGGGTGCTAGAAATGCCGGAAATATTTGCAATTCTCTTGAATGCTCTTTTCGGTGTTTCAACGATTACGTTTAAAAAATAAAAATGCATAAGGGGAGGCTATCAGGTTCGCAAGAAAGTTAGAACAACCAAACCAGACAGTGCATGCATTTTTTTGCAACATCTAAAGTTGAAATGATTCTTTGCGCTGTCTCTCGGATTTGTCATGTATATCATGTGAAATTCTTAATTTTTTGCACAACCTTTCGGTTTTTCTGTAAAACAAGTTTTTCCCAAAACAAAAAGTGGAAAGAATAACCTTTAAAAAGCTGCAAAATTTTCCCTATTTAATAAGCTCATTAGCAATATATTTTACAAATTCTGTGGAGTTGGCATCGAAGAAAAGTCAGCTCGTATAAATTCTAGCAAAGAATAAATCCACATCAGAGAAGTTGCCAAATGTCAAACTTCTTATAAAGTTACTTTTTAATCTACAAACTCGAATTATACGGAATGTCATTATAATGCGAGTGAACTTCCTATTTTTGTCTTTTCCGTGTTGTATGTTGCACGTATTTCGTTTAAAACTTGTAGAAAGCTTAATTAAATCCACAACTTTTCGGGGGAATGGAAACTTTTACTATATTCCGTCGTTTTTATCGTCTTTGATATCATATCGAAATTTATTAAACAGTTATACAACTTTCAGTCCAATTCTACTTTACCAAAAACAACAACAACAACAACAAAAACAAAGGAAAGATCAAGAAAAATAAAAACAACGGAATAAATAAGAATTTCACTAACTATAAAATGTCTCGGTTTTATTAGGTAGGGAAACACAAAAGAAAAACCCTTTAAAATTTAATGGATTTCAACTTGAAATATTATAACAAGGAATCTAACGGAAAAGATTTGAAAAATCTTTCTGACGTTAACAGAATTTCAGCCGACTTTATAGTCGGCTTTTAAATTATCTTCCTATTACGATGACACACTCTGTTTCAATAATATTCTGCCTGATAAGCTGAAATTATTGCACGAAGATAAATGCCAAACGAAAGATATAATATAGGACAACAAACTTATATGCGTCCTTTAATATTCATTTTATTATGTTGGATTTAATGAATTCGACTATAAATTATCCATTATTATTGGTTCTTTTGTTAGTAAACAAACAAAATGTCTTTTAAATAACGTATACAACTGAAATAATCACCTAGTTTTTGTCCCCATTCTGATCGGTTTCTAGTTATTTATCTTTTTCGTTTTGTATCAATTCAAGTGGAATCAGTTTGACATGAACGAAAAAATACAAAATACAAATCCCTAACTGAACCGATCTGAATGTATATTCCACAAAATCCTCATCTACATATCGTGTTTTTTTTTGGTTTTCAAATATTCTACTAAATAAAGCACTGCTACCGCGTTTGGTCAATTCAATCAGAAGACAAATAAGTCGAATCGATAATTTTAGATAGTACTAAAAATTAAGTAAGATCAGTGATGACTCATATCGATATTATTATTATTTAACTTCAAAAAAAGAATTTTCTACCGTTTGTTGCCGATGTTCGATTTTCATTTGAGAGCTGCATGGGGAACAAATCTGTTGGATAGGAATACAACTAAACACGATTCACCAGTTCGCATAAGTAAGACATTAGGGAGTGTTTTTTTTAAGTAAATCAAAGCTAAGCAGAGAGACCCGAAAATTAATGCATTGTTTGGAAGAAATGCCCAAATCGATTACGCCTAGTTTCCGAATCTTGTAGAAACTATGATACAACAAATCCGGGCTATTTGCAATTATATCAAAATTATTACATTATATGAAAAATATGTCCGACTTCAGGGTATCGTCGTGGCGTTAATAAGTGAAGCAGCACTGAGTTGTAGTGCGACAATTTGTACAATTACCGAAAATTAAATGTACAGATTGAGATGTAAATCTGTTTAGTGAATACGACTAGTTAATAGTTTTAATTCTATTACCGTATTCTATAGGAGACAGTGGGTATCATTAAATTACATTTTGACTTGTAAATTGGATATAAACTAGATGAGAAATTAATGTTCAAGTTGTACAGATGGCCTGTGAAATCTTCCAGTAAAATCCAATATAAATAAGGATGGTAAAACATTAAAGTCATCTAACAAGTAATAATTCTCTACCGTATAAAGTCACAATGAGTTATAAACACCTTACTAAACTGATTAGTTGACACAAGAGGTGTTTTATACCGTTATGATAGTAAAAGTTTAATGATTCTCGACGTACGAGTGTTACAATCTCAATAATATTTGGTATTTTAACAATTCAACACGTTATAACGTACAAAATAAATAAAACAAGAGCTAATACAGTTAATTTGCTATAGAAATGGGCTTCAACAGTTAATCATGTTGTGTTCATAGCTTAAAGTCCACTTTAATCTTTACTTAATTACCGGTTTATATGATTAACTAGTGGTGCAACTCAAACAATTAACTGAAAGGACTAGTAGTTGTGGTTTAGTCAAGTTGCAGTTGATTGTAGTTAACACTAAAGTCGTTGTTAGATAACTGATTGAAAGCTCAAGAATCCTACTAGATACATCAATATCAAATAATTCAAATATCAAGAGAAAAACCGAATATTTGGATGGACAAAAAAACCATGCTAATCTAGACGACAGTTTCATTTATTTAAGTGCTCCTTTAAAATGGATTCAATTTGTGAGTAGCCTTTTATCAAAAATCTACCATTTTCGTATACCATCGTATCCCTTAATCAAATTCCCATTACGAACTCTCTCTCTCACCAACTAGGACACTCTGTTTGAAAACGCGAATTTTCATAAATATTCAAATCGTATTCCCAAAGAAATCAAGTAAATTTTATGTGTTTTTGCATTTTATTCTTCTATCATGTTTCCATTGCGTCGTTATTTCAATTAAAATTGCTTAATTTCGTTATTTTCGAGTTTTCACATCAATGCTTCCGTTAGTTTAGATTACATCATTCTAAGATGTCTGCGGTCTTTTTTTTGTTCGTTTCTAATTCGTTCTATTAGCTTCTATCTCGCTAGTTTTTGACGGAGAGTAGTGAAAAGTGCGTTATAGCTGTTGCGATTGCTTAAGGCCGTTGTTGATAACATGGCAAAGCTTATCAAAGACGTAAAGTGAATTTATTTGTAATTCAAAAGACTGATTAATTAATTTGATGAATATTTAATTTCGTTAAGAGCTTTTGTTTGCTTTAATCCAGTCGATTTTCACTGGTGTATTGTTGTTTATAGTAGTAGCATCACTTTGTGAACTAATTTAATTTAGATAATTATAGTAGTGAGAGATTACGCCAAATTCCAGCACCATTAGAACGAAAATATCAGCCAACGAAATAGGTAGACTAAGAAGAGAGTGATATACGATTTTTGTAGCTTTCTATCCGTTATTTTTAGTGATATATTAGCGAGTGTTCCAGACAACGTTTCGTAATTTATTGAAAAAGACACACCTACGGCTAATTGATTTGCCACCACTGTATGTGGTTTCTATTGTAGCTAGCACAAATTTCAAGTTGATCTAAACGCATGAATAATGGAATAGAATTGAAAAATCGATACACATAAGCGAATAATGGGAAGTTGTAAATATTGTGTTCATATTTTCAATACAATTCAATAAAGAATAGTGGTGAGTAAATGATCTTGACTTTTCACCCAACAAAAGACCTATTTGCTATAAACTTGTAAATATGAGACCTGGCATCAGGGTAGATTTTACGGTGGATGATTTTTTTCTTATTTTCAAGCTGTATCATCAACATTCTTATCTAAGACACGATTTTATATATATTGAGAACATTTTATTACATGGTGGCAGTAAAATATCTTTTTTTTTTTTGAAGAGAAAAATTGGAATTAAAACGGATATAAATAGAGTGAATATGTCCGGAATCAAGGAGAATAACATAGGAAATGTCAAGTAATATTAGAGGGAAAAGCTGGAATATCAGGTACGTTTTATAAGATGGATGAATTGTTGAATTCATCTCTTAAGACAGAATCAAGCTCGTTTCGTTAAAACATCAATCTAATGCATCAATATATCATTAGTTTTAGCGAAATAAATTAACAAATAGATGAATAAATAACACAATAGAACAAGACTGAAATATTTCCGTAGTATTCAACATAAATTAATGGATACACTTTATAAATTTCTATTCACTCGACTATATCTAAATATACGATATCAATAAATTTCCGACATCCAATCTTCAATACCCAACAGCGACAGTTTAGAAAACAATACGTTACGGTTAAGTACAAGTGAAATAAATGGTTGGCAAGGCGTTACAAACCACTGACCAATGTTTATTTGGAAAGGTAAATACTCTTTAACAAATATAGACCTATAGACATAGATTACAGGTAAACCCGGGGGATTTCGGGATCATTTTCTTGGCTGTCGGATGAAACGATCCGAACATACACCTACTAACTATACCGCTCAAATCATCCAAACCGATCAGAATAGTTAAGATTGTGCGTGTTATATTTCTATTAATAACATTTTACTTATTCAAACCAGCAAACAATGACTATTCACTCCCCTACTGTTGTCCATAAATTTCCACGTAATCGTTGTGCATTTCTTTTACGTTTTCTTTGGAGCGATCCAATCTTCCACATTAACACACCTGTTGTTAGTGCCTAGTTTCTTATTTCACAATATATTTTATCTATAATAGCTTTCTATGAACGTATACGTATATGTGTATGTGTTGTGTGTATGTGTGTGTTAATTGTATCTGGAGGGTCCAACAAAGACCACCAATTTTCCATCGGTTGATCTCCAACATAGCTCACAGAAAATCCTAGTAAAGTCAAGAAAATTGTTTTAGCTTTAATCAAGACGTGGATTTCGGTTTGTTATGTGTGCCTTTCTCATCGAATAAATACAACAAATATTACATTGAACGACAAAAATTGATATTTCCCATTCTTTATTATTATTGTTTTTTTTTTGCTGTTTGTTAGTCGGGAACAAATCTATTGGAAGTTTTAATGAAAGTTTAAGGATGAACGAGCATGCCACTGTCATCTTTATTTACAGAATAATTGACACGAATCAAATCAAAATTATTGTTGGTTTTTAAACTGTTATTTATCGATATCTCTACCAATCGGTCAATGTAAACAAATATTGTAATAGGACAAACTGAAAAAAAGACGACTAGTTTAGGCGATTCATTATTGTTTTTGATTCTATTCGTTTATATCAATTTTCACAATAAATCCAATAGTTTGTTTGGGTGAGTGTGTGGCAGACACAGAGACAAGTCGGCTAGAACTCGAAAAAGCTAGAAAAATAATGGATATGGAGAGAAATTGAGATTGGAATGTATACAGAAAAAAAAAACCTATAACACAAAATGAATGACGACGCTATCATCTCATTTAAAATTCTAATTAGAAATTGATTAAAATTTGTAAATTTATTGCTTTTGACTAGTAAAAAAAAACTTACGAATTATTTAGTGCCACCGGGCATATTACAGCTGATCCGTGAACAACGCCTGTAGCCGACTTATAAAAAGCTCTAACTTTGAGTCTGTCGTTAGAACAAAGCAAACCTGTCAAGGTTCTTATTTTAATATACAATATACATGTAGGTTGATGACGAAGATGCCTCGTTACGATATTTAGATTGGTCTCCCACCAAACAGTTCTCAACGTTCCTAGTATGGCTTTGATTCGACCAATCACAGATAAGCCCGCATCGCTACACGGATAAAAAGGCACTTGTTTTCGCTAAGCAGATTGCAAGGCAGTGCAGTAAAGTGTTCGCTATAGGAACACTTCCGTCTTAGGCTGCGGTGGAAAAAGCGAAACAGTGACTATGAAGTGTTTTCGACTTTATTTGAGATGCTACATATAGAAAAGTGTGTAGATGATATTTTCTTCTGTCTGCTAGACACATTTCCATAACTGTATGATTCATAAATGAATTGAACAAGTCCTCGAGGAAAATATGGGTAAAAAAAAGAACATAAATAACATAGTAGACACGAGATAGAATTGAAAATTTAACGCATCTTGCAAAATCAATACAATGTTTTACAGATCTTGAGGATCAACTTCAATTTTTTTTGAAAATATGCTTCATTAACCCTTAAATGATGAGAAAGTTTTTGATGCCAAGCGAAATATGCTTATCAGCTCAATAATTCTGTAATTATTTAAAAAATTTAATATATTATGAACTAAATCAGTAGAATATTTATCAAATATTAACTTAGCTCAATTCTATCGTGTTATCATTATATTACTTTAATGGTACAAAATCATAGAGAACAATTTTGTAGAAAATTTAGTGAACGTGCGAAAAGACTAACATTTATTAAGTTATAAAGCCTTAAAGGTCAGATTTTCGAGCGCAGCGCCACTTTTATATCTTGCGCACAGCGTTTTTCGACTTTGTCACTATATAAATAATTAACTAATTGAGATAATCACTTGATTCTAATTTTATTTTGTTCAAAATTCAATATTTAACCAAAATTTGTTTGAAAAATGTGGAAACTTTATTGCTTCTCAGTTTGAATTTATTTTAATTATTACACGATATTCGAAAAAATTGTTACATAACAGTTTTTTAAAAATTATATGACAAATTTACTTAAAACAGTTACTTCTATTGAAAATAAATGACAATTGTTAGATAAAATTTAAAAAATGTGATCATCTCAATTAGTTAATTATTTGTATAGTGACAAAGTCGAAAAACGCTGTCCGCAAGGTATAAAAGTGGCGCTGCGCTCGAACATCTGACATTTAAGGCTATATAACATAAAAAATGTTAGTTTTTTCGAACTTTTGCTAATAATATGATTTATTCGAAATTAAATTTTCTACAAAATTGTTCCCTATGATTTTTTCATATTTTGTACCATTAAAGTAATATAATGATAAAACGATAGAATTGGCCGTTTTTTGGTAACAAATGGATTTATTATAAACAAATACGGCATACGATAAATATTTGACTTCTAACTTAATATTTGATAAATATTCTACCGATTTAGTTCATAATATATTAAATGTTATAAATAATTAGGGAATTATTGAGCTAATAAGCCTATTTTTTTATTTATTCTTTTATACACAAAAATTGAACACGAATTTCGCTTGGCATCAATTAAGGGTCAATGGCGCATATTTTCAAAAAAAAATTGCGTGGCCTGGACTATTTATTCTAAGATTGTAGGCAAATAAGTCCAAACACCTTTTGTTAAATTTTTCAATGACTAATGTTTTTTCTGGGGTAGAGAATGACATACAAATCTCTCCATTTGCGTCGTCTCTCAAGTAAATCTGGTTAATTAAATAAAGAAAAAAAAGACAGATTAACATGATGTTAGCACAATTGAAGAGGTAGAAACTGGTACAAGATAGTGTTGTTGAAACGAGGCACTTAATTATTTATAGATAAATGTATCCTTACGTATAGGGGATGAAGTTGATTTAGTTGTAGGTAATTTTAGATATACGTATTTGATAAACAGACTAACCCCACGTTTCATAGGGAGAATTTCAGTTGATTACGCTTCCGGTTATTGTAATTTAGTTTAGGTTATTATAAGTAGAATTAATCATCTTATACACACGTATCTATCAAAATATTATATAATATTGATGATTTACAATATGCTTGTTCATTGTGAAAGTTATTAGTTTAGTTGAAGCACATTTCTATTTATAATACTATTAATTATCTACTTATATAATTACAATAATATTGTTATAATATATTAATTAGATATTTCGTTTTCCGTTAATAATTGAAAATTTCCGTAACATTAGCATAGTTTAACAAGGCAGAATTGCAACTGGTGATGTCTATGTTGTTATTAATTCCGGTGTGGTAAATTCAGTTCGTGCACAGTGACACTTGTAATTGCACAAAATACATAATGGGACCCGTATTTAATAAACAGCCAGGGCAATTACAGGTCGAGAATTAAGTTAGTGTACTAACAGATATTTAATACAATAATGTTCCCGCATATGTTCCTGTCAACTAGTCATCTAGATTATTGTACAACAGAACGTCGAGACACCAATAATATTCAAAATTATTTTTTCAATATATGAGAATTGTACTTCTATATAGTACTGTCTATAATTGAATAGAAGATTTAGTTTGACAAATTTTGATTGGGTAGCTTTAGTTGGACGCATTCAATTATCATCTGTCATAGAAATTGTACATTTAAATTATGTAACTGTTATCAGCAGATTTGTACATGTAACGTCATCTATGTATGCAGCCATTACTAACATGAAACGTTCAACTTGAATTGAGGGAAAATTTCATTAAATTCTGATAACTGAATCATTTCAATTGATGATCAAGTAATTTTTCGATAAGACTTATCTTGGACAAGATAAACCAGCAACAGGACAGTATTAGTCTAATCTTTAATACGAGGCATCAGTTCGGGACAAAAAATTTGATTTGTAGAAAATAACGACTCTTAGTTGCTTTAGACTTGATCAATGAAATATTATTCAAAGTATCGGTGAATGGACCATTCCTTTTCCCTCTTTATCCACATTTGGTGAGAATTGTAAATTATCCCGTTGCATTTTGTAGGTTTTATGGTATACGAGTCCCTTTGTTGGGACTCAACAACAAGAAATAAAAAAATTCTTATTTCAGGAAGGCTACTGTACATTAAACGATATCCAGCAAAGGATGGCGGAATTGGTGAAGTATTCGAACTTTCACCCTCTTCCCCATGTGCAGCTTCTTCTAGTTCCAAAAGAAATGCTCTTCTGGTAATCGAAAAGAAATTTTTAATTTCCAACCTTCACATTGCAAATCCAGAAGGTCTCCCTGTGTACCTTTTCGCTCATTTTTCGATTATCTTTGAGTTGTTTCTTTACACATGCAATTTATCGTTTCATATGATGTGGTGAATTGTGGATACATACTCTCAGATCTTGGAGATTACCTATCGTCTTTTTTGCTTCCACGCCTTCAAACGGCTAAATTTACATGGAACACACGAAATGTATTTATTGGCCTGTGGGTTATTGGTCGAATTTGACAAAAAAAATGTAGTTAACGAAATTAGTTATGTAAATTTGGCTTATTGCTGATCACTCTAGTGATAGGTTAAATCGTTTAATTAAATTTGTTGAAATGCACCCTAAATGTATAAACTGTTTTTTAGTGTAGAATATTCCAACAGACATACATAAACAAACTCGGAATTGTCGGATGAAATAACAATTTCAAAACATGGATTTATGGTTTTGACCAGGATTGTTTTGGCTCCATTAAATCCCTCTAACATAACGATCTCTCTACCATTCGTCCATACACACAACCGCACACAGTCTCTCTACAACTCTCCTGTTTTGTATGTCTAGAAATCAACAATATTCACGAACAATGATTCGTATGATATATATCTATTGCAGACTATATGTTTAGCCTAAATGTATGATAGACGGACAGAAGACCATGTCGATGATAATAATAATGGTATTTGCTTCGAGGAGAATCGAAAATAACGCTGGTAGATCGAATTCGGGTTGGATGTTTGTTACAATTGGGTATGCAAATGGATCAATTTCAATCAAGCTAAGTATAAAGAGTGGTTTTCAAACAGAAAAGGGTATCTGGATTGATGTGGCAAATTCATTTACTGATTATTTCAACAAAGCCGTATCAATCATTTCAGAAGAAAACTGTACGAAAAGCATTCGAATATAACAACAATGTTGTTGTGTAAGATTGATTTAATAGATTGATTTAATTGTTTTACGATAAATTTGAATTTTTTCCGAAAATAACAAACACCACCGGTTGAGTAAATAACAGAATATTTCTTGTATTCATTAATTAATTTATGCATGACAGATGTGTGATTAAAGGAACAAATTTTAATAGGGAAAACGCTTTGATCAATCTCCCATTTTTCACGAAGTCTGGTTAAAAAAAGCTATATATAATCTGTAATTATTTAAACATTCTACACAACTCTTTAAACGAGATGTGATATGAAACGCTAAAGAAATAGAAGCAAAAGTAATGCTTAATATCCGTACGATAGAGTTCAGACTGAGGAAACGAACATCAGCTAGACTCAAATCGTCAAGAGAACAATTCTTGCGAAATTGTTTCTCTTTGTGTTATCTCCATACCCGTTTCTAGTCGTTCTGTTTTTTTATCTACACTAGTTTACACTTTTTCTGCACTTCATTGGATTCCTCCACTTTTTGTTATATTCTCAATTATTACAGCGTAATTTACGACGCTTTAGAAAACGATAATAAATTTGGAAAACGAGTCGTAATCTAGGGAAAGTTCATATTTATATTAAAGTTTAATCATGATCCAATAAAAAAGAGTTTTCGTCTCGTTTATAATTCCATTCTTTATGAATTCTCTTTTGACGCAGTTTGCCGAGCGTTTCGCTGTTGTATTGCTTTATTGTCAGTACAAAAGTAAAGTGTAAACTTTAACAATAAAGCATTTTCTGTTGTGTTACCGTTGAGGCAAGAAAAAAACCGAGCCAGAATGTAATAAACGTAGACTTTTTATAATGTCTTTTCTTTCGTTTGTTGTTGATATTGTGTAAGTGTAAGCCTAGACTAAGGGATGATTTATTGTAACGGTAATCTTTTACGTGACGTAAACACGACGAACTTGTCAAGTTCATAGAGAGAATCGCATGTTACCTTGCTATCTAATTTGGTAGAAGAGGAATCACCATGTTATATCTATTGTGTTTCGAAACGTTATCTATTCTAGATCGATAACAAGACAGTGGAATGTATTGCAGATGTTTAAAAGTTGATGTTAGAAAGATCTAAATATAAAATATAATAAAAATGTCTATAATAGAAATATATAGGTTATTTGTAGGCGTATTGTCGGTTATGCAAAGACTGTCTGAATATATCAAAAATAATCGCCAAGCTATGTGTAATTTCAAGAGCAGAAATGTAAATAGATCGTTAACAACTAACGAATATCTAAAGCAAATAAAACTGCCTGAGTTCGCCTCTTTAGAAATACCCCACAGGGGACAACCGCATGTTCTATTCCATTTTATTGTTCCTGCCCGATTATGCGAACAAGTTTCACAACTGATCTCCAGAGGGTGAACTAAGATGAAACGGTCTCGTGTCTGTCATTTCCCAACAACTACTGTTTCCCAACCACTACTACAGCATAATAGTTTTTAATTCCATTTTCTCTTTTATTATCAACTTTTATTATCTGATGTGATCGTTAAAGTCGAAATTTTATTTTAAATTAGCTAGAGAGAAACTAGAGGATTACTATAGAAATGATCACAATCGATACATTGAAGATAGTTTCTAAATGAAAAACAAACAGTAAATCACTGTAAACTTCCTGCATTGTGACATTAGATAAAGCTAACAAAAACTAAAATTTCTAACGAAAAGCAAATTCAAACCGAACGAAATGTTCTGAGTTGATTAAACCTCTCGATTAAAAACTGTTCGATGATGTGAAACAAAAAAAAAAGCTACAATGAAATTGATGCAAGTCCGAATAACTACAATTCTGGCACCTATTCTGTACACTTGTGACTTGTCTTGAAGATTATTTATTTTGGCCATTTGCCATTATTTGGGCAAACGATTATTATAAGCGAATCTTTACATTTGTACTCAACCACCTCGAATAATTTTAATTAGAACAGCAACAGATAAATTATGAAGTATATTTGCGTTTTCGATTCAACTCGTGTTGTGTTACTATAATCGGTAAGAGCTTCGTGAGTAAAGGTTTCAACAATTTTTTTTTGTCGTCTAAAATAAATCATGTTGATCGCAACGTCTTCTGATTTGATGAAGACCGGCTGGATTTACAATTTTTGCACTAGAAAGATCTATGTCGTTGTGAAAACAAACGGTAAAAGCATCTAACTAATCCTGAAAGACGTTCCACCAACACCAATGAACATTTGTACGCTTGATGTCACGTATAAGCAACAAAAAATCGTCGAACAAATCTTTGAAAAATCACTGAGCTAGCACATAGGCTGTTTTTTTTTTGTCTATAGTTGATAAAAAGCACTGATCGTTTTTTGTCGTCTTATTACGTCTTAGGATTGTTAGTCAGATATAAGTGTAGGAGTTATATAATTGCTGACATTTTCAAGTTTCAGTAAGTAAATACGACACAAGGGACTACCTTCGAGATAAGTAATGTAAAGTGGGACGTAAATTTTACTCAAAGGGTTTATG
The DNA here is from genome assembly GCA_021725515.1 of Epicauta chinensis. Classification (NCBI taxonomy): domain Eukaryota; kingdom Metazoa; phylum Arthropoda; class Insecta; order Coleoptera; family Meloidae; genus Epicauta; species Epicauta chinensis. The sequence continues at coordinate 114,344 of JAEDXX010000005.1, read as the reverse complement.
ATGGCATAACTCTAATGAACTGTAGTTGAAACTGTTGATTGTACGAAACCTCAACATTTTTATGATTACCAGACGTAGGTTGGACGGTTGATTATTAAATTGTCCTTCTTTCTATTACTCTTTTTACTCCCCTTTCGTAAGTATTGTATTTTAAATTGATATTAAGGGTATGTTGTAAAAATTCGAATTATGTCCGTGTGTGTATATATTTGAATATGCTATACTACCACTCGACAAATTTATTTACACCATATTTTCAACAAATAAAACGTACCCTACGGTCTTCTGTTTTTAATCACCGGCCATTTGTTCAAAAAGGTTTCAACAGAAATTTTAAAATAAAGTCACTTATGGCGGAAACAAACAACAAAAATGCAATTCTCTCATAATGAAATCGTTGTAAATGTCGAAATGTTGGTTAATTACACTATAATTTGAACATTAATTAAAAACTGCATTACTTGTTCGTCGCCACTCTACAAGTTTGGCATCTATCCTAGACAAATAGGAAAAAATGTGCTGTTTTTAGATGAACTTAAAGTAACACAAATTACTAGCCAAAATCTATCGAAACTGAATAAATTTCTTTGAAATATCACTTCGAAGCTACGGCGAATTATTGAGAATTAAAAATTTGATTTAACAGAATTCTAAATTCATAAATTCCCACAAAATATCACTCAAAATCGATATTCTGGGAATTGAATAATATAAAATATCAATTTCGGCAAATAATTGTAAAATGTTTCTCGGAGAAGAGACTAACTAAAGCCATAAAATTAATTCACTGTAAAAGCCAGAAATGGAGTAGACGATGCATTTCACTACTAGAAGTCCTCAAAAATTTCTACAGTCAGAAAAATTGGAAAAACAGTCAGGTTCAGTTGAAGCAGTCTTTTGCTTACATCTACATTGACAAAAGGATAGAAAAGAGTCAGTGTTTATAGCACTGCAAATTCATCACCACCTTTATTGGAATAGTTGGCTAGCGTAAACTAGTTTTCTGATTTTTGTAGTATCTCGTATTTTAAGCAGCTCTAGAATTTATCTCAACTGCTATTTGCTGCAACTTTGCTGCTCTTTTTTTATCCTTCCACATTTTTGGATGAAATTTTTCTATATTTATAACCCAATACCCACAATAGAACAAGTTTAGGGTCGGATGTTAATTGCCAAGCCTTGGGGTACGAGCTTGGCCCATGTCTTGTACCCCAAGTAATTTATTTGATTGGATTGTCCTACTTGACTCAAAACTGGTTGTCAGGCCTGGCCCGTGGATATCATTTCAAAGTTAAGCTAGGCTTTGCGCTAAGCTGGCTACCAGGCTCGGCCCAAGTATAAGTCTCAGCACAAGCTTGGACCTTGGAATGGGCCTATTGTAAATTCCTGCCTGGGAAGCTGTCTTGTGGGTGTTACCAAATTTTTGCAATGGATCTTAGTGGCTTGAAATTGCTTAAGTCTACATCATTGGTCCTTGAGATTTTGGTTAAGCACAAATCGATTAATTTTTGCAACCAACTGTTATTTCAAGGCATGCCAAATTCGGTAAAACTTATATCCAAGTGTTTGAAACGATTTCCACACGTGTCCCAAGATCGTGGAAAACTGTTGTTTAGAAACAAAGGCGACACTATTTGTGTATGACAAAGATAACAATTGTGTGCTTCAAAGACTGTAATACCTATAAAAATAAATGAAATTCAATGGGCAAAAAGACACTACTTCTGTCTGATTGCACCTACAACTGTTGCCATTACGGTATATGCTTCGTGGTAGTACAATATAATTTAGTCTAACGTTATAGTTGACTGCTGAAACTACAAATAGATTTGTACGATTATAAATAAACAGTCGAAAAATATACTTCAGCTACACATGGTGCATTAGATTTATTGATAAACATTAATGTTGTGTTTTCAATAAAACAGTCGAAATCTATAGACTAACTTTTCTTTTTCAATGAATCATCATTAAATTGAAACGAGCAAATAACAACAACAAATAGTTCAGCCCAATTGGTTACAGGGTAAATAAAACCTTACTTTGTTTGTGTTTATTTGTTGCAAATACAATAAATTATTGATTAGTTAGTTACCTAGTAAGCTAACAATACATAAAACGTTTGTCTCAGATTATAGGTGTATATTTGATCGAATGTAATTATCGTGTATTTTTGTCTAATTTGCTCCATTTGTCGCTCTGTTTTCAAAATGTTGCGGATAGATCCCCAACCCTGTAATATTACGCGTGATTATTACAGGAATGTACAATTTATGGTAACTATAGAAGTACAGAGAGGTAGCGTAATGATTCAATTAATATGTGGCATAATCGACATTTAACCCTTCAAATTGTAGCCTAAGGCTTTTCCATTATAATGTATGGCAGTTAATAAGGGTCTAAATAACTGCGATATCGATTAATCATGATTAAAAGTGAAGCGTGCATCTTTTAGTGATCAGTCAGTTAGGATAAACTGAATGATAGATAAAACAATGATGTAGGTATTAGGACAACGAATCGATCCTGTCAGAAATCGTCTAGATTCCATCTTTTACCATAGATAAAGAGTCTTTTGTTTTAAAATAAAAATTAAATAACACACAAAAACAAGAGTTTCAGCTAATCTTGAAATAATGACAATATAAATTATTATTTTTTACCCATTAATAATGTGGCATGTGCTATCACTGGCCATCTTGCCGCAAATACGCTGTGCAAGCAAAAGGGCAGCCATTTCTATAAATCAATATTGTATATTACTCACATACAGTTATGGCAAATGTTACAGTCACAAATCATACACAATTATAACGCGGGCCTTGATGATGCGTATATAGTCGAAACGCTTGAAGCCAAAATATCCTTTTTTTTCGTGTTAAACAGCTGAAGAATCAAGAATCCAATCAAAACAATGGACTGGGGCCAAAGTGGTCGTCTCGAAATTATTATGGCATCATTTTTATTGATCTTGGAATACAGCTTCATCCACTAACTTAACTTACCGCTAGTTAGAGTACTTTCGATAAATAGTGAATAAATGAATCGTTTAAAAATAGAACTTCTGATTTTTCGTTTTTATTTGCATCAACTTCTCACTCCGACCTCGTAGCATACGAATTTTATAATTTAAAGCGCACATAATTTTCGTGAAAAATCCTTCTATTGATTTTGTTTTTGTTGGAATTTAAATGGAAATTTGTCAACAATGAAAAATATGGAATTAACTTTCATTAGTAGAAAGGGAGAAAATGGGAAAACTTCTGATTGATAAAATGGAAGATATTTGTAAAAGACAAAGGGAATACTCAACTTAGAACAATGTACTGTGGAAATAAAGGAAACTTGACAGTAAATATTAAAGTAGTAGAATGAAAGATAGGAAAAGTATTCTGAAACAATTTACAAAGAAACAAGAACAAGGTCAAGATTAAATAAAGGCAATAAACAAATAAAAAGTCTGAACAGTAAAGGTAAAACCGAGTTATAGGAGAGCATCATTATTGATGCTGTTGTTGGACACTATGAATTCAATAAATGCTGTCGTTTCGTGTAAAACACTGTTGTGACAATTTTCTATTATCAACTTTGAAAAAGAATAACAAAGAGATAATGGAATTTCTGAGTATTTTGAGAACAAATTAAATCAAAATAGTGCACTCAAATGCTGTTATAACAGTAAAGAAAATATTTGTACGGAACGTGAGCTACAATCAAAATTAATATTCGGCAAAGTAAAGATACTAAACGCTAGAATAATGATAATGAATGACACGCAAAAGAAGGTCAATGAGATGCTGTGAAGAAAGAAGAAGAAGAAGAAGAAGAAGAAAAAGAACAAACAGGGAGATGAAAGAATTATGTAGACGATATATTAAAAATAATAAAATTACTTTAGATGATTACTAGAAGAAGGAGCAGCATAAGTGAATCAACGTATAACGATATCAGCATTGCGCAAATGAACGACATAATGATCGGCGAACAAATGGGAAATGTGAAGGTTTTATGTCATTTTAATGGCATTCTGACAGTATCATTCTGTTCATACCTTAATGTAGTTAGTATAAATGAGCTATCATTATTTTCGAATAGATCACAAAAGTGTGTATATCTCGATTATTGATACAAATACAAGCGTCTTTATTTGTTCAGATTTAATTTAATTGAATCAAGTAGAAACATGTGCTAATGCTATTCTCTCTTTTAAACACGTTCTCGTGGTGTTTAACACAATTTGTTGCTTCCTTATTATCGGATCGCGTGCGATCTATTCGAAAACTTAAATTACAAAGGAAAAACAAATAGATTTCGATTAATGTTGGTGTAAAAACAGAAACATGTCGAGATTTATATTAGACTACTTACTAGTTTCCGCCTGATTTCAACGGTTTTTAAGAGCTTCATTAGCGGCTTATGCCCACTAAATCACGTAATAAATACGAGCATATTGTTTAATAAAAACCCAAAAATCCCAAAGACTCGCTATTCTTCGCCGTTCTTTACTACAGTTTGCTTTTAGTAAATATTTATTGCGTATTTTTTACTACCTATATTCAGTTCGTATACTTCCTGTCTACATCCGGCCCAACGGTCGATTTACCCGAGTTGCATCAAATACCTAGTGTAAATGTGGAAAGCTGATTCAGCACAGGATCTAAAGCAGTATAGTTTGGGGATTTCTACGTCCACACACATATACACACACACACAAAAAACACTCTTCCAAAAACTCAATTATTACAGTAATCGCCCAAATTGTGGAAAATTAACATTGACAGTTTCTCGACAGTTTTACTTAAATCGTACGAGAAGTATAAAGGTGCTGTCAAAATATTTCCACTGGAAATGAACGGAAACTGGTTGTCTATCAAGCGGTCGGTTTTGTGTTAGAAGTCTTAAAATCGAAATTGATGGATTGGATTTAATGATATTGAAAAGAAAAACCATTTCGTTGAAGCTTTTCTTTAATGAACTGGATAAGGTTTGTTCACCCTGATTGACTGTTTTTTTTTATCGTTGAATTCATGGATACAATAATAATAATACTAATCAAAAAGGTTTTATAGTATACAAATACAATATAGTAGAACTATTTATGTTAACGATTTAACAGTTCCTCAGGAGAGTTGGAAACGGTTTTAATCTAGTGGCCGGCGATCTTCCAAAGTTTTATATTTCCCCAGGGCTTTCAGCTTCAAGGGGTGAAGATAACACGCCCTTCTTCTATTGCTATATTGTTTCCTATATAATACATACACAAACGTACATACATTTCATAGATTACATTAGATACAAATTTCGTAAAATCTCAAATAACAAGATGTGTAGTAACACGGATAACTTGTCCTAGTGTTAATGGAATTGAAAATCGAATTCCCACGGATATAATTTAATTTTTAATACAACATTCTTCCGCAACCATTTTAAAACGTCCACCCTAGTCAGAGGTGTGGGGAATTTTATCACCAAACCATCATTCGATTTTATTATTTGATATGCGAAACGTGAAATTCATGTATTTGGTAAATAATTTAATGTAAAAGACTTTTACGATAATCCCCAATTATTGTTTCACATTATACGCATGATAAAATTTCATATTCTATTATAAATGTAGATGAACAAATGATGATAAAAGGATAATAATTGAATGAAACAGGTCAAAGGGAAGCTGGGACAATTATTTGGCTCTTAATTCGTATAAATCTACCATTGTAAAGGTTATTATCATTGTAATTAAATTCTGAAATAATAAATATTGTGAAATAGATCATTTTTGCTTGTCCTACATCTTATTATCTAAAAAAAAAGAAAATAACGACTTTAGAGGATATAGAAACAAATCCTGCCGGTTTATACACAATAGAATTACAAATTCAATTACAAATAAATCTCACAACGAATTTTGGTGATTAGATAGAATTTAGTCCGAAACTAACTAGAGCTTGTTAAAATTACAAATGTAGCAACCATTCGTTATTTAAGCAGTTCTGAAACTGTATAGTTTCAGAATATTCGATGTTCTGTTAACATATGTGTAAATCACAAGCGTTAACACAATCAAATGCTCAAAAAATAGTCAAAGATGATTTAAAAAGACAATATTTATAATAATTGATCATTTAATAAACTCATCAAGAATATTAAATAAAGGGTGATCGTTGAGGTGTGTTATTAAAATATTCCTGTGTTCTTCATAACGAAGTGTTCGTATTTTGTTATAGCACTTCTCAGCAACTTATAGTTACAAGTTCTAAGAAAAAATGAAGAACGTTTTGCCTTTAAACACTATAAAGAAAATTAAGGAATTAGTGAGCTTTCTTCGAGCATATCCTGAGTTGAGCAAATTACAAAATAGTTTCTCTATTTGTATACCTTACTGGAATACTAAACAAAAAAAAACCTCATGAGTTATTCTGCTACTCTTTACAGGAGTTCATATGAGGGCAATGTCAAATATAAGGTAAATAATTTTCAGATTTAACCCGAATCATTAGGATTCGCTTTATTTTGCCATATTTGTTAGTTCAATTCTGGATTTTGGTTTAAGCAATTACTAATGCTTAATTGGATAGAATCTTTCATCTTTTACTCGATGAAATTGTCGCCCAAAATTAATCTTTTCTAAAGAGCCAACCATTTAGTAGTGACGACGAGAGCCGGTCGAATTTGCTCTAATATCGTCTCGTCAAGACGAGATTAAAATATTCTTCTCTCTTGTCAATTCTCGCCCAAAATTTCTGTCAAGTTTTAAAAAATACATAGAAATTAATCGAAATTTTTGTTAAATTGAAAGAAACTACCAAAAACCGAGTTCAAATATTCTTCAAAAATACATTTAGAAGCAAAAGTCGTACGGAGCCATCTTTAGAACATAACTTTGCCTAGATCCAACAACACAACTTTTGGGAACTATATCACTTATATTATAGAAAAAAAGGTACTTCTACAAAGTTGCTTTTATGAATAGTTTCAATTTCATAAAATAATTGGATAATTTATAAATTGCTCGATTAGTGATTACAGGCAGAAACCAACAAAGTCTGTTCTTACAGAATAAATAGCCAATTGGTGAATAGACGAAATAGTTATTTAATCACAACATATGTAAATATTTTTGCTATTTGACAAATAGCAGACGGGAGACGAGACAACAAAGGCGGGTCTCTCGTCTCTCGTCGATGTTTCTCCCGAAAATCGAGATAGAGCTTCCGTTTCCTTGATGAGACTTCTCTCTGCATCACTACCTTTTAGCTACTCTAAAATACGCATAAATATTTAACTGAACTGATGATTCTAATATAAAATCCGTTCAAAAGCAATTAATTAAACGTTATATTGCTAAATGAAATCCATACATGTAATTTTATTAAATGAAATACATGTATGTATGTATAGAAGCCAAATGGGCGTTTGATTCTACTACCAATTACGGATTATCGTTTAAACATTGTTCGAAAATTTGGAGAAGAAAGGATTTGTACTATCAAAGCAATGATAGTAATTTGATTGCATTCAAATGAACGTACCGTACACAAATCCCATATTTCATTGTCATTTTTTTTGTGTTTTATTTCTTTTCCGATATTAATTCGTTCAATTGCAATGTTTACTTTCTTTCGTTTTATTGTTTCCGTTTGATTTATAGTTCGACGTTTTTAATTAATTTCCTTTGAAAAAGTTGTCAAAAAAAATGTACAGGAATAGACTACTCATTTAGTACTCGTATTGCTGAAAGCACAACATCCATATATCTGCATATTGTGCAAACAATATAAATATTGTCCCTCCAGGTATGTTTAATTGTAAACTCAATGAATCCCATCTGAGCAATTTCCAAAACAATAGTGCCGTTTGCTGTAACCATTGATAATAATGAATGGTACAAATCCTTGGGAATAATTCGATTGATTTATAAACAGGAAATGTTTAAATTTTTGTTTCTTGAACCACTTCAATTTTATCTAAAATTCAATCAAAATGAGTGAGTTTTTGTGTGGTTATAAATTTCAAATGATTATTTTTTTTTATATAGTTTCTATCCACTGGGGATATCATTAAAGTTGGTCTTCATATATTTGTTCTCATGGGTGGTATGCTCATTTATGTCTATCTTAACTGGCTTAGATACCAATATAGAACCAGATAAGTTAGATGGAATTTGAGTTGTATCATATTTCTTATTAAATAAATGTCTGATATACGTTATATGAAATAAAAACAATATAATTATTACAATACTGTAATGGAAACTTAAATACAGCTGTACGTTTTGTGGCTATTGCTTTGTATTTCCTGTCATTATTCGTATGTCATTACAAATTTACTAGTATTACCAGAATACTGAAACATTTATAAAGCAAATAAGCATTTTCAGGTTAATGTGCACATAGACAATATCATGCACTTTGACCTATCAACCATACATAGTTAAATGAAAATTGATACGTACGATAAATTACAAATTTATCTACTGAATGATAATTTCAATTACCGGTTGAACGATTACCTAATTTATTTATAAAGAACATCTTGTACGATTATAATAACTCGACTATAACAATATTATTATGATTATAATCCAAGCTTAATAGCATCTCTACAGTAAGATAGTTTCGTAAATATGATTACAGTAATAACAAACAGTAGAATTGTGGGATTTTGTAGGTCAACGGAAAAGCAGTAGAAGATTTGAGACGACATTTCCCATTTCAATCAGTTTTACATAAAGGTAAGGATTTTGTCACTTATGTATTTTCTTCAATTTAAACTTTTGATGGTTCTCAATACATATAAACGATGTTTTTGTAGTGCCGCAATTAAGTTCTGCTTTGAAGTAAATCCATACGAACACAACACATAAAGGAGCTTAAATTGTTAGTAGAAGATGGGTAACGCCAGATATTGTTAGTCCCTTTATAATTATTCATAAAAAATCGAAAGTGTGTGGAACGCGGCGTGTTAGAAGTGAAACTTCTTAGATTAGAGATGAAGCTTATTTCTTTCTGTCGTTGTCTGAAGGCTTGAAAAAAGATATCTCTTTCGGAAAGAAAACCTGAGCCGAACCGTTACAAGTTTTTCTAATCGAACCAAAACCGAAAACCGAAACAGAAAAATGATAGTTTGAAGCACGTACTGCATTCACTGTGGATTCAAACGGGAACTGAACTAAAAACCGAAAACAGAAAAAAGACGATATTTTGTGAGGAACGAAAGCCGGAACCGAACCGATATACATTTTTCTGATCGAACCAAAACCGAAAGCTGGAACCAAAAAAGTAACGGTTCAGAGCCCTGATTTAAAATAATAAATTGACGGCCAACAGACTCCCAAATTCATGGTGTCTACAATAAAACATCGTCATCTATCTGTTGCGATACAGAGTTATCTATCGGGTCATAACATACAAGAAGGCTTCAGCAAAACAACCTATTCTTTTTGACAGTTATTGGATTTATTATGCAAATTACTTCAAAGTACTGTGCTCAATTATACATAGTGTCTGGCCTACTGAAACTTTTTCCATTTTTGAAGTGAATCTTCTTTAGGTGCGCATGAATAGTACATTTTTTTCAAGCTGATTGTGAGAGGGTCTAAAGTTGGTATCATTGATCGATGTACAGCGCCATCTGAAACGAAACTAAAATTTGCAGGCCTACCGCGATTTATGATTTTTGTATTTATAAACTAATTAATGGCGTTAAATTATATATGAGTATTGTTTTGAGATAAGTGAAATGCAGAAAAAGACAAGACTGCAGAAAAAATCGCGCCTTCAGGTAACGACAGAAAGAAAATAAACTAATAGAAAACATGAACTACATCTTTAACCTAAGAAGTTTCACTTCTAACGCACGACGTTCCACGAACTTTCAATTGTTTTTTCTACAACTGGGCTTCTTAAGTGGTATCTACACACAACAAAAAGGTGTGGAAGAGTATTTTATCAAATACATTCGAAAAATTGATGATAAAGGTACAAGATTTTATAACATTTCTTATCCGTATTCACGAAATCTCTATTCAGAATTCTAGTTTCATTGATTAGCAAAAGAGATTTGTACTTAAAATTTGTCGAATTTTACAGAAATGTAAATAGAAATAAAATCGCAAATATGATGTTTTCTTAATATGTCCACTAAATGTCGATCGTATCATATTAGGATTTTTTCCCACACTTTTATTGTTATTTGGATAAATAAGATTCATTCGACTGGAACATGAAAAAAACCATCGTTTCAATAGCTTGAATTTTAAAGACGTTTGAATGTTGGAAAGTAGCTTTAAAAGCCATTAACTCAGAAAAATATCATTATTCTTTAACGTTCGTTTTTTTTTAACAATGCTCCATGTTATTTTTCCGCTATATTTACTATAAAACTGCTAGTAACAACGTTGATAGGACGTTACCACGTTAATAGCCAGTCACTTGAATGTTATTATTACTCCTCTATTCTATATACATATATAACATGTTATAATCTTATTTGTTATATATATATATAGTGAATCCTGTACGTTATATTAAGCGATTATATCAACTCATAAGATGGATAATATATGCCAGAAATAATAGATAGCTGCTAACTTGACACACAAAGCTCTTCATAGAACGTACAGTAACGTTACTACATGGCACCAAATCGGTTAATGACTTCATCAAACGTTAATAGGTGAATATGTTGTTATGTACGTATCTATCTAAAGATAACATGCATCGACCAATTTAAATATACCACATGCACACAATATTTGATATGAATATGATACAAATATGTAATATCAGTTCAAAGCCTACTGAAATCCGTTAAGGTCTCTAATTTGATCCCACGTTACATTAAATAAGGGGAGTGTACGTTTTCGCACCATTTTCCAAATGTAATTACCGAAAACGTACATTATTATAATTAAGTTTAAGTTTTATAGGCGAGCACGCATCTATTAGTGTCGAGGTCGACAATGATGACAACTATCACAAAAGCGACAGAATTGATTATTGCCATACTGGCGTGATGGAACATCATTAAATATTCTCATTTTTTTGTCCGTGGGAATTGTTCCAGTGAAAACTATAAGACATTTATAAATTTCGACATTTCCATTAGACTTTGATATAGGATTCTATGACATTGCTTAATAAACAAAAGGCCATCGGAATGGATAAGGCAAAAATAGTTGACCTTGTCGCATCGATTCGAATTCTTCTTAGTTTTTGACGAAAAAAACAAAACAACAAGAAATTTCCCAAAACACGTACACACAACAAACATAACAACAAATCACTGTAAGTTTTGTATTGACCGAAAAGTTCGTGCAGCATACGTGCAGCTTGTAACTCAGAACAGGAAACAAGCTCTATTCAGATGTAGCCTTTTTATAAATTATAGTAGGATGTAAGGAGAAGAAAAAAATAATGCACCGAGATGTAGAGAATGAAATATTCACACAGGTGTTTGTGGTGAAAGTCGGAAGATCTATTAAAATTTTATCGGACATGTTAGCTGCGTCTACTTTTTTATTCATGAACATTGGGATCGTTTGCCAGCCTAGCCTATTCCAATATGTTCCATGTTATTCTATAGTGTTATAGAAAAACTAAAAGTATAAAAATGATGGATCGTCGTAAATAAAATAAATAATCGAATTTAAAATGGATCCATCTTTATTGTGCCTTCTTGCTAGAACTAGCATAATTCGCCGATTAAATTTCAACGTTATAAATCAATTTCCTCAGTGGTGTTATTATACGAGACTTTCCAGTATCCATCGTAACAGAATAACAGGATAATTCCTAATTTGATTTATTTCCATTATACTTGCGTCTTAGACGTAGGTGAATGAATTTTCAAATACATTAGTACTACTTATATATAACAACAACAGCAACAACATCAACAACAACAGAACCTCTTCTTTATGACCTTAAGAAGCTTTTATCGTAATTAGATACTACAAGGCCCCTATTTTTTTTCTCTCCTGCTTGCACAAACCCTTCAATAATGTCTACTAGTAGCTTTTAGTTTATAAAAATAGTTGAATGGGAATGTATAAGTCTCAGAGGGGAGATTCTAAAGAACTACGAATACGGAACGAAATCGATAACGCGAACTTTGATTTTTCTACATATAACCAAATATTGTTTGTGTCTAACGTAAAGCTATCATTTCAATGTATTTATCACATGCTAGAGCGTCAATTCTTCAACTCCCATGAAGAATCCCTATCAACTAATAAGTTGCATTGCACCAAACCATTGAAGAAGATTGGAAAACGCTACCTAAAGAGCTGGAGGGAAACGGAGCGTTAGACACTTTTTGTCAACTAATAATTAATAACCCTGTAATACAGAAAAACAATAATCATTAATCCAATTTTTTTATATTATCGGTGCTCTGTCAAAAACAAAATTTTAAACCACTGAAGGCATAGGTAGCGGCAGAAAGCAAAAAAAGAATGTTGGACCCTTTTTGTAAAACCGTAATTAGCAATCCAACGTAAAAAACTACACGATGCCTTTAATTTTTTACTTCACCCGAGGTGGACTCAATTTGGCGTCTTTGAACTGTGTAGATACATTAAGCACACAGAGACCCTTTGGCTAGGAATAGTTGAAATGTCGACAAAAACTATTCGAATGTTATCGTATTTTTTATCAAAGTAGATATGATTACATTATACTGATCAACATGCGTTTGGCTCAAATATAATTTAAATTAGTTTAAAAAAACGAATGGTAGAAGAAAAACTCGCTACTGTAGCTTGAATTTCATTTCTAATACAAGATACAAGCTTAATCGAGACCCATGTTTCGGGAATTGTCCCTTAATACAACTAAAACGTCATGACGATTGTATAATAAAAAGAATAGCGTGCAAAGCATAAAGAAAAAAATATAAAATGAATTTTCTGCAACTAAACTGGGAAAAAGGAAATGAAAATTGACGTAATAGTCTTTCTCAGTTGTAGCTTGCAAATATGACGTTTCTTAGACAGAGATTTCTCTTCTTCTTCTTCGTCTTCTACTTCTTTTTTTTTTTTGTTTTATTTGACAGTGATTCTAATTTGCATAAATTGTAAATGGAATAAAGTTTCATTTGTGAGATGTCTACTGGAACTTTACTGGTGCTTTAATATTATACCTAACCGACCAGATGTACAAGTTGATGTCATACTAACCTATTAATATAGAAATAAATTGTTGGTTGTTTATTAACTAGACAAAGGGCACATTTTTCATGTTCACATCAGACAACTATAAGATAAGAAGACGTAATTTTGTGTTCATTAAACATTCTTGTAAGACAGGCAATTTTTCAAATACGAATAGATCGTAAAACTACAGTACAAGTAGTTTTTACGGAAATAGTAATGATTCTTTTACATTCTTCTAATAACTTCCCAGTTTTTACAATTGATAAGTAATGACCGGATCTTCGATACAATGTTACTCTCAGCTGACATTCAGTATAAGTCAGAATTGTTGGCGCGATCTTCATTATCCATTATTATCGACTTTGTTGAAGCTTTGTTGGATAGTAAGCTTCTTTAGGTTTCTATTCAACTGTGCGCAATTCGTATAACATTGACTACGAAATATGTTAGTTATAGTTGACATTCTATTGATCGTTGAATCTCTACTTTTTTTCTACATTGAAACTTGTACAAAATTCCATAGATAGAATATTATCAAACAAAAGGGACGGGTGTGCCTTTACAAGTCTGGAATTATGTAGGGCTCCCAACCACTTGATCCGCTCCTAACAGTATAAAATTCTAGTGGTTAAGGAACATGTAGTTAGTTGCAACAAACAGAATGTTTGGAATGTCCCTTGATCGTTTTAAATTCTTCAGTTTCAGATACAACGACAACACAAAAGCAACACAAATAAAGGATTTGTCAAATATTTTCGTTTTTTTTTTTCTGTGTTATTACACCAAAGCAGAGTTGTTTCCGAAATTCCTTCTCAGCAAACTCATCGAGAATATGCGATAAAAACATCAGAATATATCAGGAAAGCCATACTAATCTACCGGAATTATTGTAATATAGCTGGATAAACTGAAAGATGTAAGAATAAATGATTTTGGTCCAGTTAAGAGTGAAATCATTTGTTTTTTGGACGTTTCCTGATTGGACTGGTTGTTGTGACATTGATGGATTGCATGCGATTTTTTCTAGTCGCACAAACGAATGGAAACAACCGAGCCGAGGACGGGAATGAGTGAAAATGTGTGACAGAATTTTCCCCTTGTTGTTTTTCTCATAGTCGGCCGCCGTATATGCGATGAAAGTCGAGTACGTATGTCGAGATAACGTCTCTTCTTGACTTGAATTTCACAACACCACCTCAATAATAAATGTCAAATTGCCGACATCTTTACCTTTGCAGATAGGTGGTGAATATCTGAAAGCTTTTTTCTTCAACATTTAATTTATTGCTTGCTTCCGATTCTTCATCGTTTCGATGATCTGTTGGAATTTACAGCTAAAAGTGAAAAGAGCTTCCTATTTTATCCGATAAAATTATACGAACGCAACTGAATACGAATAATGAAAATCTTATTTATGGGTTCGTGTTCAATTTTATCTTTGGTCGACTTTCGGTTTCGTTCTCCCTCTTTATCTGTTGTAGAACAACATCCATTCAAGTTTAATTATATCTACTGTACTGTTTTATTTATTGCCTAGTTGATTATCCGGTCGGAAAGTTGTCACCACTTCCCTTGTGTTTTCACACCATCACATACGTTTATCTTGTACTCATGAATTTTCTTACCTTCCATCCATTATTGCCTTTTGTTACAAGCTACTTTGAATTTAATACGGTTTCATTCGCTTTGATAATCTCTAAAATTTTTAACAGACATTTTTAATTAGTTTACTTTGTAATATATTTATCTAATCCTTGCTAGATTTCCATAAAGATGACAAATGATCTTTCATCCGACCCAAAGATTGAAATGGAGCGAATAATTTATGTATGAGATTGGTGATGTGAAAAGATACGTAGTTTGCTAGAGATCAGACTTTGCTTGATATATTCGTACCGTATTTCAGTTATATGAGCCGCTGAACGCTTCATTTATACTTTTATAAGATTTCGTTAAAATAAGCAACTTTTCCACGCCAAAAAAAATGAATTATTTTCTCTATAACATAAAACTATTCTCCTACAACAATTACCATTGTACTATTACTTTTACGAAATACGAACGTCGAGATAAATTCCGCTTTGTTCCATCTAATGCCAGTTCTTTGTTCTTTCTGTCACGGATTTTCTTCAGCAGAGAATTAGATGGAAAAAAATGAAGAAAAAAGAAACGCTCCCGCTAGAATAACTGGTACGGATCCATCAATATGACAGACGAAACGATATAGAAAAGTCGATGATTAAATGTAGAGAAAAAACGAAAGCATTGCTCACGTTCATTTAAAGTAAATCGAATCGAACATAAATCAATAAACAGTCACGATTCCCTCAAATGTTTTATTGCAACCGAGTGTGCGTGTGTGTATCTTGTGATTTAAACTGTTACCGTTAACTTATTTTATTTTTTTTGTATTTTAGTAAAACTTGGCAAACTCAATTTGAGGTTATCGGTTCAAAATAGGAGTAGTTATACTCATGGAGACCGTATGTTTGTTACGTGCCTGGAATTGAAGATTTTATTTCAGTTGAAATTTCGGACGAACTGGCACAAACTGATGCGAAATACGGAAGTCATCCCCTTATGTTGTTCTATAAAAAGTTTATTGGCGATTTCAGCGACCAAAACCAATTTTTTTTTTCACCAATTTACCAGTATCGTTGTGTAATAATCATTTGGAATTACACATAGGAAAAAAATCAATATGTGCTAACGTTCTTTTTTTTACATCCAGCTACTGCTGCTGTTTCTGTTATTGTTGTTGTTGTATTTAATAATGATAAAATACAACAGACCTCCCCTGCCGGCTGTTGAAAAAGACAAATCGTTCATGTTTTCCAAGGGGTTCCGCATTTGCATATGCCACGTAAGAGGACACATTTGTAAAACCACCAAATAACCCGATGAAATTGTATCATGGATTTTCTACAGCTATTTTCCACATTATGGAAATTTCCAACAATGGCACACAAAAAAAACACATGATAAAGAAAGTAAATAAAATAAACAGAACAGGAATAATAGCAACAATAATAAAAACGAGAAATATATACAATAGAACAAAATAAGAATATAACTAACTGTAAAAATTACAAGAGCTTGATCACAGAGATGAAAGGAACTTAATACAGCCAGAATGCTGGTGGCTTTTGTGTAGTGATATAAACACGACGAAAACAATGATAATATTATAATAGACGTAAATTCGACATAAAAGCAAACTTCGGTAGATATTTTTACAATAGAATGTCATCATTTTACACAAAGTAAGTTCATTCAATTGCTTCTAATCGGTTCCGACTATTTACATTCTCGTTAAGCGTTTTAAATCGTGATTTGTTTTTTTTTTGTAGGTTTATGGGGATTTTTTATATTGAAACAATAGATTGTTCAGGAAAAAGTTCTTTTGAAAAAAAAAACAACGTTTTTGTTCGACTGAATTTCACAAAACTCACAAAGTATACGCAGAATGTTGTCGGAACTGAAGTGGACCAAGCATATGCAATGTTGGTCAGTTAATATGTAAATCTGTTGAATTGTATATATACAATTGGCCTTAGAGCTGGTTTTGAAAATATGAAAGAAAGCTTAGTAATTTGTCACAAGCAGTACTTTGTACTTTGATTTCTCTTTGAAAGGCCCGACTATTCAGAACGTAGGAAGGCTGTCCTTTGAGGTCTTACAAAACTTTTTCCTTATAATACAGGCATAATTCTTTCCACATTATAACACTGTCACGTACAAAGATACTATTTGGTAAACTGGCTATTTTGGTGATTACACTGAAGCTTGCCTATATAAGCGAATTTGGCTAAGAGTACGTTCATGTCGGAGACATCTCACTCGATATCTCACATGCTAGTGGTTCTACCACCAATCACTTGACAGGATTCTGATAATGACATCTACATTAAAATCTCTATGAACACTCCAATTCTAAAACGTAGTTTTGTTTTGGTATCGATTTAAACAGCGACTCAGGGAGGTCGCGAGGTATCTCGTACATGAACGTACCCTAAATTTGTAAGCAGTACAATAAAAAGAGGTCATATTGTTCAAGTCATTCTAGACGAAAATACAGTGATAGCTATGGACACCCTGATACGGACACTTCTGCAAACATGCATACTAATTCTTATAAATAGAATTGCAACTTCCAGAACCTTTCCTGACACTTTTTACAAGTCCAGTGGGTGTCCGTATTAGAGAGGTTTTACTGTATAGAGAAAATCGCAACTAGAAATATCTCAAAAACACAAAATTGCATTCTCCATTTTCTATCCTTTTAAAGCCAAAAAGTCAATTCAACATAGAAGCAAAATAAGATAAGTTCGTAGTAGATTTGGTTTCAGTCGTATCGAAACAAATTTCTATTGCGACAATAATTATGACCTACAAAGGCACGTTCACTGCCAAACAATTCCTAAATATAGATCCTGCAGTCCTTAATATGCGTTTCTCGTTTCATTTGAAAATAATGAGTGTTCCATATTTAAATAGAAAAAGGCTGCATTTCTCCAACTTAGAATTATAAAGTTTTCTCCAAGTCGTGTTTATTAATTGCCCTATAAATATGCTTAATATTTTACAAGAACACCTGATTTTATTCAAATGAACAACATCGGACATTAATTTCAATATGAAACTAGAAACTTTGTTCTTTGATTATAATAGAATCCCATTTATTCTGGTCTTAAATAAATTCATAACAATTCACATAAAGTATTATCAAAACGATCAAAACTTTTGTACAACATACACTTGTAATATTATTCGAATTCGAATTCGAATCGTTTACAAATATTTTCGTTTGATTTTTGGCTATTCCAATAAAAATGAGACGAAAAATTCAAATTTCCTTCTTAATGGAAATCATTCAATGAAAATATAAATAGAAAGTCTTTTTGAAGTTTCGTTATAGATATTTTCAAGTACTCTCCAACTGCATCGAGACATCAATTCCACTCTTTATAGTCCATTTTATTGGACAATTAGAAAGAGAATTTCAGCAAAATTACCATTGAAATGTTCGAATTTAATGGGGATTAGTTTATTTGTATGTGTTTTATTTTTATTGCACTAACAAAATTAGTTTTGCCTTTATTTGCTCGCTGAATTGATATAAATTGGTGGATCAACTATAGATTTGACCACGAGCCTCTCTCAATTTCTTTCAATTTCACCAGACAGACATTTCCTGTGATTTTATAGATTTGATCCATTTCTATTCAGCTCACTAGCGATAACGGAATCGCATCAATCAAAATAACGTTTCTAAAATTATCAGAAATTTTGAATTGAAACACACAATAATAATAGTAATTATTAATTTTAATCAAAAAAGCCAAGAAAACGAGAGGATAAATCAAATTTTATCCGTAACGTGGATCGAGTAATAATGAAATTTTATTTCGACAATCACAGCTTCGTAAAAGAACATATCCTGAGGATAAAAATAGACGTAGAGTATAAATTTCATTTGCTACCTAACTAAAATCACTTGGAGCCATTTAACAACAAGCTTTTATATAAAAAGTTTTTGTCGATGTGTACACTAGTGCCCCCAGAAGTTTGGAAACAGCTTTCGTTTCGAAGAATAAAGTCCGATTTAGTGTTCAAAGAAAAAAAACGATACCATTTAATTTGAACTTTTTCTAGAGCCGTATTTCTGTAGAAATTCTCAAACGAATCTATCCACTTACAGTCTTCGATGTTTCAGTGTGAACCAAATAAAATCAACGATACAACCGCTAATCGATCGGTATACCACCAAGAGTTACTATTCAAGTACTTTGTAGACTTGATAAAAACTTTCTTGATCACAACAAGACTATTTCGATCTTTACCAGTCAAAGTTCAATGGCTGACGAAGATTAGGAGCGTTCTTGGTTTCTATTGAATTCAGCTTGGATTTCAGTTTACAGATCAATATTACTGCTTTATCTTCTATTAACACTGTTTTAAGTGTTTGTTTGGTGGTGTGTACCTCTTCAAATAAACATTCAATTTGTTCCAATGATATCTGCTCACGATTCGAATATTTGAAGGTCCATATTTGATGGAGGTTTGTCTTTGATCTTGTTACATTATAGGCGCTTTCTGTTTCCAGGATAACACAGATCGTTAAATTTCCAAAGATGTTGAGTGTTAGCTTTCATTTCGGCTAATTTAAACATTGAATTCTAGATATTTATATGGCGGTTAATTTGTTCATTTAAATGCATCTAGAAAATCTGTTGAAAAGACTAAATTGATGAAAACGTACAGTTTCAAGTATTATCTTGATTGTGCTTCAGAACCAAACTAACCCTCGTTGTGTCGTCCCAGAAAACATAATGATAACGTCTTTTTCACTATCTAGATCATTTTATAGATATAAAACGTTTATTCGCAAAATTGAAACGAGCATAAATTCACATTTATTTTACCATCATTTGGGAATGTTTTCTATTAAAAGCAAATTGTACAAAACAAAACTAATGCATAACAAAATCCACCAGGTATGCTCATTCGATATGGTGTACGTTAAGAGATATAGTGTTATTCATAACATTTCCATTTATATGGGTTTTCCCTCGTTGATTTCCACGTAACAACCGATGAATCCTACTACCCATTAACCGAAGTTCGTACTCCCTGCCATCATCAGGGGATCGTTCAATTTTAATCCGATCACAGAACTGATAGGACAATGCGAATTCAAAATCCAAACATCCGATTGCGTAATTCCTCTAATTTTTCCTCAACAATAATGGAATTTACTATAAATTAGTTTAATCGTATAGATCCAGTTCAAATAAACGTTTCTAACAAATAAACAAAGTTAGAACTGTTCTATAAAGCCATTCTTCCGGTGAAAATAAACCAAAAAATCGTGTACTTTATGTTATTAACAATAGCCTTTACCGTCGAGAATAGTATCTTTTCAAATGCAGTAAGCTCACCGTGACTTAAATTAGAAATTGAATCCTGCTGTAATTTCGAATATCGTCACTCTTTTGTATATCTATCAGAAAGGTTTCTTTGCATTTTGTCGTAACAACGAAACAGGTGTACAATTGCTTTTATGTTGAACAATTTGTTTTAATATTTACGATCATTGAGTAATAATTAATATTACAAACTTGCGTACGTTCCAAGTTAATATTAATAATAGTTGGCATGTTTTCAAAGATCAATCGGAAATAGAAATATGTCAATACAAAAAGGCAAAATTTTCAAAAGTCGATGTTGAGTAGTTTTCGCACACAACCACCACATCAAGTTGCTCGCAGAAACCCTCAAGGGTAACTTAGTGGTAGTGGTATACTATGATGTTGAAAATTTCAGACAAGAGATTGCCAATAACAACCTGTAAGTTCTATTTTGTGGTTGATGTGGTGGTTGTAGCTTTTCTACCGAGAAAATTACATTAATAATTCATTACTTGTAACATGATCAACAAGACAACAAACGTCTAAGTTGAGTACATAAATATATTGAAATGCAAATTATTTATGACATATCGTCCAAAACAATTCACTGAAATAGTAAAACTATAACTGAAAATAATTTTAGATAGTGCCAGTGCTGAAACATAATAAAAGCTCCTTATCGATGCAGTTGAAAGTCAGAACTGATGACTGACAGTTTATGGACTGATGATCTGTTCTCTAGAGTAACGTTAGCTTCGGCAGCTTCAATCGATTTCTAAAACTTTGAAAAAGATCATCATATCGAAATTTCAACGCTTCCTGCATAAATGTAGAACAAAACCGTAATTTTTTTTCTGTTCAAATTAATTGCGCACAGGCACGACAAATTGTTAAATTGCCAGTAATTTCACTATTTAAACATAGATAAGAACGCCCCATAGTGTGAAATTTGATGAAAAATTTTAAATAGGCTAAAAATAATAGCTGACATTATTTTTATCGTTCAGTAGCGAGCACACGGAACACATTGCAAATATTGTCATGTTTTATTCAGTTTTTTTTTGGGGCAGAAATTATTTTTCAAGAACTTATTTGTAAATAAATAAATTAATACCATAAAAACAGTGAATATTTCCAAAATAACATATGCAGCCAACCATTATAATCGTTAAAAATGTATAAAAAGACGGATGGTTGATGCGATTTTCGTCTGTGGGATTATGTAAGCCGCAGGCGATTGAATTTTTGAAAATAATACCACAATTGTTTGTATTATAATTGAATTTACGCGTCATTGTTGTAGATAATTCCGGTTGTTATTTAGGAATCCCGACATCGTAACAAAGAACGGTTTTATAACCGTTGAGTCACTTTTTAAACGTTTAAGGAGAAATATGATAACGTTGGGTGCTATTGTATCTACTGAAGGGACCCTAAAAGGAGGTGCAGCCATTTTATCACAAAAATAAAAAGAATTCGTCAACGAATATCGACAAAATTATATAATATACAGGCTGTTTCAGCTAAAGCGCCCACCTTTCATTATTTCATATTCGTAGGCAACCTTTAAGAACTTTAACAAGCTCAACTAATCACCTAACCGCTGGTGACCTAACTTAAGTTCTTGAAAGCTGCATACGAATATGCTTAATAATTGAAGAAGCTGTGAAAGGTGGGCGCTTGGGCTTAAGCAGTCTGTATATATAAGATAAATTGAACAAAGCTAAAGACAATATTCCGATTGAATGTCCAAAAATACGGATTGCTAAAAATAGCAAATATAATGCAAAAAGAGACAATTTTACTTCAGAATGATTCAAATGAGCAAAGTTTTCATTTTTTTTAGTGCACTACAAATTTTATAAATAGACATGTATTTTGTTAAAATTCTTCAAGATTTTTAACACTTCTCTACACTACCATTTATTGAAAATATAAAGTTACAAAGTCTCTCGCTACTTTCAAAGCCTGTTGCACTTTCGTAAACCATTCACGGACAGTCTCATCTACAACAGCAATCTTTGTGTTGAAAAGTCTCATGCTCTACAAGTTTCTGATTTCAGCAGGATATTTTAAATTCAAACACACAACTCCATGGAATTGAAATCAAGTATATTCACCTTATTCCACCACAGTCTCAGTAATTGTAGTCGTTCTAACTGGTTTCAACAGAAGAAAACACTGATAATCTGTAATTTTCTCTACTGTATTATTGACGACGAATTTCCGTTGTTCATCCACCGTACTAATAGCTTGAAATGTTTAACGAATGAGAAGCATTTACGATTTTACGAGTACTGACCTTTCTCCATCAGTGCTCGCCTGTAATTAAAGATTCCCCAAGTTATTTCCCTGTTAATTCTTAATCTTCACCTCAGCTCAGTTGTTTATTTATTAAAACATTACCACAACGAGTGGAAATTTGAAATTATTTGCATGAAACGTTAATAGACTTCATTAAAATTGTTTGATGATTTTCTACAAGTGAGTTATGATCGATCTCAAGTTTAATTGCAAATTGATAAAAACAACGGTCTTTTTCACAATTATTGTTCAAGTATATGAGTTTCAATTGTGTTGTAGATTTCAGAGATGTGGATAATTGTAAAATTATCTATTAGATGCTGAAGGGATTTATAAAAACTTTATAACAAACATAATTAATGTATGCTTTAGAATTTTGGTCATCAATTGAATTGAATGACCGATTCAACTAACTCTAATTATCTTTACGCAAAATGTTTATGTTAACGTTCTATTGTGAGAGAAAGTTTTGTCCTGTTTTATGTTTCCCCCAAAACAACAGTTCTCCTATACATCACACAAACGTATAAAACAGGTAGATATGTTGTATTACATACAAGTCTTTGCCTACTACCCACATAGGGGTTGTTTGAACTAAATACCAATGGAGAATTTGATGGAAATTTAATACATCCACCAGCATGTAGACAACTATAAAGCCAAAACGTACACCTCTTGAAACTTGAACTAACCACTTTCTAACATAATCATCATCAGCAAACAACACAAAACAATAATTCCAAGATTAGACCTCGGAACATTCCTAGTCAAAGTCAAGTTTTGAATGATTAAAATCTAAGCAACATCATCATCTTCAGGAGATTGTCCAGGAAAGTGTTGAAACAATACTATTTCCTTCCAACTATTAATACATTTAAAGAAAACAAACAAAACGTATGCTAGTTTTCAGAGACATGCATAAAACTACTTCTGTTTCGCTAATGTTTCAAAACACACAAAATAAGAGTCAACCGCTGGAGATTAGAAATATCCAACATTATACAATTTACAAACATTATGTGCAGCAAATCAAATTTATTACCAGTTGAGTTTTATTATTCAAAACCAGTACGTAGAGACTTATTAATTTGGTAGCTTTCAAAACGTTTCCTTCGTTATTTATGAATCATTCTCACATCGTATTGTTAATCTTGCACATTTTATATGTGTGTTTTTGTCGGTGTAATTTCGTGTATTCTATTAATTCCATTCCAGATACTCTATAATATAAAACTAGATCGTAAACGGTTTAGTTCTATTAACATTCGGCAATTTAAAGGCACCGTTTCTTGGATAATCTCATCTATTGTTTCAGCAAATTGCCCTCGATGTGCACAGTCGGCTGTAGTTAGGGAATTTGATAATTTAAATTGGTACGTGGTGTTTGAGTAATTTATTAAGAAATATAAGAGTAGTAATTTTAATCTCTTCATCTTTGATAACATTATGATTTCCAATTCACTTAATGCAGATGATAAGATTGTAATATCAATCATTGATTGAATATAATTTCTTAAATAATCATATTTTCCCCTATTGAATAGAGTAATAGAGCATAAATCATTTTAATAATTGTATTTGTAGCCATTTAGATATTGTAGCGTGCCGGTGGATCCTTTAAGAGAACATTAATGCCACCTGAGCTATTACACAACTCCAACAATTAATGGTTCTGACCATTTCTACTAGTTTACATTAACTTCCAATTCTTATTCAAAAATTTATATAATAAAAATGGCGTCAATTTATTATTTATCGATACGGAATTTTCCAATAGATTTCTATTATGTTCCTGATAGTTATTAAAGTAGAATTTATTATCGACAACGATTTTTCTTTGGCTACCCTGTCAGAGCCGATAGAATAAGTCAAATAAATTGCCTCGACTGTCCTCATTTCAATAATAATTTTCTTTCATAACAACTGTTACGAACAGCAACACACGAAGTAATCATTTATTTATTTGTCCAAACAACCGTATTGTTTACCTGTGTGTAGTTACTAGTAACATATTGTCCTCTCTAATTGTTTTGTTTTTGACAATTATCAGCCTATCGGAGTACTAATTCAATAGCACCAATTTTAGATTCAAATTTGTGGATGTGTGTTGTTCGTTGTTGTACAATAGTGAAGGATGAGGGTCAATAAGTTCAACCAGTAATATCAAAATAACACATTTATCAATATCAAATTACGTTTTGACCAGCTGTTGTGACACTTCAATATCACAACAAAATATTATATTTGGTATAAAGCAATATTATTACTGTAATTAGAGATTGTACCGATTTACAGTTATCAATCATCACCACTTACGATTTAATCATATATTTGTATAGATTATTATACGTGCAGCTATACTTTACAAATGTCATCATATATCTTGCATTGAGATTGAAAGATGTTATCAACAAAGGACGGACTACATAAAAGCATCTAATATATTAGTTAGTAGAGCCTATCGAATTCAATTTTTTTTCCATATATACATGGGGAGGGCGAAAAAAGACCGGCATAGATTGAGAGGGAGAGAGATTGGAAAATAAGTTGGCATGATAATTTATTGTAAATCTATCGAACACAATAATTTACATTTCTCCACACCCTTGAAGTTGTCCCGTTCCACTAGTTCTATTTCTCTCACTCTTTCTCTACCATTCCACCACTATTTCAATACGAAACGATTTAAAACAACTGGTACACCAAGAAGAATGGTTTCCAGTTGGAATTTGACACAGTTCTCGATGGAGACTCTCAATAATTTCAACTATACAAACAAAATATAAGCCCATTTTAACGATAAATCTATATATAACGCTACTGCTGATATTGTGTAACAATACCAATTTGTAATTCAATTCTTGTCGTTATACTTAATCGACTCAAATTGAATATTGTATTCGTTTTTGTTACTATTTTATTTGTACACAAACTAGGCAACGATCTTAGCTCACTGCTTAGTAAAGAAAGTCATAATTTTATTCAGAATAATTTAGACATCTGGAAAACTCTTCAAGAACTTAAAAGGTGATGTTCAGGCTTCCTCTGACCAGTTGAGATGAAAAAAATTTGAATTCGAAGATGCGGTACTACAAAAACGCATGTAAGGGAGTGGACGTTTATCGAATAGTTAAAGTGTTGATAGAATATTTTAATAAATTGATGTCAACATCCTGTATCGATATTTTATATAATTTCAATCCTTGCAACTAGCAATTTTCCAAAAATAAATGAATACACTTTCAGATGGCAGAAGCCGTACTTTACGATTTCTGAATATTCATCTACCTGAGCAATTGTAGAATTTCTAGTCATGAGCTAATATAATGCAACGCTTTGAAACAAGCGGAGAGTCCATTTAACATTTATTGAAGATTTTTATACTTGTGAACGGGAACGCTTAGAATATTAAAGTGCTACTCAATCAGTAACAGAATCATAACCACAAGAAAGTTCTACATGGAATACTGATTGGGATCCAGCTGTTACTAATGGAATTCTAAATTTTTTTACAAATAATCCGAGAAAAACGACCACAAAGACGATATCACTGAAAAGCGCGGATTTTGATTATTTGTTCTACTGTGAATGATATTCGGAGGAAAAATAGATGTAGTATATGCGGAATTAGCAGACTTTCAGCTTATGATCAGGATTGGTATTTGAGCCGAACTCTTGAGAGTGTTACATTTTGTAAAAAAATGTATAAAAAATTGTTAAAAATTAATACTGGGTTTCAGCTTGGTTTTACAATAGTTTCAAACTTATACAACCAAGTTAAAAACAGTATTTCTTGGTTTTGTCGCACGATAAAACCGAGTTAGGTAAAATTTTAACTCAGACTATATCAGGATATACGACCCGACCAGGTTCAAACCAAGATCAAATCAAGTCAAAAAACAATAGTATCATGAGCAATCCAGTTGAAACCAAGCCTTGTCTTTCGATCCTAAATGGAAACAATGCAAATAATCAGCGAACTGTCTGTTATCGGTAAAGCAGAGAAAATTTCACCATTGTTTTTATGAAGTAGTTGAAACACTCCCGTAGACTATTTGCTAATTTGAATAGAGCTGAATTTTAGATGACAATTCGCCGCATCTATGTATTTTTTATCAAATAGAATGGAAAATTTCTCGTGGTACCGAAACACTTTCAAAACAAAGTCAAATTTTCGGAAAAGAAAATAGAAACCTTAATAATTAACTCTTTTTTCCATATTAGTCAGAATGCTCTCAACAAGTAAATCAAGTAGATATAATGTGCACGAAAAAATACCGCCCCTAAAACTATATTGCTCCTGCTCTATGGCTTCAAAGTAGTTTGGCGTTACTTAAGAGAAAATTATTAGACCAGCAGAATTTTAATAAATTCTGTTCTTAGAATTAATTAACAATATTTCAATACACCAAATTAAATCGAAACGCTAACAAAATCATTGGAAGCAATAAAAGGTTCAAATTATTACTGATGAAAACGAACTTTGCTACTGCAAACCAAATATTATTAAACTCAAATTGTAACTTTTATAACATCCGTTTGGATAATTTTAAATTAATTTCGAGAAATAATGCTAGTTATTATAATTGAAGAGAAACAAATTTGACGTGGTATTTAGTTCGTGTGCAATTTCCTAGAAAATAAGATTTTATGTCTAATAGTCGAAATTAACCAAGTGAAGTAATACTAGTCACAAAACATTAAAAATTTATAGAACGTAACTGTGTATATTGTAAGAATGTGTACGTACATATGTTGTACATTACAGTAAATCCTCAGAGCTTGAAGTTAAATTTTTTATTTTCTACACGGTAAATTTTTGAACTTCATATTATGATTATTATTTTTCTAATGATTTATAACAATGTTGTTTATGGAATCAACAATCTTCTATCGTTTTCTTTATGTATATTTGATGTTTATTTGCATTATGCAAAGCCATTTGCATACATGATGAAAAGCTTTTATGTCATGTCAGCACCATATGTTGCAACAAGTGAAGCATATTACTGTTTTGTAAAGTGAGTGGTAAAAGTTCATTTTTTTCAAATGTCCCCTTCAATAATTCATAAATTATAAAACTTTTATACACAGAAGAAGGAAATAAAACATAAAAATTGCATATTTTCACAGTAAATAGCCTATTTAGAAAAGTTCCTTATTTTTTTTTTGGGGGGACATGTAACAGTTTGATCAATCTTTTCCTTTTATTCACACACTCTATAAGGATGAATAACGTGGAATTTTATGTTGTGCTTAAATAATATATGTGGAGCATCTGTTGTTGTTTAAAAAACGTTAGCTGTTATAGTCGGCGATAACTCGGAGATGTTGAAAGTTTTGCTTTAGTACATTTTATGTTTTTAAAAATAGATTATGCCAAAGTTCCGTGTCAAAAACTAAAAAGTAGCATTATCCACAAAATATAGTGGAAATACAATTTATTTATAATATTCCGACAACAAAGCAATATATTTAATAAATGAGCTTTACTTGAAGAATGACCCTCATAGGAATTAATTAAACAATATTAGAGTGTAAGAGACAATAGATTTTATTGTTTCGTTTCTGTGTTTCGAATTGCAAAACAAAGACTTTAACGGTATGATAATTTAGTCATTATCAAGACATTACAGGAGGGTGGTGAATTGGAACAATATTGTCGCTTTCAACAATGTTTGCATATTGGTATTGTACAGCGATATTTCAATTACTCGAGCTAAAATCATAAAAAAGCGTGGAGTTGAGAACCAACCCAACTTGCGTCTCATATTTACTTAATAAAGTTATATTTCAGAATATTATAGAGACGTGGATTATTACTACATGAAACTATCCGTAGACAACGATATTTCCACAAATTCTATTTGTTATTTGAATACACAACGACCCAATCAATGGAGATTGAAACAATTTCAAGGCTCTTCTATAGTAAAATCAACATAAAATTGACGCTGTTTTGTAAAGTTTCTACGATTTTCGCTGCTATTTTCGATAAGGAACACAAAAACATCCAAATCTTGTGAGATTCAACAAATGGGTATCTTTCAACAACATCTCAGGATCTCTCAACTACTAAGTAGTTCTGGTCTATTACAAACAAATTACATTGGCATTGAGAGAATTTCAACAAAGAAAAAATCAAAAACTTTCAATGCTCGAATATTAACAGTTTCTAGAACTTCGAATACTATCGAATAATAATTCTGGACAACTTCTAAAAATCATTTAGCTGGTTGTGTGCAGTAAAGGGAACGACTTAGGGGAGAGAATGTGCGACTGCTGAGGAATTTTAATATCCACATTCCAATAGGCGACTCTCGGGTGTGGTGTGATAACGATGACGTTGGCAGGGGTAAAAGGCGACAAGGGCGTCACCGACGACGAGGCCGCCGCCGTCGTCGATGACTACAACATCAACGACAACGCGACCAAATGACACTCTATTCATATACAAGCTTACAATATTACAGATTTTCACCACAATCTTCCGCAATATTCGATATTGAGTAACGTTTGGTCATGCAGAATGAAAATATTAGCCTCCGCCGTTTTGTTTGTAGAAGAAAAATTAATTAGTTCTCTCGGAAAAAAAAACATGTGGTGAATGATTGAAAATCGATCGTTGTTTAGAACGTGAAATTGTAGAAATAAAAACGAGATAACGAGGAAAACGGATACGACAAAGTTGTTACCACATGTTATTTTATAAACCACCAGGTTTTCTGAACGGTTTTCACGATAAATTACAAAAGTTCGAGACGTAATATTCGTAAAAGGAAAACGTAATGATGTTTTGATACAATGTTAAAGGTAAAGCAAGTCTTTTATATGAATAAAAATTGACTTACAATCGTTGAGTCGTTTATCGTCAATTCCCAAAACATACCTGAAACAAATAGATAAAAAATAAATTTGAATTAATCAAACATAAATCAAATAAATTGAAATTATTATTCATCGATGTATTAAAGACGTCTTCCATTTATCTTTACAAGACGAAATGAAATTTAAAATTTACACTCTAAGTAATGATATAATCGTGAAAAGAATCAATAAAAAGGCGACCGCATTTGCTTTTAAAATCTTAACGAGTTCGATGATTTTAACAACTCCCAATGGACAAATAAGAAAGTGCATACAAAAGAAAAGTAAGCAGCATCCTTCTGGCAACTAGCAATTGCAGTAATAAACTACTATGTTAATCAAGATCAATTAAAATTTTATATTACCAATAAAATAAAAGACGTACTATCTTCAAATTTACCATCTTGTGGGATCTTTAAATAAGTTATCATCGACAAAAGTTTTTCGGCTTCTAGAACAACAAATCAATCGATAATTTCTATTGAACTCTTAATGAATTAGTGATGGATATTTGTCATGTTATCCTTAGATATTTAATGTGAAAGTGACAGGCTCTCGCACAATCAAACAATGTAGAATACGATTATAAAAACTAACGACAATTTAATGGTCCGCCCAGTGAACCGTAACAACCTGTTCTATTGAAATTGAATTGTTCAACACTGTCAAAGACAATACTGGAGGAATGTAAAATGGAATCATCTAAACAACATTTGCATGACCTATAAAACGTCTAAACCCTTTTGTCTGTATTATCATTAGCATAAAATTAAATTGATATTAAAACAAGGATTTTCATAAATTAACAGAAATTAATTTTATCAATTATATTTAATGAGAGTTTATTAACTCCTTTAGGACGCGAAATTAGATTCTAATGAAACATTATAAAGTACGTGCATGGTAAAAATCTATTCTTTCTCACTTATTCGGGCGTGTAGGTATTTAAATTTGCACGACATTCTAGCACACTTACATTCACACATGCACAGGCAATGTAAATCATGAACACAGGCCACACAGAATTTGCTACGAACGTACATTCACCTCCAGAATTAACACAGTATCAGTTTTAACATTTTTTTGTTAAAATTCAACAACCAACGCTACAACGAATTTTTAACGAGGCTAATCAATGAAACTGCACCCAAACGAGGATGCAAGAACTGTCCAAACGCCAGGAAATGAGTCGATAAATTTGCCACATTATCTTAAGCATGAAATATTGCTGTTATGCCGTTCTTCGCCGTAAATACCTTGATACGATGAGTATAAAACATTCTGTTGCACCGACAGCACTGATTAGTTCAGAAACGAAATTTATTTGCACAGTGGAAGCAACATATTCGTAAAATAAGATTGCATAAAAATAAAATGATTCCAACAACGATCAACAATCGGGCAAGTGCTTCATCATATCGTGGAAGTTTTTTATATAAAAATGGTGCAGGCGCCGGGCACAATTGTGAACTAATTCAGCATCATGAATCGGTTACGGATGTATACTATGCCGATTTCACTATGTTCTTTGGATTTTAATAATGCAATCCGTATCTGATTAAAAAATGGTGGAGGCGCCAAGATATTGCGCGCTATTAGTCTAACAAACGAAGACAAGATGCTGTAATTCCAATGTGATCTGTTTAACACAGCATTTGACTGCAAAGATTTTCTCAGTTGAAATATGAAGAAACATTTCTTTCTTTGGTACAATTTCACTGAAAACTTCAGCGCTTTAAATCGAATAATATCCCCGGCAGCATCATTACCAGTAGTAAAACGAATTCTTTAAAGTGACTATACTGCTTAGATGCAAAAGTTTTGAATTTATTAAACTTCAAAGCTCGTTTAAAACTTGATGAGTGTATTTACATGGAAACTTGTACGTGTTTCTCTTCTTTCAAATTCACCGAGTAAATTTTAAATCTTTCAGTTGAAAAATACAAAAACAAAGACTTAATTTCGAATAACATTTACGTCTTCCACTTGAACAATATTCAAATAGATTTATAATTGGATTACAAATTATAAATAAATGGAATTTCTAAATAAAACTATTTAAAAAAAAAATAAGTAAGAAACACGAGTGGACGTCAGTTTTGTTTATATTTCATTCAAATTCAATTCAATATTAAACAACTGGAAATACAAAACAGAACAAAAAACAAGAAGAAGAAAAAAAACTGGTCCTTATAGCATTTCTTTATGTATAAAAATAGTATATGTAGAGTATATACATAGAACTGGATCTTTGCCAAGACATAGTTTTTGGCCTTCAAAAACATCTCCATTTTCGTAAAAGTTGCGAACGATGTAAATCATCCCTTTTTATCATATATAAACATTTGTTTTCGCCTTATCTGGACATAAGAACGGGAATCTTTCGGTCTTATCATCATCGATTGACGTCGATATTTCGACCAATATCCTTTCTACGAACAACAACAAAAATAAAACAAAAACGATCCTGATATTATTATTGTTTTTCTTTTTTGGTGGCATATCATTTTTATTTGTGAAACGTTATGAATAAAATAAACGTCATAATCCCGTTCTAGTGTTAATAATTGGCAGAAAAAAAATATTTATCAACTTCCAACGTAGATATTTAAAGTGATTTTTTTGTCATCATTGACAGCAAAACTTTTAACGTTTTATTGTAAAGTACGATCAACAAAACTTCTTAAAAGCTTTATGTATTTTTTGACATAAGCAAATATATATTTTTACATTGTTATTAAAATCTCAGGATCCGATCCAAAAACATGTTCAGAATACAACAATGCTGTTGATAAAAGACCAAAATAAGAATGCGTTTTACTTGAGAGCAGTTGATTTGTGGAGATGACAACAGAGAATTCGAACTGAATTAAAAGCAGGCTGTATCACAATGTAACAACATCCGCTTCTGCTTTTGTATTGTTTAAAGTGATTCTCTACAAAAGCTCTACATATAATAATGTACTTGAAGTTCGTTAAATTTATACAAAGAAAAAAAAATAGGTGTATGTTGTCGACAGACGTACAACCTCATCATTAGGGTGTCTGTTTTCCATTCAATGAACGAATATATTTATGACGACATTGGCGAATTGTCACCTAAAAGCATCTTTTAGTTTTGCACAGTAGACGCCAATACAACCTGATATAAATCAGTGTTCTCAGTGAAATAAAAATTATAAATTGAGATTGATGTATTGTTGGCAAGTACAATTTTATGTTTCAGCCAACAATGGGGCTGTAAGCATTCATTATTGTTCACTATAGGCGTGTTACACATGACATATAAAGTTTGCGACTTGAGTATAAGCGACAAGTTCTGTTGCACACTGAAAATAACTCGTAATAAGAGACTGTCAACATGGTACAGAATAAAACTAAGTTTGTTAAAACTTATTAGAAATTCTTTAGACGATTCAATAATCAAATTTATCATTTGTTTACGCAAATAGATTCTCCTATATCAAATTAAAACTAAAAATTCCTGGGTTAATTACGAGACAACAGACTAATTTTTGGCGAGAATTAATTAAAATTTGTAACATTCATTAATTTCAATTAATTATACTGCATGTGACTTTTAGATTAATTTTTCGTAACTATGAATTCTCGTTGAAATTTAATTGTTAGTTTTCTTTAACTATATGGTCATATGTAGATAGCTTTAATTGTATCAACCACAATCTCGTTTAGTGACCAGTTTAGCAAAGCGTTATAGTTCAAAACGTTTATAAAATGGAATTTATTCGTTTTTCATTCCCAAAATAATAATGGTCGACTGTAATGTGATTATGCTAACCAGAGCGAATCCCTTTGTTCTTCCTCGCATACCCCAGAGAGTGGATGCAGTGACCGTGTCCTAGCATATATTAAACGAAAACCGGCGTCGACATGAAGAACACTAATCCAAGCAATACGACGCATTCGTCCGCATTAACACTCACCCATTTTACTGGACGAAATAACAAAAACCTTTTATTTACAAATAAATTCTGTAAATAAATGACTTCATTGAGGCAACTATCAAAAGATCACATATCTACATTGAAATGAATTTTATACAATACAAAATGATGGAATTCTACACATTCCTAGAGTGATTACAATTAAAATACCTTACAAACATTTATTTACCTTAAACGTAATCAATCACAGTTGAGATTAAACAGAAGCTTTGTTCCGGTAAACGTATAGCGTCCAAAACTGCTCAACTGGAAACGTCAGGATTTAGAATATATTGGCAATAGTTGTAGATAAACGTTATTTCTCGAGTTATTTGATCATTGAATCAATTTAGTTGAAAATTAAACACAAAAAACGATTTCGGTTTACGGATGAGAATTCAATTTCGTATGATCCTAAATTGAAAATGACAAGAATCTCTTTTATCAATACGATTTATCAGCGATTATTGTTTTTAAAAAGAAATGTAATACTCTCTGCTCGTAATATGCGACACTTCAATTGATGTGTGTATAAACTTAATACGTTCTAGTGATAGTGTTATTCAATCTCGTGTTTTAAGGATTTATTGATCCACTTGCTCACTTCTACCATGAGATGAATCAAATCTTTGAAGTGCTACAATATCTGTTCATCCGAATGTTTCTTTTATTTGGTTGAATTTTGAAATGTTCACGCCATCCAAATGTAGTGATAGTAGTAAATTTGCGGTTGTATAAATTGGAATTAATGTTAGTTTTTCCAGCCACATTACCCTCTCTCTTTCAGGCTATCTTTCCGTTTCTAGCTGGCTCTATTTTAACAAATACAACCATTTGAACAAATTATACAATTTTGTTGGATTCGAATAGATTCTTGGAGATTCCATTCGGAAACACGATTCGATTTTACCATTAGGCAAATCTGGACAATTATACTGAGAGACGCTAGAATTTTACGATGTCAAATCTACAGTAACTTGCATAATAATTTAATTGTAAAACAGTTTTTATAGACTTACAAAAATAACGAATTATTACATGTTTCTTTTGTCACGGTTTTAGTGGGCTCTCTTATTTAGCTATAGTATTTGATAATAGCCGTTCATAAATGTACTGGATCAGTTGCGAACGCGACCTTTGAACTTTCAAATCTGCCGATATCTCTGCTTGTACGATTTTCGTGTAATAGCCGCTCCGGACTGAATTCTTCAGACCTTGTTGATCCCATTTGTTATTAGATATTTGATAACTTTAATCGAAAAATCAATTAAATTAGAAATAAAAAAATAGCAGTATTCAGCTGGCTCTTATTCTTCCTCTCCATATACACATGGGAGTGCAAATGACGTCAATGACAATTTTTCAGTGGCACATCCCCGTACGAGTCTAATAGTTGAAAAATGGTGGATGCGCCGGGCGTGAATATATCTACAATATCGGTGAACATTTTATTATTTCTACGCATTCGTACAACAAAACGTTGCTAAAACATAATAAGTATAATTCAAGTCAATGTGGAAGAATGCTAAAACTCCCGGAATTCGTGTAATTACCGTTTCTCACCATTCAAATAGATTATGATAACGGATTAATGTGTATGGTAATTACATTGCTGAACAATTTCAACGGACAAGTACTTGTGGAAAATTGTGTTATGAAGTGGTGAACGCTTATAACTCCCTTTTAAATCCTTTGAAGTATTTCAAGAGGTTTCATCGTTTACTCAAAGTATGTTGACTAAGACTTATAGGCACGACAAAGTATTTGAAAGTTTTACTTTGATTATACTCAAAATTTTCATTGAAAAAGTTGGGTTACCATAAAAAATAAGAGAAGTTAATAATAAATGCGGAAATTTTTGGAATGAGATCGGCGTACTTAAACACAAAAAAAAACTTTCTATTATATTTAAAATTTTAATATAGACTAGCTAAAGATAAGGATTTACTATGAATCTTATAATATATCGTTTTGGTTAGATAAGAATAAAGTTCCAGTAAAGCTTATTTCGTCGAGGATAAACTTGAAAACTGTTTACGCGTCTTGTTTTTCTTCTATTATTTTTTTGAATTAATCTTCATTTTAATTTAAAACTCTTTTAAATAATCTGCTAAATATGAAAACTCTCTACAGATACCTCACCGGCTTTTTCTTGTTGGCAATAAGATCAAATCTGAATTTAAACTCCAATTAAAATTGTCTGATTTAAAAAGAAAGGGAAATCATCATCTCCACCCTAGTCGACCAAAATTCCGAATTATACCTTTAATTATAAGTTAAACTTCCCGATCTAACCCGACCCCAAAACATGTAAAGACTAAAACAAGAAACACTTTACCCTGAAAACTTGCATGTAATTAAAGTTTAATAACATTTTTTATAAATTAATCAGAAAGTTGTTTTCTTGACACACAACAAAGTTAAATGTTGGAAGAACAGAACAGATTGTTTATTAAAATTATTTCCGGTAGAGCTCATTAATTAGTTTAAATCTGAGTTATAATTTAGACAAGTATTATCATTGGATGGTAATGTTGTTGGTAACTGTACTAATTAACGGTACAGCTTCGAAACCAAATTATTAATTCATTCGAAATTCAATTCTATCAAATCATATACAATTAAAAAGTAATAACAAATTGTGGATAGACGGTGAAAATTGTTAAATATTAAGCTAGAGAATAAAAATTTCCGGGGATTTAACGAGCTATTCTAAATTCTGTACAGTTGAAAGGATTTTTTAAAAGCCAATTCTAATGGTGGCTTTCCAGTAGATAGTAAATACAACGATAAAGAGAGAATCGATGTAATTTCAACATTTCAACTCTACTAAATAATCTGTAATTCACCAATTTTATAATACAAAATTGAAATTCTATAAATGCTAATAATAACGAATTTATATAATGTTGTTAATGAATAAAACATATGATAACAGTGATGTGTTTGTTGGTATTCAATTAGAAACATAAGCATTATCCATCAAAAATGATGAATTCGTGGATCCAATCAAAAACATAATTTATCGGATTTTGTTGATAAACATTGAACACTTTTTTTATAAACTATATGATTTTTTTTTCTTGATAATATTACCTCAATGTAAAACAAGAATTTGTGCAATTTATTTTATAGCTCTAGAAGGATTTTTATGTTTAAAAATAATTTAAAGCTCTTTTCTTTTACTATTAAAATCCCGACGCAACGAGCATGAATCTAATTAAGAACAGACAAAGGAAAAATTCAGATTCTAATATTAAATTGCTTTAAAATTGTCAGACAACAAGTTTTATAATTTTATAATTATATTACTGTGTCATAATTAGTGTCCTATATTTAATTAAATTCTACATCGACCGTAGAGAGTACTTGGTGCTGATTTTTTTTTTGGTTCATGTAAAAATAACCAACCTTTGACCTTTCATCGTAAATGCGACAATTAAACGTTCTATAAACTGAATGAAGGTGGTG
Source organism: Epicauta chinensis (assembly GCA_021725515.1). Lineage (NCBI taxonomy): Eukaryota > Metazoa > Arthropoda > Insecta > Coleoptera > Meloidae > Epicauta > Epicauta chinensis. Next base: position 77,691 of record JAEDXX010000005.1, on the reverse strand, counting down.
ACATTGATGTGAAATTAACAAATATGAAATGCCAGAATGGCATTGAGTGAATCTATTAAATGGGAAACGAACACATTAAACCCTTAGGGTTAGTGGTCTATGTGATATATTAAAAGACATATTTCCATAAATTACCGAATTATATATATATACGATACAACATTTATATCTATAGAATACGTGCGTACATGTATATATGATATATCTACAAATGCATGTAGTGAGTTAAAATTTATGTTTTTGGTGTATTGTTATTCCAAATACATCGGGCTATAATCTAAATCACGTTGGGTCTTACCAGCTTTTATCTAATGGTATGCTATGGCTTAACCAACGACAGAATACACGGTTTTTGGGATAATATGTAATTAGAATCAGTCCAAGTTTAACAAATACTTGGATGGATTAAGCATTTATGTTTGCCCCATTTTAATACGCACCAACAAAAAAAAACACAACAACAGAACGACAAACAAACAAATCGTAACTGCACATTTACCGAAAAAATACAACCCACTTTGAATTAAACTAGATTTACAAAAAAAAAACGGAAATATATCCGGTTAAAATACCACAAATAATGCCCTTAAGCTGTCTCGTGAAGAATTGCAAACAATTTGCTATTTATCTGTGTGCTATTATTCGGATTTCACTGACTAACACATCAACCAGTTATATTTTATAAACACGCATACCAGAAATAGGGGATGGATATGACAAGAGTCGTAAAATATCTTACCGAGATTGTTCCCAAAATTTCCCGTAAGACAAGAAGGAACTTTCGGGAATTGTTCAGGCTTTGTTATTTGAACTGTAAACATAGAAACTTCTAGTGTACGATATAATGTGTTAGCTTGAAGCTGCAAAACTTATTTTTGGATCAAAAACATTTATTTTGTGCTAGAGAAAATAACAACAATGAATAAGTTTGAAATGAAGACTAACAAAAAGCTTGTGAACAAAAAACAATTTCAGAACCAATTTCCTAAAAAAAATCAACAGAAATGCTGGCTGCCTTCTAACTTAATTCATAATATCCAAAACATAGAAAGTAGCTTGGTGAAGACTAAATAATTTTCAATTTTTTTTATATGATTCTGCCATCTTTACCACTATAGAACAACATAATAATAGTGGCAGTAACGCTTCTCGTCGATTTTTTCAAATTTCGGCACGCATACGGTGCTTTGATCATGCAGAATAATTTTCAAGAAAGTTTAAGAAAACTTCATATTTTTGTGAGAGATATCAAAAGCTTTGAGCCTATACGTGTGATGCTATTTGGTACAGACACAACAAACGCTGACGCGAACATTTGCAAGTAATATAACATCTCAAGGTCGGTCGGCTCAAATCGAGCAGTCGCTGGTCTGGTTAGGGAGCACACAATGAAAGCTGGTAGAAGCAGATTCATATATGTTTTAACATGGGAAAAGCTGATTTATCTTTGGTCGGACAATAAGTCACGTTTGTTAGCAGTGTTCGGTAGGTCATAGTAGCCGATAGCGTCATACATAATTCCACTATTGCCAGATTTAGTGAAAATTCATTAGACCTAATGATTTAGTTTTCATGTAATGATTTAACAGAAAACTGTTTTGCTAGAATGTCAAATGTTTTTATATAAATAAAGTAGTAATTTGTAGAATTTTCTTTTTCTATGTTACATGAAAATGAGAATTTTTCTCTATTATAATTCCAGATGAGTCTATTAACTTTCTAGAAATTATTAGATTTTCATCTGGCAACACTGCTTAACTCTGTTGTTTATCATTTAAACAATGTTGTTGTTGTCACATGATTTTTTTCTCATAAAGTTTCTGCTTACCCCTCCACGAAACAGTTTGCTTTTGTTGTGTCTTGTTAATCGGAATAGATACAGAGCCGTACTTATCCTTATAATGCATCAATAGTAATATTTTTACTTCAAGTTCAATAAATTGATGGATTCGTTTATTTTTTAGTGACACCAAAATTGGACGCCACTGTACACATGCGATCATTCAATATGGTAGTTAAAGGGTCTAAAAACAAGCCTTGTCTCAAATTTCTGATTTTTTTCAGCCCGACCCTATATACGAGCTTTTGAAAACGCTGATGGATGAAGTCGCCGACATAGGCTTTTGTTGTTCTTGGCAACTACCGGCGCTTTCAGTAATAGGCGTTTGTTGTGTCTTTACCCTGTTGGGAAAGCGTTGAACAGCTGAACGTGTCCTTTAGAATACTGTTGTCTAAGCAAATTGGTAGTTTGCACCTCATGTAGTTTACTTATGATGAAAGAATTCATTACTGAAGTGTTGCAAAACCTTCAACTAAAAGTTCAACAGAGAACTGGTGAACAATTGGCTTCAGATAAGGAGGGAAAAAAAGGAATTTGTCCTCTGGATATACTCTTAATGGTGTAATTTTCTAGTATTACTTTGTTGTATGTATGTGTTTTCGAGGGCTTAGAAGAAATTAAGTGGAAATAAGTGTCTCGATTTTCGTTCGTTTCAAAATGATCACTGCACACATTAGAAAACGATCAACCAGTCGCCGACAAACACAGAACGAGCTTCCACATCCAAAATTCAGTTCTATATTTCCCTGAAGCCACTTGCATACGTTCAATTCTGAACATAAAAGTTTAATAATTAACGATAAAAAGGAGTTACAGAAATAATGATGCAAATGATTCACACAAGAGTAATTTTTCTATCTTTATCCGCTACACATTCATTAAATAAAAATATAAAATGCAGAACGATATCGATTCTTTTATGTTTTATTCTGGTATATGTGTGAATAGCGAGGATATTTTTCATTATGGGTTTAGATGAATAGCCTCAGCTGTATATACCGGAAGTCCTATTTACGAATTCAACGCCCTAGTAACGATTTTGGCCAATTCATCCCTGTCAGGTTTGTTGATGTACTTGTTTTATGTTAATACTTTCTAAACAATCTCTATAGTTAATTTTCGTTGTTCGAAACTTTCAAAGTACAAATTTAAACTTTAAATAGAAAGAAAACAGTTCCGTATGAGCTCATTAAAAGTAGCAAACTTTTATGTTTATATGGAACATAAAAAATTTCAACCGTGTTATTTTTGTTTTGTATTACAACGTAGGCCTTTTCAATTTTTCGCCCTTTTATATTGGTGTTGTTTATTATAAATATATAAAATTAACTACCACGTCATATAATTTTAGCTGTCATAAACGATTAGTTTGTGTTTAAATTTTGTACAAAGTTTTGTCAATTTCCACATTTACGTAAACATTCAACCCTACTCAGATTTTATGTTCCGATAGACATAAGCTGTACAGAAAACTGAAATTAAACTAACTACTTGTAGGCGAAACCAATTATTTACACTGAAACATAAACTAAAAAGAGTAGAGCTATCTAATATTTATTTGAATTATCGTCGGATCAATTTTATCTCTTTACCGCCTCAAGTATTAATATTTCACCATTTCTTGATCCTAAAAATAGCAATTGACTTTTAATAGATACCATTGACAACATATCCAGTCCCTTTTATTACGACATTACCTAACATGTTTGAATCAAAGCGATGGCAATTTTATTTTTATTATAACTTGATATCCCATTTATAGGTGGTTACATTTTCAACGAATTCAATGTGATCTAAAGCTATCATTGACCCTACATAATTTCAGAAAGCTCTGAAAAGCTGAGGTGACCGTATCTTATGATAAAACAAAGAGAATGTATAAAATTCACATTTATTCATTCTTTGTTTTGTTTTCAAACGGCAACCGACTGGGATTCTATTGCAATTGTCAAAATTTTTGGGCTTACTGACCCAGTTTCTGTATAAAAAAAGAGTATTTATGCAAATTTCAGTCAAATTTCTATAGTGAAGATAATTCATCATCCTCAGTATTGTGTTTGATTTTTTTTTGTTGGATAAAAGTGGTGGCTAGTAGTATTCAAGATTTATTATAGCTGCGAGCTGCATCTATTGTTGTTCGATTCTTGTATAACATTTTTTGTATGTTTTTTTTTAATATAACTCGCCAACTTTATAGCGTCGTTATTGAACTACGAGATTATCTTAGTTTTTTTGCCAATACTTGTTTGATTATATGGTCGAAAATTCAACAACTTTAATATAAAACTAGATAGCAATTTGATCATAATTGGAGTTTAGCAACATGTATCAACTTCAGTACTAATTAAAGTGTATGAGGGATGATGCTTATCTTTGAAGTCAAAGGCATACATCGCAGTTTATTATCTCTGTATGTTGTGTTTGAATATCGTAAATGACACTCGAATATAGTGTACAACATAACTAACGGACTGTCCATAATAAAGTCCAATGTACCCGTCATGTGTAGTTAAACTAACAGTCAGTCGCCATTATTATTTGTGTGTTATCAGATATTTATATCATCGCTTGTTCAAATGAAAACCCATGAAAATTGTTCAGTGATATTCTTTATGTTTCAGTTATCCATTACATGGGGGGTAAAAAACGCCATCACAACGAGCATTTATGTTCCCCTTCTAAAGGATTGTAATAGTGACGAGATGCGTTCATGTTCAGACCAATAATTCCAGTAAACAAAAAACTTGACGAGTGAACTACTACTACACGTGGTGAGAAGTAGCAATCTACTGGAAAATTCTAATTGAAATTTATTTTAACCGTCCATAACTGTTTTCAAATCTAGGGGAAATAATGAGGGTTGGGGTTTCATAAAACCACTCCGCCTATTTTATAAATATTGATTACAAAAGTCGTAAATGATACTTTATTTAAAAGCACGTTTGGTGCTTAAATTGTAGGCATGCCTTAGAAATGGGTCAAAGATTATAGACAAAATTCGTACAGATTTGGCATTTCAACTAAGCACACACAAATAAATGAAACATTTAAATCAAGTGTTTGTATCGAGTCTTGGATAATTTAAATATTCTGCCAACTTATTGTGGCTGAAAGCGTTCAGACGTCTAGAATTTTTACATTGTAAAGTCCGTGCTGCTCACGTAGGTGCAGAAGTTGAACATGCAAGTATCCCTCCCGATAGTGAACGCAGTATATATCGCTAAACTAATGCAACTAGGTACATTAGAAGAAGAGTGGGAGGAAGTCTCCTCCTATTCACGGCATACAATAAAACAATTAATTGTGTGGTTACATTGGAGGAGTTTTTTATATTTATTATTTAGTTAGACGCCCACCGTTGTCAAGGCAGCAATATCAACAAACATGTGTTGTCTTAGTCGTACTCATAATGAGACTTATTAGAATCAAATTTCAAACAATATTTATTTTAAAAAACCAACTTATAGAATCACGAATTAAATTCGTACACAAGTAAATTATCTAAAAATTCATCATGGAATTGTAAAAATTACAATAGATTCTTTACCAGCCAGACAAAACTAATAAATGAATATTGAAATGAAAAATCAGATAGTTACTTTATTTTCGATTTATCAGATAATAGCTCTAAGAAATTATACATTGTGTGCAAAATTTCCTTTCATTCCATACACGTCAGTTAAATGTTATGCCTATCTAGCAACGGACTATTAAATTGTTTGTAACTTTGAAAAGAATAAAAGACAGTACAGTCCGACCTTGTCTAACTCATTACAGCATGATATGTACCTAGCTGGCTGTGGACAATTTTCAAAAGTCATAATGACTACAACAAAGACAACACATGTTTGTTGATATACCTTGCTTTGTCAGTTATATTAAATTGAACTTTGAAGATGTTTTCTTACTCAAGTCCACTTCTCTCTTGACCTCCTGGAATCTACCTTATCCTTTCGAATTGCTTCCATTTAGTTGTTGAACCAGAGTTGGTTGCACATTGGGATTAAAAAGTTTAATAAGTTAACTCTTGCCGATCTATTATTATTATGATTCATATTCTAAATTATTAAAAAGTTGTCAAAATATTTAAAATAAACCTGATTTGTACAAAGAACTTTGTTTCCGCTTTTCATCTTGAAGAGACAACATAAAATAAATATCCCTTAAGAGTCAACTTTTCGATATAGTGTAAATCATGAAAATCGCAAATTTCCACTTCACGTACTCCACTCGTAAGACGTTTTCAATATAAATATGAATCGCATACAACTATCCAAATACAAAAATTATGATTGAGTATAAACAAGCATATAGAAATTGTTATAAAACTTCCATTTTCCACCTATAAATATTCAACGACACAATAACGCTTTATTTTAAAAACTCCGAATATATGTTTATCGTCGAATTTATTGTTTTATGACACGATAGTAATAATGCAAGTGAGACATTTCCGTTTCCCATCAAAAGCGGCACAACAATGAATTCATATTTGTTCATTACCTGAAAAATTCAAACTCCAAACATGCCCTCTATTAGCTATTATTGTGTCAACCTCGTCTGTTTTTTTTACTTTTTGTGCAACTTTCTGCGCATCAAAGTCTATCCTATTGTAAAATCAAATCGTAAAAGAAAAAACCGCAAATTTATGATACGTATAACTTTATTTGATGGCTAAAGGTATAAAACTAATACGACTCAGATTTTGACTAAAATGAAGATAAAAGCTTAAAATAGTTAAACGAACAACATATTCTTACCAATTTCCAAAAAACTAATAAGATTTCGTCATTTTTCTTTTATTTCTATTCGTTCTAGAAACAATTATCTGTTGAAAGAGCACAAATCAAACGTGCTTATAAAGATCAGTCATGTAAAAATGATATGACATCCAATCATACACGATCCATCCAACGAACCGTATAATAACCGTCCGTCTAGTCTAAGCTATACCGAATGTAGTCTTCATACTCATCATCGACGTTGTCATCAATATTCAAAGAGAAGACGAATTCTTTACCACTCGCTGCATATAAATGCAACTCAGTTAGTAGAATGAATTCTCTGTATTGGTCTATTTAAATTAACTTTACTGTACGGCTTTTATTCCATGCTATATATTGATTGGTAGACGATAAAATTAACAAGTTGGCAATATAAAAAATTTGCATTATTACTACAGCTTTTGATTACAGAATAATTCTTCGACTAAAACTAATTATCCTTATTTACTGCAATAATGCAATTTTACTACAGCTATAATTTTTAATTTGATACAAAAATTATGGGAATTACAACAAGGACTACTGATTCGTAGCACTACTTGATCGTAGACATTAACTTTTAGTTTTAAAATTGTCCAGGTAAATTTTCCGTTCTTTTTTCTATAGAAAGCAACGATTAGATCACTGAACTCATATTTTCATTATTATAAAAAAAATGTGAGTTTATAAGCCTTGAGTTGCACGATATAAGTCTAATAATAAGACGGGAATGATGAAAAATGTTTTATAAAAGTTCAATTTTTCAATAAAAGCAATATAGAACGGTATATAAGAATCTTCAATAAACTTACAATAGATCCCACAAATATTGAATCAACTCTTCTCGAATAGGCTTACAATGAATACAGTAATACTTTAATAGTTTGCACATTAGGTATCTGATAAGGCAAATCGATCAGCAATAGAAATTAAAGAAATCAGCTGAAAATGCGACCGATAGAATGTAAACAGCATGCTCCAAAAGGGTCAACTTTGAGATACAAAATAAATAAAACAAAGTCAATTATGTCCAGAAAATGAAAATCAATGAATTTTTTATTTCCAACGTCATATATTTATAATTGAATTTTCCAAATTCAATAGGCCATTTTGGAGAAGCAATTAAATAATGACAAAACCCGTGAAAATGGTAAATACCGAACAAAAATATTTACGTTTTGATTTAATATACAATGGTATTCAATTCTCCACTTTTATGTATCAAAAAAAAAAACAAAAAAACAAAGATAACAGCGGCAACAATCGCACAGATAATGAAATAATTTATTATTAGTGACGGTTGGACACTGAATTAATCATAACGACATTTTCAGTATAATAACCACCAATTCCTTTGATTCCATAAGTTCACCCGAACATTTTGAATAAATATGTTAATTTGATTTATACAACATGCCATTTTCCTGTATGCATAATGAAATAATTTCAGTTAACAGTAATTATAATAGTTACATAGAATATATAAAGGTATAGTTGAATAAAGGGCTTGTATAGTATACTGTTCAATTCTTTGTGGTCCATCTGTAAAGTTTAGACCAACCGCAAATATCTGCCTCTCTATTTCTATGTGACCCAAGGATAAATTGGGAACCTTCATTAGAAGGGTCGTTGAGACACTTGTCATAGAATAAACGCATTCTCTGGTGACTTCAATACGGGGACAATGAACGGCAATAGAACAAATTAGACTGAAATTGCTAACATCCGAAATCTCACCATTACCATACGACTAATGAAAGTTATTTAATAAATAGAAGCTACAGTCGATACACATAATTCCTAGTACTTCGGACCTTTTACGTATGTACATATGTAATATTTCTACTGGACTAACAACAGAAATGCGGAACCTACTGTTTAGCCAGTGAAATTCTTGACCATAAACTGTATTAGGTTGTACAATAAGTTTTATCGTTCTATAAGGAAAACACGATTTTATGGTATCAAATACACTTTTATTATTCAATATACTCTCTCTGCACTTCAATACATTTATCCTAGAGCTCTTCTAATTCATGAATTCTATCTCTGAAGTGAGAATCCGGAAGAGTGTCGAAATAGGTTTCCAAGGTTCGATGAAAATCGTCTCTACGCATCAATTTCTGGAGATGTGAGAACAGTCAGAAGTCAGATGTAGCCAAATCTGGCAAATAGAGCAAATTTTGCAACAAACCATACTTTAATTCACTGAGTTTTGGCACGATTTTCTGAGTCGTGTTAGAGGGTGCGATATTTTGATGAAAAATGATCCTTTTTATCTGTTAACCGGGTCTTTTCTCAGAAATTTTTACATTGAGCCAGTACAAAATTTTACAATAATAATCCGAGTTTATTCGTTTCTTGAAAGCTGAAACCAAAATATTGTTCACAGTGCATAATGCAATCCCTAGATCTTCTGCTAAATGATTTCTGGTTGGTGCACTTTTTGACCGTCCTTCACATAGATCGTCTTCAAGACTTGTAGCACTAAGTGGAGAAGAGTCCTTTAAACACTCCATCATGAATTTGTTTTGGTGCTACACCTTCCAAAAATAGAAATTTTACCAGTCCTCAAGATTCAATTTTTTTCGCTTGTAAAAAAATATGATATTTTAACTTTTAACAGCTATAAATATACAAATAAGTTCGGGATCATTTTCTTGGCTGTCGGATGAAACGATCCAAACATACACCTACTAACTATACCGCGTGTTCGCGTCAAGTGTGAATCCTCAAATATCTCGTTTGATTATTAATTGAAATGGAAAAGTATCTAAAGAAATTAGACTACAATGTCTATACTTCAATTGACCGACACGATTTTCTTTCTAGCTATTTTGGAAATGCCAAAACGTCCTGTAAGGTCTCAAAAATTACTCGCTATTAGGAAACCAATTACCTACAATGAATACTGCGAATGAATTTGATATGAAAATAATATTTTTCTTTTAAAAACTGCTCATTTGCTGCTCAAAAATAAATTAGAGCTTCTCTGGGATCAATAACCTATTCATTGATGAAAAAAGCCTATGTAACAATTCACGGTGCAGAATGGTGGAGGCGCCGGGCGAATCGCACTTTCCCATATTTTCTTGAGTAGCATATAAGAAATTTTTAGAGAAAAAAGTAAGGTAGTATCAAATTCGTTTGCAATATTGATTACAGGTGATTATTTTCTTCATATTGAGTCATTTTCGAGACCTTATATGATGTTTTAGCATAGAAAGAAAATTGTATTCGTCAATTGAAGTATAGACATTGTAGTCTAATATCTTTAGATACTTTTCCATTTCGACGACATATTTGAGGTGGAACACTTAGTTGGGACAGCCTGTATATCGGATTTACTCTACAATCGTAATATTTTCATTCACGACAAACATCACAAAACTCTTCTAATTTGCTATTATTAAAAATACTATTTTTGTAAATAATTTTCCCAACTTAACTTGGCGATCTTTGCAATAACTCTCTTAGTTCACATTATTCCTTCTAGTTTCACTAATCTATAAAAAACATGGAAAATAAGTGGAAGTATTCCCGCCGATAATTAAAGCCTTTAAGCTTCGAGAAAATTGCAGGATTTTGGAAGATTCCAAATTATAGAGGTTACAACACTAAGTAGTTCTAGATTTACATTTAAATATACAGATAATGGTATTTGTTGACTAAAAAATAATTATACATAAGCGATGACCCCTGAATAAGACTGCAGCTTTAGATAGTCAGTTTATTCAAACCTTTGACCATTAATATGAAAAAAAAATCTAATTTTATGGTCAGAAACCATTATTTGTTGAAATTGTGGAAATATTTACAACAACTTAATTTTCCCATTCACATTTCAACGACCCCTGTATCTATTTGATTTATTTGTCCAATGAATATGAATAAATCTCTAAGCACTACAAGTTTTCCTTATAGTAATATAGAACGTGATCCTTTTATTATAGAAACCCAGTTTCCGACAATATCAAATATAACTCTTTAAAATAAAAATTATATAAAATAGAATTGGGCCAATTCAATACAAGAAGCTTTAAAAACGATGTTGAAACGACAACAATAGAGGTTTCCGAAAATTTGCTGAACTTTAAATGGTAAATAATGTCGTTCGCCATATGTAAAGATTAAAGTCTACATTCTATTTCGTTTCATTCGACTATTTCATATTTTCCACAATTGAATTGAGTTTCAAATCAATAAATATGTCCTTAAGAAGTTTAAGTACATTTCTTTGAAGCACTCTCGATCTATTTGAGAATAAAAAAAAACAAACACTCGCATTAAATGATCAATTATAGACTTCTCTGGGTATCCATTTAAAAGATTTCTCTCTTATACGTTATCAATTTTCTGATAAAGCTTATTCGTTTATATTATTGTAACGCACAGTCGTTATTATATTTCGAATCGTTTTTCTTTGAGCGGAAATGAATTTCGGTGAACGTTTCAAATGCTGTCATCTTATAATTTGGTTCCATTTTCCAAATGAACTTTTCTCCCTTTCAATTCCCCTTGTATATGTAAGTATATGATACATATGTGGCCAATATAGTAGTATATATGTACATTTGAAAGTGTAGGATTGTGTCTCTCTTTTCTTCCAAAGAGTGTAATTTATGGGTAGAGCTTTGGATAGCTCTGCTATTCGCCTGAGGTTAGGCTGCTGCAAATTAAAGAGGATTTTTCAACGTACCGATTGAATCTACTCCTCAAGTTGATTTATACATCTAACGACGTTAAGATATCGACGCTTTGGTTTTGTTCAAAGTAACAAAAAAAAGAGAGGGAAATATAGAAAACGGTAAGAAAGCACAGACTTGAGAAAAAATTGAAATGGAGTAAATGTAAAAGAAAAGGAAAGAAAACGTCACGGTACTTTGAACGTGTACAGAGAGCACACTGCTTTATACATTCGTTTCTATAGTTATTGGTTCTGTTACGACCCTGAGGATTATTTAAAATCCCATTTGAGCGTGAATTCTATTGGAGCTTGGACGGAGAGACGGCGTCGGCCCAAATAGGAAATATCTTGCATTTTTCACATTATTAACAGGACACGCGCCATATGTTCCCCAGTTCTTCACAACGAAAATGTCAATATGCCAGCTCAGCTCGCTTTAAAAAAAAAAAAAAACTCATATGCACACATCTATTGAAAAAAAGTCTCAATTTTATAGAAACGTTTTCCCATCCGAAACTAGACAAAAATTTAAATTTACAATTCATCAATCGACTAAATTCCATTGCTATTGACATATTAATACAACGATTTGAATATATCATTTCCGGTTATGTAAAGCTGTCAGACTATGTGTTTCCCATCCGGCAATCAAACAGTCCAACCGGAAGGTTGCCACGATACTGGACTGGAACATGTAGCCGTTTTCGATATCTTGATAAATTAGTCAATTGCATGAAATCGTAGCGAGAGCATCAGGTGTGAAACGCTTCAAAGATTCACCTACTTTCTAGCTAAAATGCCCTGAAACGGCCATCAGAAACTTATGATTGATGATGGTCGATATCGGTATCTGTTGCCATCTATCATTAGTGTGTTCTTTTTTTTTGTATTTTGCCTATCTCTAATGGTAATTTCGTTAATATTTCGAATCAAATTGGAATTTTGGCTGAAGATTTATAAAAAAAAAATCACTTCGATAGAAAAACCACAATTTGACACGTTTTCCCAATCGACAACTAAGACAGTCGCAATGGATGGATAAATTGGATGATTGAATATCAGTCAAGAACAATCTTGAAATGTAGCGCACGTTACTTTAAGCTAATTAATCGGCTCTAATGAAGTTTATGGCAAATTTCTAGCTACCAGCCTTGTATTGAATTCAATTATAGTAAATATGATAATCAATTTATCAAAGCGACAACATTGTTGAATTGCGGATACTATTTTATACTCTTTTGGCTTCTGTGTTGTGTTTCGCTTTTTCGTTTTGAAAGCCACACGCTTTACCCAGCCACGTTTACTGTTTATTTCCGCGTTAATGTCGCACAATCGACTTTTATATAGTAAAAGCTCGAATCGAGCACTCACCATGTGCCTCCCATGGGTATAAGAATGTTGTGGTGCATTAGCATAAACGACGATGTACAAAGAACAAAACGCAACTATCAACAAATTGATTAAAAATCCAACACTTGACGACATCAAACATAAATGGAAATCTCATAGGAGATTGTAAATTTAAAGTTGCATTTTAAATTATAATAGTAATATTAAACGTTGTCTTTAGCTAAAATAGGTCGACGGTTTTTGGTGAAATAATTTTAAAATTAAAATTCCTGCCATGTTTAACACTAGCGCAACCATTCATTATCAGATAGTCGTTTCAGTATATGGCTGTGTATAGGAAAATATTGTGGCATGATTTTTGATTTCGTTCAACAAAAATTGTCCGATATTAAATTTTACAAGAATTCAATACCAAGCCAAGATTATCCCTTGAGATTAGAAAACTGTGTAATACCGAATAACATTCGATATTTTATAGGATACGATATTATTACCGTACACGTTTTTCTGTTGAAATATTGAACATTTTCTGAGAGAGAATTTCCAATAAATACCGCTAAATTTCATATAATAAATAAAGATTCAATCTATCACGATAGAATTTTATTATAATTAATTACAATAGAAACATGGCCGAGTTCAAATAAAATAAAAAGTTTCACATGCAGCTTTAGTGGTAGCGTTCATTATATTAGTTCGCTTTTAATTAAAAACTTTCAACATTAAAACTGTCATTTAAAGATTGCACAGTAACTGGTATTCGAGTCAGAAGTCTTCCACAACCTGACTGTTACAATGTAATTTTCTTCTTATACAAACAAGTCACTGATAATACTACCTACCCTTTCAACCCCTTATCACCCCACATTCAACGCCCATTCGACTTATTTCCTGTATTTCCGGTCCTCAAACACAAAATCACTACTTAAATAATTGCGTCTCTCCTTCATTCGGGCACACCAACTGTTTATTGTTGAATCTATCTTGATCGGTTGTTGCAATAAGAACGGTAGCAATTTATCTTTAAATCGTACACTACGTTAAGAATCAGTGAAGATCTAAGTGAGCATCATGGCAAATAAGAGTAAGTTTTAGTGCCATTTTTATTGAGCAATTACTACATTTTTACTACGATTTAGACAACTCAATAGTCTTGATTACACAAGAACAACTAGGAACTTAATAGATTGAAATCATAGAACAAAAAGCTCCATTTGATTAAGTGGTGTATTGGTCTTTAAAGTGAATATAATGGTCGAGATAGTTTAGAATTTCAAAGCCATAAAATAATCAAATTAGACTACAACAGATTCGATAATAAACAGCTTAAAAATACATCGCCTCTTTATATACTTTATTATTGACTTTGATCTTCTAAATCCCTTCGCCGACTGTACCGCAAATTTCCAATAATTATAATAAATTCCAATCCTTATATCTGTCGTTAGAAATGAAAGCACCAGAATAGCGTTTTTTCTTAGTAATCAATCAGCAATATTTAATTTTATTGGAATCAATAAAATAATGTTAAAAAATTTAAAAACAAACTGTTTATAAATGAATGTAGTGAATAATTATCGGGGAATTTCTAACAATTGTACTTTGTACCATTGAACACACGCAATAGGTGCATTAATTCAGAAATAAGTGCAATATCACATAATGAGTTAATATTATCTATAATTGCATGCAAATTATCTATTCTATCTATCAACAATTTATTGCAAATTTTAAAACGTCCAACAAATGAGCAAAAATGTTTTACAGAATTCCTACATATTCAGATACTTATTTATATTTTATCGGATTATTATTATTAACGAATAATATATTTGAAAGCGCTCAGTCAAGCTTTTAGGCCTAAGGCATCAATATCTTATCTACTCTCCTTCATTCTATTCTGTTTGCTATTGTATTTTTCCAATACACAATATTTATCCTTTAAAAATCTCTGCACAGGTTCTTGCTCCTTTCAAACGGTCTTTGTTTCCTTCTTTTACCAACCAAATTCTCATCCATCACGCCTTTGCAACGCAGCATTCTACCATCTTGTTCTAGACATGTTTGAGTTCGTCATATACGCTTATAATTCAACATATTGATGTCAATATGTTCCGCATATATTCTTGCTTATAATATTTCAGAAAATCTCAGTTGTAGCTTTTTTACTATATCCACGGCTTGAATTGTCTCATTCCTTTTGATCTAGAATAGCAGCTACAGTATTTATTAACTTTTTCAAGATGAAAACTGCCATTAAGGACCACTGATCTGGTAAATTTCATTTCATTAATGTTTATTAAATTCGCCAATTTTGAAAATTTCCGGTATAAATTGTTTCGTTATTAAAAAAAAACTAAATAAACAAGCTGAAAACCGTTCAGGATCTTTGTGCTATTCGTACATTCGATAGGGATATGTAGGAGTTTTGAATAAATAAGAAAAAGATCAAACTACATCCCAGAGGATAAAAGCGATATCAAGTTGTTTCTTTTACAGCTCCTGTTTAATCTGAATACCAAGCGTTCTCTAACAATGTTCAATAAAACACATACTATTGATTAACTCTCTTTATGATAAACGAATTCGATAAAATATTTAATTTAAATTCATTTAATATTGAAAATAAAGTTTTAATCGATTCGATCTGGCCAGTAAATATTTGAGGAAAACAACGCATGAAGAAGAAATAAACTTTTACTGTGTCCGTATTTAGTTTTCTGTTGAATGGACACCACCCTTGTACAGTTGTTTTTTCATTTCCTCTAGCTGTCTGTTCAAGAATGGCTTAGCCGTACAAATATTTGATCAACACACAAACAATTTTATTAAATTGAAAAATACATAGTTGCGTTTTATGAGTTGATTACTTTTATACAAAAAAAGCACTCAGTGTCAAAAAATTAATGATGTTAGTAATTAAAGAATATTTCCATTCTCTATGAAATTAGTTAGTAAATTTGATTAATTCCAAAGAGAAACTTTTCTATTTTAATATTTCAATCATCCGAAATAAAATTGGGTGTATTATTTTTTTTT
This sequence comes from Epicauta chinensis, assembly GCA_021725515.1. NCBI lineage: Eukaryota > Metazoa > Arthropoda > Insecta > Coleoptera > Meloidae > Epicauta > Epicauta chinensis. Next base: position 62,012 of record JAEDXX010000005.1, on the reverse strand, counting down.
TGTATTCTATTCAAATTTATGTATAGGCAGCTTTCGATTTTTCAGTCAGTTTCTCGTGAAAATTGCACAGCACGGAAACACTATGAGCAATTTAAAAACTTCCATATATCTATGGACCTATTTAGTGGAAAAAACATTACACACTACCCATTTTGTTGCCACATCATTTAACTTGAAAGGTAACAACTTTGACAGGTTGCTATTTTCTATATAAATGAGCGAACGTTTTTTTTTCATAAAAAAAAACCTCCAATTTAAAAAATAAAGTTACCATAAAATGGTAGAGAAAGAAGTGACAAGAAAAAAAAGGATGTCAATACATATAGGTATAAACTTATCGGTCAATTTTACGTTTTGAAAGTAACTGATTGGGGAAACCATAAAACTGATCAATTCTTCAACAAAAACCATCAAGTTTTGTTTTATTTCCGTTCATTGCGTTTAGGTATTTGATAAGGGCGCGGTCTCCCTTTACAATCTCCTATATTTGTGTGTGTGTGTGTGTGTGTACGTGTGTATGCGCTTATATCTAAGTCTTAACCCAGTTTTCCCTACCGTCCTTTACCCGTCTATTATTCTAGAACATAATAAAACAGCAACGAATCACAATCCATCGGGATTCTTACAATTTGACAACATCAGGATCACAAAGTAGATGGATGAATAAGGAGGAATAGTGCAGAAAGAATGGGATACAAAAACAAATGCGAATTCGGACACTGAAACCGATGAAAAGTCTTAAATTATCGTCTCCTTTAAAATACCATAACGAATACGGTAATAGAAAATGTGTCTAAATGTTCTATTTACTAAACCAACTTATTCATATACACTATTCGCAATTTCCCAAATAACAAATTCATCTTTTGAAGTTTCAGCATTATTTCTCAAATGGAAAATACTAGAAATGTTTTCCATTTAAGGCGATTTCTAGTTGAATCGCTTAGAACCGACGATGTCTAATTGGTGCAAGTATAAGAGAGAATTGATCGAACAAATATCAATGTAAAACATATTTCGATTATAATGATGTTATTATTTTATATTTTGTATTTTATTCTAAAATGTTGCCGAAACGATCTAACCCTATTACCGAGATTTATCGTCCTCTCTTAACTCAAACGAGTTTTATTTCTTACGGCGTTTCGATTTTATTTCAGATGCTCGTTTTGGAAACAACGTGCCCAATCATTTCTATATCAACACAAACAAAAACAATAGGAGTCTTAACGGAAAAAATCTGCCCTAAAACAATTTCCAACATTCAGAATAATGAAACTTAAATAAAATGAATATTCACAATTAAGATTTTGGGGCGAGATAACAAACTAATAATTACCGAACGAAATAGTTGTTGGTTTAGACACCAATTTACCGGTGAAGGTCTAAATTTTGACTGAATTATAAGAGAAAAATGCGGTCGTGTTATTTGATCGTTTATTATAACGAATTATAATTAAATTTGTTTTAATAAATTAAATATTATTAAAAATATTCCGTGACTAGAGATTTGTTTGTTTGTTTCGCTTCTTTTTTTTTTGTTGTTTCATAATCACGATATTGTAAAAATGAAAAATAAAGATCCACAAAGCTGTTTAGTTAATTCAATTTTATGTTCGTACTACACGAAATCGAGATTTTAATTTTCGATAAAATTCCACTTTGAAATAATCAATTATTAATATTTTTAATATTTCCTAGTTGTCATAATTATTTATTTATTATAATGAACACATGACAGTTACCAAAAAAACTGTAATATTACGTAACACTCATATATTTGTTGATAAAGTTGTAGGCGTTGTAGTATTTTTTCTAATTTAAAATATAATTCGTATAAAGTTAATTATAGTAATTAACGTATCAAGGGCCTTAAGCCCATAATGCCCGTGGTGCGTGTTGAGTTTATGCCATAAGTAAAAGAAGCAAACTTTATTTTTGTTTCTTTAAAATCTTTTTTGACATCTGAAAAATTGAGTATATGAGCACATTTTTAATAACTGCAAAAAGGTTGTTTATCATAGCAACGGGCTATTAGTTTTCATAACGCCATCACAACGCCATAATTGCCCGTCGTCAAGTAAACAATTGTTATTTACTTATTAACGCGATCGTTTTGATAGCTGTTAATGGTTCAATAATAAATACGTATGTGATTATTATTATTATTTAAATTAGATTTCATTTCAAATACAGTATTGCTGAAAATAATAAATAATTTTGTGGTAGACAAATAATAGACGACAACTTGAAATCAGCTTGATTCAAAGAATAAGCTACGGTTTTATAAATTGCTTTGATTTCATAACCGATAAATAAATAAATCGATTAAGAGTCTTATTTCATTAATATCCCTCAATTCACCATTAATAATTTCTCAATTAAGTTGACAGGTAATCCCGTATAATACTGATTGTTTTAATAACAATAACAACAACAATGATCTGTAATTGAATCGATAAATATGCAGTATGTAAACGCTTGATTACCGTTTATTATGATTAGATTCCAATATAAATATTAATTAGATATGAATAGTATTACCTGACACTTGGGATATTGTTCATCTGGTGCACGTTCAACTTTCCAACCAAGTAATGGTGGTATACAAATGAGGGCGGACAAGACCCAGACGGCGCCTATCATCACTACAGCACGTACAGGTGTACGTTTTTTTAAATATTCTACAGCTTGTGTAATACTCCAATAACGATCTAATGATATTAAACACAAATTCATAATTGATGCAGTACTTAATAAAACATCCATTGCGGAATGTACATCACACCACCACACACCAAATATCCAATAACCCATTAATTCATTAGCTAATGAGAATGGCATAATAATTAATCCTAGAAAGAAATCGGCAACAGCAAGCGATGCTATAAACCAATTTTGTATATTCTTTAATGCTTTTTCGGTTGTTATAGCAATTATCACTAGCATATTTCCAACAACAACAACAATCATCAATAATGTAACGACAATTGAAGCTATGACGATTTGTGGTAGCGTATAACCAGATGGATAATGTTGTACAGCAATTGTTGTATTTTGTATACTACCATTACCAATTGTGCCACTGCTATTATCCATTAATAGAAGAATATCTTCAACGGCAACAGCCGCTCGTGCTGTAACGTTAGCTAGCGCCATTTCCTTCTTCCTCTTGTTTTTCTAATTGTTGCTGTTATTGTTGATATTTGTGACTCGTTACTATTTTCTCGATTTTTCCCCAAACAGTCTTCCACTTATAATTCAATTGATGTATACATCTATTTGTGTGTGTGTGTGAGTGCGCGCAAATTAAATTCTTTGGTCCCTAAACACACTATGTACAAGATAAACCCGTTTAACCCGAAAGCAGCCCGGTCGGCGATTGATAAGGAAAAACACAACAATATTCATTAAAATTTAATAAATTTCTCTTATTATTAATTAAAAATCAATTATTATTATTATTATTATTATTATTATTATTAATTCTTTTGTTGCTTTTATATATAGCAAACAATCGAAAATTGTTTTAAATATTTATTAAACACTAGCTAGTTTAGAATTGTTGTAACGGTTGTACGTGTGCCACCGTGTTCTAAATGAACAACAGCATCGGCATCGTCGTCATCGTCCTCGGCGGAGCTTTCAACACGGAGCTCGCTTGGCATGTTACCGCCGTGCTCTACAACCGCACACTGTTTGTGAGCCTCACCCGGCGCCGGGCATGCGTCGCGACGGACCGATGGCGCATACACAGGCTCAAGCCTAATTACAGATTAATATTCACTATCAATTATTCGCCAACAGCATCCAACTGGGGACCCCTATATTATATATACATATACATATAATATAAATTTGCCATTCATCTCGACACTCTTTAAGAAACAACCATAAATCAATAAGTTAACAATTCACGAATTTATAATCGCTTCTGATTCTCTACAACTATTATTATTAAATTAGGATTGTAACAGAAATTCACATTGACATAGTTTAATGAAGCTGAAAGGTTCAAGACAAATTTAAAATGGCTGTAAAATTCAACCATTATTTAAACATTTAGCCTCTGCTATTAATATAGAAAAAACAGATTACAAAAATTATTAAGCCACCAGGTAAATGATTTCAATTTTTTTGTTACACCCCAAATGAAACAATTTAAATTTATCTCCCATGCGAAAATATTTAATAGCACTATCTATTAAGCTTGTAAACATTATTAATTGAATTTATTTAAAAAAATATATATATTACCACAACAAATCTAAACCTTCTATATGATTAGATAAATATTCACATTATTGAAGAACTATTGAATACAAAGAAAGCGTACATTTTATCTCTCTAATAACGAACCAAAATCAGGTAATGATATTATATTTACATTAGTGGCAGTGGAATTTTGAAGGTGATTGATTATCGATGATCCAAATTGTTAATTATATTTTTATTATGTTTATCATACATAAAATATTACCATAACAAAGTATTACATAATCTATCGAAAACAATCGTTTCGATTACTGTTCTGTTGTAATTTCTAAATTAGTTTACAAATAATTTCCATTAAACTGTTACTTATTGACTAGATAGAACCGATTGACTGTCTAAAAGTGAGAAAATTGTCTGAAACAATGATCGATAGTCATTCAACAGTTTATTTCAAAGTAAAGCATTTTGTAAACAAAAAGGCGACGTTAATTCTCCATTAAATTACAGCAATTTAGTTTTCTTTCAACTACTTATCTAGTCTACTTTAATAAACTTCATTATTTTTGTGTCATTTTTAGAAACAAAACAAAAAACATAACAAAGTTGTTAGAGTGATTTTGATAAAAATCAAATGTGTACCGGTTAGATTTTCATTAAAATTCAATGGCTTCCAAGAGATTTAACGGACACCGAATCAACAGAATTGTGTATATCCTCTTATTAAACAGCATTTGTAAACTACATTTGTATTGTTTTATGTAAAACATTTACACTAAAATTACTATCAATTTTCGAAATAGTGTTTTAAATGAATTGTTATCGTTAACTATAAAAGATCGAATTAAAGAGGGCTCGAATTCCTTATCAAATTAATCAACTGAAAATTTCGGTAGGTTTTAAAATTGAAAATGTGGAATAAAAAATCTTGTACATGTTACATGATACAAATTTACGGTTATTTATTAAAAAAAAAATGAAAATTTTATCGTGTTTATATTTTTCCTGTTAAGTAATCATACGGGTCATCAAATAACATGTTTTCACCCACATGTTTATATCAATAATTCAAAAATTTAAATAAACATCTCAAAAACTTGATTAAATATAAACATGCATGGTTTGTAAATAATATAAATTAGCTTGATATGAAACTACTCTTTTTTGCTATTATTTCTATTTGTTTAAATTGCACAGATATGACTATTTACGAAGATACAATGGCAATATAGAAGAATGCTAAGATTGTTTATCTGTTGTGTGGGTGGTGGCATAGAGAGCTTTCAGGATGAAGCCGAAAGCACCGGACCTATCCCAATGACGTCGATAGCTTGTTCGGATGACGTCAGCAACGAACTGGGTAAGTTGAAATGGGCCACTAAGGCAAGCGTACGTTTTATATTCTATTCCCAACTGAATTAAATTGTTCCTGTTTATACAATATACATATATACATTTTTTTTAATTATTCTACATTTGTTTGGCAGTTAAAAAACAATACAAATAAAATCGACATGAATTTTGAACAAAACTATTGAAGCTCAACTATTTGTTGATATTTCCATCAATGAACCGATAAAACAAAAATCGCAGCAGGATCATAACGTTATAGTTTTAAAGTTTTGGTTAATCCGTTAATATAACTTTGCAAAAATGAATTACCAATTACTGAGATTTATTTCCACTATAAATAATGAAAAAAAATTCCCTTTGTCATGGTATCTATTTAATAGGTATAGTTGTACGTATTTCATTCAAAAGTATCTCACTAAAGTAAAGGGGCATTGGATATGTGTAGCATTCTGAGCCATTCTATTGAAACATGAATACTCCATCTTGCAGCTGAACTTTCGCAAGAGAAAATAACAAATTGTCTTGTACTTTTGATCATCAAAGAGAAAGTAGGAAGGGTCCCAATCTTTGTGCGGACATACAGTCCTGTACTAGATAATGGAAATTTCTCTCTTAAGACAGTTCCGGTGATAGTTTTTCCTTGGTAGCTTTAAAAATCGACGACTCACCATAAACTTCTATTCATCACTACATATAATCTAGTCCCAATGAAGTCGTACCCAGTTTTTATGCCCCTTTGCTCATAAGAAACGGTTTCTCATTTGTTTTTATATAATATACAGGACAAGCTCTTTTTTTCATTTTGTTTTGAATTTTACTTTGTAGAGTCGGTACCCATTTTTTTCATTTTTCTCAAACAAGTCTATCTATTTCCATTTAGGGGCTAACTCCTAGAATAAGCTGGCGATAGTTTTTAATAAGTGTTCAAAAAGCACGCTCATCCCTCCTTCTAATATTCGAATGTATTTGAATAGTTTCTTTTTTTCTTGTATTTCGTGGTAGTAGATATTTCTAACAGATCCTTGAGGAATGTTAATTTTTTTTTTGTAATTTTATTCCCACTAACTACATTTTTATGTGCAGTCCAGAACCATTTTGACAATTAGCAAATTTCAGCCATTAAAACTAGGAGCTCAAGTTTGTTATTATATATTTTCGGCGTGAAATCACACGTAGTATCTTATCGGTTGAAAACTTTCTCTCATGAGGCCATTGTAGTCCAAATAATAAACGACGGACGTGGGAAGTAGATTAATATTATGTTTGTGGTAGAAATTAGTAGTGATTGTCAATTGATAATACGTTATAGAATGTACATACAAAATTGTTTTTGCTAAAAAAATAATTACAGATTAAATATTATTTCAAAGTTTAATTGTTGAATACTGTAATGGTTCAATTCGTATGCGACCAGGTTTGGATACGTATAAAAATGTAGTTTCGATGGGTATTGGAAGAGAGACTTACAAAGATGAGCCTTTCACGATAATCCGATCACAATAGAAACAATAAGTGACTTTTTTAACCATAAAATTGATACTACATCGACAGTATAGGATAAAGCATGCGTTTCTCAGACTGCTCCCGAACATTCTACATTATATACAGGCTGTCCTGGATATCAGTTTCATCTCAAATATATCGCTTGTTTGTCAATTGAAGTGGAAACGTATCTGAGAAAATTAGACTACAATGTCGATATTTTAATCGATCGACACGATTTTTTTTAAGCTATTTTGGCAATGCCAAAACGTCAGATAAGATATCGAAAATTAGTCAATATTAGGAAAACAATCACCTGCATTCAATACTGCAATTGAATTTGAGATGAAAACATATTTTTTTCTTTTTGAAATTTCTTATTCGTCACTCAAAAAGAAAATATGCAAGTGCGATTCACCCGGCGCCTCCACCATTTTACACTGTATTCGTGTGGAGGTCAAATTGTCTTTTTGAAAAGAAAAAACATTATTTTCGTATCAAGTTCATTAACAGTATTCATTGCAGATGATTGGTTTCTCAATATTGAGTAATTTTCTAGATCTTATATGACGTTCTGGCATTTCCAAAATATGTACAAAGTATATTGTATCGGTCTAATTCTTTAGATATTTTTCCACTTCAGTTCACAAACAAACGAGATATCTAAGGTGAAACAGTTAGCTGGGACAGCTGTATATACTAAACAAGTATAAAATATAGTCTTTTTCTGCATGTAATACGAGCACTGTCACACATTACACTTTATTACACTAGCAATAACACATTTTCAGTATCATTACGCAGTTTCGCTATGAAATAAACAAATTTTTAAGTTTAACTTATCAGAATTTTTATATTAAGTTGTAAGGCAAATTCGCGGATTGTGGCCTAATTTGATAGTGCCGAAATCACTTTCCTGAGCCAGTGCCTACACTATCTCGTCAGTTTTATGATCCAAATAAAAAATTGGATTTTTTGTATTAAGTTTTCATTTTTGAAAAAGTAAACGAAATTTATATAAACGCTTCAATCAAGTTGATAAAGTATCATCAGATCACTGTAAGAAAAAATGAGCTTCAATTTGGGTTCAAAACTTTTAAATCGTTGCAAATATATCCGTTGTTACTATCTCATATCTTAGATATTGTTTTATTCCGGATAAAATATAGTATATAAATTTCACTTTAATGGTCTACATCAAGATTTATTTCACTTTCTATTATTGTCCTTTGTGATTTCCGTATTCTCCAAACTAAAATCAAAAACTAGTTAATAGAATAAAGCATAAGATTCTAAACAATCACACTTAAACAATAATGAAAATTCTAGTTCTGTTATATTCGATATTATAAACAAAAGTATCTAATATTAAAGGACATTACTGAAGAAATGGTCGGCTAGTGTGTAGGTCTTTGTTATATATATATATACACACGTATATGGCTACAATATAAAAACTTATTGTTGTTGGTGATGCTATGGTTTAGTGGTGGTTGTAGTGAACTTCTCGCTCAGTTGGATTGCTTGATGATGATGTATGTTGGATATTTATCTTCTACTATGGGTCTGCTCTCATTAACACCGCCTCTGGCCAACAAGACGGCTCATTTTTCATCATTCACGCACGCGCGCATATTCATCACCATCGTAGATGCGAAGAACAACGGCTCTCTCTGACTGACGGACATCTGACATTTCTGGTCCTACTTGATTGTGATTAATATTCCCTAAATTCAGCGTTAGTGTCAGGATTAAGGGTTAACTATAAAAGAGAGAGAGAGAGAGGGAGAGAAAGAGAGTTTACAGCAACCACTATTACTATTATTGTGACAGTATTTACAATCGTTCCGCGTATGATCACACACTTAGTACCACTAAAACGATTTATCTGGTAAAGCTCACACAATACAGTCTAATAAATTACCGTCTTGTACAGATCTGTCTTTTTATATTATTGTGACGGCTTGGAGCTTTTTTTTTACTAATAAGTTCTCATATTTTCATTGTTAAGGCTTCTACGTAATTTAATTAGAATTTTTATAGTTAACTTAAAGCCCAATAAGCTGAAAACTGTATACTATATTTGTGCCGATTAGTGATTATTCTTAACGTATGCAGTTAATAAATTAAAGATACCATCCCCCAATTATAAACAAATTACTGTTTTAAAGTAGTCATCATATAGCAGACTTCGTCGCTGAACTATAACCAAATATAAAAAAGCGTGAACAGCAAAAAAATCCAATTACTATTTTTTTGTTCGTTCTGGTTGATAGAGGTTGAAATTAAATAAAATATAGAGAAAGGCTTGTGTTCATAGTGGAAATTCAATTATATAACTTTAATTACTGAAGTATTCGCGAACTAGGGCCGTTGTAAAAATATCCTTTACCCTAGACAAAAAAAATCTCAGACGGGCTTTTTTCATGGTTGCTCAAAGTGAACGTTCATTTGTCTGCCACGTTTATAAATGCTAGTTGTAGGTGTTCGACATTCTAGATAGCAAAATTGGATAATTGTCACCCATTGGCATGTGGTGGATCATTGATTTATGTCACCTATTAAGTTTGTAACAAATTACAACAATTATTCCTTTTGTCTTTTTGAAGACTTTACCGAATTTCCCAACATCCTAGAATAGCTATTAACAAAGCAAGGGTGCTAGGTCTCGCAGTGAGACATTTTCGACACGAACGTTTAAACGAGCAAAAAATTTGAAAAGACAAAAAATCAATAGGACAATTAACAATTTTAATTTGTGACAAAGTAAAAGTCTAAAAGACTCATTTAAGGACTACAATTCATTGTTTTTTTTTCGAAACAAATAAAACCCCTTATCACGACTGTTGAAAGTTGTGTTTAGAAGCCTAATATCAGATTTTATTGTGCGTAAGTCATAATCGTACAGAGAAAATGCAGTAATTTACGAATGACTTTTTTTTCTGACAAGCCTTAATTCCCGAGACACTCAGACAGAACTCTAATTTGCTAAACTTGTCGTCTATTATGGTCTATTACGAGATACACATAGGATGGCGTGTCAATTGATTTCTATACAGAGTGTCCCAGCTAAGTGTTCCACCTCAAATATCTCGTTTGTTTCTGAATTGAAATGGAAAAGTATCTAAAGATATTAGACTACAATGTCTATACTTGATCGATACGATTTTCTTTCTAGCTATTTTGGAAATGCCAAAACGTCATATAAGGTCTCGAAAATTACACAATATAAAGAAACCAATTATCTACAATGAATGAATTTGATATTACATCTTTTTTTCTCCTAAAAATTTTTCATTTACTACCCAAAAAAATATGGGAAAGTGCGACTCGCCCGGCGCCTCCGCCATTTTGCACGATGAATTGTTACGTCTTTGATCTGAAATACAGTCTTTAACTCAAAATTTTGTTCATTGACGATATTCGTTGCAGGTGATTGGTTGGAATTGACAAATATTGATTGAAGGCCAATTGTAATGTTGTAATACTACAGTGGGTGGTCGAATCGCCGAAATACACCTCACCGGAGTGAATCATTTTATTTAATTGTTTTTGAAATATACGAGCCTGATTTTGCCGCTCACTGTATATGTAAAGTGATACATTTCCAAGTGAGATTTGAACAAGTACTCAACAAATGAATCAATCCTGAAAATGAGAGACGATTCAGTTGCATTTATAATAACAGAATTATTGAATACGTTTCTGACGCTTGAGAAATCTGAAGATATTACTTCTAGTAATGAATTATGAAAGATGCAGCAAGCTCAGGTATCTTTCTATAAACTTCGTGACTGATTTTTTTTGTTGGTAAAATATAACGAACGAAATCTTTTAATCGATAAATTCTCTCCACTAATAACTAGACAATTTATTACACTGTTATGACTCGTTATTGATCCGATAAATACCATTTTATATAACTGACATTATACAATAAATGTAAGTGGCGAAACTGGAACTTATTAACGCTGATATAACAACAAAACTCAACATTAATACCATGTTGATAGAAGTGTTAACGATTTTCTTTTTTTGTTTTGTTTCTATTAAATGGCTTTGGTTTTTTTATAACTGTGATAAATCGTACACGTTATTTCAACTTGAATGGATAACATCTTTCTCATGGTATCAATTAAATCAATTATAGTTCGTTGCTTTTCCAATCTCAAATCAGCAATTTTCAATAATAATTTCATAAATGAACGTTCCACTATTTTAGCTTAAAGTTCCAATAAAATCCATCGATTATATCAATACATCATATACGTAATCCTATTGACATGTGGATCTATTCACACAATTTTTTTCCGAACTAAAATGTCTTTTTATTTATGCTTTATTCCTCATTTGAAAATACATCACTGATATTGAGCGTAATTAAATTGACAGTAATTTTATGGGAATTGATAAAGTTGATGGGATTTAATTTAATTCATGACATTTTTTAATCAATTTTCTCACACAGATTCACATTATTTCGGTAATACTAAAACATTATTCGTTCTGAAGTTGATCATAGGTCTCTATGTGTATGTGTATAGAGGCATATGAAGATAAGTAGATTCCCAGTATTCAACCCTTCAGCACGAAATAAGCGCGTTGACTATTCTGTAAGCATTTGAAACTGGACAAGTACAATAGAGCAAAGGATTCTGTTTGCTAATCAGATTTCAGAGAATTAACAAGAGAAATACTAATCAATACCTACCGATTGATTTGATAAAATTCACAACATCAAAATGATTGTTGTTTCTTTGCATATTTTTAAAGCATCCAGAATTGTTTGTGTAAGATAATATTCTAGCTTTTCAGGAGTTTAGAATACGACCTTTCAGCACCACGAACATACTCTAATTTAACACCTCTCCCTCTCTCACTCTCTCTCTCTCGTTCTTTCTTTTATGCGACTCTCATCTATTCTTTCAGCTCGTATCTGTTACGAATTTCATTCTATATTCCTCTAGACAAAAGATTACGTTGAGATCTCTGTGGAAATTAGCTCTTCTGTTTATGAAAGTCTCTGTTAAGATATTTAAAGTTGAATACATTATTTTAGATACATTGTAACTTGCAGTAATTATTACAAAAACCAACAATTTATTTTTTTTTAGTTTTTTTTATTCAGCTTAAATTTATGTTGATTATTCGGTGATTATTTAACAACACAGTTCATTGATTTTTAGTTCAACCATTTGTAATTAATTATTGTCTACATTGTTGTTGCTGTTATATTATCAATTCTATTCCCCGAGTCAGTTCAAATGATCAATTTCTCGATTGCTTACCACAATCCCATTTATTTATTTATTAGTCGATCCTATATTACTGTGTAGTGATTTAGAAATATTGCATTTTCAAACAATAATTATTTTTGGAAATAATCAACTTTTAATAATTAAATTGTGATTTTTTTTATCATTTTTATTTGTTTCTATGTGCAGGCATCATATTGAATAGTTTCCATTCGAATGGATTTTTTTCAATACAACTGCAATAAAACAGACTCCATTCTCACAACATATACATATTTTTTTCTAAGTGAAAAATTGAGCTGGGAAATCACCAAACGCGCATCGTGTAATCAAAAATTTGCAAACTAATAATTTGCATATTTTAACTGGTAATAAGGACCTAAACTATATCATGAAAGCACCCAAAAATTTAGTTGGGGTTGGGAAACTTTCTGTAATGTTCGGAAATGATTATTTCATTATTACAGTTTCAAAATGACCTCATTTGAGATAGTTTTTCAAATTCGTTAAGAGAAAAAACTGACAAAATTGCAGTCGAGCAATTACACTTTGCGGAAAACGTACGTTTGCTTTGTTCTTTCACTTTTCTATATCCAATTAACTGATTAAAAATACAACAGTTTGAGTTCCCAAAAACAACCGTTTCTACTATGAAAATTTGTTTGAAGTTGCAGGTATACCCAATTGATTCTTCAAAGTTGACAGTGTTATATTACATATTATAAAAATCGTTTTTCTCATTTAAAATTGTTGCTAATCAATCAAACCAACAATAGATGTAACAAAATGAAACAGTTGAACTCCTAATTTGAACACTTGTATTGATTGATAAACAGACAGTCAACTTTAGAAGTAATTAAAAACAACAGCACGTAACTTACAACATCACAACCACCACCGCCACCACCACCACTAACAACAACAACAACAGCATCAATTGTATAACACCAAAACAACACAGAGCCAAAGAAAATAGATCAAAATAGAAAGAAAACAAACAACAGATTCCGATATATATTGGGTGGAAAAATCGACAGACTTGATAGAGTTTACGTAACATGTTTGAATCAATGCCAATTTATTTGTCGATACTATCGCATTATAACAAGAAAAAAAAATGCAAATAAAAAACTTAATTGTTGGATTTGAAAAGAGTCTCCATCATCAGTGAAACATATATCTTCACAGATTTTATGTGGAACAATTACACACTCTACGATGCAATTTTATTGTGAGACATCCATCATTTTCAACAAAAAAAAATATATGAAATCCCTCTTGTGTTTTGTTGTTTTTGCCTGTTGAAATCTTGTTTTATGTTAAAATGGATATTACTGAGGCTTGTAACACTTTCAAATCTAATATGGATCTAGATTTTAGATTTTACTTCCGCTACAGATATATACGTTTTACAGTGAATTCCATACATGCTCGATGTATAGATTTCAAGATTTCTACTACGTCTACATACAAAGTACAACAATTGTATCATTGGCTATTTACTGCAGTATAACAAAAAAGACATGTGAGAGCAAACAAAGAAATATTAACAAAAGTTTCTATGATACCACTAATGAAGAAAGTCTATCTAGAAAATATAATGAAGGTGTAATCTATACGATCGAAAATTTTCCGAGAAAATAGGCGAGACATTTTAAAACGAAATATTTCAAAAAAGTCGCTAAGAATAACAAACACAAAGTGAATGACTTATAAAGCTTCTAGAGTTTTCTTTTATATCCTTTTGAATTTATAAATTTTCCTGCATTATTAGTATTATTACATCACTGTGCCATGCAACTTGTAGCTATTTACATCTGTCACTCTTTCGTGGCGGCATAAGAATTAATAACACCACCTTATGTATGAAGTCAATGTACTTATGTCTCAAAAAAAAGCACCACATATAAATTGTAAGTGCAGAATTTACATATTAGCACTTTCATATCATTAGAATATCTATAAATTATACATGAAATTCTAATTTCTTTTAAGATTATTTATTCTTTAATCAGAGACATAGTTGAGTACCAACTGTTGAACATTCTGAAAATTTATTGTATTTGAGAATTACACACGCAAATCAATTTAATTTCTCCAGATCTTTAATCCTTTTCAAAAAGCCGTTTTCAATAGTATCGCTTATTTATGATGATTTATTAAAATAACTTGTATTTAAGAAAAATCCAATTTCACAAAAATTCTAAACATAAATTGGTGTTTTTTTTTCTCTACTTAACGAGAAGCTTACACGTATTTCAAAAATCAACTCCATTCTCACCACTGAAGTTTCTTTTAAAACATCCCCATAACGTATTTTGATGATTCACAAACTGAATAATAGCGATATTTAGGGGTTGTTATACGGTATAAATTGATTTCTTGCTTCCTATTTGAAAATTGCGTTACAGTAGCGAAAATAATGATTTCCAATAGAAACGACTGAAATTTACACAACATTTTCAAAATTAATCTACCGCTTCTTGTTACGTTCGCAATATTCAGGAATACCCCCAGAGATCGACTTTAAGAATCGTCTGATAGGAAGAAATCGCGTAACCATTAAGTGTTAATCGATCAACGATATACGAACGTTTGAAAGCCATTCGAATGATTCCGAAGAAAGGTAATACGAGCTGAAATCGAGGGACTGACGAAGGTGCAAAATACAAAGTTAGATTTTTTTACACAGTCTCGTAGCAATTCGTAAGAAATGATTAAGGCACGATAGATCGAAAAAAAAGCATTGTAGATACTGACAGGCGAGCCATGACTTTTTGTATTGTATTTCTCAAGATATCCGAAACTCTAGAAGTAATTGATTTTTTGTTAAAAATTAAAAATAAATGGTTAATACTATGGCATCTTAACCTTTTAATAAATCTTTGAAATTTGAGATTAAAAAAATCACTTCCAATATTGACAAATCGTTGGAGCGTAAAATTCAATCGAAATAAATAATTTATTTTAACAGTCTCGTTGATAGATTTTAAATGTTGAGCAACACGTTTCAAACTTATTTTTTTTTACATTACAACTTCAATTTCCAATTTATTTATAGCAATAGTTGTCGTTTATTTTTCAACATTGTTGATTTCTATCAGACTAATGAATTAGTAGTTCTCTTTTATCATTGAATTAGTGTGGGTATGTCTCATTTTAATTATTTAGAAACGCCTATTTTTCGGTCGCTACCTTTCTATCATCATCTTTAGCTAATTCGTAAATTACTACCACTACTACTTTATTAAATAATTACGAGTTTAATATTAAATTGGACACTCAAGTGTAATACCGTCATAAGTCTTTCTGCTACAACTAAATGGTGGTATTTTTCAAATAAGAAAAGGTAGAATATAAAAACGATACGCGCAATTTTATTATAGTAAATTTATGATGAGGGAAAAAATAACTCGTCTCCTAGCTAACCACAGAATCCTACATTGGGCTAATTTAGAATTACATGAGACCGCGTGAACATTTATCAAAGAAATTAATTAGCGTTTAATCTAACATAAATTTCAACTTCTATATGTAGGCTAATATTTTCAATGATATAATTCCCATGAGATAAATCTGAAACCAGGGCCGGCCCGAGCTTTTCTGGCGCTCCACGCAAGTTAATTTGGAAATTAATAATTTTGTGTATTTCGGAACCCAATAGTTTGACTTTTTTTGTTAATTGCTTTTCTATTTATTTTAAATATTGCGAAAAAAATTTTAAAAAGCCATGATCGTTTTTGTTCAAAAAAATTTCACGAAAAAATATACTTATTTGAAAATTGACCATCTTTATAGGAATCCCGGATCCATTCAGCATGGACACTTACACTTACATTCGCACTAGACACAATTAATTATCGATTAACAACAAAAATGGCAATTTTTCGAAACAACATTAACACTTAAAAGACTGGAACACAAGAGAAGAAGTACCCAACTAATCTAAAAAGGGTGTTAAGTCCTTTGTTCGGTTCTTATCAAAAACGTATATTATTCCAGTCTTCACAGTAAGAAAAAAATGAACACATAAAAAATGTGTTTTCTATAGTAGGATTTTTTTTAAATAGTTCAAAGCCATAAAACTATTGCCGATTCAATTCTACACATTGAAGGTGCCGATATAAGGATTTCGCCCAACCTCTCTACAATGTAGAAATGGTGAGATGGTCAACTTCACCAGTTGTCACAAGCTTTGGAAAAAAGTTATAGCCCATGCCAAAAAATCACTGGTTTTCTTTTAAAAACAAAACGAAACGTAACACAGAAACGGGTATTGTGAATCAATTTTAAGAGGAACCGTTTAAGTCTCTCTTACATTTTACAACTTTATAGTATAATAAGGCTGCATAAATAAAAGGCACAATGCAGTTGGAGGGATTGGGGCTAAGTAGACAATTGGAAACTTTAGAAGAACTTGATTGGCGGATTTGGTAAATACTAGTTCCTAGGGAAGATGCAATTGTAGTGTTTCCAATTTCTGTGCTTCCAAAAAAAAAGGTATTTGTCGTTATCCTAAAATTTTGACTAAGAGAGTTTTCTAAAAACTGAACCTGTATACGATCTATGAGGTCTCATGACCTGATATAGGACCGATCAATTGTTGATCCCTGAATTTGAGGATTTTCCACCTTCAATCAGTAAATAATATTTTCCATATTTTCCATATTTATCACCAGTTCCCAAGAGTTCTAAGGTAGTGAGTGACGCAATCCCATACTGAGCAAATTCATCAGACTTAACACAGTTCTACCGTGTTTTTTTTTTCAATTGATAATAGATGCACTAAAAAGTGCCGCTCCAGGCAGCTACATGGTTTGATGTGATCTCGAGCCAGCCCTGTCTGAAACTATCTATTATACATGATTACTAAGAATACGAACAAAGTTTTCTATTGCTCAAAATGCATATTGTAATCTATTAGTAAATTGTGCTTGCACATTTGACTGAGAATGATTGACAAGTTATAGTCGATCCGAGCTCTTAGCTTTCTTTATATTATAATGGCAATGTTCTTCAAAATAAAATACCAAACTATATATGTCTGTTACGTTTTAATGTTTCACGAAAATGAACATAACACACATATTAAAATGAGAATATTTAAGTCGACAGCGAATGTCAGTAAATTCACATCTAGTGAATAAATTCCTTACGAGGTGCATACAGGTGTACAATATGTTCCACTGAACTTGGCAGTTTTTAATGATTCTGGCAGTCATATTTAGCTGTATGGAGAATAGGAAATTCACGGACACACTCAAATTATTTGATGTTCTTACAGTTTACATGAAAAAAATCCAATTTACTTTTGCATGTAGTAATAGCACAGTCCATGTTTTATTTTTTCGTTTACTACTTTCCCCGAGACCAGGTTTTGAATTTTTGTGGTAAACTGCACTTACGTTTACTACCTTTTTCCTTCATTAGTAACTGCAATAGTTTTAGCTTCATATTGTTATGTTTATCGTTAAAGATAAACAGAAATACCAGTGGTAAGCTAGACTGTGAGCTTCATTAATAATATACATCATTAAATAACAAACTTACCGTGTAATGATTAAAATTAATGACTTATAATTGAATAAATGAAGTTAGAACTATTTTCATTGACTTTAGAAAGTTGAATAAACACGAAAAATTGTTAAATTTTCTTCTATTTGTTAGCAAAGGATATCTATGGTGGAGATTTAACATTTGTCAGCACGATTATTAGAACACAAAATAGAAAAGGATGTCTCAATATTTAGTGTTTACGATCAAACTTTTCCACTATTTATTACAGTCTATTTGCTCCGTTATGACTATGATATTTTTGTTTAGCTCCACATTGTTGAGTGTTTAAAATTCCACTTGAAATATGACTGTACTGTATGAATGTACTGTTCACCGTATCATGGGAGAGTGGTCAAAAAACTTGTAACATAAATGGCGAATTAATCCAATCGCTATCAACGTATAAAAATTTCTGTATTAGTAACTTCTTTCAAGTTGCCCATCAAATAGTCAAATGTAGCAAGAGTGCCGGATTTTTTTTTCTAGTGGTACAGACCATGCGATTTAAGAAGATGGAGAAGTATTCAAACGAACAACGTTTAATTATTGTAAAGACACATTACAAAAATGATGAACGTTCTAGGGAAGCAGTTCGCCAATTACGTTAAAATATGCACCAAATGAATCGACAGTGAGGCGTTTAAATACAAAATTTGAGAGGAAATTTACTCTGACGGATCAGAAGATCATTGTTTGTCGTCGTCCTTGTCGGTCACTCGAAACTTCCATTCGGCATTGTGGTCAAGAATTAAACATTTCCAGAAGCACTAAGCAACGAATTTTGGTAAAAGTTCTGAATTTGCACGCGTACAAAGTTCAATTGGTGCAGCAAAAAAAAGCCAAGGGACCATACACAGCGCCATGGTTGATTGTTGAAACATCATCAAATTAATTCGGATCCTCCGAAGAAAATCATTTTCCCAGATGAGCCACATTTTCAACTCGACGATTACCTAAATAAGCCAAGGTTTCGCGAATAACTGTTTAGTGTGCATTTTGGGCTGAAATAAAAATGTTTGCTTAATTCAAAAAATAAATGTGTTTTTCTTTAACATTAAATCCGGCGCTCTTGTTGGGACACCGTTTACAATACAATGCATGGTATTATGGTTGATTATCTGCTAAACTTCCAAATTCGAACATAATGCAGCATGCCTGTTCTGCACCTAAACACCAATTGGTATATTGATCCACAACTGAAAAATATTCAAAGCCATCATAACAAACTGAGCATCCTGTATTTACAGAATTTATAAACTACATGTAAACCTAATGTTGAAAATGTAAATCGTGTGTGGCATATTTGAAGATAGTTGTAGTTAGGACTTTAAAACGTCGATGTACATTTTAATGTAACCGAACAACTATCAAACACATTAATTCTGCTATATTGCAAACGTTATTTTTCGTACATGAACAAAGTTCGACATAAACTTGAGAAAACCATTTAAAATTCAAAACCTTCAATATTGAATGATTACCATGAGAATTCTTTCGAATATACATTTCCAAGAAGACTTTGATGAGTTATAAATTGTATCATAAACTATTACAGAAATCCACGAAAAACTACCTCGATCACTCACAACTTATGGAATTTAAAGGCAAATTAGTTGCAAACTTGTCAACATTCAAATGCTGAGAACGCAGGTGCGATTCAAATGTAACATCAAAACTATAATTCTAAAACCTCTTGGATTTTAGTTTAATCTCACACGTACCAAATCAATTTTATCAAATTGAATAGAAATTTAAAAATGAATGTACAATTGAATTTCATTTATACACTAAACGATTCGATTTGTACAATTTGTGTTTGAACTGACATAATCAAATCGATGTTTGTTTGTACATCAACGACTGCAACAAACGCGGATATGGGTGCATCTGAAAGTTGGTATTCTAATTTCAGTAATAATTGGAAATCTAAATAAACACAAACATCAATAGACAAGCATTCGGATCCAGATAAGCATTTCTGGCGAAGAAAAAATGTAAATGTTTAGAATTGGAGACGGGAATGGAAATCTTATTTTCATTTTACTTATTCTTCCCGATTAAATAATCGATTACAAGAACAACATGCAAGAAAAACGACAATTTATCATTGTTGCGGTTGTAGTGTTTTCGCTTTTTATTGTCAACTTAAGCTGTGTGTGTATATATATAGAAAACGAAGAAAAGAACGATGAAAGTACTCATAACAGATGCCATCACCATGTAAAATTAAATAAACTTATCATCGTCTATCCGACTCTTGTTCTCACTTAAATTGAAATAGAAGCAAAAGAACAAATAAAGAAAACTAGACGAAATACTCGGAAAATCAACACAAACGAAACGAAATAAAATTTATTTGATAAAGAGACCAACTTTTGCAATTGAAAGTTTTTAATATACTTATTTTATCTCGAAATAAAACAAAAAATCCGTCCGCTATATATTTATTATTAAAAAACCTAATCGACTATGCAAACCTTCAATATAGCAATTTCCTGAATCAATTGTCATTCTGTGTTGTTGCTGCTATTCTTGTGAAAATTGTCTGTTTCTAAACTATTTCCCCAAAGATTCCTTTTATAATATAAAAGCGGCAACAATGGGTGCCATATTGAGGCATAACAACTAAACACGATTAAAGTTAGTGTTAGTTCCAGGACATATTGCCATTTTCGTTTTGTGTGCGTCCTATTTAATGGGAACCGAAAAGCGTTTCAATGGCCGAACCATAAAATAGCCACCGTTGACCCATTTCAACACATTTAATAGCCAAACAAAACAAATTGTAATTCTTGATATTAACATTTAAACAGTTGCCAATTATAGGTGAAAAATGAAAAACAAAAACAACATTGTTTCCATTCAAATACCAAATGATTTATTTAGAGACGGGAAATAGGGAATCTTTCTATTGCGAAGAAGTCTCATTGGCTTTTTTCGCCTCTTCGAATTTATCCAACGAAACCTCGTTATATTAAATGTCAAGCAACAGAAAACTGATAATGAAGTTCTGAAGAATGTTAATTGGCTATTTGTAATTCTTATTCAGTTTCCAACAGTCACAACATTATCTCCCATAAATATTCTACTAAAGGAATCTCTTGATATATACATTCTAATTGAAACGATGTTGTTTTCGAAGAAAGCTCGCCAAAATTGTTGTTTTTGTAAAATAATAACAAACGTATCTCAACATATTGCAATATCGGCAACATTCTATATATGTAGATGTCTTGAATTATTAAAGGATCATTATGCAACATATGTGTGGCGATATATGAAACGTGACAGATTCCAACCGTATTGTATTATTAAACGTGGATACATATCTATGTAGAACGTAAATCCAGGTAATTAGAAATCTGCTTCCTTTAAGATTTCGTAGATATACCTAAATAATAATTAAATTTATAATCTCTACGAAGATTTTTCTGTCAAATCGATTATCTTACAAACTAATTTTAAAAGAACTTATTCTTTCTTTCTAGACTATTTTCAAATCAATTATGAATCATTGATGCTTGTGAATATCATATTGATTGATAGCAGCTTGAAGTTGAACAGAAATACAATTTTGGACTATCACTGTTTCATATTTTCGATCAATCATTATTAAATGTCAAGTTTGGGGAGACATTCTACAGAAGCTTATACTATTCACTATAGTCGTTGTATGTCTTTATACATGGTTATTTAATGTCCAGTTATCTCAACACCTGATGCATACACAAATCCCTTTATAGTGTCTCAACACAAAGGTATCTTAACGAATTACCGGGAGTTAATTAAAATCTGGGTGATAGAAATCCAAAAAGGGCCAGATTTTTCTCTATAGCATTATGACAAAATGTCCTTAGAAACTGACTTTGAAATTATGATTAAAAGTAAGAGGGTTTTCTGAAATTTTCACTTCCTCCAGCTATCGGCAAGGTTGAGATTTGCTAATTTAGTACACATCATACATCATTAAATAGAACTGCACTGTTAAAAATTTTCTGAAATTTCAGAAGCTAACGTTTCTGAAATTTCAGAATCAATATTCTGGAAGTGTTTCAAGTATAATATTGTTCTGAATTTTCAGAATCTACATTCTGACAGTGTTTCAAGGATGAGAATATTCTGTATTTTCAGAACGTATTTGAAAATTGGATTATTTTTAAGAAAATTTTCTAAAATTTACAAACTAACATTTCTGAAAGTATTCCGAGAATAATATAGTTCTGAATTTTAAGAAAGTAGTTGGGAATTCAGCAAGCAGCAGTATTTGTAAAAAACTAATTTATCTGAAATATCTGTTGTACTTTTGTGAAAATTATTCGTAATTTCAGATTATCACCTGAAAGTTCAAAAATATAAAAAATATGAGAAAAAAAATGAAACCCTTACTATTATAATATTTGAATTTTCCATAAAATGTTAGAATTTTTGAGAAAATTGAAAATTTTCAAAAGTTCTGGAAGTTATTGTTTTTAGCCCAAAGAGCTTAAAAATGTGGAAAATTCATATTTTTGAACTCGGAGAGCTTACTAATTGGTGTATTTCCGAGATATTTGAACTTGAAAGTAGCTGACTATTCTAGTGATAGTGGGCTAGATTAACTGCTTTCAATATTTTTTTTATTACTCAAAAAGCGCATTTTTGATTTTAATCCTCTTTGTTATAGTAATAGTGCAACAGGAATATTGTGATTTTTTTGGTAAGGTTTATTATATTTACGGTAAGTAATATTCATTGTACGCACATATACCTAATGTTCGAATTTTTGTCATACTTTCAATTTAACAATTTGGTACTGAATTTCCTCATAATATTTAGTTGAATAATTATTTATTAATTATTATTAAAATAATATTATATAATTAAAGTTAACATATCAGGAAATCGGTGTAATGTTCCGGAATATTCCACACACTTTGGAAAAAATTAGATGACGGAATCGAACAACCCAGGCAGGGTAGTTATTGATAATTGTGTCAGGACTAAAAAAATATATAAGTCTGAATTTATTCAAAGGTATTATAAATACCGTATTTTTTTTAAATTTGTTTATTTTATCTAGCTAATTTTTTTAAACAATTTTCAGAGTACTGCTGGATATAAATCCAATCGGCGTTGTCAATAAAAAAGCGAAGAAAAAAGGAAAACAATAAGTGGCCAACTATTGCACAGCTGTCAAAAGGTTGGCGAAAAATTTAGAGCAGTATTATGACATTGACGATTAAAAGAAATTCACACATTTAATCATGTATATGTCCTTTTTATTCGTATATAGGCAATAAAATTTGATAAATTTAATATATAACGCTTCTTTTTTTCAATTTTTACCATATTACCTAGCTAAATCCAATACTTATGTCTGAATATTAAGCACTTGAGGTATAATTTTCAGAGTCATACATTCTGAATTTTACAACCACACACACTGAATTTTCAGTCATACTTTCTGAATTTTAGAACCAAGCATTCTGAATTTTCAGAGCTACACTTTCTGAATTTTCAAACTATTTATTCTCTGAATTTTCAGAATCATTCGTTCTGAATTTTCAAAACCATGCATTCTGAATTTTCAGAATAAAGTATCGGTGAAAAACTTTTTATAATTTTTTTTCTGAATTTTCGGGAAAAAATTTTAACAGTGTGTGTATAATCTTTAAAATAGATTAAAATTAAGGCTTGAGTATGGTAGTCTAGGAGTTTATTTACCACAAGAACGTTAGGATACGTATTATATTATCAATTTCAGATGAAAAAGTTTTGCGCAAAATAGGTGCAACGCTAGTTAACTCCAGAATTTATGAAGAGTTCGAAATAACGTTTAACACGTTTTAACAACAATAAAACTAATGTTCGTAATTTTGTAACTGCGAGTAGAACTATATACCTGGATCCAAGTAGCGTTCAAAACAATTAATCTTCAAATCTTCAAATTTTATTGAACGTATCTTTCTCTATATTTCACAAAATTCACCCGATTATTCGATTATGGAATTATTTAAAGTAGTGCTATCTATCATCGATCCTACTATGTTACGTTGTAATCGACTATATTGGGGCTTGATTTGATTATGTTACGATTTTTAACTTAATGGTCCATTTATTTTGCTGTCTATGACAAATGATGTAGAGCCGTTGATCTTTAATAATTTTAGTTGTAGCTTCACTTGGCAAAGGATAACAAAGTTTGTACATTTCCAGTATTTCATACAATCCATCATTACACATTTACTAACATAATCCATCTTTATCAAAATTATAAAAAGAATTTCATTTAGTGTAATTGCAAAGAAAAACAAAATTGAAGTCTCTGGTATTAGTAGTAGTAGTAGTAGATGATTTACTAGCAGAAATATGAAGGATTCCTACCGTAATAAATGCAAGAACCATATCGTGTTTTACAATGGAATTTTATCTATTGTTCTGTAGAGTTTTATTTATTAATCAAAAAAAAAATCAAGAATATAATTTAAAAAATTCTCATGTTCAATTTCAATATATGTATGTATATATGCATGTATGCCGTCTAATCCGATTTCGTTTTCAATTAGGTCTCGTCTGAATCAATGTATGATATTCGAAATTGGAATTGAATTGTTTATTTTAATCAAAGTTTATTTTAACCCCAAATGGCAATTGCCAATGGTATATCCCCAACTATATACAGTTTTACAAGACAACGAAAAACAAAGAGAGAATAACCGGGATTCAATATGAATATGGATTATTCAACTGAAAACTGTCAATGGGATAGAATGAATGAGAAACATTTTATATTCGACAGTTGTACATACATACATTCAAAAATATAATACTCGTATATATAAAATTTCATTTCAAATTTCAAATTTACAATAAATTTATAAATAAATTTATCGATTAGATACATATAGGAAAATACGGACTATTGAAATATATATAAACAATCGAGAATTGAATTTAAAAAAAATACATTTTACTGCTACGACCCAGCAGCTTTATTTGGTTTGCAAGCTCCTAAAACGATGAAGAATACCCTTACACATCAGTAAAGTGAAAAAGTTGTTCTCAATTCCTTTAATAAAATAGGCAATTGACGATGATCTAATTCAAATGCTCTTCAACTTATTAGCATAAACAATTATAATCTACAGCTTAACGAATTCCTCTAGCAACATAAAATGGAGTGAGAGGAAGTCTCCTCCTCCAATTGTGTGGTCAGAATACGTCAGATAGACGGAGGTTTTTATGTTTATTATTTAGACACTTCCCTTGTTGATAATACGTGTGGAATTCAACTGATATCAACAAACAGGTGTTGTTTTTGTTGTACTCATAATGAATTTTGAATAATTCTCCACAGACAGCTAGATACATATCATTCTGTAATGAGTTAGACAAAAACGTACTATACTGTGTCTTATTCTTTTCAAAGCTACAAACAATTTAATAGTCCGTTGCTAGATAGCCTCATGAGCTTAATGCTGAACAGGTGGTGATAGGTTCAAATTTCTTGATCGATACAATTCGCTTTTTTCTTTATTATGATATGATAATAATTCACAAAACTGAAAGATTTAGTGAAATAGAGTATAATGAGAATCTAATGAAACTCAACCAATTGTATGAATGACGAATTTTCAAAAAAAAATCAGTTAGAATGCATTCAAGCTCTGTTATTATTGAACGTCACAGTTCCGACTACTATAATTCAAATTATTTCCCATTTTGACAAATTTGATAATTTTAATTAAAATCAAAATTTCAATAGCATCCATAATTATCTTAATGAATAGATTAAGATCGCTACAAGACACATTTCTATAGACTCTATTCAACGACTACGAGTACGTTATACAACATCATAAGAATTGAATATTGCTGAATTAAATTCAATTTTACGTCATAACTAATATGGTAGAAGAATGTATTTAATTGTGAATAATTGGAATTACTTTACAAAGTTGATTTTAGAGTTCTGCGTTTATATTTGAAATTTCAAACAACGTTTATGACAAAAGGGGGAAAATGAATAAATAACGTAACAGACTGACAATGAACTACAGAGATACGTATACGTATTCTCCGTTCAAAAATTAAGTATAAAATTTAAAATGACAGCAATGTGACTAACCTTCGCAACAAAAAATAGTCCCTCTATTAAAGCCCCAAAATTAAAATTCTCCTTTATTGTATTAAACTGAAAATCGATTTAAAAAGAATTTTAGAATCTCTAAAGAAATATAAATTATCGAATTTCAGAGTTAATATTGAAAAATCAGTAATAAAATATGTAAACAAACGCGTAGGATTTTATTCCAACAGTAGTGCCATAATATCATATAGTTTTTAGTTCAAGTAAACATGTAACAGTTAGGAACTTTTCAGATGTCAAGTTGCACATAACCTATCATTTGTTATTTGACATTTTATACTTAATTTTTGGACGGAGTTTACAAATTTGTAGTATAATTTAAATTTAAATCAGATACAACAGATTAAAAGTTTCGTAATATTTTCTCGATTATTAAATATCAATTTTCAATAGATTTATTGTTTTCAATGGGTTTCAATTATACTAGAAAATTGAACAAAGTTGTTCAAACTTTTTGAATCATTTTAAATTACAGTTATTGTCTATTAGAAACAACACGATATACAGGATGTCCTGTCTAACTGTACGCGTAAATTCGCCGTATTTACAATAACTGAAAAGAACATAACTAAGAAGAATTTTGTGAAAATATGTTGTATCAGTGGGCCATTGAAGATGTCAGTCATGACTAAAGGGCGGATATCTGCTCCAAGTTGGAGCACAGCAAATTCTAGTCTCCTGACAAATTCGTATAGAGCGTATTCGCAAAAGCGAAAAAACAGGTGCCTAATTGTTCCGTATTTCTATGAATTTCTGGTCGCTCTCTCTCATTCTTTAAAAGACGTCTCGTCAGCGGCAACAAGCTGATGTTTCTGTCATAGAAAATTTAAAAAAAAACAATTTTTGACAAAAATAAATTTAAAAAAAGCTTTAAAATTATGAACACATTTTTGTTGATTTGTTTTACGTGTCTTTTCTTATAAATTTATGTAAATACATGCATTAAAATTAAACTACGTCAATGGTGCATTTCGAGCGTTGTAATTCTAATCAAATGACCTTTAATCCGCACTTTAGTCATGACTAACGATCAAAGAAATTCAAACATATTACTTTCGATAGTATGAGAGTTCAAAGTTCAATAGTTAATCGAGAAACTTTCATTAGGAAACACAAATAGGACTAAATAATGTTCCCAAGATCCATAGTGATTTTATGAACTCATTATGAGCGCTTGAAAGTGTTTTTTTTTCTCATAATCTTATTAACATTTCGCTACCAACATAGTAACTCAAAGAAGCTTCTACATTAAATGTGACAAGAGCCGATAAATAAAAGACAATAAGAATTTATGAGAACTTCAAGAGTACACCTACAATGCGAACCGGAACATGATGCTGCTTTAATACATTATAAAATTAATTAATACTTAATAATTATTTTATATAATCACAGACACAAACAAAACTAAATGAAAGAAATGTAGTAATAATCTTAGATATTATCATCAATTCTTACAGAATAATAAGAGAGATGTTGAATCATTTAATAAGAAGCAAGAATAAAGAGAACGAAACGTAAAAGTGCAAATAAAAGTTATTGTACACAAAGTAATAAAGAAAAATTAACTAAATCTGAAGAAGAAGGTTTCATAAAAAAGCCATAAACCTTGCGAGTTAGATAAAATAAATTATTAAAGTGGCAAATAAATAAAATTAGCAGACTGTTTAGATTAACCCGATTATGTAACAAAAGATAGATCCTTTATAGACAATTATTAAATTTCTTTCAAGTTTGGAATGTGCAATAGTTTGAAAATTCCCGTACACGTGGAGTAGAAATTCCAACAATATCTGTGATACTGAAAAACTTTGTCGCATGAAACGAATTGCTTCTATATTAGTGTACGAGTAGAATGAGAACGATACGACCTTAGAAAATGGCTTTTTAAAAAATGATTGCATTATATCCTTAAAGAATAAAATTAAAAATGGTTCGGTTATGCATGAGTAAGTTATTATTCATCACCTAGCACTGTGTGCTAGACGACGCTATTCTACCGTTATAATATGAAACGACAAGATGAACAAAAAATCACAGACGATCCTGAGAGAACGTGCTGCAAATCCCTTTAAGCTGTAGAATATGTTAATAATTTACACATAAAACTAATTATCGTGTTCATTGAGAATCATGTGCAACTATTAAAATGTAGATTACAAAGTTGAGCTTTTGAGAAAGTCAAAAGGTATTCAAGATACATATAGCACATGTATATGTAATTATAAACGTTTTCCTGGAAAAGCCACTACGCAACTTCTACAATGGCTTACTGATGGTATTAATTTTCATGGAAATTAATACTGAATTAAATGTTTGTTGTTGTTGTTTCTTGTGCGTCTTTTTTTTTAGCTCTGAAAGAAAAAATTAAATAAGTGAACAAATCCATTGTATCCCATCGGTTTTACAATATTCCTCTCATCAATCATGGTATTGAATTAATTTCGCGCATAAACTTTCTATTTGAATAAACTGATGTTGTGAATTTCATAAAAGGCCTATCTATAATCAGACTCCTTTACTGCCCGAAAATTTCACATTGTGCTGCTTTTATGCATTGCCTATGCATAAATTAACGAGATATTGCAAAATACGTGGTTGAATAATGGAGATTATGCAAAAAAAAATCTCCACATAGAAAACCGCACATAAAAAGATTACCTATCTTTATTGTTCGTGAAGCATAATGCATAAAATACACGGCCTGTTGCTCAGATTTTTTAGTGTGTCTTATAGTTGATTTCACATTTAGTACTCTACTGAAAGTATTCTGACCATTATTAATTGAGAGATCATGCACAGCAGTTTTAACTTGAGGGATAATTGTCGACTTTTTTTATTACTTCGTTTTAGAGGGGCGCCGAAAATTATTTTACATGGAGCGTTGAGAAAGCTTAGACCGGCCTAGATACTTTCTGCGGTGACCTGTATAACAGCAGATCTCTTCAAGAGGTTTATTAAAGAAATGCCTTAGGGAACATCAACAACGACCAAGTTTAGGTTTAATAAATATTAACGTTTCTAGCGTCTATTTGACTCGTTTCTTTAAAATTCCAAAAATATTTATATCTTTTTGTTTTTGCCGTCAAGCTACCGAATATTGTGAACTTAAAAAATAGATCACAGCTTTCTGTTGATATATGAACCGCAAAAATGTCTTTATGCAATTTTATTATCGATCAAAGAAAAACAAAAATTAAACTTTATTGAATTCTCTAAAACACCACTGAAGAAGAGTTTGTTCGATTTGAAATTGTAGAAATAATTCTTGATCATTAGAACAATTGATATATAATGTTTGTAATGGAGTCGATTTTTAATGGGGTAAATGTTTAAGAACTGGCACCGCCAGCTGTCTAGCAATATTTGAAAGATTTCAGGGCTTACCACCGCATGTAAAATCTCATTGAGGCACATTATGCAATTCCGGTGGTGTTTAAATCGTGCATATTTTATAATATAACGCATTATTGTTGGACTAGATTAAAGATTCACAAAGCAAAGTGCAAATAATGCTAATGTTTCGTAAGGACAATTTTGATGTCACAAGATAGAGTTACAACAGTCCAACAAACCTCAAAGTCCCAAATTAGGCGCTGTTCTATATTTACAGCTTTTACCCTTATCATAGTTCGAGTTAATTTTCAAATGAATAAAATAACTGGCTATTTACTCATCTCCTCTATACTGTTCTCTTTTTAGCTCATATAAATGCTATTTGCTTTGTTTAGTCCAATGTTTCCACTTCTATGGTCTAGGCATGTATAATTAAACTCTTATTACATACTGAACATTGACAAAAACCGACTCCATTGTTAATTTATGAAAATCCTCCAAGTAATTCTTTTAATTTCCTTTCCTCTCTTTGTAGAGGATTCCGTGTTATTTAAACTTTTCTTTCTTCTAAAGAGTTTGTGGATGCTAATGATGATGTAGTAAAGAGAATATTTAGAATTATTTCTACCCGTTACTAATTAACCCCATAGTGGAGACCGAAATCCTAATGAATTATTCATTAATATTTACATCTTTATTTCTTTTCGAAATTATAAAATGCGACGAATTTTAAAAGATGGTAATAATACTTTAAGTGTTCGTGCCAATACATCACAAATAGAGACTATACTGTTTGTGAAATTTAAATTTCTGTTCAATCAAGAATTATTCACGTTCATTATTATAGCGAGAATGCAATTGCTTTCCATTTGTTAATCCGTCTTGATATAATAAATTAGTTCTATTAGCAATATTTCAATAAAAACAGAGTCAGTAAACGGTGATCGAGAATTTTCAAAATGCAGTGCAAGTTTTAATAACAACATAAATATAATTGTGACCCAGTTCTTAAATGATTAATTACAAAGATTTTCGTCTACGTTCTGTTGTTAAGGAAAGACTTGTAAAAAGGAAAAGAACGAAAACTCTCTCGGATATGGAATTTTCATTCAACACAGCCTGTGACCATTAAGACTGAGATATTATCAAAAAGGAAAATCGACGAAAAAAATGAACTATTACAAGGAAAACCACTTTCCATATAATTGTTTCATCTAATAACTGACAAGAGAAACAAAAACATCCAAACTAAATATAGAAATCCTTTATTCATTCCTTAAAAAAAAATAATTGATCAAAAATAATGATGATGTTTAATGGAAAGATGTAAAATCATGATGAAAAGCATAACTTTGTAAACTTTCAACAATTGCCGCTAAAATTGTAAATACAGACGACCAAAGGCACTTAGTTTATTGAAAAGTTCTAGCACTCATCGGTTTACTTTAATTAAGAAGTTCATATATAGTTTCTAATCTTGACGTTGTAGTATAAGACTTAGATTCTTGCTTAATTAAAGCACAACTTTACAAAACTTCATAATGTCTCTTTACTCAACATTAAGGAGAGGCTCACTTCCGGTTTCTAAATGTATATCATTTATAATATGAAATAATGTGTTATAGTAGAACCAAAAAAAAAAAAGAAAGGAGTAAGAAACTCAATTGAAAATAACGAAAAACAAGTGAAGAAGAATGAACAATAAAGCGAGGAAAATATCCACAAACTTCTTAGTCATTTGTTTAAAACTACATTAATTCTGATCATCTCCACTTTTTCTAAGTGTTTCAGCTTTTATTGTTATTTACTTTTTTTTCTGGTTAGATTAAAAAACTTGAAGCTTACTAATGCGACAAAGTAATTTGGCATCCTTTATACTTATTATGGTTTATCTACAGGATTATTTGTGGTCGCAATTCACGTAATGGAACTCCTTGGATATTCACCAACAATATTCAGTGAATGTCATTAACGAATCAGTCAACTCAGTCAACATTCCTTTGGGGGCTTTGCAATAAGGAATGTTTAACAACTACTATTAATAAATACATCCACCGAAAGTTGTTAATATTTATATATTTATATATTTTATATGATTTACTTGATTCCTATAACAATCTTAACCTTAAACATTATAAAGTTGTAGAATATTAACGGGAAAGTTTATAATCTCTACAAATTAATAGTCTTTACGACAAGTTCGGAAACAATGGAAATTACTTGAGGATATTTGTAGGAAACTACACTTACTGCTACTTGTATTTGAATGGCAGCAGTTGACGAATTAAAAAAATTACGATCCCTTAAGTGCTTTATAAATTTTTTGACTGAAACCGATAGGAAAGTGTTCTTGTGAAGGAGTTTAAAAACCTTTCACGACTATCTGTATATAAAAGTACATTCTAAAGGAAACGGGGAAGATTAGCTTGAATACCAAAGTAATGTTAAAACAAAATTATTGCATTATTTGGTAGAATAATGCAATCATACCATTCCCGAAAATTGAATTTACTTTATTATAAATGAAAGTTATTTGTGTCTTTGAAATATGATAAAAGACAAATCACTCTTATCTCCGCTATCGATAAAGATGAGCCTTAATTCATGCCCCACAATATGTATACTCTTCTAAATAAAACCCACTGTAGTTTTTAGAGTATCTCTTTTTGGTTGACAATAATTGATTAATTGACTAATTGATCTCAATTTTAAATCCGCAATTTAATAACAGTTAAAGACAGAGGTTCACGTTTTCTGATGCACTATATTCCGGAGTACATATCTAAGAGTATAATAGCAGGAACGAGATGCGTTTTATAGTAGGGTTGTGCGAATAGCGTTCGAATCGAATCGAATCGAATAATTCGAACATTCGAATAGTTCGAAATATTCGAATAATTCGTCAACTTATAGAATAATTCGAAAATATTCGAATGTCGAATTACTCGAAGATCTTCGAATTATTCGCACATCCCTATTTTATAGTTCAATAAAACTTCTAAATATCGGAAAGTTCATTAGAAAATGAGTGAAAATGTTCTATCCGACGTATATATTGGATCAAAACGTTCAATAAGATTGTAAACTGCTACCGATGATCAGTGCCGGTCCGAGAGAGGGCCCCAGGCGCCGTTTCCAATGGGGCGCAGAACCATTTAAATATGAAGCATATTATTGAATAGATAGCAGAAAGAGTGCATGGAAGTCTGATTTGACCCGGCCTCAATTAGGCCTCGGTCCGGTACTGCCGATGATGAAATAACTGGACATTTTTTCAGTGCTGTTTCAATTATTGTCAAGTGGAATTTTAGAAACGTTTGCACATAAAAAAATATTCGCATAATAACAAATGTCTATAGAATGCTGGTATAAAAGAATAGTTTGTTTTGTCTCATCACAAAATATAGGTTTCCCTATTTCTCTTTCAACGTGGTTAATTACTTTCAAGAGTAGGCAAAAATAAGTATGTTGTGGAAAATATATTGAAGAGGGACGATGAAGCTTATAGAAACAGTAGTAGACTAACAAAAGCTAGGAGAATTCTAAAAGATTTTATAAAAAAAGATGGCATCCAGTCGAGGCCCAATTGAGTGCCGTGTAATTACACGTGATATGTCGCCCGGATTTCGGCTTATTTAGCCTGCAATCGATGCGAAACCAAGTCGAGATTGATTTTGATCTGATTATCTAAATTAAAAGGTATTCTGAAATCACGTTGAAGCAAAGGTCGATTTTTCAACTAGGAAATAGACACATAAAAGAGAACCGGACGATTATTTGGCTTCTTTTTAAAGTCCCCCATCCGTTTATCAACTAGACTTGGTTATGGATAAACGAACACAACTCCATAATTAAGTAACAATCATCGCTATAATAAATATTAAAATTATTTTAATTCAATTGAATTATTTTAATTTAATCTTAATTGTATTTTCTATAACATTCTTCCTATTCTTCCATCTGCTGGTTATTGTTATTTGTCAGAATATAGCTAAGCCACCATTTATCAACACAAAACATTAATTTAACAGTAGATGAATGGATTACAAGATATAATCCAACGTCATTTTTAACGGTACATTTGAAAATGAATGTATAATATCTAAGCCATGATAATATTAATAATAAGAAAATATTGTGTATTCTTTATATCACCTCTATAGAGATTACAGTTCCATTTGGAAATATTTGAAAAAAGACTCTATTGATATAGTGAATGCAAACTTATCAGTTCAAATCATCTTTTCATATGACAGATTAAAAAAGTAGTTTTTTTTCAGTAGAAACAGACAAAAATTACAACATTCAGTCATTAGGCAAATTAAAAAAACAGGGCAAACTGAAAGGTTCACATTAAACTCGACATGAAACTAGAATAAATCATTTGATACCATAGTTCCTATATAGATTTAGGTAGATGTACATTTATATTTCAACAGAGTAACAGATATTTAGTTATATATAAGATTCAAAAGCTTTAGCAGTTATCATAAATAAATCATTCCAATGTTTGCAAACAATATCCAGAAGGAATACGATAGAACGCAAGTAAGTAATTAGATTTTGGAACGATGGTAACGCCTGAATCTACCAAATATTGTATAAACAATAGAACTTCACTGATTCTATTTAGGAATAATTCTGTTGAATTCCCGAACTTATATATATATATACCTACACGATTATAATATAATAACGAAAATTGACTAATGATATAATAATGTAAATCCAATTTAGTTTTGTTTCAACGATATTCAAAATGATATTTATTTGTTGTTTATTCGAATTATAACTGAATCAGAATTTACATCATAATTCAACTTATTAAATTTGTTATTGAAATATTTACGCAATTATGCAATTAAATTCCGTTAAAAGAACAGTAATAAATCATAATTGAAACATTAAAAAATTATCTCAAAAATAACATTATGTAACATTGTAGTTTTAACCGACGTTTTACAGTCGAATTCCATCAAATCTGTTAACCGCAAAATGTCGAACATTATCTACCAGAAAACAAAATTGTCTATATTCTTACAAGTATAATATTTTCCCTAAATGAATTTCTAATCTGGATACAAGACACAATCAGACATTTGAATTTAAATAGAAACTCCGACGAGAAAAAAGCTGGAAGGTCTAACAATAAGTAGATTTCTAGACGAAAAACATGGTGAATGTTGTGTCGAACAATAGTTAGAAATATTAGTTTTGGGGATAGACATATTAATCAGAAAGATATAACCTTGTTTTTGCGTTCATTCACTAAAAACCGTCAACAAATTTAACTTTCATAAGAAATATGTTTGTTAGGCGACATAAAATTACAGCTTTGTTGATTCAACAAGAATTACCTTTTCTTTTATAGAACATCAGACAGTTTTTTTCTTCATATTATTTATGTACATTGCTGCTCCAAAAGCCTTGTATAAAATGTAAGTTCGTGGGAAAAAGGTATATTTATCTTATCCGAAAACTACTATTATTTTTTTTCAGTAGATGAAAACAAGAATTAATTGAATTTGATTCTGTTCCATAGAAAATCAGGCAAAACTATTTTGCTTTAAGACATTTTTCATTCGTTGAAATATTATCTTCTGTCAGAT
The DNA here is from genome assembly GCA_021725515.1 of Epicauta chinensis. Taxonomy (NCBI): domain Eukaryota; kingdom Metazoa; phylum Arthropoda; class Insecta; order Coleoptera; family Meloidae; genus Epicauta; species Epicauta chinensis. Next base: position 27,081 of record JAEDXX010000005.1, on the reverse strand, counting down.
GAAAGCAAAGTACAGATTTTATGTTTTACAAATACTTATCGTAATTTTCAGGAAACTTTAATTAATTTATTGATTATAGTATAATACAATGCAATTATTATATTGCCAGCATAACTAAATGAAAAGAATTATCTGAACTATGTTTGGAATTTATCGTCTGCAGGAAAATCGAAATAAATAACGGAACAATCTTGTAACTAGAACAGAATGTCGAGAATGTTATCATTAATTAATTGTGAGGGTATGTTCATATCGAAGCTGCCTGTTGTAGAACGATGCAAAACAACAAAAAGTTGTGAATATGTTGATGTATGGCAACTTCGCCATTATTTTTTAAGTTCTAAATGATACCATGAAGTGAAAATCAGAGGTCTAGTTAGGCCAATTTAGAGCAACAATGTGAATAAATAAATAAGATAAACCGTTGAGGACCAATATTTTAATCGTTTCCCTATTGGAAAAAGACACTGGTCAAAATCAAAAAAATATATAGAGAAGAGGATTTAAATAAGCGATAAAAATTATAGAAATTAATATTGCTACTGTTCTAAAACAAATCACCTCAACTTTTAACATGTAAAGTTACCCCTGGTAAGAAGCACAAAAAGCTTATATACATCTAAACAGATACATGTATGTAAAGCTTTCAATGTATATATTTACATAGATTACACATTTATGTACATATACCAACTTTAAAACTTAAAACTGTATACACGCTCACATAAGTATACGATTGTAATACTTAATCAACCAAAAAATTTTAAGTAAAAATAATTCTGAAATAAGTAATTTCGTGCATGGGAAAAATGGGTTAAACTAGCTTAGCTATGACAATTTTATATATTAAAACCGACCTATCAAAAATTATTTCTGTATCAACATTTTAGGAACTATATGTATGTATATCTAAAGAAGGTTAGATAAATGAAAAGACAATTAAGCTGAACTCATTAAAAATACACGATTAAATACAACTTTTAGATTTACGAACAATGGAAAATTCAAACCAAATTTAATATTGATTCAATCTCATCAACTTTGTTTAATCGACCACATTATTCGAGTTAAAAGTCGACGCATATAACCGTTCAAAGTAGGGTTATAAATAAGTAAATAGTTAATCTCAAAAGGGTTAATGCGTAATAAGTATTACATTTCTAGAGTGTTTAGTTTATATTTCTCATCAACAATAAATGAGTAATGTCGAGTCTTGTTATAAATTAAATTCGATGTTTTTTTTAAAGAATTAGTATTGTGTACAATTAGAATTGTAACGGCGATTAGAGTAAATTAATTGGAAAAAATTAAAATATGGTCAAGGGTGAGATTTGTAGAAAAAATGCACCCATATCACACGTTTGGCACTTAAGTGGCGGGCTGTTCAGGCCACTGATACAAAACCCTGGCGGTAGATTCAATGAAAGGCCAGTTTTACAGCATTTGCAGGAATTACATTGTTTTCCTATTGAGAAATTGTCCAAACTGCGGGAAAAGTGATTGTCTGGTAAAAATGGAGTTCGATGAAGTTTCAACTCCGATTCCTGGAGTTTTGAGACAGTTAGTTGTTCAATGTATGGTCTAAAGGTACAGACACAACAAACGCTGTCGCGGACAGTTGCAAGTAAGATAACATCTCAAGAGTGGTCGGCTCAAGTCGAGCAGTCGCTGATCTGGTTAGGGCGCACACAATGAAAGCTGGCAGAACCAGATTCATATATGTTTTAATATGGGAAAAGCTGATTCATCTTTTCTCGGACAATAAGTACGGATAACCATTATAAATTTCTTGACGGTCACGTTTGTTAGTAGTGATCGTTAGTTCATAGTTGCCAGATTTAGTCAAAATTCATTAGACCTAATGTCAAACAATAAGCTACCAAGTTTGGCGATATTAATAACTACAAATTTCATCCTACTAATTAATATAAAACGACTAGAATCTGATGACGCTTGTGTTCTGCCATCTGAATCGAAAAAGTAATTTTGTTTTTCGGAAAAATCTACAAATTTCAAAATATATTTCAGTCGAGTTATTCTGTCATTTCTCAGTTGATTCCATATTGAGTTCTACATATAAATTATCATTATTTTTCAGTAGAGAGAGAGGGACAGCGATAGAATAAAGCATAAAATTAATCTGCACCTGTAGAATGCGAATTTCTGTCCGACTATCGGGCGAAATTAAACGATTTGTAAATCACATTTATTAAATGGTGCTTGTCAGCAATATTATTGCTGAATTAAAAAAAAAAGACAACAAATTATATCTTATTTAAGCACATTACGATAAACACGGTCAAAACTCTTAGAAAAGAACGATATCATTGCGGTGCTAATAATCATTATAATAATGATAATAATAATAATAATAATAATAAAAACTCACCATTATTACGAGTCTGAAACCTTAAGAACTGCGCCCTTCCATCCAGTTAACTGTAGATGTAACCTGAAAAAAGGTATTATTTTTACCTATAATCTTGACCGACTTTCTTTTCATTCTCACACTCTTTTACTCTCAATAAACCGTAACATTAACTAAAATTAAATCTGCTCAGTAAAACTGAAAATCGCTAGATAATAAACATTGTCCAATAAAATTAAATTTGACTATTTAAAAGATACTTTCAACGTTCAAAATACTGGAATTTTCTATAAATACACATACTTCGTACAGCATAAGAAAACGTCTTTTGAATGGCGTCATTAGTGCAATAAATATTTAAGTAACTGATGCGAATGCAGGTGCCATTTTATGAGTTTCGTGTAATTTAATGTTTTATTTTGTTAGTAAAATTCATTAATAATTTACAGAGAGTAAATAAACAAATCCACAGATAGACTTATCTTTCGTACTCTGTAACGAATTAATCCTACGCAAATTTTCCATAACAGTATGATATCGAATCGCCCCACTAATCCAAGACCGAAAATAAGCTGAAGAGTATTTCCTGCTAGCAAAACACCAAAACATACTTTCCCCGACGATTAATTTTAATATTATTATTAAACCGTAACAAAGCATTGATAGCTTTAGTTTCTATATTCCCCAATATTCAAGAGCATTATAAGCCCTTCACTTGCAAATAAAATTTCTTCACCCACTTGTAAGTATTATTTTTGTTGGAGTCAATCTCCGTTTTAATTCCTGATTGGCTCTTGTTGTAATTAGGAAAAAAATCGATAGTTAACAGTAAATTACAGAGCTGCTACAGAATAATGAGCGGTATCCTTGTAATTATCGTTAAACTTTTGTAATATATTTAAATTTTATAATATATACAATACATCACGATAACTTCCTTGAGATTTTCTTTAAATAATGATACATTTAAACAAGATAAATGAGGGTTATTTACTAAAATGATACTCCAATGATCTTACTGTAGCTCTACAATTAAATAGACATAGACTTGATAACACTAGAAGCTCTTACTGGATTTTAAAGTCAAAAGATTAATTAGGTCACTACCTGCATCCAACAACAGGATGAAATATTAAAGCCAACAAATCGAAAAATAAAAGCTACCATCAAAAACAGAACTCGTTTATTTAATATTTTGTTTCGTATTTAAAATAAATATTTGAAAATTTCTATATCAATAAACAATACACCCTATGTGTTATATCTTATCAATATCAAGATCTTTTTTTGTATGTTTCTCTAAAAGCCAAGATTAAATTTGTGGAAGGCTGATTATAATTAATACCTGTCAATGTTAAATGAGTTTAAGTTCTGATAAGGTTTCGCACATATTATAAATAATTAATCATAAGGGCTGTGCTGTAATAGTAACTTTCCTTACCCTAATTCTGCCTTTGTGTTTATATGTATTTCGATTAAGCCTCGCCCTTAGAGTGTTTTTGGGAAAACATTGAAAACAAACACAATTTCTTCTTGTACACTCATAATAGAAAAACACATTGAATTATTTTTACATAATATCTACAATATCCATTTTTGTTTTGCTTCGAATGTTCGCTTATCATACTTATCTTAAGAATGAATCCTAAGCGTTGACTTTTTAATTTAAATTTTACAAAGAATTAAGTATTTAAAGAAACATTCTGCATTCGTTTCATATTATTCTAAGAAAACTTAAAGCAAAAGACCTGTGAAGAAGCTAAATGGCTAAAAATGTAGAAAAAGGAGACCCATATGGACAAATTTTATTAACGATTGTAACTGATATGAATTTCATTCAATCCAGTTAATAAACAAAAGAGACAGACGATTTAAATTGAGATTTTATTGTCTTACAGGAAGAATAAGTTTTCTAAAAAATTTTCACTTGAGATTGTAGCTCATTACCATTGGAAACGTTCAATAATTTCTGAAAAAAAAAAACTGAAAATCAACAACAGTGGATCGTCGCCTGTCGTGATATAGCTTTAAAGAAATAATAATAAGTGCGTAAGTCACCAATAGAACATTTTAGGATACACAGAGGTGCTCGTACTTAAACTTTTGACTGAACAGAAATGCCTACAAACCTTCTTTCAGTACCTCTTGTGTGCTTCTACATTATTATTGTATTTCTATTTTATGTGGGAGAAAGGACATAGCAGCAATTTTATTGATAAGGGCTCTCATTTGAAACTAAATGGCATAGCCCCGAAGTTCAAGCCTGCTGTGGTGTCTACTTCTGCAAATGTTGCTAACTACTAATAAAAGAACTTCCTACAAATTGATCAATCAGTAGTATAACTTTGAGCAAAAATTTGAACAGAAACTGTACTTTTTGCTACCAATGAAAGCTTTAAATTATTTACTACCTTGTTACCTTTAATTTGCAAGTACGATTAAATATTTAATCGATATTGCTGCAATTCTCTAGAATTTTATATCGCAAATTGAAATTCCAAAGAGACACGAAAATATAGATCAGTCAAAAAAGGTAGTATTGGATTTGTTTTAAAACAAATTATATAGTAAATCCAAGGCATCGCTTTTTGTGTTGAATAAATAACATTCAAGCTCTACGTGCTAATATTATCGTGCCTACCATCATAAAGCCTTTTCTTGTTTTTCTGTTTTGTGTTATACGCAAAATTACGAGATACTCTTTAGCAAGTTGAGTTTTCTTGTTGTTTCATTTTTCTTTATTCTATATCTAAAAGTGAGATGTGCATAATTTTCAATTCCAACAGAAACTTTATAATATTAGAAAATTTAATAGTAAAAACACAAGAGCGAAAAACTGAAAAGTCACAAACAAAACTCGTAAATGTTTTGTACGTCTTTTTCTACTGTCTTCACTCACATATAACTATAGAATTTTTAATACATTTCATATATACGTATAGATAAATCTATATCTATCTTTTACGTCATTGCTATAGGAGAAAGTTAGATTGGAGTCTTGTGGAAAACATCGACCTAAGGGACAAGAGCTGTCGTAGAGTTGTGATTGGTTATCAACATTTCGGTGTCGACAAGTTTTGTATAAGAAACTTTATTTTATCATTGCATTATATTGAAGTAGCTACTTAGTTGCAAAGTAAAAAAAGGAATCATATTATTGATAAAATAGTGATATTGACAAAGACAGCAACAGTGACGATACGTGTCCTATGATAGGTAAGCGTAAACTAAGTTAGAGAAAAGTTATGGCAAGATGTGTCTAATGTAATCTTGTAGTTTTTACCACATAGCCGAACATGAAAGTTTCAAAGTATTTTCAGTATACCTCTAATGCAATTGTATACAGTAAATGGTTGGTGGATTTTCAACATTTTCCTGGATAAGTTAGTATGATCACGTTCCAACAGGAGAGCATAAACTATAAAAGTCTTCGTAAATAATATGTTTATTTAAAAATATGTATAAGGCTTTTAGATGGTAAACACACCTTCCTACATATTTCTTAATTAATACACTTGACCTCTATCTGCGGATAATATAGGCTCAAGTTCGACAAACTACTATAACTAATTATAACTCTATCAGGACAGTAATTTCCTACGGTTTAGGGCACTTGAATTCCACCACCGGTGCTTAGGTATATATATAGGAAATCTTCGATCGTTATATACCGAAATTTACTGAAATCTTCAAGGAAATGCTCCTAAATCTACAATCTATGAGGAAATCATTTTTTATATGAAAAGAGGACGACAGCAACAACGATAAAACTGATATTAAAGGATAGTCTTTTGTAGAAAGATCAAAGCTATCGTAATGAAAATAGAAAGAATAGCAAAGAAAGCGAGAAAAATAAAATAATAATAATAGCAAAGAAAAACTAGAACCGTTTAAATACACACACATAAACGAGAAGAACGTTATCCAAATATTATTGTGGAATCTTTTTCGTATTTAGACAAATTATATTGAGCGACTTTACGATGAAATTTAAAAGGAATACAAGGGTACGAGAAAAAAAATAAACGGCAAAGTAGTATTGGTTTCAATGCAATATATCAAGAGATTGAGATTTTACGGAAACAATTTACTACGTAAATCCTATAGCTTTACCGAAAATATATTCTTTATTCGGTTTTCCTTTGTAATATAGAGGAAGAAATGAACTCTTATATGATCGTCAATGGAAGCCACTATTATCCTAGCAGAGTAACGTACAATTCAAAATAAGATATTGACTTCAAAAGATCAATACATCTAACTTACAATCAACAAGTATATTGGTTAATATTTTTATCATGTGTGAGATATGCAACTCGTGTGCTTTCCCACACGACCACTTCCCGCACTAGTTGCACAATATACTATTGCACACAACACCCTGCAGTCAATCTCTCTATCAAAAAATTAAAAACAAAGCAATTGAGATTAAAAATGAAAAGAAACAATGTTAAAATCCCTGTACGTTTATATAAAGTTACAAATAAACAATCATCAGAATCAGACTTTTTTACTCCATGTACTTTAATCGTTAGAATGTTTTACATTCTTTATTGTTATTACATATGAAAAAATAAGTATTAAGTCCACAAATTGTACAGACATAAAAGTGAAATTTAATTTGTGTTTATATATCCGGTTAATTAAATTTATAACATAGCAAACAGGAAATATACTCTATATTTACTAATAAACAAAAGTAAAGGTAATATAAGTGTCAAGTACACGATGTTTTCTTCTCTGTTACGTGAAGTATCCTGAAAATTACATAAACAATGTGGTTTTATGAAAACTAAAAGACTAAACTGACTTATTTATTAAGCATTTAAGTAATTAATTTACAGTTGAGTGGAATTGTAGATTGACTTCTATTTTCAACTTACACTGATATAATTTCGTTTCATAATACAATATATCATCAAGTTTATTTTCGGCACCCCGAATTAATAATAATTTAGTGTACTGCTTTTATACAGAATGTCCCAGCTAAGTGTTCCACCGCAAATATCTCGTTTGTTTGTGAATTGAAAAGGAAAAGTATCTAAAGAAATTAGACTACAATATCTATACTTCAATTGATCGACACGATTTTCTTTCTAGCTGTTTTGGAAATAACAAAACATCATTTAAGGTCTCGAAAATGGCTCAATATGAGGCAAACAATCACCCCCAATCAATATTGCAAATGAAATTGATACTACATTTTTTTTCTCCTAAAAATTTCTAATATGCTACTCAAAAAAAATATGGAAAGTGCGATTCGCCCGGCGCCTCCACCATTCTACACGTTGTTCTTTTGTTCATTCACGATATTCATTGCAGGTGATTGGTTTCCTAATATTTCATTTTGATGTAGGCTTATTTCATCAATGAATAGGTTATTGATCCCGAAAAAGCTCTAATTTATTTTTGAGTATCAAATGAGAAGTTTGTAAAAGAAAATTGTTATTTTCATATCAAATAAAGTCCAGCTTAGGTGGCAATAAAAAGTGCCGCCCTTAAAGTTATACCCCTCCAGGCAGCTGCCTGTTTTGCTGTAGTCTCGGGCCGGCTCTGATCATATTATTATTAGTAAACAAAAATAAATGATGTTTTAAATGATAACTGTACTTAAAAACAGCACATCACATCAAAATAAGTTACAAGAATTGTAAGCCAAACTTAAAGCTTTAAAGGCTAAAAGCCAACGCAAAACTAAATTTAAAAGCGAAAGGCTGTTGTTGGATTTGATCGGGATAAATTGATAACAATAATCCTAAAACACAATTGTTCTCAAAAATCGATAAAATACAACGATTAATTAATTGCATTGAAAATCATACATTCAACGTGGCCATGCATTTTTTAAAGACCTGTATGCATCGCACAGTATTCTGATCGAGAATAAATACATTATTTATTTATTATAATCAGAAAGTATAGGATCATTGTCTGTTTTCCATTCATTGTTTAAATATAACCGACAAATAATGGCAACAAGTTTATATCTTTATAGTTTGTAACAAAGTTCTTATTTATTATTAAATTGAAAAGTTTTCCTAGACACTTGCAGCTGAATAAATTGCAACTATACAATAACATTATATTGTTATATAGAAACAGTCTATATGTAATCATTTCTATATGAAGTTTTCCCAAATATGAAATCAATTGTGGTCGGATCAATGGTATGAGACATTATCAAAACGAAACTTGAATGAAAATACAAACAATTTCAATTTTATAAAGTAAAAATAGTTTTGATCTGATTTGAAGTTTATTAACAGCTAACAAATACAGCAACATATTCAAGAATCTTATTCTAATGCTTTTATCAATTTTCGCTCATGTTTGTACAAATGAAACCGGATAATATGACTTGTACCAATTTCCAATCTTCTCAAATTCTTCGATGAAGAAAGCCTGAGGTGTTTTTTTTATATTGTATGAAGTCTTATTTTGAGCCTAACATAGATAGTAACAAAATGAAATGGATTCAACACACCTGTCGCATCATTAGGCGTTAAAAACCACGCTAAAGAACGCTTAGCAATGTGTAACGTGTACGCTTAGAACATTATGTTGTTACAAAACTGTACTCCATTTGGTTTTTATCGATTATTCTTGATAAGAAAAATTCTGAATTATGTCATTGTACAAAGATGCTTTGAACAATAAGAATTATTTAAAGTGAATTCTATTATTTGAAATGTGAACTAGCTATAAAATATTCAGTTGTTTTCAAATACTACTTAGTGTTTCAAAATCGATAATCCAGTACTCTAGCGAAGCATCTTCTTAAATCTATGATATTAAATACATCTTAAGTTCGCCTTTGTACTACATCAATATTACATTAGCTTTTAACGGTTCATCGAGTTAATACTTATCAACGATGTATAATTGATAAACGCATAACTTCATTATTGTGCACTTTTAATAAAATACATGACCGTCAACAAATCAAATAAAAATTGTGTCACTTTAGGTTAGTGTTGAGATATAGAATTTATCCTACTGGCGCCAGCACGAGTTCCATCTTTCTACAGTTATATATAGATATAAAACAGTAAAGTTGGTTGGGAAAGCTGTCCTGCCGAAAACGAAGTGTCCTGAACCAATCTTGTTAAATATCTTTCTACAGTCGTCGGATATGTCCTGAATTTTAATTCAATCTCTATAACTATCCTTGTCTTGTATTTCACTTGTTTTTCTATCATCATCATCATCATCAATATCATCATCAGAGTAGATTAGAAGGGAAAAGGAGTTTTTCCGGAAGATATTTCAGGAAGGACTTGTTTATTTTTACACGCAATTTAAAGAAACATTACTGGGACATTGCTGTTGGAATATTAAACAGAACTGATGATAGTAAGAATAAGAGACATAGAGAAAGAGAGAGAGAGAGAGAGAGACGAAGAAAGACTGTGTGTTAATAGAATGAGGATGTTGTTTATTTAATGGAATGTGAGTTATTAATTCTGATGAAGCTGTGATGAGATGTCGTGAATAAAAGAGAGGGAGCGAAAGAGTGATGGTTGGGTGAGATTTAAAAAGTACAAAAGGTTTATTGGTGTATTCTATTCTATGCCACATTGTACAATTTTTTTTAATAAAAAACTAATTAAATCCCACCACAGTAGCATTAATAATGCAAGTAATATGATTACCGTCAAATTTTCAACAAGATTCTCTGATGGATATAACTGTAATTAATGATTTTAATTCGTAATAAAATTAATTACTAAAATTACGTAAATGAATTAATTTTTAATATAGCGAGTTGGAAGATATAATTTGACATTGTAATTGTAAAAATAATCCAACATATAGGTATGTTGTAGAAGCTAACGAGTAAGTCTACACAGCAAGTAAGCAATTATTAAGTTTACAAAAGGGATATATAACAGTGAATATATCTGTATAGGGAATGTGCAAGAACAGAACACAGCTTGAACATAATAAGGAGTGTCGCCTGCAGGCCTAAGGACAATGGCGCCAGTGCCAAGTGGTCTTAGACTATCTACACAGGATTATAGTGCTGCTTTAATACATACACAAGCACAGATGTTAGTATCACACTTCCTTAGATAGATAATATATGCTAAGATACCTAGCATAATACATCATCTTAATCCAGTACAAGTATCTCAACAACACTGACTTTACATACAATAAAATTAAATCAAAAAATTCCTGTTTATTTTATTTTTAGTCTGAAATCTCATATGTGAGTGTGTTTATTAAATTTTGTTATAAATTTTAACAAGTTTTACGATCGTTGTCGACACGACATTGTACATTAAAAGGTAGGCGTAATATAGTTTCGCTAAAAATACAACAGTATGACACAAAATATGTAGCTAATGTACTTTCCAATAATATTTCCGAACACTTGCAGATTAGCACAGAGTATGCGGTCTATAATAGAGTACAGACACAACATTCTTTAAATCATAAACAGCAGAGTTAAGCAGTGTTGCCAGATTAAAATCTAATAATCTCTACAAACTTCAACTGGAATTATATTAGAAAAAAATTCTCATTTTCATACAACATAGAAGAAGGAAATTCTACAAATTACTACTTTATTTATACAAAAACGTTTAACATTCTAGAAACAAGTTTTCTGTTAGATCATTACATGAAATTTAAATCGTCGGTTTCTATGAACTACCGATCACTACTAACAAACGTGACGTATTGTCCGAGAAAAGATGAATCAGCTTTTCCCATGTTAAAACATATATGAATCTGCTTCTGCCAGCTTTCATTGTGTGCGTCGCGCCCTAATCAGACCAGCGACTGCTCGACTTCTTACTTGCAACTGCCCGCGTCAGCGTTTGTTGTGTCTGTACTCTAAACCGATAAGCGGCCAATTTAGTGTTTCTTTACGGCACTTTTTCAGCTTCAAAACAGTAAATTTTAAGCCTTCAGTTTTTATGTCCTCATACACAAAAATTTCGAGGATAAACAACAATCCGATCAAGAAAAATTGCCAAAGTTATGAAAAAAATTTGAATTTTAAAAAGAGAGATTGCGTGGCATACAATCTGAAGTCAAAGAACGTTAAAAGATAGAAAATGGCTTATAAATTCGTTCTTAAATGACATAAAATGAAAAGTATTTTGCATCGTATCATAATATGCAATCAACTAGTAACTTGGGTAAACAAAATCGACCAGAGTTTACATTCAATTTATGTGTCTTTTAATTCAATCTTATCGGACATCTTTAAGCCAGACACCCTGTAAAAAATCCACCAGTTCAGCCGAGACTATTCATTTTTCATTTTGTGAAAATTGCTATAAAACAAAAAATACTTTTTTAAATATTAAGCCAATTATTTCCACTAATCAAAATGGATTTATTAATTATAATGAAAAATTACATTTTCCACCATTTCATCAGTATTTTTTAAAAAATTCTTTAACATCATCCATTTGTATATATCTATATTTAACCAGAATAACGTTGCGGAAAGAATGATTAATGAATATCCAACAAAAGTAAACCGCTTGAATCCGTTTTCAAATAGAATAACAAAAAAGAATTAAATAAAAACAAAAGTACGTACTGGCAATGCTTGGTCAGATGAAAAGCGTATTTAACTATTAATTATACTGTAGCTTAGTTGATTATGTAATTTGGACAATGAAGATAAATAATGAAACTTCTAGTCACTATTTCTCTACATAGTTAGTTACGAAATGTATTATATTTACCTGTACAGCTTCCGGTTTTCTCTAAATAAGCCATCAAAAATGTTCAGGAAGATGTTTAATACGTATTTCTGTTTATGAATTATTTAAGCTGTTTTATTTGCTAAATATGAGTAAGAAGCTTAAGAATTGTATAAATCTCAGGTGCTACATGTAATACCTAAATTATTACTTGTCTTTGAATAATTTTAAATATAATACTTAATAAGACACTTTTACCATTATATTTTAAATAATCTAATACGAGACCAAATATAAAATTTATAAATCGCAAATGACTAATAAATTTGTAAAATAAAATCATCTAAAATGACTATTAAGAATTTAATTTCCGCTTATAAATTCAACAAATATAAAATAGAAAATTTATCATTTTATATCGCAATAAAATACTAATAGTTATTAGTATTCAGAAATGTTAAACTTCCTATATGTAAATTTTCTTTAATAAAAGAATCATAAATTTGAAAGAATTGAACAATAAATTTGAATTTAATTCAATTTTTCCAAATCTTCTTAACACAATCAAATAGCTCGATTGTTATTTAATATTATATCCCATTTGCTAGCCCAAAAAAAACATTAAAACTATGAGATTTTATATGGTACAAGATCTGTACAATTTTCTCTATCTCTCGAGTAATTTATAGATACCTATACCTAATGTAACTTTGCACTGAAACCAAATAGTTCGAAAGTGGAAAATATTGCTGCATACAGTGGTGCTGTAATATGTCGAAACAAAATTACTATGCCATACAATTTCAGTTTTTCCTACTAATATAGGTATAGGGCAAGCAAGTGTTTGGGGGAAATATATGTCTTTTATACTGACTATACGGACTGTCCACCTTTCACAACTTCTTCAATAATTTAAATATTCGTATGCAACCCTCAAGACCTTAAACTAGGTCATCTAAACTCCTATGAACCTAAGGACGTTTAAATAAAATAGAATCACTTTTGAAAACTGTATTAGAAACAGTGAAAAGAATAGTCAATTTTTTTCCAAAGCCTACGAGATCAAAGGCATCTTCGAAATCGTGACAAAAATGAAAACCTGGAGATAATTCGAAAGCAAAAATCTAATTGCACCATTTGAGTAGTCTCAAAAAAGTAGGACAAGAATGTACCAGCCGTTATTTTGTACAAGCTCTCCTGATGGGAGATATCCCTGCAAAACCATCGAAAATGGGCCACTCGGTACAGTGCTATACGGTTTAGCAGCTGTCAATTGATCTGAATCGCTGTTGGTTAATAACGAAAATCAGCCCATGATTAATCAGAACTTTGAAGGGCAGACATACCTATACAAAATTGTACATGAGAAAACAGAAGACAAACCAATTTTCAAAAGATTACTCATTTTTTCAATGTGTCCCTCTATTGTTATTATCGCAATCATTTTCTATCAGCATTATATTCGCCCTTTATGTACATTTTTTCGATCAACGCACTCTCTACGCCTGTAATTAAAACAAAACTAATAAGAATTAAATTATTTGATATCTTATAGAAATTACCCCTTGTATGGATGTTGTTATTTTCTTGACACTACACAGAACATTATTCGATTCACTTAACCACTAATTTTATTGAATTTTTGCCGTGAAAATTATTGAATTTCGAGCACTGCCTCCGAATAATTCGCGAAAGCCGAAAAAAAACTAAATATGGCGAATTATAACAAAAAACAAACAAACAAATAAATAACATGGAAGACGAATTTCAAATCACAGCCTACTTAATGTTTAAGCAAATTGTTTAATTGTAAAACATCAAAGAAAGTGAGGTTAGAATTTCTGTTATTTACATTTTGAAATGAAACTGCTAAATACATATCAAAACTTATTTCCAAAAGCGGCCAGCAATGCAGCGGACGGGTACCCGCTTGTCAAAACTTATTTCCACAACTGCCTATATTCCAACATATTAAAACTTTAATGCCAGATTTAACCCCCTTAGAGGGTGAATTTTCAAAAATCCTTTCTTAGTAAGCTTTTACATTACCTAAAGAATATATTTGCCAAAGTTGAAGTCGAACGGTCGGATAGTTTCGAAGATATCGTGATGAGTCAGTGAGTGAATGAGTGAATGAATGGGAAATCGCTAATATATTATAGATAAGCTGTACCCCCGTGACTTTGTTCACATAGATTATAAGTACGTCACATAATGTGTCGGCGTATTGTAAAATCCGTCATCTAGAAAATGACTAGGCAGAACGTAAAACAGTGAATATTTTGAAATCTGTTTAGATATTTTACAACCAAGGGCCTGGCCTGACAAAGACCTAACCCGAGCTAAACAGTAGGACAGCCGGGGAAGGCGAAAACAGTCAGGAGCTACAAAAACAGCCCCTGTTAAAACGACAAGACTTATGCAGTTTTCTAGATGATGGATTTTACGATACGCCGACAACATACAGTTGCGATCAAAAAATTCTGGACGGCATTTTCTTTGACGTTTAAAAATATTTAACCCCTTAACGCACAATATTTTTGCGTGCCCATTTAGCGAGCTCGAATTAAGTCGAGCGTGCGCGTTAAGGGGTTAATCTGGTCCAAGCATTACTGTTATTATTAACGTTCGAAATGTCAAAATTAATGACTTTTTGAATATAAAATATTAAAGGCTGTCGTACACCAACTGACAATTAGATATCCTTGATGTCCAACCATAGATAATAATATATACCATAGATATATACTAAAAAAAAAATAGATATGGCAACGTTGCAATTATAACTGACAGGTGGATGTCAGCTGTTCTCAAGGTATTGAAAATGGAATGCCTTTTTAACCCCGTTCGAGGGCGAATTTCCACAAACCCTTTTTTAGTGAGCGTTTAGAGCACGTAAGGAATATATGTGCCAAATTAAAAGTCTATCGGACGGATAGTTTCGGAGATATCGGGATGAGTGAGTGAGTCAGTGAGTGAGTGAGTGGTAATCGCTTGTATATATTGCTATTATTCAAATCCATAATGAGTGTAGCAACTAATTGAGCCTTTTTTCTGTTAAATTTATTTAAGATTATGTAGTTCTGAGTATTCAAACATTTTAATTATTGTATATTGAATATTGTTTATCAAATTGGTTTGGTCGTTGATACGGCTGACCTCTACCGGCGTCACTTGACGGTAGAGTTTACAGAAAACTGTACGAACACATCCAAATTAAATTGCTAATTTATTTTTTTCTACATTGAGAATCATCGCTATATAACATTAAGAATTTGAGCTATTCTGTATCTTTCTGTATTAGACGAAATATATTGGAACAAACTATGTAGTACATTTATAGAGTATATTTTAGAAAAATTTATAGTGCTTGTTCTGTACAATAGATGGCGCTATCTTAATGTCTACTGAAAAGTTTCTAATTTTCACGAATAAAAGTCCCTAAATATACACATTATTCAAATTCTTAACCTAAAAAATTCACAAAATTTGAATCAATAAACATAAAATTGCTAATAAGTTATTGCAGGTAAAATTTCACTCGATTGTTATTATTTATTCTAATTCGATTATGCCAGCAGATCATCATGTCGAAATCTCGAAAAGTTGAGTTTTATAGATCAAATCCCTACATCACCAAACCAATTAGTCGCAGTCTACTAACACCTTGTCGACAAGTGGGACTATCACGAAAATCGAAACCTTTAAATAATTCAAACCACAGTCCATCCCAAATCGTACCGCAAAACGATCAAATTGTGGAAGAGAAAACTTGTACTGAATCAGAAGAAAATGATCAGAACGATCAAGACGAAGCGGTTCCGTTTAATAATCCTAGTACGAATAGTATGAGTACAGTTGTTAAATATTCAGATGTAAATCAGAATGAGAATCAAAACAAGCCCTTTAGTGGAACGGTGGATTTTAACGATATACAAACAGAAGATAATATAGGTGATTTAGATTCTGAGATGACGATTGAAGTAAGACAGACGCGTAGATCTCGTAGAAAATCAAAGAGAGCCTCTTAAGCAGGCTTAGTCTAAAACATGTAGCAAGATGAACATTCCAGTTCTATTTAAAAATTGATTCTGATCCTTTTTCTTATATACATTTTCTTAAATACATATGTACATATAATTATAAAACAAATACTTATTGTTAGATGATGACCAATCGTTTCATAGAATATTAACACCGAAATAATCTGAAATACCCATACTGGAGCTGACAGCCAGTCCGAGCTTGTTTAGCTTTTCTAACAAACTTATATTCCTAAAGATAATAAGAAAATTTTGATTATCTCTCAAAGTTAATTGAGCCCTACTGTTTATGTAAAATCAAATTTAAGACCCCTAAAGTTATGCCGCTGCAGGCAGCTTTGTTGTGTCCTCAAGATAGGTGTCCAAGGATAGGTCGTTGGTTGTCATAAAAAAACAATTCGAATTAATACAATTTTTTTATTAAAAGTCGGTTTTGTTGACGAGATTGTTCTCGCATTTGAATCGTTGTATCAATAGGGAATTTGTGTAATTATTTCCAATTTATCTTCTAAAAAGCTGTAACATCACAAAACGTTGCACCAACGTTGCAGGAACATTTCTAAATTGCAAGATTGTTAATTCCACCTTTTCAGATTAGGGCAATATTGCTGCAAGATTGTATGCAAACTTGATTGCGCATACGTAAAGTTGGTTGCATACCTACACAATTTTAGGCGGTAAATATTGCTTTTGAATTTCAAGAATGCAACTGAACACTGCAAAAGTCCCTAAAGAAGTGGGTAATTGCAATGATGTATACGTATATAGATTTTCACTTTTTTTCATGAATAAAAGTCTATTTTGAAAAATGGCAGTCAACTTAAATGAAACAGAGAATGAAGATATAGTGGAATTTATTTAAAAATACTACAAAACCATAAAACTATTGCCGATTCATTTCTACACATTGAAAAAAACCTATAAAGGGATTTCGCCCAACCCCTCTGGTTTCTTTCTCTTTTTTTTCCCAATACAATGTTGAGATGGTGAGATTGTCAACTTTACCAGTTGTCACACCCTTTGCAAAATAGATACAGCCTATGCCAGAGGTCCCAAACAATGAAAGTAAACATTTTTGAAAAAAATACTACTTTCATTCTTTGAAATCTTCTGTAATACGAGATTTCTACTAAGTTCCAAGAAGGTAGTCAAAAAAGAAATGAGTTTGAGAACCACTGGTTTGCCTTTAAAAGTATCCCACTTGCGACCCAACCATGTGGAGTGTGTTCTCTCACTTTAATCATAAGACTCTATTGAACAGAAAAAGAAGCATAACATAAAACGTGTATTTGGAATGAATTTTATGAGGAAGTAGTTACGTCTCTCTTGCACTTTATGACATTGTAGTATTTTTAAATAAATTCCACTATATCAAGCTTTAATATATTAATTCTTGCTCTGAATTACAAAAAAAAAAACGATCCGCGTAGTAAATATGTAGTAAATACGTAGTTTTTTATGAATTTTCTACACGTAGTAAATGAAAAAACTGCGCGTATTTTATACCGTAAATTACATCGACATTTACTACCTCCGAACCCTGCTACTCCCAAACCCTGACTCTAGTACAGGTTGGACATCCCTGTCTCACTGACTAACATAACCTCACTAGTTTTTAAGGTTAACACATCAAAAATAATGTCTCGACTTTTATCCCTTTTCACATCAAAGAATCCATCAAGTTTGTAATTAAAATTAATTAAAACTGTTTCTATTATCAACATCTTATCATGTTTTAGATCAATTAGTCAATCGAATTAAATTAATTCGACAATTCTCAACAGCACAAGATGAGCCCCTTTTCGATATGGAGAATCCTTATCAAAAAGAGAAACAACAATGTATTTTATGCCATTTGAAAATAACAGCCGATTATAAAAATGTCAAACTATTATCACAATTCCAATCACCATATACTGGACGTATTTATGGACGTCATATAACTGGTTTGTGTGAAACCCAACAGAAGCATGTGGAAGCTGAAATTGTTAAAGCACAAAGTGCCGGACTTATGGGTTATTATACGAAGGAACCGTGCTTCTTAAAAGATCCGAAATTGTTCGATCCAGATAATCCAATCAGGCCGCATCGTTTCGAATAAATACAACAATCGTTTTTTTGTTAATTCTAAAGTGTTGTTACAGTGTTAATTGCGAAATGAATTAGAAACCAATTTGTAATTGATTTGGAGTTTCTAATTTTACCTTTGCACGCCAGCAAAAAATTTAGAAAACAAACGTAAATAAAAACTTTTAACGTACGATCTGTGATTATAAAAGACCTGCTATTTATTTCGTCCATCTTGAGTATGTTGAATTATCATCAGCTAACGTCCTATCACACTTTCTATATCAGTAATGGCTTCTACAACAGGCTCTCTATCATCATTACCTGTTCCGGTAATTTCCATATTTCATCTAGAGAACGGTGTTTCACCAAATCCCTAACTGCGTTTTGGCCTTTGGGCCAAAGCAGTGCCAAAAATTGCGTCTTTTTTGTTAATCTTTTTTGAAAGTCAACCACCAAAAAGTCTGAAAATATTAATATTTGAAGGAGAGCAGCTCTAAAAACTGCCTCCAAAAATATTCTTTTAAAGCCGCGTTTTTCTTTTAAAGATCGATGCCGGATTAGTGGGGTTTGCTGTACTCAAAGTAGTATTTCCAAAAAATTATTTTACATTCAATACAAAAATATATGTTTTCTATTTTGCGTCAGTAACAGCGCTATCAGGGCCCACCAACTCTTAACAAATTTTAGTTTCCATTTTTGGTCAATACTACGGGGCGCTAGCATGCAAGGTAAAGTACTTAGCTTGGTGCGGATCCAGGATAGGTGCATAACTAGACTAGGTTTGAAACCATAATACCCTAATGAACCGACCAATGTGGCAAAATTATTTTGGGGGAGAAAAATGAAAGTAAAATTCAAATTGGTTTCTTTTTATTAAAAAATTATTAAAAATACATATAGTATTTAATAAATACTATATAAATATAAATAACTAGCGGACCCGGCGAACTTTGCCTCGCCCCAATTTTACGTGAATGCGTAATTTACGACTATCCGGAATCAGTTTAACAATACACAAAACTCGCAGCAAGAAAAATAGCACATTTACTGTAAAAAATTACAATGCCAAAATGACACCTGTCAGATTGCGCAAAGTCTAAGTCAACTCGGATTTTGAATGAAAACTTTCGATTTTTCCAATTTTCCGACTTTTGCGGAGAGATTTTCCAATTTTCCGCATTTCGCATTTTCCGCAATTTTCCATGATTTACACTAAGAACTTTCTATTTTTTCATTTGGAAAGGCATTAAGGATTTTTCCAATTTTCCGACTTTTCCGGAGGGATTTTCCAAAATTTTCTTCCGTAAAAACCTTCTCCTCGAAAATACGAACAACTGACAAAAAATTTTACAGAAATCAAATTTTTCAAACAAAATTTTACACATCTGGAAAACATTATTAGAGGGTTGAGGGGGCGAAGGGGATAGAAATCCCTAAAATTTTGAATTTTCTGTCTTTATTTTTCTTACCTTTTTTTTGTTGGCCTGACATCTAGCGGCAGAATCATAAATCTATCAGCATATAGTGGCGCCCTCCTCCCTTTACCTCTTTGAGAAACTTTTTTACAATAGGAGTCGGAGGGGGCTGGCGCTATTGTTAAACTTACTAGTGTACCGAAATGAGTTAATTTCGATACACTGTGTAAAAATGGAAAATGTAGTAATTTTTGTTTCCTAACGTTGCTAACGTTTTCATTGATTTTGACAACTGTCAAAAATCGTAAATAAAATCAACAAAATACATAGTGTAGTCCTCTAGGTCGAAGACGACAAGTTTATTTAACAATAAAACGATACAATAACAATACAACGATGAACTCGATTACACAATAATATTGCGAGTATGCTTGGTGTCTTCGAAGACGGACTGAAGGTATACTTCAGGCTGTAGAACGAGTCTAGTAGGCTCTCGTGCTGGTAGTACAACGGCTACCAACCTCCATGAACCTGGCACCTGAAAATTATTTTTAATTATTTTGATATAAACAAATCGTTTGTTCGTCGTTTGTTCTTAAATGTTCGTTAAAAATTATTTGTTCTATAATTTTTTATTTATAAAAAATTGAACAATTTTTCTTTCTTAAATTGGCACTTTTGGTCTTGAATTTTATTTAATTTTTTTTCTCGATAGATTAATTTTTTTTATTATTTGTTCGCTCAATTAAATCATTTGTTCGATTGTTTTTATATTTTTATTTAATTTTTTTCATAATTAATTTACACTTATTTCTTTGTTTTTTCTTACTTTGTTTTGAATGAATATAATTTATTTAATATTTATTGACTTTAATTATTTATACACGTTTATTTTAACGTGCTTATTTCGAAAAACAGTACGAAAAAGAAGGTATCTATTTTCCATCAACTTTCATAGTCTGTAAGTATATGAATTTTTGAGTTAAAAAACTCAACTCTAAAAGATCTTTTTAGAGAATTTAATGCCCTACAAGAATATGTGTGAATAAAATTTGTATCGCAAACGGTTCCAAAGTTATAGCATCTTAAACGGACAAAAATTTTTTTTACGTGTTATTTAAATGGGAAATTTCAAATGGCCACCAACACCTTTTAAAATCGAGCTAAAAATTGTTCCCGATAGATTTTTTTTTAAACATATAGGCCCTTTTGAGACCGTAAATGCGATAGGTTAGTCATTTTGGCTCACCCTAATATACTATATAATTGTATAGAAATTGTATATAATTCTATATAATTTTATATAGAAAATACTCCTATATAATTATAATGTATAAACTTGCCTATAGTGCCAGAAAAGCTCGCGCCGGTTCTATCTGATTATAACTATATATAATAAATAATTCAAAAATTACTATACAATATTTTTCGATATTTCAAGGCTTATTGATGCTATAATAATCAATCAAAAGCAAGGACTATATTTCGAATTCCACCATTTCAGTGTGTACCGTCGACAATATAAGAAATCCTGCCGATATGCAAGCTGTCGCGATTATATTAACAATTTTTGTGAAATTCTCATTAAATTTCCAAATAAATAATTTCAATTCGGATACTGAACGTGTTATAAAAAGTGATTGGTTTCAATTTAACACTTATGATCAAATTGCTTATGCAACGTCAAGTGTGAATTTTCAAAATTACAATGAATTATTTCAAAATAACAATTTGCACGCATTTTATAACTTCACTGGTTCGAATTTGGCTAATTTTCAATTAAATCATATAAATTACGATTATTATATAATAATTGATAAAGATTTGTCCAATTTAAATTTAACGGTTTTCCGTTTATTAAAATTAAACAATATAAATGTTCACGGCAGATATTTCATAATAATTGAAAATTTATTGTACCCTGAAAATATTGCTGGTACGTTTGAGTTGCTATTCAGACAAATTGATATTTATAATGTAATCGTTATGAATAACAAGCAATTCTTTACATGGTATCCGTATGATGGGCATTGCAACACGAACATTACTATACATGAAGTCCATCGAAAAGATTTACGCAAGAGTTTCGACAGTAAATTGTTGAAAAACCTAAACAATTGTACATTACGTGTAGCATATATACAAGCAGGTATTTCATCTCCAAATGATCCATTACATCCAGGTTCATATGTGAGAATAATGAACTTAATTGCAAATTCCATTAATGCTAGTGTCACTTATGTATACGATAAAAGTCTTGATGTCATAATTGTGTTCATTAAATATCGTAATATTGATTCTCTTGATTATCATATGAGAAGGTTGAATGTAATTTTGTGTCTTTTTAATTACCAATTCAGTTATGTTGCAAAACATTCTATCTTCATCGAACATGGTAAGTACAAAAATGCTGAAAAATTTTTACTTATTCAAAATATAATTTTAGATAAGTACCAAAGACTACTATTACCACCACGAAAAATTGTGCCCAAATGTACGGAATTCCAAGTATACTCTAATCAAATGATAGTATTTATAACAATAACTTTATTAATATCGAGCTATATATTCTCATTAATAACGAAACAATCAATGATGGAATCATTATTTCGCGTCTATCAACTAAGTTTACAGCTCTCGCTGACTAGTTTACCAAAACAATGGAAGTTGCGTATCTATTTTATGTTTCTGATGTTTTTCGTGATGATAATTTCGGCGGCTTATTTAAGCGTCTTAAGCGGTGTCTTTACAAGACCGTCATTAGCACCGAAAATCGAAACCTTACAGGACTTTTTTGATTCTGATATTCCGTTGAGAGGAGAAGCCGGAACATTGAAAGCTTTGAAATCTATGGTTGTTGAAAGAAAAAATCGACCATGGAAAAAAGGAAAATTTATTATAGATAACGCATTAAAACAGTTGACTATGACAGAGGTAAGAAATGTTGTGATCCAAGAAGGTTGTGCGGTACTTATTGCAATAAATCCATCAGATGAAAAGCTTTATCAACCAATGGAATTCGCTTTGAACGTAAATGAATATCCATTTAATTTGTATATAATAAGATTATAATTGTTTACTTTTTTTTAAAAAACAGTTTGGTCGAATTCCCACTAGTTTCCTCTACCGTCGTCATCTACATTTAAACGATCTAATCGATTACCAGATTCAGAGGCTTGAGGAGACAGGCTTAAAGCACTTTCATCTGACGTACAACCGTTTAATTATTCGTTACGAAAAGCCTGAAATGGTTACTGTGCTTACTGTTACGGATCTAAGTGGTGTTTTCACCGTGTGGTTATATGGCTTAGCCATTGCTACAATTGCTTTCATATTGGAGATCCTTGAATACAAAAAACAAAAGAAACTACAGAGACTGTAGTGTTGAATGTAATTAAATCGATATCGATATCTTTTTGTTTGCATCTGTACACTCAGAAAATTTTATGGTAGCACCAACGATACTTGTATAGTAGCTTTTTTTAGATGGTAAAAATTATCATACAGTTAGTGAATATTACTATATTCATATTGTGCATTTAAAATGCAAATGGTATTCGGTACTATCAAAATTTTTTACCGCACTCAGATGATAGTATCGACCATATTTTTTTCCGTGTGTAGATTATTTTGCAATTAGAATAAATTTGTTTGTGAAATTGTGGATAGTACACCAATTCTAAGTAAATATACTGTTTACAAGTTGTGTGCAACCAATTGTTCGACATATTGTAACTTGTTTTCAATTAAAAGTCTGCAGACTTATTTTTTATTTTTATTGAAGTGAACCTTCTTTAGGCGCAATACGGTAGTAAATTTGTTCGGAGCGTAACGAAAATGCTTGACCCCGTGCAGGGAAGCCCTTCCCCCTCTAACAGAGTGGGAGCGTTGCCTTAGCGCACGGTTACTGGAATACAATCGGTTGCTGCATTATGGAAGGGGAGGAGTATACAATCGACGTCACAAAGGACCTGAACAGATTCGATACAGACATTGTTTTATATAGTTTCGTCAGACAAAATTCGTTATTATTATTTAATTTCGATAAAATTCTCTCTCTTTCTCTAACGTCTATTTGAATTATGATAGCCGTACAGATTATATATTTGCAGATTCTTATGGGGTAATCTTATTGCCACCAAGACGCCGTGCACCAAAATGGACGGAATTCAAGATCTTCACCAATGATATGATCGTGTCTGTAATAATCAGCCTTCTAGGATGCAGTTTTGGATTGGCATTAATAACAAAGAGATCGTTCCTCTTTTCACTGTTCCGCATCTATCAATTGTCTTTTCAGTTGTCATTGAATCTATCGCCAACCACATGGAAATTACGTATTTACTTTATATTCTTATTGTTTTTCGTTATGGAAATCACTGCGGCTTATCTAAGTGGCTTAAGTAGTATTTTTACAAGGCCAACTTTAGAACCGCGAATTAGAACCGTTCAACAATTTCTTGATTCTGATATGGTATTGAAAACATTTAAATTTCGTATTGATTTGATTAAAAATTTCGATGAGAAAAAGATGGGACGTGTATGGCCCGAATGGAAATTTATTGCTGTTGATAATGTGACATTTCACGAGCAATTAAAAGAATTTTTCCGTTATCAAACGTATGCCATGACTACCTATGAACCGAGTCGGAACATAATATCTCCTCATAGTCAGCAATTAGTGCGTTATGTAAGTCAATTTTCAACAAATTTTCGGCAGTATTCCCTCAAATTATGAAATTTTCATAACAGTTGCATTATATTATGCTCTTATAGCTTTCACTCTTTTATAACCTGTACGTTGTGAAGACGCAACAACTGTTCGTAATAAAGGATCCTTAACGGTCTCTTAACAGTATCTATTAATGTTCCACAAAGGATCCTAATATGGTTCCAATAGCGTCTTTTATGTTACCAAAATATACCTAATGCAGTTCTGAACAATATGCGAGGGAATATTGCCTATTGGTGTGATTCTTATTATTTTTGTTTTGTTTTGGGTAAAAGACTGGCCGTTCACCGAATTCATTCCTCTTTCGCAAACGTGGCCATTTAAATGATTTAATCGACGATCATCTTTTGAAGATCGATGAAAAGGGCCTAATACATTATTTTACGTATTTGGGATTAATTAGTGTAAAAAAATACGCTTTTACGGAGCCTGAATGTGTCGTACAATTGATCGTTGATGATCTTTCTGGTGTATTCTTTGTATGGTTAATTGGTTTAGGAGCAGCTAGTATGGCTTTTGTGCTTGAACACATCTATAAAAATAACAAGAGACGATTACGGCAATGGAGACTACGAATTCGACGAAATCTACGCAATTTACGAAATCTGCGAAATCTACGCAATCTACGAATTCTAAGAAATCTACGCAATCTACGAGATCTGTTAAAACAATGTTGGAAACCGTAATTCCTTAAGGAATCAGACGATTTTTTTCAATATGCAGCCGTTTTGAAGTTATAAATTATACTTTGTTATTTGTTTAATATAAAAATAAAATTATATCTCACATAAAAGATATAGTATGGATAATTGATTTAACAATTTAAAATCGTTTCCTCATTTGTCCCTAGATTATATAAAATATCAGAAAAAATCCCTTTGTTCCTCGGATGGTTCTAAAATCCCTAGATCTAGGGACAAATCCCTAGACATGGCAACCATGCAACGGCTGTCAGGCTTCTGATCCAATCGTCTAGAAGGATGCTGATGCTAGATGCGGCCATCTTGCGGATATTGGTGGTAGTGGGGGCATCGCGAGAACAGGTGTATGCGGGTTGGATAAGTGGTAGGATTTCTTGCTACAATAGTAATTTTTGGTAACATATACAAGTATACAACCACTGGATACATCAATAAAAAAAATCAAACAATGTTTAATTGTTATATCAGTAACACCAACTCCCACCAATTTACATAAATTTCGAATCTCGCATTTATTTTTGTAAAAAGGGCACAAAATAGGCAAAATATAAAAAAAAGTATAAAAAACTCATGTCAGAAGTCGTATATTGCACTCGTGCAATAATTGTCGACTTCTGACATTTGTTTTTTAATATACTATTTCCCATCATTAAATAAGAGCCAAAACGGAAATGATAAGGTGTTCAGCCGTTTTTTCCGACTGAAATTCTCTTAGTCTGTACTTTCAGTATGCTGAAAATGAATTTCTGACGAAGTATAAAGCGGAACAAAACGATTGTAGCGTCGTCCCTTGGACACCAAACGACAAGCTTGTCTTTGATCTTTGTATTTCTAGGGGAGATAAATTGAAAACTGGTTCACCAACTATGAGGATCGCACAATAGTGTTTTGCTCCATACTATCTCTGTTTGCTCAATATTTTTGCTACTTTAGAATTCTTTGGAACTTTCTTGATACGAAAATTTTGATTCAGTTAGGAAATGTTAATTGAAGGTGGAAAAATTTGTAAGTTCAAAGATGAACAATTGATTAATCCTATGTTAGATCTCCAGACTTTGTAGACTGTAAAAGTTTTTGAAAAATTTGATTAGGAAAAAAACTGCCTTTCTCTCAGTGAAGATTTTAGCAAAAGGTAGTCCTACAATTGAATTTTGCCTAAGACCTGGAATTTTCCAAATCCACTTTTGGAAGTTTCTTTTTTAATTGGCACCTAATTGTAAATCCCAATCCCGTTATTTGTATTTTGCCTCCAATTTGTTGGGCGTCGGTAGTTTTATTTACAAACGACAATATTTTAGAAATATCCTCTATTTTTAATAGTTTTTGATTTTTTTCCCATTGTGAAGATTAGATTAGTGGCGTACATATATTCCTGATAAGAACCGAACAAAACGCACTTATTCAACACCTTTTCTAGATTTGTTCGTTTTTGTCCAGTTGTGTTTCGGTCATTGAAATCAGAGCCGGACCGAGACTAAACTGCGCTCGGGGCAAGCAAGAGTTCCATGCGCCCTTTTCGCTATCTATTAAATGATGTTCTTCATATTTAAATAATTCGACACCCCATTGGAAAAGGCGCCCGTGGCCCTCCCCTCGGACCGGCACTGCTTTGGGTCTCCCTATAAAATAAGGGCTAGTCAATTAAGCAGAAATAAGTTTTAATTTATCAAACAAATAATTTAAAAATATTTCACATCAATATAAATTCGAAAGCTTCTGTTTTCGACAATAAATGATAAGAGTTCGCTCGACTACATACCACTGATAATTTTTTTTGTGATAAGAAAACAAAGAAAATATGTACATTCGATTATCCAACATCTTTTTCTAGATTTATTTTCGACAACTTTCGATCAGTTGATCCCTGGACATTGTCACGTTAAGATGTGTAGTGTTACTTGAAGTGTAGTGAAGTGCAAAGTGTTAGTGTCTGTGCAGTGAAGTGCCGAGTGTTGTGTACATGGACCGGAAAGAGAGCTGTTGGACGTATACAACCGTACCAAGTCCGGGGGTGAGTATTGAAGATAATCACCGTGGGTTGGAGAAGAGGACGCTACCAAAGGTAGGTTCGTCGCGGGATATTGAGA